>CM029442.1:29998441-32398441 GCA_017140255.1 Eucalyptus paniculata subsp. matutina | reverse complement strand
TCATTTTACATCCATCAGGGAAATAAAATTCAGCATGCTTGTCCTACAGCTCCTGAACAAAATGGACTCTTTGAGCGTTAACACGGAAATATCGAAGAACTTGGTTTAACACGGTTGTTTCATGGTGAAGTTACACCCTTTGGGACCGTGGTTTGGGCTGATTAATCGGTTACCTTCGCAGAAACTTTCTTGTAGAAGTTCATTTGAGGCGCTATTACATAAAATACCAGATTATCGAAGCCTTTTGGACTTTTGGGGACCAAATGTTTTGCTTCCGTAAGGGATTACACGAAAGATAGAGATCGACCCACGATCAAGCCTAGTGTTTTCTCGGGTACAGGGGGCGAGTTTCATGAGGGGTGTCGCTGATACTATCCACCGGTCGGTTGAACATATATCTGTCGTCATGCTGTATTTCATTTCCCACCCATTCAAGGTGCTTGGGTCGTTATTTGAAAATTCTCATGCAAATGAATCAACGAAAGTTCCATGAGTTTCTTGCAGGAGAATGTGAATTGAATCCGATATCGGATCCATATCCATGCACTTCGTTGTCTCCACCCAAGGAAGACCTACATGATGAGATAGAACCAGAAGCAACCCTCTGATGTGATCGTGCAAAAAATGAAGATGTGGGGGAACATCGTGTCCAAGCAAGAAAGCGCTCGAATCACTTCAGAAGGAGCTGACCCGTCTATCTACTGTGATTCAAACGAGCGTTCTTTTCCGCCGGACGACAAGAGTGCAAGTTCCCCCACCAGACACACTTGAGATGAATACAGAGAATTCCCCTTCTGTGGCAACACAAGCTGAAAGTCTTCTTGATCGTGCAAAACCTGGGAGGCTGCAACCTTGTATCTAGGCCAATGTTCATCGATAGGTTTGAATAGAATCAAATCAGTTTAGCAATCATCAATCTTATCTAGATGTTGTCGGTGGACTTTCAGTATGCGACGTTCGTTGAGAATTGGATCGATGGGGTTTAAAATGAAGGAAAAATCCAGACTCTAAATCTGAATCAAAATTTTTCTTAGAAATAGAGAGAGATAAAACAAACAAAAAACGGGTGGGTCATATCGATTATTAACTCTCGGGACTTTGATTTGAGGCTGATCTGGGTTTGGTCACCTGAGTCGTCCAACATCAGGCTGGCCCCTCATTTAGAATCCCATCTTTGAAATTGTGATTTGAGTGTGTCTTAAAACTAGAAACCACAAACTTTCCAAAGTATAATAATGACACGAATTCGATTCAAAAGATGTTAACATCTAAATTTTGGCTATTTTGTATAATTATTAATTGCATAAGAAAATTAGGATTGGTTCGATCCCCTAAATAAAAATATTGAAAAATTGCACGGCATTGCATTTAGAATTATTAATTTGCATCAAGCATATCGCAGGATAGCAAAAGCGGATAATTTCACAGGATATTTTGGCATCGGGAGTTTTAATCATTTGAAACAGATGGCCAATTAGGAGATAAAATAAATTCAAAGGAAGAATGCTTTGCGGATAAAAGATTGCATTTTAGGTAAAAGCGTAGAAGATTGGGTTTGTTGTCCTCGTGCGGGCATACATCTAGAGAGAGAAAGAGAGAGAGGACATTGTGAACGCCCTGAGAGAGAGACACGAAGACCCTATTGCCGTAGCCGTGCGATTTCATCCTACTGAGAGTCTGAGACCGTGCCTCCTTGTTTCGGCGTTCACACCTAGTGAGGCCCGCGCAAGGACGTTCTCGTTTGCTGCTGCGTTGCTGTCGTTTGCTGTTGTTCGTCACTGTTCACCGCCGCTGCGTCGCTGCTGTTCGTTGTCTTTTTGTCGATGCTGTGTTGCTGTCGTTCGTCGCCGTTCACCACCGCAGTTCGTTGTCTTTCACCGCTGCTGCTCGTGGTCAGTTTGCTGTCCAGTTTTGCCGCTGTTGTCGATTGTTGTTGGCCGTCCAGTTTAGTAGCCGCGGCTCGCCACCACTGTTTTCCGGAGATCATTTGCTGGTTCCTGTTGCCCTAGGGTTACCGTCCGATGTTGTGTCAACTCGGTGGTTTCGTTGTCCGGTTTTTATCACCTTTGTTACTGGACGAACCAATGTTGCTGTGAGTTTGACGTGGCTGCTCCGATACCGGTTCTCCGTTGTCGTTCACCCTCGGCCAAATTACACCCCACATCGGGACGTGATTTTTTCTTGGGGCTGTTCTCTAATTTCTCTTTGTGCAGGTGCTGTTATTAGCGACAGAAACCCATCGCCGATTGTCCGTCAGAACCGGAGAAAGTCCATCAAGGTTATTTCCTAATCTCTGAATATTTAAATTGCCTAATTTGCTATATATCGGCTGCAAACATGATTTTTTTTTTTTTTTTTTTTGAGATATTAGGTTTATCCTGATTAGATGAAGTTCTTGTGTTAAGAAAAATTTTAATAATCAAGAATATTGAATCGCGAGACATCCAATCAGATTTTTGATTGTTTTGATTTTCCATCTCGAGTTGGGGCAAATTATGTGCTTTTATTGTCAATTACATTGCCTATGTTGATTTTTAGTGAGCTTATAAAAACACACACACACACACACACACACACATATATATATATAATCGCATTGCATGATAGGTTGGATCACAGTAATTCATGTCGGACTAACTTTTTAGTTGGTTATTTCATGTTTAGGATGACGTAGAAACTTAGGAAATTTCATAAGTTGAAACAGATTTTAATTATTCCTCAGCCCAGATTAGGCCATGATATATTTGAAGTAATTTCTTATTCTAATCATAAAAAATAAAATAAAAAATGAAAAACCATAAAAAGAGCATGCATATGCATATAGCTTCACTATGTCATTCATCTCACGTCATGAGCACTTGCATATTTAGGGCCATGTAAATTAGATTGCATACATGTTGCGATAGTTTCTTAATTGGTGTTTATCTTTAGAGTTAATGTCATACAAATTGCATGTCACACGTCATTAGAATAAAAATCATGCATATTAAATTTAGATTAAAATTGCACATATTTAGTTTTTTTATAAATAAATAAATAAAGAATTAGATCTTGTATCATTTATAAATCATGTATAGGGCATGCATTTTTTAATAAAGTTGTAGTTTGTTTTGCCATAAGGTTAGTCATAATTTTTACGATTTTTCGCTTAGATTTATTGGATTTTATTTTATTGATTGTGCTAGCCACCCTTTGCAAGTAAGTGGCTTTGGTTAAAATCAACCAAAACAACTAAGAAAAAAAAGCTTCAGCCCATCAAAAGGAAATTGGCCCTGACTCTCCTTTGCCATTCACTTTCTTCGCAAACCAGAGACCAGCGAAGGGCAGTTGACCGAGTACGCCCGCGAGAAGAGGTAGGCGAGCGAAGCGGAATCCAAAGCGCTTTGAAGCTGAGTTAGGGAACGTAACATATTCAAGTGGTGGGATAACAAAAAAGGAAGATGGCTGGGGGTGCTCGCTTTTCCAGAGCAAATATACTGGTTTTGTCAACGAAAAATGAGATAATGAGTTGGGAGTTCAATGAATTGGGGATGAACAAATTAACAACCTCCAAGAAAAAGAGGGGGCACAGATGAATCAGAGTCACATTCTCTCAGATAAGACTCTAAGAAGAAAGCAGTCGCTCTGTAAATTAACATCAAGGCAAGCAGCCTCAAAAACAAATTCCATTCCAGGCCAAAAAGGAAAGCAATCGAAGGAAAGGGTAGAGCATAACATGGCCACCGCTAATGAGAGGGGCTTTTGATACCAACCCCTCCTCCATGGAATCAAAACCAGGCTCCGATTCGCAGAGCCAGAACGGACGAAGCGATTGCCAGGGAGACCACTCGCACATGGCGTCGCTGTCACATGGCGTCACCGTCAATGCTCTCCCACGGAAGATCGTCGTCCACATCCTCTTGAGGCTCCGCACGCCGTCTCTATTTCGAGCCCAGTTCATGTACCACCCGTGGCGAGCCCTGGCGTGAAACCCATTTGTCCTCCAGCTCCACCTACATTGTGCGGCATCCTCCCACGGCCCCACCCTCATCTTCCACTGCGACCGCCCCCTTGGGAACCGGCTCTACTTCGTCGAGGATGTCCCAACGACGACAAAAGTCCTGACAGGGACTTAATGAGAGGACAAGAAAATGAGAGGGAATAAAAGAAAGCTTGGCAAAAAAACTCACTAAGTCCTTCTCATTTTCTTGCCGTCGGGAGACTTATGTGCCATTATAGCTATATCCGCTGTATAATGCTTTTCGGCATTCGAATCATCTTGTCAGATCCCCTCAATGGATTTATCCTTGCTTGGAAGGCCATAGTGGCAAGTAATATGACCACTAGCATGACAGACTTCCGCATGGATTTTTGCCAAACTCTATTATCTTCCCTATCATCTTCTTGTCGTCCACGTGGACGGAAGTCCCTCTCATTGGGAGTGGCCATGTTATGGTCAGAATGGGTTGTGACTATCTAGAATTGAATAATGGAATTTGCTTTTGCTTTTGAGGCTACTTTATTTTTTAGGCTTTTCGCCTTGATGTTAATTGATAGTGTGAGTCATTTCTTGTTATGTAGCTTTATTTGAGAAAATGAGACTTTTTCTTGAAGGTTGTTAATTTGTTCATCCCCAGTTTGCCAAACACTGCTCCTTATCTCATTCTTCGACTAACAAACCGGTATATTTGCTTTGGAAAAGTAGGCATCTCCTTGATCATCTCCCTTTTTTGTTATCCCCCCACTTGAATATGTTGCATTCTCTAACCCAGCTTCAAAGTGCTTTCCATTCTCTTCGAATATTCGAGAAATTATAAAGTGCTTACATACCACCACGTCATAGGCTGACGTGGCATATGTTTTTGTATTGAAAGCCAATAAAAAATCAACATTTGTTCATGACATTGCAAGTAAATAAAAAAAATATAAATAAAAACTTAGTTTTTATTAGTATTATTATTTTTCCTCTCATCTTCCTTCTCCATTTACGGCCATCTCCTTCGTTCGGTCACCGATGACTCACTGGCGCTGCGTCAAAGCTAACCGCTACTATTCGTGAAACAAGCCATCATCGCTTGCGGCCTTAAATCCATAGAGCACCACCTGTCCATAACGCCGTCTTCTTGCTTGTCCATGGCTTTGCTTGTCGATCCAGATCTAGCTTCGTGGAATTCGTCATTGGGCTCAATCTCCCAACAAAGGGCTCCCTCTCTATGGATGGGTTTGGAAAGAATTTTGGGGAAAGTTTTTAGGAAAATGCAAAGACCTTTGAGTTAAAGATATTTTTCAAAATGCAAACTGTGTTTGGTAAATTGTAGTTTGAAAGCTCTTTGTAAAATACCTTTGAGCAAAATGCTGTTTGGAGAATTACATTTACAAATGGCTTTTATAATAAAAATAAATAAATAAAAAAATTAACTAATAGGCGGCCGCCGGCGATTGAAATTCGTCGCCGGCAGCTGACATCCGACTTAAGCAGCCCTGGAGACGACTAGGGAAGGCCACCCCGGGTTGAGCGACTCCCGAAGACCATCGGCAAAGGCCACCTGAGGTCACACGACGTCGCCGTGACCTCTGGCAACGCCGCCAACCCCCGAAGACCGTCGGCAAAGGCCGTCCGAGGTCACACGACACCGCCGCGACCTACAGCGACCCTGAATTTGGGGCGGCGAGGTTGCGCAACGCCGCCTCGACCTCCGGCGACCCCGCCGCGACCTAGATTTAGGGCATCGAGGTCGTGGGAGGACCTCGCCGACGACCGCTCACGGGCGGTGGTGCCAAGGTGCGATGGCGTCAAGCTTCGGCGAAGGGGGAAAACCAGCGTCATAGCGGAGAGCAGGGGTCGGTGACCGAGTGGAGGACGGTGGGTAGAGGCACGATAGAGGCGTGCTGCTAAAGCAGAGGTCCTACAAACGACGAGTGGAAGCGTTGGCCGGCATGGCGGAGTCAGGTGCTGGGTCGTGGGCTGCTAGGCGGCGACAGTGTCGGGCGGAGGTGAACTCAGATCTGTAGGTATTAGGGCACTCAAGCAGCGAGATCGGGACAGCAGCAGTTGAGCGGTGAGGGCCTTAGGTGCTGGGTCGCAAGCTGCTGAGCGATGACGGCGTCGGGTGGAGGCAAACAACAGTCAGTGGTGATGTGGTCGTCGAGTGAGATTGGCGCGGCGATGTTCACGATCTGCTGCAGGGGCTTCGGTTCGAAAGGGGCAGCGGTCCGCTCGAGTTCAGATCTGGTGGAGGCACAACGATAGTGGCTGGCGGGGCCGGCAGAATGGCGGTGGAGCAGAGAAGGCTCGCGGGTCGCCGACGCGGGTGGTGCTGGCGCGGTCGAGGGCTACTGGCATAGTGGCCAGTGCGAGCAAGGTTGTATCCGCGAAGAAGATGAACAGTACCCACTCGCGGAAGAAGAAGACGAAGAAGATGGGAACAATAGAATGAAGGGCAACGCCAAAGCTAAAAGCCCAAGGCACCCTTGAGGGTGCCTTGGGCTTTCAGCCTTCAAAAGGCTGGCTTTAGCTCAATGGGTTTCAAAAAAATTTCCCAAACAGCTAATACTTGGCCAAAAGGCCTTTAGGTGTCTAAAGCTACTTGGGAAGGCAGTTCCCAAATGCAGCCTAGGGGAAGTTACTGATGGTCCATCTCCAAGACGAGCTCCAAATCTGATTGCACGGCTCATCGAGAAAAACCCAAAATTTTCATCATACCCGTTAAGGAAGCTTCATTCCAAACAAAAAAATAAAAACAATGGAAGGCTGATGGCCATCTCCAGGATGAACACCAAATCTGAGGCCGTGGCTGTCGAGAAAATCCAAAAGTTTCATGCCCATTGAAACTGTTGCGATAAAAGCGAGCGATCAAACAATAATATAGACAGAAGAAGAAAATATATTGGATACCAGATTTACGTGGTTTAGTCATAAAAACCTACGTTCATGGGGAGAGCAGTAGCGAATTTCACTATAGATTAAGCAATACAAAGAGATTACACACTCGAGTTACTCAAACACTCTCTTGGTGTTTCCCAAGCCCCAATTACACCCAATAACGCACGCAGTGTTTAGTCCCAAAATTTCTCAAGAAATAATCTCTCACGAAGGAATTACACGCAAATCTTACCACAAGATTTAAATTGGCTACAAACATTAATCTTTCTTGGATGTAAATTCACGGATAAGAACAACAAAGAAAATCCCTCCCAAGCACTTGATGACGAGACGGCATTTCAAGACAAATTCTTCACGATCAACCCTATTGCATCCACGGCCACAAGTCTATATATATAAGTGAGACCTTTATTCTTTTACTAACTTCTCATAGGATTCTATTTCCTATCTTGCCCGATTTTATCCAAAACAAATCTCTGTATATTTTAAACAAAATATAAGTCCAAGTGAAAGTTAGACTTTCCTATTTTAGTGGCCAAATTTTCCAACGTAGATTCCAATTTTGGGAAGTTGATCTTCGGATCTCCTTTACTCGATTTCGAACGTCCGCAACATATTCAATTCGAAATATTCGAAATTTCATATTGGACTTAAACTCGAGACGTATTTTAACAATCTCCACCTTGGCTCGACCTTTGAGCCAAGTTGTAATCACTTCGCAAAAATTCAAACTCTGCTGCTACTCTTCCATAGTCCCCAATGGGCTCAACTGTCACAAATATTATCGAAGTCCAAGCCTTACTTGAACTTCGTCATAACCGAGAACCTCATCAGAATACCAACTCCACATGCATTTTTAACTGCTCCGTAAGGATTTTCTGACACAACCTCCTCAACCGCAGATAAAGCAAAACCATTATTGCATCCATATCTATCAAGAGATCGAATACATACCTTGTCAATATCAGCAGTTACAGCAACCATTGGCTCTATTGGCTCTACCTCGCTACAAGCACCATCCGTGTCAATTACTTTACTAGTACTCGTACTCACTACCTCAGGAATTTTTGGTCGCAACTCCACCTCAAGCTGAATATCATTCAGATCCATATTAACACCGCCACAAACACTCATAATCAGAAACACGGGAGACTCATCAAGTGTAACTTATCTACTATTAACAAGTGAATTTATATTTGGGCACCACAACCGATCGCTCGCTCACCTTGTGCATAGCCATAGAATATGCATCTTGCCCTCCAATCGAGCTTACCATCACTCACTCACATATAACACAGGCAACCAAACATTCTAAAAATAGAATAACCAGCAACGTTACCTAACCACACTTCTTCAAGAGTCTGCCGTTCAATAGCAATTGATGGGGATCTATTCATCAGGCAGTTTATCGTACTAAGCATATCAATTAGGATTCTCCTAGCAATACCAACACTAGAGAGCATTCCTCAGGCCGTCTCTAGTAATGTTCTGCTTATCAATTCTACAAATTGTTGTGATTTACTAGCACTAGTGCGATGTTTCACTATGCCCTTTTTCATGCAGAATTTATTTACCAGCTCCGAGCAGAACTCCATGCTATCATCAATCTGCACATGCTTGATCGACTTACCAATCTCTGTTTCGATCAAAGTTCTTAATCGCGTGATCTTGACACCAGCATCGAACTTGTGCATTAACACAAGCACCCAGGTCTTCCTCAAGCAATCAAAAGACTCTCGAACACATGCATCCGACGTCTCCACAGCGAAATTTGTCACCATCTCACCTTGAAGTCTATACAGGCCTCCGTGCTTGATTCTTTTCATTATCACCAGGGTACCTCAAACAACCTTTAGAACTCCACATTTTGAAAAATACTTGCAACCAGCTGAATCTAGGGTACCCAAGGAAATTAAGTTCCTTTTCAATTCTAGATTGTGTCTTACTCCAATCAATGTCTTCACAATAACATTATGCATTCTGATTTTAACATCACCAATACCCACAACATCGCACTTATCGTTGTTCCCTAATTAGACTTTACTACACTCCTCGTGCACTGATAAGTGATAAACCAGTTTCTATTTGGTGTGACATGAAAAGAACAACCAGAATCCATAATCCATCCATCAAACGATGAATCATTAGTGACAGACAAGACATAATTGGCATTATCTACTACAAATGTAACATTATCTGCAGAATCAACTATAATTCTCTTACCCTTCTCATTCTTTAACTTAAGGCAATTCCTTCTAAGATGACCCCTCTTGCCACAGCTCCAACAGATAACATCACCAATCCTAGACTAGCTACGCCTATTCATATTAGTACTACTCTTACCCACACGCGTTACAGATCTTTCTCTATTTTCACCTACTAAAGCAGTAGATACAGATTTGCCAGATTCTCTTCTATGAATATCCTTGCTTAGAATCAAATTCCGAACCCCATCAAACGTCAAACTTGTTGACCCAGAGGAATTACTAACAGCAATAACAGTAGTATTCCAATTATCAGGTAATAAGGATAACATAATCAAAGCACGTACCTCATCTTCAAAATCAATCTCAATTGAACTCAATTGACTAACAATCACATTGAATTCATTGATATGATCTGCAAAGATGCACATTCACTCATCTTCAAATCAAATAGACATCGCATCAAATAGACCTTGTTGATCGCAGAGGGCTTCTTGTACATATCCAACAAGGCTTGCATCAAATCAGCGGTGGTCTTTTCCTTCAAGATGTTAAACGCGACGTTACGAGCCAACATCGGCTGAATAACCCTATAACTCGTCTATCCAACAAATCCCAATCAGCTTGCTTCATTGTCTTTGGTTTCTCCCCAGATAAGGACAAGTGTAGTTTCATCTGATAAAGATAATCTTCAATTTACATCTTCCAGAAACTAAAATTATTCTCATCAAATCTGTCGATTCTCACTTTTACTTCTTCCGTTGCTATCAATTCACCTCAACTTAGCCAAACCTGGCTCTGATACCACTTGTTGCGATAAAGGCGAGCGATCGAACAATAATATAAACAGAAGAAGAAAATATATCGTACACCGAATTTACGTGGTTTAGTCGTAAAGACCTACATTCACGGGGAGAGCAATATCGAATTTCACTATAGATCAAGCAATACAAGGAGATTACACACTCGAGTCACTCAAACACTCTCTTGATGTTTCCCAAGCCTCAATTACACCTAATAACGCACGCAGTGTTTAGCCTCGAAATTTCTCAAAAAATAATCTCTCAATCTCACGAAAGAATTACACGCAAATCTTACCACAAGATTTAAATCAGCTGCAAACACTAATCTTTCTTGAATGTAATTCACAAACAAGAACGACAAAGAAAATCCCTCCCAAGTACTCAACGACGAGACAGTGCTTCAAGACAAATTCTTCACTATCAACCCTCTTCCATCCACGACCACAAGTCTATATATATATATGTGTGTGTGTGACCTTTATTCTTTTACCAACTTCTCATAGGATTCTGTTTCCTATCTTTTCCGATTTTATCCAAAACATATCTCTGTATATCTTCAACAAAATCCAGGTCCAAGTGAAAGTTGGACTTTTCTATTTTAGTGGCCAAATTTTCCAACGCAGATTCAAACTTTGGGAAGTTGATCTTCAGATCTTCTTTGCTCGATTTTGAACATTCGCAACATATCCAATTCGGAATATTCAGAATTTCATATTTGACTCAAACTCAAGGTGTATTGCAAAGATTTCCTCTTTGATGAGGCAAAATTAGAAGGTAGAGACAAGATGGCCTATGGCCAATAGCTTCACGCTGAGGTTAAGGAATACAGTCCTTATTGGCAGACATTTTACAAGCCATAGGATAAATCTGAGCAGTCAGAAGAAACAATACATGAAACCCCTCCCTCACTAATTCCGAAAGTCCCTTTATTACCCCCACCAACTATTAATAAAGCATCACACCTGTCCAGAGCAGTCAATACAACCATAACACAAGCAGTAGGCCCTGACTCGCAGCACCATCAAGTAGAAGTTATGCAAGGGACCTCTCTCCACACAACGCTCATACCTACAGCAACCAAAATGAAAGGACTTCAGACCCAACCCATGGAGTTAAAGCCACAAATGAAGCTGAAAAGCACGAGAGTGACACCAAAATTGGGAGTCGCCAAAAAACTGAAAAGATACAATCCCTACGAGACAAAGGGTTTGATACTCGAGAACCATGATGATACTAACCTCAGGGAAACACCTGTCTATGCAGTAGAGGAAGCTGGATCATGGGCTTTGGTGGCTGGCCCTAAACAGCCACCCACCAACAAATGAAGATGATTTGTTAGAACTATCAAGGTTTAAGCAATCCCCTGATAGTTCAAGCTCTCAAGACCACGGCGGCCAAAGAAAAGCTCGACATTGTATTCTTAATAGAAACAAAGAACACTGAAGTTAAGCTTCAACATATTCAGCGCCATTTACATTTCAAAAGTTCATATATCATCAACCCAGTTGGTCTGGCCGGAGGATTAGTAGTGTTATGGAATAATTAGGTATCTTTAAGGGTGGTTCGCTCAACACAAAACATTTTTGACCTGATATGTAGGATTGAGCATGAAGATAAAACTATGCGCATCACATGTATTCATGCTCCTTTTATCTATCAACAACGACAAATTCTATGGGATGAGCTTCAAGAGATAAGCTATGAGAATAATTTACCTTGGATCTATGCTGGCGATTTTAATGAAATACTCTATCCTTGGGAAAAGATAGGAAAGCGGCCTGCAGACCCTTTTCGAATGATGTCTTTTCGAGTTGTCCTAAATGATTGCGCACTCATGGAGATAGAAAGTAAAGGCTGCAAGTTCACCTATATGAATAATCGCGAAGGGGAAGAGTTGGTGAAAGAACGATTAGATCAGTTGATGTGCACGATGGATTGGCACTTACTGTTTCCTGGAGCTGAAGTTTTCTCATTGCCTATTGTGGGTTCTGACCACTGTCCTTTACTGCTTACCACATCAGCATCTTTTAGAAAATGAAGGAAGCCTTTTATCTTTGAAGCTTATTGGAACGAAGATGAAGAATGCCGAGAGGTTATTTCTACAACATGGAATTCAGTGCAGATTCAAGATTTTGGTCAACTTCCAAAATTAAAAATTGTCTCAAAAGCTTTGAGTAAGTGGAGCCAGCAAAATTTTCAAAGGGACATACCAAGGTGATCGCCTTACAACAACAACTACAACGTCTAATGAACCAACAGCATTGCAATTATAATAGAATGGAGGCATCAAAACTGCGAGAGGAAATTAGACAGACTTGGCAACAGGAAGAACAATATTGGGCTATACGCTCCAGGATTCAATGGTTGAAATGGGGTGATAAGAATACAAGATTTTTCCATGCAACTACACTTCAAAGGAGGCAAAGAAATAGAATTAGCATGTTGCAGGACGACCACCGGCAATGGGTACATGACCCTCAGACATTACAAGATATGACGTCCAATTTCTTTTCGAGTTTATATACAACAAGGGGATGTAGGAATTACGGACCCATACTTGCTCAATGCCAATAGGTTGTTACCTCATAAATGAATGGCCAGTTAACAGCTTTGGTCACTTTTGAGGAGATTCGCAAGGCCACCTTTCAAATGGGAACTACAAAAGCCCTAAGCCCTGATGGTTTAAATGGTTTGTTTCATCAAAATCACTAGGAGACCATTAAAGATGATCTTATTATTTTAGTGCAAAACTTCTTTATGTCAGGGGTGATGCCTACAACTCTAAATCAAACCATTATTGCTTTGATTCCCAAGACACCTCACCCAAAGAGACTGGAGCAATATCGTCCAATCAGCTTCTACAACTTTGCATACAAAATTATCTTAAAGGTAATTGCTAACCATCTGAAACCTTGGTTGCCTTATCTAATTTCTCAGGAACAGTCGGCTTTTGTGAGTGGACGACAGATTCAAGATAATATTTTAATCATTCAAGAAGTTCTTCATCAATTTAAGACCCGAAAGAGGACATGAAAATTCAACGCAATCCTAAAGACCGACATGCAAAAGGCGTACAATAGAGTAGAATGAGATTTCATTCACGACTACCTACTCAAACTGGGGTTCCATCCAAGATGAGTTCAATGGATAATGCAATGTATCACAACATCTTTTAGTGTAAGATTTAATGGAGAGTAACTACCTTATTTTTGCCCAACTCGGGGTCTACGACAGGGTGATCCTCTATCTCCATATATGTTTATTTTGTTGGCAACCATTTTATCAAGTCTTATTAATCAAGCTGTCAGCTTGGGACACATCAAGGGTATTAAGTTAAATAGGTGGTGTCCTACCCTGTCCCATCTATTTTTTCCTGATGATGCAATCTTCTTCCTAGATGGTAACATTCAAGAATGCCAAAACTTTGCTAACATTTTAAATCAGTATTGTGTGGCCACGGGACAGGTAGTGAACCGCAACAAGTCTGGAATGATTTTCAGTAAACATTGTCCTATTAGACTATATGAAAATATGTTGCGGGAGTTTAGAACACCTGTGCTACAAAAGTATGGCAAATATTTGGAAATACCATCTAACTAGGGTCGATCAAAGAGGGAGATGTTCTCTTGGATTTTAGGGAGAGTAAATGCCAAATTGGAGGGATGGAAAGAGAAATTAATATCAAAAGATGGTAAAGAAATTCTTATCAAATATGTTGTACAGGCACTCCCACATTACGCCATGTTGATCTTTAAGTTGCCTCTGTCTATTTGCAAATCTATTGAAACAAGTATTGCTAGATTTTGGTGGAGAAATGTTCAGAACAAAGCAGGAATCCATTGGCAGAAATGGGAAGTTCTTAAAGGAAGCAAGGATAACGGCGGCCTAGGCTTTCGTGATCTTATAGCATTCAACAGAGCGATGCTTGGAAAGCAAGCTTGGAGATTATTACAACAACCTCAATCTTTATGGAGTCAAATTTTTAAGGGTCTGTATTTTCACTCAAAAGACTTTCAATCAGCGGATAGAGGAACTCGGCCATCCTAGGGTTAGCAGAGCATTCTAATGGGCGGAGATGCTATTCTACCACACATTCGCTGGTCAGTTGGTAATGGAAATAAGATCATAATTCGTGGAGATTGGTGGTTACCAATGGGCATTCTCCATTGACCTAAGACTAGAGACGAACCCACGATGGTGGCTGATCTTATTGATCTAATCCACCATAATTTGAATAGATCGCTACTCCACAAGTTCTTAGATGATTAGGTCACAACAAAAGTTCTTACCATCCTAATAAGACCTCTCTATACCAAAGATCAATTAGTTTGGATAGCCACAAAGGATGGCCAACATACTATGAAAAGCAATTACCATACTCTAATGCAGACTACAAGCAATCACAGCAGTAACAGAGCATCAACATCTTACTAGAATCCCAGGATATTGTAGCGAAGAATATGGGCAATGAAAACAGGACCAAAAATCAGAATATTCCTATGGTCAGTTTGTCAAAACGCACTAGCATCCAAGGCAAATTTATTCCAACGACACATTATCACAAATCCCTTATGCAAACTATGTCAATAGAATACTCTAGAAACCCTAGAGCATATATTTCTCTCCTACTCTTGGACTAGGGCTATCTAGACTCACCCACAGATCAACATACAGCCTTTGCCTCACATGATTCATCATTTAGATGCATGGTTAACAGTAAGAGTGACAACACCTAAACACTCACCTGGACTGGAAATCATTGCAAATGTCCTTTGGCAGATCTAGAGGATGCAAAATGACTTCATTTTCTGCAACCAACAACCGGATCCAACCCTTATAATGGAGGCGGCTATTGCACAGACCAGATTATACCAAATCTCTGCTTCCACTCGTTCGAGAACATAATCTAGTACTTTAAATCCTACGCATCTTTGGAGACCTCCAGATTCGGGAACCCTGAAATGCAACATTGATGGTGCCTATCAGCTAGGAAGTACAGAAGGATTGATGGCCTGTATTTGTGGAGATCATCAAGGTCGACTTACAGACTCCTTTTCAAGAAGATTTACAGCGGCTTCGGCTCTTAAGACAGAGATCCAAGCGCTTACCTTCATGCTTCAACATCTGCTGCAACAAGGCCTTAATTGTGCACAACTCGTGATCAAATCGGACTGCATCACCCTCGTCAACGTTGTGCGAGATGGGAGATCATCGCCGTGGGAAGTTCGTGCTCTAATCGCGGAGGCCGTCATTTTGCTTTCCCATTTCCCTAACCTAAGGATGCAACACTGTCGGCGTGAGGCGAACATGGTAGCCGACTGGGCTGCAAAGGCCCAATGCACAGACTTTTCGGCCCACAATTGGATCCTTTTCCCTCCTTTTATAATGCTTGATCTAGTTTATGCGAATGCTTTGGCTTCAGGTTGTAAGTTTCCTTTGATATGAATGCAAGCGTTTTCTTTTGAGCAAAAAAAAAAAAAAAAAAACCTTTAGTGAAAGTTATTTCTCTAATTTTATCAAAATGGTTGTTGCGACCCAACCTTGGCACCATGCTCCTATAGGAAGACCACGTAAAGATGGGATTTAGAGGTACTTGATTGTGAGAGCTCCTTCACGGTACATTACTCCAAAAGATGTTATCACCTCATCCTTTGGGATTAACCACATGAGTTTACTCGATCACGGTCTTGAACTCCCCCAAACTTGTACCCTGCATAATAGTAAGATTTTACTCGACCGGAGATCTAAGGTTCGGAGATTTTGGTTACGTTAATATTTCTCTTAATGTCCTTTCAGTACCTAGTTGGTATGCTTTGTTACCTTATGTGTCCATGCATTTCTTTTTACTTTTTTGTACATCATTAACAAAAGAGTAATCATGTGTGGTTGGTTCATTCCATTCTATTTTAATCTAACGAGAATAAGAAAAGAAGCAACCAATAATTGAAAAGACATGTGAGAAGTAAACACCCAGGATAGTTCAAAAATGATATAAGGAAACAAGTCTAGAAAAACCAAAAAAGGAAAGACTCGCAACTTGTTGAGCATTTATACAACATGAAAAGGAACCCAAGACATATGCTAGGAAATGGATATTACAATTTGAAAATGTCGGATTGGATATCGACCATTCGCCATCTTCAAGTCTTTTTTATCACCACCTCCAACAGATGCTCTTTGGACCTACTCTAATTCTAATATAATGCTAAAACTAGAATTCAAATGATTCATGCAAGATCATTCCACTATTGCAATGATTCAAACTAATACCTCCAAAGAATCCAAAGCAAGCAATAAATAACCTAAACAAAATCAATCTATACACAAACATGGCCTCAACGTCAGCCTCTGGAATTCATGCAGTGGCCTTCATAAGACACCTATTCCAATTCATTTTGAGTGACTTACAATCATTAGTCATCATTTTTTGTTTCATAAACTATAACTAATGCTATAAAGTCCCTAAATTAGGATCTAAATGATATCCCAAGATAACCCACGTGATCATGCATTGCACCAAAATCATCCATCTAGAAATCACATGCATTTAAGCATAAGCATGCATTTAGGTGACGAGGCCTTAATTCTCAATCAACCAAGATGAGTGAGTCAAGAATTGGATCACTTATACATTCAAGCAAACAATCATAAACATAATGAGGTAATCAAACAAGGGAGATGCAACTCCTGTGATGCAAGAATCAAATTTGGAAAATTTGTAAAGAAAGATGCAAATTTGAGAAAATTGCAAAGAAAGACCTCAACATCACGTGTTCACAATCACATCCTTAAGAAAGGTAATTTGTAAATTTTAGTTGTTTGGTAAGCATGAATACCAATTTTATAAGAATTTGAATATGTTCGATGTTATTGGGAAATAATCCAATCTCCAGGTGTAACGAATATTGGCACACTGATCAAACTTCGTGAACCATCCAACAAGTAATAAAATGGGCATTGAAGATCAATTTGCGAGAGAGATAACAATTTTATAGGATTTGAATGAGTTCGATGTTCTTGGGAAATAAATCCAAAACCCCGGCGTAGATAATGTCGGCACATTGATCGGGCTCCTTGAATTATCAAACATGTGTCAAATCCAATAAAGTAAGACAAAGTTTAAGAAATGCTAAAAAAAATTTCTTGAAGAATCCTTTTCAAAATAGGCATCATATGAATTTGTGAAAATTGCAAAGCATGAGAAGGTCAAATCAGGAAATCAAAATTCCGGAATGCCTTGCAAATTTGGAAAGGTTGGTAAAAATGCCAAAATAAGTTTTTATTTTATGGAAAATTGTGACAATGGAGTTCAACATGTCCTAAACAAATTACAAGAAGACATCAAAGTATAATTCTACATGTATGATTTTCTAAAAATCAAAGAACGCATGTATGTCAATCAGTCAAATCAGATCTCACGTAAACAGGGTATCCAGTGTTGGTCTAATAGAAGCAGAATCAATGATCATCTCAACCTAGAATTTTAATGGAAGGTAAATCAGCATGTGATGAGCAAATTTCATCAGAAAGCATCTCAAGATTCCTAACGCGTGAATTTCTAAAAATCTAAGAACACAAACATGTCAATTAGGAACTGAATAGGGCAGTAGAAATACGGTCTGTACATGGTCCATCGACCTTACCAGATGATACCCAAACATTTTTCAATTTTTTATATGTTATAGATGCACATGTTCTGAAAAAACTTTAAGAAGACACTTACTCAAAATTTGATGCACGAAAAATTTTATGAAAATGACAAACAGAAAAGGTTACTGCAACAAGACATGACAGCAAAACATGAAAAATTTCCAGATTCTGGTTCGGTCTTGTGAAAAATGGTAAACCTACCAAAAGATCTTCAAATCATGCAAATAAAACATCAAAAGAAAGCTTAAGATTTCTTCTAAGAATCTTTAGTAGGCTTCAAATGCAATCGAGATCATTTTCCAGCTCAAACAAATATAGCTATCAAGTAGGACAAATTTGAAATAGTTTACATATTTATGTATGAGTATCATGACTATAATCAAACCAAAGGATTTCCAAATCCTATGGAATTTTTATTTGATTTAGAACTAAATTTCAAGAAAAAACTTTATGAAGAAACTCAGTCCAAAATCGAAGTACGAAAAATATACAAAATAAACAAACTGAATAGATCGGTTAGCCTTAGCAACAACCGCAAAGAATAGCAAATTTCAAAACAGATCACCAACTTTCAAATAGGTTTTGGCATAGCAAACAAAGTCTAAATTGAGCCAGCAATATATTGTTGAAAAGTTTGCGAAGTCATCTACTAATCTCATGAAGAATTCAAAGTCTAAAAATGATATTATCTAGCTCAAATGAATATGTTTATCAGGTCAGTCCAATCAACCTACGATTTTTACAGAACAAGCAATCATGATCAATCGAGCCATAAAATCATAATCAACATAAGCATGATAGATCATCTTAGGGTCGAGCTCTAGTCTCGATTGTGTAAGCCAGTCTCACTTCACTGAGCTCAAGTTCAAGAGCAATCTATACCTTGGTTTCTTCGACTTTGAGCTTGATCCTCAAAGTATTTGACGATCAACAACCACCAGGAATTCACAGACTCCTCAAGAGACACCTCAGTATCAATCAGACAATAAGCAAATGGTCAACGATCATCGGAGTCGCCACGAAACTGCCAGGAAAGGATCGGGCGCTAGACAAGGATTGGACTTCGAGGAGGGAATCACGACTTGAGAAGTTCTAGTGATGATCCGAACAAAACAAGACAATCGCAAGCTTAGCAACACACCTAGGATCACCACAGTAGCGGTCGAGCAGCTAAGGATGATCATTGGACTGTTGAAACAGGCCGGAGCAACTACGACAAACTTCATCGGTTCAGAAACCGATGGTCAACACCACAAGAAAAAGGCCGCCGGACGGAGCAATCCAATGATGATCTAGACAATCAACGGCCATGACCAGATAGGTGGCTGTCCGGTGATCGTCCAAGGGGCACCAGTCGTGAGGTTCGAAAGAGCGAGGCGATGGATGATAGTGAAAACAGGTTGCCGAGAAAGGGAGTTTGGGTAGAGAGAGAGAGAGAGAGAGAGAGAGAGAGAAAGTATGAGAGAAAGTGGATTTGAGATTTGCGACCCCCCCCCTCCAATTTTGGACGGAAAATGGATTATACATCCTTGCAAGATCATATCCTAGCCCCTTCGATCAATCCAAAGACTAGGATTTAATCTCCCTCGCCTAACTTACTTACTTATGCATCAAGCTTGTTTATAATTGGTCAATTATATGCACATGTCAATTTGAATGGCTAAGATGAACTTTTAATAAATGGTCATGACTTATGTTCAAACTTAATGGGTGCATGAAATTGAAATTTCCACTCAATTAGTGCAATTTGTGCAATTCCCACCATTAACTGCCAAATTAACCAAAATTGAACCTAATTGATATGACAAGATATCAATTTGTTCAATCACCCATGTTAATAATGGCTTAATGCCTCCAAATTGACACCAAAATGACGATATGGACTTTATTTCAAAATTAGATTACAGGTCAGTGATGAATTTGAACCTTAACCTATTAAATTAAACCTTAGTCCATAATAGGTCAATTTGAATTGCACTAATTGAAGTTCTTAAACCTAATTTCCTAAAATTTAAGTGATCTAGATCCATCAAGTCGGAGAATTCCCAAGTGAATTCGCCAAAATTGATCGTGGATTCGGATTCAATTTGAGAAAATGATTGGAACAGAGGTGTAAACACTCAAGTCATTAAGAATCAACTTGAACCCCTTATACCACCACATGCGGTGGCCGCGATAGTTAAGGCTTGGTACCCCATCCACCAGGGGGAAGGGTTCGAGACTCCGCGTCCGCATTCGCGCGATTCACCTGTGGCTAGGTCAGTGGTGGGGGCCCAGTTCACCTCAGGGTTTACTCCACCGTGAAGCGGCGCATGGAGGTTCCCTAGGTCACCAAAAAAAAAAAAAAAAAAAAAATTGAACCCCTTATTAAAGCTAAAAATGGCTACTTTTATTCTTTAAACTATCTTGGGTGTTTACTTCCTGTATTATCCTTTAAATTTCAAGTGTGTACTTCCTTCCTTTATTTAAGTAGAAGTAAATTGACATGAAATCGACTATCCACGCATGACCACCTTTTTAACTTCACATTGCATGAAAATATTAAAAAAAAAAAAAAAAAAAAAACACACACACACACACACACACACACACACACACACACACACATATGGACATTTTAGGAAACACGACGACTGTTAAGTACCAAAATGACATTAATAAAAATATTAACATAATCAAAGTCTATGAATTTTAGAATCTCTGGTTACGCGGATATCAAATGATCACTCTTGACCCTTGATTGGATTTTCTAGCCAACCCCTTAAAATGAGGCTAGTGGAGACTTCTAAAATTACATTTTAGGTTGTCTAATACAACTAATTATAAAATGAACCCATTATGTAAGGTATGGGTCTCGTGGAGACTCACCATGGTTTAGTAAACTTGATGTGGCAATAATCTAAGGCCGCGTTTGGTCGTTCGGATTTCTAAACGGGATAAGACTAAATAGAATATGATAAGAAATCTATGGATTTCTTCATATCCCATCAACTATTTGGTGAATTACGGATTTAAAGTCGGATATTCTCATATCCTATCCAATCTACTGTTTGGTGAACTGCGGATTTAAAGTTGGATATCCTCATATCTTATCTAATCTATCATTTGGTGAACTACGGATTTAAAGTAGGATATTTTAAAAATAGTAACATTAGGCAAGTACAAATTTACAGGTTTAATATTCACAAAATCATCCAAAACAATATATCTTTTTTCAAATTAACAAATTCTCATTGAATTTCATGATAATGCATCGTAATAATCTTTTCCATTCCTTTGAAATAAACTTTTGGATGCCCCCTTCAACATCAAACATTTTTAGAATAACCTCAATTTCAATATGTTCACTTTGAAACATGAATTATTTTTCTCTCTTACGAGTTTTTCATTTGTTTCCATTTTGTTACAGGTCCAATACCAAATCAAACAAATGCCCAATTAGAACAAAGCATAAAGTCCAAAGTTGATTTGCCTTTTCTTTTGTTTTCTAGTTGTCACGAGGATGCAATGACAGTTAATCACGTTAATGAACAATCTCTGAACAATTAGTATTTATAAAGTGCATTACATTTGTTGAGTATCGGCCAACTACATTTTGACCAAAGTAAACTCATGTTCACGTCCATCTAAAGCAGTAGATGCGAACTATCTTGACTTAAGGCTTCTTTTAAGTTCATGCTAGGTTTTTTGCCAAAGAGACAGAGAAACTATTTATGAAAATAAAAGACAGAGGCAAAGAATATTATAGATAATGGTTTTCTAATGAACATAGAGATAAAGTTTCAAGCCATATCCACATCTTTTCAAGTCATGGCTACAACCGAAAGGTCCAAAAAGATAACATTAAAGCTTATAGCTAGCCCCAAAAACCCTTTTAAAAAAAAAAAGAAGAAAAAAAAAAGTATGGAACGAAAACATATCTCCTACAAACTCAGAAACAACTCAATATAACTAAAATCATAAACACCAAATATAAGAGTCTAAGACAGATGTCCAAATTGGAACAAAGCTTAAAGTGCTAATCCGATACGACTTCATTCACTACGATCCATCTCTCCCAATCATCACTCTTTCTCTTCTCTCATCTCCTGGAGAAGTAATTCCACAAATGCTTTCCTATCATCTCTTTGAAATCCCAAAAATAGATGAATATTCTTAGGATCCTTCACAATTTTCTACATAATTTTATTCTATCCATAGTACCTAAAGACATTTGAAGAAGCTCCTCATTGATTTTTCATTTGTCATTATCCAAATCCTTAGCATGTTTGATGTGGCTAACGATCATCTCCATTCTCTCGTTAGCTTTTTCCAAGAATGAGCCAAGAGTTCCTGCAATCTCAACTAAGCCAGCAACTCGTTTGTCACTTGCTTTAGCCCTTTTTCTTCTTGAAGAATCAGAAACATTTTGTGTCTAAGAAGATGATAGTGGCGGTGAGTTTTGATTTACACCGTTGGTTGCCACATTATCATGATTTTCACCTTCCTCATGATCTACAGCCACATGAGCTTCTAAAGGGTCTTCACTGAGATTTCCCTCGGCACAGTCTTTTCCAAATACGGCTACTAGTCGATCATAATGAGGGAAGGACTTCCCTCTCAAAGAAG
The DNA here is from genome assembly GCA_017140255.1 of Eucalyptus paniculata subsp. matutina. Lineage (NCBI taxonomy): Eukaryota > Viridiplantae > Streptophyta > Magnoliopsida > Myrtales > Myrtaceae > Eucalyptus > Eucalyptus paniculata. The sequence continues at coordinate 32,376,314 of CM029442.1, read as the reverse complement.
CGGCTCCTGGATAGGTCTACAAAGAAAATTATATTATTTTGTTAAAAATGAAACAATCAATAAAGAAGAAAAATGAGAAGAAGTGATACAAGCCTTGTAATATTTTTGTCAACTATCCTCAAAATGAATATCAATCCAATATTTTTCATGGTCCCATCCAAAGCCACTTCGATTCCTCAAGTCATATATCTGATTATACAACTTTTTCAACTTTTTCATTTTTGACTCTATGTGAGGATTACCCTTGATTCCAGAACAAAGGAACTTTTCTTCAAACCACTTCTCTAACATAATCATGTAACTACTCTTGAAGCCGTTATCGGCTTTCATTCCTCGCGTAACTAATTCTTCAAAACCATCTAGAAGTGCATCTTCTTCATCTATTGTCCATATACGCCAGTCTCTCTTTGTTCCCCTTCCTTGAGTTTGACTAAAATCGCTACCTTCCATTCCTAAACATTTCATTGCAATTTCAGAAAATTTAATGATGGAAGATAACGTGGTAGAGAAAATTTAATAATAGAGATAGAGAAACAGAAAACTAACTCAACATATATGTCAATTAAGCCACTATCTAGTAACACAATCAGCTCATAGAAAAGAGCTAACTTGCGAATGTAACATGGAATTCAGAAGAATAATATTAAGCATTGTCGGCACTAGTACAATCCAATTGTTCACAATTTTGCAAAATTACATTATTCAGGTAAGACACACCATATAGCCACCACCTTATAGAGGAAAGCAACACATGTCATGTCCTTCAGAAAACTAATTCGAGGTGAATACAAATGAAATTACCATTCTAAAGTTAGAAAAAATAACAGAACACACTTGAAATTGTAGGATAGCAATCGCATTAATAGAACTAGAAATAATTTTCCAGTTTGTATAAGCTAAATCATGTAGGAGAACCATGCAACAAGTGTAAACAACCTACTTTATGGCTGGAAGCCAGGACATGGAAAAGAAGTGTTCGTGGTAAACTTTTGAAGTGTTCTTGTTTTAAGCACGTTAGGGAGACCATAGATGGAAAGAACAAGATATCCGAAGGCTAGGAAGAGCCACTCACAAAACTGTTAACTTTATTTTGTAGAATGGTGGATATAATAACTTTGTACATCTTACCTTTTTTTCTTCCTGACTCTTCTATTTGCTTGAGCAGTTTGACATTCTCTCTCTACATTCTTTCATACACTTCCTACGTACCAAGTACTTCTCTTCCACTTGTTGAATGCTATCTCACAACTCAAAAAGTGTATTCAAGCATCTTAAACTAGCCTTAACGATAAATACAGATGAATGGTACCAACAATCCCAAAGCACACTTAGACTCACTACGATACCGCCAAAACAACATCAAAATAACCATCCTCATGGTAGACTTCATTCCTAAATATATGCTTCCTAAGAATCCATATAAGTCCTTCAGATTATATATCACATACTGCTCCCTCTAAGTCACTCGCTCATTCTGGATTCTCTTAAATTATTGAAAGAGATAACACCAAATGCATAATAAAGTAATCTGAACAATAGTCGCCATCATTACAGCATTCAAAAATGAACCAAGAGATAATCTAGATTAGAATTCAACCATGGAGAAAACATGTCTTGCTAAAGAAGGGTCCACCAATCAACGAACACAGTACAGACCAAACCGCTAGACCCAGCCAAAATCATCCTCCGGAGCTCAAACGAAAACTGAAAAGCTTCAATTTTCCCAAGCAATTAGCCACATTCGCCTCAATCAATCCCACCCCCCATAATTGCAAGCAGAAAAAAAGGGGGGGGGGGGGGGGCACCACACTCCCAATCCCATGAAAAAAAGAAGAAGTCAAAAACACAACAACAGAAGAATTCACGTACTTGCCCCGCATCCCCACCACACCAAAATGAGCCGTGACCGCCTGGACACAGCAACGCGACAGGGACAATTGGGGCGTCGGCAGCCTTGTCGGCTAGGGCACAATCAAAGCGAGGAAAACATCACGGTGGGGGGGAATCGATCGAGAGGGCGACCGGCGGGCAATCACCAGCAGACGAGGGGTCTTACCTTGGCAACGGAAGAAGGCTTTCATAAAATTTCGATGAGAATCGGAGAGCTATTGAGGAGAAGGCTTCAACGTTGATACTTTGGAAACAGAGAGTTGTCTATGGGTGAACGACGAAGAAAGATAAAAAGCGTAAGGTTTTATGTTTCGGATAAAAGAATTCCTATCCGATCTTATCCCACCCCCTCAAATTTTTTTTATCCAGTTTATATATCATCTATATCCGACCTTATCCTATCCTAGACAGCTACCAAACACGGGATAGGACAAAACATATCCTATCTTGGTTTTTATCCAGTTGACCAAACACAGCCTAAAAGAGTGAAGTGACGTCATCTTTTTGGGCGAAAGTACTATCGAAAGAGCTATCATGGTAAAAATACCCATAAATTTGTTTTTCACACTTGATCTCCTTCTTTGAGGTGTACCACGCATTTGGAAGCAAATTACAACACCTTTCTGCCATCACACAGGATATGGATTTGGGGGCATTCGTGTAGACCTAAAACTCAATGGCCGAAATTGAAGACAAGGATGACTTTTTTGGTAAACATGACCTCAAGTGCGAACTCGCGAGCAAATATCCCTAATTGCCGCCCCTCCCCAACAAGGCCTACGAAGGGTGGGTCACGACACTAAGTTGAAAAGAAATTCCTAAGGCTGCATTCCATGGCCAAGAAACTCTTGGCCCATAACACATGTATCTTCCATACTATGATATGACTGATTCTACTACCTAGGCACCAGCAGTATATACCAAAAGCTTCTATCCTTGTTTCAGCATGCATCACATCAAGATCACATTTGCGGCCAAAAACTGAAGTTGACTAAAAATTTCGCCAATATCTTTACATGGATTGAAAGGTAACATGTAACTTTATCAAAAAAAAAAAAAAAAAAAAAAAAAAAAAAATACACTCCGCGAAGCACAATCAAAGTGCATGCGCCATTTTATTTTATCAGTTGCTGTGAATATGCTGTTATTTATTTTTAGTGATCCCATATTTATACCCGAATTTTCTCCTAAAGGTTATTTTATTATTCGACAAGTTTTCCACGCTTCGCGCTTTTCATTTACAACCATTCGTCTTGATGGGAGGCGATGTATAAATAGGGACGCGTCGCTTCATTTCGACGGGTGATCGAAGCCTAACACAAAATCCTCACATTTAGAATACACCATCAAGATCGTGAGGAGATTTGGTTAGTAGAGTCTTTATTGTTTTCTTGATTTTCGCGGAGATTCGATGAACGTGAACGCAAAACACCATGGCTGGAGGTTTGTCTACAAACGATCTTGGCTTCCGCATATGAATAAATTTATGTCTTACATTTGGTATCAGAGCATGTTTATAGCCTCTGCCTTGTTTTGTTAAATTTTGGTGTATTTTCGGTGTGTTTTTGTTGAATTTTCGGCCATTTATGTACATGAACAGTAACTCGGATTTTGAGGCCGAGAGAGAAACTCAACGATTCCGGGCAAAATCCGCACTACCCACCCCTTGATTTCGGACCCATTCGGTCGCACCGCCATAAGGAACGTTAGCCATGAGTTTTTCCGGTATATCGGAGTTTGCCGGAGGCTAATCGGGCGGCGGAAGTCGTGGTGGTTGAGGATTTGCGTTTGTGGAGTTTTTCGTTTATTTTTGGGGCCAATTTTTGCTCATTTTCGCCGAATCTTGGACCCATGTGGTCGTGCCGACGTTCTCTTCAAAACCCATGAATTATTTCGGTCTAAGATGGGCTGCCGGAGAAGAAACGGAGAAGAAATGGCGGCTGAAAATGGCGAAAAACCGGCGGAGAGGGCTTTGTTCGCGCGAGGGAGAAGGCGCGTGGGCTCCACGCGCGCGCTGCAGTTGCAGGGGCGTGGACCCACGCGCCACGCGCTCATACGCGCGCGCAACCGCTGCGCGCGTGGGATCCACGCGCGCGGCAGTTGCCGGGCGAGTGCAACGCACGCGCCCGCGCGCTGAACGGTGCGCGTGGGCACGCGCCTGTCGTCCCCTCTTCCGCAGCTCCTTTTTACACTTTTGCCCCAATTTTTAAAATTTTTGCAATCATACCCTTAGCTAATTTATTTATTTACTGTTCTGCCCTTGATGTATTTATTTATTATGTCATTTCATGCATTTTTATGAATATTTTATGCATGAAATTAAATGTCCAATGGTCCATATATTTAATTGATTAGGGAGTGGCCACAGCATCTTTAATTAATTAAATTATATATTAAAAGCCTCCGGATCATATTTAGAAATGGACATTGATTGTAATTAATTATATTAATATGATGAATTTTATCCCACAGGAATTTTCATTATATTAATATGATTAATTAGGATGAAATATCATATTATTTTTCTTAATTTACCCACAGGGATTAAGAAAATGCATATAATATGGTAGTTTCTTCATGAAGTAATTATGAATCTATTTAAATTAAAAACTTAGCCCACAGGTAGTTTTTATGTTATGTGATTCATATTGTGACATGTTTACATTGATAAAACATGATTTATTTATATTTGCCTCAAATTTTGTGACATAAGCATGATTATTTGATATGCGGTTTAACCCGTGAATTTCTCTCGAATTTAAGTTTGATGTTCCCGTCTTGAATGGTGAGAACTATAAAATTTGGAAGGAGTCAGTTCTTCTTCAATTGGGGTGGATGGACATTGACTATGCTATAAGGAAAGACGAACCACCTGCTCCTACTGATTCGAGCACTCAAGCTGAGATAGCTCTTTATAACCAATGGGAGCGGTCCAACTTGTTCGTAAAATTCTAAACGCAAGTGCACGTATCGAACAAGTAATATAATGATGAGATAAAGTATCGTCCCACGGAGATCGATGATTAATAAACCAATTAAATACTAAAATAGACTAATTCTAAAATTTATCTAACAAATCAAAATATAATTAAGAATGAATTAAAAACGAAATTTGTAGACTAAATGCAGTAAAATCAATCAGATAAATATGTTAGAGCATCCGATTTCACCATAACCACTAGATATGAATTTCATATTGTTATAAATACAAGAACGATATCAAACATGTGATAGCGGAATTTCCTAATCTATTTACTATCATATCTCTAGGTATAGCAAACCTACTCAGCTTATTAATCCACTATATCTCTATGTGAATTAAAATAAACATGAGTGCATTAAAAACTATGAATATTCCCTGGTTTACAATGAGTCTTTTGGATCACCTTATCACCTAAAAAGCTACACAAATAACGCATATATTTCTATCCACGTTTAATTCATGGTTATATATTATAATGAGCAATTGCATATTATCACCTCTCGATCTCAAACATGCACATCAGATCATTCAAGTGGTGGCAAATACTCAAAAGCGTTAAACGCAATAATAAATAACTCACATGAATGAAATCAATTGTAGAACATAAAAATCATGAAATTCACATCATCATGGTTAGGCTACATCATTAGCTCTAACAAAAGAAAATTAGAACATAGTAGAATAAGAAATAAAAATATAAATATAAATCAAACCCAGCATCTTGAATCAAAGAACAAGAATTCTGTCACCACTTTTGTCTTCTCTTCAAAATACTTGAAAAACTCTTAGAACAATAAAAAACGATCTAGCTATGGAAAACGATCTAACTATGGAAAACCCTAGCTGCTCTCTCTTCCTATTTATAGGAAATCTAAAATATCTATCTCTTAATACTTGCAGATAACATCAGGGAACAAAATCAAGAATTTTCTGATTTGATATCCATCTTCCACTGCTGCTTTTATTTGAATTCCTGATAATTGCCATTCTTTTCCTTATCTCCTCCATATCTCATTATTCTGCATAAAAAAGGAAAATTTAAATAATCAGAAGGAAATCCAAATATTTTCTCATAGATAATGCATTAATTATTGCCTAAAATAGGTAAAATAACTCTATTTTTATAGAGTTATCAACCACGTTTGTGCCATGTTTATAAGAGCTAAGATATCTTCAAGTATCCGTGGTTCGATTGCTCAGCATAACAATGCTAAGGCTTTATTGGAGGCTATAGATGCGCAGTTTGAAAGTTCTGAGAAGGCGCATGCCATGACCCTGATTATGAAGTTTTCATCATTGAAGCTCACTAGTGTTAGAGGTGTGCGTGAGCACATCATGCAAATGAGGAACATTGCAGCTCAGCTTAAGAACCTTGAGGTTGAGATATCTGAATCATTCCTTGTGTATTATATTCTGAACACTCTCCCACATCAGTATGCACCTTTCAAGATCTCTTATAACACACATAAGAATAAATGGTCTATTAATGAACTCATGACCATGTGTGTTCAAGAGCAAGAAAGACTGGTTATGGAATTGGGAGAAAGTGCTCATTTGGCAACACAGGGAAAGAATAAGGGCTATGGCAAGCATAAGGGAAAAGGTAAAATACCTCCCCAAGCTGACATTAAGAAAGAATCCAAGTGTTTCTTCTGTAGACAGAAGGGGCATATAAGGAAGGATTGTGTCAAATTTAAGGCCTGGCTCGAGAAGAAAGGTAATCCAATCTCTTGTGTTTGTTATGAATCTAATATGACTGATGTAAGTCACAACACTTGGTGGATTGATTCTGGATCTACAATCCATATTTCGAATTCCTTGCGGGGTTTTCAAAACCACCGGAAGCCGTGGGAAGTGAACAAAGCATTTATTCTGGAAACAAGATGCGTTCGCATGTGGAAGCTATTGGGACATATAGACTAGTTCTCAATAGTGGTTTTGTTTTAGATTTGGAAAAGACCTTTTATGTTCCTAGTTTTTCTAGAAACTTAATTTCAGTTTCAAGACTTGTATCTTTGGGATACTCTTTTAACTTTTCAGATTCAAACTTTTGTTTATCTTTTAAATCTGAAATTGTTGGGAGTGGTATTTTGTCTGATGGTCTTTTTCGAATTAATTTACAAGACAATGCCTATTATGATGCGATGCATGTTCATGATAAAGCTGGTATGAAACGATGTGTTGTGAAAGAACATTCCTCTATGTTGTGGCACCGGAGATTGGGACATATCTCCATAGAAAGAATTAAGCGATTAGTAAATGATGGAGTACTCGATACTTTAGATTTTACTGATTGTGATACTTGTGTGGACTGCATAAAGGGAAAGTAGACTAACAAGTCAAAGAAAGGTGCCAAGAGGAGTACAGAAATATTAGAAATCATACATACAGATATTTGTAGTCCGGATATGGACTCATGTGGTCGAAATACTTCATCTCCTTTATAGATGATTATTCACGTTATATGTATCTCTACTTGATTCATAATAAATATGAAGCATTAGATTCCTTTAAAGTATTTAAGGCGGAAGTAGAGAAACAATGCAATAAGCAAATTAAGATCGTGAGATCGATAGAGGTGGAGAATTCTATGGTAGATACACGAAGATGGACAAGCACCTGGTCCATTTGCAAGATTTCTTCAAGAGCATGGGATAGTTGCCCAATATACTATGCCTGGTTCTCCGGACCAAAATGGCGTAGCGGAAAGAAGAAATCGGACCTTATTAGACATGGTGCGTAGTATGCTTAGTAGCTCCAAACTTCCTAAATTCTTATGGACTGAAGCACTTAAGACGGCAGTGTACATATTAAACCGAGTTCCGACTAAGACTGTCCCAAAGACACCTTTTGAGTTATTTAAGGGTTGGAAACCGAGTTTGCATCATGTGCGCGTTTGGGGATGCCCATCTGAAGTAAGAATTTATAATCCACAAGAAAAGAAGTTGGACCCAAGGACCATAAGTGGGTATTTCATTGGATATGCCGAAAGGTCCAAGGGATACGGGTTTTATTGTCCATCTCATACCACTAGGATTGTGGAATCAAGAAATGCTAAATTTCTTGAAAATGACTTGATCGGTGGGAGCGATCGACCAAGGGATAATGTTCCTAAGGAAGATCATTCGACACTCAACTTTCCACCTCAAGTTTAAGATTGGTTGTTGCTCATAATGCCCTTTCGTTCAGCCGGCTATTGAACAACCAATTGTTGAAGTTCCACAACTCCTGATATTGATCCAAGTAGATCCAGTTGTTCAAAGAATTACCGAAACTGTTGAACAACCGGTTGAGCAACATGCTCCTCAAGAGAATGTTGATCCAACATTGAGAAGATCTACTAGAACAAGGAAATCGGCTATTCCTAGTGATTATATTGTGTATTTACAAGAGTCTGACTACAATATTGAAGCTGAGAATGATCCTGAAACGTTTTCACAAGCCATGGATAGTGATAAATCCAATTTGTGGTACAATGCCATGAAGGAAGAGATGAGTTCTATGGCATTTAACAAAGTCTGGGATTTGGTTGAGTTACCTGATAGTGCGAAGGCTATTGGTTGTAAATGGGTCTTCAAAACTAAGAAAGATTCATTGGGTAACATTGAAAGATATAAAGCTAGACTTGTTGCCAAAGGATTCACTCAAAAGGAAGGAATCGATTATACTGAGACTTTTTCTCCTGTATCTAAGAAAGATTCTCTTTGTATTGTTTTGGCATTGGTTGCCCATTTTGATATGGATTTACATCAGATGGATGTGAAAACGGCGTTCCTCAATGGAGAACTAGAGGAGGAGGTTTACATGAAACAACCTCGAAGGATTCTCCTCTAGTAAAGGTGAGCATTTGGTGTGCAAGCTTAAGAAATCTATATATGGCTTGAAACAAGCATCCCGCCAATGGTACTTAAGGTTTCATGATGTTATCTCTTCATTTGGTTTTATAGAGAATGTCATGGATCAATGTGTATACCAGAAGGTTAGTGGGAGCAAAATTTGTTTCCTTGTGCTGTATGTGGATGATATACTACTTGCAACCAATGATAAGGGGTTGCTATATGAGGTGAAACAATTCCTCTCTAGGAGTTTTGACATGAAGGATATGGGTGAGGCATCTTATGTCATTGGCATTAAGATCCATAGAGATAGATCTCGAGGAATTTTAGGACTATCTCAAGAAACCTATATCAATAAGGTCCTAGAGAGATTTCGGATGAAAGATTGTTCACCAAGTATAGCACCCATTGTGAAGGGTGACAAAGTTCAATTTGAACCAATGCCCGAAGAGCAATCTAGAAAGGGAACAAATGTGCAACATTCCATATGCTTCGCTGTTGGAAGCTTGATGTATGCTCGGAGTTTGCACTCGACGACATTGCTTTTGCTGTTGGAATGTTGGGAAGATATCGAGTAATCCAGGTTTAGACCACCGGAGAGCTGCAAAGAAAGTGTTGAGATACCTTCAAGGTACCAAAGACTATATGCTTATGTATAGACGGACCGACAACTTGGAAGTGATCGGTTATTCGGATGCGGACTTCGCGGGTTGCATTGATTCACGAAAATCAACATCCGGATACATTTTCATGTTAGCTGGCGGAGCCGTGTCATGGAGAAGTGCCAAGCAGACTTTGACTGCTACTTCCACTATGGAGGCTGAGTTCGTATCTTGTTTTGAGGCTACCTCGCATGGTGTATGGTTGAAGAGTTTCATTGCTGGGCTTAGAATTGTTGATTATATTTCTAGGCCATTAAGAATATATTGTGACAATTCAGCTGCAGTTTTTATGGCTAAAAATGCCAAAAGTGGCAGTCGAAGTAAGCATATCGACATTAAGTATTTAGCCATAAGGGAGCGTGTTAAGGAGAATAAAGTGGTCATTGAACACGTTAGCACTGAATTGATGATAGCCGATCCTTTAACTAAAGGCATGCCACCGATGAAGTATAAGGATCATGTAACTAGTATGGGAATAGGTCCCATTATGTGTTTTGTCGACATATGAACAATTTTGTTGTGTGGAACTCTTATTCAGTTGTAATGTTGATTCTCAATTTTTGTGTACACATTTTGTTGTTTATGAGAATAACATTTATCCTTGATTATGGAATAAACATGAGGTTTATTCATTAAGATATGTTGTCACATATAGGCTGATATTAAAGAAATAAGATGCATTGTGATGCATGGAAGGTATTACTCACTCTTAGAGGACATGTCGCCATGATCCATGTGTTTTGTTTCTTTTCTTTAAGCATTAAGTTTTCGTGGAATTAGTTGAATGATTCGTATGATGAAAATGATGGGATCAAGTGGGAGAATGTTATTTATTTTTAGTGATCCCATATTTATACCCGAATTTTCTCCTAAAGGTTACGACTATTCGACACGTAAGTTTTCCACGCTTCGTCTGCTTTTTTGTTGACAACCATTCGTCTTGATGGGAGACGATGTATAAATAGGGACGTACGTTCATTTCGACGGGTGATCGAGGTTTAACACAAAATCCTCACATTTAGAATACACCATCAAGACGTGAGGAGATTTGGTTAGTAGAGTGCGCCTTTGTTTTCGATTTTCGGGAGATTCGACGAACGTGAACGCAAAACATAATGCTGGAGGTTTGTCTACAAACGATCTTGGCTTCCGCATATGAATAAATTTATGTCTTACATATGCACTATTGGGAAGGGTACCTTGCTTCCCAAAATTAGCAGAAACTGTCACGGGGTTAGACACCACCACATCATAGGCTAACATGGCATATATTTTCGTATTGAAAGCCAATAAAAATTCGACATATGTTCATGATGTGGCAAGTAAATGAAAAAAATCAAAAACTTAATTTTTATTTTTTTCTCTCTCCTCTTCCTCCTCCATCTAAGGCAGTCTCTTTCGTACGGTCACTGGCGACTCACCAGTGCTACATCGAAGCCGACCACTACTGCTCGTGGAACGCGCTGTCATCACTCACGGCCTTAAATCCACAAAGCAACACCCCCGTCCATAGCTCCGTCTTCTATCTTGTCCATGGCGTTGCTTGATCTGGCCTCGTGGAATTCGTCGCTAGCCTCAATCTTCCCAACGAAGAGCTCCATCTCCAGATATGGGAGAAGTCGCCGATGACCATATCTAGGACAAACTTCAAATCTGATGCTATGGCTCATCGAGAAAACCCAAAAGTTTCATCGTACCCACTAAGGAAGCTTCATTTTGAGCAAAGAAAAACTAAGGAAGGTCGATGGTCCATCTCCAGGATGAACTCCAAATCTATGGCCTTGGCTTGTCGAGAAACCCAAAAGTTTAATGCCCACTGAACCTTCGTTTCGAACCAAAAAAGAAAAACAGGGGACATTTATGTACGCGGCGGTGCTCTACGGATAGAAGGCCACCAGCGACAACGGCTCATTTGATGAGCAGAGCAGTAGTGGTCGGCTTCAACGCAGCGCCAATAAGTCGTTGGTGACTGAACGAAGAAGCCGGCCGTAGATGGAGGAAGAGGAGAGAGAAAAATAAAAACTAAGTTTTGATTTTTTTATTTACTTGTCACATCATTAGCATGTACCGATTTTTTATTGATTTTGAATACACAAATATGTGTCGCGTCGACCGATGATGCGATGGTATCCAACAACTACACTCCTGTTATGGAACAAAAATAATTTTCTATTTCAAATTTATTTTTTGGATAAAAATCTGTTGGATAAAATTATTTTGTTTTATAATTTTTTAAATATATTTTTTTTTAGAAATAGGTTTGAAATAAAAATCAAAAGTAAAAATTTTTTACTTCTCTATTTCTAAAACGGAAATGAAAAATAAAAATCCTTCTTATTATTTGTTTTTGTTATAAATCGGTCATTCATCCGTCGTTGCAAACTACCGTTCACCTGTCACCGATTGCCACCGTTGGTCCCCGGCGATGACGTCGATCCGCCACCGTTCAAAGAAAAAAAATTTGTGTCATTATCAAACGAATTTCTATTTTTAGAATAGAAATTTTATATCATTATCAAAAACGAAAGTATTTTCTTGTAAACTCATTTAAAAATAAAATAAAATATATATATATTTTCTCTTCTGTAATCAATTTTTTGGTAGGATGGTTATCATTCGCGCCCTAAATACTTTCTCTTTGAATTCGCTTTGCCTACCTACTTTTTTTAGCGGGCGTGCTCAATCAACCGCCCGTTGTTGGTCTTTGGCAAGCGAAAAAAGTGGATGGCAAGGGAGAGTCGAGGCCAATTTTCCTTTTCATGGCTGAAGCTTTTCATTCATTTTCTTGTTGATTTTCTTGGTTGCTTTATTAACTCTCTATCACAAAAATTGCATATTTGAATCATTGGCAAAGATTCAGGTGTCAACGACTTGAAATATCATTAATTTCACTCTCGACAAGTGACCTCATCATTTGATTGATGGTGAGCTTTCCATCTCTCTCTTGTCCTTAAGGACGGTTGTTAGTCACTAATCCTAGTCACTCTCTTTAGCAAAAAAATATATAATTTAGGTAGTTATAATGCCTATATATTGTTATTACATCAAATTAATAATAAAAAAGAAGGTACTCGAATTTGTGACGACACTCTTAAAGTGAACCCCGAGAGGGCTGATGGATTACTAGACAGGCGCCATCAACCTATGATGTGATGATATCTAACCACTAAATACGTTCTCTTTGAATTCGCTTCGCCTACCTACTTTTTTTAGCGGGCATGCTCAGTCAACTGCCGCCGTTGGTCTCTGGCGAGCGAAAAAAGTGGATGGCAAGGGAGAGTCCAGGCCAATTTTCCTTTTCATTGGCTAAAGCCTTTTATTCATTTTCTTGTTGATTTTCTTGGTTGCTTTATTAACTCTCTATCACAAAAATTGCATATTTGAATCATTGGCAAAGATTCAGGTGTTAACGACTTGAAATATCATTAATTTCACTCTCGACAAGTGACCTCATCATTTGATTGATGGTGAGCTCTCCATCTCTCTCTTGTCCTTAAGGGCGGTTGTTAGTCACTAATCCTAGTCACTCTCTTTAGCAAAAAAATATATAATTTAGGCAGTTGTAATGTCTACATATATATATTGTTATTACATCAAATTAGTAATAAAGAAGAAGGTACTCGAATTTGTGATGACATCCTTGAAGTGGACTTGGAGAGGGCTGATGGATTACTAGACAGGCACCATAATCCTCTCATGAAGTGGTGCTTGCACTTCACATGGACTCTCTTAGATCCTAACGATCACAACTGGTTTATGTCATTAATTTGGTATTGTCTTAAAATCGCCACTAACCTATTTACTGTGTTGATTATGAGCTCGATAAAGCAAAGTAGAGGAGATTACTTTACCCTTGCAAATTAGAAATACTGAGTATAGTGATTTGTCACGCTATATTAAGTTAGTGCCCAACCATTGGTTTTTCTTTCTTTTTATGGAAAAGGTTTTTCATGCAATCTTGGTTGATTTTATTCTCTATCATGTAAGTCTAAATGGTCATGCATAAGTGCGCAAATAGTGGATTAAAAAAATCATTGTTAATTATAATGAAGCAACAAATAAATAAATAAATTCTTCCTAAGCCATCCCTCCCCCCTTCCCCGCCCCCCAAAAAATGGAAATCATTTCGAGCCGCCTTGGGTAGTAAGTAAACACCGCCTTGTTATTACGCTTGTATCAATTGAAATTATTCAATGAAAATTTTTACATTATCCTATAATTTATATCTAAATATTTTTACATACGATAAAAAAAATTTCGTTTATTCAATTTTATAAGTGATATAAATGATCTTTAAAAAAAAAATTTTATCCAAATCATTCAGTTTTTGTGCAAGAATCACACCCTTAAATAATGTAATATACACAGTTATATCCCGTATGCCAATGCAATGTTAAAGATACTCTGAATGCGATCTAAAGCTACTCATATGAAAAATAATTTTTCTATATGACATCCAAAATGAGGCACGTAAACACTTGTTCATGAATATTCTAATTTGTCTATCATGATAATCCCCGCGATGCAAAAATATAACGTGAAGAACGTGGATGGTCGCGTGCGGAGGTGGAGCAGAGCAGATAAGTGAAGTGCGATGAAATGGGGAAAAGACAGAGAAATATCATTTTGTCAAGAGAGGGATGATGGCGATGGTGAAGCGGCTAGAAAAGACAGAGACAGAGAGACAGAAAGACAGAGAGACGCACGAGAACGCTGCTAAATTGCTAACAAGTGGACGAAGATCGAGTGCGAATGGAGAACGGAGGAAGACGACGCCGTGAACCACAGAAAGTGATGCGGCTGTGCATGGGTTTGATTTTCCTCTCGGATCTCTCCATGTGGAATGTCCGATCACGGAGTTACAGAGAACATACGGTATTTATGAATAACTCCTACGGTTGCTAAATATACTTCATAAAAAGGAATTACTCGACAGGTCCAAGATAAACCGAGCAAGTCCCGCGCCACATCCATTGAACCGATTTGGGAAACTCATCTGTTTCGAATCTTAGAAGATTGATTCTTGTAAATTACTATGGATCTAGTATCCGGGCAGACCCCTAATTCACGAAGCGTTAGAAGGTTGATGATACTTTGATTGATGTGATTGTCTCAAAAAAAAAAAAGGCGACTCATTGATCAAAGATAAGACCTTTTTTCAATCCAATAAAAGAAAAAAGACATGATGATTAAAGTTGAATCTCCTTTGTCATTTTGCATAACTGGCAACTTTAGAGAGTCTATCTCTTCTTTTGTCATGTTCATGGTCTCATTGAATATCTTCACAACCCCATGCCCCATTTCATCATTCTATTTGTAACTTGTTTTGATTTAAGCAATAATCCTTTTCAATCCATATAGAAAAGAATATTTTGGACATATAATATAAGAAGTAAACATATCATGACTTCAAAAAAAAGTATATATCTATTATATCGAGTATCGTATATAGTCATTTACATATTTATTTATTCAAAATGTCGTGTATCGATTTATATTTGTACAAGTAAAGTCTTTATGCAGAAACTTCCACGTGGACACGCCAACCTAAACCTAGGTTGAGTAGATTCGGGAATAATCCCCAGGATGAAAGCCCATGGAAGCATGCAAAAGGAGTAAAATAGAAGCTGTAGAACGAAATGACATTTGAACTAAAAGAAAAATATTGTCGAATATTCCTCTAAAAAATTGAAAAAGATTCGTTTCGGACCGCCAGAGAGAGAGAGAGGGTCCGTTGCCTTTATATACGGAGGCCTTCTTCCCCAGCTAGGTACGCCCCCCTCAATCTCTCTCTCTTATTCATGAATGCAACGGACGAAAGACACCTCCCCTCTGCCTTTTTCGAACTGCATGCATTTATGAATCTTGACTCCTTGAACTGCCCCTAATCATTTCCTCCACCTTCAGACGAAGAAAGTTACAGGACAGAAGTCGAATCGTCTTTCTGAAGCTCTCTTCTGGAGAGAAGCAAGAAGCAGAGGAGGCAACCATTTTCGCCGGTACTTAACCCTCCGAGGCTGTTCAGGTTCGTTGCCCTGTTCGCAGACTGTTCTTTAGGACTGCCGTTCTTTCTCTTCCTTTTTTTGGGGTCTTTAATCTACGTTCCTCTTGATGGGTTTCCTAATATTCGATTCGACGAACTTGCGTACCCGTTCGAGTTTTGAGAAGCTTCTCAAAAAAGTGAAAAAAAAAAAATCATCGGGAGATAAAGCTAGAGAGAATATACGGCCACGCGTTTTTTTTTTATATTCAACCTTCGTGTGATTAACATCAGAGTTTCGGTTCTTGATTCTGAAGCATCGTGAGAGATCTTTGTCGTGAGAAGTGACTTCCCGATTCGAGCGTATGATTTTTGAGGATTTCACTGTTTTTCTTTTTCCTCTTTTGTCGTTAGCATCTTCGCTCGAGTGTTCTGGAGTTTGGCTCGGTCGAAGTGCCTTCAGCTCACCATAAAGATCTTTTATTATAATAATTACGGCCTCACCTTTTCGTGGTTTTCATGTGATTATTTTAAAGGTAGCTTCGGTTTCTGCGTTCACACACTGAGGTCAAGCCAAACGGCTGATGAGATCAGGATGACGTATGACCCCGTGACCGTTCGAAAGATAAATAAAAAAGAATTGATCATTCGAAATAATTATTGTGGTCTCGCCTTGTTGTCCTACGATTTTCTAGGATGCTGCTTCAACGTCAATTTCTCACTTCGCTTTCGCTTGTCGCCTCTTTTGGCTCCCTCATTCATCGCTAGGACCCCCCAAAAATGTACAGTTCACATGCCTGTGTTCCCACAAATTATGTCCCTCTTGTTCACTATATCTTCACATGTGATCTGTTTCCTAGCCTAACGTGAATTGCGGTACTAGCATTATTCACTTTCGTTTTTGGTCATTGCGAAAAAGTTGCAGAGAAATTGCTCCATGGCAGGGGAACAATTGCAAGTCCTAAACGCTCTCGATTTGGCCAAGACGCAATGGTACCATTTCACGGCGATCGTGATCGCCGGCATGGGATTCTTCACCGACGCGTACGACCTCTTCTGCATCTCCCTCGTCACCAAACTGCTCGGCCGCATCTACTACACGACGCCGGGCTCCGACACCCCAGGAAGCCTCCCCTCGAACGTGTCGGCCGCGGTCAACGGCGTCGCCTTCTGCGGCACCCTCACCGGCCAGCTCTTCTTTGGCTGGCTCGGTGACAAGATGGGCAGGAAGCGAGCCTATGGCATGACCCTCATGCTCATGGTCCTATGCTCCATCGCCTCGGGGCTCTCCTTTGGCCACAACCCGACAGGGGTCATGGCCACTCTGTGCTTCTTCAGGTTCTGGCTCGGGTTCGGCATCGGAGGGGACTACCCTCTCTCGGCCACGATCATGTCCGAGTATGCCAACAAGAAGACCCGGGGTGCCTTCATCGCCGCGGTCTTCGCGATGCAGGGTTTCGGGATTCTGGCGGGCGGAATGGTCGCCATCATAGTCTCCTCGGCTTTCGATTCGAAATACCCTGCTCCGGCGTACGAAGTTGACAAGGCACGCTCCACCGTGCCTGAGGCTGACTACGTGTGGCGGATCATCCTGATGTTCGGTGCCCTCCCTGCTCTGCTCACTTACTATTGGCGCATGAAGATGCCCGAGACAGCCCGCTACACAGCCCTGGTCGCCAAGAACGCCAAGAAGGCCGCTGCCGACATGTCGAAAGTCCTCCTTGTCGACCTCGAGGTGGAGCAAGAGAAGGTGGAGCGCCTGGCCCGGGAGCAGAGGAACGACTTCGGCCTCTTCTCAAGGCAGTTCCTCCACCGCCACGGCCTCCACTTGCTTGGGACGATGAGCACGTGGTTCTTGCTCGACATTGCCTTCTACAGCCAAAACCTATTCCAAAAGGACGTCTTCAGTGCCATCGGGTGGATCCCCAAGGCAAAGACCATGAACGCGATTGAGGAGGTATTCCGGATCGGCCGGGCGCAGACCTTGATAGCCCTGTGCAGCACGGTCCCTGGATACTGGTTCACCGTGGCGTTGATCGACCACATGGGTCGGTTCGCGATCCAGCTGATGGGCTTCTTCTTCATGACGGTGTTCATGTTCGCCCTGGCGATCCCGTACCACCACTGGACGCTGCCCGACCACCGGATCGGCTTCGTGGTCATTTACTCGCTCACCTTCTTCTTCGCCAACTTTGGGCCGAACGCGACCACGTTCGTGGTGCCTGCTGAGATATTCCCGGCGAGGCTCCGGTCGACGTGCCACGGGATATCGGCGGCGGCTGGGAAGGCCGGGGCGATGGTGGGGGCTTTTGGGTTCTTGTACGCGGCTGACGGGATCGGCGTGAGGAAGACACTGATCATACTTGGGGTGATCAACTTTTTCGGCATGGTGTTCACGCTGCTGGTGCCCGAGTCCAAGGGTCGCTCGCTCGAGGAAATGTCCGGCGAGAACAAGGGAGAAGATGAACCTGAGTCGCGCCGTCGAGATGGTGTGTAGAAAAATTAGAACAGAGCTTCGGTTAAACTTAACTAATTAGGTCTCTACTTTGATATAAGCTTAAGAAATTATGTACTCAATGAAGGAAGTGGCAAAGATAGTCATTGTGGTTTTATTTTTATGAGCTTATGATGAGGAAGTAATATATAATGTAAATATTTGGTAATTTTTTAGCCCTTTTTCGAAGCATGATGCATTACATGTGCTCCTTTAAATGAAAGAATTTGGGGTTGTTATTTGGTAACTGGGTAAATGTTAATCTTGTCCCAATGACAGAATTTGGGTAAATGTTAATCTTGTCCCAAAGTCTGTCACCAAATTATATTTTTGCATTCGTTGACTGAAGGCAGGGCAACTTCATGTAAATTCAGCTGTTGGTCGACAAATTGACTAAAGTCCAAATTTGAAGACACTTATAATTGGGAGTAGGTTGACTTGTATTCTTCAATAGTCACATCATCCCACCCACGACATTTTAGTGCGCGTGATCCATACGATTATTGATTTTCTCCTGCTTAGCTCGAAAAGAAAAGTCAAACAAGAAATGAGAACATGCTTTTTTGCACGCATGGCTTTTCACTATATTATTTGGACTGCTATGTCCGTCAAACTCATGACCAAAAGCCAATGGTTATCTCCTTGTCCTTAGACCTGATGTCTTTTAAACGGTTTGTTTTACGGAAGTGGGTCGACCATTCGCGAGATGGTGGGTTTGTTCAAATATTAATGACTGTAAGTCATATTTGGTATATAATATTTCGTATCCGGATATCCTTGATGCATTCCCTAAGGGCTTTTGGCACAGTTTTTGACAAGAGAATTTGAGCCTATAAAAATCATTAACGAAATATAAATAAGTTGGGTAAAGCAATTTGAAAGCTCATATAACAAATGCAATGCATTTTCAAAAACCTTTCTATCAAGGTCAGTGTGGACCGGTATTGACATTCCAGCATTTTTGAAATGGCGGAGATTAGAATTAATGAAATATTTTATTCCAATCTTGCTCTCATTAATTTTTCGTATTCCTCTTTTATGCCAGAATATTTCATTGCTTATTGTTCTTCCCTTGCAATGGCTAACTGGCTATTCTCATGGCTCCAGTGATGGTCATCAAAAGTTGCAACGCTCGCCTGAGGTAGTGCGACCTGGCGGTTGCTGTTGCCTCATCTACTTTGCCTCTAGTTTAGATTTGGCTCATCGAAGGTCCTACAATCCAAGCATTGCTTGGGGTTCCATAGCCTCAAGGATGGTTGTTGCCGAAGTTGAGGGTCACCACAGGTGTCTTTTGCCATATATTTATAAACAAAATTCCCTTACAAAAATCTTATTTATCATATACTGTTTTAAATATTATTTGCATTTTGGGAAAAGCCTTCAACCTAGATGAAAATAGTGTTTTGCATTTCACAAAAATACTTTAACTCAAGGTCCTTCATGCAATAAATTTGGGATTCTCTCCTCGACACACCTTTAATAAGAAGTATTTTGATTTTTCAAAATTCAATTTAGTATATTCTCATGATGTAGAATATCCCTATACCCATTACAAAATTCAATTTAGTATATTCTCGCGGTGTAGAATATCCCTATCATTGTTTTATGTTATTAGTTCGCGGTCATTTAATGTGAACACTGAACCAAGTTTTCTTTAAAGACACTGGCATCTTGCTCTGCTTTCTATCCATGCTTTTGGTGATCTTGTAAAAGTTACTTGTGGTGTCACGTTGCCATTGAAGTTTCTTGCTTCCATTCAGTGTAAAGTGCCCTTTTCACATTTCCACATTGCCAAATAGTCCTGGAGAGAGAGAGAAGGAAATCCATCTTTCCCGTCGCTGGATGAACAGAATCTTTGGCTTTATCAGCTGATTCTTCTCCAACTTTATGTCCCACTTTGGACCTGCGAGTCTTTGCCCGGCCGTCTGTCGTTTCGCTTGTCCATTCACTTTGACGTTTTCCCACGATACACGCAATCGCCTTGGTTTCCAGGAAGTTTCCGTGGGGTGAATCTTGACATTATTTCGGTGCTTGTCTTTCTCTCTTTTGTTTATTTTGAGATAATTACGCACATAATTTAATTTATAATTTTTGATCTAATATATCCGAAACGTTTAATTTATTTGATATGATTCATAAATTTTAATCTAATATATAATATCGTTTATGAATAATATGATCCATCAAATTTTCATCTTAGTTCCTAAATTATTCTAGTTTAAAGACTAGATTCAACATATACAAAAAAAATCATGGAACATATTAAATATATTTAAAAAATTAAGAATTATATTACACATCTAATCAAAATTTATGGATTTTGTAACATTTTCCCAACAACAATCAACAAAAGTGAGAGGAGACCGAGTCTTTTTTGTCTGTGTCATTCGGTAAGCGCATTTTAACCTTTGCCCTTGTTTTGTTGCATGCATCTCGAGGGGGCCACTTGACTTTGACTCCTACCCAAAAAAGACATACTCAGTACTGTTCTAGATGTAATTTTTCTGGGCCATACAGAAATTATTTGACTTGAAGTGTGAAAGCAACCTTTTTGTGCTCTGGACGGATCAAGATGCCATCACTTCAAATCAATAAGTTTTTGTTTTTGGGTTTAATATCCTAAAAATAGCACCAACTTTTCTTATTATAATAAAAATGATAGAAAAGGATGCACAAAACCTCAAGAAGTGTTCGGGAGATGCAGAAACCTATCTTAAAGTATGTGGAGTATTTTATATTTATTCAGTACTAGACACACCAAATCTTTAAAGAGATGCAAAAACCTATCTGAAAGTATGTGGAGTATTTTATACTTATTCAGTACTAGACACACCAAACCTTTAAAGACATAAACACTATATTCATTAAAAGTCACTCAAGTATGCTAAATCTTTCCTTGACCCAAAAAAGAAAAACTAAATTTTTTGTAATTTTAATATAATTAAAAATATTATTTTTATCTTTGAAGGGAAAGGCAAATATAATTAAACAATCTCTTTATTGGCTGTGCCCAATCAAATGAAGGAAAAAGTAAACAACGTGACTTAGTATGTTTCTGAGTTGCTTGGCCCTAGACATTCACCATAGTGACAGTAGATGGATGGAGAGCATAAATATTATATGCACGTAAGCATGCTATAGGCCTGAACATCACGTCTCTACTGATTAGAAAAGCGGATGATATGAAATCAATGCATAATAACCAGTAACCTATCACCTCACTTGCATAATCCAAAAATATGTACTTCTTCACTCTCATGTTAAGCTTACCATTACATGCATGAGCATACACAACATTTGAATAATAAAGCATCCTTCTCCATGGCTACTTCTATTTGGGTTCAATATGATTGTACTTTTTCCCTCTTCATTAACTCATCCTTATCATCATTTTTCATCGTTTCCAGCAACTTGCCCCCCTTGGCCTAATCGTGAGTTGCTAATAATGCTCGCATCTTAATGCTCCACAACCCCAAATCATTCCTCCTATGAAACATTTCAATTTCTACTTTTGCTCGAAACATAATTGCAAATAGTAAATTATCCAAATAACGTCAACAAAAAAAAAAAAAAAAGCCTCAACTCAAATTGATAAATTCTTATCCCTAACTATGATATCAATTGTTGTAAAATAATGTTAAAGTTAATGGATCTTGCGATTGTATTAGCGCGAGAGACTTAACTCACTAGACAAACAAATTGAAGAACAATAAAGAGCACAAGATTTATGTGGTTAAATTAAAGTGTCTGTACCTTATCTACAAGGAGAGCGAACTGTAAATAATTCACTAATCAATTAGATAATTACAAAGTTAAAATTACTCACGTGCTCAGGTGTCTCCTAACCCTAGTTTACACTCAAATTTATACTGTTTACAAAGAAAACAAGTCAATTGAATGCAAGACTCACCCCACAAATTCACTCCAGCCCAAGCTATGCGTGGGGCCAAAAAGTGTGGTTTCTCTTCAGGAATCAAAACTAAAGAGTAAAAAATTCCATTTTATTTTGATGTTAATAAAAAAAAAAAAGTCTCAAACTATGTCCATTATGAATAAATATCCCAAAATTCATTTTGTGTCACCAAACCTTAAACTTGTCCATTGTGACACAAATATCTAAAATTGTTGTTTTATCATAAAAAAAAAAAATCTGAACTTATATCAGTGTGATAAATATAATTTAGATAGAACTAAAATAGAGGATATATGTATCACACGTGTATAAATTTAGTTTTGTGACACAAGAAAATTAAGGATATTTGTGTCATAGTAGACAAGTTTAGGGGTTTTTTGTACAAAAAAAAATAGAGGTAATTATATCAGGGTGGGCATAATTGGAATTTTATTTTTTGTAGTATTTGCCTTTTATTTTGTGATGCTGAAGCACTATGCGACTAATCCAATAAGCATCCCACCATAGTTTTCCTTATGTGTATTTTATATAAATAAGAGCCCTCCTGGTCAAACCTGGTATGAGACCCATAAAAAATCTCAATGTAACTAGTATATATTTGAAATTCAAGATATGAAGTCTAATCCTAATAGGAAAGTGATTCGTCGAGATTTCTCTCATAATTGATTCTTTAAGAAACTGATTTATACTCACCGATGGAATGGGGTTTCGTATTCAGCTAAAACTCCCTTCACAATTTCCCACGGCATTGCCTGCCAGACAGTCTTAGAAAAAATCGATTTTCCTTGTCACTGATAAGTACATTCTTCAAACGCTATTGCCTGTCATTTCGCTTGTCCTGTTGATGTTTTCCCACAATACCCGCAACTGCCTTCGTCCCCACGAAGTCGAGGAGAGGGAATCAGGACATTTTCTCGATGACTTTAATTCTTTTTTTTTTTTTTTTTAAGTGGTGTAAGGTTTCTCCTTATATTACTCTTCGATGACAGCAATCAGCAAAAGTGGGAGGAGACGTGGCTTTTGTGACGCAGAGAAAGCGATGCTTGGATAGAATTCCAAAAGATGGTGTTTATTTTTTAATAAGAAAGTGTCCATTACAATATTTTTGGCGCTATTTATAAGGAGCTCGCCATCTAAAAATAACAAAATAACTGAAATCTAGTTACAAAATTGAAAAGATATTGATAAACTAGGAAATCTAAAATCTAATAACAAATTAAGGAAACGATATTGATAAATCATAATATTTCAAATAAACCAGAATATCTGAAATCTAATAATAAATAAAGGGAAACGCGTGAATCAAATATTATAACCCCTTTTGCAATCTTGAAGATCACACAATCATCTTTGATTTGTGGTTACGCCCGCTCTTATGACGCTCCATTGTTTCCAGAAAGACATTTGCATATTGTTCTACATCAATCTCCTCCACTTCAGAAGAACTCGACCCCGAGTTATGATTAGGATAAAGAGGAGTATTTGGAGGATGATACTCAAATAGGTCCGCTACACTGAATGTCGGGGAGATGTTGAGGTCATCAGGAAGATCAACAACATAGGCATTGTCATTGATTTTCTTCACGATTCGATAGGGACCAACTTTCTTGTGCTTCATCTTGTTATATGTACCAACAGGAAAGCGTTCCTTGCGAAGGTAGACCATCACTTCATCACCCTCAGCAAATACCTTGAGGCGACAATGTTTATCTGCAGCAGCTTTGTAAACAATAGTGGAAGCTTCTAGCTGTTGCTTCACACCCTCTTGTATCTCTTGTACCTTTGTTGCTAAATTTTCAGCCGCAACACTATATCCTGGGACTTTGGGCAAAGGCACAAGATCCAGTGTATGTTATGGCGTTCACCCATAGATAACCTCAAATGGAGACTTGCCCATGGAACGGTTGACAGTGTTGTTAAAAGCAAACTTAGCAGGAGCAAGATACCGGTCCCATTACTTTGGCATGTCACTACAAAGACACCGAATAATATCCGCCATAGTACGATTGACAACTTCAGTTTGCCCATCGGTTTGAGGATGAAAGGAACTGCTATACTGCAAATCTATCCCAAATAAACGCCATAGGGTCCTCCAAAATTGACTAAGGAATTTGGTATCACGATCAGAGGTGATAGTTTTTGGAACACCATGCAAACGAACTACTTCTCGAAAAAATAAACTCGCTACATGAGAAGCATCATAAGTCTTCTTGCAAGGGATAAAGTGTGCCATCTTTGTAAACCTGTCCACTACCACAAAAACAGAATCCATACCTCGTTGGGTTTGGGGAAGCCCCAACATGAAATCCATTGAAATGTCTATCCAAGGTCTAGAAGGAATAGGTAGAGGGGTGTAAAGTCCAGTGTTCTGAGAATGGCCTTTCGCAGTCTGACAAATATAACACTTTTTCACAAATTGTTCAACGTCCCTTTTCAATTGAGGCCAATAATACCGCTCCTCAACTAAGGCAACAGTTTTATCTCGCCCACAATGTCCTCCAAAGGAACCACCATGCAGCTCTCGAATAAGTTGTTCCCGCAAAGAGCTTCGAGGAATGCACAACCTGTTGCCAAAGAATAAAAATTTGTCCTGAACGATCATGTCGCCGTGAGAACCTGTCTCAGAACATTTTTCCCAAATTTCTTGAAAATCTTCATCATCAGCATAAAGATCACAAAGGTGGTCAAAGCCCACAACTTCAGCGCGCATGGTGACGAGTGTTGCAGCACGACGGCTAAGTGCATCAACAACTTTGTTCAAGTGGCCCGCCTTGTGTCGAAGCACAAAATTGAATTGCTCCAAAAAGGAGACCCAACGTCCATGCATTCGATTTAGATGTCTTTGGCTCTTAATATATTTGAGTGCTTGATGGTCAGTGTTAAGGAAAAACTCATGTTGATAAAGATAGGGCTGCCAATGCTTGATAGCTCGTACTACAGCAAAGTACTCCTGCTCATAAGTAGACCATCGCTTGCGAACATCATTAAGTTTCTTGCTAAAATAAGCAATAGGCTTACCTTCCTGGGAAAGAACAGCACCAATTCCTACACTAAAAGCATCATAGTCTAGTTCAAATACCTTTTCAAAATTCGGGAGCATCAGTATTGGTGCCGTGGAAAGTTTTTCCTTGATGAGAGCAAAGCTGGCTTCTGCTTCATCACTCCAATGAAATTTTCCTTTCTTCAAGCACTCGGTGATTGGAGCCATGATAGAACTGAAATTTCGAATAAAACATCGGTAGAATGTTGCAAGCCCATGGAAGCTACGCGCCTCCCTAACGGTCTGGGGAGTCGGCCAGTCGCGGATGGCAGCTACCTTTTTTGCATCAACTTGAAGACCTTCTGCTCCGACAATATACCCCAAGAAGCGAAGTTGATCAGTCATGAAGCTACATTTCTTCAAAATAATGTACAATTGGTTTGTCTACAAGGCCGATAAGACGTCCCTTAGATGCTCCATATGCTGTTGGTCATCTGGACTATATATGAGAATGTCATCGAAGTAGACCACCACAAATTTGCCAATAAAAGGTTTAAGAACTTGAGTCATCAAACGCATGAAGGTGCTAGGCGCGTTCATGAGGCCAAACGGCATGACAAGCCATTCATACAAACCTTCACTTGTTTTAAAGGCCATTTTCCATTCATCGCTAGGGAGGATGCGTACTTGGTGATATCCGCTACGTAGATCAATCTTTGTAAAGACCTTTGATCCCATAAGCCGGTCGAGCATGTCATCCAAGCGAGGGATTGGGAATCGGTACTTGACAGTAATCCGATTAATTGCCCGGCTATCAATGCACATACGCATGCTTCCGTCTTTCTTCGAAGTGAGGAGTGCGGGAACTGCACAAGGGCTCATGCTTTCACGCAAAAAGCCTTTTCGGAGAAGTTCTCCTACTTGGTCTTGCAAAATCTGGTTCTCCTTCGGATTCATTCGGTAGTGCGGCAAATTAGGGAGGCTTGCTCCTAGAAGAAAATCAATCTCATGTTGAATATCCCTCAAGGGTGGTAGTCCAACAGGTAGATCCTTCGGAATAACATCGCTGAATGCCCTCAATAAGGGCTAAAGAGCCTCCGGAATTGGAATAATGGCTTCTTGATTGCCTTTCTCCACAATCATATACATGCCCTCACGTTTACGAACATTTAGCATAATCCCTGCACTTTGCTTCTTTGGGGCCTGGGGAGTGTTACTCATTGGCTTCAAAATAATCTTCGTCTTTTTCCACACAAAAGAATATGTGTTCTCACGAGCCCTGTGAGTGATATCAACATCGTATGGTCATGGTCGCCCCAGTAACATGGCATGCATCAATCTCCACTACATCACAAATTATAGTGTCCTTATAGGACTTTCCAATTGAAATAGGTAAATGACATAGCTGCGTCACTTTGAGTTCGGCCCCTTTACGAATCCACCCGATTGTATAAGGGGAGGATGTAACTCTTTAGTTGTAGATGATCCAGCCTTGGACACTATGTTCTCACAACTTCCGCTATTAATGATGACATCGCAAACTTTGCCGTTGACAGTACAATGGGCACGAAAAAGACTATTCCGCTGCGTGTCTTCTCTTTGCAGAGCGAGCAATAGTCTCCTAACAACGCAATTGACATGCTCGCCCTCCTCATCCTCCACTTCTTCCTCATCAATCTAGTCATCTTCGTATATGTCATCGTCATGCACGACAACATTGGCCATCTTCCGCCGTGGACAATCACTCGAACGATGTCCCAATTCGTTACACTTGTAGCATTTGATTGGTGGTGGCTTAGCGTACAGGTTTTGGGCACTCTGATTGGCGTTACGGTTGTTTGCGATGACTGGTTCCTTGCGCATCCCAGTAATACTTCCCGGAGTTTGGTTTATAGTGTTGGTTTGTTGGTTGAAGGATTTTGAAACATCTAGTTGTCTCCCCTTTCCAAATAATCCTCAAGCGGAATAATTGTTAGCCCGATTAATGGGGCTAGTTCTCTCTAATTGCATCTCAACCTTTCAGGCCATCTCTTGAGCATCCTCAACGGAGAACAAACGATGTAGTGAAACACGATCTTGAATATTAAGTTGCAAACCATTAATGTACTTGGCGGTCTGTTGTGCCTCCAACTCAGCCAGGTTGTTACGGGCGGAAAGTTGGAGAAACTCCTCCGTGTAAGCTTGGACCGATCGGCTTAGCTGCTTACAATTCTGAAATTGTTGAAATAATAATTGCTCATAATCGGTTGGAAGGAACCGAACCTTCAACATTTCCTTCATCCAATTCCATGTTCGGATGGGAGCTTTTCCTTGTCGATGTCGAGTTAGTTGCGTTTGCTCCCACCACGTTGAGGCACCACCCTTCAATTTGTATACCACCAATTTTACTTGGCGATCCTCTTCAATCTCCATGGTATCGAAGAATTTCTCAACTTCCCAAAGCCAATCCAAAAAGTCTTCAATATTCAAATTGCCATTAAAGGTCGGAAGGTCAACCTTAAGTTGATATTGCTCGAGGTCTCGTCGATATCCCCGGTTCCGGTGGCCTCCATGAACAGGCGGATCCAGGAACTCTTCTTCTCCTTCAGAGTCCTCGACATAGGCTTGTTGCCTCTGTCAGGGATTTGCCCCATGTTCCATAGCTGCTTCCGGGTCGCGAGCTGCCTGATCATGTTCAGCCGAAAGAACACCAGGTATGGGGTTGGTAGACAAACGCTGGATGGCAACAAGTAATTCTTGAAACCTCCGTTCGGTTTGCTCCGCAAATTGGTTGAACTCATCCCGTGTAATAGGCTCGTTTCTGCGGCCTTCAACTACAGCGAGATTGACATTAACGTTATTAGCCATCGTCATAGGAGAAACCTACTCTGATACCAAATGACGCAGAGAAAGCGATGCTTGGATAGAATTCCAAAAGATGGTGTTTATTTTTTAATAAGGAAGTGTCCATTACAATATCTTTGGCACCTATTTATAAAGAGGTCGCCATCTAGAAAATAACAAAATAACTGACATCTGGTAACAAAATTGAAAAGATATTGATAAACTAGGAAATCTAAAATCTAATAACAAATTAAGGAAGCGATATTGATAAACCATAATATTTCAGATAAACCAGAATATCTGAAATCTAATAATAAATAAAGGGAAACGCATGAATCAAATATTGTAACCCCTTTTGTAATCTTGAAGATCACATAATCCTCTTTGATTTGTGGGACCGCCCACTCTTATGACGCTCCATTGTTTCTAGAAAGACATTTGCATATTATTCTACATCATTTTGCCATTTGGTCTTCATCATTGTGTTGGAGATCTCGACATGCATATTTTAACCTTTGCTCTTGTTTTGTTGCTTGGATTCATTTCGATGGGCCAGTAGACTTCGACTCCAATCAATAGCGCAACATCCTTAGTACTGTTTGAGAAATACTTTTGCTCTTTTTGGGCTCAAACAGAAATGATTTCACCTAAAGATTAAAAGCAATCTCTTTCTCTTTTTTTGCTTTGGACGTGTTAAGATGCCATTTAAATTCAAGAAGTGGGTGAATCTGATCTTCGGGTCTAATATCCTCAAGTAGCACCGAAGCGTACTTCTTATAATAAAATTGAAATTAAAGGAAAAAGTAAACGACGTGGGCTTAGTAAGTTTCAGTGTTATTTGACCCAAGACATTCATCATAGTAATGATGGATGGATTGCAATTGCATAGGCATTCTGTGCGCATGAACATATTATAGGGACCGGAGATACGAATTAACTAGAGATTTAGCGACATAGTAAACGCAACCCAATTTGATGGACTCTACTATGGTAAGGTCGATATAAGTCTATTGACAGCTTAACTAGGAAGAGTATCAACATGAAAATGCAGAATTACGTGCACGTGTCTTAGCAGAAAGCTCATATGAGAGAGAGAGAGAGAGAGAGAGAGAGAGAGAGAGAGAGAGAGAGAGAGAGAGAGAGAGAGAGAGGGTGTCAATTATATATTTTTTTAGATTAGCTTGATAGAATAAAGGGGAAATCATATAAAACTGGTACAAGAAAATTCAATATTTTTTGCATGAGATCTACTAATCACCTGGAGGTGGAAATCCCTCTCCTCAGCTTAAGAAGAGCGACCACTTGTCAAAAGATTCTAATGAATCCTTTGATCCTGGCTTTTCGAGAGCACAACTAGGGTCAAGCAAGCGTCAACATAGCGTAGGACTTCTTCTTCTTCTTTTTCTTTTTTTGGTAAAAGTAAGCAATATAATGGGGAGGTCAAACTGTAGAAGCAACACAGCTCAAAACCTTGCACTCAAGATGAACATGCTCATTATGAGTGGAAGGAAGTCGTAGAAAAAGCCAAGCGGCAACAACAAAACGACCAACAAAAGGCCAACGGCAAACAATGCATGGCAAAAGCAACCTAGCTACCAACGAGATGCCTACCTAGTCGGACTACGATCAGTGGAAGAGAAGATAATGGAGTCCACATCCCACGAGCGTTGCATCCTCCTGTTCCTGGCAGAGTCCTCAACATTCTTGAAGGTAAAAGCCTTATCTTTGACGACCTTGAGGAGATGCTTCTTCATGGTTGAAATAGACAGTGGCTCCCTCTTGAAAAGAATATTGTTCATGTTCTTCCAAATGATGTGACAAAGCGCCCCAAAGGAAAAATGGGCAACACATTTATAAAACTCCTTGCTGGAGAGCAAGATAATGGGCCAACTAAGAGTCTCCTCCCAAGTCCTATTGGTCCAAGGAAGATTGCATCTAATAACCCAAAAGAATGCAATACTCGAAGTAACGCGGCATCCAAAAAAGAGATGATCGATAGAATCGGGCACCTCATTGCAAAAAGGGTAGGAAGTAGCATCAATCCTACCATAAGACATGAGAAGAGACTGTATCGGCAACCTCCACTTTGTGATGAGCTACAGGTTCAGTTGGTATCAAGGCAGGATGGCATTACCCCAAATGAAACAATGCCAATTGACTCTAGCCTTCTTCCGCCTTATGGATTCCCAAGCCAAGGCCACCGAGAACAAGCTCGTCAGTCCTCCCTCCAACAGAACCGATCTTGAATTCCAGACAAAGAGGGAAGCAGCGAACCCCAAGACTCAATCTCTAATCTAATAGCCTGTCCATCCTCAGAGAAGAGATTAGCAACCAAAGCCTACCTAGAGAGACTGAAGCTATAGATTAGGGAATCCATGAAAAATAAATTCAAAGGACCCTTGAGATGCCAATTATCAAACCAGAGTGATGCTGATAAGCCATCGCCTATCCTCCAATGGAAACGAAGCCGGACTTCTGTCCTGAGTTGTAGAATTTTCTTCCAAGCCCAAGAGCAACTGGTCGGCTTTTTTATAACCCAGAAGTTCTTGGTTTTTAAGAAGGCTGAGTGGACCCACTTGCACTATAACGACTCCTTATTTGAAAATAAATTCCAGATATGTTTGAAAATATATCTGGATACCTAGACCTCCGTCCACTTTAGGAAGGCAAACATCTTCCCAAGAGACTTTGGCACCCACTCTGCCCAACTTAGGTCCCTTCCAAATGAATTGTCTGAAAATACGCTTTATTTGGTCCAGCACAACTACAGGAATGATAAAGACACTTGCCCAGTAGGCCTAAATGGCATGAAGGACTGACCTAATTAGCTGAAGATGGCTAGCTTAAGAAAGAAAACGATGAGTCCGTGACTGTACCCTAGAGGTGATGCGTCTCACAAGATCAACACAGTCCACTTTCCGAAGTCTCGACGTGATGATTGGAACCCCGAGATAATGGACTGGAAGGTTGCCCTCAACAAAACCAAGCTCTAGGAGGATTTGATTCCTTAAGGCCGACAAACCTCTCGAGAGGAACACCTCGCTTTTTCTTGAGTTTGGAAGAAGTTCACTCCAAGAAGAAAACAGATGGAGACCTTCCTTGAGAAGTTTCATAGATGGCAGGTGGCCTCCATAAAATAGGAAAACATTATCCGCAAAAAACAAGTGCAAAAGGCAAGTAGACCTGCATCTCCAGTAGAATCTGAAATTTGGCCGTGGGAGCACCTCCCAAGAATCCCAAAGAGCACCTCCATAACCAACGTGAATAAGTAGTGAGAGATGGGATCTCCCTATTGCAAGCCACGCCCACTAGGTAAGAAACCATATAGCTCCCATTCAATGCAATGGAAAACCGAGGAGTCCTCATACAGGTCATGATGAGGTGTAGGGGTGAGCGGTTCCCGGTTCCGGTTCGGTTCCGTCTGGAACCTAGAACCTACCCTCGGGTACAGGTTCCAACATGTTCTTTTTTTTTTTTTTTCATTTTCAAATTTGAATTATAACGAAGAAGGAAAGAGACAAACCAAAGCTTCTATGTCAGCTCAAGCCAAGATTAGAAAAAAGGATGGCAACTTAGCCACTTTTGTTGTGACAATTGACAAACACAAGAAAATCACTTATGCAAGCAACAAGGAATGCTAACCATTGTCCTCTTGCAAAATAATTTAAGCATTGAAGGCTAATGAGCACAAGTGTAAAGCATTCAAATAGCAAGGGGAAAATTCAGCACTGGCAAACAAATTAGTAACAAGTCATGTAATAAGATATTTTCTAGACTTTTTTTTCACAGAAAGAAATTAAGGTAAGGCCAAAAGTAACATCTTAATGAACAAATTGGAGCACAACCTAACTCACCATTTGGCAAAATGAGCACCTTGCTTGTAGTATTCAGCGAACCTTGAAGCCAATCCATCCAAGCCTTGGCACCGAGATTCATTATTGGATCCAGGAAGAGGAACCAAACCCTTTGGACAAAGAGAGTGTACCGATGATAAGCAAATTGACAATGACAGTTTCTATTTGAAGCATAGATATTCAGGAAGGGCCCCTCAAAGCAAACCTTGTCAACTTTAATACCTAGAACAATTTTCTCCTCACGCGAGCAATCAACAAATTTATTTCCATTTGTTGTCGATTGGTAAAGTGTCTCCTCAAACAAAATGGCACTAGAGATGTATTCACCTAGACCAAGCGTGGTCAACAGAAGTTGTCTATAAGCTTGACGATTGACCTTAGTATTGTCCAAGCCGATGGATGCTAACCTTTTCCCACAGGTTGCATTTGACTCGTCAATGGCAATGATACCACAACCAAGAGATACAATGGATTTCTGTGCATAATGAACCAAGAAAAAGCTCACCGGACTGGTAGAATATGTTCATAAACATCTACTTTCAATAAAATCCCACTGTGAGTGGATGATGTTTGAACTCTTAACTTGGGGAAAGAATTACTTGATAGTCTCTCTCTCCCTCTCTTACATAAACTAACAATAGTTGTAATTTATTGCAAGATTAAATAAAGGGAAAAATGTTTCGGTAATGCACTACGACTCGTCCAACATAAGAATATATTATATGTTCAGATGACAAAAATTTGAAGCTGTTATGCATTGCCAGAAGACAATAATGATAGCAAAACTCAATCTCATAATTCCAAAATAACAGGCACCAGACAGGATAACATGAGAGAACACTTAGGATTACTCAGGGGAAGACAGAAGGAATTTGAAACACCTCACATAAATGGCTGTTTTGGGCCAAAGTACGAGAAATCCAGCATAACAGGCATTCATAAACACAAAAAAATCCTTGCTTTTCAGAACCCTTTTGGTTACTAGTACCAAGATGCTAAATAATGAAACATGGTACCAAGAACCAGCATCTAAAACTCACAATCATTGAATCAATCACTACACAAACTACTAGAAGCGATCCTATCCAAAAAGGAAGTTCCGAATCAAGCAAAATCAAGCAACCCAGCAACATAAGAGCCAAATTGAGGAGAGAAACGAACCTCGAGGCGAGATGTGAGGACACACACTTGCACCACTCGTCGGCGTTCAGGAACGAGCCTCCTGGCTTATCGAGAACCGCGGCGTACACCTTGATGTCGTCCTTCATGAGCTGATCTCTACCATTGAAAACGATGCTGATAAACATCCCAAACAAGTAAGGGGGCCCAAGATACCAAATCGATCGATTGATCCCTCGCACGAAGAATCAAGAGAGCGAGAGAGAGAGAGAGAGAGAGAGAGAGAGAGAGAGAGAGAGAGAGATGAAGCGTTACCCGGAGATGTAGGTCTTGCCGGAGAGGAACTCATCGCAAGACTTGAGGCCCGAGTTCGTGTGGAGATCCAAGAAGGTGATCGCCCGATTCATCGAGGAACTCGTCGATGGCGAGCAGCGTGAGGCAAGAATGGGAGAGGAAAGAGAACTGTGAAGCGTGAACTGAGAAGTGAGAAGGGTAAATGTAAAATTAATTTAGGGGTTTTTGTGGAACCCTAACTAGTTCTTAGTTCCGATTTTGGTTCCCAGAAAAAGGGAACCGGGAACCGGAACCGGTTTCTTTAGAACCGGGAACCGTGCTCACCCCTAATGAGGTGAACTAGCCGAACAAGAAACCGAAAGGCAAGTAAAACACTCTTAAGGAACTGTCAGTCGACGGTATCATACGCCTTTCTGAAGTCGACCTTGATAGCACACTTGGGAGAATAGGATTCGACATGAAACCTAGAGAAAAGTTCTTGTGCCAAGAGAATATTATCCTTGATTCGTCGTCCCTTAACAAAGGCACTCTAAGAACTCACAAGGTCTTTTAGAACAATGGCAACCCTATTCGCCAACACTTTGATAATAATCTCATACACTGTGTTACAATAGGCAATAGGCTTGTAGTCGTCGACAATAGTCGCATTGGGAATCTTCGGAACCATGACCAAAATGGTGTTATTAATTTCCTTGAGGAGCCTCCCTAAGATGAAAAAGTCCTTCACTACTTCCGTGACCAGCTGACCCACCATATCCCAATTCTCCTTAAAAGACTTAACCGTGAATCCATTTGGCCCTGGTGCCTTTCCCCTAGCGAGGGAAAAAAGAGTATCTCAAATCTCAATATCAACCACGAGGCGAGCAAGAAAGGTGATCTAGTCATCGTTCAATTGAGAGGGGATAACCTCCCGTATCTCCGATACCTGAGGGATATCTAGCTCCATCTGTGGCAAAAGGAGATCATGAAAATGCTCCACAAAATATTGCTGGACCAGCTGAGGCTCAGTGATTTGGTTGCCTGAGGAATCCACCACAGAGAGAATTTTGTCTCTCATTTGTCTCTTGCTAATGTAATGGTGAAAGAACTTTGTGTTATGATCACCTTCCTTGAGCCATCTTATTCTAGCTTTCTGCCTAAAGAACGACTCCTCCTGAGATCAAAGCTCCACTAAGGCACACCATTGGATCCTCAACAAGTCCGCGAGGACCACGTTGGTGGGATCATTAAGGAGGCCAACTTGAGTTTGCTTTAAAGCTTCCCTCGCTTCAGAAGTCCTTATGGAAATGTTGGCAAGGAATCTCTATTCAACTGCTTGAGCCGACCTTTCAAGGCCTTCAGTTTGCATACCAACCTAAACATAGGCACCCCTGAACCCGGATTCTCCCAAACTTGCTTCATAATTGAGTCAAAGTCTGGGTGCTGCATCTAGAAGTCAAAGAACTTAAACAGTCTTTTTCGAAGGATCAAGTTCCCCACCTTAACCACCATAGGTGAGTGGTCAGAAATCCCAGGTGCAAGGAAGGTTGCTTCTAAGAAGGAAAAAACCTTGCTGCAATAAGGGTTTACTAGGACTCTATCAATCTTTCTCACCTTTCGAGAGGGACCTGAAGAAGTCGACCAAGTGTATCAAAACCCCATATAACAAAGGTCCTCCAGCTTCGCCTGATCTAAACCCTATCCAAATTTGTCGAAGCACAGTAACCAAAGGTTCGAACCACCCAATTTGTCCGAGGGATCCTTTATAGTATTAAAGTCTCCCAAAACAAGCCAAGGCACGTTCTGCAAAGAAGAACTTCTAGACACTAGATGTTGGAGGTTTTTTTGTCAAAACAAGCTAAGTGCGTTTTCCTTGTCCCACATAAAAAAAGTGGGAGGAAGTGAGCCAATTTATAAGTGTGGAGTTTTCTTGTGTACCTCAAGAAATGATTGGGTGAGGCTAGACCCCACCATACCCGCGATGAGTGCGCAATTATTTGGCGCACTTAACACTTTGCGCGTTCGCGGTTTAATTAGCACTAACCTCTTTTGTTATTTTTTTTTGGTTATGTTATTAATTTTTAATTAATTCAAAGGTTGCCTTTTGTTTATGAGAATTTTCAGAAATAAAATATAAAAATGAAAATTCAAAATTTTATTTATTAAAAAATTATTACTATTCCAAATTTTGTTTGTGTCTGTTCAAGACAACCTTTGGAAAAATTACTTAATCAGTTTGCAACTTTTCCTGAAGGGTTGCGATTGTTCGGTTTTCGACTTCTTCCAAAAGGACGCATTTGTTAATCCGAAAAATTTTCGAAAGGACGTGTTTGTTCTTTTTTTTTTTTGGAAATTTTTTATGAAGAGTTGCTTGTGTTTTAAGACTATTTTATATAGATACTTGTCATTTTCGGAAGAAACAGTGTGGTCATTTTTCCGAACCTTCTTTCAAAAAAATTGCAGCCAATTTTTCGATTATTTCCTAGAGAGAACCTGGAGTAATACTAGAATTACTATCTAGTATTCTCATTTGAGACTTTGTTGTATCTTGCAGGATTTTTGTCGGTGACCATTAGCAACTTTGTGGGGTAAATAAATTCTTAAAGAAAGTGATATCATGTCTCAAAATCCGACTTGAGTACTCTAAATGTTTGTCTTCATTGTTCTACCCAATTCAAAACCATATTTTCCCAATAATTTTAAGGATTTATTTTGCTACAATAGAGTCGGAGACAATCAAAGTTATGAATCAAGATATTGTCAAATTGACCAATTCGATGGGAACGACTTTGTTCGCTGGAGGGACAAGATGATGTTCTTACTCACTGCTTTGAAGATTTCCTACATATTGAATCCTAACTTGGCGCCTATAGAAGATCCTAAGCTTACTTCCAATGGAGGACAGCCAAGTGCGAAAGCCATTGAGAGGGTTAATAAGGAGAAGAAGAAACGTGCAGAGGATGAATTACTTTGTCAATGAAACATTCTGAATACACTCTTCGATCGTCTGTACGACTTATTTACTGAAATGAAGTCGGCTAGATAAATTTGAAATGCACTGGAATTCAAGTACAAAGCGGAGGAGCAAGGTACCAACAAATATCTAATCGTAAAGTATTTTGATTTCAAGTTTATTGATACTAAACCCTTACTGGAACAAGTCCATAAATTGCAAGTGATTGTGAATAAAATCCGTGTCCTCAAGATTGATATTCCATAAGCTTTTCAAGTTGGAGCAATTATTGCAAAATTGCTTCCAAGTTGGAAAGACTATGGAAAAATGCTGATTCACAAGTTGGAGGACTTTACTTTGGAGCAAATACAAAAACATTTTCACATTGAGGAAGAGTAACATTTACATGATAATTCTGTTTTGTACAATTCCAAGGTGAATGCTATGGATAAAAAATGGAAAATCAGCCAGAACTTCAAAGTAAAAAGCGGGCATAAATTTAAGAGAAAACTAAAGAAGAAAAAGGGTTGCTGTTTTGTTTGTGACAAACAGGGACACTATGCCAAGGATTGCATTCACCACAAAAGCATTTCAAAGGACAAGAACATTCCGACGGTGAAGGCAGATGCAAATCTAGTTGAAGAAAATTATGTAGCCATGATTTCATACATGTTTTTGAACATTAAAATTTCTGAAATCAATTATGCGATGGCTATGGTTTCTGAAATCAATTTTATCACTTTCTAATATGGTTGGTGGTTAGATTCTGGAGCAATAGTCCATGTTTGTAAGGACAAGTACATGTTTAGGCAATTTCAAGAAATTGTTGACTCAAATGTTCAAGAGGTCCTAATAGCGAATAATGTTCTTGCAAAAAAGTTGCTGGAAAAGGCACGGTGGAGATAAATTTCACTTCTGAAAAGAAGATAACTCTTCTTAATGTGTTATTAACCTAGTTTCTATTGATTTACTTTGTTAGAGGGGGTTTCGGGTTTTGTTTGAATCCGACAAGGTTATCCTATCAAAAAATGAGCTGTTTGTTGGAAAGGATTATGTCAATGATGGCATGTATCAACTGAGTATCAATAATAATTTTTTTAGTTCTGCTTATATTGTTGAGTTTTCAATTTTATGACATAGTAGGTTGGCATATATAAATATTCGTTATTTAAAGAATATGAGAAAATTAGAATTGATAAATTTCAATGGCAAATTTGATAAATGTGAAATATGTGTTAAGTCAAAACTTACTAAGAAACCATTTCCTAGTGTTAAAAGAAATTTGAATTTATTGGATCTGGTTTATAGTGATATATATGAATTCAATGGTATGCTAACACATGGAGGTAAAAGGTATTTTATTACCTTTGTGGAAGATTGTAGTAAATTCTTACATGTTTATCTCATAAGATCGAAGGATGAAGCATTTACCATGTTTAAGAAATATAAGGCTAAAGTAGAGAATCAATTAGAAAAGAAAATTAGAGTTCTATGATCAAATAGAGGTGGAGAATATTTCTTAAATGAATTCTCTTCATTTTGTGAAGAACACAGTATTATTCATCAAGTTTTGGCACCATATACTTCACAGCAAAATGGTTTAGTTGAAAGGAAAAATCAATCTCTTGGAGAAATGTTTAATTGTATGCTTTCAAATTCAAAGCTACCAATTAATCTTTTAGGAAAAACATTACTTACGGCATGTTATATTCATAACAGAATACCTTCTAAGAAAAATGACATAATCCCTTATGAAATATGGAAAGGTATAAAGCCAAATTTGTCATATCTTAAAGTGTGGAAGTGTTTAGCATATTACTGAGCTCCAAACCCTAAGAGAACAAAGCTCGGTCCTAGAGCTATCAAAAGTGTTTTCGTTGGGTAGGCTGAAAATAGTAAAGCTTATAGGCTTCTTGATTTAGAATCCAATGTCATTGTAGAATTGAGAGACGTTAATTTTTTTGAGAATAAACGTTTCACAAGTTTTGAAATTATTGAAAATAATTCAAGATCTATGGAAACTCAAAGTGATTTTCAAGAGAAAAAATGAATGATTCTAAAGACATGATTAAACCAAGGAGAAGTACTAGAGCTAGGAAAATAAAAGAATTAGGTCCTGATTTTATTACTCATTTTTTTCTTGTTGAAGGAGATGGAGATAATAACGTGATAAATAAATACTCTTTAGTATTAAATTTAGAAGATGATCCTAGAAACTTTGATGATGCTATGTTTTCTAGAAATGCTTCTTTTTGGAAAGAAGCTGTGAATGATGAATTGACTCAATTATGTCCAATAATACTTGGATATTAGTAGATTTACCGAAATGATCAAAACCTATTTGGTGCAAATGGATTTTTAGAAAAAAAATATTATTCGGATGGTTCTATTTAAACTTTTAAAGTTAGGCTTGTAGCCAAGGGATATAGACAAAAAGAATGAATATATTATTTTGATACATATACTCATATTGCACGTATAACTTCTATTCGAGTTATTTTTGCTCTAGCTTCCATTTATGATCTTTGTGTTCATCAAATAGATGTTAAGACTGCTTTCTTATATGGAGACTTAAATGAGGAGATTTACATGGAACAACCGGAGGGTTTTGTTCTTCTTGGAAATGAAAGAAAAGTATGTAAATTGATTAAGTCTCTTTATGGACTCAAGCAAGCTCTTAAGCAGTTGCATGAAAAGTTTAATTCAGTCATATTGTTAAATGGTTTCATCAATAGTAGTGCTGATAGATGTATATACTCTAAATTCACTAAAGACTATGGTGTCTTAGTGTGCTTGTATATTGATGATATGCTTATCTTTGGAACGTATATAACTGGAATTAATGATATTAAGAAGTATCTAATTTCCATGTTTAAAATGAAGGATTTGGGTGAAATAGATATTATCTTAGGTATTAAAGTTAAGAAACATATTGAGAGTTATTCTTTAAGCCAATGTAGTTATGTTGAAAAATTATTAAATAAATTTCAACATTTTGGTTTTAAAGAAATAAGTATACCATTTGATTCTAGTATTAAATTAAATTATAATACTAGTAGAGCGGTTGCATAACTAGAATATGCAAGTGCTATAGGGTCTTTAATGTATCGATGCATTGTACTAGACCTGATATTGCTTATTTTGTAAGCAAGTTGAGTAGGTATACTAGTAATCCAAGTACAGAATATTGGAGAGCTATTACTAGAATTTTTTATTATCTTAAGAGAACTAAAAATTTATGATTGTTCTACAATAATTATTCGTCTATATTAGAAAGATACACTTATGCTAGTTGGATTACAAGTGTGGGAGATGAGTGTTCCACTTCGGGATGGATCTTCACACTAGCTGGAGGTGCTGTATCTTGGGCGAGCAAGAAACAGACATGTATAACTCACTCAACAATAGAATCTGAATTTATTGTTTTGACGGCAGCTGAGAAAGAGATTAAATGGATTAAGAATTTGTTGTTGGATATCAAATTATAGCATAATCCTATACCTCATATTTCTATCCACTGTGATAGTCAGGCCACTTTGGCAAGAGCCTATAGTAGCACCTATAATGGTAAGTTTAGACATATTAGTCTAAGACATGAATATGTGAGACAATTGATTAAAGATGGTACCATAACAATTGTCTATGTGAGGTCAAGTAATAATCTTGCCAATCCTTTGATGAAACCTTTACCAAGACATATGGTAACAACGACCTCACAAGAAATTGGGCTGAAACCTTTTATTGAAATCACCAATAATGGTACCCCATCTTTTTCTAGAACATCACTAGTTACAAGGTTTAATGGGTAAGAACAAGTTATTAAATGTGATTGTTTGATATTGACATAACCCTGATATGAGAAGTCAGTATCGTCTGTTACGTTTTATAGGTTGAATTGAATTCTTAATGAAATATGATACAAATTTGTAGTGTATTGATAGTAACAGAAATACATGGTAGATACTTCACTTATATGAGCATAGAAGTGGTGCCGTTTCTTACGAAAGTTAGAGTTGTTTTCTAGAGAGCTCATAAAACAGGATCAAGCATAAGGCCATAATAGTGCGAAGTAATATAGAACTTCTCGCTGAAACAAGAGGTTAGTGTATGTGCGATATGTCCGGTTCTATTACATAAAAGTATAAGTTTAAAGCTGAGCTACTTGTACTTTGATAGAGCTTTAATATACTTGTACTAAATAAAGGTTTAACTCAAAAGAGACCTTTATGTATGTATATTAATCTTACTGAAATTTTGGTTGTACGGTTTTTTAAAATTTTAATTTTGAAATCTTTGTTTTACAAACAAAGTGGGGGATTGTTTGAGGTTTGTTTGTCAAAACAAGCTAAGTGCGTTTCCCTTGTCCCACATAGGAAAAGTCGGAGGAAGTGAGCCAATTTACAAGTGTAAGGTTTCCTTGCGTACCTCAAGGAATGATTGGGTGGGGCTAGACCCCACCATATCTGCGTGCGGATGTGCGATTATTTGACACACTTAGCACTTAGCACGCCCGCGATTTAATTAGCACTAACCACTTTTGTTATTTTATTTTATTTTTTGGTTATGTTATTAATTTTTAATCAATTCAAAGGTTGCCTTTTGTTTATGAGAATTTTCGGAAATAAAATATAAAAATGAAAATTTGAAATTTTATTTATTATAAAAATTATTATTATCCCAAAATTTGTTTGTGTCTTTTCAAGACAAATTTTGGAAAAATTACTTAATCATTTTGCAACTTTTCCTAAAGGGTCGCGATTGTTCGGTTTTCGACTTCTTCGAAGGGACGCATTTGTTAATCCGAACATTTTTCGAAAGAACATGTTTGTTCATTTTTATTTTTATTTTTTGGAAATTTTTTACGAAGAGTTGCATGTGTTTTAAGACCGTTTTATATATATACTTGTCGTTTTTGAAAGAAACAGTGTGATCATTTTTCCGAACCTTCTTTCAGAAAAACTGCAGTCAATTTTTCGATTGTTTTATAGAGAGACCTTGGAGTAATACTATAATTGCTATTTAGTATTATCATTTGAGACTTTGTTGTATCTTGGAGAATTTTTGACGGTGACCATTAACAACTTTATGAGACAAATAAATCATTAAAGAAAGTGATATCACGCCTTAAAGTTCGACTTAAGTACTTTGAATATCCATCTTCATTGTTCTACCCAATTCGAAGCCATATTTTCCCAATACTAGATCCTCCCACAAAGGTCGATTCATAGAGAAGAAATGCTCAACATAAATGAAAGAGACATAACAGGCCACTCTGGTCTCCAACCAGCGAAGCTTCCCATGAATCACCTGGTTTGAGACCGATAAAAATTCAAAGGAAACTGTAGTAAGATCCCAACCAACCCAAATCCTACTCAATTGGAGTACTCAGAATTAGCCCTCCAGCACCAATTCGATAACAAATTCCTAGAAATGGCATTGAAGAGACTGTTGGGAACTTTAGTCTTTACTACCCCGATCAAAGACAACTAGTTCGTTAAGGCAAAATTCCTCACTTCCGCTTGTTTAAGAGGGGCAACAAGTCCCCTAATGTTCCAACAACTTATGTACATAAATATATAAAGGGAGAAGGAAAGAGCATTACCTCTTTTTAGAGGAGCTTTGTTGAGTAGAAGGCAAAGCTATCCAGGTCGTCGAAGGAAGAGGATCTAGAGCAAGAGCAAGCAGCTTATCCTGCATTGTCGAAGGAGGAGGATCTAGCGCCACAATAGGCCTTTAATCCATTACGGATGCCTTCGATGAAGAGCAAGGGGAGAGGAGGTCATCATCCAAAAATGAGATGTCCGAGCCCCCTGCAACCTCATCCGGCAAGGCATTGCGGTGTCTAACAGCTCCAATGGGGTGACAACTTCATCCAAAGTGGTTGAAACAGCTTCAGCCTACTCCAAAATGATCAAAGGCCCCTTAGGGGGCCTGCGTGAATAGGTACCAAGCAGCCTCTTCTCCAAGGCCGCGGTCTTGAGCTTCAAAGACCTCCTTTCATCGCTCGGGTTGGCCGGACTAGATGAGATCACCTCCAAAGGTGGGTGGGCCTTTTTCTTCTTGCTCTTGACCTTGCTTTCAACCATGCTCTAGAGTTACGGGGGTCTTCGAAGCCTGGCCGAGGGGTCAAGCAACGTCCAAAGAAGGAGGAGCAGGAGCCTCCAAAGCCTGGCCGAGGGGTTGAGCTTCATCCAAAGGAGCGGGAGCGGAATGGCCTTCTATTGGGTACACAAGAGGCCGAGCAAGGGTAAGGGCAACACCACATTTATGACCAAAGACTCCACACTTAGAGCATTCAACGGGCCTCCATTGATAGTCCACAACAATGGACCTAGAGACCCCATCAACAATCACTTCAATTGTCGAAACTCTCGGCTGATTAGCTTGGATCTCCACGCGCACTCTAGCAAAGGAAATCATCCTCGTGCTCTCGGTTTGTTGATCCACATGAAGGGGTTTTCCAATGGAACTAACTATTGCACTTATAGCCGGTGCGAACCACAAGTTGAGGGGAAGGTTTTTGAGTCTTATCCACATCGAAACGAATGATTGCTTAGCCTTTTTCAACTCCAAAAGGGGTTTCCATTGCTGCAAAATAAAGGAAACGCGAGTAATAGTGAGCGGCCTCTCCTCTAGGATCTTCCTCCGAAACACCGGATCTGGGACATGGAAATAGAAGAACCCTTGGTCATCGGCTAGCATATCAACTAGCTTCGTGCCCCAAGTATTCTTCAAAGCCTATTCGGTCATCTGAAAAGGAAGCTTTTTCCCAACAAAAAACTCCACCAAGAATTTATTCCATTTGAGATCCGAGGCCTGCAGTACCTCTCCCGTCAGATTAACTACCGCTTTCTCTCTCATAACAACAGGAGAAACATAAGATAGCTCGTAGCCCTGTGCGGCCAACTGCACCACGTTGGCCCATGACTGGGCTTGGAGAAGCCTGGAAGAGCTTGCCGGCTTGCTTGGGGCCCGCTTACTAGGAGCTCGTACTCGACTCCTCCCCTAGAATGGCCTTCCCAAAGAGGCCGAGAGATCAGCCCACGACTGGCTCCATCCCCTACCGAAGAAGACCCTCCTACGGGACGTTATTATTGGCCTAAGATACCTGCTTGCCGGTCTCCAAATTTGTGAGAAGGGGAGCTTGGCTCCTTCCCCCTACCAACACCTAGCTAGGGCTCAGTTGAAGAAGATGCCATCGAGCCTAGTAGAAACCACAAACGACCCCAGCGACTTGCTACATTCAGCTAAAGTAAGGAGATCCATACCAAACCAAGCTACAAAGATGAGGGATGCACAGGACCACAACCTCCTTGAAGCCCAGGTTCAACTCCGAGCTAGCTTGAGCAACTCCAGCGAGTTAGACTTGTAACGTCAAGTTAGGCGGAATAGGGCCGAGAAGGCACCAAAGACTCAACTTGGGGAAGAAATCCGGAGGATCAGGGAGAGATCTTCAATGGAGTGAAGGTGAGAACAACCAAGGGTTGCCTCTTTAGCCTAGGAGCCCCGACGAACTAGCGAACCAGCTCAAACAGGGAGCAAACGAAGAGCAGCCATGTCGCCCGAGGGATCACCAGAACTCACACTAGAAGAAATACCGGCCAAATCCCTCGGTGAGAAGTTGGAGGGGGTTCAGACGACCCTCATTACCAAATTTCAGCCGAGAAGATCGGCTACAGCCACCGAGAGAAGCAGAACCAACATCACTAAACAGTAGCCGAGTCGCTCGGCTTGAGAGAAACAGTGAACAGTACCACTCAACCTCTCTCACACCGCTAGCGTAGGACTTCTTTTATCCCTTTTTCGAAATTTTTAAATGGTGTCATCTCAAGCACGTGTAATGTCTACTCGTGCTAGAATAGATTAAAGAATAACTGTAAAGCTCTTAAGGGGGATTAAACTATCTCGAATTCTCCTATCCCGAGTATCCCTTGTACATATTGCTTGTACTCTTGTTTAATACAACTGAGTAGCACATTTTCTCCTGACCTATCCATATCCTTGCTTTCTTACAAACCATCGGGCAAACTGTACTGCAGCCTAGCATCCAGGCGTTGCATGATTGAGTATGCTCGTTTACTAATCGTGACCGAGGATAGTAATGCCACACCATTCTTTTGCACTAAGCCAATGGCCTAGACTATGATATCTTATATCAAAGCATGAGTTACAGCGAAGATCTCGAAATCATGGTCACTACTCCAATGACTAGAGATTGAAGAAAGATTGTGTGCGTAGTATGTGACGAGCTAGCCCAACTGACAATGCGAGTGACTATTGACTAGAGCCACGAGTGATGCACCCAACTTTGAGATGGGTCATCGGACTTTGCCAAAACATAGGGTTCATTCTAGCGTCCAAAACATGGAGCAAGATCTGGTGGCCTTGCATCCGCACTCGAAGCTGACCAAAGTAGGAATGGCTTCCATGTAATTCTCAAGTGATAAAATCCAACGGTGGTCAATGAGGTCCGACGAGGTCGCAGACAGGTCAACACATGTGGTGAATCAACTAAGGCATTGGTACTTTTATGAGAATGGAGAGCAATACCCTTAAGAATATTGCATAGGCTGAAATGCAGTAACGGCATTTGAAAGTATATGTAGGAGTTTTCGGTACCTGATCTAGACATTAGTAGAAAGGTCGATTCCAAAGTTTAATTGAGAACTAGACCCGTCCTTTCCAAAAACAATTTGGTAAGACCGGCTTGGTTTGATTCCCGAGTTGAATTGGCTTATTGATCATCCCTATTGGTGATTAATTTAAGCTTAAAATATGTGTTTGAGGGGTTTAGATTTTCTTAGAGAGAGAGAGAGAGAGAGAGATTTTGTTGGCTCTTGTTATAATAACTTAAAGAATAATAATAACACATAGCAAAAGCAAGCCTAAAATATTAATACTAAAGCATAAAATCAATAGTTTGTCTAGGTGCAATGCAACATTGGGGATTTATCAATTTTATGCAAACTATTTTGTGTTAAAATCACCTATATTGCCTAAAGTTTTGGATTTAATTTCCTTA
Source organism: Eucalyptus paniculata subsp. matutina (assembly GCA_017140255.1). NCBI lineage: Eukaryota > Viridiplantae > Streptophyta > Magnoliopsida > Myrtales > Myrtaceae > Eucalyptus > Eucalyptus paniculata. The sequence continues at coordinate 32,331,532 of CM029442.1, read as the reverse complement.
TAACACTTGTAGAATGTTTTACGAGCTTTTGAATAGTTAGACCCCTCCACTCGTGGTTTTCATATTATAGATAAATATATATAAATTATGTATGTGGTAATATATATTTGGAATAATTATACAAATAGTTCTTGAATTTGACCAAATATGTAATATCATTCTTAAATTTTAATTAGGAGTCGTCACTAATCAGTTTATAATAGATTGATTACACACTTAAGTAAAGTAATGAGAGGTTTACTTTACTCCTACAAATCAAAGATTTATGAATTCGGGAACTTGATCACGCTAAATTTCTCTAACGCTCTTAAAGTACCTTTCTCTTTTATTTTTATTTTTGAAAAATATATATTTTACAAGCAACTTGAATTGATTTTAAATTTATTTCCCTAACATGTGAGGTGATCATGCGGGTGTCGCAAATCACCAATTTAACATCAAAGAAAAACAATGAATAAGCTGTACTACATACCTCGTAGCAACGAAAGTATCTGCAGTGTTAACTTGGAATTCATATCAACTGATTTCTAATTAACACGCAATCACTCAATCTTTTTTTAAGGATTTTCACTTGTTTAATAAAATATAATCTATATGCAATGCAATCTGATCAAATGACCTAATTCTAATAACGGGCAATTTCTAATTAAATGGACCTAGCAACAATCACTAAATGACATGCATTTCATGAACCTAATTCTATATAAAATACGCATGATATTTTTGTATTTTTTTTTTATGAAAATTCATAATTAAAATTATTAAAAATCTAACTAAAATGAAAACTAAAGTGAAATGTTATCTATTTTAAATACCTTCTAAACATGCATTTAAAAAATAACTAACCGTTACCAAAAAAAAAAAAAAAAAAAAAAAACACTAAATCATCCATAGTTAACAAAAATGTTATCCATCATTTCAATTGAAATTCAAACTTGATTATTTTGTTAATAAAATCGATAAATAGATCTTTAATTCTTAAAAATCAAGATATCAATTTTACTCATGTGCGATCAATTATTCCATTTAAAGCGCTTATAGATAGAATAAAAATTCACGTGCGGTTGTGAATCGAAGCTGTACATCGGAAATTTCAATCGTGCATTGGGAAATATTTCAAACAAAGAACTAAAATATCAAAACTAAAATAAGATAAAATAAATCTACTAAATAACCCTACCTAGTAAAATAAATCAACCTAGTAAAATAAACGTACCTAATAAAATAAAATAAAATAAATCTCTACCTAGATTTGAATTTTTTTCCCAATATCCAGTAGATTGGACCACGAAGGAGGCTCGGCGCGGCTAAGGACGGCGCAAGGGCAGCGGCTTGTGGTGTTACTGGTCACCGTCGGTTCGGAGGTCCCGGTGGTCGGAGCTCCGGCGAAAGCAGGCTCGGGCAGCAGCGAGGGGGCAGCAGCAGGTCGCGGCAAAACCGGCGGAGTGTTGCTGTGGGCGTCGCTCGGCACAGGGGGACAAGGGATCAAGCGCTGTGCTGGGCTGAGAGACAGCAGCGGCGGCGTCGTGACTGGCAGCAGAGCGGTGCGGCTGAGCGGACAGCGGCGCGGGAGCAGCAGCGGCGGTCGTCGGGGGAGCAAAGGGCTGCAGGCGTCTCGGGTGACTCACGAGCAGAGCAGGGAGGAGCCGGGCTCAAAACCTGCTGGGGCACGGGCAGAGGAAAGCGGGTCGCGACGGCGAGGGGCGGAACGGCGAAGCAGCAGGGCGAAATTGCAGTGGGCTTCGGCTCTGGGCCGCGTCGGTGCGGGCGCAGCGCGGGTGAGGAACGGCTCCGACGCTGCAGCAGCGATGGTGGACGCGGGGGCGCGGAGCGACAGTGGAGGCGAACTGTGGAGGTGCGGCTGTCGCTGGCACGGTGGTGACCGGCGGATCGAAGACCGGCAGGCGGACCGGTGAGGGCAAGCTCGAAGAAGACGATGAACAGGAGCTCCTTTTTCCTTCTTTTTTTTTTTTCTTTTTCCTGCTGCACCCTGCCGAGCGTCCCTCACTTGTCTCTCTCTCTCCTCTGTACTTTGCTGCTTTGTTTGACTTTTTCTGCCTTCTGCACACCCCTTTACGTCCCCTTTCCTTCTCTTTTACTTTCTTCAGTAAAAAAGGCAAAGCCTTTTGCTGCCTTTGACCTCCCCGAAATTTTTTTCCTTTTGAACTTCAATTTCTTCCCTTCAAAACTCGAGAAAAAGCCCCCAAAAAACCCTAGAAAACGAAGAAAGCAATTTTTCTCTTTTGACTTCAATTTTTCGACCTAGAGAACCGAGAGAAAGAAAAACCCCATTGTTTCAATGTGTGTGGCCTCTCAAAACCCTACACAAACAACTTCAAGTTATTAAACGGGTCGCCAAAATTTTCAGGGATAAAATTAATCATTAATTTTTAATGTAATAAATTACTAAACGGGTTGCCAAAATTTAGGTGTCAACAATGCGTCATCAGTAGTCATTATTACAAGATTCAAGTTAAAAACGTTGATTGTCTTGGACGTGCAATTCAGCTGGCATAAAGTTTTTTTTTTTTTTTGGTAAATGACAGCTAGCATAAAGTTCATTAACGTATACATATGCATTTTCAATTCTTAGAGCAATAACAAAGGAGATTGAAAATTTATAGTAGGAAACGGTTATCATATGATGCAGGTCATTGACAATTAGGCATATGGACAAAATCACGATAAATAAAAACTCAATTCCCTCCGCACCAGCTTTCTAGTAGAGAAAAAGTATGTGATATGGGAGAAATGGATCACCGTGGACTAGACAAAAAAAATAGGACATCACAGAAGTACTAGCGCCAAATTCAACATCCTCTTGTTCAATTCTTACAATTGCATTTGTCAAGGTGGAATATGAGAAATTATAATCCAAGTATCTGGGGCTTCGATCACTCTTTCCAAGACTTTGATGACCATCCAAATGGAAGGCCTTTTTTGGAATTAACTTGCAAGCACTACTCAACAAGCCTTATCATGTTGATCACGTGAGGTCCATTTAATTGCACATCCTTTGTACATCCTCACTATTCTTATCGATCATATCCAATAGCCATCCTTTCCTCTTTCTCTTAAAAGCTCCTAACAAGTGCATCTCTTCTTAATTTTGAGATTCATCAAAAACTTTCCTACTACAAACTATCTCCAAAATTACCACACCAAAACTATAAACGTCCACTTTCTCAGTATTTGCTGCATGTAAACATTCTCGGGCCAAATACTGGAGAGTTCCCCTCATTGTGGTCACAAGTTGGCTTTGGTCCCTATCAACTAGCTTAGACAAATCAAAATCTACAACCTTAGCATTACAATTTTCGTCCAAGACAATATTTTGGGGCTTATTATCCTTGTGGACTATGTTCCATCTACATTCTTCATGGAGATAACATTGGTCCTTGGTCATGTCACAAGTGATCTTCCTCCTCAGTTGCCAATCAAGCATGAATGACTTGTCTAGTTTATGAAAGATCCATTTATCTAACACCCCTTGGACATGTATTCATAAACAAGCAACCTATGAAAGTCCTCGGCACAAAATCTAACGAGTTGTACCAAGTTGACATAATGGACATTGCCAATGCTCTCAACCTTGGCAAGAAAAGATCTCTTAGAATGGCACAAACCATTGAGGTGCTTGACGGCAGCTTTTGTGCAGTTAGCTAGAGTGCCTTGATAAACAACGCTAAATCCACCCTCACCAAGTCTAATATTGAAATCCTTAGTAATTGCTTTTAAATCATTATAGGTGAATCTCTTTGGTGCTCCAGGCATCTGATCAAGATAGTCCTCCTCGGTCCCATCAGCGCCTTTTTTTCTAAATCGGTATTTTACGACCACAACAAGAAAGATGAAGGCTAGAAGAGATCCGAGGCTAGAAGTGATTATTGCTGTTAGAACGGTATTTGCCATTTTCCAGTTTGGATAATCAGGAGGCTCGCTTATATTGGGAGGGACAGGAGGTCCATTTATATTGGAAGAAACAGGAGGTTCGCTTAGAATGAGGAATCTCAATTTCTTTCGGGGGATTCTGTACTTTAAGGGCAATTATCAATGGCGAATCTACCAAGTTTGTAATCGAAAATACCTGAGATGCTAAGTAGCCAGAACCTGAATAGTCATAGTAAACAGCCGCTGGAACAGTAGTTGGCACAAGCCTTTATGCAAATTCTCCTGATCTGTATTTCGGAGATCCGGGGAGTCTGCCCTGCTGGTGAAGTAAGCAATCCCTTCGAGCTCTGAAAAGCTTTGAGATTGTGAAGCTTCACAAGACAACTGAACAATTTTGGAGCACCCAGCTCTAGGATCGATATCAACACTTGGCTTGAAGTAGGGATCCAGACAACTGCACCTCCCATGTCCTATACAAATTCCGTAATTCCCACAAACCATGGGATAACGGCAATCCCCAGTGAAGTCTGTTAGAATATCACGTTCCACGATCCACTCACTTTGACGCTGCTGATACACCCTCAGATGTCCATCAGATTCAAAGTTTCATAGCAGACGAGTTAAAATCAGAAAACAAAGAACGGTTTCTTGCGAAATTCACAAACAATGCAAAATGTCCTTGGGTGAATTTGACATAACTAGAGTCGTTGCTTGTGTTTGGAAAACTTATGCTCAAATGGTAATAGACCTGCGGAGAGCTCTCCATTTGAGCGAATAAACCGTGAGCAGTCAAAGCAATCGAAAGTAAACCATATGTGCCCATATTTGTTGCGGAATCACTGAGGGTCAATTTCTGCCCCACCCTCAATTTTATCCTGGGAGAAGCGTGTCCGTAGGATGATCAGACGACTGTCACAATGCATTTTTGTTCTCATCGAACGGCACAAGGTCTTCGGTGTCTGTAAAGTTGATGCCTAATTGCCCATCAACCAAATATAGAGCTATTAGATTTGGAAGATTTGAAATCTTACCTTTAGAAATTATCAATCAAATATAGCGTTATCAAATTTCGAAGTTTTATATTCTTATCTTTAGAATGTATTTCTTTTCTTGCAACTGGATTTTCTAGAATGTATTCTTGGGTATATAAATACGCTTAATGGAAATAAGCAATAATTTCTGTCTCGACAATGCCAAAAACGGACTTACCATAAGTTTGGGTTGACCACACGACGGGCCGTCGGCATCTTTCAATACTAAATCTCCTCCTTTCGTGATCTCTACGGTGGCCTGACTTTCAACAGGATGGTCTCGATTAGCAGAACACGCCACCGCTGAAGCCACGCTGCTGGTGATAATAGGATGCGGGTCAGTATGAACGATGGAAACCACGACAATGTAACTTCCATCAAAGCCTTGGGTAAAGAAGCCACAGGCAAATGCCGAGCCATTACGGCTCCGAAGAAGAATGGGGATCGGGCCAGTGTCGTCTGAATTACACCCAATACAATCGCCAGAACTTGTGACAATCCACGTGGTGTTAAGGCTGGCGGTTTGATTGATGTCCCTTCGGGCGCTGATCAAACTGAAAAAAATTGTTAGGGCAAGGAGGCTTGAGGGTGTGAACATAGTGTGATATTACCAGAAACAAGAAGCAGGAGAGGAATGCGGACCAGGAGAGGGAGGGAAACAAGAAACTCAATTCCAAGTATAGGGTGATATGGCCGTCATTTAAGCACCATTGGGAAGTCCAAAGTAACTAAGCATGCCCTCAGCCTTGAAAGCCAAAGGCATCCGTACTCAGTAAGGGAACAAGAAACTAAATTCCAAGCTACCTAGACAGCCAAGCGATATTTTGTCGGCTATGATTACTTCGGAAACAAGAGCGCCTGACGTGAAGACGCTAACATTGGTTTGTCCTGGCGCCGTCATCAACTTTGAAATGGACAATGAAGGCGCATAGTTCTCCAACTCGTTCAAAGATGCAGATAGAATCTTGGGGCAGCCCGACTTGATTAGATGTTACAAATTGTTCTTTTGATGGAACGACCAGCTGTGGTAGTGCCTGCTTTCTCTTGCTACAAGCAAATTTTATGTGCCTTTAGTTGTTAGTTTTAGGATGTTGGAGCACAATCAGCATTGTTCCGATGTGTGGCTACCGAAAGTAGCAAACAGAAGACACTGATTTTATGTTATATTTTGTCCCTTGATCCATGAAATTGACATAGATCCGTGATGTCAATCTACTAATATGCAGTTTGGTCTATGGCATCATTCGCACTAAACACAATACCAAATGTTTTGCACGCATGTACAAGTCATAATTAGGAGTGATCAGTTCCAAGACGATCCAATTCCCGCCCAGAAGCCAAACTGGTGGGATTGGTTCCTCATTCTTTGGAACCGGAAAACGGACCATGAGGTCCAGGAACTGAACTAGACCGGATCAGTTGGTCTGGTTCCCAAGAGGGTAATATTGTTTCACAAGTATATCAACAGCCACGCCCTTCTTCTTGGCTTTGATTCTTGTTCCCGTTGAAAGTCGCTTTCCTGTTCCCGATCGAAGTGGTCTTTAATTAAACTGTGCCAATCTTAAATAAGTAATTGTGGTGCTTTTGGAACACGAATCCCACTTGGCCGCCCGAAAGTGAACAGAAACATGATGTGTCCATATCATCTTATTGACTCCGGTGAAGTTACTGGTTTATAGACAAAGAATAAAGATATACTGAAGACATCCATCCATGTTTAACAGGTCTTTCCTAAGGGTAATTTGACTGAAAACAAACAGAGCGATGGTGTGCAAAAATAGAGCACGATATGTACCTCGATGGTGGCGGGCTAGCTGCGAGCGACTCAGGGTTGAGTACAGAGCGAACAGAAGGTCGAGCGAGACAGTCCAGGCGACAGCGAGAGGTACGCGAGGCGCAAGCAACTCAGAGCCTAAGGCGCGATTAGGGCTTGGAGTTGGAGGCACGAGCGACTCCGATCGAGCAAGAGGGTCTAGCAAGAAGACTGAAGAGTGACTCAGACGAGGCCACAAGGCCCGACTTGGGCTTGGAGTTGTAGGTACGATTACTGAACCGCAGAGCATGCGTGAGAGTGGGGCTTGGAGGTGGAGCATGAAGACTCAACACTGAACTGAAGTCTGAAGAGTGAAGATTCAAAGACAGTGAAAAGCCATGCGCAAGGGACGGAACGAACCGTGCGTCAAGTTGGGTTTAGTTTTTATTTTTAGTATTTTACATATTTGTGAAAATTAAATAATAATAATAATCAGTCCGATCGGAATTAGGAACCAAACCGAAATTAACTGGTTTCGTTTTTATGGAACCAAGAATTGAACCGATGACCTAAGAACCGCCTGGAATTGGCCGGTTTGGTCTAGTCTCATAGGGATTCCTGATCCTTAAAAATTGACATTGGTCTGTGACATCAATCTACTAATATGCAGTTCGGTTTTTGACATCATTCGCAATAAACATAATACCGAATGTTTTGCGGGCATGTACAAGTCACTAAGTGGCCGATATGATCATCCAAAAGCAATCAGTGCATATGCTTTAACTTTTGGTCAACGAGAAATTTGTAGCTGAAATTAAATGCAAAGAAATGTTAATTTACACAGCAATTCCACGGCGTAATATTTGTACATGTTTGAACTAATTTTCTATATCTATCAATATATTATCCACACTGATAATCCAAAATTAAGTTATAACTAGACATATTGCTGGCAACGTTTTTGATAACAATTGGTTGGAAATATTACATTAGAATTTCACACAATGATTTGCAACTAAATTGATAAAATTAAAAAGTTTAGGAGTGCATTGATATTCTTACAAAAGGTTTAGGATTGATCGGATGATTTCTCGATATATAAATTGACAATCTTCATGCAGGAATTTTCTTGAACCATTTAATAATAGTTATTCCACTATCATTAAAAGAATATATTAAGAAACACGGTCTGCTCAACTATGTATTCAAATCGAGTCTAATTGTATCTAATTTTTATCTTATAGAATTAGGTTTTATAGATTAACCCAAATAAAAGTTTTCGAACAACACAAAGCAAAAACAGAATCTGTAATTAGTAGAAATTAATATTCCAGGGTAATGCATGGCCCATTGGAGGAGCGAAACCTGGAAAGACTTTGGATCTGCAAATATTAATATCTATGGCACGACTAAAAGGATGTGGAATCTAATTCTAATTGCTTTAATAAAAATATACATTTAGATTCCGTTCATTCTATAAAAGGTATTGTGTTTCCCGAAATTATTTTCCGGTAAGCTATTTTCTAGGAAAATAATCATATTTTTTAATGTTCAGTTAAAATTTGAAAATAAACTAGAAAGCGTTTTTCGTTATTCGGTAAAGAAAATTTTTTTGAGTGTACATTCATTTTCAATAATTTTTTATTATTTTTTTTTAAATTGATTTTTAAATTTTTTCCTTTCTTTTTTTCTTTTTCTTTTTATCATTTTTTCTTCTTTCTCTTGACCAATCGCCGCCCACGATGGCTGGCGACCGACCACAGGCCGGTGAATCTCTGGCAACTCGTGGACAACAAGAAGTCACAAACGTTCAAATTTGACTCGAGAAATTGTTACATTGTACTTATGTTAGGAGCGCGTCGTGTTCTTGCGCCATAAAGGGCCTCATCCATAACTTCGGCTCCGTCTCCCAAACAGCGGCTGCAGAGGCTCACGGCAGTTCGACTCTCGTGACGAGACCTGAGCAAGCAGCGAGCCGTTCGACGCCGAAGGATGCCGCGGCCGCGCGGGCGTCAACGGCGAGATTGATCGAAATTTTCTCTGGCGACCGTTTGAAGAAAAAGGAAGAGAGAGAAAGAGAGTACGGTAGAATAGAGTAACGGGGAAGAGAGAAAGGGAGAGGATGGCGAAGAAAGAGAAAGGAGAATCTGGAAAATCTGAAGAGGGAGCCCGTCGGCATACGTGTCGATCAAACTACGGATTCAAGTTGGCACGCTTGACACTTGGCAGGAGTGAAATCTAAGAAAAGCGATAATTACGGAACAGTGGTACGGTACGGAGAGTGATCAAGTCAAATTTGTCTCCATCTGCATCTGCAGAGTACTAACTGCGCATCGAGAGAGAGTCTTATCAGCCAGACGAGTCTTCTTTACTGCGAAATTTACAAACGCAATCCCCTCAAGGAAAGGAAGAGGAAACAGTGGCTTCCTTCCTTCCTTTCAGGAAAATCCATCCATGTACATCACAACAAAACCTTCCTGAGAGCACCCAGTCACTTTCCCTCCTTACTTCATGGCTATATTTACATTCGCATCAAGCCACTCCTTCACGGACTATTCACAGCAGCACGCATGCCTTACTAATGCTAACAGCGACAAAAGACAAGAACGAAAAGCTGTTCATTCACTCAGTTTAAGATTTGTTGATCGGTCGCCTCTGCTCCTCCGAAGCTGGTTACCCATGGATGCCCTGCATCGTCATCACTTATCCAGTAAAATAAACATAAACAATCACAAATCACGGGATTTTAGCTAAGTTCAGAAAGATTGCAATGGGTCCAGATGAGTTTTTATAGTACACATTGTCCCCACAGACACTGTGCTTATCTTTCATGAGTGAAGTATTCTTTTTTGTTTTTGAAGCAGCATATTTGAAGTTTTTCTCAATTCTGTCTGAGTTTTTCTGGGAAAAAAGAAACAACCCAGATGGATTCACAGTCCTAAGTATCACCAAAATACTAAGCTGAAGGTGAATCTAAGAAACTGATGCCGCTCCAAGATCGGATTTTTCAGTTCATTCAAACTCTTGATGAGTAATTACAACAAGAACAGAACTTGAATGATTTATTAAATTGACCCAAAAGGAAAAGGAAAAAGAGAACTCACTCAGGACTTGATCGGCAGAGAATCTCCTGGAAACGTCCCTGCACAGCATCTTCCTGAGCAGATCCTTCGCGGCGGTCGACACCGACCGGAAGACCCGCGGCGGGAACCTCAGGTTGGCCCTCAGCACCGCCCCGAAGATCTCCGCCGCGCTCTCGCCGTAGAACGGCGGGAACCCCGCCAGCATCACGTACAGCACCACCCCGGCGCTCCACACGTCCACCTTCTCCCCGTACTCCCTCCCCTCCACCACCTCCGGCGCCACGTAGTACGGCGTCCCCACGATCCCCCTCAACCCCGCCCCCGACTCTCCCCCGATCACCTCCGCGGAGCCAAAGTCGGCCAGCCTCAGCCGTCCCCGGGAGTCGAAGAGTACGTTGTCGGGCTTGATGTCCCGGTGGACGACGCCGTGGCGGTGGCAGTGAGCGACGGCGCGCATCAGCTGGGCGAGGATCCGGGCGGCCTCGGGCTCCGGGAGGGAGCCGGCGGAGGCGACGGCGCGGTGGAGGTCGGGGGAGTCGCAGAGGTCGAGGACGAGGTGGAGGTGGGAGGAGTCCTCGTAGGCATTGTGGAGGCGGAGGAGGTTCGGGTGCGGGGAGAGGAGGGACAGCACCTTGGGCTCCATGAGGAGGCATTGGGAGTCGAGGTCGTCCCCGGAGACGGCGGACTTGTCGATGGACTTGACGGCGAGGGAGGAGGCGGAGGAGGGCGCGGCGGCGGCGCGGAGGGGCTCGCAGCGGCGGACGACGCCGAAGCGGCCGCGCCCGATCTCCTCGCAGATTCGGTAGTCTCGCTTCAGCCCTTCGGTCATTACTCTCTCTCTCTCTCTCTGCTTTCTGCGAAAATTGTGGGGTTTGGTTTAGTTATCTGTTGGCTTTCGGGTACGGCAAGCAAGGGAAAAATACAGAGCCAAGATTTGGACGTTGAAGGGGAATATTCTTGATTCCTGCTGCCTCCTTCTTCTTCTTTCTTTTGGCTTATCATATACTACATTGAGGCTATCAACATTAGCGATTCCCTAACTCGATACGAAATATATTATAGCCCAGCTTTCTATATCGCCGGACAAAAGCTCATCTGATTGGTATATCTAACCGGAGTGAGCCAATAAAAGACAAGAATTCAAAAATTTTAAATACTAAAGTCGATTGATGACTTTCGTGCGAAGAATGTGATTGGCCTGCCAATCATATCATATGGAGCTATTGTTCTACTAGTTACTTCAAAAGTCTAAATTATTAGATCAGAATGCGATCTTATATTTGAAATAGGATAAAGGCCGCCGAATATCTTAAATAATGCTTACTATTGAGACACATTTAGTCACACTAAAAACCAAAAATTTGTAGTCACGTGAAACATTCATTCAAAAATCTTAGACTATATCTCTCTGACAGATTTAATTCTTTTTTATGACAAAAAAAAATCTCAAACTTAGATCCAAACATTTACCCTCTATTGTGAATATTTTCTTTCCTCCTTTGCTGCAGCCACTGCCCTTTCTGTCGCCATCGCCATCGCCAACATCGTCACCATTGTCAAACCAAGCAAGAAAACGAAGGTGGAAGTGAAAAAGAAAGGAAAAAGAAAACGAGAAGAGAAAACATATAATGAGTTGGATACTGCCACGTGAGCGTTACGTCAGCACTATTTGCTTTTTGTTGTCCACACAAATAGATTTTTAGCGAGTTCTTTAATAGAATTTTGAAGGAAGTGAATGTGTTATGTAAGTAAAAGTTTTGGGTAGGCATGTCTTATGAGTACAAATTTGAGATTTTTAGTATCACAAAATTTTTTGGGTTAATATCTTGAAAAACCCTAAACTGGTACATTTGTGACAAATTTACCCCGACTAACTATAAAAAAAACCATAAACTGGTATATTTATGACAAATTTACCCCAAATTAATTTATTCGACCACAAAAAAACCCCAAACTGGTAAATTTGTGATTAATATATCATATGCTAAATTGAATTAATACCATAAAAAAATTACAAAAATTGTAAACTGTGACAAATAGAGCGTAAAATCCCAAATTGGTATACCGGTCAATTGTCACATGTCATTTAACTTAATAATTTGACAGTAAAATTTAACGAAAAATAACAAAGGGTAAATTTGTCAAAAGTATACTAGTTTAGGGTTTTTTGTGGTAAAAAAAAAAAAATAGTTTGGAGTAAATTTGTCACATGTGTACTAGTTTTGGGTTTTTCAAGGTGTTAACCCAAATTTTTTTATGGGGAAAATGTGTTATAGATGTACAAGTTTGAATTTATGGTATCATAAAAAATTTATTTAAGGTGAGTATGTCAAAATGAATAAATACTTTTTTCCCTTCAAAATATTATAATACTTTTGCCACACATCTTCTATTTTGATACTCTGTGAAATTTTATGCGTTTCCTCCTTGTTCTAAAAGTTTGATGTGTACTTTAATATGTCAAAAAGAAAAGATTCTTAGTTGCATAGATTAATGCCTCGTCCGCCGAACCAAATCTCATGACGTCTAAGAATAATCTGTGCATAATCTTGCACAGGCTCAATGCATTCCGACAATTGAATCACATGGATCTTATACGGAGGCCACGCAATCCGTTGTACCATACAAAAACAGAGCACGTTCATTTGAATTCACATGATGATAACATTAGAAGCACTTGCTTACGCCAGCAACGAGCGCCAGCAACGAGCATTCATTAAAATAACGGCGTGTGTTTTATGAAAAATAAATAATTTGAAATTTTTTTTTTAAATTTCATCGCTTACATTGCTTAAAATAATTAATTAATAAAAAATGTATTCATTATCGACAATAATTTATCTTTAAATATTTTCACGGAGGTGAAATCTACATGATATTCAACCTTTTTTTTTTTTAATAAATGCCAGTAAAATCATTTATTTTTTACAAAACAAACAAAGTTCAAGTCCATCACAATCATTGCTCAAATAGTTTTGACAATGGACTTTGTACACATGTTCCACTTAATGGATAATGGATCTGTGTCGGGGCAAGAAGCTTCCCAAGAACATGATTCTTCGATTGGGTCAAGTCGTGTGATAAGCTGAAGATCTGACATCTAAAAATGGATTCGAGCTTACAAGATAGGGAATAGTCTTTCAGCTTTGAAATAGAATTATGAGAATAACTTTATTAGCATAACTGTCTTTGATCATTATAAGAGTAATTATATTGTGAGTCATAAATTTTTAAAATAATAAATCTCACAATAATTTTTAATTATTTATTATTTATTTTCTTGTTATCCGAAATAGATTATTTATATTATAGTAAATTAAGGATAATAACGTAGACATTTTTCTTGCGAGAGTGCTCATCTCTCATTTCAAGTGACGTTCCAATCTCATTTCCTTTCCCAAAAGAAAACGTTTTTGGCTGTGATGTAAATTACGTACGAACAACCTGTCTTATCCTTTCGCGTGCAAGAGGAACAGACCGTGGAAAATGGCAAAATAGACGCAAGACAAGAGGCCTTTGGCTTTCTTTCTGGCTTTTGGAGCAAGGAAAGGGGTCGATTTCCGAAGACTTACGTAAGATGCGACTGCAATGTTTGAGGGTGGGCGGAGCCGCCGGAGGCACGAGCAAAGTGTTTCTCCTTCCATTCCTACTTGCCAATTTTTCAATCCCAAGCTTTCAACTAAATGTCATGATTAGATGAAATATATTAGAAAACATCATTAAAGCATTTGGAACACTTATGATAATCACTTTATGTCTCTACTTTTCTATTTTATGATCTCAGAAACAAATTTAGAACATAAATTCGTTTGGTAAAAAATAAATTGTGTACCTAGAAATAAGTTAGGAATATAAATGAGAAGTATAAATTTTCTATTTTTCTATTTTTGGAATAGAAACAAAAATAATTTTTTTATTGCTTGTTTTCTCTCTCTTGCATGTGTTCTTCCATGAGAAAACCACCCTCCTCCTCCTCCTCCCCGAGACTCTCTCCGGACCCCTAGATTGATCTCTGCCTCCTTCGACCCCTCCACCTCCATGTGTTCTAGCGATGGCTACTATGAGTTTGTTTAGTAGCACTTATATTTTGGGGAATAATTTTTTTTGAAATAATATTTTTCTATTTCTATTCTTCAGAATAATTTTTGAGTAAAAGAATATGTTTTGTAACTATACAAAATTTCTATTCTTGGAATGGAAAAAGAGCAAGTTTATGTTTGGTACGATTTACAAATTTTTTTATAACATAAAATTTCTTTTAATTTTTTAATAATTTTCATATATATTTTTTTCTTTTTTTCTTTTGTTATTCTTCTTTGCCATTGCCACCATCGGCGATCAGTGGCAACCAGTGATGGTTGGACAGTAGTGGGTAGTGATGGGGGCCAAGGAGGAAGAAAACAAAAAAAGAAAAAGAAAAAATAACTTACTTTTAGAAATTGTTCCGAAAACAAAAAACTATTTTTCTACTTTTTGTTTCTATTTCAAATATATTCATTTATTTAGAGAAATAAAAAAAATTAATTGATGTTATCAGATGAATTTCTATTCTTTTTTTTTTTTTTTGTTCAGAGGAAAAAAAAGAAAAGAAAATCGAGTGAATTAGAAACATTACCCAACAGGCCCTACCCTACATCTTAAGAGGAACCAAAAAAAGGAAATCGAGAGAATCAGAAACATTACCAAGCAAGTCTACATCTCCACCCCTTATCCAACCCTCACCCCTCTTTGGTTTTCACCACTTCCCCCACGCCGTCATCTATGACTTCTCCAAGCTCCGCTCTGCCACCAACAACTTCCTTGCCAAGCCTCGCTACTCTTCATCCTCCTCGTCCTAGCATTGCTCTCTCCACAGCAAGGACATTGTCATTTTCCAGCGCAAGTTCAAGCGCAAGATTGACATGAGCCACCTCAAGGACCTCCTCAAGATGATCTACCAGAGCCACCTGGTTAGCTTCGCAAAGCTGCTTAGCGCCTCCGCCTCTAGCCACAACATATTCTTGGTCTATGAGTCTGTTGATAATGCCAGCCTCTCAAATTGCTTGGGAAACCTAAACATGCCCTATTTCACAGCCCTTGGGACCTAGATATCGAGGATGTATGTCTCCACCAACATTGCGCATGGCCTCAATTACATCCACAGTAACACCCGCCTCAACATGATTCTCATCCACAACCACATCAAGAGCAGCGGTATCATGGTGATGGAGCCATCGTTTGAAGCCAAGATCTGCCACTTCGAGACTTCTTGGCTATGTGGCAAGGTGCACGGGAATGACGCGCTCTACGAGCAGGCAGGTCCAGCAAAGGGCGGTGGTGAGATCAAGGAGGAGGAGGTCCAAAATTTTATGCTCCAAGGAAAAATCTATTTTTGACTTGCACCCCTATTAGTCCTCATTAAATATGTTTTGAAAATGCAACAGTTTTGCAATTAGAAACAAATTACCTTCTCATAATGCGTATTTCTTCAGTTTTCAATGATCTTTCCCGAAAATATTAATTCTGCTTTTGGTTTAATAGTTAACCAGGCTCTAATTTGATAGCCTCAAACCATCGTTCTAGAGGTAAATATCCGCGCGTTCTCTCCTCTTTTTTTTTTTTTTTTTTTTTTTTTTTGGTTTTTTCGAAAGCGTGCTCTCCTTATTTGGTTTGACATTAGCAAAAGGTCTTGTTTTTACTTTGATCATGTGCACCCACTTCATTCAAGTCATTAAATATTGTAAGTCCTATATGGAAACCAAATAATCTGATGTTCCGTATATACACAGCGATGCATGCAAGACCTGCCCTTCAATTAGGGTGCTCTGTTATGGGTTATGCCCCACAATGGTTTGACTATAAGGTCGGCATTATTTAGCTGTTAAATTTTGGCTGACTTAGCACGGGCTACCTAGCCCACGGCCAGAAGAACCACGATGGCCTTAGGTGAGGTGGCTATTGCCTAGGGAAGGCTTGCAATCCTCACCAGCAGCCGACAAGCGACATGGCCAAAATGAAACGAAAAAAAAAATAAATAAAAAAGAAAAAAAAATGAATAAATTTCAAATATTTTAATTTGTGAAAATTATCTATGTTAATATTAGTCATTCCATGTCGGATGGTCATTGTTCACATCAACAATTTTCGACTAAGGACTCATTTGGCAAATTGGGAAAAAAAGGTTCAAGGCTCAATTTGTACAATTGAAAAATTTATGATTAAATTGGTATAACTATGTGCATACAAACTGCTTGCACCACGCGTATGTCAACTACCTCTACACATACCGATCTTTGTGTCCTGCCTTGATACCAGCTGGCTATCCATTTGGAACATGCCGAATCTTGATGCCAACATTGGCCAATACCAATCTCACACATGCCAATACTCGTACTGGCCAAACCTGCGCCAGTCACAATCTCACTAGCATAATGTATCATGATATCTTATAAAATTTAAAGTTTATATCTTAATCAACATGATCGATGTCTCCCAAAATCAATGTTCTCCATACAATTCTGTGGGCAATACCACCAAGTTTACCACATGATCAGCTTACTTAGAATCTCATTCCCTGTTTTTATTTTTTGGGTGTTTGCCTTACTCATATTCTATAAGTACGATTGTCATCTTTATATTACAATATTTTGGTTTCCGATGTAATATAGAAGAGAATATTCTTGTTCGTCTAAGTGAGACGGTCGCTTGGGGCTGCTGTCATTCCCGGCCAAACTCATGGAGACCCACGAAGCAAATACGAGATCTTTCGCTTCCCATCTATTTCAACCAAAAAAAAAAAACTCAGCTTGAACACGTACGTGACGTGACAATTTTTGCATAGGTACGAGATCGACTTGTTCATTTGTCCTGATGAATTTCCAAAGCGGTCATGGTCGTATAGAATAAGTTGTATCATCTTTGCTTATTTAATTTCAGCTGATAAATCTTGTGAATTGAGTGTGTATAGACATGGGACAGGCGTCTTTACTATCTTTGAAATTGAAATTTGTTTGCTAATCGAATGTAACTCTTGCTGAATGTATATATCTAGGGCATGTCCTTCTAATAACATATCATCGGTGTCTAATCAACAAAAAATGAGATCATCCCAAGTGAGCTTGTAGTCTAACAAGACGAGCATAGTTATTGTTATGGAAAGTTAGGCTTTTAGCATATCGTGTAATAGACTAATGAATGACAATCGAGACAGTTCAAAAGAAAAGTAAGAAGGAAATAGTAAATAAATATAGAAGAGTTTCATGTGATTCTATTCGAATCAATATTTACATTAATGAGGACTATCCTATAGGGAAGTACAAGTACCAATAGCACAATCTCTCAGGTATTTCTTGACACCCGATTAACCCAAGCAATCCCAAGAAGTGTTTTTTTCCTTCAATTCTCATCGTTACCGCGCCAAGAAATATTAGAGAGAAAACCCTAGCACTCCTCTTCAATGAGTTTCCCAATGCATTTTAGTGTTTGGTCAAATATCTCAATGAATGAATCTCTTAACCTATGCGGTTTAGGAACCTACCCTTACTCAATTTCACTTGGTGAGTGAGAGCTTTAAAGCATCTATTAACAAACATGAAAAGTTACGAAACTTTCACCGCACAATTTCAATGTGGCACCCATATCATATAGTTACAATTATAACAAGCAAGCTCTAAATCATATATCGTCGGAAAGCTTGGTAGATATTTTACCCACTTATGCAAGTTTCGAAACCAAAGAATTAAGTTCTCCCAAAAATCTACAAATTCGAGTATAAAGTTTTGATTTGTATTGATTTTTAAGTTGGACGGATAATGGAAATTGTGGATCTCACATTTTCATCCATTTCAGTCAAAGGAAACTCATCCAAGCCAAATGCAATTCCGTTCAATCAATTTTTTGATGCGTGAACTCCAATTATAAATGTCATTCAAATTTATATTCAGTTTAATTTGTACACATCATCAACCATGTGGTCTATCGATTGTGACTCATTAATTAAATGAACCACGCTAGGAAATTTGAAATTACAATCCAAGATTTTCAGAACCTATTTTTCTTAACGACCTAATTTAAAACATACTAAGGCTAAGGCTAGTAGTCTCTCTCTCTCTCTCTCTCTCTCTCTCTCTATCTGTGATGGTAACGTACTAACTGCCGTTGCATTTTCTATCGCAAATTCACCATCCAGGGAGGACCGTCCTTGTACGGAAAGTCATAAAGGGCATTCTCGTTATTCTATTCGAAAAATGGAGCCCCTTTCCTAAACCCACGGCCAATCGGCCATGACTATGAGCGCAGCTCCCCGTCAATCCATCCCACAGCCGTCGGATTCCCCCATCTCCTCTAAACAATATTCCCTCCCAGTGGGCCCCCAGCACCCAAGCACTTTATCTTAGGTCTTCCTGGTCCCTGGTGCGCCCATATATTTCTCTCTATATTTCACAGAGCAGAGAGAGAAAGTAGAGAGAGAAGAAGCAGCAGCAAGCAGCGAGAGAGAGAGAGATGACCGAGGCATTGGCGCGAGACTACCGAATCTGCGAGGAGATCGGACGCGGCCGCTTCGGCGTCGTCCGCCGCTGCGAGCCCCTCTACCCCTCCGCGGCGGCGTCCTCCTCCGCCGCCCCATCCCTCGCCGTCAAGTCCATCGACAAGTCCGCCGTCTCCGGCGACGACCTCGACTCCCACTGCCTCCTCACGGAGCCCAAGGTGCTGTCCCTCCTCTCTCCGCACCCGAACCTCCTCCGCATCCACAACGCCTACGAGGACTCCTCCCACCTCCACATCGTCCTCGACCTCTGCGACTCCCCCGACCTCCACCGCGCCGTCGCCTCCGCCGGCCCCCTCCCGGAGCCCGAGGCCGCCCGGATCCTCGCCCAGCTGATGAGCGCCGTCGCCCACTGCCACCGCCACGGCGTCGTCCACCGGGACATCAAGCCCGACAACATACTCTTCGACTCCCGGGGGTGGCTGAGGCTCGCGGACTTCGGCTCCGCGGAGGTGATAGGGGGAGGGGAGCAGGCGGCGGCGCTGAGGGGGTGGTGGGGACGCCGCACTACGTGGCGCCGGAGGTGGTGGCGGGGAGAGAGTACGGGGAGAAGGTGGACGTGTGGAGCGCCGGGGTGGTGCTGTACGTGATGCTCGCGGGGTTCCCGCCGTTCCGCGGTGAGAGCGCGGTGGAGATATTCGGGGCGGTGCTGAGGGCGAATCTGAGGTTCCCGCCGCGGGTCTTCCGGTCGGTGTCGGCGGCGGCGAAGGATCTGCTCAGGATGATGCTGTGCAGGGACGCTTCCCGAAGGCTATCTGCCGATCAAGTCCTCAGTGAGTTCACCATTTCGTCGACTTCTTGTTTTTTGAGGGGGTTCTAGGTCTTAAGTGAAAACCAATCTTGAAGCTCCTTTTTGCAGAGATCCGCCTTCAATTAGTGATCTTTTAAAGCATCCGATCTGGTAAATCCATGTCGTATTCATCAAGCTAGCTTTAAATCTACGACCCATTACGATTCATCTAATCCTAGCTCCGATCATAACATCCTAAATGTTCCACATTTGAAACGATGCTTGATGCAGAGCATCCATGGGTGACCAGCTATGAAGGAGCACAAGCGACAGAGCTCGTCATCTAACTTCAAGACTTCTGCTGCGTATACTTTGTGAAGGGCATGTCGCGTTCATGCCCTGTGCATAGGCCCTCGTGCAACTGCAAGTGCTAAGTTCTGTGGTAGCTTTTTGCGATTTTGTTAGATGATTCTCCCGAAGCAGCGGAGATCTTTTCCATCTGAGCGGATCGAACGATGACGTGAACTACGAAGGGGCGATACGGTTAGGAGGATCGCGCTTGTTGTGGTCGGGATCTGATTTCGTTCGGTTCTTGTTTTTCTTTTGTAATCGGGTCGTTTCGACATTCTTAAGGTTGCGAAGAGATATGCAGTTTAAGGTGCGCCAACGTTTGGAGATACTAGTGATTTTTAATAAATGTCTATAGTTTTTCATTTTCGATGCATGAAAAGAAATGCCTTTTACCTGCCGGTTTTTGGGTACGGGATGAAGACAAAAAGGGGACATTGCGGGATCCGTACTCTGCTCCGTCGTTATCGCCACCTTCCTTCCCCGGAAAATTTTCCGCCTGGTGTTGTTTCCCACCGCCGTGAAAGTAAAGCTATTCCCATGAGAAATGGAAAGAGAGTGATAGCCTCCTTTTTAGGAAATTTATTTGATAAACCTAATCTCCCCTACTCTTTTGGGTTTGGATCATTAGAAATGATGCGAATCACCTAGGATCCGCATACAATTTATTAGATTTAACAATGGAAATTCAATTAATATATATGCTATATTCGTTTATTAATCTTATTGCAACATGGAAGTGTAGCGGCGCCTTAGTTTTCCATTCTCTTTAAAAATAAAATAGTAAACACGATTAATTGAATGGTTAAGTGCTTTTGACAATTAAAATTCAATTAATATATATGCTGTATCCGTTTACTTATCTTATTGCAACGTGAGTGTAACAATACCTTAGTTTTTCATTCTTTTTAAAAAGAAAATGGTAAACACAATTAATTGAATGGTTAATTTTTTTTTTTTTATAATATAATTGTAAAAGGAGCTAACGGCATGTCGATGATAGTGGCTAGGGTTTGAGGTGGGGACGTCAAATTCTAGAGTTCAAAACCCTGACAAAGGGAAGAAAAAAGAACTCATGGCATTTACATATGCTGATGGCAACGAGTAGACCCTTCGTGTGTGCCACAGAATTGTAAGGTTACTTCTCCTCCATGCTCAAATGAAATTTGGGGGAGAGGAATCGAACTCACACAAGTTGTATAGCCAAAACAACTTCAACTATTGAATATAGACATCTCATGGGGTAAATAATTAAGTGTATGGTTCCAATTCGATTTGAATTTATTGTAGGAGTCATGCCGGTCAATCTCTTAATGGTGTCTTCCATGTTATTCGATGCATATGTATGGGATGATTTACATCTATTTATCGAAATTACTGAAAGAGCTGATAAAAATTTGTTTCAAAACTAGCTAAAAAGATGAAGAAGAAAATGAAAAATAACGATAAATGACCATGTAGTTGCAATAATGCCATAACTGTTTTCATTTATGAAATTACCTTTTTTCAATGTCGAATCCATCGTTTCCTATTGATTCTCTTTTTTCTCGAATTGGTGAAGTTCATTTGTAACAATAAAATGGACAGGATCCTTTTCCATATCCCAAGGTACGCAAATGGTATGTCTAGTCTAATAAAATAAAAAAATAAAAAAATAGACTAAGGTATGTTGTGATATTGTATAAAAGAAACTTACATGAAATAATTTTAAGTGATACAAATCATAAATTTCTTTGATAGTGACATCCAACCTTTGTCTTCAATCATTTCCTTATTAATTTATTATAGTCGTCGTCGTCGTTGTTTTTTATGCTTTACCAGTTAAACTATTTATCAGGTCATCAATTAAGAAAATCCTTCCGTAGGCCGGAGGTACCTAATCGAGCATTACCATCATCATTCTGTGGCCAAACACCACCGTGCTTGGAACAAAAAATTATAGATGATCACATCATCACACGGCAAGTGACTAGGAATCTCAGTGCATCATCCTAACCTCCGCCTTACCAAAGCTATTAAAAAACTACACTTGTTTTGGGGTTTGCTTTCGTTCACGAGATGGAGTCCAACGAAGCATTCACGGAATCTTCTGTACCCTAATCAGACTCCTTGATCACAAAATTTCTTGTGGTTAGGGGTTAAATTGAAAAATTAAAGAAAATGATGGCACATGTAACGACTCGAGTCCCACTATATAATATTGTTCGCTTTGAACACCGAGTCCTCACGGCTTTAAAACGCGTTATGCAGAGGTAGAGGCGCTGCCCACTAGCCCGCCCTCTCCCAAGCCATAATATTCTCCGCTTTGGAGGCATGCACATAGCAACCTCCTCCCTCACGGCTTTGTTTTCAGTTCAGTTTGTTATACATATTAAAGGGACCCAAGCCTTTATAAACTAGCCCAGAACTCTCCCCCTAAGCGATGTGAAACGGGAGACATGCCCTTAGCCTCACCTACATACTGCCAAGGCAATCTCAATCCATCCCTCCATATTGCCCTGGGTCTAGGTCATCACATTCTCCCCCCTGCCTTTTAAGGCATAACGCCCTCGCTGTGGTCCTCACACGCGGTTGGAAATCGGCTATAATACCATTTGTAACGACTCAGACCCCATTATATAATATTATCCGCTTTGGACACCGAGTTCTCACGACTTTAAAAGTATTGTCCGTTTTGGACACTAAGTCCTTACGGCTTTAAAATGCGTTATGCAGGGGTAGAGGTGTGGCCTACCAGCCCGCCCTCTCCCAAGTCATAATATTGTCCACAATATTGTCCGCTTTGGAGGCATGCACACAGCAACCTCCTCCCTCATGGCTTTGTTTTCAGCGCAACAGAAGCATACGTGAAATGCATTATACAGATTAAAGGGATCCAAGCCTTTATAAACTAGCCCATGATTCCCCCCCTAAGCAATGTGGGATGGGAGACATGCCCTTAGCTTCACCCGCATACTACCAAGGTGATCTCAGTCCATCTCTCTATACTGCCCCGGTTCTGGGTCGTCACTGTATAAATCATTATATTTTCTAGGTCGACTTGTCACAAAAGTATAGACATTAAATGACAAAATTGCCCCCATAAACACGACCGTGACTAATCCACTTGCCTTTCTACACAAATTAAACTATTTTTTGCTCATTTCTGTAGATATTATTTAGAGCATGACCATAAGGCAAAGTTTCTTCCCATCACTTAATTTTCAACATAATTTACAAATCATCCTAATTTGCATACACCTGTCGGGAAACAAACAACATTACTTATTTTGATATATCCGTGCATGCATGCTAGATTCTAAAATTCAAGACGACTTTGGTCAGGCCGTTCCAGTAGCGGTTACAATATGTCTCGTATTGTTGGAGCCGTCCAATAATTGCATCATTGGAAACCATTTAATAAAATTTAATGAAGACATTTTGGGAGGCACTAGGGCATGTTGTGTTATTTTCTTTTCATCGCTTTACTTTTTCCTTTTTTTAGTCGATCCTACTCTATTCTTACTTTAATTCCCATTCTCAGATTTTTGCCCTGCCTCTTTATAGGGCGTGGGAGTCGAAACCTACTCCTGAAATTATAGCGTCCCCACCCCAACCCCCGAGAAGGTGGGAATTCGAATCCCCCCCCCCCCCCACCTCCCCCCCCACCTCCTCCTTCCATATTGGAAAACCCCAGTGGTTTCATCGCTTTACTTGAGAAAATTGGGATTCCTACTTATTATTGGAAATTGAAAAGAATATGCCATATCGACTTGTACATTACTCAAGCTCGATTGACTCGAGTCAAGCAAAGCCCGTTCAAATCCCATTCGTTTGGTCCAAATTGCAGGGGCGTGGACCTGCTGGTAACCGGCTCACATTATCCATGCACCATGCAATATACATGACTCTTTTATGTTTCTCATATTTTATTTCGCACTACTTTCGTTTGGCCAAACATACCAAAAAATAATGATGCGATGGCCTATCAAAAAAGGGACGGGAACCTAAGAATTAGGTAGAAACTTCTTTAGCAGCTCTCGTCCAAAGTCAAAGTGCGGTTCAACTTACCTTTCTGGACGAGGACGTTGATGGAAATTGATGGAATCATCGATCAAGGGTTGGTTATCGATGGTTCCTTGCTTTCTCACTCCTTGCATGGCCTACCTCCTACCTATTTTTCAAATGATCAAGAAAGAGACTTTAGTTAGCAGAACAAAACAAAGGGACTCATATCAAGATTTGGGTCCACGAGGATACATCATCAAATGATGCAAGCACTACCGGGACGGTCCTGTCGAGTGTCTTATGAAGAAAATCAAAGGACTTAGCAGGTGCTAAGGATTTGACACTACTCACACAGTCACATTGCTCTAAAAAAGATAATGATAGTTTGTTTGCAAAACAAATAAAGAGGTGTAGTGTCCCACAACCAAAAAAATATAAGTGTATGGATCAATAAGTAGAAGGCTTCTAAACTTACAATTGAAGATCATTGATTAAGTGGATTAGATCCTATAGTATCCACATGTGGTGTGAGATTACTATGCGCACTTAGCACTTTGTGCTATGAGGACCAAAATTGGCACTAATCAACTTTTTTTTTAATTCAAATTTATAGTTTTTTTTTTTGTTAATTATGGAAAGTTGTGTTCTTTTGAAATAGTATGTCTGTCCATGATATACTTTCAAAAGGATGCAATGTTTCAAAAGGCTGGTCAAACATAATTTCTTATTTTATTATAAATTCAGCGTTTCCTATTCAATAATTTTCACTTTTCACTTTTCTTTCTTTCTTAAAAAAAGTGCAGCATTTATTCTCCAATTCTTTCCTTTTTAGAGTTTTTGGAAAAATACTAGAAATTGCTATCTAGGATTCTTTTTTTAGACTTTATTGTATCATGAAATTTTTTTACTAGTAACCATTAACAGACTTATTGGGCAAACAATTCCTTAAAGACAGTGTATTCATGTGTCACGGGCCAAAAGTTGGTCGACCCGAGAGGTTCCCCGAGGACGACCTCGACTCGTCCATGGAAGACCTCCTGCTCCAACTCGGATTCCCATCAAGGCTTCTCCCCGAAGTTTCCAAGGGCGGACGACACCGTCAATTTGCCTGATTCCAGAAGTTTCCTTTCATTAATGTCGGTAGATGGTAGTTAAGTATTTATGTCGGTAATTGAGGTGGTGCGATCTTACCCGTCGGATGAAAAGTAGATCAACAGATGTAATCTGAGGCCCTCAACTATAAAAGGGTGTCATCCTTCATTTGTAATCATTCAATCCACCATTTCAGCAATACAAAGGTTTTTTTTTCTTTCAGAGCTCCTCTCTCTAACTTTCTCTCTCAACGATCCGAGTAAGCGAGCGATCCGGGTAAGCGAGCGAGTAAGCGTTCGATCGAGCAAGGCTTGGCTTGGGTGATCCAAAGTTGCCCGAGTCGCCGCACGGTCACGATCCCAATTGATCGGCCCGTGACACATGTCTCAAACGTTTATTCCATTCTTCCTTATTATTTTGTCTAACATAAGATACACTTGATGGCAACCCGATGCAAATTCATGATCTTCTTGGCATAAATTCTTCTCGCATATCACCTCCAAGACGAAACTTGGGGGATCATTCATTACGGCTTCTAGTCGCAGCAAAGACGACAAAAGGATACGGGTCGATCCTATTGTCCACGGGAGCGATCCAGCGTGACCTTAAAGATAAGCAAGAATAGTGTCCCTTTCTCAAAGTAAACTTGGTCTTGACTTCTTCCTAATAAAGATGTCAAAATCGAATTGCAACCATGTGTTGCGGTGGCTATTCGACAGGCTCAGGTGATCACTTCACCTTGCAGGACGCAAATAATTGTCAACCTCCCACTAACCCATGAGGTCAGGCACTACAGATCTTATTGACTAACCAAACCCCGTAATTCGATTATCCAAGACTTGTTCAAAATATATCTCAAACTTCAATCACTGGAGTCAATCTCATACATGAAAATCCTGAATTAATATCGATACACATGTAATTTCTCAGACAAAATTCATCTCTCTATCTCTGTTACTCCAACTATTGGGAGGGTTTAGGTCTAAAGTGAAGTGAAAACCAATCTTGAAGCTTCATTTTTGCGGAGATTAACCTTTAGTTAGTGATCTTTTAAAGCATCTAAATCGGTAAATCCATGTCATATATATCAAGCTATCTTTAAATCTACAACCCATTACGATTCATCTAATCCTAGCTCTAATTATAAAATCCTTAATTTTCCACATACGAAACGGTGCTGGACGCAGGGCATCCATGGGTGACCAGCTACGGAGGAGCGGAAGCGACGGATCTCATCATCTAACTCAAGACTTCTACTACTGATTTTTAATGGTTTTTATTTAAAAAAAAAATGGTCTTTAGATATTTATCGAGTAATCAGATAATATTATGTCTATAGTTTTTCATTTTGGATGCATGATAAAAATGACTATTTACCTGCGGGTTTTTTTTTTTTTTTTGGGTGACCCAGGGAATCCCGCACGGCTGGCAGCTGGAGGTAAACCACTGGGGGCAACATGTGCTACCCACCACACACGTGCCACCGAGTAAGTCGCCAAGAGTCTCAAGCTAGCCTTCCTGCAACTTGCGTTACAGGAGCTTCGAACACTAGACCTCCTCGATGGAAGTCTAGCGCATACCCAGCTGAGCCACCGCGGCAGGTGGTTTACCTATGGGTTTTTGGTAGTTGGATGAAGACGAAAATGGACCTTGTGGGCTCCGTACTCCTGCTCCGTAGTTGTCACCAGTTCACCACCATCATTCCCGGAAAACTTTCCACTTGGTGTCGTTCCCCAACACCGTGAAAGAAGACCGTCAAAATGTTCTAACACATAATTATAAAATTCTATTGTGATATAAATTAATCATATTTAGTAAATGAGTTATGAATGAGTTTAGAATGATAACATCCAAAGTATGAGTATTAAATGAATTTACAACTTACTTAGACTCAACCCAACTTTATGACTTTCTTGATTTTACTCAATTTAGCACTTGTCCACTACTTTTAACTTCAATTTAGATATTGGTTTTCCCAAATTTGTTTAGATATGGAAGTATTTTAGCAGTGTATGTTATATATGAGTCGAGTCGGGTATGAATCGCTAAATTTATATTGCATAAATTGAGTTAATTTAGATTTGATCATTTTTTACTCAACCCAAATCCGATCTAATTCATCAGTTTGACGAGTCTACATGAAAATGATTTCGTCCCCACAAGAAACGAAAAGAAAGTGATAGTATTTTTCTTTCTAGGAAAGTTATTTGATAAACCTAACGCACCCAATCCTTTGTTGGAGAAATCTTTCCAGAATATTTTGAAGCTGACAAAACGTTTCTTTCAGTCTAGTCTGGATATCTGCAGATCGTCTAATTTAAAGTCTGAAGACTTTCTGATTACCAGACTCAAGATTCAAGACTCAAGATTCAAGACTTAAGACTCAAGACTCAAGACAATTCTCATTGACAGTCTTTCTGATCCAGTGACGAAGGAAATCCAGAGCCGAAGTATATGGTTGAGAGTTTAATCCTATCGTCTGGAGAAGATCTTTTTGGTTGGATAAGCATAACGGATTCTTTTGTTCGTATCTAGATCAATTGAAGATTCGATGGTCGACGAAGTATTCTTGGAATGTTCTATTCTTGGAAACAAAGATCCTGATTGTATGGGCGAACATGATTGATGGGCTATCGTCAGGTTCCTTTAATAGCTCGAATGATCTTCTTGATTGATTCCGTCCAACGGGTAGATTGGAGGAATTCCTTTGGAAAGTGCCAACGGGTATGATGGCATAAAGGAGTATAAAAAGGAAGACGTTCTAGTTGTTTGAGTACGTGATCGATAGAGAAATTCCGGAGTCTGAAGCACCTTGATTATTAGTCGATACAGTCTGAGCGAAATTGTAAACACAGAGAGTGTCTATACTTGGTGATACCTTGAGCGAGTGTGGTAGATCATCTACACCTAGAAATCAAGGAAGATCAACACTGTAACATCTCTTTGTTCATAGTGGAATCCAGCCAATTGGCTGTTAGTGCAAAAGAGTGGACGTAGGCTTGGATCAAGCCGAACCACTATAAACCGCGTGTTCAATTCTCTCTTTCCTTTACTTAGTCTTACGTTGATTATTACTTATCGCAAATCCTTCAACTGTCTAAGTATTGCGCAATTATCAAGAAATTATCAAGAAAAATAATTTATATACCTATTCACCCCCCTCTAGGTACTCGTACTAGCTATATCAATTGGTATCAGAGCTCGTGTTCTTACTTTATTTGAATTGTTTTACTTCAGAGTAAAAGATCCATGGCTAGTATGCTAGCACCAGGGCTGGTGGAAGGGCAAAGCAATACCAGACCACCCTACTTTGATGGAAAGGATTACAACATCGGAAGAACAAGATGAAAGCTTTCCTACGATCAAAGGATCCTCTCGGAATGGGACGTTGTGGAAAGAGGAATCATTCCTACTGCCGCATCGATCTCGAAAGAGGGAAAGAAACTGTTGATGCCAGCGGAATGACTCAGGAAGAAATAAACAAGAGACAAGCACTCGATGCAAAAGCAATTTACTCTTTATATTGTGCCTTGTCTCCAATTGAATATAACCGAATATCTTCTTGTGTTACAGCAAAAGAAGTATGGGACAAATTACATATCACCTATGAAGGAACAGATCGAGTGAAGGAGACCAGAATTAACATTCTCCTCGGTCAATAGGAAGCCTTCAAAATGAAGCCAGGAGAATCTATAACTGACATGTTTAGTCGTTTTATAGATATTGTCAATGGTCTTGAGAACCAAGGACAAAAAATTTCTGATCCCATGAAGGTGAACAAGCTTCTGCATGGACTCTCCAAGGATTGGAATCATATAAAGACTTCAATAAGAGAGACGCAAAGAATTATGCCTCTATCTGTCGACGAGCTGATTGGAACTCTTCAGTCTTATGAAGTGGAACGGATTAATGAAGACGAAGATCCAAGAGGTAAGAAATCCATTGCATTAAAATCAAATGATGATTCTGATGATACTGATTCGGGAGATGATATGGACGACGGGAGCTTGCTCTCATGATAAGAAGATTCAGAAAAACTGAATAGAAAAGGTAGAAGATTCAACTCAAAGAAACAAAGTTTCCGAGAGACAGCAGACCAAGTCTCGTTGATGATGAGGAACCAAACAAAGATATAGTCTGCCGAATGTAAGAAAAAGGGACACATCGGACCCAACCTGTCCTCTTACGAAGAAGAAAAGAGGAAAAGCTGAGAAGTTTCGAAAAGCTCTCAAAGCCGAAACACAGGTGATACGAATGTGAAGAAAGTGATAATGAATATGCCAACATATGTCGATGGCACATTCAGACTCGGACTCGGTTCTGGATCGACTCGAACATGAATTTGAGGTAAGTGATTTTAAAATTCCTGTCAAAGTTTCTAAATACATTGATGAACTATGTTTTAGTCTTAAGACTTCTCTCAAAAGAATTTCCGAACTTAAAAGGAAAACTCGTTCTAAAACAAAAGGAAAATATTTTAGAAGAAAGAGTTAAAAGTTTAGACTTGAATGTTTCTGCTCTTAAAGAAAAAGAAGATGATCTTTTGAAAGAAAATGTTTTCTTAAAAACGGACTTATCAAATATTTCAAAGAAATTTTTGATAGGATCCGAAAAAGCTTGAAAAGTTCTTTCAGTTCAAAGACCTTACTTCAATAAGTCTGGTCTAGGCATGACAGCGAAACAATTCCCTTGATTGATTTTCCTAAAGTAAAAGAAAGAATTAAGAAAAGACCGTCGAGAGAGGCTTACAAAAATCATTTCAAGAAAGTTTTTGTAAAGTCGTAGGTCGAAATGCTCTAAGGTGTTCAAAGTGTAACGATAAGGATCACTTTGAAAAAGAGTGTCCTATGGTTTGGAAGCCTGTTAAGAAAGTATGGCCTAATAATGTTTATCCTTCTAACACCAAAGGACCCAAGAAAATTTGGGTACCAAAGAAAGCTTGAGACTCTCTTTTAAATGCAGGTCTCCGTCAAGAAAAAGGTAAAGTGGTATCTTGACAGCGGATGTTCAAGACACATGACAGGAGACTCAAAGTGCTTCATAAAGCTTGTTCAAGTAAACGGTGGAAATGTTTCATTTGGAGGAAATGGCAAAGGAAGCATTGTGGGATTTGGAACTGTGAAAATTGGAAATATCACAATAAGCAATGTTTCTCTAGTGGAAGGACTCAACTATAACCTCCTCAGCATTAGCCAATTGTGTGATACTGGTTTCAAGATCTCCTTTTAGGAAGGAATATGTTACGGAATCGGTAAAGACTCTACTCGATCTTTCATGGGTCGAAGGCATGGAAATATCTACCTCTTAGACATGAAATTAAATGAATCACAATGCCTAATCTCAATTCAAGACGAAGCAAGCTTATGGCACAGAAAGCTTGGTCATGTCAACATGAAGCAATTAGCCAAAATCTCATCAAAGCAGCTTGTTCGAGGTCTACCCAAATTACCATATCAAAAGTCCGATCCATGCACTCCATGTATTCTGGGAAAGCAGGTAAGAAATTCATATAAGCCAATAAATCATGTCTCTACTAACCATGTACTTTAGTTGCTGCATATGGATCTCTTCGGACCAACCAGAACCCAGAGTATTGGAGGTAAGAAATATTGCCTAGTAATTGTGGATGATTACTCCCGCTTTACTTGGGTATATTTCCTTGCAAGTAAGTCTGAAACCTTTTCGTATTTTGAAAAATTTGCTAAAAAGGTTCAAAACGAAAAAGGATGTGTTTTCTCAAGTATAAGAACAGAGATCATGGAGGTGAATTTGAAAATCAAGATTTTACAAAATTATGTGATGAATCGGATTTAAGCATGTGTTCTCCTCTCCATACACTCCTCAGCAAAATGGAGTTGTGGAAAGAAAGAATAGATCTCTTCAAGAAATGGCTAGAACTCTTTTAATTGAAAGTAAAATTTCTTCACGATTTTGGGCTGAAATTTGTTTTTCAACAGCATGCTATATCATCAATAGAGTCTTCCTAAGACCTATTCTTGAGAAAACCCCTTATGAATTATTCAAAGGTAAGAAGCCCATTGTTTCATACTTTCATGTGTTCGGTTGCAAATGTTTTATATTGAAAAATGCAAAGGATCAAGTTGGTAAGTTTGAAGAAAGATCGATGAAGGCATCTTCCTTGGATATTCTACATCAATCAAAGCCTACTGAGTCTATAACAAGAAGAGCGATCGGTGGAGGAGTCAATGAATGTCAAATTTCAAGACTCTACGCAAGATGAATCCATCGGACTCGGATGAAGAGTCTCAACTGCTCCGTAGACCTTCCAAAGCTTGCAACTCAAGAAATGTCTCGGACTCGGAAGACCAGCATCAAGATGTTCATGAAGATTCAAATAAAGAAAGAGATCATCATCCGAGACAAATCAACCAAGAACTCGAAGCATAAGTCCACTCATCCTAAAGATCTCATTATCGGCGAAATTAATGAAGGAATTCGTACCGGATCCAAAAGACGTGAAGAGTCTAATGCTTGTGGCTCTCATCTCTGAAATTGAACCAAAAAGCATAGAAGAAGCTTTATCGATGAAAGCTGGATCGAAGCTATGCAAGAAGAGCTCGAGCAGTTCAACATTAATGATGTCTCGGGAATTGACATCTAAACCAAAAGGTAAAACTGTTATTGGAGCCAAATGGGTGTTCGAAACAAGATGAATGAAAAAGGAAAAGTCGTACGAAATAAAGCAAGACTCGTGGCCAAAGGATACACGCAAGAAGAAGGAATAGACTATGATGAGACTTACGCTCCTGTAGCAAGGTTAGAAGCTATTCGTCTATTACTTGCGTTTGCTTGTTACAAAAATTTCAGGTTATTCCAAATGGACGTCAAAAGCGCTTTCCTAAATGGATTTATCCAAGAGGAAGTTTATGTGGAACAACCGCCTGGGTTTGAAGACCCAAAGAAGCTAGACTCAGTCTTCAGACTGAAAAAGGCCTTGTATGGTCTAAAGCAAGCACCTCGAGCTTGGTACGACAGACTAAGTAAGTTCTTATTACAGAATGGTTTTGTCAAAGGTAAAGTAGATACTACTTTATTTATCAAAAAGGAAAACAAAAGCATTTTACTTGTTCAAATATATGTGGATGACATTATTTTTGGATCCTCTAATGAAAGTCTATGCAAGAAATTTTCTAAGTCTATGCGGGATGAGTTTGAAATGAGTATGATGGGAGAATTAACATTCTTTCTTGGTCTTCAAATAAAGCAATTGAAGGAAGGAACTTTCATTTACCAAGAAAAATATGCTAATGATCTTGTCAAAAGATTTGGATTAGAAAATTGTAAGAAGACTGATATACCAATGTCAAGTTCTTTGAAGATAGACAAAGATGAAGAAGGAAAGAAAGTTGATCAAAAGCTATACAGGAGCATCATCGGTTCACTTCTTTATCTTACTGCTTCTAGACCTGACATTTTGTTGAGTGTTTGCATCTGTGCTAGGTTTCAATCAGATCCTAGAGAATCCTATCTCAGTGCTGCAAAACATATTATTAAATACGTTGCTTCATCTTCAAGCATTGGTCTTTGGTATCCTAAGAAGGGAGACTTTGATCTTCTGGGATATTCAGACGCAGATCTAGCCGGCTGCAGAGTTGATAGAAAGAGTACTTCAGGAACTTGCCAGTTGCTTGGAAGCAGGACAATGTCTTGGTTTTCAAGGAAACAAAGCACTTTAGCTCTCTCAACAACAGAAGCAGAGTATGTAGCTCTTGGAAGCTGCTGTTCACAAATTCTATGGATAAAACAACACTACAAGACTATGGGATTGAAGACTCATGCACGAAATCAAATGTGACAACACCCGGTAATCAATCTCACCAAAAATCCAATTCTTCATTCAAGGGCAAAGCATATAGAAATTCGACATCACTTCATTAGAGATCATATTCAAAGTGGAGAAATCTCGATTCAATTTGTTGATTCAAAAAGTCAACTAGTGGATATATTCACAAAGCCTTTGGAGAAAAATCAATTCGATTTTATACGTTCCAGACTCAACATTTTGAAGCTCGAAGAAGTTAAAGTCTAAAGACTCTCCAACCTTCAGACTCATAAAGTTGATCGTCAAACTCAAATTTCTTAGACTCTGTATCTTCAGACTCAGACATTGATGTCTATAGACTGTAAGTTGTTATTCGAAAAGGTGTGATCTTTCGTTCAGTTATTTCGTAGTCTCCGTGAAAAACGAAAACTTGTCTTTTCAAAAGGATTAATTTTGGCAGTTATTGATTTCAAAAAGAGGTATTCGTACATTTTCCTTGTACCGATTGAACTTCCCTTTTCAAAACTGAGTTATATATACACAGTTTTCATTTTCAATATTCAAAACCCTAAAAAGCGTTCTCCTCTCAATCCGATTTCTACTTCGTGTTCATCTTCGAGAAAGTTGTCATCTTTTCTTGGGAAAGCAAGCAAAGGAATCTTTCAACGACAAGAAGGATGTCTTCTTCGAGGAAGTCTACAAGAAGGATGTCTGCTGCATATACTTTGTGAAGGGCATGTCGCGTTCATGCCCTGTGCATAGGCCCCTTGTGCTACTGCAACTGCAACTGCAAGTGCTAAGTTCTGTGGTAGCTTTTTGCGATTTTGTTAGATGATTCTCCCGAAGCAGCGGAGATCTTTTCCATCTGGGCGGATCGAACGATGACGTGAACTACGAAGGGGCGATACGGTTAGGAGGATCGCGCTTGTTGTGGTCGGGATCTGATTTCGTTCGGTTCTTGTTTTTCTTTTGTAATCGGGTCGTTTCGACATTCTTAAGGTTGCGAAGAGATATGCAGTTTAAGGTGCGCCAACGTTTGGAGATACTAGTGATTTTTAATAAATGTCTATAGTTTTTCATTTTCGATGCATGAAAAGAAATGCCTTTTACCTGCCGGTTTTTGGGTGCGGGATGAAGACAAAAAAGGGACATTGCGGGATCCGTACTCTGCTCCGTCGTTATCGCCACCTTCCTTCCCCGGAAAATTTTCCGCCTGGTGTTGTTTCCCACCACCGTGAAAGTAAAGCCATTCCCATGAGAAATGGAAAGAGAGTGACAGCCTCCTTTTTAGGAAATTTATTTGATAAACCTAATCTCCCCTACTCTTTTGGGTTTGGATCATTAGAAATGATGCGAATCACCTAGGATCCGCATAAAATTTATTAGATTTAACAATAGAAATTCAATTAATATATATGCTATATTCATTTACCAATCTTATTGCAATGTAGGAGTGTAACGACACCTTAATTTTTCATTCCCTTTAAAAAGAAAATAGTAAACATGATTAATTAAATGGTTAAGTGCTTTTAACAATTGAAATTCAATTAATATATGTGCTATATTTGTTTACTAGTTTTATTACAATGTGGTAATGTAACAACACCTTAGTTTTTCATTCTTTTTAAAAAGAAATTAATAAACACGATTAATTGAACGGTTAAATGCTTTTTTTATAATTGTAAAAGGAGCTAGCTGCACGTCGATGAGGCTTTGGGCTAGTGGCTAGGGGTTGAGGTGGGGACGTCCAATTCTAGGGTTCAGAACCCTGACAAAGTGAAGAAAAAAGGAACACATGGCATTTTTGCATATGCTGATGGCAACGAGTAGACCCTTCGTGGGTGCCACAGAATTGTAAGGTTACTTCTCCTCCATGCTC
This sequence comes from Eucalyptus paniculata subsp. matutina, assembly GCA_017140255.1. Classification (NCBI taxonomy): domain Eukaryota; kingdom Viridiplantae; phylum Streptophyta; class Magnoliopsida; order Myrtales; family Myrtaceae; genus Eucalyptus; species Eucalyptus paniculata. The sequence continues at coordinate 32,297,431 of CM029442.1, read as the reverse complement.
AAATGAAATTTGGGGGAGAGGAATCGAACTCACACAAGTTGTATAGCCAAAACAACTTCAACTATTGAATATAGACATCTCGTGGGGTAAATAATTAAGTGTATGGTTCCAATTCGATTTGATTTATTGTAGGTGTCGTGCCGGTCAATCTTTGAACGGTGTCTTCCATGTTATTCGATACATATGTATGGGATGATTTACATCCATTTATCAAAATTAATGAAAGAGCTGATAAAAATTTGTTTCAAAACTAGCTAAAAAGATGAAGAAGAAAAGGAAAAATAACGATAAATGGCCATGTAGTTGCAATAATGCCATAACTGTTTTCATTCATGGAATTACCTTTTCTCAAGGTCGAATCCATCGTTTCCTATTTATTCTCATTCTCGAATTGGTGAAGTTCATTCGTACCAATAAAATGGACTGGATCCTTTTCCATATCCCAAGGCACGCAAATGGTATCTCTTGTCTAGTAAAAAAAAAAAAAAAATAGACTAAGGTATGTTGTGATATTGTATAAAAGAAACTTAGATGAAATAATTTTAAGTGATACAAATCATAAATGTCTTTGATAGTGACATCCAACCTTTGTCTTTAATCATTTCCTCATTAATTTATTATAGTCGTCGTCATCGTTGTTATTTATGCTTTACCAGCTAAACTATATATCAGGTCATCAATTAAGAAAATCCTTTCGTGGGCCGGAGGTACCTAATCGAGAATTACCATCATCAGTCTGTGGCCAAACACCACCATGCTTGGAACAAAAAATTATAGGTGATCACATCATCACACGGCAAGTGACTAGGAATCTCAGTGCATCATCCTAACCTCCGCCTTATCAAAGCTATTAAAAAACTACACTTGTTTTGGGGTTTGCTTTCGTTCACGAGACGGAATCCAACGAAGCATTCACGGAATCTTCTGTACCCTAATCAAATTCCTTGATCACAAAATTTCTTGTGGTTAGGGGTTAAATTGAAAAATTAAAGAAAACGATGGCATGAACATTATATTTTCCAGGTCGATTTGCCACAAAAGTATAGACATTAAATGACAAAATTGCCCCATAAACATGACCGTGACTAATCCAATTGCTTTTCTACACATATTAAACTATTTTTTGCTCATTTCTGTAGATATTATTTAGGGCATGACCATAAGACAAAGTTTCTTCCCATCACTTAATTTTCAACATAATTTACAAATCATCCTAATTTGCATACACCTGTCGGGAGACAAACAACATTACTTATTTTAATATATTCATGCATGCATGCTAGATTCTAAAATTCAAGACGACTTTGGTCTGGCCGTTCCATTAGCGGTTACAATGTATCTCGTATTGTTGGAGCCGTCCAATAATTGCATCATTGGAAACCATTTAATAAAATTTAATGAAGACATTTTGGGAGGCACTAGGGTATGTTGTGTTCTTTTCTTTTCATCGCTTTACGTTAGAAAATTGGGATTCCTACTTATTATTGGAAACTGAAAAGGATATGCCATATAGACTTGTAGATTACTCGAGCTCGATTAACTCGAGTCAAAAAAAGCCCGTTCAAATCCCGTTCGTTTGGTCCAAATTACAGGGGTGTGGACCTGCTGGTAACCGGCGCTCAATATCCATGCACCATACAATATGCATGACCCTTTTATGTTTCTCATATTTTATTTCGCACTACTTTCGTTTGGCCAAACATACCAAAAAATAATGATGCGAGGGCCTATCAAAAAAGGGACGGGAACCTAAGAATTAGGTAGAAACTTCTTTAGCAGCTCTCGTCCAAAGTCAAAGTGCGGTTCAACTTACCTTTCTGGACGAGGACGTTGATGGAAATTGATGGAATCATCGATCAAGGGTTGGTTATCGATGGTTCCTTGCTTTCTCACTCCTTGCATGGCCTACCTCCTACCTATTTTTCAAATGATCAAGAGAGAGACTTTAGTTAGCAGAACAAAACAAAGGGACTCATATTAAGATTTGGGTCCACGAGGATACATCATAAAATGATGCAAGCACTACGGGGACGGTCCTGTCGAGTGTCTTATGAAGAAAATCAAAGGACTTAGCAGGTGCTAAGGATTTGACACTACTCACACAGTCACACTGCTCTAAAAAAGATAATGATAGTTTGTTTGCAAAACAAATAAAGAGGTGTAGTGTCCCACAACCAAAAAAATATAAGTGTATGGATCAATAAGTAGAAGGCTTCTAAACTTACAATTGAAGATCATTGACTAAGTGGATTAGATCCTATAGTATCCACATGCGATGTGAGATTACTATGTGCACTTAGCACTTTGTGCTCTGAGGACCAAAATTGGCACTAATCAATTTTTAAAAAAAAATTCAATTTACATTTTTTTTTTGTTAAATATGGAAAGTTGTGCTCTTTTGAAATAGTATGTCTGTCCATGATATCCTTTCAAAAGGATGCAATGTTTCAAAAGGCTGGTCAAACGTAATTTCTTATTATTATAAATTCAGCGTTTCCTATTCAATAATTTTCATTTTTAAATTTTCTTTCTTTCTTTAAAAAATTGCAGCATTTATTCCACTTGTTTCCTTTTTAGAGTTTTTAGAAAAATACTAGAATTGCTATTTATGATTCTTTTTTTTTAGACTTTATTGTATCTTGAAGGATTTTTACTAGTAACCTTTAGTAGGCTTATTGGGGAAATAATTTTTTTAAAGACAGTGTATTCATGTCTCAAAGTCTTATTCCATTCTTCCTTATTATTTTGTCTAACATAAGATACGCTTGACAGCAACCCGATGCAAATACATGATCTTCTTGGCATGAATTCTTCTCGCATATCACCTGTCCAAGACGGAAGTTGGGGTATCATTCATTACGGCTTCTAGTCGCAGCAAAGACGACAAAAGGATACGGGTCGATCCTATTGTCCATGGGAGCGATCCAGCGTGACCTTGAAGATAAGCAAGAATAGTGTCCCTTTCTCAAAGTAAACTTGGTCTTGACTTCTTCCAAATAAAGATGTCAAAAGTCGAATTGCAACCATATGTTGCGGTGGCTATTCGACAGGCTCAGGTGATCACTTCACCTTGCGGGACGCAAATAATTGTCAACCTCCCACTAACCCATGAGGTCAGGCACTGCAGATCTTATTGACTAACCAAACCCCGTAATTCGATTATCCAAGACTTGTTCAAAATATATCTCAAACTTCAATCACTGGAGTCAATCTCATACATGAAAATCCTGAATTGATATCGATACACATGCAATTTCTCAGACAAAATTCATCTCTCTATCTTTGTTACTCTGACCATCGGGAGGGTTTAGGTCTAAAGTGAAGTGAAAACCAATCTTGAAGCTTCATTTTTGCGGAGATTCACCTTTGGTTAGTGATCTTTTAAAGCATCTAAATCGGTAAATCCATGTCATATATATCAAGCTATCTTAAAATCTACTAAAAAATTACGATTCATCTAATCCTAGCTCTAATTATAAAATCCTTAATTTTCCACATACGAAACGGTGCTGGACGCAGGGCATCCATGGGTGACCAGCTACGGAGGAGCGGAAGCGACGGATCTCATCATCTAACTCAAGACTTCTACTACTGATTTTTAATGGTTTTTATTTTTTTTTTAAATGGTCTTTAGATATTTATTGAGTAATCAGATAATATTATGTCTATAGTTTTTCATTTTGGATGCATGATAAAAATGACTATTTACCTGCGAGTTTTTTTTTTTTTTGGTGACCCAGAGAATCCCACACGGCCGGCAGCCAGAGGTAAATCACTGGGGGTGACACGTGCTAGCCACCATACACGTGCCACCGGGTAAGTCGCCAAGAGTCTCAAGCTAGCCTTCCTACAACTTGCGTTGCGGGAGCTTCAAACACTAGACCTCATCGATGGAAGTCCAGCGCCTACCCAGCTGAGCCACCACGGCGGGTGGTTTATCTGCGAGTTTTTGGTAGTCGGATGTATATGAAAATGGACCTTGTGGGCTCCGTACTCCTGCTCCGTAGTTGTCACCAGTTCACCACCATCATTCCCGGAAAACTTTCCACTTGGTGTCGTTCCCCAACACCGTGAAAGAAGACCGTCAAAATGTTCTAACGCATAATTATAAAATTCTATTGTGATATAAATTAATTATATTTAGTAAATGAGTTATGAATGAGTTTAGAATGATAACATCCAAAGTATGAGTATTAAATGAATTTACAACTTACTTAGACTCAACCCAACTTTATGACTTTCTTGATTTTACTCAATTTAGCTCTTGTCCACTACTTTTAACTTCAATTTAGATATTGGTTTTCCCAAATTTGTTTAGATATGGAAGTATTTTAGCAGTGTATATTATATATGAGTTGAGTCAGGTATGGATCGCTCAATTTATATTGCATAACTTGAGTTAATTTAGATTTGATCATTTTTTACTCAACCCAAACCCGATCTAATTCATCAGTTTGACGAGTCTACATGAAAATGATGTCGTCCCCACAAGAAACGAAAAGAAAGTGATAGTCTTTTTCTTTCTAGGAAAGTTATTTGATAAACCTAACAAACCCAATCCTTTAAACCCCTCCCTCCAGAAAAAGAAAGAAAAAAAAAAAAACCTAACACACTCAATCAATTAAGAAAATCCTTAAGATCCTCATAGAACTTTTCAGATTTGATGATCAAATTTCAGCTAATATATATGCTATATTCATTAACTAATCTTATCACAATGTAAGAATTATATCAGATTTGATGATCAAAATTCAGCCAATATAACCACTGCCGCGGCCCGCGATGGCTCCGTTGGATAAGGCCCTGCTGATCCTCAGCCCAGAGGTGATGGATTTAAAACCTAAGGAATGCGCTAGGTGTATTAAGTGTGACTCCAGGGGTGGTGGGTCCTCCTGCTTGCGTGTCACCTGGAGGTTTACGGCGCGGCTATCGGCTGCAAGCCGGTTCCTCCAGCACAAAAAAAAATAAAAAATTCAGCCAATATATATATATTGTATTTGTTAACTAATCTTATCGCAACGTGGGAATTATATCAGATTTGATGATCAAAATTCAGCTAATATACATACTGTATTCGTTAACTAATCTTATTGCAACGTGGGAATATAATGGTACCCTAGTCTTCTCTTTCTTTTAAAAAGAGCATAGTGAACGCAATTAGTTGAACAATTATGTACATATTTTTATGACTGAAAAAGAAGCTTGCGACATGCCAATGTGGCATCCGACCCAGTGATTGGGAGGTCGGGAGATTGGGCTGGGGACATCAAAGTCTAGTATTCAAAACCCTAGCAAATAAAAAAAAGAAAAAAGAAACTCGAGGCATTTTCACATACACTTATTGCAGCGAGTACACCCTCCGTGGGTGCCTCGGAAGCGACCATTGATTATAGACATATAGACATCCTATGGGGTAAATAATCAAGTGCTTGGTTCCAATTCGATTTGACTTAATTGCATCTTGCCACCCTCAAAATTTTTTCTAATTTTCCACGACAATGGATACAGCAAGGATATATGCACCTTCACTTTGGTGACTCCAAACTGTGTCTTCCACATTGCTCAATGCATATATGTACAGGTGGATTTGCATCTATTTATCGGAAATTAATGACAGAGCCAATAAAAATTTGTTTCAGAACCTGCCAAAAGAAAAAAAGAAGTAAAGGAAAATTAGTGGTACATCGTCATGTAGTTGCGATCATGCCATAAATATTTTCAATCATGGAATTACCTTTTTCAAGGTTGAATCCATCGTTTCCTATTTATTCTCGCTTCTCTCGAATTAATGAATACATAAAGATGAAGTCTCCTTCATTCCTACTACTTGCCGTTCATTTGTACCAATAAAATGGACCGGATCTTTTTCCATATCTCAATGTTCGCAAAACCAACGTATGTCTTGTCTGGTATAAACAAAAAAGACAAAGGTGTGTTTTGAAATTGTATTAAACAAAATTAGACGAAATAATTTTAAGTGATACAAATTGTGAATTTCTTAGATAGGGATGTCCAATCTTTGTCTTTAATCATTTCCCTATTAATTTAACATTGCCATCGCCGTTGTCGTCCTTGTCATCATTATTGTTCTGCCTTACTAATTAAACTACGTATCAGGTTGTCAATTGAGAATCCTTTCGTAGGCCGGAGGTACCTAATCAAGCATTACCATTATAATTCTGTGGGCAAATACCACTATCCTTGAAAAAGAAATTAGAGATGATCACATCATCACATGGCTAAGTGACTAGGAATCTCAATAACATTATCCTAGCCTCCGATTAATCAAAGCTATTAGAAAAATGACATGTTTTGGGGTCGCCTTCTTTCGCCTGGTGGAGTACAACGAAGCATTCATGGAATCTTCTGTGCCCTAATCAAATACCTTGATCATAAAATTTCTTGTGGGTAGGGAGTAAATTGAAAGATTAAAGAAAACGATGACGCCAATCGTTATAACTTCCCATTTGCCGCAAAAGTATAGACATCAACTGACAAAATTGCCCCATAAGCAAACATATTAAACTATTTTTAGCTCATTTCTTTAGGTATTATTTAGGGCATGAACATAAGACAAAGTTTCCTCCATCGCTTATCTTCCAAAAATAATTTACAAATCATCATACCTTGCATACACCTGTCGGAAGACAAAAAAAGTTACTTATTTTAATCCGAATTTATTAACAATTATTATTTGCGCATGCATGGTAGATTCCAAAATTCATGACGACTTTGGTCAAGGGGTCTTCAGAAAACCCTAATGTTTGATTCAGCTCAAACGTATTTATCACGTCATATTGTTTTGGACTGTTTCAAGAAGACAAATAGGTAGGTTTGATTCTCCTTGACGAGTGATTATCGACCAAACGTCACATTAGCAGTCAGAATAGTTATGTTTCGTACTGTTGGAGCTGTCCAATAGTTGCATCATTGGAAACCACATGATAAAATTTAATTGAAGACATTTTGGGAGGCACCAGGGCATGTCCTGTTCTTTTCTTTTCATCGCTTTACTTCAGAAATTTGGGATTCCTTCTTATCACTTGGAAATTGAAAAGAATATGCCGAATCGACTTGTAGATTACTCGAGCTCGATTAATTCGAGTCGAGCAAAGCTCGTTCAAATCCCAATTACAGGGCTGTGGACCTGCTGGTAATAATCCATACACACACATATAATACGCATAATATGACTCATTTATGTTTCGTGTCCTATGGAGGGTGGTTTCTTATCTTTCTTTCGCTTTACTTTCATTTGGTAAAACATACTAAAAGATACCGATGGGATGATCGATCAATAGCGTGATGGGAGCCTAAGAATTAGGTATAAACTCCTTTGGCAGCTCTCGCCTAAATTCAAAGTGCGGTTCAACTTATCTTTCCAGATGAGGACGTAGATGGAAATTGATGGAATCAGCTATCAAGCGTTGGTTATCAACGGTTTCATGCCTTCTCAGTCTTTGCATGGCCTACCACCTGCCTATTTTTCAAATGATCGGGAGAAAGAGAGACTTTAGCAGAACAAAACAAAGGGACTCATGTCAAGATTTGGGTCCACGATAATTGATCATCAAATGATGGGGAAAAGTGCCAAAATGGTCCTAAACCTTTTGTCATTGTCTTAGATTTGGTCTAAACCTTTTTTGGTGCCGATTTGGTCCTAAACCTTTTTAAGTTGTGCCAATTCAGTCCTTTCCGGCCAATTTGGCGGATTTTGCTTGGCCGTCACCGGCCGGCTGACGTGGACAACTTTTTACTAATATTTTAATATTTTTGAATTTTTTGATTTTTATTTTTATTTTGTTTATTTTTTTAATTTTGCTCTTCTTCCTCCGGCCGGTCGCCGGACCTCGGCGACCGGCGAGGCGACGGCCGGCGAGGTCGAGGTCGACCTCGCCGGCCACCTCGCCAGTGGCCGCGGGGGCGACCTCGCGCGGGGCGGCGAGGGGCGAGGCTCGACCCTCGCCAGATCCGGCGAGGGGGAGCCTCGCCCGCCCTGCGCGAGGCCGCCCTCGAGGCCTGGGCGGCGAGGGCGAGCCGCGCCGGATATGGCGGCGGGTCGGCGAGCAGCGGTGGACGGCAGCATTGCAGTGGTGGTCTCACGTGGCTAGGGTTTCCTCGGCTTGGCCGGAGAGGACTCTCTCTCTCTCTCTCTCTCTCCGGGTCCCGCCCAGATCGAACGCCCTCAGATCTCGAACCGAATCCTTGAAGACCGCGAGCTCCGGCCTGGTCCGACCAACGCAAGGCACAAAAAAAGACCGAGGCCTACCGGAGCTTCGGCGCTTGAAACCAGGCGCGGCCGTAGGCCGACGGCCGCGGCTCAGGTGCGGTGGTCGGCGGTCTACCCCCTCCGACTCTCTCCCCCTGCTCGAACCCCCTCACTCGCCAGATCCGGCAAGCTGGCGGGGCTCGCCCTCGCCGGCCATGGGCGAGGCTCGACCCTCGCCAGATCCGACGAGGGCGAGCCTCGCCGCCCAGGCCTCGAGGGCGGCCTCGCGCGGGGCGGGCGAGGCTCGCCCTCGCCGGATCCGGCGAGGGTCGAGCCTCGCCGGCCATGGGCGAGGCTCGACCCTCGCCAGATCCGGCGAGGGCGAGCCTCGCCGCCCCGCGCGAGGTCGCCCCCGCGGCCACTGGCGAGGTGGCCGGCGAGGTCGACCTCGACCTCGCCGGCCGTCGCCTCTGGCCGGTCGCCGCCGAGGTCCGGCGACCGGGCCGGAGGAAGAAGAACAGAATAAAAAAAATAAAAAAATAAACAAAATAAACAAAATAAAAAAAATTCAAAAATATTAAAATATTAGTATAAAGTTGTCCACGTCAGCCGGCCGGCGACCAGTCAGCAAAATCCGGCCAAATTGGCCGGAAAGGACTGAATTGGCACAACTTAAAAAGGTTTAGGATCAAATCGGCACCAAAAAAAGGTTTAGGACCAAATCGGCACAATGACAAAAGGTTTAGGACTTTTTTGGCACTTTTCCCTCAAATGATGCAAGCACAACAGGAACGGTTCTGTCAAGTGACCGTTGGAGAAAATCAAAGGACTTAGCAAGTGCTAAGGATACAATACTACTCATAGTCACACTACGCTCGCCAACGGGAGGATGAATATACAAAAGGATATTGATAGTTTGTTTATAAAACAAGCAAAGAGATGGATTGTTTCTCAACAAAAAGATACAAGCGTGTGTATCAAAATATAAATGGAAGGTTTTAGCCTCATAATCGAAGATCATTGGCTAACTGGACTAGACCCTAAAGTCTCGCTTGTGGTGCATGATTTTTTTACGCACTTAGCACTTCGTGTGCCAATGATCAAAATTGGCACTAATCAATGTTTTTTTTTTTTTTTTTTCTTTTTTGAATTCCAATTTATAGTTTTTTTTAAATATGAACACTTGTGTTCTTTTGAAATAGTATGTTTGCTCACAAAATGTTTTTAAAAGGTTGCAATATTTTAGAAGGCTGTTCAACATAATTTCTCACTATCATAAATTCAACATTTTCAGTTCAATAATTTTCACTTTTCAATTTTCTTTCTTTCTTTAAAAAATAAAGCATGTATTCTCCTATTGTTTTCCCTTTTTAGAGTTCGTGGAGAAATATCAGAATTGTTATATGGTATTCTTATTTTGAGACTTTGTTTCATGAAAGGTTTTTTTCAATAATTATTAGCAACCTTGTGAGACAAACAATTTCTTTAAGACAATGTATTCTAGCCTCAAAATCTAATTTCATTCTTCCCAATTATTTTGTCTAACGTAAAATACACTTAATGGCGACCTGATGCAGATGCATTATCTTCTTGACATGAATGCTTCTTGTAGATCATTCTATTTGGCTTGATATGGTATCACGTGTCCAAGAAGAAAGTTGGGCGATCAGTCATTACGGCTTCTAGTCGCAACAAAGATGACAAAAGGATACGGGTCGGTCCTGTAGTCCATGGGCGTGATCCAGCGTGACCTAGAAGACAAGCAAGAGCGTAGTGTCCCTTTCTCAAAGTAGACTTGGTCCTGACTTCTTCCTATTAAAGATGTCAAGAATCGAACTGCAAGCACGCGTTGCAGTGGCTGTTCGACAGGTTCAAGTGATCACTTCACCTTGCGGAATGCGAGAAGTTGACAACATCACACGAACGCGTGAGATCAGGCACTGCAGATCTTATTGACTAAGCAAATGCCGTAATCTAACTTCAATCTTTGGAGTCAATCTCGTATGCGAAAATCCTGAATTAGAGGCTAAATACATTAAATGTGCCAAAAGTTGTGTACGGCGCTCACTTTAGTGCCAAAAATTTTCGCCGGCTTACTTAAGTACCAAATTAGAGAAAAAACGATTACTTAAGTGCCTCCAGCATGAAATCCAATCCACGTGGACATCCAAAACGACGTCACACAATAATCACCTTTAAATGAAATTGGTACTGAAGTGATTATTTTTTAACAACAATTTGCATTGAAGTGATCTTATTTACTAATGACCGGCACTTAAGTAATCACTTTTAACAATAATTAGCAATCAATTGATCAATCTTTACAATTTTTGGAATGATTACTCGTCAACTTATCTACATGACGTTGTTTAGATGTTATATGCTGATTGGGCACACCGGTAAGTCACATAAAATCAATAAATTAATAAAATATGATTACGTCAGATTTCTAGCAACCTTGATAAGAATTGACACTTAAGTAATTGTTTTTTTCAAAAAAAAAAAAGTAGTACTTAAATGATCCAAAATAAATTTTTAACACCAAAGTGAGCACCGTATATAAATTTTGACACTTCTAGTGTACTTACCCCATAAATTAGTATTGATATACATACAATGTCTAAAAGAAAATTTGTCTCTCTATCTCTATTAGTTCAGGAGGATAGATCTAAAGTGAAGTGAAAATCAATTTTGAAGCTCCATTGTACGGAGATTCACCTTCAAATATTAATCTTTTAAAGCATCTAAACAGGTAAATCTATGTGGTATTTATCCAAATAACTTTAAATTTACGACCCATTATGACTCATCTAACCCAAGCTCCGATCATAATATCCTTAGTTTTCCCCATTTGGAAACGATGCTTGACACACAGCATCCATGGGTAACCAACTACGGAGAAGCAGAAGCGACAGAGCTCATCATCCAACTCAGGATTTCCACTGTGTATATGTTGTGAAGGGCACGTCGTGGTCGTCCACTGTGCATAGGCGCCATAGAGTACAAATGTCAAAAATCAAACCAAACCGAAAAATTCGATTTTTTTCGATTCGGTTTTCATTAAAAAATTTTAAAAAATTTATAAGTTAACCGAACCGAATCAAACCAACAAACCGATAAGAGTTTATTTTTTTAAAATGAAAATATATACAACATAAAAAAAAACAAATGTAAAAATCGAAAACTGAAAGCTGAAAACTAAAAACCAAAAAACCGAACCGAATCAAACCAAATTTCAGTTTGATTTGTATTCGGGTTGATTTGGGTCTCATTTGGTTCGATTCAAAAAAATTTCCTAACGATTCGGTTTGATTTGATTTTTCAAAAAAATCGAACTGAACTGGCACCCTTACCATAAAGGGTGCAATTGCGAAGTACGGTATGACTTTCACATAAGCTTTTTGCGATTTTGTCAGATAATTTCTACTGAAGCAGCGGAGATCTTTCCATCTGAGCAGATCGAACGAAGACGGCAACTACAAAGCGCAGCACGGTTAGGATTGCGCCTGTTGAGGTGAGAATCTGATCTCGTTCGGTACTTGGTTTTTGTGATCAAGTCGTTTGGACGTTCTTAAGGATGCGAATATATATGCAGTTTAAGATGTGCCAACGTTTGGAGATACTTCTGAATTTTTTTTTCACTTTTGATTTTTATTAAAAAGGGCTCTTTAAATTGTTGGAATTCTAGTCGGTGGAAAACGACTTACCCGATTCCGATGCGCAAACAGCAATTAACCCCGGAACGAACGTTGAATTGCGGATGAATCACGAACGAAATTACTCCACGTTGGTTTGGATGCGATCACAAGGAAAGCACCCGATTTCCACGGCGCAAATGCAAACTATTCTCGTAAAGAGGAAATGAAATGCCTTTTTCTTTGATGGAAATGGAGAGAAATTTTGGTGCGAATGATCTGCCAACCAACACCAACGGTTGTGTTCAGGAGGCTTTTGTACGTCTCCCTTCGTACCCCTTCATTAGTGTCTTTCCATCGTAACGTATCAAGAAGAAACGGTGCGTTCCAATCGCACCCCATCATGGACGTACCAGTTAAAGTACAACATCTCCCACTCGGATATGATGGACTTGATAGTGCTATTTCAAGAATATAAGGCAAATCGTTCAACATTCATCAACTTTATAGAACAATTCATACTGGCAAGTAAGCCGTGCGACTAGTGAGTACACCTGCACTTTGGAGCTCAAATTATGCACCTGTTAGGGATGACATAATGGCTACAACCCCGAAAAAAAATAAACAATTGATGTCTCACAGTGCCTCCGACATTTTTTGTTACATCAATCCAAGTATACTTATCTTTGAAAGGTTATACTTGACTATTCTAAAAAAATACATGTATTTACAATTATATCCACAATCACAAATGGCGATATAATTGGTCGACTGGTAAATACATGTGATAGATGTAAAACAACAATAGTATTCACTTGCACTCATGTCTCTCTCAATTTCAGAACAACTGATTTCCTAGACATTTCCCATAGGCCATATTTATTCATGACCGCCCATAGCAACATTAATCTTTTACTTCGAGAACATAGTCAGAAGTAACATAAGGCACAAAATTGAGGCAAATTATAAATTACCTCAAGGGCTTACACGATGAGTAAATATGGATAATTTTACTCACCTTCCCTTGTCGATCAGATAATGCACATGTAGTATGAATTACATGCTATAATGGATTTCTCTTTCTATAAGAGCGCATGTCATTTATCAAATATATCCACTATACGGATCTTAGCCTAAACATAGTCACGTGCTCCTCACGTACTCATGTTTAGCTCGAGTGCTATATTAGCTCGCTTTCTATAGTGCCCAATTAAGTACTCGCATCCGGCATCTTACATGCATACATGATTGTGGGAATATCATGTTTGGTCTTGTTATAAACAAATCACAGACCTCATCTTGACTCCAATCAAGGCGACATATTTTATGTACTAGACTTGCTCTTCAGCATTTATTTGTATATAACGTCTCATCTCAACGTGCTATCTAAAACACTTAAGGCGATTGCTCGCGTGAGTGAGCCAATCATTGCCTATTGACATACTTTTCAAAAATACATGTGTGTTTGTGCTAGTCTCATAGTGGATTTGTACTTATTGATAAAACATCAAATCACTAATAAATAAACATGTACAATACATCTGTCCACAAATACATAAACCAATGATCCTATACAATAACATATATCACATTCTACGCAATCCTAGTGACATCCTATGCGTCAAGAATATGTCTCTAGAAATAGCCTTCGTAAATGGATCAGCAAGCATTATATTGGTTGAAATGTATTGCATGATCACTTCTTTCTGTGCTATAATATCTCTAATGAAGTTATTCTTTATGTCAATGTGTTTTGTCCTTCCATGATACTTGATCTTTCACATAGGCAATAGTTACTTAACTATCGCAATAAACTGTCATCGGTCTTGAAACTTCAGTGACAGTGGCTAAATTTTCCAAAAATCGTTTTAGCCATACTGCTTCTTGCACTGCAACAGAACATGCAATAAATTCTGCCTCCATCGTAGACAAGGCCATGCATGTTTATTTCTTGCTATTCCAATAAATCGCACCTCCATTAAGCAAGAACGCATATCCAGGAGTCGATTTACGCTCATCCAAGTCTCCACCCCAATCAGCATCTGAATAGCCTAATAGGCATAAATCACTTTCTTGGTAACAAAGTCGATAGTTTATGGTGTCCTTCAAGTATCTTAGAATCCTCTTCATTGCTTTCCAGTGTGCTTGACCGAGATTTGATTGATATCGGCTCACCGATCTCACGGCATAATATATATATCGGGTCGAGTACACATCATAACATACATCAAACTTCCGACCGCACTAGTGTAAGAAACAGTTTTCATCACTTTAATTTATTCTGGAGTCTTAGGACACATCTTAGTACCAGCTAAAGTACAACATAAATATTTCTTAGCTAATCAAATATTTAAATATCTTATTCTAGATGCATGAAAAGAAAAATGCTTTTTTACCTGCCGGTTTTTGGGAGTGGTATGAAGACAAAAATGGACCTTGCGGCTTCGTACTCTGCTCCGTAGTCATCTCCACCTTCCTTCCCCCCGGAAAACTTTCCACCTGGTGTCACCACCATGAAAGTGATGCCACTCCCTTAAGAAACGGAAAGAAAGTGATGCCTCTTTCTTTCTAGGAAACTAGTTCGTTAAACCGAACACACCTACTCTATTACGTTAGAATCGTTAGAAATGATAGGACTCACGTAATGATAAAAATTTTAGTTAAAAAATGTACTATATTCATTCACTAATCTTATTGTAATGTAGGAGTGTAATGATATCTTAATTTCCCTTCCGTTGATAAAGAAAATAGTAAACATGATTAATTGAATGGGTAAATGTTTTTCTATAACTATAAAGGGAGCTTGGGACATGCCGGTGAGATATCCAGCCTAGTGCCTAGGAGGTCTGGGTGGGAATGCTAAAGTTCATAATTCAAAACCTTGGCAAAATAGGAAAAAAAGGGACTTGAACCATTTTCATATGTGTTGAGTGGAGTGAGTAGACACTTCGTGGGTGCCTCGAATTCATGAGGTTACTTCTCCTCAACACTCAAATGAAATTTGGAGAGGAATCGAACTCACATAAGTTGTACGGCCAAAACAACACCCGATCACTAATTATAGACATCCTATGACTGTGGATAGATGATTAAGTGTTTGGTTCCAATTCCATTCAAATTTATTTTAGGAGTCATACTGATCGATCTTCAAATGGTGTCTTCTGCGTTAGTCGTTGCATATGTATGGGATGATTTACATTTATTTATCAGAACTATTGAAAGAGCTGATAAAATTCTATTTCAAAAGTTGCCAAAAGGATGAAAAAGGAAAGGAAAAATAATGATACAAGGTCATGTAGTTGCAATAATGCCATAAATATTTTTATTCAGGAAATTACCTTTTTTTCAAGGTCAAATCCATCGTTTCCTATTTGTTCTCACTTTTCTCGAATTAATGACAATATAATAATGAAGACTCTTTCATTCCTACCACTTGCTGTTCATTTTTTTTTTTTTTTTTTTTTTTTTTTTTTTTTTTTTTTTTTTTTTTTTTTTGATGACCCAGGGAACCTCCGAACGCCGCCGCGGGAGAGTAAACCCGAGCGTAAGGCGTGCCCCCACCGCTGACCCCGAAGCCCGTGCGGGTAAGACGCGCGTTATGCGTTGAAGATCGCCTCCACGGAGGTTCGAACCCTTCCCCTGTTTGGGGTCTGCCCTAACCAACGCTTCCACCGCGGGCGGTGGTAACCACTTGCTGTTCATTTGTACCAATAAAATGGACCAAATCCTTTTCCATATCTCAGGTAGAAGAACACCACAAGTCTTGCCATAATTGGCCCGTGGAACACTTGGTCTTGTATAACTTCAAAAAAATGCACTTAAGTGCCACTTTTTTTTCGAGTGGGACACTTAAGTCCACCTCCGTGACCCTTCTTAAATCCTACGTGGCGTTATTTTATTATTATTTTTTGCTACGTGGCTCATGGAGCTCCAAATCAGCATAAAAATTAAAAAAAATTTAAAAAAATTTTAAAAAAAGTAAAATTTAAAAATTTTAATTTTAAAAAATTAAAAAAAAAGAAATTTAAAATTTTTTAAATTTTTTAAATTTTACTTTTAAAAAATTAAAAAAAAAAAGAAATTTAAAAAATTTTAATTTTTAAAAAATTTAAAAAATTTTAAAAATTTTAAAAATTTTAAAAAATTAAAAATTTAAAAAATTTAAAAGTATAAAAAATTAAAAATTAAAAATTTAAAAAAATTTAAAAAAATTTAAAAAAAATTTAAAAAATTTAAAAAAAATTTAAAAAATTTAAAAAAATTTAAAAAATTTAAAAAATTTAAAAAATTTTAAAAAATTTAAAAAAATTTAAAAAATTTAAAAATACAAGAAAATTTTAAAAATTTTAATTTTAAAAATTTTAAAAAAATTATAAAATAAGAAAATTTAAAAATTTTAATTTTAAAAAATTTTAAAAATTTTAAAAAATAAGAAAATTTAAAAAAATTTAAAAAAAAGAAAATTTAAAAAAATTTAAAAATTTAAAAAAGGGGGGGTGGGGGGGGCGGCCGGAGGCGGAGGTGGCGGCGGTGAGGAGCCGGCGGCGGCGGCAAGGAGCCGCCCGTTCGGCCTCCCACCCCCCTTTTTTATAATTTTTTTCTAATTTTAATTTTTTTTAATTTTTCTTAATTTTTAAAAAATTTTAAAATTTTCTTAATTTTTTAAAAATTTTCTAAAATTTTCTTAATTTTTTAAAATTTTTTAAAATTTTTAAAATTTTCTTAATTTTTTAAATTTTTTAAAATTTTCTTAATTTTTTAATTTTTTTTAAATTTTCTTAATTTTTTAAATTTTTTAAAATTTTCTTAATTTTTTAAATTTTTTAAATTTTCTTAATTTTTTAAATTTTTAAAAATTTTCTTAATTTTTAAAATTTTTTAAAATTTTCTTAATTTTTTAAATTTTTTAAATTTTCTTAATTTTCTTAATTTTTTAAATTTTTTAAAATTTTCTTAATTTTTAAAATTTTTAAAAATTTTTATAATTTTCTTAATTTTTTAAAATTTTTTAAATTTTCTTATTTTTAAAATTTTTAAAAATTTTAAAAATTTTAAATTTTTCTTAATTTTTAAAATTTTTTAAATTTTTTAAATTTTTTTAAATTTTTTGAATATTTTAAATCTAATTTAATTAATTTATATACTATTATTTACACGTAGACATGAAACGGCGTCGTTTTTGCATTTTCTCCGCCACGTCAGCGTGCAAAACGACGCCGTTTTGGACCGAGCTCGCCGGAAAGTCGCCACGTCAGCCATTTGGCCGGATTTTCGCCGGAGTGGACTTTAAGTGTCCATTTTACTCGATGATGGCACTTAAGTGTCTCATTTTAAAATTATAAGACTTAAGTGTCGTCTTACATTATGCTTATTTCAGGACTGTCCCGCACTCCATATCTCAACTATGTGAAACCAGCGTATGTCGAGTCTAGTAAAAGAAAAAATATACTAAGGTATGCTGTGGAATTGTATGAAACAAAAATAGACAAAAAATATTTAAGAGATACAAGTTGTCAATTTCTTAGATAGTGTGGTATCAACCTCTGTCTTCAATCATTTCACGTTAATTTATTGTTGTCGTCAGCATCCTCATCATCATTATATTTCCGCTTTATTTTCAGGTTGGTTTTTATTGTTTCTGCTCTACCCGCTAAACTATATATTGAGTCGTCAATTAAGAAAATCCTTTCTTTGGCCGGAGGTACCTAATCAAGCATTACCATCATAATTCTGTGGGCAAATACCACCATGTTTGTAACAAAAAATTAGAGATGATCGCATCATCACATGGTCAAGTGACTAGGAACCGCATCAGCACATGGTCAAGTGACTAGGAACCTCAATAGCATTATCCTAACCTCCGATTATCAAAGCTATTAAAAAAACGATAGTTGTTTTGGGGTTTGCCTTCTTTCACCTGATGGAGTCCAACGAAGCATTCACGGAATCTTCTGTGCCCTAATCAAATACCTTGATCGCAAAATTTCTTGGGGGCAGGGGCTAAACTGAAAGATTAAAGAAAACGATGGTGCGAATCATTGTAATTTCCGGTCATTTTCCAGGTCGATTTGCCGCAAAAAGTATAGACATCAAATGAAAAAATTGCCCCATAAGCAAACCTATTAAACTAGTTTTTGCTCGTTTCTGTAGATATTATTCAGGGCATGAGCATAAGACAAGGTTTCCATCCATCACTTATCTTCCAAAAATAATTTACAGATCATAGTGACGTGCATACTGAGGTGCATACACACGTCGGGAGACAAACAACATTGCTTATTTTAATATGGGTTTGCTAATTATTATATTCCACGCATGCATGCTAGATTCCAAATGCAAGACCACTTTGGTCCAACAGTAAGGATGGTCGGTTCCTAATCCGGTCCAATAGAACTAGTTACTATTTTTTTTTCATGTTCCCATTTGGATATCTTATTGTTCAAAGTATAACTAAGAACAAATTTAGAGCTAAATCCTATGCTTCCATCTGGATATATGATTGTCCAATTAGAGGCTCCTATTTCCTTGGAAATAATAAACTAAACCCACTAACATTTTTGAAGAAATAAAAATAATAATAATAATAAGTATATGTAGCAGGTTCGAACCGATCCGGGTTTTCCTTGAAATTAGGAATCAAATTGTGTCCGATTGAACCGTCTAGACGTTGATTGCACTTTCAGGAATCAGGAACCAGACCGACACTCCTTAGAATTTGGCCCAATCAGTTGGTTTGGTCCAATCCAAGTAGTTTACGATTGGGACGGCCCATTTTGCACATCCTATCAAACAATATTATAAAAACCCTAACGTTTGATTCAACTCAATCGAATTTATGGCGTCATTTTTGTTTTGGACTGTTTCATGAAGACAAATACGCAACTTTGATTCTCTTTGACGAGTGATTATCAACCAGCCGACACATTAGCGGTTAGAACGATTATGTCTCGTATTGCTGGAGCCGTCCGATAATTGCATCATTCGAGACCATAAGATAACATTTAATTGAAGACATTTTGGGAGGCACTAAGGCATGTCGTGTTCTTTTTTTTTCATCACTTTGCTTCATAAATTTGGGATTCCTTCTTATCACTGGAAATTGAAAAGAATATGCCAAATCGAGTTGTAGATCAATTCGAGCTCGATTAACTTGAGTCAAGGAAAGCTCGTTCAAATCCCGTTCGTTGCATCCAAATTACAAGGCTGTAGACTGTCGGTAACCGGTCCTCTATATCCATGCACCACACACATACAGATACATATATAACCCATTTATATTTCATCTACAATGGGGGTTTTCTCATATTTATTTTCCTATGCTTTGGTTTGGCAAAACATACTAAAAAATAACGATGGATGACCTATCAATGGTGTCATGGGGACCCCAGAGCTGGGTAGAAATTTCTTTAGCAGCTCTCGTCTAAATTCAAAATGCGGTTCAACTTATCTTTCTGGATGAAGACGAAGATAAAAATTGATGGAATCAGCTATCTAGTGTTGGTTATCAATCGTTCCTTGCTTTCTCACTCTTTGCGTGGCCTACCGCCTACCTATTTTTCAAATGATCGAGAGAGAGAGAGAGAGAGAGAGAGAGAGAGAGAGAGAGACTTTAGCTAAGCAAAACAAAGGGACTCATGTCAAGGTCTGGGTCCACAAGGATTGATCATGAAATGATGCAACCAGTACAGGAACGTTCTGTTTGAGTGACTTTTGGAGAAAATGAAAGGACTTAGCAAGTGCTAAGGATACGAGGGTCCTCATACAGTCACGCTGTGCTCGCCAACAAGAGGATCAATACGCAAAAATATATTGATAGTTTGCTTATAAAATGAATAAAAAGGTGCATTGTCTCACAAAAAAAAAATAATAATAATAACGTGCGAGGATCAAAATATAAGTGAAAGGATTTTAGTCCTACAAGTGAAGATCATTGGCTAAGTGGACTGGATACTACAGTATTTGCCTTTGTGTGCCGAGGACCAAAATTGGCACTAAACAACAGTTGGCTTTTCAATACAAAATTTGAATTTATATTTTCTTTTAGATATGAAAAGTTGTATTCTTTTGAAACTGCATATCTACTCACGATATTTTATCAAAAGGATGCTACGTTTCAGAGGGCTATTCAAACATAAGTTTTCACTATTATAAATTCAACATGTCAATAATTTTCACTTTTCATTTTTCTTTCTTTCTTAAAAAATACAACAATTATTTTTAAGTTGTTTCCTTACAAGAGTACTTAGAGAAATACCATTATTGTTATATAGTATTCTTACTTTGTGACTTTATTGTATCCTGGAGAATTTTGGCTATAATTTTTAGCAATCTTGGGCGGCAAACAATTCTTTAAAGACACTATATTAATGCCTCAAAGTCTGATCCCATTCTTTCCAATTACTTTCTCTAATATAAAACACAATTGATGGCAACTTAATGCAGATACATGATCGGCATGAATTCTTCTCGTAGATCATTCTGATTGGGTTGGGTGATCATTTATTACAGCTTCTGGTCGCAGCAAAGATGACAAAAGGATATGGGTCGGTCTTGTTGTCCATGGGAGTAATCCGGTGTGACCAAGAAGACAAGCAAGAATAACGTCCCTCCCAAAGTAAACTTGGACTTGACTTCTTCCTATTAAAAATGTCAAGAATCGACTTGCAACTAGGGATGAGCATGGTC
Organism: Eucalyptus paniculata subsp. matutina; assembly: GCA_017140255.1. Taxonomy (NCBI): domain Eukaryota; kingdom Viridiplantae; phylum Streptophyta; class Magnoliopsida; order Myrtales; family Myrtaceae; genus Eucalyptus; species Eucalyptus paniculata. The sequence continues at coordinate 32,276,902 of CM029442.1, read as the reverse complement.
CGGGTTGAGCCGGTCCACCCCCTAACCTTAGACCAATCCGCACAGTGCTGGTCCTCAATTTTTGGGACCGAGGACCAACTCTATTGAACTTGGGACCAAGGACTGGACTGACCCAATGGGTTCGGTTCGATTCCAAAGTCAACCCGAGACCAACCGATAATTTTTTATTTCATTTATTATATTCCATAAAAAAAAAAAAAACAATTGAGACCCAATGCATTTGGTCCGGTTTTAAGATCAACCGAGAACTAATCAATAATGGCAACCGAGGACCGTATCGACCCAATGGGTTTAGTCTGGTTTCAATGTCAATCCAAGACTAATCAATAATTTTTTATTCCATTCCATTTTGCTGCGGAAGACGAGCCCGGAAAAAAACTCATTGAAATGGTAATTGAGGACCGTTAGTCACAAATTAAACACAAATGCTGAATGGATTTGATGATTAGTGAAGGTGGCTAAGAAGCATTTTAGAAGGAGAGGTGAGGGTCAAATGGGATGAGTGTCGAACAAAATGAGTATCAAATGTTGATCCCTAATCCATGGGAGCAACAAGCCAAGCGAGGCCCATCACATTAATAAAACCATCAAGTGGAGTGAGCGTCGAGTGACCGCATCGATGGTGAGCACCCAAAGCGAGCAAGGCGAGTGTTAAGTGGCGAGCATTGAGTGGCGAGCGTTGAGTGGCAAGCGAAGAAGTTGTTCCTTTCGATTTTGGCAAATTGAAGTGGCGAGTGGAAAAGTTGTTTCTTTCGATTTTGGCAAATTGAATACTAAGAGGAAAATGATGTCATAAAGAATTGTTTATACATTTTTGGACGCTGTGAGGACTCCTCACAAAAACATTTTCTTCCTTCATAAATTATGACTATTGACTTCGTAAAAGACATTAAAAATCTAAGTTATTAAAGAACAATGTAAAATTACTCAAACTCCTCACTAAAGAATTGTTTAATATTGTTAATGCTATTATTTGAAGGTTTTCTCTATATAAAAAATTATAATATATATATATATTCAAGGTTGGTTCGGATTGGACCGACTTGGAACTCTTAGGACCGAAGAGCGACTCGCACAGTGCTGGTTTAGGAATTCTAAGATCAAGAACCAACTCAGTCTCCCTAAAAACCGAATCAGGATCGGTAGGGTTGGGCCGGTCCAAGGTCAATCCAGAGTTGACCCTAAACCGATGCTCACCCCTAGTTGCAACCATGCATTGAGGTGGCTTTTCAATAAGTTCAAGTAATCACTTCACCTCCTGTGATGTGGAAAATTGAAATCGTCCCACTAGCATATGAGATGAGGCACTGTAAATCTTATTGACTATGTAAATGCCATAATCCGACCATCCAACACTTGTTCAAAATGCATCTCAAACTTCAATCTTTAGAATCAATCTTGAACGTGAAAATCTTGGATTAGTATTGGTATACGTAAAATGTCTCTACGAATATTCATCTCTCTATTTCTGTTACTCCAACTATCGGGAGGGTTTAGTTTAAAGTAAAGTGAAAACCAAATTAGAAGCTCCATTTTATAGAGATTCTCTTTCAAATAGCAATTTTTTAAAGCATTTAAATCGGTAAATTCATTCCATATTTATCAAAACAGCTTTAAATCTACGAGATTATGAGCCATCTAGTCCTTGCTCCAATCATAAAATCCTTAAACTTTTTCACACTTGAAACGATGCTTGATGCAGGGCATCCATGGGTTATCATATACGGAGGAGCGGAAGCTACAGATTTCATCCTCTACCTCAAGACTTCTACCATTGATTTTTTTTAATTGTTTTTATTTTAAAAAATGCTCATTAAATATTTCTCAAGTAATCAAATATTTTTATATCTATAGTTTTTCATTTTCAATGCATGATAAAAATAACTTTTTACCTGCCGGTTTTTGGGAGTGGAACGAAGACAAAAATGCACCTTGCAGGGTCTGTACTCCTCCGCAGTTTTCACCACCTCCCTTCCCCGGAAAACTTCCCAGCGGGTATTGTTCCCCACCGCCACCGTGAAAGTGAAGTCACTCCCATTAGAAATGAAAAGAAAGCGATAATCTCTTTCTTTTTAGGAAATTTGTTCGATAAACCTAATTACAGGGTTCAGATTATTAGAAATGAATGAATATCATTTAAGATCCACATGAAATTTATTAGATTTCAACAATTAAAAATTTAGTTAATATCAGTTCTATATTCGCTTACCAATCTTATTGCAACGGGATAGTGTAATAGTATCTCAATCTTCCATTCCCTTTCAAAGAAAATAATAAGTATGATTAGTTGAATGGTTAAATACATATTCATAACTATAAAAGGAGTTCATAGCATGCCAATGAGGCATCCGACGTAGTGGCTAGGAGGTCAGAGTGAGGACGTCAAAGTCTAGGGGTTCAAAACCCTTACTCTATGCATATATGTATGGGATGATTTGCATCTATTTATCGGAATTAATGAAAGAGCTGATAAAAATTTGTTTCAAAATTTGCCAAAAGGAACGAGAAGAAAAGGAAAAATAGTGATACATCATAGTGTAGTTGCAGTGATGCCATAAATATTTTCATTCATGGAATTACCTTTTCCAAGGTCAAATTCATCGTTTCCTGTGTATTCTCACTTTTCTCGAATTAATGAAAATATAATGAGAGAGTCTCCTTCATTCCTCCTACTTGCTGTTCGTTTGTACCAATAAAATGGTCCAGATCCTTCTCTATATCCCGACGTACACAAAACCAACCTATGTCGGGTCTGGTATAAAGAAATAGACTAAGATATGTTGTGAAATTGTATAAAAAAAAAATTGGGTGAAAATTTTTTAACCAATACAAAACGTGAACTTCTTAAATATTGATATCCAACCTTTGTCTTTAGTCATTGACTCATTGGGTTAATACAATGAAAAATCTTAAAGCGATATACATAGTTTTATCTTAAACTAATTTTTTGACTACCAAAAATTTTAAATTGATATAATAATGACAAATTTACCTCAAACTAATCTTTTGACCACAAGAATCTCAAACCGTTACAATTTAAACAAATTTATTCTCTGTTCATTTCCGTTAAGTATGATTAATGTCACAAATAAGTATGATTAATGTCACAAAAAAATATAAACCGGTACATCTGTGACAAATAGAAGGTAAAATCCCAAACTAATGTTATCCAACTCAACAATATAATGAAAAAATTTAACAGAAACTAACGAATGATAAATTTATCATAGGTATACTAATTTAAATTTTTTCGTGATATTAATCCTTAATTATTTCTCTATTGATTTATCATCCCCGTCATCATCCTCCTCATTATTGTTTTTCCTTGACCAGGTAGACTATTTATCGGGTCGTCAATCAAAAAATTCTTTCTTAAGCGGGAGGTACCTAATCGAGCATTACTATCATAATTCTGTGGGCAACTACCACCATGCTTCAAACAAAAAATTAGGGATGGTCCCATCATCACATGGTCAAGAGACTAGGAATCTCAATAAATTATCCCAGCCTCCGCTTATCAAAGCTATTAAAAAAGGAAACTTGTTTTTCGTTCGCCTGATGGAATCCAACGAAGCATTTATGAAATCGTCGGCGCCCAAATATCTAGATCATAAAAATTCATTGCGGGTAGGAGCTACATTGAAAGATTAACGAAAGCTGCGGTGCGAATTTTTATAATTTCCAGGTCGATTTGCCGCATAAGCGTGGACATTAAATGACAACGTTGCCCCGTAAGCATGATCGTGACTGATCCACATGCCTTGTACGTATATTAGTAGGTATTGTTTAGGCCATGACCATGGGACATATATATATATATATCATAACATGCATACACCTATCGGATGACAAACACCTTTACTTATTTTAAGACGAGTATTAATTATTATTATCACGTATGTATGCTAATTCTAAAATTCAAGATGACAATGGTCAGATGGTCTTCAGAAAATCTTAAATGTTTGATTCAACTCAAACGAATTTATGACATCGCTTTGTTTTGGACTGTTTCATGAAGACAAATACAGAGGCTTGTTTTTCTTTCACGAGTGATTATCAACCAACCGTCACATTAATGGTTAGAACAGTTATGTCCCCATTTATTGAAGCCATCAATAATCGAATCATTGAGATTATTCTAATAAGTATATTAATAAAACATTTTATGGGAGGCACTAGGGTTCGTCGTGTTTGTTTTTTTTTTTTTTTTTCTCAACATTTTGCTTCAGAAAATAACATAGAGAAATCGAAGTTGCGACCCTACCAAGAAATTTTTGATTTCCTTCTTTGTTATTGGAAATTAAAAAGAAATTGCCAAATGAACTTGTAGTTCACACGAGCTTGATTATATATATTTATTTTCAAGCGTAAGTAGTGAATTAATGAGGTCAAGTTCGAGCCCGTACCTCTTATGCTTCACCAACTTTAATAAAATAACTAGCTAGATTTCCTTTTTCTGTTGCTTTCATATATGGAAAACATACATAACCTATAAACTTACAGTTTTTCCATAATTTGGAACTATATTTGAGCCTGAGTTTGGATTGGAATATACTAATTGACTATTGACTCGAGTCAAATATAGTTTGAGCTTGAATATTCATACTCATTCAAATCTCACTCTCTGCATGCAAATTGTAAGACAATGGGTCTATAAATAAACCATCCCTCTATAGGCAGGCCTCTAATATTTTAGGAAAAAAAGAATGCATTATTTACATATATCTAAACATATATTGAGGCTTTTTTTTTTCTCATTTATTCAATATGCTCTCGTTTGGCGAAAAATACTAAAAGATAAGGATGGAATGACCTATCAACAATGTGATTAGGACCAAAGAATTAGGTAGAAACTTTCTTGGCAGCTCTCGTTTAAATTCAAAGTGTGGTTAAACTTATCTTTCTAGTTAGGGACATGGATTGAAATAGATGGTATCAGCTGTCAAGCGTTGGCTATTGATTGTTCCTTGCTTTCTTACTCTTTGCACAGCCTACCTCCTGCCAAATTTCCAAATGATCTTCTTGGACTTGGAATCTTTCCGTAGATCATTATGATCGGGTTGCTATCATATCACTGTCCAAGACGAAAGTTGGTTGATCACTCATTACAGCTTCTGGTCGCAATAAAGACAAAAGGATTGGATCGGTCCTGCTGTCCATGGGAGTTATCCAAAACGACCTAGAAAACAAAGCTAGAACGTAGTTTCCCTTTCTCAAAGTAGGCTTGGTCTTGATTTCTTCCTTCTAAAGATGGTCAAGAAATCAATTAAAATTGCAACAATGCGTTGCAGTGGCTTTTCGACAGATTCAGGTTATCACTTCACCTTGCGAGATGCAGAAAATTGAAAATGTCGCACTAAACACATGAGAACAGGCACTGCAGATCTCACTGGCTAAACAAACTGACCATCCAAGACTTGTTCAATATGTATCTCAAACTTCACACTCTGTGGCCAAACTTGTATACGAAAATCCTGAACTAGTATCAATATATGGACGATGACTTGGAGGAAATTCATCTCTCTACCTCTCTTACTTCGACTATTGGAAGGGCTAGGAGGCGCTTTCAATGTAATTGGAGCATCATCTTCCTTTTAAAAATTATCCATTCAAACCGTCTTTTTCAGATGACTTAATGATTCTCTAGGAAAGGTTCCATTGCTATTTCTTTTAGCATGAATATCTTTGAGAAGATATACTAGTTAACTTGACATGAGGTCAACACACATAAAAAAATTGAGCTAGTGTTTCTGGAATCAGGGATGAATGGCGGTCGTAGATGTTGCATGTCTTTCATTGAAGAAACTATAGTGTCTAGGAGTCCCTGTCGTAATCACTAAAAACCTAACACAAAGCCAATGACAATGTACCATTTCATTTGCATCAATATCAAGCAAAGCCATATCATTTGCCATCAATAATATCGCACAACCAATTTTCACCCGAGAAGCATCACGGCTACAGAAGCTCGCATTCCCCGTAACTAAGGGTGTATCATGGAGCAGCACCTAGTCAGTCTTCCCGGGTGCTGATTATTTAGAGAGTTAGCTGTTTGTCTTACATATACTTTTAGTGTCGGAGAGATATCCCACATGATCATAAACTATGGGTCGCAGAAAGTAAACAATAACCCCTTACTTTTCTTTCTTTTGCACGAGAGCAAAGCGACCCCTAGTTCGCCCGTTCTCTGAGAACTTCAAGATCCATTTCAGTAGGGTCGGTCGCTTGGATCTCATAATGGATACCCTCAAGCTCCCTTCGGAACCTGTCCTTGGATGTTGCATACAACATCTTGGCGCGAATACGAGACACAGAAGGGGACCTAAATGGGAAGAGTAGACTTTTAGTATTGAATGGCAACGTATATGGTTTAGATTATGAACATGGCATCACAGAAACCGAGACGTTAATGACAAGTCTGCTCTGAACAGAATCCAAAGGCGTGAATGTAGAAATATTCTGTAAAAGGAAACAGAACGAGAGAAAAATATTTGCTAAAAAAACTGACGTGAGTACATGTTACCATAGAAAACAAGCATATCTATCAGATGCATATGCAACGCAGTGAAACTGCTCAAAAGGCAGAGTCATTGGAAAATGATCAACATAGAAACAGAATAGATTTTGGCCAATCTAGAAGGTGAAACAATTGAGCAGTAATTTCAGAAGAGAACATAGCAAATCGACTGTAAAAACAGATTGACACTGCCAAACCAAAATAACTAAAAATTATGGACAAATAATTCTGACACTTGAGTAAGCTGCTGTCTAATAACCTGGACAGATTTAGAAATTTAGGTACTCAACATCACTCTAGTACAGATTTAGATGCATATGGCGAACCTACTCTGAAAGTACCTCATCTACAAATCATTCAGCATATAATAGCAAAATCAAGAAAAAGCTAGTACCAGACCCATACAAATCAAGACTAATAAATTATATATGTTTGACAAGAATGTATCTTACGTGGCAAGCAACAAAAATCGAATGAGATTACAGATCCAAACAATTTCTTACACACGCAGATCGTCGCCCTACTCAAATTTACACCAATTAAGATGCACTGATATATAAATACGATTTGATTGAGCACAGAAAATTTGAAATCTCTAACACCTACGCAGACACAAAGCAGATCAGAATATGAGCCAATAAATGCAGATCAGAAAAATGCCTGAGAAACAATGATTTACATGCTTAGACAATCCATGCAGGAATGAAAATGTGCACGAATTTTCAGCACTTTCAGTCCAAAAAACCAATGACATCAACCTAAAACCATGTATGATTGTGGCCCAGCGAAAGGCTGGAAGGGCAACATAGTGAATGCACGGCCATAAAAATCTAATAAGTAGTCCATCCATGACATATCAAGCAGCTGGACATAAGGAAGAAACTCACCATGCAATGAAAAAGATCTTGCTCTTTTGACAGTTTTCAGCAGTTACAAAGTCGAAGTCATAGACAGCATATCGGCAGTCATTCTCCGGCAAAGCGGAGGTGAAATCTTCATAGCTTTCAGCTGGACCTCCAGTCTTCTCAACCAAAACCTCTTTTTTCTTCTCATCGATCTTAAAAATCACATAGCGGTGAACCTTCTTTCTCTGCAGTTCCTGATAAGTGGTTTTGCTGTGTTCAGCAACACCCATTCCCGATGAAGCATTGCTCTGATCAGCACAGATCATCAGTTTTCCCCCTCTTCAATAGCCATTCAACAAAAACTTCAAACAAGACACCTAAATATCTTCCTTATAAATTCTACGAAGACCAAAATCCTGAAAGATAAGGTCGCACCAATTTACATGCAAATGCATAGAAATCGTCTTACTGATGGTTCTAGCAAGAACCGTCACGGCTTCGCAGCTTCTTTTTTTTTTCCTTTTTTTTTTTTCAGCTTTTACAGAGTTAACGCAGACAAAACGAATAAGATCAAAAGGGCCCTTCGATTTAAAGACCCCTTCCATGCTACCAAAAGGGAACCTGTTTCTGAGAAAGAAAGCCATTCCAAGCTAAACGATTTTGCCCAACAAAGTTCAGAAGCCAACCAGCATTCCCAGAACCAAATCAACAAAATCAGGACACAGCCCAGCAAAACCATGCTCCACTTGATCGCAGCAGAAGCCACAAACCAAAGCAAAACCAAGGGCAGCTTACACATTTGAAGAAGCAAACGAACTAGATCTAACAAGAGAAACCCACACAGCGAAAGAGCAGAGCAAGCTCAATCAAAAGAACCAGCGAAAAACGAGCTTACCCCTCTGAACGACATGGCTGATCTTACCACACTGTAGCTACAGAGAGAGAGAGAGAGAAAGAGAGAGAGAGCGTATGGAGGAGAAATGGGGAGGAAGATCAGATCAGCGACCACCGGGAAGACGAGAAATTATCAACGGGAAAATGAGAAAAAGGCGAAAGAGATATATTCGTTGGAAGGTGGGGAGGTGGTGGTGGTGGTGTGGGCGAGAGGAAAAGGGGAGCGGAGAGATTCGAGTTTTTTCAGAAGTGAAAGAGGAAAGAGAAAGGAGAAAAGGAAAAGGAGAGTACGACCTGTCGTGTCGTGTCGACATTCCTTTCGGACCCAAGGCAAGGGCGGGCGGTGATCCGGTGCGGTCGAAGCGGAATCGCCGGTTCGGCCTCAGCCGTCGGATTGATCTCTTGCATCGGATGAGATTGAGTTGGAAATCAAAATCGCATCCAGACCAGCTTGATCCCCGTGGCTGGTGCAATTACTTCAGGTGTCGTAAGATTTCTAGCTAAAAAGCTTTAGTTCATCCTTTCGACTCTTGCCAATTATACGCAAGCTGCTCTATAAATTAAAGCCACATGTTTAGATCAAAAGCCTGAAACTAATCGATTAATGATGGTTGCAAGGTGTTTGCTGAGCATTTAAGTAATCGACGTCCGTGTACTAAGATTATTAAGAAAGAGAACGGGTCTAATTTAGGATGATTAGGAATAAAAATAGAGATAAAAAAGTAAAGTCCAAGGATTGGGTGTGTTACACCCCGAATCCTGAGCACACGCACATCTCTCAGCAATTAATTAAAAATGCGACGTCTCAAGGACGCATCGATCCATTCTTTTTATCTTTTAATTAAATGCGCATGCGGAAGTAAATTAAATAAATCTCCAATCAATAACAAACAATCGGGATAGTAAATCACAACAAAGTTGCCGAAAATAACTTATTTATTTATCATATGTTATCCCTAGGAAGTTTATTAGTCACAAGCCTTTCTAAGGCCACTTCCTATCTATCTTTTCAAAAACCTTCAGGGATTGGAATTAACCTAAATTTCACTAATGGTAGGGCCAGCCAAAATGTGTCACATCTCACGCTCACCACGTCCGCACTCAGCAAATCTTTACATTACCGCTCTGAAAAAGGTTAACCACAATGGAGTGAGATAAATCTTAGCAAGTTAAAATCCTAATCCTCGACTAGGATGCAAATTTGCCTCGGAGGCCGCCTAAACAAGCACCACAAACAAACTCACCTCACCTTGGCACACCCCTGCAGGTTAGCACATCACATATGCCGTTATAAATACAACAAGCATAATCAATAACCGAAACACATAATTCTCACCACCCAAACATTCACACGGGTCCCGATTATAAGATAAAATCGTTTTGGCACATTTCATACCAATTTTGCCCTATAATCAAGCACAATGCATCACAACCATTTAGGCATATTCCGATTATTACAACCCATCGGGCCATGGCCAACACAAGAGTCTTCATCCAGTGTAACCGAGCATCATCCCGCCCCATCAGGCACGACATCATCCCGTGTATTCATACGCCTCAGGACATCATTCCAATAAGAAGTTTCATTTCGAAATCCATCCACGAATGACATCCCATTGACTTGGGGCATATAAACTTAATCGAGCATTGTCCCACATAATCATATGCATTAGAACGAGTTCATTACCCCGCATAATTATATGCATCAAGGTATTTAGGTGATCATACAAACACACCATCAATTGAACCACTTTTTATTGCTATTATTAGCCTAGAACACCCAAATCTATTTTCAAATAATAAATCTTGCAACTCTTTTTTTTTGTTCAAAACTTTCTGAAATAAATTCGTATGGAGTCACATATTTGAAATCAATCTGTCAAACTTTGCACGCATCTAGTTTGAAATCTTATGGTTTTATTGAGCACATAAAACTTTGCATTCTAATCCGACACCATATTTCTTTTCTATTTCTTTTTCCAACCACCCTTTTTGGAAACAATCTTTGGTAACCCTTTTTTTTCCCTTAAAACTTTTGGAAAGAAATTTGTACGTGCTCCCGTACTCAAAATTAATCCATCAAACTTTGCACGCACTTACTTTAAAACCTCATTGTTTTATTAGGCATATAAAATTTGGTGTCTAAACTCGACACCTCATTGTTTTTCTATTTAAAAACTTATAAAGTCATCTTTTGACATAAAATCAGAACCAACCATAGAGCAATCAATTGCACAATAACACACGTACAAGCCATCAAAATCACGCATAAGTTCTCAGCATGCCAAAAATCAACCAAATCACAAAATGTACATTTTCCAGCAAGCAAGACACCAAGAACAACCACAAGACCACAACCGGCCCTCACCGGGAAAAATCAAGTCCACTCGCACGTCTCCAAGATTGATTCCAGAAACATAACCAAACAAGTTCAGAAAATCCTCAAATTTAAATATGTTATAAAGGACACTTAAACAAACATTTTTTATGAGACATTTTGACCCAGATCTTTTTAGAATATGAGCAATAAATCGCTCAAATCATTACCAAAACTGTGTCCGTGTCCAGAAATTATGTTTTTGAAACTAGCTTGGTTCGAAGTCCAAAACTCGTCTGTTTGTTTTGAAATTTGACTATGTTAAACTTCAAGATGTGATGAAAAACTTTTGTGAAGAAACTCTTTCGAAAATCGAACCCTAAAAGTTGATAAAAATCCTTTAAACACCAAAAGGTCACAGGTTCCAGCACAAAACGAGATTTTGCCTTGCATGCAACGAAGTTGAAATCTTGTTCTTTTAAATCCAGAAAATCTTGAGTAAAATATATGTCATAAATGAAGATGTTTAGAACAGTTTTCAAGGAAGAAGTAATCTCAAAATCATAGCACATTTTAACCCATGAAAATAGTAAATGGCGAGTGTCTAGTAAACAAATCTGAAAAGAAATCCAGACTTAGCTCCTTTGAGCATTAATTTAACCATGATTAATTAAAATAATATTTGAATTCTAATTTAAGAAATTAAAAATAAAAAATAAAAATTTATTCCTAACCATGATTAATTAACCTAATCATAAATTAAATATTTATATTTATTATGTATTTTAGATTTTAGGTATGTTAAGTAATTTGATAAAATTTTATTAAAGAATGATGAAATGGGAAAAAATTATAATGAAAAAAATAATAAATAAATTAAGAGTGTTACTAACATAACCATGATTAATTAATCTAACCATGATTACTTAACCTAACCAAGCTTAGTTAACACTAATCTAGAATTAACTAAAACTAATCATCATTAGCACTAATCTAACCATAATTAACAAACTAATCTTAACAACCATTAAGCTTAGTTAATTAATCTAGGATTAACTAAAACTAAAAGATTCTAACCATGATTAACACTAATCTAAACACCTTATAAGCGCAATTAACGGCCTAATCAAAGATTACGGAGTTAACAAACGAAAAAATATGAGATAACCGCATCTTGAATGGAGGTTTTATGGGGGTGCTGCCGGCCCTACGAACTCTTGGCCAAGGGGAGGGGACTCAGCTACTTGGGCTGGTCTCGGTGGCTCGACTGGACAGTGGACGGGCGGTGAGGCGGTGAAGCTACGGCTGCTGGTCGTTGGTGTTGGCTGAGTGTGAGGAGTGGTGGCTGTGGGGTGGTGGTGACCTGAAGGTGCTGAAGTGTTGTTGGTGTTGTGGTGGTGGGATGCTGAACGTTGGAGGGAATGATGAAGATGGCGGTGGATGATGGAGATGGGATGCTGGCTGTGGTGTTGGACGTGGAGTGGTGGGTGATGTGCGGCAGCATGGTGAAGTAAAAGGCAGAACCAAAACTAAGGGGGAAGGGAAAGGTGAAGGAGGGAGTGAAGGAAGGTGGGTGGGAGGGGGGGGGAAAAAAGTTGAGATGGGCAGTCTGCAGGGGGTCTTGCGTGCATGAAAAAAAAAGAATGAAGAATGGGAGAGAGAGAGAGAACCATAAGGTCAAAGGAACAGCCAATGAAAAACTTAGGGAGATATCTACTCATCATCACCTAAAACCCAAAGTCTTCATGCCCCCAAAGTCCTTTGATCATCCAATCAAAAATTACCTCAATTTTCCACAATTAAGTCATTTTGGGGTAGAAAAACCTATTTACTTTACCCATCCGAATTTCCTTTAATTTTTCTTTTTTGTCCGAAAATCGTTTTTCCGCAAAAACTTTGGACTCGACGGAAATTCGCTGAAAGATGAGATGACGTCCAATAAATAAATCGTGACATGCTCAAATGTCCGATTCCCGAAATCAAATTCAATTTCGTGGTTAAAATCTATTGAACGCGACTTTAGTACGACTTAATCTACTGGATAGCTTTTAGGGATTTTAGCGCGTTTGACCCGTGGTCGATAATTTTCAATCTATGTTTGTGCATCTCCAAATCGTAGACGACCCTCAATGGTCACATAATCGCAAAGTTTTAATTACGTGTCTCAAATATAATATCGATTGAAAATCGGATTATTGTCATTCGACACGAATATCGTAATCATGCGAAACCACTCGAAATTCGACTACATAATTCAATCGAATCGATTTATATCCGTTTGCTAATCGATTTATAACAGTGTCGTATTGACCCTTATAGATTATTATGGTCGAGCGGTCGATTTCCAATCGAATTCTCTAGTCTGCCGCGTTTATATTCTTTAACGGCCTCACCTAATAAATTATTTAACTCGCGAGTAGCCAACTCTGAGTAAAATAACCATAAGCGTGTCGACGAAACAACAATTTCATGTATCCGTATTAGGGGTCAAATTTGGGATGTCACAGTGTGGGTGTATAAAATCCACAATTTACCCCTTTCTCTAAAAATAATTACTCCATAACCTATGGTGAAATTTCTAACTATGTATGGACATCATTTTTCTATGGAAACTTCTCAATTTTAAGAATACTTATGTTATGACTATTTTAGATTTTTTTTGCTTTATGACTGTGATGAAATCTTGTAGATCAACAATCAATCAACATTCAATGAATCACAAACTCGTTATTGCAGCTTAATTTACACATTGTTCTAACATCGATATTATATTATAAGTTGTTCTATCTCCTTTTGTCCTTATTATTGCTAAATTTTTGTTTCATGAAATCGCATTATGGAGCATGTATTGGTTGGAATTTGGTATCCTACACACTAAAACGGATTTTATGTGATAGGAACAGAACTAGCATGGTAATTGTAATTGGTAATGGTATTTGTGGAGACTTTTCATAAAAGAGTTCTCTAGTTTAACAAAATTTTAAAGGTGTTTCCTTGAATCTAATCGAAATATATAATTTTATATCGAATAATATTCCTAAAAGACATTTGTTTTTTTTTTTTTTTTTTTTTGACCGAGGGACCGCCGAAAATTATCATTTGAGGATCACACGACCCTTTGGTTCTTGGTAACACTGATGGGGCCTCGTCGTAAGTTGCTATTTAGACGTAAACTCTCAGGAGCCGGTCTAGTAAACCACCCCTGAGAACCCCATTTAAGTCGCGAGCATTCGGAAATTCAAACTCGTTTCCTCGACAATGAGGTAGTGAAGCCCAACCATCATGGCTACCTACGGGTGGGTCTTTGAAAGACATTTGTTGAGTTCTAAGTTAACATGAAAATGAGATGAACGTACAAGAGTTCTAATTACGTGGATATGATAATAAGCAATAGGAAGTTACTTCACATTTTCTTTTATTTGTTTGTTTGTTTGTTTGTTTTTTTTTGTTTTTTTTTCACGTTTTCAATTTGCGTAGAAAATGGAACATTTTCAATGAAAAAGAAAACAATGTGATTTAAATTATTTTAGGAAATTATATTAAATTGCTATAATAATAGATAGACTTTTCAGAAATCAATTAGGAGTGAAAAGGCTTGGCCGACGTGATTTTGTTGGCCCATCATTTTAAGATTCTAAAAGTGGAATATAGATTACATTACTCTTTTTTCTCCTTCTTGTTATAGTTTTGAGTTTACTATATATTGTACTTTTTCTCTGATTTGCAAGCGAATTGTCACCTATATGGAATCTCCAATCAAAACCCAACCTGACCGTTTTTTCAGAAAAAATCAACAAGCCAACCATCATTTCTAGCAGATGCATAGAGGAGGTTGACTTTGAGCATTGACTTTCAGATATTGCCAAGGAAAAAAAAACAAAATTTTCTATCTTTGACTTATCATCAGAAATTATTGGGGGAGAAAGTACCCATAATTTGGTGATGGGCCTGAATTTAGAAGATCATGGGCCTTTGAAATCAGATGCCATAAATTGTTCACCTGAATATTCCACAAAAAGGAGGGTCTTGATTTATCAAATGTGATGAGCTAAATATAGATTGAACCCTTAAATGATTTCTCGCTTTTGTAATTTCAGCTAAAAAGCGAAGCGATTTGCAAATTTGGGCACAATCAAAACGAGCCCAGGCCCATCTAGTCAGCCCGACCGTATCAACCACATGGATTTTCCAAATCAGCACCAAAAGGTACGTACGAAAATGTTTTTTTTTTTTTTTTTTTCCCGTCTCGATTCAACTAACATCCGTAAATGCTCGTGATCGAATTGCCCGTCCATGCACATCGAGCAAAACTGCGCCACGGAATGGCAGGCATGGCTCCATGCTCATGGAGTGGTTCTTGATGTTACATTGGCTAGCTTGATCACCAGCAGAAAAACGCATATAATGAAGTATCAAAGAATATAATATAATTATAATTTTTGCAATTCGATTACAGGCTCATAACCTGAAAGACAATCGAGGAGTAGGAGGAGAAGAGAAATATGAGAAGGATGGAACGATCTTTTTCCATACTCTCACCCAAAAGTAAGAAAAAGAAGAATGTCTATACAAGCCATATTACCAAAGTGTATTATCAATCATATCTATTTTAAAAATCCCCGCACGCAAATAGCACTTGTTTGAGAAACACTCAAATATAAAATTGATGCATAAGCTGGACTTGTGCCAGATATTAGACCATGGAAATATATTTGGGGAGGCCAATAAAGAAGGCCGAAAAGATTTGATCTCACAATCTTTTTATTTTTTGTCGAAAAATTCACAATCTGATACCGCATGAAATTTTGCAAGATAACTAATGACTATTTTATTATTTGGAAGCGGGAGTGTAAATTGTAAAGGAACTCGGACAAAGAAAATAAAAAGAGAGAAAAAAGCTAAAATTGATAAATCAACTTACATATGAGAAGGTCAATTTAGTTAGTATTTAGTAAAAAAAATTTGCATCTAGAAAGTATTCAAGAAGTCACAATACCCAATTTCTATATCAAAACCGTCCTTGCACGGATATCGCATTTACTGTATCCAAAGTAAAAATAAATAACTAAAAATAAAAATAAAAAAATAAATAAAAGAGAAAAGGCATGGCTGATATTTGATTAATTCGCAAATCGCCAATTTTTACCAACCCAGGCAAATGTCATCCTCTCATTCATTACGACAAGTAATTGAATCTCATGAAATCTTCACTTATTATAGTGAAAAGATGTTGACAAATCACGGATCATAAGTCGATGCAAAAATTCATTCGGTCTTATATATGCCTCTATTTTCTTACCTGGGCGACAAAATAATTGAATTTTATGAAATCCACAATTATTATATTAAAATGAAATCTGCGCTTATTATAGTGAAAATATGTTGACTAATCACGAACCACTAGTCAACGCAAAGATTCATTCGTTATTGTATGTGCCTCTATTTCTTATTATAGTAAAAAGATGTTGACAGATCACAGACCATAAGTCAAGGCAAATATTCCAAAATAAAGACGAGATTACTAATTTTGTACTTGAAAAGTATTTTCTCCAAGATACTTTATTCCCCAATAAATTTTATAATTGATTTATATTGGACCCCCTCGTCAATGCTCAAAAGTCAAAATTTTCACCTCAAAAGTTTGCGCCTCTTTAATTGAACATGTTTCAATCCTTCTAAACTTTTAGAATGGAAAATTACCAAAACATTTTTAAATCTATTGTAATTTTTTTTATTCAATCCTAAACCCCTTTTTTTGACCAATTCAGTCTTAGATCTTTTGTAACTGCGCTAATTTAGTCTATCCGACTAAGTTTGACTGTTTGATGTTAACGTGACAATTTTTTAATAATATTTTATCTTTTTCAATTTTTTAATTATTTTTTCTTTTTTTCCTTCTTCTTTTGGCTTGTCACGTCAGCTAGATGGCCAAAAGAAGAAGAAGAAAAAAAAAAAAGAAAAAATTAATAAAAAATTTCGAAAAAATAAAATATTATTAAAAAATATTACGTTAGGGTTGGCCAGACAGCTGGCATTCACCTTAATGTCAACAGGCCAAATCTAGCTTGATGGCATGAATTAGCATAGTTGTCAAAGGTTTGGGACTGAATTGATCAAAGAAAAAAAGTTTATGACTTAATTGGAAAGAATTCAATAGGTTTATGACTGTTTTAGTAATTTCACCTTTTAGAAAGGTGCATGTTCGTCTTTGACAATTTGATTCTCTTTATTTTAATGGCCGAAAGTTTGGGATGAACATGAGGCATCTTGAATTCATTTAGGGAAATTTTATTTAATTTCCTCAATTATAAATCTTACTAACTGATGAAAGGTCACTATTTCTTTCCCGACCGCCATCTTTTTCTTATCAACTAGTGTTGAAGCATCATTTGGAACAAAAATAGGAGGTAATCAAAAAGCTGTTTTCTGCTAAAGAAACACAGATTAGGTTGAGAAATCTATTTTCCAATAAAGGAAATCTAAGTCACAAAAACTACGAGGTAAAGAAAATGAGTGATTAAAGTTAAATTTTTTAGTATTTGACGATAATTTAGGAGGTAAAGAAAATGCCGGTCTAGAAAATATAGGTATAGAGAAAGGATTTGAAGAAAATAAGTGAAGAATTAAATTTGTCAGGAATAAAACGTTTGTTTGGTAAATGACACGTTTGCCCTTCCATGTTAGCCTTGGTTAGGAGAGATGTGTGAACCCTAAAAATAACCTTTCTAATAAGACATGACAAAATTGACTGACTGCAAAATGTATATCGTGTTTCTTTTAGATGTTGCTCCACGTCCACAAGGAAAAAGACGTTTGGCTGGATGTGTCGATAATGTGTTTTTGGAGAAGGGTGGTATTTTCGACCACCAAAAAAACGATAAGGGCGGTATGGGAATGGGCCACATTTCCATTAATTCTCCCGCTTTTCTTCAGAAATTGGAGTTGGTCCTTGGGGTTCCATGGTGAGAACCGGGAACCAAAAGGATCAGTTCCTAATTTGAGGAACCAGGAATCGGCCCACTTGATCATGGAAATAGTGAGAATATCTTCTTCTTTTTTTTTTTTTCCTATAAATAGAAATAGACCTCCTCCCAACTCTCTCATCCTTTGCGACTTTGCTGACCAGCAATAATGTTCTCTACAACATTAATCGCCATTGGAATTCCCATTCTTAGAAAATTAAAGAAAAATGTGCATAACAGAACAAGCGCTGAATGAGGGAGGCGCGTGACCGCGTGAGACTGAGAATGAGAAGTGAGAGGCGTGAGATTGAAAGAGAGCATAGAGGGATGAGCAAGAAAAGGGAATGGAAAATAAGGATTTTGAGAAATATTTTATATTAATAAAATTATATAAATAATTTATCAGTTCGCTTCGGGTGGGTGGGTCCACACTTGGTACTAGCAACCAGACTAATAATCATTGATTCCACATTTGAGGAGCCACCTAGAATCAGCTGTTCGGTTTTGTCATTTTTGGGTGGGCCCTGTGATCAATTTCTCTAATAAATCTTCACCTAACGAGGAAAAATGGAATATATGCCACTGATGTAAAAACAATTATTTACAAAATATCCTTATCCATAATTGATTTGAGAATTATAACTAACTTCAATTGTGTATGTTGGTTGTTTGTTTGTATAACAAAGAAAATGTACTTTTCCTGATCCCACATAGGAAAGTTGGGAGGAGATGTGCTAATTTATAAGTGTGAGTTTTTCCTAATGTGTTCAAAGAAGAGGTTGGGGTGTGGGCTAGGCCCCTCAATACTAGTGTATGGGTGTGTGATTATTAGGTGCACTTAGTGCATGCATGGTTTAATTAACACTAACCCATTTATTTATTTTTTATTTTGTATGATTATCTTATTAATCTTTATTAGTTGAAAGGTTTTTTTTTATTAAGTATTTTTGAAAATTATGAGATTTGAATTTTTTTTTAAATTATTATTTTTTGTTATTTTTATCATTCCAAATTTTATATATGTTTTTTTTTTCAAAATAACGTTTGAAATTATACTTGTTTAATTTGCAACATTTCACAAAAGGTTACATTTGTTCATTTTGTAATTTCTTCCAAAGAGATGCCTTTGTTCACTTTACTACTTCTTTTGATGGGATACCCTTTTTTATTTTGCAACTTTTCACGAAGAGTTGCCTTTATGTTCTTTAAGATATATATATATAAATGTCAATTTTTTGGCATGAATGAGTGTCGAGTCATTTCGAGCCTTTTTCCCAAAACTAAAGCTATAAATACTAGAATTGTTATATGATATTTTCATTTGAGACTTTGTCGTATCCTGGAGAATACTTGCCAGTAATCAGGCAAAATAAATTTTTATAGAAAGTGATATCACGTTTCAAAATTTGGCTTAATTGCTCTATCGATTTGAAATCATATTTTCCAATAGTGTTCAAATCCTCTTGTGCGAAAGCTCCTTTAATAACTATGTAGGCTTTTCCCGACCCAAAAGAATAAAAGAAAAAGAAAACCAAAAAACCTTGTAGGCTTTTACTCGGTTCATGGGCAAGACGATTGATCTTTGTTCTCCTATTTTCCTTGGCCGCCTTTTTTTTTTTTCTATCTTTTTCCCTTTAAATATAGTACCAAAAAAAAAAAAAAAAAAGTCTTGCCGTGCGTTGCCGTGAGTTGATGCACCAGGCCAAGTGCTATGAATCCACCTATACACGAAAGGGTAAAACCCACGTTTAACGAATGAACTATTTCGAAGTTTGTCGTACTGACTGAAATAAAAAAGTCACGAGAAAATTGCTCCAACGAAAGAAGTCCCAATCATTAATATTAATACGATATAATGAAATATGATATAATATGGTAAAGCAAATCTAGAAATGGCTACGACCTTGTCTGTTTCGGTAACAAATCGCGTCGAAAAGTCTTCTCTAAAGTAATCATTTGAACAACGTGATTTAACTTTTCAATATTTAAGGATTCTGTCAATATAAAACTATTATTCGAATTTCTATTGAATAAGATAAGTGGGATAAGGGATGAAGTATAATGCCATGAGAACAGCCTCTTGTTTAACATATATGATGTTGGAATATAAATTACACCTTACGCAAACTCTAGAGAAATAATAAAAACACAAGAAATTTACGTAATTCGGTCCGAGTATCGGTATCTATGTTCACGGGAAGAGTCAGCAGCAAATAATCTACTATAATATCAGAGTTTACAATCGCTCACACGTTTAAGTGTTTTCTATATCGAAATTTAAGTCAAAATTCAAAGTATTTATAAATAAATAACTCAGTTGGATATAAATTTACTCTTTCAAACTCAAAATAAAAACGCTCTACATAGGTTAAAATCAGGAACTCTAGCATTCCTCTTTGGTCCACGTATGTACCGCTTCGCATTCCTTTTCAAGCTTGGCGTGGCTTCAGAAAAATATTGCGGCTGCTCTCTCAAGCGGCATGGACCACACCAAAGGAAGAAATCATATTCTGTCCTAATATGTGTGCCCAGAGTCAACAACTTTGACTCTGGGTCCGCCGTCTCTTTCCGTCTTTAAAAGGGATTCGTCGCAGGTAAGGGGGAAGAAAACCTTCTTTTTTCTTCTTTTTATTATCCCCTTGAAGATAAATAAATAATAAAATATATAGTGTGCCATTTTTTTGTTTTGTTTTCTAGTGACAAAATAGATCTTCCTTTTTTGTAAACCTTCAAGGAGTTCAACGAAGCTTTTTCAATTGATTGAAAATATCTAAGACCCAAAAAAGAATTTTGAATTTTTTTTGTGCATCATCTTGAATATTATCTTCATCAAAAAAATATATTCACGATTAAATAATAAAATTTTTATCCAAGCAGATCGCATTTTACAAACACTCAAACTTGGGACATAATTTAACATATGATAAGTAGTTAAGGTGGTAGATCATCATGAGCCAATAATTTGCTTATTCAATTGTGAGGCTAATTCATACTGCAATTATAGGCTTGTTTAGATTGGAGAGAATAACAAAACGAGGCCTTGGGTGAGGAAGTGTGCAATGAGAACTCAATGAATATGATAATGTTATGTTATAGATATGGTATCGGAGTCTAGGTTTTCGAAATGATGTGGTGTTTGAGGGCTGAGATTTTACAATTTTCGAGGGATAACTTTATTTGACTGTAGGAGAATTTAATATTCCCCTTTTGCATATTATGTGATTTGTTATCCCCACTATACTTTCTTATAACTATAAGAACAGGTCATGCCAATCAGATAAAACCCCCTTTCTCTTAGCTTTAGGGGCACTTAAATCAACGGCCCATTATGGTATGCTGTAGAATTGCGGACTCAATTGAGACCACTAGTTGGAAGCTGATTTTATGTTAGTTCAACATTTGGCGCCGACCATTTTTTTTTTAAGGTCGTGTGAAACTTGACAAAATTGCTAAGTAATTTTTAAAGATCCTCATTAGTTAGAAAAAAGAAGCAGCGGGGCAAATCTTTGCTTGGTGAGCAAGGGGAGGTCATCACTGTGAATTTTTTTTTTTTTAAAATTCTGTTGACCTATCACAGTCAATCATTTAGAAGACTAACTAATGGTCTAAAGACAAGCTAAACTCAAGTGATAAAGTAAGCTAGAAATATTCATATGTGCGTGTGTGTGTGTAGGGCTCTTCTAGAGGCATGGTTATCAATCTCCTCTTCCAATGCAAATTTAAGCAAGTATTTAAATAAGTACCTGTAGTTTTGCTTCTAGGGATGACTGGCAGGAAAGTAATGTGATGTTTCTGAGGTTATGGCATAGCTTATATTGCTAATTTTGGAAGAAGCCCAATACTTTATGCGAAAAAATCACTAAGAGACAGTCCAACCCTCATCCCTTGTATCATACTTACTTGAATCAACCTTTACACAACACTTAACAAGTTAAACCAATTATTGGTCACTGCTCCAAACTACATCCATTCTCTTACACGTTACTTCTTTTGCTTAACATCTTCATGTTTGCACCTTGACAATCTCCGTCTCTTACAAGCTTTATTTATGTTAGGTCCGTCCTCCTTTAATCTAAATATCCTTACACCAACGTATCTTTAACATATTCATATCAACAAATCGCCAATATGAGACCATTTTGGTACACCAAAATGCCCAGCCTTCACCCATGATTTCTCTTTCCCCACAACTAATCAGTTATACCAAGAGGTTCTTTGAGATTCATAAACAACGATCCACAATAGGCCCATCAATCAACCCATCAACTTCTATATTTTTCGTGGGGAAGTGCCGAAGGAGCCTGAAACCTCATCCTAGGAAGATCTTCAATGAGCTTAAGTCCCCTATATGTAGTTGAATAAGCATTTACAAAAAAAAAAAAAAAAAGTTTAAGACATTGAGTTATGGATTAATACCTTTATTAGCTATGCCACATTACATCAATTTTTCTATAGAGGGTTCCACTGAATTCCCTTGCACATGCACCTCAAATCACACTTTATCAGATCAATAATCTTACCACCAAATGAAAACAATCTTAGTTCTGCCACTCACCCGGCCTTTGATATGCTTCTTACCTAACCCATCATTCCAAATTAGGGTATTTCATCGATCCAAGATTTACCTATCCAATAAGCGAGTGATTTACATACACTTCCCCTTTCAAAACATCATCTAAGGACATTTGAGGAAACCCACTTTGGATATGGACCACGAAAATGTAAGAAAAATCTATTCCAAGCGTACCTAATTAATGATTGGCCCAAGAAAAGGTACATGTATATTCTCTTCGTCAGCTACGCATTGTCCCATTGATGAGAACGATACAAACTTGAACATTTGCAAATACACAAATCTCCGTCGCATCAGCTCGAAGGACTAGAGGCATAAAGCTTGTTATCATTATGTGGCCACCCAAAAAGGAGTTGGTATCTATCTCATCCCCTTATAGTCGAAGGGTTAGTTGAATTATACTACGACTCCACAAATTGCAACAACACAACCTCAAGTCCTAATGTGGTGAATTAGATAATGTTCTTATCAGGCAATGCCTTAAGCACTTCGAAAACGTACTCCATCTGAAATGGCGAAAAATCGGTGGCCCAAAACCCTAAAGTTCACTCCCTCACCAACTATGCTTAAGTTTAGCAAAAGTAAGTGTGCTCAAAGTCACAGAACTACTTCTCAGGTACATCAGTCGTCGTTAGCAAGGACCGCATAAATCGGTAACATGCGGCACCTCATTTACACAAAAGGGTGAGAGTTTTACTTGAGAATGTGAAGAAAGAGACGCTCCTCTCTCTCTCTCTCTCTCTCTCTCTCTAAGAGGCTGATTTCAGAATTTTGGATGTCAGTTAATATGAGGGCAAAATGTGCACTCCGGATCAGCTTGTTGACCAGTAAAGCTACTCTAAGCTTTAAAAGATGTGGACAGGCTGACATTGAACATAAAATCATGCTGATCCCCTGATTTGGCTTTTCTGATTTCAAGTGTGGCTGGTGAAGTGTTCTTTATTCATAATGTGGTTCTTTTATTACAATGTTCTTGGGCAACTTTTTATGTCAAGGAGAAAGAAAAGTGTGAGGAGTCAATGTTGCCCACTGGTTGAGGCTCACGCTCTTGCCAGCCGCGAAGCCCCTGCTCGGGCGAGAGGGTCGCCCTTATCAAATTGATAAGGGCTCAACCCTCGTGGCCCTCACTTGTGGCTAGTGAACTCTAGCGGTCATCGCCAAGACCTAGAGATCGACAAAAGGAAATAAGAAAAATAAAATAAAAAGGAAAGTTAAAAAGGGATAACAACTTAGAAATTTAAAAAAAAAAAATTTGCAAAAATATACAAATCATACTTAACTTAGGATGACCAGTGTTTACGTTAGCAATTTTTAGCCAAAATTAAGCGGAATGACTATATTGACAAATTATCAAAAAATTTATGATTAAATTGACACAATTGAAATGTTTGAGATTAAATTGATTGTTGTACAATAGTTTTAAAACTTTTTGTATAATTTTCCCTTTTAAAAATTGAAAAGACATGCTATGACTTATAACACATTTCCTAAATGTGTGATACAAATGTAAACATCTGTACATGTACAAGTCAGTAAATATATATATATATATATATCAAATAACAATCTGTTGCTATAGTAGAAAGTATTGTTTGTACCTTACTGCTTGATGTTACAAATTCTGTATAGAAGGACTACCGTTTCTTTCTCTTGAGTCAACTGTCAAACAATGCAAATCATGCTTTAAGATTGATGTCCTCAACAACTTGTGAAAGCTAGTACGAGCACCTAGAGGGGGTGAATAGATGCGAAAACAAATTTTCACAATTTAAAGAAAATGATTTCGCTTTTAAACCAATTATGTTTAGCAATAGATTATGAAAATGAATTAGACTCTAATAATCAAACAGCGTTACAATCAAAGTAAATAGCTTAGGGAAGAGAATAAGAACACAAATTAGAACACAAATTTTATAGTGGTTCGGCTTGATCCAAGCCTACATCCACTCTTCCGCACTGACAGCCCACCGGCTGGATTTCATTAAGAATCAAAAGAGTTGTTATAGTATTACTCTTCCTTGATTTCACAGTGTAGAAACTCTGCTACACTTCCTCAAGGTCTCACAGAAGTATAAACGCTCTTTTGAGTACAAGTTTTCGCTCAACAATTGAATTGACAAAGAACAAGGAGTTTCAGATTTTTGAATTTTTCTATCGTGCACTCTCTCGAATAACTGTAATGACTTCCTTATATACTCCTCCATGCCTTTATACCCGATGACACTTACCAAAGGAGTTCTTCCAATCTACCCATTGGACAGAATCAATTAAAGAGATTTTGAGTTATTTAAGAAATATGACGATAGCCCACCAATCCTGCTCGCCCATACAATCAGGATCTAGGTTTCCATAAGTAAAATCTTCCAAATATGCTTAGCCAATCAACGGATCTAAATTATCTGAATTGAAATCAAAACGAATAACAGATTCCAAGATGTTATCTCTAGCCAAGAGATCTTCTTCAGTCGATAGAATCAAATCCTTAACAAGATACTCAATTTTGGATAAGTCTTCTTCAATGGTCTAGAAACTACCAATGAAGATAGACTTTGAATCTTGAGTCTGGTGGTTCGGCAAACTTCAAACTTTGACTAAAGAGTCTGCAAGACTTCAGATTAGACCGATGAAAACGTTTTGTCAGCTTTAAACATGCAAGGAAGTTTTCTCCAACACAACCAACTTTTGAATATACCCGAATTCGAAATGAAATAGACAACGTTAAATTTGGATAACTACCGTTTCTTTCTCTTGAGTCAACTGTCAAACAATGCAAATCATGCTTTAAGATCAATGTCCTCAACAACAACCTTTTGAATATACCCGAATTCAAAATGAAATAGATGGTGTTAAATTTGGATAACTCTCCATCTCAATTTTTTGAAAAAATTACGATACTCAAGAGCAAATATACATAAGTCTATTCTTAGATAATTTAGGTTCACAATAAATTTTTCTCATTTATTTTTTATTTACGAACTTATGTGCTGCCACTATTTTTTTTTTCCCTCTTGTTTCAAACAACGTGAGCTATGCTTTTGTGTTGTTGTCCTAAATAATTAACTTTAGCATTTATCTGAATGTAAAATAAAATGGAATAAATGATGTTAATTTTGAATAACTCGACGTCCCAATCTTTTGATACAAAAATGATGCTTGAGAGCAATATATTTAGCTTTTGCTAAATAATTTGGGTTTTCATTCAACATTCCTCACTTGTTTTTTTTTTTTTTTTAAATTATCTATTTTTGAAAGGATAAAATCAAATGGCACAAACTTCCACTAACATTCCTCACCTGTTAAAAGTAGGGGTGAGCATGATCCGAGTTGGGCTGATCCACCCCCTAACCCTCGGACTAACCTGCATAGTGCTAGTTCTTAATTTTTGGGACCGAGAACCAACCCTATTGAGCTTGGGACTGAGGACCGAACCGAACCCAATGGATTTGGTCAAGTTCCAAAGTCAACCTAAGGCCAATGGATAATTTTTTATTTCATTTTTTGTACTCCTTAAAAAAGCGATTAAGAATCAAAATTGACCTAATAGGTTCGGTCTAGTTTCAAGGTCAACCTAGGACCAACCAATAATTTTTTATTTCATTTTTTGTACTCCTTAAAAAAGTCATTGAGGATCAAACTGACTCAATAGGTTCGGTTCTGTTTCAAGGTCAACCCAGAATCAACCAATAATTTTTTTTATTTTTTTTTGTATTCCTTAAAATGGTAATCGAGAACCATACCGATCTAATAGGTTCAATGATGAGCGAGGTCAGCTAAAAAAGGCAAGCAGTGAGTGTCAAATGGGATCGATATCGAACAGAATGAGCATCAAATGTCAAGTGGGAAGCAACAAGGTAAGTGAGCATCAAGCAGCAAGCGGCACGAGTGACTCAAAGCGAGTGAGGCGAGTGTCAAGTGATGAGTGGAGAAATTGTTTCTTTCAATTTTGGCAAATTGAAGACTAAGAGGACAAATAAGATAGAAGAGAACGAATACTAGAGGATGATGCCATAATGAGCTGTTTATGCTTTTTTGGAAGCCGTGAGGACTTCTTACAAAAATATTTTCCTCCTTCGTAAATTATGATTATTGACACCGTAAAAGACATTAAAAATCTAAGTTATTAAAGAACAATATAAAATTACTTAAATTCCTCACTAAATAGCCGTTTAATATTGTTGACACAATTTATTTTAAGATTTTCTCTATATAAAAAAAAATTATAAGTAATATGCTTTATATATAGTTAGGGTTGGTTTGGGTTGGACCGACCGGAACTCTCAGGACCAAGGACTAACCCACACAGTGTTGGTCCAGAAATTCTAGAATCAAGGATCGATCTAATCTCTCTGAAAACCGGACCAGGACTAGCAAGGTTGGGCCGGTCCAAGACTAGTCCATGGTTGACCCCATACCGATGCTCACCTCTACTCATAATTAAGCGCAAGTATCCCACTTTTAACAGTTATTTTCTGTTATTGATTCATCATATAAAATATAATTTTTTTGAAGACAAATAAAGTAATTCTTTCACCTTTAACTTTCACTCAAAAACGGTTGGAATATCATCAAAGCAGTAGCCAATCTTTCGATTATCTTACTTTCTGTCGTATCTGTTGGAGAAATCTTTCCAGAATATTTTGAAGCTGACAAAACGTTTCTATCAGTCTAGTCTGGATATCTGCAGACCGTCTAGTTTAAAGTCTGAAGACTCTCTGATCACCAGACTCAAGACTCAAGACTACTCTTATTGACAGTCTTTCTGATCTAGTGACGAAGGAAATCCAGAGCCGAAGTATATGGTTGAGGATTTAATCCTATCCTCTGGAGAAGATCTCTTGGTTGGATAAATATAACGGATTCTTTTGTTCGTATCTAGATTAATTGAAGATCCGATGGTCGACGAAATATTCTTGGAATGTTCTATTCTTGGAAACCAATATCCTGATTGTATGGACGAACATGATTGATAGGTTATCGTCAGGTTCCTTTAATAGCTCGAATGATCTTCTTGATTGATTCCGTCCAACGGGTAGATTGGAGGAATTCCTTTGGAAAGTGCCAACGGGTATGATGGCATAAAGGAGTATAAAAAGGAAGACGTTCTAGTTGTATAAAAAACGTGATCGATAGAGAAATTCCAGAGTTTGAAGCACCTTTATTATTAGTCGATTCATTCTGAGCGAAATTGTATACACAGAGAGTGTCTATACTTGGTGATACCTTTAGCAAGTGTGGTAGATCATCTACACCTAGAAATCAAGGAAGATCAACAGTGTAACATATCTTTGTTCATAGTGGAATCCAGCCAATTGGCTGTCAGTGCAGAAGAGTGGACGTAGGCTTGAATCAAGCCGAACCACTATAAACCGCGTGTTCAATTCTCTCTTTCCTTTACTCAGTCTTACGTTGATTATCATTTGTTGCAAATCCTTCAACTATCTAAGTATTGCGCGATTATCAAGAAAAATCTTTTATATACCTATTCACCCCCTCTAGGTACTTGTACTAGCTATATCAATTGGTATCAGAGCTCGTGTTCTTACTTTATTTGAAGTGTTTTACTTCAGAGTAAAAGATTCATGGCTAGTATGCTAGCACCAGGGCTGGTGGAAGGGCAAAGCAATACCAGACCACCCTACTTTGATGGAAAGGATTACAACATCTGGAAGAACAAGATGAAAGCTTTCCTACGATCAAAGGATCCTCTGGAATGGGACGTTGTGGAAAGAGGAATCACTCCTACTGCTGCATCAGTCTCTGGAAGAGAGAAACAAGAGACAAGCACTCGATGCAAAAGCAATTTACTCTTTATATTGTGCCTTGTCTCCAACTGAATATAACAGAATATCTTCTTGTGTTACAGCAAAAGAAGTATGGGACAGATTACATATCACCTATGAAGGAACAGATCGAGTGAAGGAGACCAGAATCAACATTCTCCTCGGTCAATATGAAGCCTTCAAAATGAAACCAGGAGAATCTATAACTAACATGTTTAGTCGTTTTACAGATATTGTCAATGGTCTTGAGAACCAAGGACAAAAAATTTCTGATCCCATGAAGGTGAACAAGCTACTGCGTGGACTCTCCAAGGATTGGAATCATATAAAGACTTCAATAAGAGAGACGCAAAGAATTATGCCTCTATCTATCGATGAGCTGATTGGAACTCTTCAGTCTTATGAAGTGGAAAGAATTAATGAAGACGAAGATCCAAGAGGTAAGAAATCCATTGCATTAAAATCAAATGATGATTCTGATGATACAGATTCTGAAGATAATATGGACGATGAGGAGCTTGCTCTCATGATAAGAAGGTTCGGAAAACTGAATAGAAAAGGAAGAAGGTTCAACTCAAAGAAACAAAGTTTCCAAAGACAGCATACCAAGTCTGTTGATGATGAGGAACCAAACAAAGATGTAGTCTGTTTCGAATGTAAGAAAAAGGGACACATCAGACCCAACTGTCTTCTTCTGAAGAAGAAAAGAGGAAAAGCTGAGAAGTTTCGAAAAGCTCTCAAAGCCGAAACCTGGAGTGATACGAAATGTGAAGAAAGTGATAATGAATATGCCAACATATGTCGATGGCACATTCGGACTCGACTCAGATTCTGGATCGACTCGATGTGAATTTGAGGTAAGTGATTTTAAAATTCCTGTCAAAGTCTCTAAATACATTGATGAACTGTGTTTTAGTCTTAAAACTTCTCTCAAAAGAATTTCCAAACTTAAAAAGGAAAACTCAGCTCTAAAACAAAAGGAAAATATTTTAGAAGAAAGAGTTAAAAGTTTAGACTTGAATGTTTCTACTCTTAAAGAAAAAGAAGATAATCTTTTGAAAGAAAATGTTTTTTTAAAAACTGACTTATCAAATATTTCAAAGAAATTTTCGATAGGATCCGAAAAACTTGAAAAAGTTCTTTCAGTTCAAAGACCTTACTTCAATAAGTCTGGTCTAGGCATGACAGCAGAAACAATTCCCTTGATTGATTTTCCTAAAGTAAAAGAAAGAATTAAGAAAAGACCGTCGAGAGAGGCTTACAAAAATCATTTCAAGAAAGTTTTTGTAAAGTCTGTAGGTCGAAATGCTCTAAGGTGTTCAAAGTGTAACAGTCATGATCACTTTGAAAAAGAGGGTCCTATGGTTTGGAAGCCTGTTAAGAAAGTATGGCCTAATAATGTTTATCATACTAACACCAAAGGACCCAAGAAAATTTGGGTACCAAAGAAAGCTTGAGACTCTCTTTTAAATGCAGGTCTCCGTCAAGAAAAAGGTAAAGTGGTATCTTGACAGCGGATGTTCAAGACACATGACAGGAGACTCAAAGTGCTTCATAAAGCTTGTTCAAGTAAACGGTGGAAATGTTTCATTTGGAGGAAACGGCAAAGGAAGCATTGTGGGATTTGGAACTGTGAAAATTGGAAATCTCACAATAAGCAATGTTTCTCTAGTGGAAGGACTCAACTATAACCTTCTCAGCATTAGCCAATTGTGTGATACTGGTTTCAAGATCTCCTTTCAAGAAGGAATTTGCTCTAGAATCAGTAAAGACTCTACTTAGTCTTTCATGGGTCGAAGACATGGAAATATCTACCTCTTAGACATGAAATTAAATGAATCACAATGCCTAATCTCAATTCAAGATGAAGCAAGCTTATGGCACAGAAAGCTTGGTCATGTCAATATGAAGCAATTAGCCAAAATCTCATCAAAGCAGCTTGTTCGAGGTCTACCCAAATTACCATACCAAAAGTCCGATCCATGCACACCATGTATTCTGGGAAAGCAGGTAAGAAATTCATTTAAGCCAATAAATCATGTCTCTACTAATCATGTACTATAGTTGCTGCATATGGATCTCTTCGGACCAACCAAACCCGTAGTATTGGAGGTAAGAAATATTGCCTAGTAATTGTGGACGATTACTCCCGCTTTACTTGGGTATATTTCCTTGCAAGTAAGTCAGAAACCTTCTCATATTTTGAAAAATTTGCTAAAAAGGTTCAAAATGAAAAATGATGTGTTATCTCTAGTATAAGAATAGATCATGGAGGTGAATTTGAAAATCAAGATTTTACAAAATTGTGTGATGAATCTGGATTTAAGCATGTGTTCTCATCTCCATATACTCCTCAGCAAAATGGAGTTGTGGAAAGAAAGAATAGATCTCTTCAAGAAATGGCTAGAACTCTTTTAATTGAAAGTAAAATCTCTTCACGATTTTGGGCTGAAGCTGTTTCAACAACATGCTATATCATCAATAGAGTCTTCTTAAGACCTATTCTAGAAAAAATCCCTTATGAATTATTCAAAGGTAAGAAGCCCATTGTTTCATACTTTCATGTGTTCGGTTGCAAATGCTTTATATTGAAAAATGCAAAGGATCAAGTTGGTAAGTTTGAAGAAAGATCAGATGAAGGCATCTTCCTTGGATATTCTACATCAAGCAAAGCCTACAAAGTCTATAACAAGAAGAGCCAGTCGGTGAAGGAGTCAATGAATGTCAAATTTCAAGACTCTACGCAAGATGAATCCAGTCAGACTCAGTATGAAGAGTCTAAATCTGCTCTAGACCTTCCAAAGCTCACAACTCAAGAAATGTCTCAGACTCTGGAAGACCAGCATCAAGATGTTCATGAAGATTCAAATAAAGAAAGAGATCATCATCCAGATAAATCAACCAAGAATGGCGGAAGCATAAGTCCAGTCATCCCAAAGATCTCATTATCGGCGAAATTAATGAAGGAATTCGAACCAGATCCAAAAGACGTGAAGAGTCTAGTGCTGTGGCTCTCATTTCTGAAATTGAACCAAAAAGCATAGAAGAAGCTTTATCTGATGAAAGCTGGATCGAAGCCATGCAAGAAGAGCTCAGACAGTTCAACATTAATGATGTCTGGGAATTGACATCTAAACCAAAAGGTAAAACTGTTATTGGAGCCAAATGGGTGTTCAGAAACAAGATGAATGAAAAAGGTAAAGTCGTACGAAATAAAGCAAGACTCGTGGCCAAAGGATACACGCAAGAAGAAGGAATAGACTATGATGAGACTTACGCTCCTGTAGCAAGGTTAGAAGCTATTCGTCTATTACTTGCGTTTGCTTGTTACAAAAATTTCAGGTTATTCCAAATGGACGTCAAAAGTGCCTTCCTAAATGGATTTATCCAAGAGGAAGTTTATGTGGAACAACCACCTAGGTTTCAAGACCCAAAGAAGCCAGACTCAGTCTTCAGACTGAAAAAAAGCCTTGTATGGTTTAAAGCAAGCACCTCGAGCTTGGTACGACAAACTGAGTAAGTTCTTATTACAGAATGGTTTTGTCAAAGGTAAAGTAGATACTACTTTATTTATCAAAAAGGAAATCAAAAGCTTTTTACTTGTTCAAATATATGTGGATGATATTATTTTTGGATCCCCTAATGAAAGTCTATGCAAGAAATTTTCTAAGTCTATGCAGGATGAGTTTGAAATGAGTATGATGGGAGAATTAACATTCTTTCTTGGTCTTCAAGTAAAGCAATTGAAGGAAGGAACTTTCATTTACCAAGAAAAATATGCTAATGATCTTGTCAAAAGGTTTGGATTGGAAAATTGCAAAAAGACTGATATACCAATGTCAAGTTCTTTGAAGATAGACAAAGATGAAGAAGGGAAGAAAGTTGATCAAAAGCTGTACGAAGCATCATTGGTTCACTTCTTTATCTTACTACTTCTAGACCTGACATTTTGTTGAGTGTTTGCATCTGTGCTAGGTTTCAATCAGATCCTAGAGAATCCCATCTCAGTGCTGCAAAACGTATTATTAAATACGTTGCTTCATCTTCAAGCATTAGTCTTTGGTATCCTAAGAAGGGAGACTTTAATCTTCCGGGATATTCGACGCGATCCGGCCGGCTGCGAGTCGATAGAAAGAGTACTTCAGAACTTGCCAGTTGCTTGGAAGCGGGACGTTGTCTTGGTTTTCAAGGAAACAAAGCACTGTAGCTCTCTCAACAACAGAAGCAAAGTATGTAGCCCTTGGAAGCTGCTGTTCGCAAATTCTATGGATAAAACAACAGCTACAAGACTTTGGGATTGAAGACTCATGCACAGAAATCAAATGTGACAACACCAAATAAATCAATCTCACAAAAAATCCAATTCTTCATTCAAGAGCAAAGCATATAGAGATTCGACATCACTTCATTAGAGATCATATTCAAAATGGAGAAATCTCGATTCAATTTGTTGATTCAAAAGGTCAACTAGCGGATATATTCACAAAGCCTTTGGAGAAAAATCAATTCGATTTTATCCGTTCCAGACTCAACATTTTGAAGCTTGAAGAAGTTAAAGTCTAGAGACTCACCAACCCTCAGACTCTAATCTCTCAGACTCTAAATCCTCAGACTCAGACATTCATGGATATAGACTGTAAGTTGCTATTTTATCTAAACTCGAAAAGGTACGATCTTTCGTTCAGTTATTTTATAGTCTCCGTGAAAATCGAAATCTTGTCTTTTCGAAAGGATTAATTTTGGCAGTTAATGATTTTAAAAAGAAGTGTTCGTACACTTTCCTTGTGCCGATTGAACTTCCCTTTTTCAAAACTGAGTTATATATACAGTTTTCTTTTTCACCCAATCTTCAAAACCCTAAAAAGCATTCTCCTCCCAATCCGATTTCTACTTCGTGTTCATCTTCGAGAAAGTTGTCATCTTTTCTTGGGAAAGCAAGTAAAGGAATCTTTCAGCGACAAGGAAGAATGTCTTCTTCGAGGAAGTCTTCAAGAATCGCGAACAGGGGACCATAGAGAATGAAGGAGGGTCCTACCCATTTTGATCTCACCGAAGAGGAAGAATTATCAAGTCAGCAACAGAGCCCGATTCACTCTTCACCACGTCACTCAACGCCATCTACCCCACAAGGTGCGGGTCAACAACTGGAGGAAGAGATAATCGAGGACGCAGACCCTGTAAGAGTCCAAAAACCCTCTTATATTTACAAACTCTACCGTGCGTTGAAAAGTACAGGAACTCCGTTGAACTACGTGGATGATTTTCTCAAAGATAAGAATTATGGGAATGAGTATATCTTTCTGAGAAAAATGGAGGATTTGGGAATTGCTCCCAAGGGAAAGGCCGAGGAAGCACTTGCGAACATTCCAAGTGACCCTCGTATGTCGGGACCAAATCCGACTGATGGGAACGATGATGATAAAATGTTCAGTGATTTTCAACCTAGAATGGGTGTTGCTGCGAAGGTGAAGGGAAAAAGGATGGAGTTGTTTAAATCGAAGGAACAGGAGAATCTGTTCTTCAGACTGCTGAAACGAGGGGTGATAAACCCTAGGAGTGTTGATTTCGATTTCTTGGATGCCGTTAATGTGAACTTAAGGGAGAAGTTCAGTCTGCTTCAACTGGAACGTTTTTGCACTGATACCACAGATGGATATGCGCAATTAACAGCATGCTTCTATTCGAATCTTAGCTTCTTAGATGCGAATAGAATATCATTTAGTGTTAGAGACCAAGACTATGTGGTAGACGTGGACATGTTGGCGGACATAATTGGAGTTGAACGAGGACGTTATCAACCAATCAAAGTCTCAGTTGCTCGTGCCTCATTGGAACTTGTCAAAGATAGAGATGTAGAAGGAAAAATCATCTATTCAAGGATGCGTGCCATCAATATCGTGCTGCACAAAATTGTGATCAATTGCATCAGGCCCAAGTCTACATCAAAGACTGATGTGTCTAATTCAGAGGCAAAATTGATGTACGCAATCAACTCAGGGATGAAGTTCTCTCTTCCTCACACTATTCTCTTTCACATGTACAGAGCAATGTCGAAGGACAAGGGACAATTGCCTTACTCAGGTCTGGTGACCAAGATCTTCAGACACATGAATATTGAACCGCCACATACACTTTGTGTTCGACCGTGCGATAAGATGGTGGTAGGTTTGAAGATATTAACGAAGATGCGTCTGCAAGAACTTTCCAAGGCAATGGAGAAATTCAGAGTGAAGACTCCAATTCCATCTGCTTCAAAGAGAAAAGGGAATGAGGCCATTGGTGCCTCATCCAAAAAGAAGAGAACTCTCATCTTGGAGGATGAAGATGAGGAGGAAGATCTCACAATCACTGCCTTGATAAGGACCAGACGTTCCGTTCGCCAATCGACAGAACATCAGAAGAAACAAAGAGAAGAAGAGGAGCAAGCCAAGAACAGAGAAGAAGAAGAGCAGCGAGAGAAGGAGAAAGAAGCTGAAGAAGAATGAGAAGAAGAGAAAGAAAAGTCTGCAGCTGAATCTGGAGAGAAGGGGAATCAAGATACAGAAGAGCATGATCATCACTCTTCCCCTTTTGATGTCCTAGAGATAGGGGGAGTTAGCGAGCAAAGGTCCACACCTCATGCTGCCAATAGTGAAGGTCTAAGACAATCTCCAGCAGAACCAGAAGAATTTCAGGCTTCTCAATTGCCTGAAGAAGGACACGATACGTCAACACCAAATCTGCAAGACTATACAGAAGCGCCATCGTCTACATTCACTCCATCTGAGAAAGCAAATGCAAGTACACAGACGGACAATTCTGCAGATTTTCGTCGTATTCTTGATGTTCTTCTGGAAATGCAGGGCCAAATCTATGCTATGGACTATGAAATTCAAGCCATAAAGAATGTTGGACAAGCATCTTCGGTTACCCTGGAGGAAAAAATGAAAGACCTCGCTCTACAACTTCAAGCCAATGCCAAAGGAGAGGAGGTAGCTCAACTAAGGGAAGACTTGAAGAGGCTAGAAGGCGTAGTCCAGTCCATGGGAGATTTCCAGATCGTGCGCATTCCCAAGCAGACCTGACTCCTTTCTCACCTTTTTTAATGATGACAAAAAGGGGGAGAAGCAATTTGAACCAACCAACCAACTTTAAACTTTGACTTTAAATTTGTTTTTGTGGTTGAATATGTTTGTTTTTGAGTATGACTTGAGTGAACTTGGGTGTGAACTTGAATTTGACTGAATTGGCTGTGGATTTAGATGCTTGACTATTTGCATTTATATCAAGTGTTGTTATATGGTATTACTCATGAAAGACTAACCAATTTTCCGTGGATGCAGAGTCTGGTTGTTTTATTAATCTTTATGAGATAGCCATATTGCTTGAGAAATGTTTTTGCAGGTCAAAGTTGTTCAAATCTACAGGAAAGTTTTGTCACCATCAAAAAGGGGGAGATTGTTGGAGAAATCTTTCCAGAATATTTTGAAGCTGACAAAACGTTTCTATCAGTCTAGTCTGGATATCTGCAGACCGTCTAGTTTAAAGTCTGAAGACTCTCTGATCACCAGACTCAAGACTCAAGACTCAAGACTTAAGACTCAAGACTCAAGACTACTCTCATTGACAGTCTTTCTGATCCAGTGACGAAGGAAATCCAGAGCCGAAGTATATGGTTGAGGATTTAATCCTATCCTCTGGAGAAGATCTCTTGGTTGGATAAATATAACGGATTCTTTTGTTCGTATCTAGATCAATTGAAGATCCGATGGTCGACGAAATATTCTTGGAATGTTCTATTCTTGGAAACCAAGATCCTGATTGTATGGGCGAACATGATTGATGGGCTATCGTCAGGTTCCTTTAATAGCTCGAATGATCTTCTTGATTGATTCCGTCCAACGGGTAGATTGGAGGAATTCCTTTGGAAAGTGCCAACGGGTATGATGGCATAAAGGAGTATAAAAAGGAAGACGTTCTAGTTGTGTAAAAAACGTGATCAATAGAGAAATTCCAGAGTCTGAAACACCTTGATTATTAGTTGATTCATTCTGAGCGAAATTGTATACACAGAGAGTGTCTATACTTAGTGATACCTTGAGCGAGTGTGGTAGATCATCTACACCTAGAAATCAAGGAAGATCAACACTGTAACATATCTTTGTTCATAGTGGAATCCAGCCAATTGGCTGTCAGTGCAGAAGAGTGGACGTAGGCTTGAATCAAGCCGAACCACTATAAACCGCGTGTTCAATTCTCTCTTTCCTTTACTCAGTCTTACGTTGATTATCATTTGTTGCAAATCCTTCAACTATCTAAGTATTGCGCGATTATCAAGAAAAATCTTTTATATACCTATTCACCCCCCTCTAGGTACTTGTACTAGCTATATCAGTATCCCCACAATCTACAATTAATTTCCTTTTCTCTTCGTCAACAAACTTACATTATTGATAGGATGTTCCTTACATTGCAATTTTAATTTCTATGCAACTCTTTTTTTTTTTTTTTTTATTGATTGTAAACTAAGATATATCATAGAAGAAGTTAAATTAACTTATGGTGGATATCTTACTACAATTCACAATAACCTATGAGAAAAGTACCAAAAAATTCATAAACCTTTGGTATTAGAACCAATTTAGTCATCAACCTTTCAATTAAAAACATTTATTCTTAAACCTTTTCACATTAGTCTTAATTTAGTCTTTTCGGCCAATTTTGGCAGATCATCGTTAACATGGACACTAGTTGGTCGACAAACGCTAATGTTGCAATTTTTAAATAATTTTTTTTTTAAATTATTAAAATTTTCCTTTTTTCCTTTTTTTTTCTTATGTTTTTTCCCTTTGTCTCTTCTTCCTTTTGGCTTCTTATCCTGCACTAATCGACGATCCTTACCAAAGCTGGGCCAGCCACTGCAAGAGAAGAAGCCTGAAAGTGCTAGTATGAATACCTAGAGGGAGGTGAATAGGTGTGAAGAAAAATTTTCGTAAAAGAACAGTAGAAATATTTTTCTTTTGAAACTGAGTTTGAAGAACAACAAACTTTTGAAATTGAGTCTAAAGAATAACGAATTTTGAGCAAGTTTAGACTTTAGCAGTAAAATAGGATTACAAACAAAATAAAGAAGTTTAAGGAAAATAATAAAAACACAGAATTTATAGTGGTTCGGCTTAGATTAAGCCTATGTCCACTTTCCCATACTAACAGCCTCTTGGCTGATTCTACTATGTGATCAATAAGAGATTACAACTGCGTTTGATTCAGCATTTGCAAGAGGCTTTGAGTCTAATGCAAATGCTGAAAGCCCAAAGCTACTTGAAGAAATGCAATTGTGTTTGATAAATAGTTTCAGCATTTCGAATGTAAGTTGAAAGTTGATAGCTAGCTTCAAAGTTAAACCAAATGGTCCAGCATTTCCCCAAGAGGCTTTCAGATCTGAAAGCCCATTAGAAATGCTGAACCAAACGCAGCCTACAACTTTGAGTGCAAACACTCAGTGGTAGATCACACTATCTCAGTAAGTCACTTTTTGGGTATTTCTCTCACGATCACAAACGTTTAAGCTCAACAAAGACAAGTATATAAACGAAGGTTGCTCAGACTTTGGAATTATAAATTTTACACTCCTTCTTTTACTTGCTCATCGGTCCTCGATCTCCTTAAATACTCCTCCACTTCCAAACTAGTCGTTAGACAGTATCTAGAGGATCGTCTTCCAATCTACCCATTGGATAGATCTGTATCTAGAAGATTTGGTAGCCGTTGAGTGATAGAAGTAGAATCTCAAATTAATTATGATCGCTCATACAAACAAAATCTTGGTTTCTATAAGTAGAACTTCTTCGTATAGGAAGTTTTTGTCTTCAAGATCCAATTGTCAATCAATTAGATTAAGTCAATCAAATCTATCTTGATGTGAAATCTAAACCAAATCGCTAGCCGTTATATGTTTGGGGCTTGTGTTACGTTCTTTCAAGTTATCTCGTTCTGAACTTGTGTCTTGTTCTGGATATAAAGTCTGAGAGTCTTTAGACTAAAGTAGAGTCTGACTATCTTCTGTCTGAAATATACTTTACAATCTAGACGTTAGTCTGAACATATTCTGCTTTTAAACATATTTAGCCTTAAGGTCTAGATACAGTCTGAATAAGTTCAGCTTCAGCATAGAGTCTGTCTTCAATTCTTCATTCACGTTCAATTTGGAATTTGTCAAAGTGGGCAAACTTCTGATGTAGAACAAACTTTAACACTAAATACTGGTAGTCTTCAGACTTTGATACAAAAGTCTGAAAATCTTCATAATAGACTTTGGACATGTGTTACGTTCAGTTTTCTAGTAGTCTTCAAACTTTAAGAATATTTTTTATATGTTTAATCATTTGCATAGTCTATTACTTAACCATTAAACATGTTAGTAGCCTTTGATTTATTTTGTCAACTTCAAAAAATTATAAGGGATTTTCTAACAAAGCCAAGAGGAAGAAGAGGAAAAGGGGGAAAATAGAGAGAGAGAGAGAGAGGAGAGAAAGGAAAAAATCAATTAAAAATTTCGAAAAAATAAAAATTATTTAAAAATTGTCACGTTAGCGTTTGCCAGCCGACCAATGTCTACATTAGCACCAATCGACCAAAATTGGTTAAAATGACTGAATTGATACCAATGTTATAGGTTTATGACTTTTTTGGTATTTTCCCCGATTCAAGAAAGATGAGGTTTCTCGTGACAATCACATTCTGTGGTAAACCTGCCCACCAATAATTCATGAGGTAATTGCAAAATACTGTATAAAAAATATAATATTTCACCATTCATCTATAAAAGTTCTAATTTTCTCTTTCTTTTTGACTTTGATGTTTTCCTTTGTCCACTTTCTTGATTATATTGAAATATCATCCTGAAAAAAGAAAAAAAAAAAAAAAAAGAAGAAGCCCACACTATTTCCACTCCCTTATACCTAACACCCTTATCGCATATAATTTATTATATTATACCTTGCAATTCTTACTCTTGATTTAAGATTATTTCCTACCTTTCTTCTTAATTTTCTTTTGTAACAAAAACTATCTCTATCTTTCTTTCTTTTTTATCCCCAGGATCCATTGAGCCTGCCAAGCTTACGCCGGTAGCCCAAGGCCGGTAGAATGTGCGGTGCACCCCAAACCAAGCGTCAATACCTAGGGAGAAGCTAGCACAGGACCCTACCATCATAGTCCTTCACTTAAGATGTGTTAGCAGCTGCGGAGTTTCGACCTTGGGACCTTTACGATGAAGTGCCCAAAATTGAACCAACTCAGCTGCCCACCGGTGGGTTTTGTAACAAAAACTATCCATGTCCCTTTTAAATACATTTTTCATCATAGCTGCTTTTTCCACACTCATCACATTTCAACATTTCCTTCATGTTTGTCTTCTTCAAAACTAATTCTCCATTGTTTTAATTTGAGCAAGCACTAATTATATATCGGAGTAAAGATATGTAGTTTAATTAGCAAATTGTTTACTTTAATTCCCTAAATTATTCTCATGATCATGAAATTTTTGACTTTGATATTGTGATTGATGTATGCATTATACACAATATACCCATCTTTCATTGCACTTTTCTTGGTAGTGCTTACGGTAAACAATATAGTTTTTGTTTTAAATGTACTTATGGATGATGAAATTGTAAATGGAGAATAGCAATTAATGTATTAGCAAGTTCATTCAAAAAGTATCCAAGTAATTTTTTAACACGAGAGGATCTTTTGAGTATTGTGCGGATGCATCTTCTTGCTTAAACTTATGTTGTCTCTATAAAAAGGTTAAAGAGAGATGAGTATGTTCACCTTGGCTATGATAGGATGTATCGTGATCAACATAATATTTCTATTACACATTCGAGGAGAAAGACCATATCTCAGTTGATTAACTATTTTTTCTAAGTTTGTTGCTAAGACAGAAGATTGGGTTAGGGTCATGCTTTTATTTAATGCATCACACAATTAAAAAAAATTAAAAATTTGACCATTAGATTCATTGAATAAAATTAAAGTTGAACAGTTAAAATACATGGACTATAATATAATGACAACATTAAAGTTAGTACTAAAATTGGTAGATGGTTCTTTTCACTCTTACTTATGCTTAGGTTAACTTTTCAATA
The DNA here is from genome assembly GCA_017140255.1 of Eucalyptus paniculata subsp. matutina. Taxonomy (NCBI): domain Eukaryota; kingdom Viridiplantae; phylum Streptophyta; class Magnoliopsida; order Myrtales; family Myrtaceae; genus Eucalyptus; species Eucalyptus paniculata. Next base: position 32,236,883 of record CM029442.1, on the reverse strand, counting down.
ATAGTTTCTTGTACACAGAGAGAGAGAGAGAGAGAGAGAGAGAACCCATTGGCACGATAGCTTTTTTTGTTGGTCAAATAATTAATTAGCTATCTACCAAATAAATCTTTTTTTTTTTTAAAGAGTTACAACAATTTTGTTTTTAAATGGAGAAAGAAAAAGGAAAACACCCAAATAGAAGAAAAGAAGGCAACCAATAATCTTAAATTAAGAGTAAGCCCCACATTTCACCTTAATAAATGTTGTTCAAGAGAGAATGGGTAATTTCTTCTCTAGAAAAATTGAACCAAAGAAAAAAAATCTTAAATTAAGAGTGAATCCATGAGTGATAATGTAGTTAATTCTGAGAAAGCTAGTATGAACACCTAGAGGGGGTGAATAGGTGTTTAAACTAAATCTTGGCAAATATATGCAGAATAAAATAAACTTCAAACAAAACAAATGAGCTAGGGAAGAGAATAAGAATACAAAGTTTATAGTGGTTCGGCTTAATTCAAGTCTACATCCACTCTCCCATGCTAACGGCCTTCTTGGCTAGATTCCACTATATAATTAACAAGATATTACAACTTTGAGTGCAAACACTTAGTAGTAAATCACACTATCTCACAAAGTCATTCTTTTGGTATTTCTTTCATGATCACAAACGTTTAAGCTCACTAAAGACAAGTGTATGATCGAAGATTGCTCAGACTTTGGAATTATAAATTTTACGCTCCGTCTCTTACTTGCTCATTGGTAATTCATCTCCTTAAATACTCCTCCATTTCCAAACTAGCCGTTGGATAGTATCTCGAGGATTGTCTTCCAATCTACCAATTGGACAGCTTTATATCTAGAAGATTTGGTAGCCGTTAAGTGACAAAATTAGAATCCCAAATTAATTCTAATCGTTCATACAAACAGAATCTTGGTTTTCATAAGTAAAGCTTCTTCGTATGGAAAGTTCTTGTCTTCAAGATTCAATCGTCAATAAATTAGATTGAGTCAATCAAATCAATATTGATGTGGAATCCAAACCAGATCACTAACTGTTATATGATTGGAGCTTGTGTTACGTTCTGTCAAATCTGGATGTAAAGTCTAAGTGCAATATATTTTATAATCTGAGTCTAAGTGCAATAAACTTCACAATCTGGGTCCGAGTATATTTTGCATCTGAATAGATTTAGCTTTAAGGTCTGAATACAGTTTGAATAAGTTTAGCTTCAGCATAGAATATGTCTTCTAGTTTAGCTTCAACATAAAATCTGTCTTCTGGTTTTTCATTCATGTTCAGTCTGGAATTTGTCAGAGTGAACAGACTTCTAATATAGAACAGATTTTGACACAAAAATCTGGAAATCTTCAAAATATACTTTGGACATGTGTTACGTTCAGTCTTCTGGCCGTCTTCAGACTTTGACAATATCCTTTATATATTCTATCATCTGCATGGTCTATTACTTAACTATTAAACACGTTAATAGCCTTTGATTTATTTTGTCAGTTTCAAAACATCATAAGGGATTTCCCTAACAAATTCAACGTAAAATTGTGTGTTGGGAGCTGATAAGGGTGGAAATAGTGCGACTTTGGAAAAAAAATGAAGAGGCTATTTGATTGGTAAGAGGAGAAATATCATAAAAGAAAATGCTATTTGATTTGTTAGGGGAGAGGGACGTCGGACATAAAGCTATAAAGTGGAGAAAAGTTGGTGAAATACCCTTTTTGTCTTCTTCTTTTTTTTCAAGGTTTGTAACATTGCTGCAATTTTATATATGATTAGATTATTCTGGAAAATAATGTCCTGGTTGGTGATAGTCTTTGAAAGAAGATGGCTTAGAGAAGGAGCGATGGACACGCCACATTCCTTAGCCAACGTAGATACATCCATGGTCAGTCATACCTTTTTCTTTTTATCTTATGCTTCGGAATGGAATTACCGTTCATCAGCTTTGACTGAATATAATATGTAATGAGAACTAAAAGAGCCCGGCTTAGCTGACTATCCTCCATCGAGCGACGGAGTGATGGTGAACCAACGACCACTCATTTTGGGATGAAACCGTTGACTTTTTCAACCCGTTTCATCTCACCCAATTTTTTTTTTTTTATTGCAAGCTTAAATTGAGATATAAAATTCTTAGAAGGCCCCCACAATTAATTTTCATGAATGTGATGAAAAAAATAAATTAGATACTAAAATATAAATAATTACGAGTAAAAAAATGTTATTACCTACTAAGATTCTATTCATTTAGCAGAAAAAAGGGTGTTTGGAAAATATTTTTCAAGGGTAAAGCTTGAAAATGAAGTGGAAAATATTTTATGTTATTCAAGGAAAATATTTTCCTCCATACACTCTTTTTCATTTAATTTATTTTTTAAAATCGAATTTTCACTAGTTTTATTTTTTAAATTATTTTAATTTATTAATAGATCGATTATTAAATTATTATTTTCTATTTTTCTTTTCTTTATTTTCCAATTCTTCTTTATTGGCCGGTTGTCGGACACAACAAGGGCTGGCAACCGACCAAGCTCGCCCACCTTTGGCGAGCTTAGGTTTGTTGCTTGCCAGATCGGCAAGCGCAAGCATCGACCTCGAGGCTCGAGGCTAACAAGCTCGAGCTTGTGGCGAGGCTTGCACTCGCCAATTTGACAAGCGGCGAGCTTGAGCTTGCTAGAGGTGGGCAAGCCTCATGCTAAAGATGAAAAAACACTCGAGACATTGACTTTGCAATTAATAACAAAATCATTGTTGGCTTCTCAATCCTTTCGCCAAAATCAGATTACTTTAGAAAGGCTCACTAGTGACCTAAAATTAAGACCAGTGATATCGATTACGTATAAAATGAATGAAGTAAAGGAAAGAACAAACTAAGAATAATGAATTAGTAGAGAAGAAAATTTACCGTATTGATCCAAATCTCATAGATGAAGTTGTGTTGGGCCTAAACCATTACAAAATCAATCTTAGTCTCAAGTGTTTTTTCATCTTTTAAATTTTATAGATCTATATAAAGACATTAATGATTTCTTTTTAGTAGGTGATAATATTTTTTGCTTATAATTATTTATTTTAGTATTTTTATTTTTTCATTGTATTCATGAAAATTGATTGTGCTGGCCCTCTTAAGATTTTATTTCTCAATCTAAGCTTGCAATAAAAAAAAAAAAAAGGGTGAGATAAAACCACTTGAAAAAGTCAACCAGTTTCGTCACAAAAAGAGCATTGTCACTCCATCACTTGATGGAGGACGGTTAGCGAAGCATTTTTAGAAATAAAAGAAAAACACTCCCTCGGCTTTTTTTTTTTTTTTTTTTTTTTTGTATATCTTGATGAAAAAGAAAGAAAAAAAGAAAAAGAAAAAAGACTGGAGCGAATCTTTACTCTCGCGGAGATGTTACGCTTGAATGCTTTTTGCCATCGGCATCGCATTTGAATTATAAGGGTGGTGAGATCATTACCCGATAAAAGTTGGTCCGAGGGCAAAAAGACATTGATATCACGAAATAGAGAGAGTAAGGGAAAATTGCAGATATTTAACATAATGTCTTCCACCCTATATATCAATTTGCATTTTCATTTTTCTAAGATCCACGCGTTGCATCCCGACTTTTAACAAAAGAAAGTTTGCATCCTTAAGTCATATTTGTTGTTTACGCATCAGTCAAATTGTCATTTTCTTTCCCAAACTACCATCCCCATTATTCTCATTGCACCGACTAAAGAAATCATGAAATCCTAAATCTTTCTCTCTGACCATCTCAGCCGTCATTCCTTCCAGGTCTGCAATGCCACCAATGGCCGCCTCAAAATTTGCTGGCTCAAATCACGCCGCCACACCTCCCTTTCCACCCCCTCTATGGTTGTCAACCTCGGTGTCCCCTTCATGGCCACTCCAATCTCAACCATGGTCGAGCTTGATCGCCAAGGAGGGCTCGTTGCCTCTAGATCTTGGAGAAGGGGGTTCGACCTGTGGAGGGCATTGGTGGCATCGACCAAAGCAACAACCTCGGTTTTCTGGCGATCGGAGGGTGGGGCAAGGGAGGGTTTTCAGGTTAAATATGCAAGAGCGGTAGTTTGGTCCTTCTAGTATGGGATGCAAATTGGAAGTTTCTAAAATCAGGGATGTAAATCGATAAGGACGCAAAAATTGAAGTTCATTTCTGTAATTTTTTCAGATGAAAAGACTCAGAGGTTAGCAATGTCTCACATCATGTATCCATACTTGACCTTCGAGCTAAAATTGGAAGTCTTGTGTTGCTCCTTGACTGATGAATAAAGAGAACCACCTCCTAGAAATATTAAGTTTGATTTAGAGTGCTATTTCAAAGGACAGCCAACCCAGTTCGCATACGAAAGATAGTGATTTAACTATTTGAATCGTGTCTGTTGGCCTGAAAGAAAAAGTCATGTGAAGTTTATCGTCAATCGTACCACTTACATAGGACCCATTTGACCATTTAGTCGGGCACGGAAGGAAACACCATATGGAATAGAAAATTAATGTCCTTCAATATATGTGATATTGGCATGATAGATGGAGTTAATACTTATGTGATGCACTCTGGTTATATTGTCATCACATAAATGATGCATGTAATGGAGATAATTATAATCTAGGCTAACATAGTGGTGTGGTAGACTTTAAACTACGTTTGGTAGCTAATCATATTCTGTGTTTTGTCCCTATCCAAGACAAGATAAAGTTGTATATAATAGGAATATAACTTGGATAAAAATATCTACTGAAAAAGTATGATAAAGGTAAATATGGTTTCTCATATTCTTGGTATGAAAGTCTCAAATAGCAAACTTCTTAAATTAATAAAATTAAAATAATAATTAAACGTAAATTATATTTGAATTCTAATATACAAAAAGAAAAATCAAAATAACCAAAAAAACAAAAAAAATTATTTATTTGTATTTATATATACTTGAATTTCTTTTTATTTGATAATAAATGTTCTACACATATTTGGTATCTATTTTATTACATATTTTAGGTATATTAGTATAATTTATTATTTTATAAAAAATTTATTGAGAAATGATGTAAGGGATTAAAAAGAAAGAAAAGAAAAGAAATTAAAAAAGAAAAGGAAAAATATACAAATAAATAAATAAAATGAATTAGAAGAACCCAAGATTTGAAATGAACAAATTCAAACTTGAAAATGATTTTTTTAATTCTCGAACAAAGAGGAGCAAATTAGATTTTTTTTTTTAAAAAAATCCTTTGTCTCATTCTCCTACGTAATTTTAGTTCACTTTGATTTTCAAAACTCCTCCGTAGTTCTTTGGTTCATGTGAAAGCTCCACGGAAACGATGAAAGAGTTGAAGATCATTCTCCTCAATAACTCTCTAATTTATGTTAATTGTTAACGAAAGCAACAAGAGAATTGAAGCACATTCTCCTCCATAGGTCTATGGTGCATGTTGAAGTTTTACAAAATGGCAAGAGAGTCAAAGCACTACACTTTTCAGAATAGTGAATAATGATGTTTTTTCTCTCTTACTAGATTTGGCATTTGCTGGTTGATTTACCTCGTCAATGTTACTAGTGCTCATTTCATTTCTTGTCATAGTCAAACTTGTGACTAGAATACTACAATGAGCTTGTCTGCTATTTAATATTTAGATCATACAATAATCTGGGATTGATTGATGGAGTCTGCATTTATAGTTTCTTTATTAGTGAATTGCAAGACATTTTTACCATCTTTATTTGAGGATTTTCAAGTTCATCCACGCTAGTATACCGTTCACACCAAACAAAGGGACAGGATAGCATATAAAAGTACTTGGTTTTGTTAATGTGATTTACCAAATAATGGATAAAACCCATTGATTTCGTATTTTATCATAATCCGACTGAAAATTCAAATGATTGAACGCAACCTTAAGAAATAGTCTAGTATTCTCACTACAACTGGACCTATAACTATGGGCATATTAACTTTAATATAATTTTTTGAGCAAATGACCCAACCAGCAAATATAGATTGGCAATGTCTGTTTAAATTCGCACTACTCCAGCTAATAGAATTTATTAGTTCTTCCTATTTCACCTATCAAACCGTTAGAATAGATTCACCATGTAGATCTCTCCTTAATATCTTCACTCGGAATTAAATTTTAATCTCACCAACCTTCAAGCTTCTTGATTAAATTAATAACAACAACAACAACAACAGTAATATTCCAGCTTTTAGGCAGAGGATAACCAAATCTAGGCATATACCTCATCAACAAAATCAATCTCAATCAAATTAAGTCAACTTATAATCACATTGAATTTGTTAACGAGTGTAAGGGACATATTATCACCCATCTTTAAGTGAAAAACAAAAACATCACATCAGTCACTTGAATAATACAAAGGCTTGTCTATCCAGCAAACCTCAACCTTCATACTTCATTGACTTTGGCTTACTCCATACAATGATCGATGCAAATTTCTTTAATAAAGAATGTCGTCAATCAACATTTTCTAGAATCTCCTCAAATCTATTGATCTTCAACTTTTCTTTATTTTTCGACCAAAAAAAAAAAAAAATACTTTCCTTATTTTGTCATCAAACACAAATAAATAACACATCAAAATTACATTAAAAAAAAACATATTTATATAGTTTGGTTGTTCAAACCTACGCTCCTAAGGAGATGAGCAAAAAAATCTCAAATAGATTGAGCAATATAATTAAGATTACAATTAAACTTTCAACACACAAACACAAACTCGTTTTTTTCTCAAGCCTTAATTACATAAAAGAAACTCATGGGTATTGATTCTCACAGTTCCCCATAAAATAATTTTTCATTTTCACATAGGAACACACAAATCTTACCACAAAATTTTAATTGGTCAACTATAATTTATTGGTTGCAATTCGTGGAAATTCCCCCGCATTACATGAGAGGGAAAAATACTAAAAAAATCCTAAACCTATTACATTTGTACAATTATAAACATTTCCATTAGACCAATTTAGTATAAATCTTTTAATATTGGTATCAATTTAGTTCATCCAATTAATTTAGGCTGAAAATTACTGATGTGGATTGCAACGGTCCTATGTGGCACAATTAGCACTGGCGTGGACAAATTTGATGATTTTTAAAAATATTTTTCAGAATTTGTCATTGTTTTTTCTTCTATTTTGTCTTTTCTTTTCTTACTCCTTGTTGTTTTTCCATACACTGTTGGTCGGTAAGGTCACCGGCTAACCATTGCCACAGACAAGGGCTGGCAATACTCGTCAACCAACAAGCGAAGACCTTTGCGCCCTTGTTAGCCACAAGTGAGGGCATGGAGGCCCTCGCTCATGGTAGGCAAGGGCCACGATACCCTTGCCAATTATAGGCAAGGGCATCAGGCCCTTGCTCGTGGCCAACAAGGGTCATGATACCCTTGCTTGGTCTAGGCAAGGGCATTGCAGCCCTCACCATCCTAGCCCAAACTAGCCTATGGCCGGTGATGAGGATGTGCATGGTCTGGGTGGGTAGTTCCTAGTTCTAGACAAGAACCGCTCGTTAAGAACTGGGTGGATCCATGGAATTAGTCTCATAAAAAATTGTTTAATAGTTATACAATGTGTTGCCGATAAAATTGTCTTAGATTATGACCAATGGTTTTTCTAAGTCTCATAAGCTCAACAGCCCTTTGGAAATAAAGTGTAATTATTAGAACTGGCAATCAAAGGAAAATTACTTCTGATAACTATGCCAACATAAGTTAGGCCTTTGATATTTAGAAGATAGACATCCAAGAAGCATTAATATAACTAACTGATATATTGTCACTATGTGGTGATAATATCGTAACAATATGAATAGATTGCATTGCACTCGGCTATAGGCATCTCTTTTCTTCTAACTAGTACATTAACCTCAATGCCTCAAAACTATCAACTCATGCTTCCAAGTTATGCCACTGTAATGAAGTGAACATAAGAATTGTTGATGTGATCTCTAGGATGAGGGTAATGATGTAGATATAAATTGACATTTTCGTAAAGGTTGAAAGTATAAGCTCTTTCATAAGGTTAATTTTTTAATATTAAAAATTAATATATTATTATAATATAACTAGTTCGATCCGAGTAGGTGGATTTGCCCATAGAACCGAGAGCCAGAACGGTGCTCACAGGTTCTCATAAATTATAACCCGGAATTGAATCGACTCTCTTAAGAACCACTGGTTTCGGGCAGTTCTAATCTGGTTCTAGGCAATCTAGGCAAGTCCCAGTTCTTTTGCACGCCCCTAATTGGTGATAGCCAGTTGGCAAGGTCGCCGGCCATATGGGTAAAGAAAAAGGAATAAAAAAGAGAAGAAAAGAGAAAAAATATTAAAAAATTCTAAAAAAATATTAAAAAATATATAAAAAATTCAACGTCGGTGTTAGCCATGCCATGTAGGACCACCAAAGGCCATGTCAACAATTTCAGACTAAATTGGCTAGATAAACTGAATTGATATCATTATGAGAATGTTTAGCACTAAATTGATTTAATTAAATAGTTTATGATTGAATTGATACTAAAGTAATAGATTTATGACAGTTTTGGTGCTTTTCCCTTACATGAGACCTACGGGCACTACACATTGATAGTGGTGCGCTTGTAGCATCTGTTGCTATGGATCGAATTTTGAATAGGTCTAGCGATTTCATTATAAAGACTGACAAGCGGAATTCCCAAAAATAGCTTATGTAACATATTCAAGGAGATAGTGACTAAGCAATTCTTAAGATCTTGCACTTCCTATAAAAAATGATCTTGGATTCCCCAAAACGACGTCAGTAATTTACTATTAAAGTAAAGACCGTGCAAGGAGATTCAGCCTACGTCATTGACTTGTTCCTCATTAAATTTCGGATTGTACCATATAATGGCAACACTTTCGCCAACTTTTTGTGGCAGCCGATGCGATTAGCATGTGAAATACCGGAAGTAATTTGTCGTAGAGCATACTCCGGTAATGAAAAATGTTATGATAATCCCCTGTGTCTGCAATTCTCATGCATGAACTTGTACGCAAATGGAGATTGAGACAGTACAACATAACGTGCACGTATAGAGGCGGAATACAAACAAAAATGACTGCAGCAGGGGTGGTGGGCAACGAGATCACGGCTCGAATTCTCGGAATTAATGAATAAAAAAAAAACTGCAAAACCCCGGTATTTAAGTTTGTCAGTGAACAATATGGTCCACAATCCACATGGCCAAAAAAAAAAAAAAAAAAAAAAAAACAGAGAGAACAATTTGGTTCATTGAACAATGTTTTTCCTAAGCATCATTTCGAAAGCATTCAAAACTCAAGCATCTTTTTTTTTTTTTTATTGGCCTGAACTCAAAACTGATTAATCCCGTCCCATCACAATTACTTTGAGTAGTTATGATTCGAAAATTTGAACGACTACTTGAATCATGGATGGATTATACAAATTATTACAATCACTTTAATCCGCCTTTAATATGTTGTTAACGTGCTGGCCAATAAACTACAGGTGGGTAGGGCTTCAGTTTATGTGGGAAATTATCTTTCTCTTCGGTTTTCATCAAGATAGGGAAGAAATCATATTTTTTTGTTGATTTATACATATAATTGAATTCATAAAATTTAATCAAAATGTATAATTGAGACAGTATTTTATGTAGATAATGTCTATCATGTTGATGTCTATCATGTCGTCCATGGAATAAATTTGCATAATTGTGATTAATGATGACATGTACTTTTTTTTGGTTCCCTGTATTTTTCATTGTCTTTTATAATACTTGATTATTACTTGTCAACGTCAAGACCATTTTGGGCTCGCTCATTGACTTATTTAACAATATCGGGCATGATTGAACTATCATTTATATTAGAGCGAGGTCATTTTACCATATTATAGCAATCTCATTTTATTGTCTTTTGTCAATCCTCCATGACTTATGATAAGTCCAATGTTACTAACAATCATCTACAAATCAGACCTCATGTGACCTAACGATGGTGGATACTAATGATTCATTTTATATCCATCCAACTGATAATTTGGACATGAATTTGACACTATTGACAAAGGTCACGTACTTGTAGATAGTGAATGCAAACAATCCATTGTATATCCATTAAACTGAGATTCAAATCATTACTTTTGTCCATCATACCATTTATACAATATTCTATGACGATCGTATAACGAAAGACAAAGAACTACTTCCAAACCTAAAATTGATCCCTTTCTCTCATACCATCTCGGGCAGCACAGGCTGTCGCCTTTTAAGTGATTGGATACCCTCGTTAGTCGTTCGATAAACATGTCCAAGGACAGAAACAAATAGAAAAGATTGTTCAAGCCTAATCCTGGCTTCTGATTAAGAGAGATTAGGGTTTTCACGCATCATTGCGAGATGTCCGGAAAACACCTTTTTTTTTACACCTAAAAGTGCATATATGCCTGATTACGTAGAGATTCCCGAGACACCTTGCACTAGCTTAGATCATCTAGACTCATGTGCGCCGGGATCATGCAAATATTGCTTCTTTACTGCACTTGTTGTAACAATATAAGTAAAATGTATAATTTTTAATGCACTGACTTTCCTTTTGACGTGTGTTGTGTTATTACTAGAGATGTAACCTAAAGAGTGAATAAATCATGAAATTAAACTTGTTAGATTTTGTGAAATTATGAAAATCAAGTTTGTTTATGCAAAACAATTTAATGTATGCAAGAGTAAGCTAATAATATTAAGTACAATATACTTTTGTCAAACAAATATAGAAATAAATAAATAAAGAGAAACATAAGATTTGCAAACAAATTTTTATAGTGATCAGATTAGATCAAGCCTTTATCCACTCTTCTAGAGTAATGAACACTAATAATTTCTTGAAAAGTTACAGATAGCCTATGCTACTTGTACCCAGAACTAGTAGATCACTTTGTTAATACACTTCTCGTAGAGATTACAATCAATGAATTACTCTTAGTAACAATGAACTGTTTGCTCAATAGTAAGAGTATGTGTATTTAGAGAATAAAGCTTTCTCAAATTGTCAACGTTCTTGCAAATCATATCTTCCTTACCGTATGTTGATTTTCTTATATGGTCTTCAAGATCCTCACAAACGGTAGAAAGATCAATTTGGCCGCTGAAGAGACACTCTATGGTCACCAAGAGATCTATCGCCCATACAATCAAATCGTCTTAGCGACAATATAGATTTAGGGAATCATCCTTCCTAGCAATTTGATCAACAACTGATTAAATTTCCCTTCGAATGTTTATCTTCATAATAGCAGGCATGTGAATAGTTGTCAATATTCCATAAGACTTTCACGTGATAGTCAACAATATGATTGGGTCCTCAAATTAGAATTCGCAATTATATAATACACATGTTCCTCTCAAGTGATATAGTGAGCTGCTTCTATCGACAACGCATGAACTCTATCAAGTTTTCTTGCCAGTAGTTAACATAGGTACTGCTTTCCACTATATCTTCCTAAGTATAATCATAATTATATAAGCTGTTGACCTTATCACAATACCTCCAAATTCTCATGAACTTCTCGTTTCTTAACTTGTTCACCTCCATTAAAGTCCTTTAAGCCACCATTTGTCTTTTGCTTCACATTTCTGGATATATTGATGTGATAGTCCATGTGATAGAGCTTTCCTTGCTTTGGTTCAAACTGAGACAAGAAAAAATCTGCATTGATTGATCTAGTGATTGGATCTCTATGCTTATTCCGATAGAAAATGAAATATTCAAATGATTTTTCATCGAATGACTATTCATCTATTGTATTTTCACGTAAATAGGGGTAAGAAAGTTCTATGGAAAAATGGTGGTTCAATTCGATGTTGTATAAAGGAAAATTAGAATACAAGTGTGGGCTAAGTAAATCAATTGATAGGTTTGGTAATCCTATTGAAAAAACCAGTGTAAGTGAAGATCCGATTAGAAACGATACGGATATATTTGATATAACCAAATGGTTTGTCGACTTCAAAATATTAAACGGATTTTCTCAAGTACTGTTGATGTTAATAGATAAATTGTTATTTCCTTTTAAATATACATAATAAAAGTCTTGAATGCACTTGCTAAAATAGTCTTGTCTTTAATTTCATTTTTGATAATTTGCATAGCCTGAGTATAGAGGAAGAATTGTCTCTCAGATCCGTATGACCGGATCGACCGCAGTCGCACGCGAACTTCACATATAGAATTTACTAATCAACGGTTAAGATGAACCCGAACGAGCAGATAGGGTCAAGACGAAAATTCTCCAGCGGGGCCCACTATCCTCTCACCAAACACCTTTAAAATTTTCTAGGAAACTGCCATCAAAGCACGTGTGCCACTTGTCGTGTGCTTGGACTTTTCAAACTTGGCCCCCCACGTGCCACTCCACGGAAAAGTGCATAAATACCCATCCTCCGCTCCCCAAAGCACTCGTTGGATTCTTCAGTGCGCGTGCGTGCGTGTTAGAGAGAGAGAGGATGGTGAGATCTTCGTGCTGTTGGAGGGCGGGGCTGAAGAAAGGGCCATGGACACCTGAAGAAGACCGAATACTCTCCTCCTACGTCCAGAAGCATGGCCACCCTAACTGGCGAGCTCTTCCCAAGCATGCTGGTAATCAAAACCCTTGCACCCGTTCGCATGAATTCGATCAGGAGTGTCTCCTTTTGCGAAACTACTCGGTAGCTAACATGAGAAGCAGCCACCACCGCTCGCAGCAGCAGCATTGGCTTCAGGCTCTCTCTCCTTCACGAATAGGAGAAGTTCAAACCCTAGTGTTGTCGTTAGGAATTCTTAAATGTGACGTCATGGTGGTGGATTATGTGCTAGCGTCACCCTGGGTTTACCTCACCGGCTGCCAGCTGTACGGGATTCTCAAGTCACAAAAAAAAAAAAAAAAATGAGAAGCAGTCCCGTGCGTGAGGTCCCGTGCTCATTCATGCACGCTTTGACCAGTTGTTAGCAGCATGACTTTGAATTGTCTCCTGCATGGCCTGTTTTCCACTCGCGTGATGCGACTGCAGTTGACCAATGGACATATTCATCGATCTCATTCTAAGTGCCCCTTTTTTTCTTCTTTTTGTCATTTACTGGATATTCGTCTCAGGACTGTTGAGATGTGGGAAGAGCTGCAGGCTTCGGTGGACCAACTACTTGAGGCCAGACATAAAGAGGGGCAACTTCAGCTCCGAGGAAGAGGAGACCATCATCAAGTTGCACGAAATGCTGGGAAACAGGTACTCCTTAATTCGCACTGCGTACCCACAATCAACGCAGGACTCTTGATCAACCACAGGGAAAAAAGAAATTCTAAAATAATATCGAGAGCGTTTATTGTGTTTTTTTCTTGCCAGGCCATTTTTTCCTTGGGTCGGCTTTCTAATTTGAGGATTACTAATATAGACATCAATCGCGCATTTCTATTGTAACTGAATTTGTATATCCATAATAAGTAGCCAACTAATTAAATATGTAATTGAAGAATATTATGGCCGCCCTTTTTTCTTTTTTTTTTTTTTTCATTTTTGTAGGGACCTTAGGTTTTCCTCTATTTAAAGTGATCTTTTCTATCATTAAAAAGTTGAAAAAATCAAATAAAAAACACTTTCCATAGTAGCTTGTTCAGTCAATATGTCACGTAGTAAGATTGAAGCTACTCGGGTGTTGAGCATCTTTGTTTTTTTTTTTTGGTAAAATGTTGAGCATCTTTGTTTCAGCAGTAGAGAATCTAAGAATCTAGAAAGTATATTCGAATTAAATAAGTTGCTTCTAACAATGGTTCATTCCATTTAAACAATTAAACCAACAATTTTTTTATCGGTCTTGCATATTTAAATACCCACTCAAAGCTTTTCACATCATTTTCAGTTCACGAACACGGTCGTTACCGACCGAAACAAAAAAGAAACGGTCGTTGTTATAAGGATGTCTAAAAATATTTTTGGAGCATAGTATAACTAACCTGTGAGACCAAACTACATGCATGCATCTTAAATGTCATTATCTGGCGTTCAATTTGTCATATATATATATATATATATAATAGTCATAAAGATCCCTAATAACTATTCTAATTAAACCAGATTTTCTGTGCATGAATTGGTTTAGGTGGTCAGCGATTGTAGCAAAATTGCCTGGACGTACAGACAACGAGATAAAGAACGTCTGGCACACCCGCCTTAAAAGAGAGTCAAGCAGAAACAAGTCGACCACCACCCAAGCACCGCCTCCGCCTCCGCCTCCACCTCCGACGCCACGCCTGCCTTGTCCATCAATTCTAGCACCGTCAATGACCCGCCGGAACCAGAAGATTCGAACTGCTCAAGACCGCCCGGATTCGAGAGCCCATGGTACGCTCGAAGTTCATCACCTCCACAATCTTCTAGCAAAACTTCGTACACCTCCGACCCTGTGATGGCCACTGCGGAACCGAACTACAACCTAGACGTCCTCATTGTTGATCAAAACCCGACCGAGTCCATCGAATCGGTCCCAGATTTCTGGTCGGATCCAATCTCAGCCAATTCCTACGTCAGCTTGTCATCGGATTTTGCGGGATTAAGCAGTAGTGACGATCAAGCTCAACAAGTTGAATTTCCCTTGGACAAAACTCTTAACGACTTGCAATTTTGGCCCGAATTCAAAGACGTGCCATCAGATTTTGGCCAGGCCAATGAAGCGCAGCAACATGAATTCCCATGGGACATGAATGATCGGTTTGAACTGTGGAGTGGCGATGGCAATTCAATGATCGACGACGGGGTTGACTATTTCTGGTACGATCTTTTGGTGAGAGCTGAGGGTTCAGAAGAACTGCTGTTCCCGGAAATTAATTAGCTCAAAGGGAAGAGATTCACGCACGACCGGTTCAGCGCCACCCCACTCCACGGCGGCCTGGAGCAAGAGTCTGCTTGGAGTCCAAAAGGAAGAAACGATCTCGCCATCGTTATTTCCACGACAGCTGAATAGATTTGAATTGGACCGAGGTGTTGTTGACCCATTTGAGCATGTCTACGTAGGTGTCGTGCCGTGTAGCGGTTAGAATAATGTGACGTAGGATATTGGACGATGAGAAATTAAAAGAAAAAGACAAAATAGGAAAATATCTCGCAAGAGGAGAATATGTGGAAATTTTGCGTATTGATCTCTCGAATTCATGAAAAGTCACCTCAAGTATCTCAGTTTCAAATTCCAAGCAATGATGCCGACCTTTGGCGCAGAAAGAATATCTGCCCACCTCTCTTATTCGTGATTATCTTGGTGGTTTAGATACATAAATTGAGGACGCTCTTGCCCTTTTCTTTTTGGTCCCCCCTAATTAAAATGATTATCGGTTCACGTTAACCATGTCTGACAGACGCTTATCATTACACGCAATCATTTCGGGAAGGTTGGATTTCCAAATACGTTGCTACATCGAAAACGACAGTATTGGTGGTTTAGAAACATAAATTAAGGATGATCCTGCCATTTTTCTCTCCCCCTAATTAAAATGATTATCAGTTGATGCTAATTATGTCTAAAAGACGCTTATCGTTACGTGTATTCACTACAGAAAGATTTGGATTTCTGAGTACATAGGTACATCAGAAACGATATTATTAACAGTTTCCTTTCGAGATTGAGTGTAAATTTGCTATAGGAGCACTCTTTGATATAAGGAAAATGTTGAAAAATGTCCATTGGGCCCTTGTTTTTGGATATGAAATTTTCCCAGGGGCTTTGAAAATTGTTATTCCCACTCTTCATTGACTAGTGCTCGAGGGGCATTATTAACAAGACCCTCGACACATGTTTATGCGCTCCGCCATCTCCGAAAGAAAAAGGAGGCGACTATGTAATGCACTTTCGAACTGTGGAGAACTTAAGGTTTTATTTTTTTTATTTTTTCATTTTTTTGGACAAGTCGTTTACAGCACACTTATGATTCGTCGATTGTAAGGGAAAATCCCCACTACAAAAACCCTAGCAATTAACACAGGTTTTATACAGTACAAAGGCATCACCAAATTAGACGTGTAGGCTGAAAATGTAAACCCTGATCTAATCGACATGTCCATTAAGTTTGATATGCGAGTTATTCTTAAGTGTGAACTTTAGCTTTAATCTTGCAAGCATGCAAGCCCAATAATTAGTGTAACCTTAATTTGAGAAATCCGTTGCAATGTACACAGTATCACTATCGACAAAAGAACTCATGTTAGTACCTGTCAGAACTGATGCATGAACTCCACTCTATCATTGAAAGAGACTATAATGATTTGAGCAACTGCATTTTGAATCAAATAAAGAATTCTGTCAATGTTTTCCTTTTTGCCAAAATCCTTCATTCATTTAAATAATCAGATGACTAAGTATCTTAAAGCCAAATTATATGAGAATTGATCACCTCTAAGGTGGTTGATCTAGTTGTAAAAGGGTCACCTGTCTTCAATGAAATCACTAGTGCAATTCGCGTCGTGGATAAACCTTTAAAGGATTTGCACTGTGTTACATTGTTACTACGTACTTTGTATTGAGAAATTTTCTAGTGGATCTATGGTAATGGGCTCACCAATCTTGAATTTTCTGTTGGAATACAATACGTGGAAATAACAAGATTTTGCAATTTACGTCAACGTGAAATCACCAGAGAAATAAATAATAAATAATAAGGACACCAAAAATTTATATGGTTCGGTCCGAATATTACTACTTATGTCCACGGGAAGAGCCAACAACAAATAATCTACTATAATCAGAGAATCAAAGTTTACATTTCCCACATATAGATTTAACCCAAAATTCAAAGTGTTTATAAATAAATAACTCACTTGAACATAAATTCATGACACAAAATTACCGTGCATTCAAGTTTGAAACAAAAACGTGTGCAGCTCTCTGCAGCTTGACGTTTGTGGCTTCTGTGTACAGCTCCTTTTCTTTCGTATGCAGCTTGACGTGTGCTACCTCTATGTACAACTCATTTTCTTTCGTAGCACGCACGTCCAAGGGCAAATTCATGTGCCCAAAGGTCAAATATTTGACTTGGGCCCACCAGCTCTTTTTTTTTTCAACTCCACGTGCAGAGAGGTTTGCTTCCTTCCTTCTACGTGCACAGGGCTTCGGCGAGTCTTGTAAGGCTGCAGCAGCCTCACGCCAAAGGAATAATTCCTATATATATGTTCTTATACGTGTGTGCCCAGAGTCAACACTTTGACTCTGGCCCCACGGTCAGATTCATTTTTTCCAATAAGAACTCGTGACTGCAAAGGGAAGAAGGGAAAAACTTCCTTTTTTTTTTTTTATTTCCTCTTTTTGTAATCTTTTATGGAGTCCGACGAAATTTTTTTTACTTGGAAAATCTTTATAAATAAAATTCGATTTAATAAATCGTTATTCGGATTCAAACTCGAGACATCAATTAAATATTTTCAGTCCACGAGTGATACATCATAACTATTACTTAAGTCAACATTTCGTAACGAGTGTTGGACCTTTTGATTTTACCTGAAGAGAGTTGCTAGCGTTGATCATCCCTTCCCACATTTTATTAACAATGGAAAGTTAATTGCAAATAAATCATTCGTATCATTTGCTGCTGCGACACCACCATCGTCGCCCGGAAAGAAGCATAGCTTCTGCTCCTGCCCATGCAAACATGATCACACTTGTCACTTTAAAAAATCGGAGCCGATGGACATTTTCTTTTCGGGATGATTAAAAGTTGATGGAATTCTTTCATGGGCGATGGTCTCAGTAAAAAGGAGCTATAATTCCGAGTATAATATGAAAATTTTCTCATTCAATATTCAAATGCTGTAATTCAATGTTTTTTGTGCTCAGTCTTATGGGAATGGTCGTCTGTTGTCGGTTAACTGATGGTTGAATTGAGTTGGATTTGCTTATATTTGAACATTTTGCTGATAGAGATTAGAAAATGGGTGCACGAATGGTCCTTTTTCAAATGATTGATTAGACCGCGGCTGATCCTATGGAGTAGATGGAGGAATTGGTTATTCCTTTGTTACGCAAGCTATAGCAATGAGGCCACATGGTGGGATCCATGTGATGTACAACGACAGGTTGATGAAGCTGAGAAGTCTTATTCCACGTCCTTACTGATAGATCCCTCCATTCATCGTTCAAAATCATTCAAGGTATGCTTTACTTCTTGAGTATGACCAGTGCATTTATTCTCTGGTTTCTCATATTGTTTATCAGTGTCAAATTTATGTAAGCTCTTCTCTACAATGTATGCTTGGGGTGGTCATCTAGTTCAAGGGTGTTACTATTAAGAATCATCTCTTGGCGATATGAGTTGTAATTCTTAGAGGTTTTTCCATTCTTTCATCATTAGGATATAAGTACTGGTGATAGTTTTATGACTTTGTGTGTCTCGTTTAACAATTTTTTGTTGACATGAACACATTGATTTGAAATTTACTTGTAAAAGCTGTATTTAGAATTTGGCAACGATAAGTCCTTCAAAATTCAGGTTGAAGGTCACTGAATGCTCATGTAAAGTGGAAAACTTATTTTTGTCTTGTTTTGATGTGTTCTATTGAATTCTGATTTACATAAAAGAAACAATTAATGTCGGCATGTTCGTAGGGATCCTTTTTGGTGCAACTATATAGTTTGAGCATTGATATCTCTGTAAGAGATAACCTTTAACTACGGATTGTCAAAGACACATGGTTTCTATTGTTGTTATGAGTTAAAGGTGTACTTCTAGCTAATCTTGTTGGGCTTCTATGACAGTTCTTAGGAAAGATTAACTTCTTTCTTCTCATCTACCTTTCTTTCTCAAGTCTCACTATGCCTCGAACCTTTGTTAGTGACGTTTAATATCTTTAATCCATTATTAAAAATCCATCCATGCTTACTGCTGCAATTTCTCACTGGAATGAGACCAGACCAAGAGAGAGACGAAGTTAATGGCCCTCTTGTCATGGAGTACTATTGAGATTACTGCTGGGGATGCAGTGACAACTTCTTATTCTTCTCTCCTCTATTTCTTTACCTTTTCTTATTCCTTTTTCCATAGGATCGAGTTGAAAGGCTTCAACAGAAACTAGATGCTACATATATTTATAAGTAGCGACCGAAACAAACTGTGTTGTTTACAGGTTTGTTATTCCTTGCAAAAATGATGCTTGATTGACTAGCTTTGGATAACCCGCTTGTCATGGTGACTGGTGAGTGCCATGAAAGTGAAGTCCTTAGCTGCAGTTTAGTTATTTTATTGTTTCCCTTGTATCTGCTCGTGAACCAAGTAATAAAGAGGACTCGTTTTCAAGATTCTTTTTGTGTAAATGTTGCTTCACTTTTACCACTAGTTTGAGAACCGAGATCTTATTTTTTTCAGTCCTCACTGATGTTCAAGATTTGGCATGCATTGGTGTGATTGGGTTCTTCACACAATTGATATAGGTTACACACTTAAAATGAGCTTGCCAAGGAATGAGAAGTATTGCTTTTAGGTAAGTTCCTTCATTCTGTTACTTGTAATGTGTCAAAGAAGTGAAGGGACTTTGCAGAAGATTTCTACATTATCTGTTCTGTTGTACTTTCCCCCCTTTTGTTCTATTAAGAAATAGATGACAGGCAAATTCTAAAGAGATGCAATTGACAATTTTATACCTAATGAATAATCAAGACAATAGGTATGTAAGACAAAGCAATTGACTTTTGTGCACATTGCCTTATGTAAACACCTAATTTGGTTGCTTTCATGAGAGAGAGGTGACTGGAAGGTCCCTTGCATTCTCATGCTTGTGGTGCAGCAACGAAATGATCAAGGCTCTCCATCAAATGCAAGACTCTCATGCATGAGTAGCTATTTCCGTATAATTAGTGTCATAATAAACGGAAAGCACACTCGTGCTCAAATGCTCTGCACTCCTTTTCTTTTTGAGAAAATTCTAGGTCTACCAAAGAGGCATCCAGCGTTATACTACTATTTCTCAGTTTAAGGACAGAATCTGTGAGAACATCGGTGCATTGCAAAATCAGTAAGTGCAATTTGTGTTTCTTGTAAGCGGGGGTTGTGACCACATAAGTTTAGCTGGTGGAGAGAGCGAGTTTCATCTCTTGTTGCTGATGCTCATATAAGGTAGAGCAGTTTGCGAGTCATGCTACTCGATAGGAATGATTAAGAAAGGATGCATGCAACTTGGGTTTTGAGTCAAGACCGAGTCAAGACCAGTCAACTTGGCAGGAAGTACATCAATAAGACCTCCACTTAAGCTATCCTTTTGGAGAAATTATTAAAAGACTAAGCATCTATTAGCTCTGTGGAAGGTTTGACAATCACATGTAATGATATACTATAGTTGTCATGATATATTGCCATTAGTTATAATCAATTGATGCTTACAGTTTGGTCATCATCTATCGATCCTCACCCGACGGACAAGAACTCTTTACCCCTATAGCTTCATAAGTTTCCACCTTCCTCCAAACTATAACTTATCCGAGGGCCAATCCGAGGGCCAATCCAGGCAATCACCTCGGATGCCCTAACCTGCGTTCACGGTTGCAGCTCCAATTGGTGGATGAAGCTTTAACAGATCCTTGGATATTTACACTTAACAGCTAGAACTTGGCTTATAGGAAATTGAAACACAAAATCCTCATCGAATCAAATATATAAATATTGCAATTAATCATTCGAGATTGGCAAGATGCTTATTGACAACATCGATATTTACTAATTTCACTGTCCATAATGATTTGCTTTTCATTGTTTACCGAAAATGTATGTCACTTGAAATGTGTAGTGTAGAAATTCAGAAAATACAGTTAAATTACCTCTTTCATGCGACCAAGGTTCTTGTAGAATTCTTTTATAGTTCACTCGAAAATATAAGGCCCTAATGTATAAAAGAGAAGAAAAATAGTTAACAACACTTAATGAGTCGACATATTTTCGACCCTCCATTGTTTTTCCCTGTTCAAAGTCCAACCCCTATGTTTTGCCTTCACTCGATTTTGTTTTTTGTGTAGAACCAACACGATATATCATGCAAGGCAGCAGAAGAGATAAAACAATAGAAAGAAAACACCCAGACGTCATCACTAGATGTAAAATTCGAAGTATCGAAAGCACAAATTCAGATTTCAGTACAATTTTACTTCCAATGACCTAACAATTTCGTGTTCATAAAAGGAATTGCTAACTTTCTGTACCAGCCGTGGATCTATCTTGTCATTTCACTAATCTGCTTACTTCATCAGTGTTAAGAAGCCAAACATTTTAGCTATGGCTTAAAAGCATGGTTCGATCCAAAGCAAAGGAGAAGATTTCCCCTCGACATGCAGCTCGACCGTACCATCTTCGAGGTGGTATATTCCCATGCCTGTGTCTCCTCCATCTTCAAAAAACTGGGACGATGAGAGACGAACGTAAGTAAAATAAATACAATTCGGCTTGATGAGATGATCTTCATCGACTTCCAAAGAGAAGGAAGAATTGTGGCCCAAGAAGAGGGACGTGTTCTCCAAGTTCTCAACTTCTGTGCACATTTGAGTATCAAGGTCAATCTCGAGAACACGGAATCGAAAGGTTATGGTAGATGCTACTTGTTCCTGTAGTGACACAAACAACAGAGATCCCGTTGTTGATTGCACTAGATACACTTGATTCACATACCAAAGGGATCCTGGGGGATACTCATGCTTGAATTCTGGGAGTCTTTGCGGCATCTGGAAAACTACTCGAGCCTCAAATGGAGTTGGTCCATCAACATCGCACCTCAATATCCTATTTTCAAAATCAACAGCAACAAAGGACCCCTTATAATATATGACATCGTAATTATTTTCATCTGTGGGGGAGTCCACTGCCGTCCACTCCTCTTCGCCAGGTTTCCAAAGCCCTAACTGTCCATTGTCATAAATGACCATGACCTTGTAATCTGGAGATGTAGTAGGGCTATCAGATAGGACGAACTTACGGACGAATTCAACATCAAAGAAAGGCAAATCTTCGATGTTGGGGAACTTATTCCAATTGGGAAGCTTAATAATATGACTGTAACGCGACATGGGAGTCTTTAGCATGCGGAATTCCCAGTCTCTGCTGGTCATCAACACCCAACCTCGCGAAGAGAAATATCCATTCGCCATCATTTCCGGCAAGAACTTTTTGTGAACCTGCTGACATGAGAGGCAGAAAAACTCACGCCACAGCATCCCCTTTTTGTCTGTGAGCATCAACCATGGGACATCACTCCTCTCTTTGACGGCAGCAGATTGCCACGAACGGCACACTGCTCGGAACGCCGATAAATTCTTTGGACAAAGGCGCTGGGAGCATAGTTGTAACAACTCTGGTGGGAGCTCTGCCCAGTTTCTCGCCATACTAAATTCAAAGCAGAATCCGACAAGGGAGATAGAAAATCAGGATGGAGAAAGATCAGGAAGACTATCAGGTACCTCATTGCGCATCCAAATCAGGTTTAATATTTAAAGAATCCGCTTATCTCACACAAATCCCATCAACAAATGCCTTCTTGAACTTGTTTCTTTCAGAGAAGATGCATTCTGACTTCACTCAGACATTTCATCGAATAAGTGGCATGCACTTTGAGTAATGAACTTCCGCTCACATATAATAAGGCCAAGAATCACTATCAGGTCATGACTACAGCTTCAATGCACATTCGAGACATTGATAAAGCTTTTAACGGAGACGAATTTCACATGAGCCTCAACCAAATCACATTAACACATGCCTTCAGAGAACATGCATTCTGCTTTCACTCAGACATTTCATTGAACAAGTGGCATGCACTTCGAGTAATAGTAATGAACTTCCGCTCACGTAAAAGGCCAAGAATCACTATCAGGTCATCACCACAGGCTCAATGCACATTCGAAACACTGATGAAGCTTTAACCATAGACGAATTTCACATGCGCCTCGACCACGTTTCTCAGACTCGATTACCCATATTAATATTGAGAATCTACTCTCATACCTGGTAGATGCCATGACCAGGAGCACCCCCGATCGTACTGAGAACCGGAATTCCCAAGAAAGTCGTCGCCGGTGGGTCGACGCTGCAGAGCACTGCAACTGCTGCGCCTTTAGAAACTTGAAGACGGGCGGTGATCGATGATGCCCCGGACACCCTTCAGAAACAACGGAGGAAAAGCGCGAAGACGGAATCCAGAAGATTCTTTCAGCTCTCGCTTCTTTGAGGGATGTGTACGAATGGTGGAAGGCGGTCGTCGGCGAACACCGGTGACCGGCCAGCCGACGGCGGGTTTCTTGGTCGCGGGCGTCGTCCCTTGGGAGTTCGTCCGTCGTTCCAGAGAGAGCGAAATAACAAGGGAATGGAGGATGGGTTCCACTTCGTTTTACTGGCCAAACTGATGGGCTGAGTTTGGAGCCCAAACGGAATGGGCCAAATTAGATCAAAATCTATGGGCTTCGGCCACAGTTATCTGGATGAACGGAACAGGCCCAATCAGATTGAGGCCTTTTCTACGGCGGTTATTTGTTATCCGTCCATCATTTTTTTTATTGCCCCATTGACTTATTTATATGTTTTTGTACATATCACAAAATTCGGATTCAATTTGCCGGCAAAATTTCATACGTCGGAATGGTTATAAAGGCATGTGCGCATAAGGTAAAGGTTACATGGGAAAATAGGACGGGTTGAAAAAAGACGTTTTGTTTTCTGAACTTTTTTTTTTTTTGAAAGAATATGGTTTGTTAAAATTCACGAAAGGATTAATTTTATCATGATTAAATAGGTTGGCACATTTATTGGAAAAAGGAAAGAAAAGATCCAAATTGTTTTGGTGCTATGATATTAAGAATTGCCGGTGGTCTGCCTTTTTTCAGAACCCATGATTTTTTTAAGGAATTTTATTTATTTATTTTTTGGAAATAACCATAGAAAGTTTCAAATGGGTTTATCTCTTATAGACGGGCGGTGTATGAATTGATTCGGAGCAAGTGCTTGTTCTTTTTTCCTAATAACTATAAAGTAAACTTGGCCATCGTTAGTTGTATAGTGGCAAGATTTAATTTAGGAAAATTTTAAAGTTGCAATATCGAGTACGGAGTATTGAAATTAAAAGATCTTTTTAATTTTGTTCTTAATTTGTGTTGCTGCAATGGTACGGAGTACATAATATATCCTTGTAATTGAATTTTTTTTATTAATTGTCCAAAAAAATCATAAATATAGTATTACACTCTTGTCAAACAAGTTTTAAATTTTTTTAATTTTGCCAATTGAATACGTTCAGCCAAATTTAACTAGAAATCGCTACTATGGATGTTGTCTATTTTACATTGCACAGTTGGCTCTAATATAGATTATTTATAATAATATTTTAAGTATTTTTTTATTTTGTATTTTTATTTTATTTTTTATTTTTCCTTTATTTTGTTCTTTTCTTCCTTGTTTTTCCAACTCTGGCAAGTGAGTTCATTGGCCAACCATCACCAATCACAAGTGAGGGTCAGCAACCCCCACTTGGTCTTGGCGAGGCTCTAGCCGACCATGGGTGAGGACTATGACACCTCACTAGCCACACCCCTAAGCGAGGGGTTCGTGGCCTCACCCAGACCAAGCAAGGGTCCCCAATAGTCATCAATGATTTTTCGGCCAAAATCAACCGAGATAGACTCAATTAATTAAACATGAAAATGTTTAAAAATTAATATACAAAAATTATAAGATTCGAGACTCAATTGGTATACTTGCAATAGGTTTAGGTTTGCGCATGACAAAATTTAAAACATTTACGACAAAAATTTCTTAATTTCTATTCCCCGGATAAGTTTCTAAGCAAAGAAAAACCCGTTTGATAATAATTCAAAATTTCTATTTACAAACAAAATCCGTTTGATAATGGAACAAAATTTCTATTTCTAGGAATATAAATTAATTATTTAACAACATAGGAAATCCTCAAATACAAAATAATAGTCGAAATAATAGTAATACTGTAATACAGTACAAAAGTTGAAAATACAATTTCATGGAATTTCCAACATATTATTATTTCTTGCCATTTTATTAGCAATTGTTTTCCTAAGCGTATTTATTTGGTTTCCCTCCTCGGTCAATGTATCGTTTGCAAGCTCATCCTGCGTAGGTTCAAACAAGTACTGCGGAAGCATGAATATGGGTGCCATCAATGGCGCATATACAGCCTTGTCATTTTATCAAAAACAAGTATTATACAAGATTATCAACAAAATAAAATTAATTGTGTAAAGAAGTATATAAGAATTCTACCTTAAAGTAACGTTTATGGTTAGGAACCAATTGAGGGAAGGTCAGTTTATTTTGATTCTCGAATTAAATTAGTCCAATTGCTCATCCCTAATTTCTTTATTGTTGCTCAATGAACCTTTAATGGCCCTTGCATAGCAAAGAGAGAGATTCTCTTGAATCTCTTGCCTTCGAATTAAAATTCAAGATTGTGTAACAATCTAATTATTTTGATTTTGCAAGAATTTTGAATCCGTCAAAAAATAAGGTTAAATTTGTAGGCATGTTTTTTATTCATCTATTATGTAAGAACTTTTTCTTCAACTGGCCATGCGTGTGACTTTTCTAGGAGGAAAGAGCCCCATTGTTTTTAAGTAAGCATTTAAGAACTTTGGTCGTTTTTGAAAATTGGGGACCCATTTGATTGCCTTTCATCCTAAAGAAGAAGTTATCAAAAAAAAAAATTGAAAATAAATGCAAAAAAAAAAAAAAACACAAGCAAAATGAGAAAAAGAAAATTAGCAATAATTTGTGAAGTTGTGGTTATGAGTGAATTAAGTTAGCAAGAAAGCGCAAAGTTCTTTTATATGGTTTGATTTCAGTTTCTGATTTCTATTTCAGAAACTGAGAAGTTAAAAATTTCAGTTTCTGATTTCTTCAATTTCTCTATTTTTGGAATAGAAATCTGTTTCAAAAATAGATAAATCAAATTGCGTTACCAAACGGATTTCTGTTCCAAACCTGTTCCGGGGAACAGAGAAACAGAGAAATCGAGAAATAGAAATTTTATTATACGCGCCCTTAGTATTTTTTTGGACAATTTTCCGAAAAGCACAATATTTTTTTTTTCAAGCCGAAGCCATAAGTAGTAATTGATAACTATTGTTTAAGTGATAACTATCATTTTCTGCCATAATGTGCATTGATGGTCTATTTTCACTACAAAACTCCAGCAATTGACATAGGGTTTATACAGTTCAGAGGCATCACCTAATTACATGTGTAGTTTGAAAATTTAAACCATGATATCAACATGTCTATTAAGTTTGATATGCGAGTTATTCTTACTTACGAGCTTTAGCTTTAATCCCGCGCAACGTGCAAGCCTAATAATTAATGTAACTTTTAAGATTCAAGTTGTGATCTTACCCTTCATATGAGAAAATCAGTTGCAACGTGCACATGATCAATGTCGACAAAAGAACTCATGTAAGTCCCCATCAGAAAAGATGCATGAACTCCACTTCACCATTCAAAGAGACTACAATGATTTGAGCAATTGTATTATGAATTAGAAAAAGTATTCTTTCAATGTTTTCCATTTCTTCGAATTTCTTTCAATGATTCAATTAGCTAATTAAATGACTAAGTATCTTATAGCCAATTCACATGAGAGTCAATCGCCTCTAAAGTGGTTGATCTAATTGTAAAAGGGTCACCTATTTTCAACGAAGTCACCAATACGATTCTCATTGTAGACAAATGTCTAAACAACTTGCACTGCATTACGTAGTTATTGCATACTTTTTATCGAGAAATTTTCCCCTATTAGCATATTGGTGGCCCTACAGTAAGGGCTCATCAACCTTAAATTTTCGGGGGCCATAAGTGGCAAGCAATAGCTATTGTGTAATGTGACATTTCGTAATAGGTGTTGGACCTTTTGGTTTTGTCCAAGAGAGCCACTAGCATTGATCACATTATTAGGGGAACGGTTGCATGCCGTGGGTTAACTAGTGATTGAATTGGGTTGCTCTTTCTTATTTTGGAGCATTCATTGATAGAGATTAGAGAATGAGTTCATTTATGGTCTATTTTCAAATGATTAAATAGACCGTAGCTGATTCTATGGAGTAGATGGAGAAACGGTAATTCATGATGGTTATTCCTTTGTTGCACAGTATATAGCAATGAGGCCACATGGTGGGATCCATGTGATGTATAAAGACCGGTTGGTCCATCAATTCCTATCATTTAAGGTTGAGACATTTTCTGCATCTTGCCACAGTTTCATGGTGAACTTTCTAGGTTTGTCGCCGCTACGTAATAATTATTCCAAGATGAGAGTTTATATGTGAATGAGTTTGCGCTAAACGTGGCGTCATTATGGATGAATAAGAGATTCGTGTTAACATTTCATTTTGATTATATAAACCAAACTATTGCTAAAAAGGTGGGAAGGTGCAACTATAGTGCGGTTCTTGAACATTTATGAATTAGAGGTTTAAGTTTTGTTCAAGTCTATTGAAGATTTATAAATTAGAGGTATTACATTTGTTCAGATCTGTTGTGAGGTTGGAAATGTGCAACTATAGTTAGGTTCTTGAAGATTTATCAATTAGAGGTTTATGCTTTGTTCAGATCTGTTGCGAGGTTGGAAATGGGCAACTCTAGTGGGGGCTCTTTAAGATGGAAAAGAAGCGTCAAAAGCTCGATCTCAGGAATAAATCTAAAAACTAAACCTATAGCCCCTTCTGATTTCACTGATAGGGAGGGAAAGGGGAAGGAGACGGGGCAAGTGCTGTTTAGGTAACGAGATTAACATAATTTACTGCAGGTGCATGATTTTAACATCTACATTGTGTTAAGTAATTGTTAGGGAAATCCCTTATGATGTTTTGAAGATGACAAAATAAATCAAAGGCTACTAACGTGTTTAATGGTTGAGTAATAGACTATGCAAATGATAGAACATGTAAATGATAATATTAAAGTTTGAAGATGGCCAGAAGACTTAACGTAACACATATCCAAAGTATATTTTGAAGATTTCCAGACTTCTGTGTCAAAGTCTGAAGACTGCCAGACTTTAGTGTCAAAGTCCGTTCTACATCAGAAGTCTGCTTACTCTGACAAATTCTAGACTGAACGTGAATGCTAAACTAGAAAACAGACTCTATGCTGAAGTTGAATTTATTTAGATTGTGTTCAAACCTTAAAACTAAATCTGTTCAAAAGCAAAATATGTTCATACCTAGATTGTAAAGTCTATTGCACTCAGACTCGGATTGTAAAGTCAATTTCACTCAGACTTTACATCCAGATTCAATAGAACGTAACACAAGCCCCAATCATATAATGGCTAATGATCTGGTTTGGATTCTACATCAAGATTGATTTGATTGACTCAATCTAATTGATTGATGATTGGATCTTGAAGACAAGAACTTTCTATACGAATGAGCTTTACTTATGGAAACCAAGATTCTATTTGTATGGGTGATCGAAATCAATTTGGGATTCTACTTCTATCACTCAACGGCTACCAAATCTTATAGATATAGATCTGTCCAATGGGTAGATTGGAAAACGATTCTCGAGATACTGTCCAACAGCTAGTTTGGAAGTGGAGGAGTATTTAAGGAGATGAAGGACCAATAAGCAAATAAGAGACAGAACGTAGAATTTATAATTCCAAAGTTTGAGTGACCTCTAATTATACACTTGTTTCTTGTAAGCTTAAACGTTTGTGATCGTGAGAGAAATACTAAAAGAGTGACTTAGTGAGATAATGTGATCTACTACTAAGTGTTTGCACTTAAAGTTGTACACTCTTGTTGATCGCATAGTGGAATCTAGCAAGAAGGCTGTTAGCGTGGGAGATTGGACGTAGGCTTGATCTAAGCCGAACCATTATAAATCTTGTGTTCTTACTCTCTTCCTTAAACTCCTTTATTTTGTTCGTAGTTCTATTTAACTGCTAAAGTCTGATCTCGCTCAAAATCTGCTGCTCTTCAGACTCAGTTTCAAAAGTCTGTTGTTATTCAGACTTAGATTAAAATAAAGGCTTTCACTGTATTTTGCAGAATTTGTTTCTATACCTATTTACCCCCTCTAGGTGTTCATACTAGCACTTTCAGCAATAAAGGGTCTGATCTGCTTCTTGAGCAATTAGAACGCAATCTCTTCTTCAGATTTTCTAAAACCTTTACCATTGCACCTTGGCCATGATCTCAAGAAATGGGAGAATTATCTTTCCTTAAAATGCAATACTCCATCAATATATAACCTTAAGATCACCAAATTTTTTGTTGTAAATATTAGAGACCTTGGTACTTGCTTACGTCAGTGACTTCGGACCAGCAATAGAGAGGGAAAGAGAGATCCCCATATTATTAAGAATTTTTGCTCATGTTATATTTTTAAATCAAATGTTCTTTCTTTCCTCCAGCTTATATTTGTCGAGGCGATGCTCTCATGGCAATGGAATAGTTTGATGAAGCTTAGAAGTCCTATTCCACGTCCTTATGGATAGATACCTCCATTCGTTGTTCCAAATCATTCAAGGTATGTTTTACTTTCTGAGTTTGACCGGTGTAGTTATTCTATAGTTTCTCATGTTGTCAGTTTATCAGTGTCAAATTTTTGTAAGCTCTCCTCTACAATATATGCTGTGAGTAGACATCTAGGGTGTGCATGGAAACACTCCAAAAAAGTGTTTCCGGCACACTTCTGTACGGAAAGTGTGCCCGGGAACAAAAAAGGAACAGAAACGCGTTTGGTTGCGTTTCTGTTCCTTTTTTGTTTTTTTGTTTCTGGAGCGAAATAAGAACAGAAAAAAGAAACAAAAAAAAGTTGTTTCTTTGGAAAAGAAACACTTCTTCGACGGAACAAAAGAACAAAAACGAAAGAAACAAAAGAACAAAATCGGAACAAAGCGAAGAACTCTTCGTGCGTGCTCGTCGCTCCTCTCGGGTGAAGCTTCGTTCTTCCGTTTCCGGCGTCTCTTCCATCTCTCCGGCGGCTCCCACTCGGCTGACTCTCCGGCGACTCCGGTACGTTTCCGGTCGCGTTGCTCCCCGTTCGGCCCTCCTCCTCCGGTCGGTGTCGCTTCCCGTTCGGCCCTCCTCCTCCGGTCGGCGTCGCTCCCCTTCGGCGCTCCTTCTCCCGGTCCGCACCCCCCTTCGGCGCGGCGAGCCGTCCCTCGAGCGAGCGTTGCTCGCCCAGATCTGCCGCAGATCTGGGCGAGCAATGCTCGCTCAGATCTGCCGCGCCGAAGGGGAGCAACGCTCGCTCGAGAGCGAGCTCGAGCTGCAGCTCGATCTGCAGCTGCTCGAGCTGCAGCTCGATCTGCAGCTGCTCGAGCTCCCCCTTCGCTCGAGCAGCAGCTCCAGTGATGCGGCGGCGCAGCTCGGAGACGGATCGAGGCGGCGTAGCTCGAAGACGGATCGAGGCGGCGGCGCGGGATCGAGGGAGGGAAGTGGGAGCGGCGGGAGTGATGCAGCGGAAGGCGGAAACTTGGGCGCCGAAAAGCCGGCGCGGTCCGGTGTGGAAGAGGAGGAGGTGCTCGTAAGCGGCGACGGCGGTGATGCCGGCGTCGCGTTGAGGAGCGAAGAGGAATCGGAGAGTAAATTGAGGGCGAGGGGTGGGCGACAGGTGATGAGGCGATCGAGCATGGTGGCGAAGCAAGTGATCGGCATCGAATCTGCTCTTGGCTTGGGGTTCGTCTCTCGGCTACGGGTGGATACCCTCTCGGTAAGTGACGGAATTCTTCATCTTGGTTCGTGTAGCAAAACCTCGCGTGCCTGCGAAGATTGTCCATTGAAAAATTTAGGTGGGTTGTCTTTGTAGCGGTGACTTTGAACGGTAACGAAGGCTTAAAAGTGTTGTCCTTATAACAACTCCTGGAGTTTACTAGTATTTGTCTTGGTTCTTGTAGTTTTCTGTTGTCTGTTTGTGGGAAGCAAAAGTCGAAGTTATATCTAGAAGTGTCGACGCTTTACGGGTAAGGTTCCGTCCGACCACCCCATCTCGTCTCGATTGCGCTCGACACTTGGCCGTCCTTCTTCGTTTGGTTCTCTCGTCGTTGCTGCGTGCTTTTTTCCGTTTTAGTTTGATTCCCTGGTCAATTTGGTCGCTGCGCTGCGGCTCTTGTTGTGAACTTGATCATGCTTGCGCGCGTTGACTTCAGCGGGTCTTGAGTTGGGGTTGGAGTGTTGGAGCGGGGGCGTGGCGGTTACGGTTCTGCATGTCATCCGGTCGGTCGAACCTCTTTCGACCGTGTGGTCTAGACCGTTCTTGATCGCCTCGTGAAGTTCTTCGTTGGAATTCCTTGCTGTATTGATGGCTGAATTAGAAGTGGCGGGACCCGTTTTGCCCCTTTCTTGAACCGTCAATACCGTTCTAAGCACGACAGAGTTGGTGTGAGTTCGTTGTGTGTATTTGTTAACTGAATCGGGAATACTTCTTTTATTCTAATCGAGACTTCTTGATGAAATTGAGGACAGTTTGAGCAAGACTTATATTGCGGGGAAGAGTTCAGCATGGCGAACGGGTTGAGCAAGACGGCTTATATTGCGGGGAAGAGTTCAGCATGGCGTAGACGTAATGTTCATTCCGGTGCTAGCTCGTTTGGCACTCTTGAATTTGGAAGACGAGTATATAAACAACAGGCCAAACATGGCCAAATACGGGAGTTTGGTTCAGCAAAGGCCTTCCTACAAAAAAGTGATAGGAAGATACTTTGGCGGCTAAGGAAGTACAGGACCCCGGGCTAAAACTTGGTGCTTCATTCGGCTGAGGAACACGCTGAAGAAGTATTAACTTCTTGACGCTGTAGGAATATCTCAAACCGTAAAAGGAGGGTGGGGAAAGTTTTGGCTGTGAAAAGTCTTTAGGCAAAATTTACCTTTTGAATTGCTGTAAATAGGTTACGTAGTGTTTCCTCTCTTAGTGTTGAAAGAGCGGCGGTTGAATTTTTCATGTCTTGGACTGCTTTACGTTACGTATTCCCTTTAAGGTTGAAATAATTATGTAGAAAACAAGCATGTTATGAAAATAAAAAATTGTAAAGGTTCGATTATTTTGATTGCAAGCGGTGAACTTCATTGAGTTTGCGGTCTTAGAGCACGGTTCATCCGTATTCTAGATCTTTAAGATTCCCGATCTTTAGTAAAAGTTGGTGCAAGTTAGTATATCATAAGGCGGAGAGTAATGCTGCTGTGATTAGATGTCAAGAGTTATGAGCAAAAGA
This sequence comes from Eucalyptus paniculata subsp. matutina, assembly GCA_017140255.1. Taxonomy (NCBI): domain Eukaryota; kingdom Viridiplantae; phylum Streptophyta; class Magnoliopsida; order Myrtales; family Myrtaceae; genus Eucalyptus; species Eucalyptus paniculata. The sequence goes on along the minus strand of CM029442.1, from coordinate 32,204,664 downwards.
GAGTTGATTGAAGCACTCCCTTGGCAAACCGCAACGATTCCATATCGAGTCCCGGATGAGGGACCAGGCCACACATCTTGTGAATAGCTTGGACCGACAGACGAGGCAAGGATTGGAGAGACAGAGCACTTCCTCTAGCGTCTCTATAAAGTGGCTCTACTTCCTGAAAGCTTTTCGGATAGCAGTCCGCATCAGGCTGCCCGGCATAATTTTGGGAAGCAAGGTCTTCGCACATGGCCGTGAACAACATTTCGTTGGAGGGATCTGCCATTCTTTCCCTAACCTGAACGCCCGACCCTTGTTCGCATTACTTTCTAGATTACAATGAATTGCACAAGTGAATAATTCCATATTGTTGCTAATTGCTGTCGCAACAGCCACATTGCGCATCTCGCGAAGCAACTCAAGGCGGCGTATGTTTCAAGAACAATTTCATGATTAAAGAAAATAATTTTTTTCGAAATAATTTTCCAAGAAAATGTCCATTTTCAAGTTAGAAAATTTATTTTTTTAACTTTGAGTATACATGTATCTTTGACCATAATCATTTTTAGCCAACTAAACAAATGAAATTTCAGAAAACTAGTTGGCAGCGAATATTTTTACTTGAGTAAAAGCAAAAAAGAACAATTATTCGATTGGCTGCGTTGCCTAGAAAAATAAAAAAAAGGTAACTAGTTCATGTTGAGATGTATGAAATTTTCGTTTAAAGGCGCACATATGAGCATGTTGAAAAAATTTGATACAAACTTTAATTACAATATTTTCTACGAAATATGTTATATGATCATGCTAAAAATTTTTGTCTTCACTAACCATGAACAAAATAAAATTAATGAGCATTTCATAAGAATTAGAATTCAATATCAATTTTAAACTTTATTAAAAAAAATAAAAAATAAAAAATAAAAAATAAAAAATAAAACAGAAATTTTTTTGTCGTTTACCAAACGTGTTTCTATTCTTTTTCTATTCTAGGAACAGAAATTGACTGCAGTTACCAAACATGTTTCTGTTCCTTTTTTATTTCAAGAACAGTTTTTTTTTACACTTACCAAACGCGTTCTTTTGTTCAGAAACTGTCCCTGGAACAGAAACACTTTTTTTTTATTTCTGTTCCCAGGAACAAAAAAGAAACAGAAGTGTTTCCATGCGCACCCCTAGTTTCTACTATTAAGGATCATCTTTTGACGATATGAGTTATAGTTCTTAGGGGTTTTATCATTCTTTCATCATTATGATAAGATGGTTTTATGACCACACGTGTCTCCTTTAACAATTTTCTGTTGACGTGAACACAATGATTTGAAATTTACTTGTAAAAGCTGTATTTATGATTATGACTTCTGATTCCTCACTCTTCTTTTTCTTTACCTTTTCTTATTCCTTTTTCCACAGGATCGAGTTGAAATGCTTCAACAGAAACAAGCTACCATAGATAAGCAGAAACAAGCCGTGTTGTTTACAGGTTTGTCATTCCTTGCAAATCATTATGCTTGATTGACTCGCTTTGAATAACCCACCTATCCTGTGAGTGCCATGAAAATGAAGTCCTTAGCCGCCGTTTAGTGATTATCGTAATTATCAGTGAAGCAATTTTTTTGTTTGCCTTGTATCCGCTCGTGAAGCAAGTAATAAAGAGGACTCGTTTTCAAGATTCTTCTTGTGTAAACGTTGCTTCACTTTTACCAATGGTTTGAGAACTGAGATCTTTTTTATTAGTCCTCACCAGGATTTGGGAGGCATTGGTGTGATTGGGTACTTCACATGATTGATATAGGTTACACACTTAAAATGAGCATGCCATGGAATGAGAGGTACTGCTTTTAGGTGAGTTCCTTGGTTCTGTTACTTCCTTGTAATGTTCCAGCTAAGTGAAGGGATTTTGCAGAAGACATCTACATTATCTATTCTGTTGCTCTTTCCCCCCTTTTGTTCTATTAAGAAATAGATGATAGGAAAGTGCTAGAGAGACACAATTGAGTATTTTATACCTAATGAATGATTTAGACATTAGGTATCTAAGACAAAGCAGTTAACTTTCATGTACATTGCCTTCTATAAACACCTAATTTGGTTGCTTCCATGAGAGAGAGGTGACCGGAAGGTCCCTTGCATTCACATGTTTGTGGTGCAACAACGAAATGATCAAAGGCTCTCCATCAAATGCAAGACTCTCATGCATGAGTAGCTATTTCAGCATAATTAGTGTCGTAATAAGTGGAGAGCACACTCATGCTCACACGCTTTGCACTCCTTTTCTTTTTGAGAAAATTCTAGGTCCACCAAAGAAGCATTCAGCATTAACCTACTATCTCTCAGTTTAAGTTCAAAAACTGTGAGAGCATCCATGCATTGCAATTTCCGTAAGTGCAGTTTATGTTTCTTGTAAGCGGGGGAAATGAAGAGGAGAAGCTTTTGGGTTTTCTAGTTTCTGTTGTGACCGCATAAGTTTAGCTGGTGTAGAGAGCAGGTTTCATCCCCTATTGCGGATGCTCATATAAGGTAGAGAGCAATTTGTAAGTTATGCTGTTATTATTTATGTAAGATACTATTTGACCATTCTTACTATAACAATATTAATGAACAGCATTTGCTGTTGCCAATTCATCCATGTTTTTGCTTTGACTCTGGTACTTCACTCTAGTGCTATCAATAAATGACTTCCGATTGTTTCTAATAATGATGGATTTGGCAAGCCACTAGACCGTCAAGTGTCCATAGTAACCCCACCTGATGAAAGGATGCAATTCAGATCTTGAGTGACCAAGTCAAGAGACCTCCACTTAAGCTATCGTTTTGGAGGAATTATTAAAAGACTAAGCATCTATTAGCCCTGTGAACGGTTTGACTGTCACATGTCAACACATATCATAGTTGTCATGATGTGTTGCCATTAATTATGACTGGTCGATACTTATAGTTTGGTCATCATCTGTCAATCCTCACCCAACGGGCAAGAACTCTTTACCCCTATCTAAACTTCATTAGTCTCCACCATCTCCGAACTACGACTTAAGCATCCAACGGCCAATTCGATCAATCAACTTAGACGCCCTAACATGTGTTCGTGGTTACAGCTCCAATTTGTGGAGGAAGCCTTAACAAATTCTTGGATATTTACACCTCATAGCTAGAACTTAGCTATATGAAAGAACCGAAGCACAAAATGGTCATCGAATCAAATATATAAACATTGCAATTAATCATTCAAGACTGGCGAGATCCTTATTAACAACATGGATATTTACTAATTTCACTGGCCATAATGATTTTTTTTTTTTTTTTTTTTTGGGTAAAGCACTGGCCATAATGATTTGCTTTTCATTGTTTACTAGAAAATGTATCTCACTTGAAATGTGTAGTGTAGAGATTCGGATAATACAGTTGAATATCCCCCTTTCATGCGAGCGAGGTTATTGCAGAATTCTTTTTGGTCTATGGATTTAATGTAAGGCCTAATGAATAAAAAAAAAAAAGAAGAATAGTTAACCCCACTTAAGGAATCAATATTATTTTCAACCCTTCAATTTTTTCCTTGTTCAAAGTTCAAACCCTATGTTTTGCCTTCACTCTTTTTGTTTTTGTGTAGAACAGACATCCAGACAGCTAATACAAAAATATCGCCAATATTAAGTGTAAAATTCGAAGCATTAAAAGCAAAATTCAGATGTCAGTACAATTTTACTTCCAATGACCTAACAATTTCAAATATTTAAAATGAATTGCTAACTTTTTGGACTAACCGTGTATCTATCACTTGTCATTCCAATAATCTGCTCACTTCATCATTGACAACAAGCCAAACTTTTTAGCTATGGCTTAAAAGCATGGTTCGATCCAAAGCGGACGAGAAGATTTCCGCTTGACATGCAGCTCGACCATACCATCTTCGAGGTGGTATATTCCCATGCCTGTGTCTCCGTCTTCAGTAAACTGGAACGATGAGAGCCAAGAGTAAGTAAAATAAATACAATTTGGCTTGATGAGATGATCTTCATCGACCTCCAAAGAGAAGGAAGAATTGTTGCCCAAGAAGAGGGATCTGTTCTCCAAGTTCTCAACTTCTGTGCATGTTTGAGTATCCAGGTCAATCTCGAGAACGCGGAATCGAAAGGTTATGGTAGATGTTTGTTGTTCCCATAGTGACACAAACAACAGAGATCCCGTTGTTGATTGCACTAGATACACTTGATTCAATTCCCAAAGGGATCCTGAGGGATACTCATGCTCAAGTTCTCGGAGTCTTTGCGGCACCTGGAAAACTACTTGAGCCTCAAACGGAGTTGGTCCATCCACATTGCACCTCAATATCCTATCCTCAAAATCGACAGCAACAAAGGACCCCTTATAAAATATAACATCGTCAAATTCATGCTCGGGGGGGTTCACCTCAGTCCACTCCTGTTCCCCAGGTTTCCAAAGCCCTAACCATCCAGTGTCATTGATGACCATGACCTTGTAATCCGGAGATGTAGTAGGGCTATCAGATAGGACGAACTTACGGATGCATCCAACATACGAGGGAGGCAGAGCTTCGATGTTGGGGAACTTATTCCAAATGGGAAGCTTAATAGTATGACCGTAATGCGACATGGGATTCTTTAGCATGTGGAATTCCCCATCTCTGCTGGTTATCAACACCCAACCTCGTGAAGAGAAATATCCATTCGCCATCATTTCTGGCAAGAGCTTTTTGTGAATCTGCTGACATGAGAGGCAGAAAAACTCACGCCATGGCATCCCATCTGTGTCCGTGAGCATCAACCATGGGATGTCGCTCCTCTCTTTGACAGCAGCAGATTGCCACGAGTGGCACACTGCTCGGAATGCTGATAAATTCTTCAGACAAAGGCGCTGGGAGCATAGTTGTAACAACTCTTGTGGGAGCTCTGCCCAGTTTCTCACGATTCTAAATTCAAAGCAGAATCCGACAAGCGAGATAGAAAATCAGAATGGAAAAGGATCGGTAAGACTTTCAGCTACCCCGATGTGCATCTAAATCAGGTTTACTATTTAAAGAATCTGCGTATCTCACACAAATCACATCAACACATGCCTTCTTGCCCTTGTTTCCTTCAGAGAACATGCATTCCGATTTCACTCAGACATTTCATCGAATAAGTGGCATGCACTTCGAGTAATGAACCTCCCCTCACGTCCAAGGCCAAAAATCACTATCAGGTTATCGCTACAGGCTCAGTGCACATTCGAAACACTGATAAAGCTCTAACCAGAGACGAATTTCACATGCGCCTCGATCACATCTCTCAGACTCGATTACCCATATCAGATTGAGAATCAACTCTCGTACCTGGTAGATGCCATGACCAGGAACAGCCCCGATCGAACTGAGAACCGGAATTCCCAAGAAATTCGTCGCCGGTGGGTCGCCGCTGCAGAGCACAGCAACTGCTGCGCCTTTAGAAACTTGAAGACGGGCAGCGATCGATGATGCCCCGGACACCGGTCAGAAACAACGGAGAAAAAGCTAAAAGACGGAAGGAGAATTTGCGATTCAATTTCTCACCGAAATTTTAGGTTGCGGCAAAGTTAAGGAATGTGCGCATAAGGTAAAGGTTACATGGAAAAATAGGACAGGGTGGACGAAGAAGTTTTGTTGTCGGAACTTTTTTTTTTTTTTTGAAATAATATGGTTTGTTAAAATTCATGAAAGGATTAATTTAATCACGATTAAATAGGTCGATCCATTTATTGGAAATAGAAAAGAAACAATCCAAATGATTTTCGTGCCCTTAATTTTAAGAACCGCTGGTGGTCCACCTTTTTTCAGAAACAATGATTTTTTAAGGAAAATTTTAAAGTTGCAATATTGAGTACAGAGTATTAATATTAAAAGATCTTATCAATTTTTCTTAATCTGTGTTGCTACAATGGTACATAGTACATAACATATCCTTGTAATTGATTTTTTTTTTATTAACTATCCAAAAAATCATAAACATAGTATTATATTTTATCAATTCAATTCTAAACATTTTTAATTTTACTTATTAAGTCCTCAACATTTTCATGTCTTGTCAATTGAAAGACATTTAGCCAAATTTGGCTAGAGATCATTGATGTAGATCTTGCCCGTCTATCACATGGTATGGTATATTTGGCGATATAAATAATTTTTAATAATATTTTAAATTTTTATTTTATTTTTTCCTTTATTTTTTTCTTTTCTTCCTTGTTTTTCCGACTCTAGTCAGTGAGATCATTAGTCGACCGTCACCAGCCACAGGCAAGTGTGACAACCCTCACTTGGTTTGAGCAAGGTCGTCGTCGGCCATGAGTGAGGGTTGCAACGGCCTTACTAGCCACAAGTGAGGGGCTCATGACCTTGCCCAAACAAGCAAGGTCGTTAGCAATTTCCAGTCAAAATCGGTCAGATTGACTCAATTGAAGCAATTAAAAGGTTTAAGATTATATTGGCAAAATTATACTAGGTTTAAGATTTTTTGGACTATTTTTCCAAAAATTAATGTATTCCATTACGGAATAAGAAAAAAAAAGAGAGAGAGACAGAGACAAAGGAAAAAAGAAAAGAAAAGAACATTTTGAAGACTTCTCGCACACTAGATCAATTCTAATCTACAAAAGTACTTTTGAATTAGATTCTCAGGCATTCTTTTTGTTTTAAAAGATACGTTTTCACAAAAGCCTAAAGAAAAATAATGGGATTTTATGATTAGTCGAATTAACTGTTCAATAGGCATAGTATACTTTCTTTTTTTTTTGGTAAAAGTAAGTAATAGGCATCAATTTCTAAGCAATCAGAACACAATCTCATCTTCGGATTTTCCACATGCTTTAACATTGCCCACATGGTCTTAACAACATAGAGAATTCTCTTATGGTAAAATTGAATGCTCCATCAATTTCTAATCTTGTAAGCTCGCCTCTACGGTCTATGTTATGAGCGGACATGGTAGGGTGTATTTTCATTACATATATTGGCAATGATAAGTCCCTCACAATTCAGGTTAAAGGTCGTTGAACGCTTATGTGAAAAGGGAAAGCTAATATTTTGTCTTATTTTGGTGGGTTATATATCAAGTTCTGTTTTTCTTAAAAGAAATAATTACCATACCCATGTCTGGAAGGATCCCTGCAAATATTTATTTTGAGCATTGATAATTCTACATCAAATAGCCCTTGACTGGCCAAATGCCTAAGATAATATGTTTTTTTCTTTGTCATAACGTGGTTAAGGTGCACTTCTAGATAATTTTGTTGGAGCATCTCTACGGAGGTGTCAGGTTGTGGATTAGTTAAAATGAAGGGACATTGGATATTTGGACGATAAATAGTTTGACACTAAGAAATTAAAGATTGTATAGGAAAACAGTTTGCGAGAAGAGAAAAATATTGGAAATTTTGCATACGGATCTCTCGAATTCGTGAAAAGTCGCTGTGAGTATCTCAATTTCAATTCCAAACAATGATGCCAACCTTTGGCGTAAAAAGAAAATCATTCCACCTCTTATTCGTGATTATCGTGGTGGGTTAGAAACATAAAATATTATTGAAAATTATCTACTTCAGCGTCAGCTAGTCAAAATTGCCTCAATAGACTGAATTGACATAATTACAAAAGTTTTAGAACTCAATTGGTGAAAAAAAAAATTGAAAACTGAATTGATACAATTACAATAAGTTATGATTTTTTTTTTGTTATTCTCTCATTAAAATGAAAATCGATTCATGTTAACTATGTCCAAGAAATGCTTATCGTGATGTGTATTCACAATATAAAGGTTGAATTTTTGAACAAGTCGGTGCATCAGAACGACTGTTAATAATTTCCTTGCATAGTTGTCTAAAAGTTTGTTATAGGAACACTCTCTAACACAAGGAAAATGTTGAAAGTGTCCATTGGACCCCTGTTTTGGATATGAAATTTCTATTTGAAGTGAGCAGCTTTGTTTTTTTCTTTTTTCTTTTTGTTCAAATAAGTGAGCGGCTTTGTTAAAATGGGTAATTCTTCAATTTTTCAAGGTGTTTGAAAATTTGTAATTCCCCACTCTTCATTGTGCCGATGCTCTAAGGGCACCTATTAACAGGACCCTCGACACATGTAGTGTACTTCCGGAGCAGACAACATAATCTTTTTTTTCTTTTTGTTTACAAGTAACTTACAAGATTTTGCATTTGTTAAAGGTCGGTGTATTAGTGATAATATCTTGTTAGCTCAAGAACTCTTTTGCGGTTTTCACCATAACCTATACTCGCCAAAGTGTGCTATTCAAGTGGATTTTCAGAAGGCATATGATACCATTGTTTGGGTGTTTTTGGATTTAACTCTCCAAGCTTTTGGTTTTGTTGACACCTAAATTTTTGGGGTTAAGTTTTGCTAAATAAAAATAAAAAAAATAAAAAAATCATAATCACATGGCATATAGTTTAGGAAAATTTTATTTTTTGTTATATTTCGTTAAGATTTTTCACATATTTAGGTAATATACACTGGGAGATGCACTTTTGCACAAACGGGAAATTTTCTTGATGGAATATGCGAAAAATATTTTATCGATATATTTAGGGGTATCGTGCTCAAGCAAAATTAGAAATGAAATATACCCCTAAGATACAATTTTTGGGCTTATAAAAAGGGTCACGTACGGTAAATTGTGGGGGAGGCCACACATTGAATATACGGCCGCACAAGAGGGGTTGTCACTTTTTTAGGGGGGATCGGCAGAAGAAAAGCCAGCGACGTGAGGGTGCTTCGAAAAAAAGAGGAATTGGCTGGAAGGAAAATAATTTGCGTTGGTCATTGGAGGTGGCCGCGACCTCGGATCTGGCCGCCGTTCGTCGTCTTTCATCTTTCCAAATTCTACCCAGCGTCAAAAGCATTGTGGGAACCACACACGAATAGCTAAAAGACAAGCCTCAGTCCGATCACGTTGCCGTCCAGTCGTTTGTTCCTTATTTGCAGGTTTCTAGTGATCCCCAATGCTTCTTAGTCCTTGCTGTGCCGAGCATTGCTGTCCTCGACCTGGACGATGCTGCTGCCCTAGTCTCACCTGTTGATCACCATGCCGCAAGTCACGAAATTCACATTTTTACGGCTACAAATTGAAGAATTTCTTGGCAAAGGAAGAACACGTGAACTTGGTCAAAAGCACCACGTCAGTTTGGAGTCTAGGAGTCTTCCTGAACCAACCCCATCTCTTGAAACTTTAGGCATCCATCAAAATTCATGCCTTGCACGCACGCACGCACGCCCTTGTTCATGTTTGGGTTTTGCCGCCACGCGTTGCCACTTTGCCCACTGTTACGATTCAACGTCCCAAGCGAATCCCGGAGTTTCTTGGCCCTGAGTCATCGCAAGCAAACACCATCGCATGGAGCAATATTGACGAGCACAAATTTCCTCACATATATTGTCTAATATTGCTTGTTTTGTTTGAAGGAAAAATCCAGGGCAAGAGAAGGGCACACAATCTTTCGGTAAAAGAAAACATGGAGAGAGTTCTTGTCTTCTTTCTCTGCAGGTCAACAAAGGACATTCACAAAGGAGTTTGATACCCAAAGAGAGGAAGCAAAGCGGAGATTTTTGGCTTGGTCTGCTTAGTTCTCGCAGTAAAATCAGAATCTCCAGCAAGCCTTGCGGTGACACCTTGCCATATGCTCCCAGTCAAGCCCAGATCAACAAGGTCGATATCATCGCAGGTTCTTGTCTCTGTGCCAAGCTGCTCTTTGACCGACGTTCAACTATTGCGTCGAGCCCCTAGTTCCGAGTCACCATCGTACCGTCCTTAGCTGTGCCAAACCCTAGAAAAAAAAAAAAAAAAAAAAAAAAAAGGAAAGCAAAGTAGGTAGTTTTTCTTTCTATTTATTTATTTATTTTTTTTTTAGTAGAATTATTCCTTAGTGTAAGGATGAGAATTCACGACATGAAATTGCCTCTAAAATTTGTGATTGATAGTCCAATTTTCGCGCCCGAAATCCGACTCACAATCTATTGCACAATCGTCAATCCAATCTCATGCCCGGGATTCGATTCGCGATTTAATTTAAAATTAGTCAACCTGATCTCATGCGCGAGATATGATTTGCCAATTTTTTAATATCAATTTTATCTTGCTTGATTTGCTGTTGTGGTGTTTGAATCAATTTTATTTTCGTAAAAGGAAAAATCCAAAAAATATTTGAATTAGGATTAGGTTGGTCTTAAAAAAATCTCTTGTTATCTTGCATATTTAGAATAGGAAATTTATTTATTTCAAATTCCTTAAATAAAAATCCAAAAAAATGCAATCATTTAGGATTTAGTTTTAAATTTGAATTGCACGTTTAATTATTTGGTACTTTTAATTTCGAATTTCATAAAAGAAAAAAAGAAGAAAAATTAGAATTAGGTTCATGAAATGCATGTCATTTAGTGACTGTTGTTAGGTTCATTAAAAATTAACCGTCATTATATTAGGTCATTTAATAAATGTCGCGTGACATATAGCTCGCATATTAAATTGCATGTTGCATGTCATTTTAGTTGAAATAATTTTGTACATCATTGTATTGCATTGCACATCATTAGAATTAGGTCATTTTGGTTAATTTAGATTGCATATCTAATTGTTGCATGTTCATTAAGAAATCATTAGTTTTTTTTTTTTTTTTGCTCATTCATATAGTTTAGGACATATTGTCATGCAATATCATTTCATATTAGATTAGAAGCATTGCATTGCATATGGACTATATTCTCATTGAAAAAGAGAACGAAAATTGAGTAATTGCGTGTTAATTAGAAAATATATCTAGGGTTGTTGATGTGGATTTTAATTTAACAACACAGATGCTTTTGTTTCTACGAGATAAGTCCTACAATTTATTTATTGCTTTACTTGAGTGTTAAATTGGTGGTTTGTGCACCCGCATGATCACTTCACATGTTAGGGAAGTAGATTTAAAATCAATTCAAGCTGTCCACACAAACATTTTCGAAAATAAAAGAAATGGTACCGAAATGGCATTAGAGAAATCTAGTGTAACCAAGTCCTTGTACCCATAATCTCCGATTCATAGGAGTAAAGTGAATCTCCCGTTACTTTACTTGGGTTCCTAATCGACCCACCAAAAATAGATTAGTGGACTCCTAATTGAAAATCAATTGCATGTTAAGAAATTTGAACCTAAGTCGCGAATTGGTATGAGCTTGGGAGAGCCCGAGTTAAGTCTAGGCTTAACAATCCATTAGCCAAACCTTAGGTGGTTCACACCCGAAATTTTGGTCGCGATAGGTTTCCCTAGTCATTTGGTTCGGTTGATTATGACTTGCATTCGGATGCCTAAGTTCTCGTTATCCATCAATGGTGAGCTCCATGGCTTCTTCTCCAGTGGGCGTGGTCTTCACCAACGGGACCCTATATCTCCATATCTTTTTATCTTGGTTATGGAGGCTTTTTCGGGGATCCTTCTTCACCAGTCCAGCCAACTGGAGTTCAAGTTCTATTGGAGATGTAAAGCAACTTGCTTATCTCATTTGTTTTTTTGCCGATGATGTCTTCCTCTTCTATGAGGCAAATATGACTTCAGTTTCGCTTCTTAAGGATGGTATTGATACTTTCTCTGTCACGCCCCGAACCTCGAGCGCGCCAACATCCCACCATGGTCATGCAAATGCGACATTCTCAGGTAGTGTCGTCGACCCCATTCATTTATTATTGCGCAAGCGGAACGTATTATAAAACTCCTGACCATGAAATACGGGATAGAAAAGCAGGAAGCAAAACCACAACATATCACTTTCATAATTCAACAGAATTACAAACAGAAGCCTACAGCCAAAAGTCTACAAAAGACCGGCTCTTAAAAAGGAACTGTCCTACGACCTACAAGTCGGACACATTCTCCAATCATTATGACTTCACTTCTGCAACTCCTCAAAGCCAACCAAAGCTATCTGGTCGCTCCGTCCACCAGGGACCTGAAATTTTAATCCCACAACCGGGATGAGACGATGTCTCAGCAAGTTCAATCCCCTAAACCCCTATTAGAAAGAAAATACACCCCGGGTGGCCTAGCCACATCACACAGAAGACTTACCTCGCCTCAGTTCCTTCCTGCAGGTTAGCACAATTCAAATCACTCAACCACATATAGTAATATGAACTTAAACAACCGGAACGCATTCTCTTTCATAAAACCAACAACCGCAGGGGTCCTGATTATAAGACTAAATCGTTATGACACGTCCCATTCCATGTCACACAATTCCGTCCCATAATCCGACACATCAACAACACTCAACATACATTCCAATTGATATTCACTGCCACACATGGGCATAGCCTACTCACAGTTCGGCTATCTACTGGCATATAACCAGGCATCGCCTCCCCCCATGAAGCGCGGTTTCGTCAGTACATCGACGGCGATCCCGAAGGAGCATGGGCCTAGAATCAACTGCGACCCGCATCCATCGCGTGGACATCCCATATAGGGGCAAGTCCAGCTCAACAGCCCAAGACGATTCCTCTTAATTATCACACAGCCAAATCATACTCGGCCCCGGGGCACTTTGCATTTAACTCAACACTTCCACTTAAAATCGTGATCCCGGCCATTTTTCTTCATATTAAAAATATTCCATAAATTACTCACGTGTGTGGGGACACGCTAATTTCGAATCAAAAAGCCAATATCTCACTCTTTCAAACCCCACTATTTAATATAATTATTAAAATCCAATTTTTGAATCAAAACCCGACACTTGGGTTTTTATGAATAAAATTCATATTTATCACAATCAACACTCAATTTGCCACATCCATTCATCAAATTCAAAGGCACAATAGTGATCAGCACGAAATTCTGAGAATTTAGAGTCACAAAATAATTTTTAGAATTTATTAAATAATTAAATTTATTCCGAAAATTAATTAAATAATGATATCCATGTATTTCACGATCCACGCTCAATTTATAATATCCAATCATCAATTTCAAATTCTGATTACACAGCAGCGACCGGCACGAAATTCTAAGAATTTAGGGTCCGACAAAATTTTTGGAATTTAATAAATAATTAAATTTATTCCGAAAATAATTAAATAATAATATTTTTAATAATTCCGAATGAATATATATTATTAAATTATTTAATAATTTCGGAATACTTAAATAAATCAAAAACAAATTCCTTTAAGTCACATCAAAGCTTATATTAATATAAACATATTTAACTTTAAACTAAACACACTTTAACTCAATTAAACACCCTAATCTAATAATCAACCAAATAAACTAATCTAACCACACTTAGGGCATCATTAACCCTCTAATCAAGATTTAGTGAGTTAAATTCACCGGATTAACGAACCGAGCGGACCAAAACGACGGGGACGATGCAAGGATCGACTTTCCTCAAGGCGGGCCGAGCATCCGGGCTCGGAAGGCAGCCAAAATGGGCCAAATAGGTGCTGCCATACCCATTTTTGCAGCTACTGCTTTGGGGTTGGAGGAGGCGGATCCAGCGCCGATTCGGGTCGGAAAGGGCGGAGGAGGACCGGCGGCAGCTTGGGGCAGTGGCTCACGGCGGCCCGGCAGGCTCCCCGGCGACGACTGGTGGCTCGGGACGACGGACGATGGCTGCTGGCATGCAAACGAAGCACAAATGGGAGGGCGGAGCAACTCGCACACGAGACGGCGTGCGTGCAAACGAACAACGACTGCAACGAGCTCCGGCGACGGGCGAGCTGGTCGGGTGAGCGGCGAACGACGGGCTTTTCTGGTTCGCTGCTGAATCTCGAAGCCTTCAAGGCACACCCAAGAAAGAGGAAAGATGGCCGAACAGCAGGGGGAGAGAGGGGCGGAGCTGTGAGTGGCTGGATAGGCGACGGCCTCCGACGACGGCGACAAGCGGCGACGTCGAGCGGGCGAAGGGGCGTGCGGGTTGCTGGTCACGCACGAGCAGCTCCCTTCCTTCCCCTTTCTCTCTCTCTTTCTCTTTCTTCCCAAGGTTGAAGATGAAGTGGTGGGACCTCCTCACTTTTTGAGGACCAACCACCATGACATCACATGATGTCATACTCCACTATCCCAAATCTTCCATAACCTTTCTCCAATGGGTCCATTTTATTTTTCTGCCGGGGCATGAAACTTTGTACATCAATTCCTTCAATTCCAATCAATTCTCTCCCAATTGAGTTCAATCGAAGTCCATAAATTTAATCCAATATCACCACACTTTAATTCACATCTTCACTTGTCCATAGAACCAACTTAAGTCCCAAAAGCACGACCAAATGCGGGCCTATTAATTTCTCGAGCTAAATTAACCATTTTCTGATTTAATTGCTAAAAAACTCTAATTACATGAAAAATCTTCTAAAGATAAGCCAATGATCCGGAAATGATTTGTGACACACCCAGACTTTCAATTTCTGAATTCGATCTCAATTCCATGGTTAATTTCACTTTGGCACGATACTAGCGCGGCCCAACCTACCGGGTAGCCTTTAGAAATTTTCATGCATTTGACCTGTGGTTGATCATCTCAAGCCACAATGTACATCTTTGAAACATTGGCGACTTTCAGTTGTCGAGGAAATCTCAAGGTTTCAAATACGAACACAGGGTACCCAATCGACAGAAAAGTCGATCCAGTGCCGATCGACAAGGATTGTGCAATCTGGTGGAATCACCCACGCTTGATCACATGCCTCTATCGAGTCGACCTATCTCCGATCTCTAATCGATTTTTAATTATGCCGTAATGACCTTTGCAGATTAGCTCGGTCGAAATGTCGCTTCCTGGTCAAATTCTCGAGTCTGATGCATTAGAAACTCTTAACAGCTTAACCCGATAGACTAGTTTTCACATGAGTGGCCGACTCAAGGAAAAGAACTATATGCGTGCCAACGAAATGCCCGTCTTAATTTATTGAAAATAGGATTGGAAAATCGGGATGTCACATTCTCCTCTTGGAGTTGGCTAAAACTGAATTTGAATAAATCTGAAGTTTTTCTCTCAGGTGGACCAGTTAGCCTCCGATCACAAATTTTTCACATCCTCGGCTTCCGAGAAGGTACTTTACCGATTCGATGCTTAGGGGTCCCGATCATCTCTATGTAGCTTGGTAAATCATATTGTGTCTCCCTTGTAAACCTCATTATAGCTAGAGTATAGTTTTGGACTCATCGATTTCTATCCTTTGCGGGCCACCTACAACTCATAAGGTTGGTCCTCCACTCTATACAAGTTTATTAGGCGAGTATGTTTTTCCTACCTAGGATTGTTCTAGACCGTATTGAACAAGTCTTTAGACAATTCTTATGGAAAGGTCCTAGTCTTGGTAACGGGGGTGCAAAAGTAGCTTGGGATGAAGCGTGCCTCCCAAAAGAAGGAGGATTAGGTATTCGCAAGCTCCGACATTGCAATAATGTGGCTTTGTTTAAGCACATCTGGATTCCCTTCACTAATAAATAATCTATGTGGTGCAAATGGATACATGCTACCTATTTAAAGAACAATAACTTGTGGGTTGCTTCTAAACCAACTTTTTGTTCTTGGGCTTGGAGGAAACTCCTTATCTAAGAAAGGTCTGTCAGAAGTTGTTTTCTTGGCGTGTTGGAGACGGTCTCTCGATTTCACTCTGGTTCGACCCCTGGCACCCTAGGGGTCCATTGAACTGTTTTTTTCTCAAATTCTTTCATCTATCGGTCTGCACTTCCTAGTCGGGCTTCGGTTGCAGATTTGTTTTCTCCTCAAGGCAACACCACTAAGGCTATCTTGCTTGGTTGCTCCCTCTTCCGACCCTCTCGCAGGTCCTGATCGGTTCATTTGGACGAAGCACCCTTCAAGGATCTTCTCGATTGCTTCAGCTTGGGATGCAATCCATCCAAAGAGAAATCTCGTCCATTGGTATCCTTTTATATGGAACTCTTCTCCATCTCCATGGTACTGGTTTCACTTATGGCTCATCACCAAAAATCGGCTACCTACCCAGGTCTTCTTACTTTCTAATGGCGGGATTGCTGAGGGTTCTTGTGCATTTTGCAATCTCACAACTAATTCGATTGATCACTTATTTTTTGGTTGTCATGTTATTGCTTCTCTTGCTGCATTTTGGGCTACGAAGTGTAATCTTTCTTGGCAAAATAGGTCCTGGACAAAAAACTTACAATGGACCATTAAACATATATCTGGCAATGACTTCTCCCATTGCATTGCCCGGTTTTCTTTTGGTGCTCTTTGTCACCTTGCTTGGAAGACAAGGAACAACATTTTCTTCCAGAGTCATGCCCTCTTCCTACCTGCCTTGAAGAACCACCCGTCCAGAGTCGTTAAGGACAAGGCTTCAACTTTCAACCAGGTAGCGGATACGCCAAGAAACATGAGGGATTCAGTGCAGTTGGGGACTCGATCCCTCCATTTTCTCTTGATAGGTTTCTAGTTTTCCCTAGTAGTTTGAGGGTTGACGTTATCTGGGTTGCGATTAGATGCGTGGAGTGAAGTGGGGAGCTGGTTCCACTTTCCTTCAGTGTTCCCATTTCTGCTGCGTTTCAAGGATCATCGACGTTGGGCGCCTATTCCTTACTAGGTGGAGGCCGTTGTTGCTGTCTGGCCATCCTGTCCTTGTTTCTTTCCTTTGTTGCCAAAATTTTGGTTGTTGTCCAATGCTGGTTGGTTGCTTGTTTGTTATTGTTTGGCTATTGGTTCTTTCCTTTTTTCTCGACACCCTTCCACTCGTTTTGACATGTTCATCATCATGAGTGTAAGTTTTATGGTACCGAGATCCTTCTATTGTATAGTTTTGGTTAAAAGTCAATATATCACTTACCTTACCCAAAAAAAAAAAAAAAAAAACTTTCAACATTCTTATTGTTCGTCAATTGTAAGGAAATAAAATCCCCACTGCAAAAACTCTAGCAGTTAACACAGGTTTATACAGTACAAAAGGCATCACCTAATTACAGATGTAGGTCAAAAATTTAAACCATGATATAATCGACATGTCTGTTAAGTTTGATATACAAGTTATTCTTACTTATGAACTTTAGCTTTAATCCAGCGCAACTTGCAAGTTAATGATTAGTGCTACTTTTAAGATTCAAGGTGTGATCTCAATCTAAACATGAGTGACCAGTTGCAATGTGCACAAGATCACCGTCAACAAAAGAACTCATGTTAGTTCCCATCAGAAATGATGCACGAACACCCCTCCACCATTCAAAGAGACTATAATGATTTGGGCAATTGCATTATGATATATTAAAAAAAAAATCTTTCTCTGTTTTCCTTTTCACAGAAATCCTTTTAGTGATTCAATCAGAAAATTGGATGGTTAAGTATCTATAGCCAAATCATATGAAATTCATGATAGAATATTTAAATATTAAATCATATTTTAATATGACATTTTAAGTTTTTAGAGTAGTCAACACCGATCCCATAAAATCTCATATCATATCGGAGAAAGAGTCCTTAGTTCAAATTTCTAAGCCTCTATTTGACTCTCAAATGAAATATTTTCACATTAGAATATTTAAATCACATATTTCTCTAACAATGTAAGCTTTTAATCTCCCATTTGCTCTTAGCAAAGACTAGACTATAATCTCACAAGTCGATCACCTCTAAGGTGGTTGATCTCCTTGTGGAAAGGTCACACATCTTCGACGAAGTCACGAGTACGACGACAACTTAAGCTTTTAAGGTCCCATTTGCTCTAAGCAAAAAGACCAAACTAAAATCTCACAAGTCAGTCACCTATAAGGTGGTTGATTTAGTCATAAAAGAGTCACCTGTTTTCGACAAAGTCATAAGTGCGATTCGCATCGTGGACAAACCTCTAAACGATCATGCTGCATTACTTAGTTACTGCATACTTAGTATTGAGGAATTTGCAGTTAGCATATTAGTGGCCCTACGGTAAAGGCTGGCCAATCTTGTTTCTTTAGGCCATGAGTGGTACATGATAACTATTGCTTAATCCGACATTTCGTAATGGATGTGAGACTTTTTGATTTTGTCCAAAGAGAGTTATCAGCATTGGCAGCTCGTTCTCACCTTTTTAGAAAATAAGGTTAAAGGAATTTTTGTCCTATCATTATATACATGTATATATAAGTTATTCGTATCATTCTCTGCTCTCAGAATAATAAAAAGTCGACTGTATAAAGTATTTTTCCAAATGCTGACCCTGCCGAGGTCAAGGAAACAGCATATGATTTAGGAAAATGTGTTGACTTAGGCTAGAAACGACTGTGACACCAACATCCTTGCCTGGAGGAGGATATGATGGAGCTCACCTTAACCCTGGAGGCCCTCTCCGGCCTTGCCCCGCTTGGCATCGCCGTCAAGACCCGCGGTTGCTTGGGCCAGTGCGACTCCAGTCCCAACCCCGCCCTCCTACCAAAGTGCGTCACCATCAGCCACCATGGCACCGGGGATCTTCTGTGACGCCAACAACGACGTGTTGGGAAGCCTGGAGACACTAGTGCTGAGGAAGAGAGCCGAGAGCGAACTGGAAAGGGGGCGTTTCTCCGATGCCGTGGTCTCAAGTACGTTCTGGTTGACGCGTGTTTGGCTGTAATTCGGTGTTGTTTGGGAACGGTCGTATGTCACGGGTTAATTGGTGGATGAATTGGGTTGGTTTTGCTTATTTTGGAGCATTTGCTGATAGAGATCAGAGAATAAGTGCATGGTCCTTTTTTCAAACGATTGAGTAGACCGCAGTTGATCCTGTGGAGCAGATGGAGGAACGGTAAAGACGGTTTTTCCTTTGTTACGCGGGTTGTAAACTTATAGCAATGAGGCCGGTGGGATCAACGCCATGTGTAAAGATAGGTTGGTCCATCAATTCCTATTGTCTGAGGTTAAGATATTTTCTATGAGAAAAGAACACTTGAAGCGCCAAAACTTAGCACGGATGGACACTTAAGTGGCAAAATCGGAGCAAAATTGATTAGTTAAGTCAAGAAAATCTTGTCAAAATATGGACGAGGCAATTTTCCAGTGATATAAGTGCAAAACTGCATCGTTTTGCACGTTGATGTGGCTAGACGAGTGCCAAAACGACATCGTTTTGCTACCGAAGTGGATATATAATTAATAAAAATATCAATTAAATAAAATTTAAAACCAAATTTATATTTTAAGAAAAAAAAAGAGAGGAAGATGGAGGTTGCAAGTAGTGAGGGCCCCCACCTTTGTTAGGAAGGGTCGGCGATGGCAGGGAAGGGTTGGCCAAGGTCACCGAGCTTTGGCTAGGGGCTAGCGATCCTGATCAATCGATGGCGAGGGCCTGCGAGCCCTCTAGTCAAGGCTTGATGACCTCGATCGATTGACGGCGAGGGCCTATGAGCTGTCACCCAAGTCTGGGGCAAGGGTCGCAGTCCTCCCCCAAATCAAGCTAGGGCTCATATGCCCTCATCATCCGTCGATTGGGTCACTGGCCCTAGCCAAGGCCCAACCCCATCAAATATTTATATTGAAATTATAAAATAAAATAAAATAAAAAAGACAAGACGATGTCATTTTGGTGACTCATTGCTGGCTCAACTCTTCAGCGTGTCACGTAAGCGAGTTATATTATTAAAAAAATTGTCACGTAGGATTTCTGGCCACCTTTGTCAAACTTCGCACTCAAATGTCTCATTTTTCAAAAAAAGTGACATTTAAATATCACTTTCATAACTTTTGACACTTAATTGTTCCTTCATGCCAACTCTAGGTGCCCTTCTTCCCATTTTCTACATATTGCCACAGTTTGATGGTGAACTTTCTAGGTTTGTCACCACTACGTAACAATTATTCCAAGATGAGAGTTTACCCCTTTACTGTAGTTGGCAAGGTGTAAGTGTTGATTTTGCTAATGATGTGAATGAGTTTGCGCTAAATGTGGCGCCTTTGTGGATGAATAAGAGATTCATGTTAACATTTCATTTTGATTATATAACCCACGTTGTTGCTGAAAAGGTGGGAAGGTGAAACTATAGTGCCGCTCTTGAAGATTTATGAATTAGGGGTTTGAGCTCCATTTAGGTCTGAAGATTTATGAATTAGAGGTTAAACTTTCATTCAGGTCTATTGTGAGGTTGGGGATGTGCAACTATAGTTGGGTTCTTGAAGAATTATCGATTAGAGGTTTATGTTTTGTTCAAGTCTGTTGTGAGGTTGGGAATGGATAACTCTAGTTGGGCTCTTTAAGATGCAAAAGAAGCGTCAACAGCTTGACCTCAGGAATAAATCTAAAAACTGAACCTGTAGTCTCTTATGATTTCACTAATAGGGAGAAAAAGGGGAAGGAGACGGGCCAAGGGCTGTTTAGGTAATGGGATTCAAGTAATTTACTGCATGTGCATGATTTAACGTCTAGATTGTGTTAAGTAGTAAAGGGTCTGACCTACTTCTCGAGCAATCAGAACGCGGTCTCTTTTCCAGATTTTCTAAAACCTTTACGATTGCACCGTGCCCATGATCTCAAGAAATGGGAGAATTCTCTTTCTTTAAAATGCAATACTCCATTAATATATAACTTTAAGATTACCGAATTTTGTGTTTTAGGTATTAGAGACCTGGGTACTTGCTCTCATAAGTGGTTTTGGACTAGAAATAGAGAGGGAAAGAGAGATCCCTATATCAGTGAGAATTTTTGCTCTTGTTATAATTCTAAAGCCAATGTTCTTTCCTTCCTCTAGCTTATATTTGTCAAGGGCATTTTCTCATGGCAGTGGAACAGTTTGATGAAGTTGAGAAGTCCTATCACGCCCTGAACCTCGAGCGCGCCAACATCCCACCATGGTCATGCAAATGCGACATTTCCAGATAGTGTTGCCGACCCCATTCATTTATTATTGCGCAAGCGGAATGTATTATAAAACCCCTGACAATGAAATACGGGATAGAAAAGCAGGAAGCAAAACCACAACATAACACTTTTATAATTCAACGGAATTACAAACAGAGGTCTACGGCCAAAAGTCTACAAAAGACCAGCTCTTAAAAAGGAACTTTCCTACGACCTACAAGTCGGACATGTTTTGAAATCCTTATGACTTCACCTCTGTAACTCCTCAAAGCCAACCAAAGTTATCTGGCCGCTCTATCCACCAAGGACCTGAAATTTTACTCCCACAACCGGGATGAGACATTGTCTCAGCAAGTTCAACCCCCTAAACCCCTATTAGAAAGAAAATACACCCCGAGTGGCCTAGCCACATCACACAGAAGACTTACCTCACCTTAATTCGTTCATGCAGATTAGCACAATTTGTATCACACAATTTTAGGTAGTAATAATAATTCAAACAAATGGGAACGCCATCACTTTCATATAAATCACAATCGCACTTAGCACGCATTCCAATTATTATTCACTGCCACTCAACGGCATAGCCTACTCGTAGTTCGGCTATCTATTGACATTAATGCCAGGCATCGCCTCCCCCCTTGGAGCGCGGCTTCGTCACTACGTCGACGGCATTCCCGAATGAGCATGGGTCCAATTGGCCTAGCCTTTACTGTGACCCGAGCCACGTCACTCTGTTGACGGCATTTCTATAGGAATAAAGGTTCAATTAGCGTAGCCACTACTGCGACCGAATCTTTCAACCAACACACGACAATCAATAATCAATTGCACAAATCATCACTCAATTTGCAATATCTAATCATTAAATTCATAATCTAAATACACAGCAGCGATCAGCGCGAAGTTCTGAGAATTTAGGGTCCTGAAATAATTTTTGGAATTTATTAAAAAATTAAATTTATTCCAAAAATTAAATAAATAATAATATCTATATTTTTCACAATCCACACTCAATTTATAATATCCACCCATCAATTTCAAAATCCAAATACATAGCAGCGATCAGCACGAAATTCTAAGCAATTGAGGTCATAAATATTTTTTTGAATTTATTTATTTATTTTAAAAAAATTTCGGAATATAATAAATTATTAAAAATTCTAGAATTTCGAAACATTTAAATAAATAAAAAATAAAACATATTATGTCACATCAAGGCTTATATTAAAATAAACCTACTTAGCTATAAACTAAACACACTTTAACTTAATTAAACACCCTAATCTAATCCTCAATCAAATAAATTAATCTAACCACCTAAACTTACTTAACTTAGACTAAGCACACTTAGGGCATCATTAACCGTCTAATCAAGATTTAGTGAGCTAAACTCACCGGAATCGCTTTCCGACGAGTCCCCGGCGAAGAGGACGGCGAGGCCGTTGACAAATCTCCTTGAGGCGACGCCAAAAGAGGATCGGAAGGCACCCGAAACAGGCCTTGAAGATCCGACTAGGGCTAAAACTCCGGTGGTTGCTCCTTGCTGGTCAAAGGTGCTCTGGTCACCGGTTAGGCACGGGATCGGCGGAAACGAGCGGCGGCAGCTCGTTCGAGTGGAAGCGATGACTCTGGCGGCCAGGCAAGACCTCCGGTGGTGGCTAGCGACCAAGGACAGAGGTGGACGATGGAGCTGCAAGGTCCTGGTCGCGCTAGCAATGGCTGAGTCGAGCGCGAGTCGGCCGATCATGCAAGCGGAGGAGAAGTGGCACTTGCGGCAAGCTGGCTTTGGCTGGCTCACGGTGGCTCTCTGACGAGCTGGACAAACAAGAACAGCGGCTGACGAAGATGATGGAAGCTCGGGGGCGCTCAAGCTACGGCGGAATGACGAGCTAGCCGGCGAAGCGCATGCAGATGGGCGACGACTGCGATGGCGACGGCTCCGACGACAAACGGCGGTGTCGAGCGAGCGAAGGAGGCGGACAAAGGGGGCATCGGGGCTGCTAGTCCAACCGGTCGAGCTCCTCTCTCTCTCCTCTTTTCAAAACCTAACAAGCTCCCTTGATTCAAGGAAGAAGATGATGGTAATAGCCTACCTTTCCAAGAGCAAATCCTCACGCTCCACTTGTGAACATCCTAGCCACTCTTGCCCCACACCATGACATCACCAAGTGATGTCATACTCCACTAACTCAATCCTCCACAACCTCTTCCAATGGGTGCAAATTTCATTTTCCGCCAGGGCATAAAATCTTGTACATTAATTTCTTCAATTACATTCAATTCTCTTCCAATTGAGTCCAATTGAAGTCCATAAAATTAATCAAATGTCACCACACTTCAATTCACATATTCACTTGTCTGTATAACCAACTTAAGTCCCAAAAGCGCGACCAAAGGCGAGCCTACTAATTTCTCGAGTCAAATTAGCCATTCTCTGATTATTTTGCTGAAAAACTCGGCTTACATGAAAAATCTTCCGAAGATGAGTTAATGTTCCTAAAATGATTTGTGACACACCATGACTTCCAATTTCTGAATTCGATCTCAATTTCACGATTAATTTCACTTTGGCACGATATTAGCGCATCTTGATCTACCGGGTAGCTTTTAGAAATTTTCGTGCATTTGACCCGTGGTTGATCAATTCAAGCCACAATGTACATCTTTGACACATTAGCGACTCTCGATTGTCGGGATAATCTCAAGGTTTCAAACACGCACACAGGGTACCCAAACAATAGAAAAGCCGGTCTAGTGTCGATCGACAAGAATTGTGTGATCTTGTGGAATCACCCACACTTGATCACATGCCTTTGTCGAGTCAACCTATCTCCAGTCTCTAATCGATTTTTAATTGTGCCATAATAACCCTTGCAGATTAGCTCGGTCGAAAGGTCGCTTCCTGGTCAAATTCTCGAGTCTGATGCATTAGAATCTCTTAATGGCTTCACCTAATAGACTAGTTTTCACATGAGTGGCCGACTCAAGGAAAAGAACTATATGCGTGCCAACGAAATGCCCGTCTCAATTTATTGAAAATAGAATTGGAAAATCAGAATGTCACAAATCCTATTCCTTGTCCATATAGAAAAATCCCTTCATTCATCGTTCCAAATCATTCAAGGTATGCTTTACTTGCTAAGTTTGACCAATGCAGTTACTCTCTATTTCTTATATTGTCGGTTTATCAGTGTCAAATTTTTGGAAGCTCTCATTTACAGTGTATGCTGTGAGTGGACATCTAGTTAAAAGGTGTATTTCTGCTATTAAGGATCATCTTTTGATTATATGAGTTGTAGTTCTCAGAGTTTTTCTATTCTTTCATCATTATGATATGAGTACTGGTGATAGTTTTATGACCATCTCTGAACACTCTGATTTGAAATTTACTTGTAAAAGTTGTATTTATAATTTGGCTGTGATGAGTCAATTCAAAATTCAGTGACAACTTCTGACTCTTCTCTTTTTTTCTTTTTCTTTTTTCTTTTTTCCTTTTTAACCTTTTCTTATTCCTATTTCCATAGGATCGAGTCAAAAGGCTTTAACATAAACTAGCTGCTATAGATATCTCTTGAACGTTGGCCGTGGATTTATAAGCAGAAATCGAAACAAGCTATGTCGTTTACAGGTTTGTTATTCCTTGCAAATCATTATGCTTGATTGACTCGCTTTGGATAACCCACCTATCATGGTGACTGATGAGTGCCATGAAAGTGAAGTCCTTGGCCGCAATTTAGTGGTTATCGTAATAATCGGTTAAGCAAATTTGTTTATTTGCCTTGCATCCACTGGTGAACCAAGTAATAAAGAGGACTTGTTTTCAAGGTTCTTCTTGTGTAAATGTTGCTTCACTTTTACCACTAGTTTGAGAACTGAGATTTTTTTTTTTTTAATCCTTACCGATGTGCAAGTTTGGGCGTGCATTGGTGTGATTGGGTACTTCACACAATTGATTTGCATCTCTCTAGATTATTCTTTAGGTATAAAATGGTGATTCACACAAATATTCCATCTCTATCAATGGTGATTTGCATGGTTTTTTCCCTGCTGGAAGAGGACTTAGGCAAGGTGATCCTATGTCACCTTACCTATTTACCTTAGTCATGGAAATTTTCTCTAGAATCTTGCTCTCTTGTACTACTAGCAATGACTTCAAATATTTCTGGAGATGCAAATCTGTGCAACTGACTCACCTCTTTTTCGCTGATGATGTATTCCTTTTCTGTCAAGCTGATTGGGCGTCGGTGACGTTGTTAAAAAAGGATTTGGACATGTTCTCCTCTTGGAGCGGCCTCTACCCAAATAAAAACAAAAGTGAGATCTTCATCTCAGGAGGGGATTCATCTCTTCGTAATATGATGCTACAGGCCTTCGGTTTTCAAGAAGGGAAACTGCTGGTTCGCTATTTGGGTGTTCCGATTATTACTACTAGATTGGGCAAAGCAGACTGTGTTGCATTGACTGATCGTATTACGCCGGGGTTCAATCTTGGGCGCAACGCTTCGTCCTTTGCTTTGGGAGGCTGCAACTAATAAGGTCAGTACTCTTTTCAATTCAAACATATTGGACTAGTATCTTCAACCTTCCGTCCTCAGTTATAGATAATATTGAGCGCATTTTGAGACAATTTTTATGGAAGGGCACGACCCTTGGCCGGGGTGGGGCCAAAGTTTCCCGGGATGATGTCTGTCTCCCAAAGGTTGAGGGCAGTCTAGGCATTCGGAAACTTAAGCATTACAACAAAGCCTCCATGCTTAAATTTATTTGGATTCTTTTCACTGATAAAGAATCGTTATGGTGTCGGTGGGTACACTCTAACTTCTTAAAGAGAAGAAACTTTTGGATTTCTTCCCAACCTCGTTGTTGTTCTTGGGCATGGAAAAAAATCCTTCAACTGAGGAATTACTTTCGCTTATCCTTTGTGTGGAAGATTGGAAATGGCCTATCAGTGTCTCTTTGGCATGATCACCGGCTTTCTTATGGCCCGCTTGATGCCTTTATCCCTTGCTCATTCCGTGAAGGCTTGTGTCTTCCTGACAATGCTATTGTTGCGGATTTGTTTATCTCTATGGGTTGTTTATTTAAATCCTTTTTGGAAAGATGGGGGATTTCTCTTCCGGTTCTCTCTTCGACTTGTGACAGGTTTACCTGGTGCTGTGACGCTTATGGATCATTCTCTGTAACTTCAGCATGGAATTCCATTAGAGTCAAGAAGGATCGTGTTGATTGGGCATCTTTTGTTTGGGATAATGCTATAGCCCCACGGTTCCAGTTTAATTTATGGCTTATAACCAAAAATCGCCTGCCAACCCAGATGATGTTTCTTTCTCATGGTAGGATCGACTATAATGTTTGTGCCTTCTGCAATGATGTTCCAGATTCTGTCGAACATTTATTCTTCGAGTGTCGCACCTCGGCTTCTCTGGCCTACTTTTGGGCCACCAGGTGTAACCTCCCGTGGCGGAATAGATGTTGGAAAGATATCCTCGGTTGGGCCTTAAAGTTCTTATCTGGTAAGGACTTCTTCCATTGCATTGCGCGGTTCTCGTTTGGAACTATGTGTCACCTTATTTGGAAAAAGAGGAATGCGATTATATTTCAGGGCGAATCCTTAGTGGTCTCAGCTCTAAAAAACCACCTTATTAAGGTTGTGAGGGATAAAGCTATAACATTCAAAGATATTCCTCCTACCCCGAGGAATAAGAGGCTTCAGCGTGGTTGGGGGTTCGCCCCTGCGGTGTTCTCTCATCTGACTAGTGCTCCTTAGTTGCTGCTTTGCACGAGTTGCTCCTATCTTTCTTGGCTCTCCATTCTTAGCCGCTTCCTTAGGGGGCTGAGAGTTGGTCAGCCTTGTTGTTATCTCTTTCCCGCTTGTTTGTTTTGTTGTTGTGCCCTTGTGGCTTCCTTGTTTGCCTATGTGGCCTCTTACATTGGCTCCCCTACACTTTGTCTCCTTTTGAGGATTGAGTGTAGGTTTTTGGTGCCGATCTTTTGTATATTGCCTTAACTTTATTTATATATTTATTACCTTTACCAAAAAAAAAAGAATAATCTAGACAATAGGTATATAAGACAAAGCAGTTGACTTTCATGAACATTGCCTTAGGTAAACACCTAATATGGTTGCTTTCATGACAGAGGAAGGTCCCTTGCATTCTCATGTAGGGGTGCTCGGGTCTAAAGTGGGTAAGATCTAAACCTGGACCCTATACCCGACTCTATTATAATCGATTCTCCCATTTTTAGACCTTGTACCCGACCCTGTTTGTATTGGACCCTATACCTGACCCACCCTATTTTTCCGATTTGATTCCAAGGTCAACCATGTTTTCACTTAAACTTGTTTTGCAACCATCCGATATCCTATACAGCTTCGAGTTTTACATTAATACACAAGAAAATAATGTAATCCTCCTAATTTATATTGAAACATTAAGTACTTGTAATCAATAAGTACATAAATTTTTTGACTAAATGAAAAATTAAGAATCCACAAGACTAGTTATCATAAATAAAATCATAAGGCAAAGCAAAAATCATAACACTACATAAACATTAGCAACAAATATAGGTCTAATATTAGTCTCATTCCCACAACTACTATATGAAGCTGTTTATTTATCTACTGCAAGCATAACTCTTTCACCAAAATAAAAATTAGGCGAGCCAATCCACGTGATACACATGAATTTGGCGGTGACAGGCGCTATCCATCCATCAGATGTTGCGAGAGGGAGCTGATGAGGGAGGGAAGCGAGGGAGGAAGAGGAACGACGAAGGAGGAGCGCCGTGCATGTCTGAGAGAGCCAAGAAGAAAAACGCCTTTCGACTGTGGGAGTGAGAATAAAAATCAGGGGAAAAAAAAAAGGATTTTGGACATCTGTTTACAAAACTGATTCCAAAACCAGTCTGGGAACCAGTTCTCGGACCGCTTCAAACCAGTTCTAAATTTTGGGAACCGATTCCCGACCCTATTTTCTGCGTGAACCAGTCCGGTTCCTTGGTATACCTGGTCCGGTTGCACACACACCCCTATTCTCATGTTTGTGGTGCAACAACAAAATGATCAAACGCTTTCCATCAAATGTAAGACTCTCGTGCATGAGTAGCTATTTCCGCATAATTAGTATCATAATAAGTGGAGAGCACACTCATGCTCATATGTTTTGCACTCCTTTTCTTTTTGAGAAAATTCTAGGTCTACCAAATAGGCATCCAACGTTAACCTGCTATTCCTCAATTTTAGGACATAATTTGTGAGAGCATATGTGCATTGCAATTTCCATAAGCGTAGTTCGTGTTTCTTAAAAGTGAGGACAATGAAGAGGAGAAGCTTTTGGGTTTTAGAGTTTCTGTTGTGACCGCATAAGTTTAGCTGGTGGAGAGAGCGAGTTTCATCTCCTGTTGCCGATGCTCACATAAGGTAGAGAGTAGTTCGTGGGTCATGCTGTTATTGGGAGAATTACCAAAAAAGTTCTAAACCTATTGCAATTGTGCCAATTCAGTCCTAAACTTTTTTTTTTTTGCCAATTTAGTCCTAAACGTTTTATAAATGTGCAAATTCAGTCCTTCCGGCCAAATTCAGTCCTTCCTTTTCTTTTTTAATAATTTTTTCAATTTTTTTAATTTTTTACCTTCTTCTTCTTCCTCTAGCCGGTCGGCGCCGGCCAGAGGCGAGGGCCGGTGAGGCTGACCTCGCCAGCCACTAGGCGAGGCTCGCCCCCGCCGGCCCCGGTGAAGGCGAGCCTCACCCGGCGGCAGCGCGCCGTCGTCGCCCGGCCAAGGCGAGGCTCGGCCTCACCCGGCCATGGCGGGCGAGCCTCGCCGGATCTAGTTACGGCCTCGCTAGTGGCTAGCGAGGCCGCCGTCGCCAGATCTAGCGAGGCTCGCCTCGCCATGGCTGGGCGAGGCCGAGCCTCGCCTTGGCTAGGCGACGGCCGCCTCGCCGTCGCTGGGCGAGGTTAGCCCTCGCTTGCCACTAGCGAAGACGAGCCTCGCCCAACGACGGCAAGGCCGCCGTCGCTAGATCTAGCAAGGCCACCGTCGCCAGATCTGGCGAGGCTCGACCTCGCCATGGCTGGGCGAGGCCGAGCCTCGCCTTGGCTGGGCGACGGCGGCCTCGCCGTCGCTGGGTGAGGCTCGCCCCGCTTGCCATTGGCAAAGGCGAGCCTCGCCCAGCGACAGCGAGGCCGCCATCGCCAAATCTGGCGAGGCTCGACTTCGCCATGGCTGTGCCCTTGGCTGGGCGAGGCTCGCCTTTCGCTAGTGGCCGGCGGGGGCAAGCCTCGCTAGTGGCCGGCGAGGTCAGCCTCGCCGGCCAGAGGAAGAAGAATGAGGTAAAAAGTCAAAAAAAAATTCAAAAAAAAATTCGAAAAAAATTTAAAAAATCAAAAAAAAATTAAAATTATTCACCGGCCAGCTGTCTCCGGTCGGCTTCCACGTCAGCTCCGGCCGGCCAATTTTGGCCGGAAGGACTGAATTGGCACAATTATAAAAGGTTTAGGACTAAATTGGCCAAAAAAAAAAAGTTTATGACTAAATTGGCACAATTACAATAGGTTTAGGACTTTTTTGGTAATTCTCCCTGCTGTTATTAGTCATATAAAATACTATTTGACTATTTTGACTAAAACAAATATTAATCAACAAGATTTGCTGTTGACAATCCATAATCTATGTTTTAACTCTCTTTCTCTCTCTAGTACTTCACTCTAATGTCATCAATGAATGATTTTTGATTGTTTCTAATAATGATGGATTTGGCAAGCCACTAGACCGTCAAGTGTCCATGGTGACCCCACCTACTAAGAGTAATCCTACTCAATGGGAATGATTAAGAAAGGATGCAACTTGGGTTTTGAGTCAAGACCGAGTCAAGACCGGCCAACTTGGCAGGAAGTACATCAATAAGACCTCCACTTAAGCTATTCTTTTGGAGGAATTATTAAAAGACTGAGCATCTATTATCTCTGTGGACGGTTTGACCATCACATGTCATGATATATTATAGTTGTCGTGATATATTCCCATTAGTTATAACCAATTGATGATTATAGTTTGGTCATCATCTATCGATCCTCGCCCGACCGACAAGAATTCTTTGCCTCTATCTAAGCTTCATAAGTTTCCGCCATCCTCCAAACTACAACTTAAGCATCCGAGGGCCAATCCAAGCAATCACCTCGGATGCCCTAACCTGCGTTCATGGTTGTAGCTCCAATTGGTGGAGGAAGCCTTAACAGATCCTTGGATATTTACACTTAACAGCTAGAACTTAGCTCATACGAAAAGAATTGAAACACAAAATCCTTATCGAATCAAATATATAAATATCGCAATTAATCATTTGAGATTGGCGAGATGCTTATTGACAACATCCATATTTACTAATTTCACTGTCCATAATGATTTGCTTTTCATTGTTTACTCGAAAATATATGTCACTTGAAATGTGTAGTGTAGAAATTCAGAAAATACAGTTAAATTATTCCCCTCTTTCATGCGACCAAGGTTCTTGTAGAATTCTTTTTATTGTTTACTCGAAAATATAAGGCGCTAATGTATAAAAGAGAAGAAAAATAGTTAATCACACTTAATGAGTCAATATATTTTCGACCCTCCATTGTTTTTCCCTGTTCAAAGTTCAAACGCTATGTTTTTGCCTTCACTTGATTTTGTTTTTTGTGTAGAACCAACACGATATATCATGCAAGGCAGCAGAAGAGATAAAACAATAGAAAGAAAACACCCAGACGTCATCTCTAGATGTAAAATTCGAAGTATCGAAAGCACAAATTCAGATTTCAGTACAATTTTACTTCCAATGACCTAACAATTTCGTGTTCAGAAAAAGAATTGCTAACTTTCTGTACAAACCGTGTATCTATCTTGTCACTTCACTAATCTGTTTACTTCATCAGTGTTAACAAGTCAAACATTTTAGCTATGGCTTAAAAGCATGGTTCGATCCAAAGCAAAGGAGAAGATTTCCCCTCGACATGCAGCTCGACCGTACCATCTTCGAGGTGGTATATTCCCATGCCTGTGTCTCCTCCATCTTCAAAAAACTGGGACGATGACTGACGAACGTAAGTAAAATAAATACAATTCGGCTTGATGAGATGATCTTCATCGACTTCCAAAGAGAAGGAAGAATTGTGGCCCAAGAAGAGGGACGTGTTCCCCAAGTTCTCAACTTCTGTGCACATTTGAGTATCCAGGTCAATCTTGAGAACACGGAATCGAAAGGTTATGGTAGATGTTAGTCCTTCCTGTAGTGACACAAACAACAGAGATCCCGTTGTTGATTGCACTAGACACACTTGATTCACATACCAAAGGGATACTGGGGTATACTCATGCTTGAATACTGGGAGTCTTTGCGGCATCTGGAAAACTACTTGAGCCTCAAATGGAGTTGGTCCATCAACATCGCACCTCAATATGGTATCCTCAAAATCGACAGCAACAAAGGACCCCTTATAATATATGACATCATAAATCTTTTCTTCTGTGGGGGAGTTCACTGCCGTCCACTCCTCTTCGCCGGGTTTCCAAAGCCCTAACTGTCCAGTGTCATAGATGACCATGACCTTGTAATCTGGAGATGTAGTAGCGCTATCAGATAGGACGAACTTGCGGACGAATTCAACATCAAAGAAAGGCAAATCTTCGATGTTGGGGAACTTATTCCAATTGGGAAGCTTAATAATATGACTGTAACGAGACATGGGATTCTTTAGCATGTGGAATTCCCCGTCTCTGCTGGTCGTCAACACCCAACCTCGCGAAGAGAAATATCCATTCGCCATCACTTCTGGCAACAGCTTTTTGTGAACATGCTGACATGAGAGGCAGAAAAACTCACGCTGCGGCATCCCATTTTTGTCTGTGAGCATCAACCATGGGACATCGCTCCACTCTTTGACAGCAGCGGATTGCCATGATTGGCACACTGCTCGGAACGCCGATAAATTCTTCGGACAAAGGCGCTGGGAGCATAGTTGTAACAACTCTGGTGGGAGCTCTGCCCAGTTTCTCGCCATACTAAATTAAAAGAAGAATCCGACAAGGGAGATAGAAAATCAGAATGGAGAAAGATCAGGAAGACTACCAGGTACCTCATTGCGCATCCAAATCAGGTTTAATATTTAAAGAATCCGCTTATCTCACACAAATCCCATCAACACATGCCTTCTTGAACTTGTTTCTTTCAGAGAAGATGCATTCTGACTTCACTCAGACATTTCATCGAATAAGCGGCATCCACTTTGAGCAATGAACTTCCGCTCACATATAAGGCCAAGAATCACTATCAGGTCATGACTACAGCTTCAATGCACATTCGAGACATTGATAAAGATTTTAACGGAGACGAATTTCACATGAGCCTCAACCAAATCACATGAACACATGCTTTCAGAGAACATGCATTCTGCTTTCGCTCAGACATTTCATTGAATAAGTGGCATGCACTTCGAGTAATGAACTTCCGCTCACGTAAAAGGCCAAGAATTACTATCAGGTCATCACTACAGGCTCAATGCACATTCGAAACACTGATGAAGCTTTAACCAGAGAAGAATTTCACATGGGCCTCCACCACGTTTCTCAGACTCGATTACCCATATTAAAATTGAGAATCAACTCTCGTACCTGGTAGATGCCATGACCGGGAACACCCCCGATCGAACTGAGAACCGGAATTCCCAAGAAAGTCGTCGCCAGTGGGTCGACGCTGCAACTGCTGCGCCTTTAGAAACTTGAAGACGGGCGGTGATCGATGATGCCCCGGACACCCTTCAGAAACAACGGAGAAAAAGCTCAAAGACGGAATCCAGAAGATTCTTTCGGCTCTCGCTTCTTTGACGGATGTGTACGAATGGTGGAAGGCGGTCGTCGGCGAACGCCGGTGACCGGCCAGCCGACGGCGGGATTCTTGCTCGCGGGCGTCGTCCCTCGGGCGTTCGTCTGTCGTTCCAGAGAGAGTTTAGTAACAAGGGGATGGAGGATGGGTTCCACTTCGTTTTACTGGCCAAACTGATGGGCTGAGTTTGGAGCCCAAACTGAATGGGCCAAATTGGATCAATATCTATGGGCTTCGGCCACAGTTATCTGGATGAACGGAATAGGCCCAATCAAATTGAGGCCTTTTCTACGGCGGTTATTTGTTATCCGTCCATCATTTTTTTTAATTGCCCCATTGATTGATTTATTTATTTTTACACATATCGCAAAATTCGGATTCAATTTGCCGGAAAAATTTCATGCGTCCGAAAAGTTATAAAGGCATGTGCGCATAAGGTAAAGGTTACATGGAAAAATAGGACGGGTTGAACAAAGACGTTTTGTTTTGGGAACTTTTTTTTTTTTTTGAAAGAATATGGTTTGTTAAAATTCATAAAAGGATTAATTTGATCACGATTAAATAGGTTGGTACATTTATTGGAAAAAGGAAAGAAAGAATCCAAATTGTTTTGGTGCTATGATATTAAGAATTGCCGGTGGTTCGCCTTTTTTTCAAACCAATGATTTTTTAAGGAAATTTTTTTATTTATTTTTTGAAATAACTATTGGAAAGTTTCAAATGGTTTTATCTTTTGTAGACAGGCGGTGTATGAATTGATTCGGAAGCAAGTCGCTTTTTCTTTTTTTTCCCAATAACTATAAAGTAAATTTGGCCATGGTTAGTTGAATGGTGGCAAGATTTAATTTAGGAAAATTTTAAAGTTGCAATATCAAGTACGGAGTATTAAAATTTAAAAGACCTTATTAGTTTTTTCTTAATTTGTGTTGCTGCAATGGTACGTAGTATATAACATATCCTTGTAATTGAATTTTTTCATTAATTGTCCAAAAAATCGTAAATGTAATATTACACTTTTGTCAATTCAATTCTAAACTTTTTAGTTTTACCAATTGAATCCATTCGGCCAAATTTAGCTGGAAATCACTAATGTGGATGTTGTTTATCTTACATGGCAAATCGACACTAATATAGATAATTTGTAATAATATTTTAAATATTCTTTTGTATTTTGAAAAATAGGACGGGTTGAACAAAGACGTTTTGTTTTCGGAACTTGTAGTTTGGTCATCATCTGTCAATCCTCACCCAACGGGCAAGAACTTTTTACTCCTATCTAAACTTCATTAGTTTCCACCATCTCCAAACTTTGACTTGAGCATCTAACGGCCAATCCGGGCAATCAACTTAGACGCCCTAACCTGTGTTCCTGGTTACAGCTCCAATTTGTGAAGGAAGCCTTAACAAATTCTTGGAAATTTACACTTCACAGCTAGAACTTAGCTATACGAAAAGAATCGAAGCACAAAATGTTTATCGAATCAAATATATAAACATTGCAATTAATCATTCAAGATTGGCGAGATCCTTATTAACAACATGATATTTACTAATTTCACTGGCCATAATGATTTGCTTTTCATTGTTTACTAGAAAATGTATGTCACTTGAAATGTTTAGTGTAGAGATTCGGATAATACAGTTGAATATCCCCCTTTCATGCGAACGAGGTTATTGCATAATTCTTTTTGGTCTGTGGATTTAATGTAAGGCCTAATGAATAAAAAAAATAAAAAAAGAAGAATAGTTAACCCCAGTTAAGGAATCAATATTATTTTCAACCCTTCATTTTTTTCCTTGTTCAAAGTTCAAACCCTATGTTTGCCTTAACTCTATTTTGTTTTTGTGTAGAACAGACATCCAGACAGCTAATACAAAAACATCGCCAATATTAAGTGTAAAATTCGAAGCATTAAAAGCAAAATTCAGATGTCAGTACAATTTTACTTCCAATGACCTAACAATTTCAAATATTTAAAATGAATTGCTAACTTTTGGACTAACAGTGTATCTATCGCTTGTCATTCCAATAATCTGCTCACTTCATCATTGACAACAAGCCAAACTTTTTAGCTATGGCTTAAAAGCATGGTTCGATCCAAAGCGGAGGAGAAGATTTCCCCTTGACATGCAGCTCGACCGTACCATCTTCGAGGTGGTATATTCCCATGCCTTTGTCTCCTCTGTCTTCAGTAAACTGGAACGATGAGAGACAAGAGTAAGTAAAATAAATACAATTTGGCTTGATGAGATGATCTTCATCGACGTCCAAAGAGAAGGAAGAATTGCTGCCCAAGAAGAGGGATGTGTTCTCCAAGTTCTCAACTTCTGTGCACATTTGAGTATCCAGGTCAATCTTGAGAACACGGAATCGAAAGGTAGATGTCGGTCCTTCCTGTAGTGACACAAACAACAGAGATCCCGTTGTTGATTGCACTAAATACACTCGATTCACATACCAAAGGGATCCCGGGGGATACTCATGCTCGAATTCTTGGAGTCTTCACGGCACCTGGAAAACTACTTGAGCCTCAAATGGAGTTGGTCCATCCACATCACACCTCAATATCCTATCTTCATAATCGACAGCAACAAAGGACCCCTTGTAATATATGACATCTTCAAATTTATCTGCGGGGGAGTTCACTGCAGTCCACTCCTCTTCGCCGGGTTTCCAAAGCCCTAACTGTCCGATGGCATAGATGACCATGACCTTGTAATCTGGAGATGTAGTTGGGCTATCATAGAGGACGAACTTTCTGATGAATTCAACATAAAAGGGAGACGGAGCTTCGATGTTGGGGAACTTATTCCAATTGGGAAGCTTAATAATATGACTGTAACGCGACATGGGATTCTTTAGCATGTGGAATTCCCCATCTCTGCTGGTCCTCAACACCCAACCTCGTGAAGAGAAATATCCATTCGCCGTCACTTCTGGCAACAGCTTTCTGTGAACTTGCTGACATGAGAGGCAGAAAAACTCACGCCATGGCATCCCATCTTTGTCCGTGAGCATCAACCATGGGATGTCGCTCCTCTCTTTGACATCAGCAGATTGCCACAAGCGGCACACTGCTCGGATTGCCGATAAATTCTTCAGACAAAGGCGCTGGGAGCATAGTCGTAACAAGTCTTCTGGGAGCGCTGCCCATTTTCCCTCGATGCTAAATTCAAAGCAGAATCCGACAAGCGAAATAGAAAATCAGAATGGAAAAGGATCAGTAAGACTTTCAGCTACCCCGATGTGCATCTAAATCAGGTTTACTATTTAAAGAATCTTAGTATCTCACACAAATCACATCAACACATGCCTTGTTGCGCTTGTTTCCTTCAGAGAACACGCATTCCGATTTCTCTCAGACATTTCATAGAATAAGTGGCATGCACTTCGAGTAATGAACCTCCCCTCACATCGAAGGCCAAAAATCACTATCAGGTTATCGCTACAGGCTCAATGCACATTCGAAACACTGATAAAGCTCTAACCAGAGACGAATTTCACATGCGCCTCGATCACATCTCTCAGACTCGATTACCCATATCAGATTGAGAATCAACTCTCGCACCTGGGAGATGCCATGACCAGGAACACCCCCGATCGAACTGAGAACCGGAATTCCCAAGAAATTCGTCGCCGGTGGGTCGCCGCTGCAGAGCACAGCAACTGCTGCGCCTTTAGAAACTTGAAGACGGGCGGCGATCGATGATGCCCCGGACACCGTTCAGAAACAACGGAGAAAAAGCTCAAAGACGGAAGGAGAATTTGCGATTCAATTTCTCAGCGAAATTTCGGGTTGCGGCAAAGTTAAGGCATGCGCGCATAAGGTAAAGGTTACATGGAAAAATAGGACGGGGTGAACAAAGACGTTTTGTTGTCGGAACATATATATATATAATATAATATGGTTTGTTAAAATTCATGAAAGAATTAATTTAATCACGATTAAATAGGTCGACCCATTTATTGGAAAAAGAAAAGAAACAATCCAAATGATTTTTGTGCCCTTAATTTTAAGAACCGCCGGTGTTCCACCTTTTTTCAGAAACAATGATTTTTAAAGGAAACTTTCTTTTATTTATTTGTTGGAAATAACTATGGGAAAGTTTCAAATGAGTTTATCTTTTGTAGACGGGGAAGTGTATGAATTGACTCGGGAGTAAGTCTTTTTTTTTTTTTTTTAATAACTGTAAAGTAAACTTGGCCATGGTTAGTTGTATGGTGGCAAGATTTAAACTAGGAAAATTTTAAAGTTGCAATATTGAGTACGGAGTATTAAAATTAAAAGATCTTATCAATTTTTCTTAATTTGTGTTGCTGTAATGGTACGTAGTACATAACATATCCTTGTGATTGAATTTTTTTATTAATTATCCAAAAAATCGTAGACGTAGTATTATATTTTTATCAATTCAATTCTAAACCTTTTTTTTTTAATTTTGCTAATTAAGTCATTAACATTTTCATGTCTTATTAATTAAGTCCATTCGGCCAAATTTGATTGGAGATCATTGATGTAGATGACTGTCTATCATATGACATAATCAATGCTAATATAGATAATTTTTAATAATATTTTAAATATTTTTAAAATTTTTGAATTTATTTTTTTTTTTATTTTTCTTTTCTTCCTTGTTTTCCCGACTTTGATCAGTGAGGTCATTGGTCAACCATCACCAGCCATAGGTGAGCATGACAACCCTCACTTGGTCTGAGCGAGGTCGTCTTTGGCCACAGGCGAGGATTACAACGGCCTTACCAGCCACAAGTGAGGGGCTCGTGACCTTGCCCAAACCAAGCGAGGGTCATTAGCCCTCGTTAGCAATTTCCACTCAAAATCGGCCAGATTAACTTAATTGAAACAATTAAAAGGTTTAAGATTATATTGGCAATTATAGTAGGTTTAACCAAAAAATAATGTATTCCATTATGAAATAAGAAAAAAAAAACAAAAAGAGATGGAGAAAAAAAAAAAGCATTTTGAAGACTTCTCGCACACTAGATAGATTCCAATCTGCAAAGTACTTTTAAATTAGATTCTCAGGCATTCTTTATGTTTTAAAAGATATGCTTTCACAAAAGCCTAAAGAAAAATAATGGGATTTTAACTTTATTCGAATTAAGTGTTCGATAGGCATAATATATGTTTTTTTTTTTTTTTGATACATAGGAACCCCGTACAGCCGGCAGCTGACAGGTAAACCCTGAGGCAATGCTAGCGGATGACCCACCACCCCGACGTCACACTTAAGATTGGGATTTGAACCCCCGTCCTGGGTAGACTTCATAGGGGCTCTTATTCAGTTAGGCCACCGCAAGCGGTGGTAAGCATAATATACGTTCGTAGTATGGAATATCAAAAACAAAAGTACCTGATGATAACGGAGATAGGTCTATACCAACCAGCATCTCTAAGCAATCAAAACACAATCTCATCTTCGGATTTTGTACATGCTTTAACATTGCCCACATGGTCTTAACAACAGACAGAATTCTCCTATGGTAAAATTGAATGCTCCATTAATAAGATATGCCTACTCATACTCAATGCAAAAGTGCATATAACTGCAAAAAATATTGCTACCGTGCGTTCCTCTTATTTGCAGCATAGTTTTCCTTCCAAGAGGAAGACATATTATGTGGAGTATATCAAAATTTCAGGAAAAAGGATTGCCAGAAAGTGGAGATCCTGCATAAGATATGCCTACTCATACTCAATGAAAAAGTGCATACAAATGCAAAAAATATTGCTACTGTGTTGTTCCTCTTATTTTGGGCACAATTTTCTTTCCGAGACCTTTATCTCAAAATATTATGCATAATAGATTGAAATTTCAGGAAAAAAGCTCGCCGGAAAGTGGATATGCTGCATCCATAAAATATGCCTACTCATACTCAATGCAAAAGTGCATATAATTGCAAAAAATGTTGCTATTGTGTCGTTCCTCATATTTTCGACACAATTTTCTTTCTGAGGCCTTCCTCTCATGATATTATGCAGAATAGATTGAAATTTCAAGAAAAAAGCTCGCCGGAAAGTGGAGATGCCGCATCCATAAGATATGCTTACTCATACTCAATGCAAAAGTGCAAATAACAGCAAAAAAATGTTGCTATTGTGTCGTTCCTTCTATTTTAAGCACAATTTTTTTTTCCGAGGCCTTCCTCTTGAAATATTATGTAGAACAGATAGAAATTTCAGGAAGAAAGCTAACCAGAAAGTGGAGATGCCGCATCCATGAGATATGCCTACTCATAGTTAATGCAAAAGTGCATATAATTGCAAAAAATGTTGCTATTGTGTCGTTCCTATGATTTTCTGCACATTTTTTTTCCAAGTACTTTCTCTCGAAATATTATGCAGAATAGATAGAAATTTCACGAAGAAAGCCAGCCGAAATGTGGAGATGCCGTATCCGTAAGATATGCCTATTCATACTCAATGAAAAAGTGCAGATAAATGCAAAAACGGTTGTTATCGCGTCATTCCTCTTATTTTGGGCACAGTTTTCTTTCTGAGACCTTCCTCTCGAAATATTATGTAGAATAGATAGAAATTTCAGCCAAAAAGCCTGTCGGAAAGTGGAGATGCCGCATCCATAATAAATGCCTACTTGTACTCATTGCAGAAGTGCATATAACTCGAAAAAATGTTGCTACTGTTTCGTTCCTCTTTTTTTTTTCAGCACAGTTTTCCTTTCGAGGCCTTTCTCTCGAAAGATTATGCAAAATAGATAGAAATTTCAGGAAAAAAGCTTGCCGAAATGTGGAGATGCCGCATCCATGATATATGCCTTCTCAAACTCAATGTAAAAGTGCATATAACTAGAAAAAATGTTGCTACTACATCGTTTCTCTTATTT
Source organism: Eucalyptus paniculata subsp. matutina (assembly GCA_017140255.1). Lineage (NCBI taxonomy): Eukaryota > Viridiplantae > Streptophyta > Magnoliopsida > Myrtales > Myrtaceae > Eucalyptus > Eucalyptus paniculata. The sequence continues at coordinate 32,165,157 of CM029442.1, read as the reverse complement.
TCAGCACAGTTCTTTTTTTTTTTTTTTTTTTTTCCGATGCCTTCCTAGAAATATTTTGCGAAATAGATAGAAATTTCAGGAAAAAAGCTAGCCGGAAAGTGGACATGCCACATCCATAAGATATGCCTACTCATTGTCAAAGTAAAAGTGGATATAACTGCAAAAAAAAGTTGCTACTGTGTCGTTCCTTTTATTTTTGGCACAGTTTTTTTCTAAGGCTATCCTCTGGAAATATTATGTTGAATAGATAGAAATTTTCGGATAAAAGCTTGCGGGAAAGTGGAGATGCTGCATCCATAAGATATGCCTACTCATACTCAATGCAAAAGTATAGATAACTGCAAAAAAAAGTGTTGCTACCGTGTCGTTCCTCATATTTTCGACACAATTTTCTTTCCAAGGCCTTCCTGTCTTGATATTGTGCAGAATAGATTGAAATTTCAGGAAAAAAAGCTCGCCGAAAAGTGGTGATGCCGCATCCATCAGATATGCCTACTCATACTCAAAGCAAAAGTGCATATAATTGCAAAAAATGTTGCTATTATGTTGTTCCTCTTATTTTCACACACAAGTCTAGAGAGTGTGTGCATACATTGCGACGATGTGCAGCTTCAGCTTAGTGATTGTAGACTTTGTTACGAGCAGGATTCATTCATGAAATAACCTGAGTTTTGTTGGAAAATATCCAATGTCGTCATATGCCATGTCTAAGAAAATCAATACTTCAATAAGATATCATTATAGTATGATTTGAACATAAAATGAGTGACGTTGTTGGCGCTACTAATATTTGTATGTGTTTGAACTAATTAATCGTTACTGACCAAAAAAAACTAAGTAATGGTCTATAAGTATAAATCAATTTGATCCAACAATGCGTGGGCTTGACCCCACCCAAAATTGACCAGTTAAATCTTGACAACACAAAGCTCTTTCAATTGGAAAAAAAAAAATTAAATTTGAAGAAGACAGATTTCAATCTTACACCGACTGCCTGCGTCTATTGTTTTGAAGTGTACTATAGGAATGTAGTGTCTAGCTAGGCACATATGAGTGAAATTAGTGATGAGAACACAAACCATAGCGAAGGATCTTTTAGGATCCGTTCATTTTGTGGAAAATAATTTCCAGAAAAAAGTTTTTTTGAATTTTTTGGCTTTCATTCATGAAAAATTAATTACTTGGGGAAAAAAATTTCATGAAGAGAAAAAAGTCTTCTAAATTAAAGAAAAATATTTTCTATTTTTGAAAAGTGAAAAATATCTGTCTCCTCTCTTATCTCACACCCCTCAAGTCCTCACTTCACTCTCCTCCTCCTCCTTTTTTCTAAAATTAAACTCCAATTATTTTTTTTATTTTTCTTTTGTTTGTTTTCCCTCTTTTTCTTTATTAGCTCATCAGCGGTCATGATGACAGCTAGTGGCCAACCATTGGTGAGCGGCGAGGTTGGTAAGCTCCAAGCTCACTAGAGGTGGGTGAGCCATGAGCTTGCCGACCTTAGGCCTTGTTAGATTGGCAAGCTTCGAGCTTGTTAGCCTCATTGCTTGCCAGACGCTCACGCTCGTTGATTTGGCGAGCGGAGGTGGGGGAGCCTCATGCTTGCCAGCAAGCTCGAAGCTCGCCTATGGTCGATCGCCATCTACAGCAAAGAAGACAAAAACTAAGAAAAAATAAAGAAAAAGAAAAAAATAAAGTAATAATCGATTTTTTTAAATAATAATTGATTTTAGAAAAATAAAAAAATCAATTAAAAAATAAAATAAATGAAAAAGAGTGTATGAAGAAAAATGTTTTCCTTACTAAACAAGGAAAAATATTTTCTACTTCATTTTCAAATTTCACTTGAACACTGAAAAATAATCACATTTTCTTGGAAAAATTGCTTCCTAGAAAATCCAAAATTGTCATATTTTTTATGAAACGAATGGAACCTTAGTTTTTAAAGAAATTTTCTTAGGCTTAGCCCTACAATGAACTCACATGATTTAGTTTTTCCATGCCAACATTTGCGAGTCATCTTCTTTTGCTTGGGTCATTCACAAGGGTTCTCGCCCGTATGTCACCTAATTCATATGGTCAATTTGGGTATTGTCTGATATAGACATTCCCCAGGACATGTTTTCTTAAAAAGAAGAGAAAAATAATATAACTTACATGAAGCCCCAATAAATAGTGCGTCATTTAGAATTTATTTATTAGAGTTTATAATTAGACTAAACTTTCACTCTTCTCTTATAAAATGCCCCTCCACTTTTCTCACCCCAACTTGAGTTTTATACATCGGTTGAAGGGTAATTTGGTCTTTTAAGTTAATTTAAGATGCAAATTGGGAATTTTAAATATTGATATCATGCAAAGTGAATTGTGAATTGGGAACCAATCGTGAGGAAGGTATATGAAATTTTATACAAATTAAATTTATGGGGAGACAATATTTTATGCAATTATACCTTCCGCAAGTTTTAGGAAATAAACAAATGGAAATAAGACATGCCAATTGGCATGTCTATTGCTTCATTCATTGAGCATGCAAGTGGGTACTAGAAATCAACTTAAGCACGAGTACAGCACGCAATTGGCGCCTAAATTTAAATTAAGGATTATAGAATTAGGTATGATAATTATCCTCACGGAATGACGTCGCAGTATTGCACAAATAATGGATTGTAGCAGAGTCAGTTGTGAAATTATTCTTTTGCTAGCAAGTTGAACGTGTTTTTTTGTAAAGGTAAATCAAATTCAAAAAAAGAAAAAAATAATAATAAAAAAAAGCTCCAACTCAGTCAGAGTTGAGAGGGCCTGGTCTGGTCTGTTGGGTCTGATCCATAATCATAGCCCAGATCATGCCAGGCCCATCAGAGTAAGCCTCGGCCCAGGAAATTTCCCTCACCAAAGCCCACGATCCACAGTCTCTCTCTCTCTCTCTCGATCAGCCGAGTTCCGGAAGATTCTCCACCACTAATCAACGCTAGAAATCCACCGTCGGCCATCTCCAATCACCAAAACAGCCACCGTCGAGCCACCTTTGACGGCCGCCGCAGGCTCAGCGATAACACAACCGCACGCATACACTAAAGCTGACGAAGAAACTCTCTTTCTCGGGAATTCTATAGGCTTCTTCATCGGTTCTTCTTCTCCGTCGTGCTCCTAACACCGTTAGCCACCACACCGTTAGCCACCGCCGAAGCCGCTCCACCATTGCCGGTTTCGCTGTAGCAAGGCCAACTCTTGTTCTGCTCTATTTTCTGGTCACGATGCCCAAACGTGCACGAGCCAGAGGTCAATCGTCGACGTGGAGAGCTCCAGTAACTTTTCTCCGATCTGATCACGGACCGAAGTGAAAAACTCACTCTCATCAAGGTAAATCCCACGCACTCTGTTTCTGCTGCTCATGAACGAAACAGAGCCGGTTAGCTTTAGCTAATGTCTGTGAGTAAATCAGTTGAGATTGAAGCTTTATTTAACAACTCGGACTTGTACTGTTATTTTCATGATGATCTGAAAGTCAATAGTTGCTGTACATTTGCGTGTGAGCTCCATGATCAAAATGCATATTTCTTGTTTGATGAAATGCTTGAACTAGATCAGTATGTAAATTTGATTCAATCCTTGAACCGCAAAATCATATTACATAAATTCGATTTGTTCTCAACTTATCGAACCCTCGTTATGGCCGACTTTGTCAGAATAGGATGCTTATTTGTCAAATGGTGTTATGATTCTCGTCTTGTATGCTCGTCGACGTATGACCTGAAAATTGCTGTCTCGTGGCTTGCTGATCTCTCTGGTTCGAGTTAAAGTGTTCTATATGAACAAAATCGAGTTTTGAATGTGTATTCTGTTGTGAAGGAGTGGGAGATCTGCATGTGCGCGTGCAAAGAATGGAGCGTCAGAATCGCCATTGATCTTTGCATTTATACAATCTGTGAAAGAATCGCCATTGCCCCAAACTTGGACTGGATTTTAATCCTTTGGTGATGACCTTTTCTGATGCTGTGGTTTTCATTTCTTATCTCAAACTTGGACGACATTTGTTTTGTCGTCCAGAATGGACTTGCAGACTTGCTGATAGAGCGGGCCCCATAGTGCCACTTGTCGTCCACTGAATGGACAAATGTATTGATTACGTGGCTATCATTAGTTTATTGAAACATTTTCTTGCGAAGACATTAGTGAGACTAGTTACAGCCTTTGATCCGTTAAGTCTCCGTCGCCACCTTAACCGAGCTCGCACTGGCCGCGGAGCCACCTCGATTGCATCAACTTCCTTCCCTCCCTCCCTCTGGTCTCATTTCCATCTCATATGCATACGTGCGAATTCCTGTTCTTGTCGATCCTTCATTCTTGTCTCGCCAAGCGATTGTGGTGCCCCTCTTCAGTTCGATCGGGGATCGGTTTCGGCTGAAGCCGATTCCCGTCGATTCGTTCCCTGTGGTTAGCGATGGGAGAACTTACGCTCACGGACCTATTGAAGAAGGCAACGTCGGATTTCCCCAACGGGAGAGCCGTCTCCGCCTGCGAGGAGCTCAACCTGACGCACGTGCGGCTGCAGGAGCTCGTCAACCACGCCACCGCGCTCATCACTGCCTCGCACCGACACCGTCACGCTCACTTTCCTCAACACCATCGAGGTATGTCTGGGTCATCTCGGTCTGTTCGCGAGTACGGATGATGCTGTTTAAATTCGAGAATGCAATATCTGGAAGATTGCGGTGACGATGAATTTCTAATGATGAGATCGATGACTTGCGAAACATCGACTGGGAAATAGCTTGGAAAAGAAAGAGGAAGATGTTTCTTGGAGTTTTACAGTACTTCGAGAACAGAGAAACGGAAATGGCATCGATTTCTACTGAAAAAAATTGCATCTGAGGCATGAAATTTCTGTGAGCGCGTGGTGCAAATTGAACAGGAACAAATTGAATTGGGAAAAGCATGAAGAGCATTTTCTGTCGTGTCCAAGGGTTGTTTTCTGGGACGTACAAGCATCGATTCATCGTAAAACAAAGTCAAAGCTTATCTAAAGGAGATGGATGGTTTTAATGGAATCAAACGTTGACAAACTAGTTGTCTGCATATTCTGCATATGTGTGTATCTCCAATCCACAGGGACTAGTGTGATAGTTTGCTGATTGGAAAATATGTGTTCGTTTTGCAGTTTGTGATCTTGTTTCTGGCGGTAATCCGTTGCCGAGCCACTGCAGCTCCGCCCAACCCCATCTGAACAGCTAACGAGTTCAAGTTCTACCTTTCCGACTCAGAACCGAAGCTCCTACTGACACCGCAAGAAGGAAACCGACGGGCTCAATCCGCTGCTTCCAAGCTTAACATCCCCCACCTAACCGCCATGCTTCACTCTGCCAATACCAAAATCACTCTCTCTTCGACCAACGTAGAGCCGAGCCTCGACTCGATGTCCAAAGTCGTCAATGATCCCTTGGATGTGGCTATGTTCTTGCACACCTCCGGTGCTATGGGTCGCCCCTCCCCAATCGCATGCTGCTAACTCAGCGCAATCTGGCATCATCAGGTGGGGTACAAACTAACAGAATCAGACTCTACCGTCATTGTGCCTCCGTTGTTCAATGTGCACAATTTAGTTGCTAGATTATTCAGTTGTTTCTTCTGGAGTTCTGCCTCAGCTTGCAGCTTCTCGTTTTCCTCTTGCAAGCTCAGAGTTGTCTCCTTCTCGTTCCTCAGGTCCCTATCGATTTTCTGAATATCCAACTCAGCCAGGTCCACAATCGACCTTATACTGTGCTGGAGCTCGGGCATAGGAACATCACTCTCCCTCGCCTTCTCTTCCGCGTTCAGATTCTCCAAGCTTGCTAATGCCCCAACCTGAGGTCCACGCACGTCGAGTACCTTTTGCACAACTTCAACGCCCTGTTCCTGCTTCTTCGCCAGCAGCTATTCCGCTTTAATATATTTCGCTCCGTTTTTCAGCGTCGCCTTTTTCGCTTGCTTAGAACAAAAGCTTCTCCTTACCGGGCACGTCGGGTAATGGCTTCTTTTCCTCTGGCCCCAACGAGGCAACAGGTGCCTTTGCAAGAGTTTCCTTGTAACTCGTTGAAACCCACACACCGATGTTCTTAGGACACAACTTTCCTTCAACGAATGTCACAATCCCTTGTTGGTTCTTCTCAAGACCCCCAAGCCCGGCCCATCCTCATCCACGACAGCGGATTCTTCATCCTCATTCTCTGTCTTCGAGTTCTCGTCAATCTCTCTGCTCGGCATGACCGTGCCAGTGGACACGAAATTCACGGGCTTAGACAGATCGGTCTTACCTAGGAGGTCCCTGTTCTTCCTCCGCTTCCTCTTGGAGGAGTCGTCGTAGTCCGAATCAGAGTCCCCCGACGCGAAGACGCCGTAGAGCACGTCGTCCTTGGTCTGCGCGCGCTTCTCTCTCCGCCGGCGGTAGTAGAACTCCCCGTCGATCCACTGCCCGTCGTCGTAATCGTTGTCCATCCCGAAGCTCTCCGTCTCCTGGTCCCCGTCCATCTTCGAGCAATCCCGGAGAACCGAAGCAATAGACCTAAAGTTTGGGGGGGGGTTGGGTCTTTTCGGAGGAGGCGGAGAGAGGGGCGGCGCTGCTGCCGAACGCCGAGATGGGCCGGCGGCGTGGATGATGTGGCGGTCGGAGGCCGCGATACGCCGGTGCAGCTCGTCTCGGGGGTTAGGGAGAGATCGAGATCGAGAAAAGGCAGAGAGTGACTGAATGCTCAAAACGCAAGAACTCGAAAACCTAACGGATCTTCTTCTTGTTTTTCTTCTTCTTCCCCTTATAATTTCTCAGATGTTAACAATTGTTGATTTATTTTTAATTATTTTTCCGTATTTACTTATATGAGAGGAAATTCATTTATCATGATTTTTTAGTTTATGTTGATGATATATATTGATAATCGGGAATGAAATTGGGTAAATTTTCCAATTATAGACCTAGGAAAATTGAAAAAGGAAGAAGCATTTCTGAGGAATTTAAGATGCGAGAAATAAAAATGGAAATTTCCTCTAACAATGAGAAGCATATGTTAAATATTATAAAGGACAAAGTATTAATTTCATGCTAGAGGTTGATTCGAACAAATAATAGATATACTTTATGAACTTGTGTATGGATGACAATGTTTATGTCTGGCAATTAAATTTTTTAAATTAAGTTTACAAGGTTTATTGAGCTGAGTATTGGTGAGCTCGAGCTTTCAATTTGCTAGATACTCGAGGTGTTCGAGTTAGAGCTTGACAAGATATTATTTCTCAAATAATGATAAACCCAACCTCGAACTTCATCATGAATAATTTGACTTAGTTTCACTCTTAGTAGGCCTTCATATGTGCTCACTCGGTCTAGTTAATAATTCTTCCGAGTCGATTAGCATCCTCCATAAAATTTCATTTGAATATAAGGGTATTAGAGAGTATGGTTTGTAAAAATAACATTACCAAATTCGTAAATTCTTTAAGGGAGAGGTTCCTCTTTTGATTTCTCAATCTAAATTACCTTTAAACCACAAGGGCAATTTTTGTCATTTAACACTTAAAAGTGTAAATCGTCATTATCGGCCACTCTCCACTAACTAAATGTAACTAATAAAGCGTTAATAATAATAATAATAATAATAATAATAATAATAATAATAATAATAATAATAATAAGGGTAATTGCAATATTTTCACAACGGACCATCTATTATTTGAAATTTAAAATAAAAATTCAAATAGCATGTACTAAAATCAAAGAACTTAAGACATCAAAACAAGCTGGTAAGAATTGCTTTCTATAGGTAGAGAGTGAGTGCACGTGAGGGAGACCAAGACGCGAGCAAGCGTAAGAGGATCCGATGGAGTAAACAAGATGTATTAGACATAGGGCATATGTGCATAAATTATTTAGTCACCTGTCTTCAATGAAGTCACTAGTGCAGTTCGCGCCGTGAATAAACCTTTAAAGCATTTGGGCTGTGTTACATAGTTACTACGTTCTTTGTATTGAGAAATTTTCTAGTGGATCTATGGTAATGGGCTCATCAATCTTGAATTTTCAGTTCACGGTGGTATGTGATAACTATTACTTAAGCCAACATTTCATAATGGGTGCTGGACCTTTTGATTTTACCCAAAAAGAGTCAGTAGCGTTGATCACCCCTTCTCACATTTTATTAACAAAAGAAAGTCAATTGCATATAAATCATTGGTATCATTTGCTGCTGTGACACCACCATCGTCGCCTAGAGGAGGAGATGATGAAGCTCGCCTTAATCTCTCTTCCCTCTCTCTCTCTCTCTCGTCCTAAATGGCGCCGCCTCACCACACTTATCACTTTAAGAAATCGGAGCCGATGGACATTTTCTTTTCGGGATGATTAAAAGTTGATGGAATTCTTCCATGGGCGATGGTCTCAGTAAAAAGGAGCTATAACTTCGAGTATAATATGAAAATTTTCTCATTCAATATTCAGATGCTGTAATTCGGTGTTTTTTGTGCTCAATCTTATGGGAATGGTCGTCTGTTGTTGGTTAACTGATGGTTGAATTGGATTGGATTTGCTTATATTGGAACATTTTGCTAATAGAGATTAGAGAATGGGTGCACGAATAGTCCTTTTTCAAATGATTGATTAGACTGCGGCTGATCCTATGGAGTAGATGGAGGAACGGTTATTCCTTTGTTACGCAGGCTATAGCAATGAGGCCACACGGTGGGATCCATGTGATGTACAACGACAGGTTGATGAAGCTGAGAAGTCCTATTCCACATCCTTACTGATAGATCCCTCCATTCATATTTCCAAATCATTCAAGGTATAGTTTACTTCATGAGTATGACCAGTGCAGTTATTCTCTGATTTCTCATATTGTCAGTTTATGAGTGTCAAATTTATGTAAGCTCTTCTCTACAATGTATGCTGTGGGTGGTCATCTAGTTCAAGGGTGTATTTCTACTATTAAGGATCATCTTTTGACAATATGAATTATAGTTCTTAGAAGTTTTTCCATTATTTCATCATTAGGATATGAGTACTGGTGATACTTTTATGACTTTGTGTGGTCTCCTTTAACAATTTTCTGTTGACATGAACACGTTGATTTGAAATTTACTTGTAAAAGCTGTATTTAGAATTTGGCAACGATAAGTCCTTCAAAATTCAGGTTGAAGGTCACTGAACGCTCATGTAAAGTGAAAAACTTATTTTTGTCTTGTTTTGATGTGTTCTATTGAATTCTGATTTACATAGAAGAAATAATTACTGTCAGACATGTTCGTAGGGATCCTTTTTGGTGCAACTATATCGTTTGAGCATTGATATCTCTATAACAGATAACCTTTAACTACGGATTGTCAAAGACACATGTTTTCTATTGTTGTTATGAGTTAAAGGTATACTTCTAGCTAATTTTGTTGGGTTTCTATGACAATTCTTATGGAAGATTCACTTCTTTCTTCTCATCTACCTTTCTTTCTCAAGTCTCACTATGCCTCAAACTTTTGTCGTGATGTTTAATATCTTTAATCCATTATTAAAAATTCATCCATGCTTACTGCTGCAATTTCTCACTGGAATGAGACCAGATCAAGAGAGAGACAAAATTAATGGCCCTTTTGTCATGGAGTACTATTGAGATGGATGCAGTGACAACTTCCGACTCTTCTCTTCTCCATTTCTTTACCTTTTCTTATTCCTTTTTCCGCAGGATCGAGTTGAAAGGCTTCAACAGAAACTAGATGCTACATTTATTTATAAGCAGCGACCGAAACAAACTATGTTGTTTACAGGTTTGTTATTCCTTGCAAATATGATGCTTGATTGACTCGCTTTGGATAACCCACCTGTCATGGTGATTGGTGAGTGCCATGAGAGTGAAGTCCTTAGCTGCAGTTCAGTGATTATTGTAATAATCAGTGAAGCAATTTTTTTGTTTCCCTTGTATCCGCTCATGAACCAAGTAATAAAGAGGACTCTGTTTTCAAGATTCTTTTTATGTAAATGTTGCTCCACTTTTACCACTAGTTTGAGAATTGAGATCTTATTTTTTTCAGTCTTCACTGATGTTCAGGATTTGGCATGCATTGGTGTGATTGGGTTTTTCACACAATTGATACAGGTTACACACTTCAAATGAACTTGCCAAGGAATGAGAAGTACTGCTTTTAGATGAGTTCCTTCATTCTGTTACTTGTAATGTGTCAAAGAAGTGAAGGGACTTTGTAGAAGATTTCTACATTATCTGTTCTGTTGTACTTTCCCCCCTTTGTTCTATTAAGAAATAGATGACAGGCAAGTTCTAGAGAGATGCAATTGACAATTTTATACCTAATGAATAATCTAGACAATAGGTATGTAAGACAAAGCAATTGACTTTCATGTACATTGCCTTATGTAAACACCTAATTTGGTTGCTTTCATGAGAGAGAGGTGACAGGAAGGTCCCTTGCATTCTCATGCTTGTGGTGCAGCAACGAAATGATCAAGGCTCTCCATCAAATGCAAGACTCTCATGCATGAGTAGCTATTTTCGCATAATTAGTGTCATAATAAACGGAAAACACACTCATGCTCAAATGCTCTGCACTCCTTTTCTTTTTGAGAAAATTCTAGGTCTACCAAAGAGGCATCTAGCGTTATACTACTATTCCTCAATTTAAGGACGGAATATGTGAGAACATCCGTGCATTGCAATTTCTGTAAGTGCAATTTGTGTTTCTTGTAAGCGAGGACAATGAAGAGGGTTCTCGAGTTTCTGTTGTGACCGCATAAGTTTAGCTGGTGGAGAGAGCGAGTTTCATCTCTTGTTGCTGATGCTCACATAAGGTAGAGAGCAGTTCGTGAGTCATGCTATTATTAGTTATACAAAATACTATTTGACTATTATGACTAAAACCAATATTAATCAACAAGATTTGCTGTTGCCAATCCATCATCCATGTTTTAACTCTTTTTCTCTCTCTAGTACTTCACTCTAATGTCATCAATGAATGACTTTTGATTGTTTCTAATAATGATGGATTTGGCAAGCCGCTAGACCGTCAAGTGTCCATGGTGACCCCGCCTGCTAATAGTAATCCTACTTGATAGGAATGGTTAAGAAAGGATGCAACTTGGGTTTTGAGTCAAGACCGAGTCAAGACCGGTCAACTCGGCAGGAAGTACATCAATAAGACCTCCACTTAAGCTATCCTTTTGGAGGAATTATTAAAAGATTAAGCATCTATTAGCTCTGTGGACGGTTTGACCATCACATGTCACGATATATTATAGTTGTCATGATATATTGCCATTAGTTATAACCAATTGATGATTATAGTTTGGTCATCATCTATCGATCCTCGCCCGACCGACAAGAATTCTTTGCCTCTAACTAAGCTTCATAAGTTTCCGCCATCCTCCAAACTACGACTTAAGCATCCGAGGGCCAATCCAAGCAATCACCTTGGATGCCCTAACCTGCGTTCATGATTGCAGCTCCAATTGGTGGAGGAAGCCTTAACAGATACTTGGATATTTACACTTAACAGCTAGAACTTAGCTTATACGAAAAGACTTGAAACACAAAATCCTTATCGAATCAAATATATAAATATTGCAATTAATCACTTGAGATTGGCGAGATGCTTATTGACACCATCCATATTTACTAGTTTCACTGTCCATAATGATTTGCTTTTCATTGTTTACTCGAAAATATGTGTCCCTTGAAATGTGTAGTGTAGAAATTCAGAAAATACAGTTAAATTATTCCCCTCTTTCATGCGACCAAGGTTCTTCTAGAATTCTTTTTATTGTTCACTCGAAAATGTAAGGCGCTAATGTATAAAAGAGAAGAAAAATAGTAAACCACACTTAATGAGTCAATATATTTTCGACCCTCCATTGTTTCTCCCTGTTCAAAGTTCAAACGCTATGTTTTTGCCTTCACTTGATTTTGTTTTTTGTGTAGAACCAACACGATATATCATGCAAGGCAGCAGAAGAGATAAAACAATAGAAAGAAAACACCCAGAAGTCATCACTAGATGTAAAATTCGAAGTATCGAAAGCACAAATTCAGATTTCAGTACAATTTTACTTCCAATGACCTAACAATTTCGTGTTCAGAAAAAGAATTGCTAACTTTCTGTACAAACCGTGTATCTATCTTGTCACTTCACTAATCTGTTTACTTCATCAGTGTTAACAAGTCAAACATTTTAGCTATGTCTTAAAAGCATGGTTCGATCCAAAGCAAAGGAGAAGATTTCCCCTCGACATGCAGCTCGACCGTACCATCTTCGAGGTGGTATATTCCCATGCCTGTGTCTCCTCCATCTTCAAAAAACTGGGACGATGAGAGACGAACGTAAGTAAAATAAATACAATTCGGCTTGATGAGATGATCTTCATCGACTTCCAAAGAGAAGGAAGAATTGTGGCCCAAGAAGAGGGACGTGTTCTCCAAGTTCTCAACTTCTGTGCACATTTGAGTATCCAGGTCAATCTCGAGAACACGGAATCGAAAGGTTATGGTAGATGCTACTTGTTCCTGTAGTGACACAAACAACAGAGATCCCGTTGTTGATTGCACTAGACACACTTGATTCACATACCAAAGGGATACTGGGGTATACTCATGCTTGAATACTGGGAGTCTTTGCGGCATCTGGAAAACTACTTGAGCCTCAAATGGAGTTGGTCCATCAACATCGCACCACAATATGGTATCCTCAAAATCGACAGCAACAAAGGACCCCTTATAATATATGACATCGTAAATTTTTTCTTCTGTGGGGGAGTTCACTGCCGTCCACTCCTCTTCGCCGGGTTTCCAATGCCCTAACTGTCCAGTGTCATAGATGACCATGACCTTGTAATCTGGAGATGTAGTAGGGCTATCAGATAGGACGAACTTGCGGACAAATTCAACATCAAAGAAAGGCAAATCTTCGATGTTGGGGAACTTATTCCAATTGGGAAGCTTAATAATATGACTGTAACGAGACATGGGATTCTTTAGCATGTGGAATTCCCCGTCTCTGCTGGTCGTCAACACCCAACCTCGCGAAGAGAAATATCCATTCGCCATCACTTCTTGCAACAGCTTTTTGTGAACATGCTGACATGAGAGGCAGAAAAACTCACGCTGCGGCATCCCATTTTTGTCTGTGAGCATCAACCATGGGACATCGCTCCACTCTTTGACAGCAGCGGATTGCCATGAGCGGCACACTGCTCAGAACGCCGATAAATTCTTCGGACAAAGGCGCTGGGAGCATAGTTGTAACAACTCTGGTGGGAGCTCTGCCCAGTTTCTCGCCATACTAAATTAAAAGAAGAATCCGACAAGGGAGATAGAAAATCAGAATGGAGAAAGATCAGGAAGACTACCAGGTACCTCATTGCGCATCCAAATCAGGTTTAATGTTTAAAGAATCCGCTTATCTCACACAAATCCCATCAACACATGCCTTCTTGAACTTGTTTCTTTCAGAGAAGATGCATTCTGACTTCACTCAGACATTTCATCGAATAAGCGGCATGCACTTTGAGCAATGAACTTCCGCTCACATATAAGGCCAAGAATCACTATCAGGTCATGACTACAGCTTCAATGCACATTCGAGACATTGATAAAGATTTTAACGGAGACGAATTTCACATGAGCCTCAACCAAATCACATTAACACATGCCTTCAGAGAACATGCATTCTGCTTTCGCTCAGACATTTCATTGAATAAGTGGCATGCACTTCGAGTAATGAACTTCCGCTCACGTAAAAGGCCAAGAATCACTATCAGGTCATCACTACAGGCTCAATGCACATTCGAAACACTGATGAAGCTTTAACCAGAGACGAATTTCACATGGGCCTCCACCACGTTTCTCAGACTCGATTACCCATATTAAAATTGAGAATCAACTCTCGTACCTGGTAGATGCCATGACCAGGAACACCCCCGATCGAACTGAGAACCGGAATTCCCAAGAAATTCGTCGCCAGTGGGTCGACGCTGCAACTGCTGCGCCTTTAGAAACTTGAAGACGGGCGGTGATCGATGATGCCCCGGACACCCTTGAGAAACAACGGAGAAAAAGCTCAAAGACGGAATCCAGAAGATTCTTTCGGCTCTCGCTTCTTTGAAGGATGTGTACGAATGGTGGAAGGCGGTCGTCGGCGAACGCCGGTGACCGGCCAGCCGACGGCGGGTTTCTTGCTCGCGGGCGTCGTCCCTTGGGTGTTCGTCTGTCGTTCCAGAGAGAGTGAAATAACGAAGGGGATGGAGGATGGGTTCCACTTGTTTTACTGGCCAAAATGATGGGCTGAGTTTGGAGCCCAAACTGAATGGGCCAAATTGGATCAATATCTATGGGCTTGAGCCACAGTTATCTGGAACGGAACAGGCCCAATCAAATTGAGGCCTTTTCTACGGCGGTTATTTGTTATCCGTCCATCATTTTTTTTTAATTGCCCCATTGATTGATTTATTTATTTTTACACATATCGCAAAATTCGGATTCAATTCGTCGGTAAAATTTCATGCGTCGGAAAAGTTATAAACGCACGTGCGCATAAGGTAAAGGTTGCATGGAAAAATAGGACGGGTTGAACAAAGACGTTTTGTTTTTGGAACTTTTTTTTCTTTTTGAAAGAATATGGTTTGTTAAAATTCATGAAAGGATTAATTTTATCACGATTAAATAGGTTGGCACATTTATTGGAAAAAGGAAAGAAAGGATCCAAATTGTTTTGGTGTTATGATATTAAGAATTGCCTCGCCTTTTTCAGAACCAATGATTTTTTTTTAAGGAAATTTTTTTTTTTTGGAAATAACTATGGGAAAGTTTCAGATGGGTTTATCTTTTGTGGACGGGCGATGTATGAATTGTTTCGGGAGCAAGTCTCCTTTTTTTTTAATGTTTTCTCATAACTGTAAAGTCGACTTGGCCATAGTTAGTTGTATGGTGGCAAGATCTAATTTAGGAAAATTTTAAAGTTGCAATATCGAGTACGGAGCATTAAAATTAAAAGGTCTTATTAATTTTTCTTAATTCGTGTTGCTGCAATGGTACGTAGTACATAACATATCCTTGTAATTTATTTTTTTAATTAATTGTCCAAAAAATCGTAAATGTAGTGTAGTATTACACTTTTATCAATTTAGTTCTAAACTTTTTAATTTTACCAATTGAATCCATTCAGCAAAATTTAGCTAGAAATCGCTAATGTGGATGTTGTCTACTCACATGGCACATCTGGCACTCATATAGGTAATTTGTAATAATATTTTAAATATTTTTTTTGTATTTTGAATTTTTATTTTATTTTTTGTATTTCCTTTGTTTTTTCTTTTTTTCCTTGTTTTTCCAACTCTGGTCGATGAGTTCACCGGCCGACCATCACTAGTCACTGTTGAGGGCTGACAACCCCCACTTGGTCTAGGCCGGGCTATCGCCGACCATGGGCGAGAACCGTGACACCCTCACTAGCCACGCCCCTAGGTGAGGGGTTCACGGCCACACCTAGACCAAGCAAGGGTCCCCAGCAAGCATCAACGATTTTTGGCCAAAATCGATCAAATAGACTCGATTGACTAAACATGAAAAGTTTTATAAATTAATAAACAAAATTATAAGATTTAAGACTCAATTGATATAATTGCAATAGGTTGGACAATTTTCCCAACAACACGATATATTCCACTTGAAAAAAAAGAAGAAGCAAAAGAGCATTTTGGAGTCTTCTTGCACACTAGATCGATTCTAATCTATAAAGTACTTTTGAATTTAGATTTCAGGTATTCTCTTTTGTTTTAAAAGATATGCTTTCACAAAATTAAAGGTCGTTGAACACTAATGTAAAAGGGGAAAACTTAATTTTTGTCTTATTTTTGTGGGTTTTATCAAGTTCTGTTTTTCTTAAAAGATATATAATTACTGTAAGTATGTCTGAAAGGATCTGCGCCAATATTTAGTTTGAGCATTGATAATTCTACATCGAATAACCCTTAATTGACTAAATGTCTAAGAAAATATGTTTTTCCTTTGTCATTATGTGGTTAAGGTGCATTTTTAGATAATTTTGTTCGAGCATGTCTATGGAGGTGTCATGTCGTGTATTAGTTAAATGAAGTGACATAGGATATTGGACGATATGTAGTTTGACACTAAGAAATCAAAAGAAGAAGATTGCAAAGGAAAATAGTGCGCGAGAGGAGAAAAAATGTGAAAAATTGGCATATGGATCTCTCCAATTCATGAAAAGTCGCCTTGAGTATCTCAATTTCAATTCCAAACAATGATGCCAACCTTTGGTGCAAAAAGAATATTACTCCACCTCTTATCTGTGATTATCTTGGAGGGTTAGAAACATAAATTAAGGATGATCTTGCCTCTTCTTTATCCCCTAATTAAATAGGAGAAAATTATGAAAAAAATCATAAACCTATTATAATTTGGTTAATTCAATCATAAACTTCTTCTCTTTTTTTTTTTGGTCAATTTAGTTTTAAACATTTTACAATAATGTCAATTCATCAATTCGATCAATTTTGGCCTACCTATAGTTGATGTTTATGCAGATGCCGATCGCTCAGTCGACATAGACTTATAAATTTTTTTATCATATTTTATTGTTTAGAAAATTTTATTTTATTAATTTTGACAAAAATTATTAATTATTAATTATTTTCTTTTTTCTCCTCTTTCTTTTTTTCCATTTTCCCCCATAGTGGCCGGCAAGGGCCACGAAGCCCTCGTTGAAGCGAAGTCACCGTAGGAAAAGAAGCAAAAGAAGGAAGAAGAGAAGAACAAAAGGAAAATTAAAAAATTAATAAAAATTTTGAAGAAAATAGAATATTATTAAAAATTGTCCACGATAGTGCCAGTTGGTTAAAATTGACTGGATGGACTGAATTGGTGTCATGCCCCGACTCTCAAGAATGCGCACATCCCATTGTGGTCGATATAAACGCGATTTCCCAGGACTAGTCACCGACCCTTTCATTTTTAATGCACATACGGAAGCGAAACAAAAATCCTCTAACAACAAACAATATGGGATAGGAAAGCAAGGCAACATTTCTCAAAAGCACACTTTTATAGGTAAATTGGTACAAAATGAGTCTAGGTTAAAGCCTACAAAATGATCGACTCTCAAAAGAAGCCAGCCTACAATCTACTAGTAGGACACATACGCAAATCTTTCAGACTTCACCTCCACCAGCTCCGGGGCTTTGGTCCTTCATGACCACCACTTACGGACCTGAAAATGGTTATACAATAACTAGTGAAACAATGTTTTAGCAAGTCCACTCTCTAAACCCTTATTAGGAAGGAAATACGCCAAGGGTGGTCTAGCCACACAATCACTCAATGAGAATAGGGAACTTACCTCGCCTCGGTCCTTTCATGTATGTCAGCATAGTTCATATCTCAATTGCATATAATTAATGCCCACAACAATTGAAACGTCCTATCAACTCAATCAATCACAAGCACTCCAATTGTTAATATTTGTCCTTTAAGGGTACCACCCACTCATAAATTTAGTGCATACTAGCACAGCCAGGTATCGTCTCACCACCATTGAGCACGACCACGTCTATATCTTAATAGACGGCTTCCTTGAAGGGGCGTAGGTCTATAATCTACTGCGACCCGAGTCACCTATTCATAATTCAGTGTCCTTCTAGCGTAGCCAAGTGTCATCTCACTTCCATTGAGCACGGCGACATTCATATCTTAATAGACGGTTTCTCCGAAGGGGCGTGGATCCAGAATCTACTACGACCCGAGATCCAAAGAATGGATATCCCATATAGGGCAATGTCCGGCTTAAAAGCTCTAGACTGGTTCTCATTAACCAACACACTATTAATCAATATCGGCCTAAGACACCGTGCATTGCACTCAAACGTCTCCATTAAAATGGTGTCCTGGCATACTTTCGTCATATCCTCTAGTTTAAAATCTCACTGTTTTATATCATATATAAAACTATTTTCAGTGTTAAAACCCGACACCCGATAATTTGTGAATAAATATTGGAATTTCCCAAATTTTGGAATAAATTACCAAAAATCCAATCAGCACTCAATTTGCATAAATTAACATTCAATTGCAGAAATTAATCGCACCATTGAATTCAGCACAAAATTCCGGTCACCGGCTATCCCAATCTAATTTCCGAAAAAATTTAATAATTAAATAATGACTAAAATTAATTAAATAATACAGTTAAATGCCAAAATTGCTAACCTAGCTGAAATTGCATAATTAAATATCGAGATGGGCTCGGAAAATTCCTGAACCAATCTAGATAATTAATACAACTTATCTAGGCCTTGATTAAACTAAATTAACAACCAAACATGCAAAATTTGATATTTAAATAACTAATCTAATCTAACTAACCACATAAACCTTAATTAACTTAATCTAATTATCCTCTAAGCATAATTAAGTTACTAATCAAGGTTTAGTGAGATAACTCACTTGATTCATGATCCGCTTGTATCAAAATGACGGAGACGGAACGAGGATCGACAAATCCCAAAACGGTGATGCCAACAGGGCACGGATCAGGCCCGAAAATTGGCCCGCAACTTGCTGCCCGAGCTGAAAAACCAGGGTTGCTCACCTTTTCTTGTGGCTGTTTGAAGGAAAATGAAATGGGATGCTAGTGTTGAAAAAGAAAATCGGTTAACAAGCCGCAAAAGACAAAGGACAGAGGGGTGTGTGGGCTTCGGTGGCTTGAAGATTGACCGAAGGAGACAACTGGTGGTTAAGAGGGCAGACGTGGGCTGGCAAAAACGCAGGGGAAATGGGCTACTTGTGGTCAACAATGGAGCTTTTGTGGATAAAGTGTTGACTCGGTGATGTTTCGGTTTGCTGCTGGCCGCATCGAGGAGAGGGTGTAATCAACAAGGGGCTTTGGTGGATGGGCAACTTCAAATGAAGAACAATTGAGAGGAAATGAAGGAAAGCAAACTAGAAGCAAAGAGGGAGAGTGGTTCATTTTTTTTGTGAGGGAGAGAGATCGAAGCAAAACGGAGAGGGCAGCGGCAGAGGCGTGCAATGGAAGATTTGAAGAAAAAAAGTAAAAAGTCAATAAAGCTTATCCCATTTCTTAAATGCTCGGTCCCCCAATTAGCCCTCAACTTATTCCAATGTCTCTTAATACTTTCTTTCATTATCTTCACAAATAAACCCAATTTTGAAGCCCAAAATTGCTGCCTTTTTCTAGATCCGAATTTCACATTTTTGGGACATCAATTTCTTTAACGACTTACCAAATCGAACGTTCAAATTTTGATGTAGAAAAAGCCCACATAATTTCTACAAGTCCCCTTCGCCAAGTAAGTCGGTTTGCAAGTCGAAAGTCTCTTCAATTCGGCCAATCCGAATTTTTGTTCGTTTTTCGAAACGTCCTAATCGATTTTTTGTAAAAATCCGGGAATCTCAGAAAATTCTTAGAATAATGAGTAGACATTCCTAAAATAAGCCGCGATACGACAGAGTTTTTAATTTTTGAAATTGGGTTCAATTTGCAATTATTTTCAATCTAACGCGATTTTAGTATGACATAACCTACAGGGTAGCTTTTAAGAATTTTTAGTGTAATTGACTCATGATCGATTATTTTCGAGTCACAATGTACATCTTCGACACATTGGCGACTCTCGGTTGTCGTGAAAATCTCAAGGTTTCAAATACGAACACATGGTACCCAAAACGATAGAAAATCGATCTAGTGTCGATCGACGGGAATTTTGCAATTAGGTGGAATCACCCACACTCAATCATACACCTCAGTCAAGTCGACCTATCTCTAGTCTCTGATCAAGTTTTAATTGTGTTATAATGACCCTTGCAAATTAGCATAGTTAAGTAGTCAATTCCTGGTCGAATTTTTAAGTCGAATTTTTAAGTCTATTACATTAAAATCCCTTAATGACTTCCTTAGATAGTCTAGTTATCTCATGAGTGATCAGCTCGAAGAATAGCACTATTGGCGCGTCGATGAAAGGCTCGATTTATTCAATTGAAAACAAGATTGAAAATTCAAGATGTCACGATTGGCATAATTATAAAAGTTTTAATATTGAATTGACCAAAAAAAATTAGAACTGAATTAATATAATTATAATAGGTTTTGACTTTTTTTAGTAATTCTCCTATTAAAATGAATATCAGTTCATGTTAACTATGTCCTAGAGACGCTTCTTGTTATGTGTATTCAATTCACAACATAAAGGTTGAATTTTCAAACAAGTCTGTACGTCGAAAATGACATTGTTAATAATTTCCTTACATGGTTGACTAACTATTTGCTATGAGAACACTCTTTAATACAAGGAAAATGCTGAAGAGTGTCCATTGGGCCCCTTGTTTTGGATATGAAATTTGCTATTTGAAGTGAGCGGCTTTGTTAAAATGGGTAATTCTTCAATTTTCCAAGGTCTCCTAAAATTGTTATTTCGACTCTTCATTAAGCCGTTGCTCTAGGGGCATCTATTGATAAGACCCACGACCTATGTAGTGTACTTTCGGACCACAGAGAAAATAAGTTTTTTTTTTTTTCAAGTTACTTACAACACTCTTATTGTTCGTCGATTACAAGGAAATAAAATCCTCACTACAAAACTCCAGCAGTTGACACAAGTTTATACAGTTCAAAGGCATCACCTAAATACACGTGTAGGTTGAAAAATTAAACCATGATATCAACATGTCTATTAAGTTTGATATGCAAGTTATTCTTACTAACGAGCTTTTGCTTTAATCCCGCGCAACGTGCAAGCCTAATAATTAATGTAACTTTTAAGATTCAAGTTGTGATCTTACCCTTAATATGAGAAAATCAGTTGCAACGTGCACAAGATCAATGTCGACAAAAGAACTCATGTCAGTCCCCATCATAAAAGATGCATGAACTCCACTCCACCATTCAAAGAGACTACAGTGATTCAATTAAATAATTGGATGACTAAGTATCTTATAGCTAGATCACATGAGAGTCAATAACCTCTAAAGTGGTTGATCTAATTGTAAAAGGATCACCTATTTTTGACGAAGTCACCAATACGATTCTCATTAAAGACAAACCTCTAAACGACTTGCGATGCATTACTTAGTTATGGCATACTTTTTATTGAGAAATTTTCCACTGTTAGCATATTGGTGGCCCTACATTAAGGGCTCATCAACCTTAAATTTTCAGGGGCCATAGGTGGTAAGTGATAACTATTGTTTAATGTGACATTTCGTAATGGGTGTTGGACCTTTTGGTTTTGTCCAGGAGAGTCGTTAGCATTGATCATATCATTAGGAAAACAGTCGTGTGTCGTGGGTTAACTAGTGGTTGAATTGGGTTGCTCTTTCTTATTTTGAAGCATTCGCTGATAGAGATTAGAGAATGAGTGCATTGATGGTCTATTTTCAAATGATTAAATAGACTGTAGCTGATTCTATGGAGTAGATGGAGAAACGGTAATTCATGACGATTACTCCTTTGTTGCGCAGGCTATAGCAATGAGGCCACACGATGGGATCCATGTGATGTATAAAGATGGGTTGGTCCATCAATTCCTATCATCTAAGGTTGAGACATTTTCTGCATCCTGCCACAGTTTGATGGTGAACTTTCTAGGTTTGTCGCCACTACATAACAATTATTCCATGATGTGAACGAGTTTGCACTAAACGTGGCACCATTGTGGATGAATAAGAGATTCGTGTTAACATTTCATTTTGATTGTATAAACCAAGCTGTTGCTGAAAAGGTGGGAAGGTGCAACTATAGTGCGTGCGGCTCTTGAAGATTTATGAATTGGAAGTTTAAGTTTTGTTCAGGTTTGCTAAAGATTTATAAATTAGAGGTTTAACATTCGTTCAGATCTGTTGCGAGCTTGGAAATGTGCGACTATAGTTAGGTTCTTGAAGATTTATCAATTAGAGGTTTATGCTTTGTTCAGATCTGTTGCAAGGTTGGGAATGGGCAACTCAAATGGGGCTCTTTAAGATGGAAAAGAAGCGTCAACAGCTCGATCTCAAGAATAAATCTAAAAACTAAACCTGTAGCCCCTTATGATTTCACTGATAGGGAGGGAAAGGGGAAGGAGATGGGGCAAGTACTGTTTAGGTAACGAGATTCACATAATTTACTGCAAGTGCATGATTTTAACATCTACATTGTGTTAAGTAGTAAAGGGTTTGACCTGCTTCTTGAGCAATCAGAACGCGATCTCTTATTCAGATTTTCTAAAACCTTTACCATTGCACCTTGCCCATGATCTCAAGAAATGGGAGAATTATCTTTCTTTAAGATGCAATACTCCATCAATATATAACCTTAAGATCACCGAATTTTGTGTTTTAGGTATTAGAGACCTCGGTACTTGCTTACATCAGTGGCTTTGGACCAGCAATAGAGTGGGAAAGAGAGATTCCTATATTGGTAAGAATTTTTTCTCATGTTATATTTTTAAAGCAAATGTTCTTTCTTTCCTCCAGCTTATATTTGTTAAGGCGATGTTATCATGGCAATTGAATAGTTTGATGAAGCTGAGAAGTCCTACTCCACGTCCTTATAGATAGATACCTCGATTCGTCATTCCAAATCATTCAAGGTATGCGTTACTTCCTGAGTTTGACTAGAGCAGTTATTCTCTAGTGTCTCATGTTGTCAGTTTATCAGTGTCAAATTTTTGTAAGCTCTCCTCTACAGTAAATGCTGTGAGTGGACATCTAGTTAAATGGTGTATTTCTACTATTAAGGATCATCTTTTGACGATATGAGTTATAGTTCTTAGAGGTTTTTCCATTCTTTCATCATTATGATATGATAGTTTTATGACCATGAGTGTCTCCTTTAACAATTTTCTGTTGACATGAGCACATTGATTTGAAATTTAATTGTAAAAGCTGTATTTATGATTTGGCAATAATTCAGTGACGACTTTTGATTCCTCACTCTTCTTTTTCTTTACCTTTTCTTATTCCTTTTTTGACAAGATCGAGTTGAAAGGCTTCAACAGAAACTAGCTACCATAGATAAGCCAAAACAAGCTGTGTTGTTTACAAGTTTGTTATTCCTTGAAAATATGATGCTTGATTGACTCGCTTTGGATAACCCACCTGTCATGGTGACTGGAGAGTGCCATGACAGTGAAGTCCTTAGCCGCAGTTTAGTGATTACCGTAATTATCAGTAAAGCAATTTTTTTGTTTGCCTTGCATCCGCTCGTGAACCAAGTAACAAAGAGGACTTGTTTTCAAGATTCTTCTTGTGTAAACGTTGCTTCACTTTTACCAATGGTTTGAGAACTGAGATCTTATTTTTCTAGTCCTCACCGATGTGCAAGATTTGGGAGGCATTGGTGTGATTGGGTACTTCACACAATTGATAAAGGTTACACACTTACAATGAGCATGCCATGGAATGAGAGGTACTGCTTTTAGGTGAGTTCCTTGGTTCTGTTACTTCCTTGTAATGTGTCAGCTAAGTGAAGGGATTTTGCAAAAGACATCTACAATATATATTCTGTTGCACTTTCCCCCCTTTTGTTCTATTAAGAAAAAGATGATAGGCAAGTGCTAGAGAGACACGATTGAGTAATTTATACCTAATGAATGATTTAAACAATAGGTATCTAAGACAAAGCAGTTGACTTTTATGTACATCGCCTTATGTAAACACCTAATTTGGTTGCTTCCATGAGAGAGGTTACTGGAAGGTCCCGTGCATTCTCATGTTTGTGGTGCAGCAATGAAATGATCAAAGGCTCTCCATCAAATGCAAGACTCTCATGCATGAGTAGCTATTTCCGCATAATTAGCGTCGTAATAAGTGGAGAGCACACTCATGCTCATATGCTTTGCACTCCTTTTCTTTTTGAGAAAATTCTAGGTATACCAATGAGGCGTCCAGCGTTAACCTACCATCTCAGTTTAAGGACAAAATCTGTGAGAGCATCCATGCATTGCAATTTTCATAAGTGCATTTTATGTTTCTTGTAAGTGGGGGCAATGAAGAGGAGAAGCTTTTGGGTTTTTGAGTTTCTATTGTGACCGCATAAGTTTGGCTGGTGGAGAGAGTAGGTTTCATCCCCTGTTGCGGATGCTCATATAAGGTAGACAGCAATTTGTAAGTTATGCTGTTATTATTATATAAGATAATATTTCACCATTCTTACTATAACAATATTAATGAACAGCATTTGCTGTTGCCAATTCATCCATGCTTTTGCTTTGATTCTGGTACTTCGCTCTAGTGCTATCAATAAATGACTTTCGATTGTTTCTAATAACGATGGATTTGGCAAGCCACTAGACCGTCAAGTGTCCATAGTAACCCCACCTAATGAAAGGATGCAACTCGGATTTTGAGTCAAGACCAAGTCAAGAGACCTCCACTTAAGCTATCGTTTTGGAGGAATTATTAAAAGACTAAGCATCTATTAGCCCCGTGGACGGTTTGACCGTCACATGTCAACGCATATCATAATTGTCATGATGTGTTGCCATTAATTATGACCGATCGATACTTATAGTTTGGTCATCATCTGTCAATCCTCACCCAACGGGCAAGAACTCTTTACCCCTATCTAAACTTCATTTGTCTCCACCATCTCCAAACTACGACTTAAAGCATCCAACGGCCAATCCGGACAATCGACTTAGACGCCCTAACATGTGTTTGTGGTTACAGCTCCAATTTGTGGAGGAAGCCTTAACAAATTCTTGGATATTTACACTTCATAGCTAGAACTTAGCTATACGAAAAGAATCGAAGCACAAATCAAATATATAAACATTGCAATTGATCATTCAAGATTGGCGAGATCCTTATTAACATGGATATTAACTAATTTCACTGGCCATAATGATTTGCTTTTCATTGTTTACTAGAAAATGTATGTCACTTGAAATGTGTAGTGTAGAGATTCAGATAATACAGTTGAATATCCTCCTTTCATGCGAGCGAGGTTCTTGCAGAATTCTTTTTGGTCTGTGGATCTAATGTAAGGCCTAATGAATAAAAAGAGAAGAAAAATAGTTAACCCCACTTAAGGAATCAATATTATTTCCAACCCTTCATTTTTTTTCCTTGTTCAAAGTTCAAACCCTATGTTTTGCCTTCACTCTATTTTGTTTTTCTGTAGAACAGACATCCAGACAGGTAATACAAAAATATCGCCAATATTAAGTGTAAAGTTCGAAGCATTGAAAGCAAAATTCAGATGTCAGTACAATTTTACTTCCAATGACCTAACAATTTCATATATTTAAAATGAATTGCTAACTTTTTGGACTAACCGTGTATCTATTGCTTGTCATTCCACTAATCTGTTCACTTCATCATTGACAACAAGCCAAACTTTTTAGCTATGGCTTAAAAGCATGGTTCGATCCAAAGCGGAGGAGAAGATTTCCCCTCGACATGCAGCTCGACCGTACCATCTTCGAGGTGGTATATTCCCATGCCTGTGTCTCCTCCATCTTCATCAAACTCGGACGATGGGAGATAAAAGTAAGTAAAATAAATACAATTTGGCTTGATGAGATGATCTTCATCGACCTCCAAAGAGAACGGAGAATTGTAGCCCAAGAAGAGGGATGTGTTCTCCAAGTTCTCAACTTCTGTGCACGTTTGAGTATCCAGGTCAATCTCGAGAACATGGAATCGAAAGGTTATGGTAGATGCTAGTTGTTGCCATTTTGACACAAACAACAGAGATCCTGTCATTGATTGCACTAGATACACTTGATCCAAATCCCAAGGGGAGTATCCTGAGGGATACTCATGCTCGAATCTTCGGAGTCTTTGCGGCACCTGGAAAACTTCTTGAGCCTCAAACAGAGTTGGTCCATTCACATCGCACCTCCATATCCTATACTCATAATTGACAGCAACAAAGGACCCCTTGTAATATATGACATCGAGAAATCCATTCGTGGGGGAGTTCACTGCGGTCCACTCCTCTTCCGCAGGTTTCCAAAGCCCTAACCGTCCAGTATAGATGACCATGACCTTGTAATCTGGAGATGTAGTAGGGCTATCAGATAGGACGAACTTAGTGATGAATTCAACATAAAAGGGAGGCAGAGCTTCGATGTTGGGGAACTTATTCCAATTGGGAAGCTCAATAATATGACAGTAACGCGACATGGGGGTCTTTAGCATGCGGAATTCCCAGTCTCTGCTGGTCATCAACACCCAACCTTGTGATGAGAAATATCCATTGGCCATCATTTCCGGCAAGAACTTTTTGTGAACCTGCTGACATGAGAGGCAGAAAAACTCACGCCACGGCATCCCATCTTCGTCCGTGAGCATCAACCATGGGATGTTGCTCCTCTCTTTGACGGCAGCAGATTGCCACGAGTGGCTCACTGCTCGGAATGCCGATAAATTCTTCAGACAAAGGCGCTGGGAGCATAGTTGTAACAACTCCTGCGGGAGCTCTGCCCAGTTTCTCACCATTCGAAATTCAAAGCAGAATCCGACAAGTGAGATAGAAAATCAGAATGGAAAAGGATCAGTAAGACTTTCAGCTACCCCAATGTGCATCTAAATCAGGTTTACTATTTAAAGAATCTGCGTATCTCACACAAATCACATCAACACATGCCTTGTTGCGCTTGTTTCCGTCAGAGAACATGCGTTCCGATTTCACTCAGACATTTCATCGAATAGGTGGCTTGCACTTCGACTAATGAATTCGACTAACGAGCCTCCCCTCACGTCTAAGGCCAAGAATCACTATCAGGTCATCACTACAGGCTCAATGCACATTCGAAACACTAATAAAGCTTTAATCAGAGACGAATTTCACATGCGCCTCGAACAAATTTCTCAGACTCGATTACCCATATTAGTTTGAGAATTAACTCTCGTACCTGGTAGATGCCATAACCAGGAACACCCCCGATCGAACTGAGAACCGTATTTCCCAAGAAAGTCGTCGCCGGTGGGTCGACGCTGCAGAGCACTCCAACTGCTGCGCCTTTAGAAACTTGAAGACGGGCGGCGATCGATGATGCTCCGGACACCGTTCAGAAACAACGGAGAAAAAGCTCAAAGACGGGAGGAGAATTTGCGATTCCGAAGATTTTTTTTTTTTGGCTCTCGCTTCTTTGACGGATGCGTGCGAACCGTTCAGGTCCAAATCAGATCAATATCGATGGGCTTCGGCCATTAGAAAAGGCCCAATCGGATTGAGGCCTTTTCTACGGCGGTTATTTCTTATTCGTCCATCATTTTTTTTTTATTGCCCCATTGATTGATTGATTAATTTATTTATTTATACACGTATCACAAAATGCGTATTCAATTTCTCAGCGAAATTTCAGGTTTCGGAAAGGTTAAGGCATGTGCGCATAAGGTAAAGGTTACATGGAAAAATAGAATTTTTTTTAGAAACAATGATTTTTAAGGAAATTTTCTTAAAATATTTTTACCAATTCAATTCTAAATATTTTTTTTAAATTTTGCTAATTAAGTCATTAACATTTTCACGTCTTATTAATTGAGTCCATTCGGCTAAATTTGGTTGGATATCATTGATGTAGATGCTCATCTATCACATGGCATGATCAATGCTAATATAGATAATTTTTAATAATATTTTAAATATATTTTTAAAATTTTGAATTTATTTTTTCCTTTATTTTTCTTTTCTTCCTTGTTTTTCCGACTTTGGTCGATGAGATCATTGGTCGACCATCACCAGCCATAGGTGAGTGTGACAACTCTCACTTGGTCTGAGCAAGGTTGTCTTTGGCCACGGGCGAGGGCTACAATGGCCTTACTGGGCACAAGTGAGGGGTTCGTTGTGACATCTCGATTTTCCAATTCTTTTTTCAATAAATTGAGATGGGCATTTTTTCTTTGCACATATAGTTTTTTTCCCTGAGTTGACCACTCATGTGAAAACTAGCCTATCAAATGAAGCCGTTAAGAGATTCTAATGCATCAGACTCGATAATTTAACCAGGAAGCGACCTTTCAATCGAGCTAATATGTAAGGGTCATTACGGCACAATTAAAAATCGACTAGAGACTAGAGATAGGTCGACTCGACAGAGGCATGTGATCAAGTGTGGGTGATTCCACTAGATTGCACAATTCTTGTCGATCAACATTGGACCGATTTTTCTGTCGATTTGGGTACTCTGTGTCCCTATTTGAAATCTTGAGATTATCACGACAACCGAAAGTTGTCAATGTGTCAAAGATGTATATTGTGGCTTGAATTAATCAACAACAGGTCAAATGCATGAAAATTTCTAAAAAGCTACCCCGTAGATCAGAACACGCTAATATCATGCCAGAGTGAAATTAACCGTGAAATTGAAAGTCCCGGTGTGTCACAAACTATTTTAGGATCAATGACTCATTTTCGGAAGATTTTTCATGCAATCAGAGTTTTTCAACAAGTTAATCAAAGTATGGCTAATTTGGCTCGAGAAATTAATAGGCCTGCTTTTGGTCGTGTTTTTGAGACTCAAGAAGGTTCTATGGACAAGTGAAGATGTGAATTAAAGTGTAGTGACATTGGATTAATTTTATGGACTTCAATTTGGTTCAATTAGAAGAGAATTGAATGAAATTGATATACAATATTTCAGGGCACGGCGGAAAAAGAAATTGCACCCACTGGAATAAGGTTGTGAGAGATTGAAGATAGTGGAGTGTGACATCATCAAGTGACGTCATAGTGGGGCTAGGGTGCCTAAGATCTTGGAAGGTGGATTTTGGCTCTAAAAAAGGTGGGACATCACTTCTCTCATCTCCATCATCTCCAAACTTGGGCTTCTTGGAACTAAGGAGGAGAGAGAGAGAGAGGATTTCGATCGGACCAGCCATCCCCAACACCGCCCCTTTGCTCGCTTGATGCCACTGCTCATTGCCGTTGCTGTCGCCATCATAGTCATCGCTCATCCGCACGTGGGGCTCCGCTCGCCGGCCATCTTGTTGCTTCACCATGCGTCCTTGCTCACCAGCACCGTCCGACGTCGTTCAGCCTAGCCAACAACCATCGAAGCTGCTCGTTTGCTATTCGGTCCCCGGAGCAACTAAGGTTGCCATCACTCACCGCTAGTGCCACTTCTCCTTCGCCCGTTCGACTAGCCAGCTCACTGCTTCGCCGCTCGTCCGCGCGGTCCCGACTCCCCAACACCTCCGTTCGTCGCTGCTCCTAGCTGCCAACCACCGTCGAAGCCGGCAAAGTCTCGTCGGAGCCACCGCTTCAACTCGCCTGAGCTATTGCCGTTCATCTCCACTAGTCTCACGCACAACCGGCCGTCGAGCACCCTTCGTTTGGCCTTGAATAGCCACCGGAGTTCCAGCCCTAGCCGAATCTTCAAGGCTCGTTTTAGGCGCCTTCCGATCCTCCTTTGGTGTTGCCCCAAGGAGATTTGTCGACCCGTTCTCTTTGCCGGAGACTCATTGGAAAGCGATTCCGGTGAGTTTAGCTCACTAAACCTCCATTAAAGGGAGGTTTAAGTTATGTTAAATGTTGTTAGCTAGCTAGTTTAATTTATTTAAGTGTAGATTAGATTAAGGTGTTTAATTAATTTAAAGTGTTTTAATTTAGGGCTAAGTGGATGTTTATATTAATGTAAGCCTTGATGTGACTTAAATGAATTTACTTTTGATTAAATAAATAGTTCGAAATTATTTAATAATTTAATAGTATATTATTATTTGAAATTATTAAAATAATATTATTTAATTAATTTTCGTAATAAATTTAATTATTTATTAAATTCTGAAAATTTTGTCAGGACCTTAATTTGTTAGAATTTTGTGCTGATTGCAATGGCGCTTTCTGTTTATTTATTTGAGTGCCAGTTTATGAGAATTGAGTAAATTAGTGGTTATGAGGGAATTATCCCAAAATTTGAGAAGGTCGGTATTTTATGGGAAGATGATCGTGAAAGGTTGTGAGTGGACTTAGAAAACCGCCGATGTATGGCCGTGCCAATGGGGCCGAGATTTACCACCGAATTTGAAATCGATCGTGCCCATCGGGCCGTGATCTACCACCTATTAAAGGTCGTGTCGGGTGGAGCCGTGATACCACTAAATCTAAATTTGCTGAGTGGGGCCGTGATGCCACTAAATCTAAATTTGCCAAGTGGGGCTGTGATCACCACTAAATTTTAGACTTGTTTGTAGGGTCGTGTTTGAGAGTCGAGAATGAATAGTCAAAATGATCATGTGATGACCTCGATGACATGTAATCGATTGAGTCGGTTGATTGCTGAGTCAATCCGAGTAATTGAATTATCTAGATGATGTGGTTGTTAGTATCTATTGATTAAACTGACTTGTAGGAAGGGAAGTGAGGCCAAGGTAAGCTCTCTAACGCCTGTTTGTGCTTAGGTGGTCCTTATGGCATATTTTATTTCTAATAGGGTTTTAGGGGGTGAATTTGCTGAGACAATATCTCACCCCGGTTGTGGGCTTACATTTTCAGGTCCCTAATGGCCGGAGAGACCAAATCCTTTTTGGTTGGCCTTGAGGAGTTGCAGAGGTAAAGTCATGAGAATTGGAGAACATGTCCGACTTGTAAGTCGTAGGACAATTCCTTTTTATGAGCCGATCTTTTGTAGACTTTTAGTTGTAGCCCTCTGTTTATAACTCTATTGAAATCTGAAAGTGTTATGTTGTTGAATTACTTCCTGCTTTTCTATCTCATATTTTATTGTCAAGGATTTTATAGTATGTTTCGCATGCGCATATAAAAAGAATGAGTCGGTGATGCGTCCTGGAAACGTTGCATTTGCATGACAATGGTGGGATATTCGCGTGTTCGGGGTTTAGGGCGTGACACTTGTGACCTTGCCCAAATCAAGCGAGGGTCATTAGCCCTCATTAGCAATTTCCAGTCAAAACCAGATTAACTCAATTGAAGCAATTAAAAAGTTTAAGATTATATTGGCGAAATTGTAATAGGTTTAAGATTTTTTGAACTATTTTTCTAAAAAATAATGTATTCCATTATGAAATAAGAAAAAAAAAAAGAGATGGAGAAAAAAGGAAAAGAAAAGAGCATTTTGAAGAGTTCTCACACACTAGATTGATTATAATCTTCAAAGTACTTTTGAATTAGATTCTCAGGCATTCTTTATGTTTTAAAAGATACGCTTTCACAAAAGCCTAAAGAAAAATAATGGGATTTTAACTTTAGTCGAATTAAGTGTTCAATAGGCATAATATACGTTTTTTTTTTTTTTTTTTTTTTTTTTTGGTAAAAAGCATAATATACGTTCGTAGTACGGAATATCAAAAACAAAAGTACATGATGATAATGAAGATAGGTCTATACCAACCAGCATCTCTAAGCAATCAGAACGCAATCTCATCTTCGGATTTTCTACATGCTTTAACATTGCCCACATGGTGTTAACAACAGAGAGAATTCTCTAATGGTAAAATTGAATGCTCCATCAATAAGATAGACGTACTCACACTTAATGCAAAAGTGCATATATAACTCCAAAAAAATGTTGCGACTAAACCGTTCCTCTTATTTTCAGCATAGTTTTCCTTCCAAGGCCTTCCTCTCGAGATATTATGTGGAGTAGATCAAAATTTCAGGAAGAAAGGTCGCCAAAAAGTGGAGATCTTGCATCCATAAGATATGCCTACTCATACTCAATGAAAAAGTGCATATAAATGCAAAAAATGTTGCTACCGTGTTGTTCCTCTTATTTTGGGCACAGTTTTCTTTCTGAGGCCTTCATCTCGAAATATTATGCAAAACAGATTGAAATTTCAGGAAAAAAGCTCGCCAGAAAGTGGATATGCTGCATCCATAAGATATGCCTACCCATACTCAATGCAAAAGTGCATATAATTGCAAAAAATGTTGCTATTGTGTCGTTCCTCATATTTTTGGCACAGTTTTCTTTCCAAGGCCTTCCTCTTGTGATATTATGCAGAATAGATCGAAATTTCAAGAAAAAAGCTCGCCAAAAAGGTGGAGATGCCGCATCCATAAGATATGCTTACTCATACTCAATGCAAAAGTGCATATAACAGCAAAAAATGTTGCTACTGTGTCGTTCCTTCTATTTTCAACACAATTTTTTTTTTCCGAGGCTTCCTCTCGAAATATTATGCTGAATAGATAGAAATTTCTGGAAGAGAGCTAATCATAAAGTGGGATACCACATCCATGAGATATGCCTACTCATAGTCAATGCAAAAGTGCATATAATTGCAAAAAATGTCGCTATTGTGTCGTTCCTATGATTTTCTGCACATTTTTTTTCCCGAGTACTTTCTCTTTTAATATTATGTAGAATAGATAGAAATTTCACAAAGAAAGCCAACCGAAATGTGGAGATGTCGTATCCGTAAGATATGCCTATTCATACTTAATGAAAATGTACACATAAATGTAAAAACTGTTGCTACTGCGTCGTTCCGCTTATTTTGGGCACAGTTTTCATTTTGAGACCTTCTTCTTGAAATATTATGCATAATAGATAGAAATTTCAGCAAAAAGGCTTGTTGGAAAGTGGAGATGCCGCATCCATAATAAATGCCTACTCGTACTCATTGCAAAAGTGCATATAATTGGAAAAAATGTTGCTACTATTTTGTTCCTCTTATTTTCAGCACATTTTTCCTTCCGAGGCCTTCTTCTTGAAGTATTTTGCAAAATAGATAGAAATTTCGGGAAAAAAGCCAGCCGGAAAATGGAGATGCCACGTCCATAATAAATGCCTACTTGTACTCATTGCAAAAGTACATATAATTGCAAAAATGTTGCTACCATGTCGTTCCTCTTATTTTCGGCATAATTTTATTTTTGAGGCCTTCCTCTCGAAATATTATGCAGAATAGATAGAAATTTCAGGAAAAAAGCCTACCGAAATGTGGAGATGCCGCATCCATGATATATGCCTTCTCAAACTCAATGTAAAAGTGCATATAACTGGAAAAAAATGTTGCTACTACGTTGTTTCTCTTATTTTCAGCACAGTTTTTTTTTTTTTTTCCAAGGCCTTCCTAGAAATATTTTGCAAAATAGATAGGAATTTCAGGCAAAAAGCTAGCTGGAAAGTGGACATACCGCATCCATAAGATATGCCTACTCGTTGTCAAAGTAAAAGTGGATATAACTGCAAAAAAAGTTGTTACTGTGTCGTTCCTTTTATTTTTGGCAGAGTTTTTTTCTGAGGCTATTCTCTCGAAATATTATGTTGAATAGATAGAAATTTCCGGATAAAAGCTAGCGGGAAAGTGGAGATGCCGCATCCATAAGAGATGCCTACTCATACTCAATGCAAAAGTATAGATAGTTGCAAAAAATGTTGCTACTATGTCGTTCCTCTTATTTTCTGCACATTTTTTTTTTTCAGAGGCCTTCCTCTTGAAATGTTATGCATAATAGATAGAAATTTCAAGAAAAAACCGAGCCGGAAAGTAGAGATGCCACATCCATAATATATGCCTACTCATACTTAGTGCAAAAGTGCATATAACTGCAAAAAAATGTTGCCACCGTGTCCTTCCTCTTATTTTCGGCAGAGTTTTCTATTTGTGGCCTTCCTCTCGAGATATTATGTAGAATAGATTGAAATTTCAGAAAAAAAGCTCACCGGAAGGTGGATATGCCGCATCCATAAGATATACCTACTCATTCTCAATGCAAAAGTGCATATAATTGCAAAAAATGTTGCTATTGTGTCGTTCCTCATATTTCGGCACAGTTTTCTTTCCAAGGCCTTCTTGTCATGATATTATGCATAATAGATCAAAATTTCAGGAAAAAAGCTCGCCGAAAAGTGGTGATGCCACATCCATCAGATATGCCTACTCGTACTCAAAGCAAAAGTGCATATAACGGCAAAAAATGTTGCTATTGTGTCATTCCTCTTATTTTCACACACAAGTCCAAAGAGTGTGTGCATACATTGGTGTGCACCTTCAGCTTAGTGATTGTAGACTTTGGTACGAGCAGGATTTATTCATGAAATAACCTGAGTTTTGTTGGAAAATATCCAATGTCGTCATATGTCATGTCTAAGAAAATCAATACTTCAATAAGATCTCATTATAGTATGATTTGAACATAAAATGAGTGACGATGTCGGCACTACTAATATTTGTATGTGTTTGAACTAACTAATCGTTACTGACCAAAAAAAAACTAAGTAATCGTCTATAAGTATAAATCAATTTGATCCAACAATGCGTGGGCTTGACCCCACCCAAAATTGACCGGTTAAATCTTGACAACACAAAGCTCTTTCAATTAGAAAAAATTAAATTAAATTAAATTTGAAGAAGCCAGATTTCAATCTCACATCGAATGCTTGCGTCTATTGTTTTGAAGTGTACTACAGGAATGTAGTGTGTGGCTAGGCACATATGAGTGGAATTAGTGATGAGAACACAAACCATAGCGAAGGATCTTTTAGGATCTGTTCGTTTCATGGAAAACAATTTCCAAAAAAACGTTTTCTAAATTTTCCGGCGTTCATTTCATCGAAAATGAATTACTTGGGGAAAAAAAATTTCATGAAAGGAAAAAAGTCTTCTAAATTAGGGAAAAATGTTTTCCACTTTTGAAAAGTAAAAAATATTTGCCTCACTTGAATTCTCTTATCTCAACACCCCTCAAGTCCTCACTTCGTTCTCCCACTCGTCCTCCTCGTCCTCGTCCTCCTCCTTTTTTTTTCTAGAATTAAACTCCAATTATTTTGATTTTTCTTTTGTTTGTTTTCCCTCTTTTTCTTTATTAGCTCATCAACGGCCATGATGACAGTTGGTGGCCAGCCATTGGTGAGTGGCGAGGTTGGTAAGCTCCTCCTCCTCCTTTTTTCTAGAGTTAAACTCCAATTATTTTGATTTTTCTTTTGTTTGTTTTCCCTCTTTTTCTTTATTAGCTCATCAACAGCCATGGTGACAGTTGGTGGCCAGCCATTGGTGAGTGGCGAGGTTGGTAAGCTCCAATTTCACTAGAGGTGGGTGAGCCTTGAGCTTGCCGACCTCAGGCCTTGTCAAATCGGCAAACTTCAAGCTCGTTGGCCCCATTGCTCGCCAAACGCTCACGCTCGTTGATTTGGTGAGCAAAGGTGGGTGAGCCTCATGCTTGCCAACAAGCTCAAGGCTCGCTTATGGTCGATCGCCAGCTACAGCAAAGAAGAGGAAAACTAAGGAAAAAAGAAAGAAAGAAAAAAGTAATAATCGATTTTTAAAAAAATAAAAAGATAATGAAAAATCAATTTTAAAAAGTAAAATAAATGAAAAAGAGTGTATAAAAGAAAAGATTTTCCTTACCGAACAAAGAATAAAATTTTCTACTTCATTTTCAAATTTCACTCGAATACCGAAAGATAATTACATTTTCTTGGAAAATTGCTTCCTACAAAATATTTTCCAGAATCATAATATTTTTCATGAAACGAATGGAACCTATGTTTTCAAAGAAATTTTCTTAGGCTTAACCCTGCAGTGAACTCACATAATTTAGTTTTTCCAAGCCAACATTTGCGAGTCATCTTCTTTTGCTTGGGTCATTCACAAGGGTTCTCACCCATATGTCACCTAATTCATATGGTCAATTTGGGTATTGTCTGATATAGACATTCCCCGAGACATGTTTTCTTAAAAAGAAGAGAAAAATAATATAACTTACATGAAGCCCCAATAATAGTGCGTCATTTAGAATTTATTTATTAGAGTTTATAATTAGACTAAACTTTCACTCTTCTCTTATAATTGCCCCTCCACTTTTCTCACCCCAACGTGAGTTTTATACATCAGTTGAAGAGTAATTCGGTCTTTTAAGTTAATTTAAGATACAAATTGGGAATTTTAAATATTGATATCATGCAAAGTGAATTGTGAATTGGGAACCAATCGTGAGGAACGTATAGGAAATTTTATACAAATTAAATATGTGGGGAGACAATATTTTATGCAATTATACCTTCTACGAGTTTAAAGAAATAAACAAATGGAAATAAGACATGCCAATTGGCATGTCTATTGCTTCAGTCATTGAGCGTGCAAGTGGGGTACTAGAAATCAACTTAAGCATGAGTACAACACACAATTGGCGCCTAAATTTAAATTAAGGATTATAGAGTTAGGTATGATAATTATCCTCACGGAATGATGTTGCAGTATTGCACAAATAATGGACTGTAGCAGAGTCAGTTGTGAAATTATTCTTTTGCCAGCAAGTTGAACGTGTTTTTTTGTAAAGGTTAATCAAATTAAAAAAAAGAAAAAAAGAAGAAATAAATAATAAATAAATAAAAGCTCCAACTTAGTCAGAGTTGAGAGGGCCTAGTCTGGTCTGTTGGGTCTGATCCATAATCATAGCCTAGATCATGCTAGGCCCATCAGAGTAAGCCTCGGCCTAGAAAATTTCGCTCACCAAAGCCCAAGATCTA
Organism: Eucalyptus paniculata subsp. matutina; assembly: GCA_017140255.1. Lineage (NCBI taxonomy): Eukaryota > Viridiplantae > Streptophyta > Magnoliopsida > Myrtales > Myrtaceae > Eucalyptus > Eucalyptus paniculata. Next base: position 32,128,751 of record CM029442.1, on the reverse strand, counting down.
CAGTCTCTCTCTCTCTCTCTCTCTCTCTCTCTCTCTCTCGATCAGCCGCGTTTTGGAAGATTCTCCACCACTAATCGACACTAGAAATCCACCGTTGGCCATCTCCAATCACCAAAACAGCCACCGTCGAGCCACCTTTGATGGCTGCCACAGGCTTAGCGATAACACAACCGCACGCATACACTAAAGCAGACGAAGAAACTCTCTTTCTCGGGAATTCTAGAGGCTTCTTCATCGATTATCCTTCTCCGTCGTGCTCCTGACACCGTTAGCCACCGCCGAAGCCGCTCCACCATCGCTGGTTTCGCTGTAGCAAGGCCAACTCTTGTTCTGCTCTGTTTGTTAGACACAAATTACGCAACCCAAGACCTCCATAACCAGAACAAGAACATGCATAATTGAGTAGAAAGATTAACGCACCTATTTTGGGATACATTGAACATAAAGCGGAAGCAGAAAAATGATTACCCACATATATCAAGAGGATCCACGCATCAAATCCTTCTCCTCTATTGCCCTCCGTATCACTGGCTCAATGAGGCTGCCCCCTCTCACGATTAGCGTTAGGTAAACGCCTCTTAGGTGAGCATACATGTGAGAATTAGGGTTAAAGGAGAGACTTGAGCACTATTTATAGAGTTTCCAGCTAGTCCCCTCATTACGGGCCAGGCTCAACTCGACCTACACTAGCCAGCCCATATTAGACTAATTAAGAAACATTCTATCTCACTTAGACCAACCTTATTTTACGGTAACCGTAAAAACAGTAAATTACAATATTAATTAATGTAGTCCACATTAGGAAAACTCTTACATTCTCACACTTAGACTATATTAATTGAAATCGTACCATATGTGCGCACATTTGATCCAGAGATAATTCTTAATAGTCAATCATATCCCATAAAGTCTTAAACATCGAATCATTGCGGTAACTGGATATATACACACAGAGCCTTTCATGGTCACGAGTGCTCTCAACTTTATTGATATTGATTCAATATGGTAATGTGGCAAATGGATAACATCTCTTATAGAGAGATCCCATTTGTCAGTCACAATTCTCTTACCTTAGGTGTCACAAAAACTTGTGCCACTAGAGAATGTTTTATGGTTCCAATGAACCCGCATATGTCTTGTCCTTATGGTTAACATTTCTTTATGTATCACAAGACATATGCACAAGGCTAATAATTGGATGCTCGGATGCCCTTAGCCTTTACTTAAGGTTTATACAATCCCTTAAGACTTTATCAATATGTATTCAACATAATAACAACACATTAAAAAATATTTTATTGAATGCAAAAGTTGATACATATCAAACTGTTACAAAGTGTAACGAACACAGATGAAACATTTATCAGAGTAAAGCCAAAATAGCTCCCACTAAACAATAGCATCTTATGATGCTCCTAGGCCCATGCTAATGACATGTTACTCAAATACACATGGGCGTAGGAATAAATAATACTACAAAAAAAAAAAATTATCTCAATACCACCGTATGGGTCTATCTATAAAGTTAAAACGATTAACTCCTTCAAGAGATTCTAGAGCCTAAAAGCCCAAGTAACAGCCTAAAAGAATGTTACTAACACTGTTTACATAGTATAAGATGACATAGAACTTTATCTACTGCACTTCCTGCTAACATAAATATGTATTCCGTTATTGATTGCATGCCATCATAACAGCTAGCAAAGTTTACATCTAAATAGCCTACTAATTGCAATAATTGAACATATCTGTAAATTAACATATAATCTCTTGTCCTCTTTAAGTACCTTAAAATTTTCTCGGTAGCAACCCAATGATCACATCTTGGATTTGACCAATATCTGCCTAGAAGTCCCGTCACAAAGACAATATTTAGTCTAGTACAAATTCAAGCATACATTATACTTTTAAGTGCACTGACACAAGGTACACCATTTAATTAGATTTTCTCAATATCTAAATAAGGACAATGTGATAGATTTAATCCATCACCCTTAACAATATGAGCAATTCTTGGCTTGCAATTATGTATATTGAATATTTCCAATATACAATTAGCAAATGTCTTCCGAAAAAATCTAATATAATATGACAAAAACAATCCTTACAAACCTCAGTAGAAAAGATATAAGATATTTAAAGGTCACAACTTGTAAGAAAAATATCATGTACATAAAGTATGAGAAAAAACAAATTTCCTCCCACTGACCTTGTGGTATATTGAATTACTTTGTTCCCAATTGAACAAGGTAACAATACTATGAAACTTTAATAATATTGTCTAAAAATTTGCTTAAAATCATGAATAATACTTTTCAGTCTACACACAAATTTACTTGAATCTTTTGCAAAATACTCCAATTATACTATATAGATTTTGTATCCATTTAACGTAACTCCAAATCAAAAAGAGCTATTAATGCCACGTTAACTTTGAAAGAATATTTAAAGAAATAATTATTTATTCACTATAAATTATTCACCACTCTTTCAGAGTGAAAACTTTATCATCTTTTATGGCATCTAATCATATACTTGATTGAGGATAAGAAACAACATTTATTTATGTCGCTAAATGAACCATGTAATGGATATTATAGTCATGCTCTCATAAATAGACTATATAATCTAATGGAATAACTGATCGTCTTTCCCTAACAAATCTCCTCAGTAAAGTTACCACCACTTTATTCTATACTTGAGAGGTTTGAAAAAAATTTCATCATAACTGTATCAAAAATAATACCTTGAACCTTAACAAGTTTAGTTTATGATATAGGAGATTCTACAATTGTCTATACCACTGTATAGGCAAAGACAAGGACACAATAATCTTCCATTGCACTATTATCCTTAATAGTATGAGAGTAGCTATCCTCTACAATTACGTCGATCTCAAGAAACTTTAGAGTATGTGATTTCATAATTTATTGTACCTTCTTTAGGGTCATAAAATCAATACCCATTTAAACAATCAGAGTAAGATACAAAATAATTTCAAGTGAATATAAATTCCAACACACTTAATATTGGATTAGATAACCTCACTTTTGCATGACACCTCTAAATTTCATATGATTCAAGTAATTTATGTACAATCTATAACTTAAAAGAAGTTTATGAAACCATTTTTGTATGTGAAAATGTTACTTTCAAAATATCGGCCCATAAAAGACCAGATAAATTAGTTTTATTAATCATACTCATCACCATGTTCAATATGGTGCATTTATGCTTTTCAGCCAAATCTTTTTGTCAAGATTTCAAGTATAATAATTAAGTTACCACCCTAGAATCTATCAAGTATTTGACAAATGACCCTTTAAACTATTTCGCATTGTCATACTTGCAAAAATACTCACAGGCATTGTTAAGCCTGACAACCTTTTAAGACTAAGTGTGATTATTTTATTCTTTATCTTGGTCATTTTCCTTAAATTGAAAACTTTCAGAAACAACCTTTTAACCATATATGCGATGTATATGTCATTACGACTTAAACACAATCTTTGCAGATGTGTTCTAATTTAAATATCAAACAAGACATAATTTCAAGCAACTAAGGCTTCCATCATCTTATAGCAATGCAGTATACATGCAAACCTCTTTTCAAGTGTTCCAAAATGGAACGCTTCATGGACAGTAAGCAAATTCAATTGCTCTTTTCTCAAGTAACAAATTATATGTCCATAACTTAAAATTTGAAGCAGTAAAAACCTCAATAATAATTAAGTTATTAATTACAGAAAAAAGGTGACTGAAAAATAAGCAATATATATAATTAGCATCATGTGAGCACCGTGTAACTTGACGTACAAGTACACATCCAGAAAGTTACACACATAATCATATAATCACATTTTGGCAGAATATATAACATGCAGTTGTATACTCCCCACATAATAGCGGTTATGAGAATATATTCTAATCTGTGTGAATTCATCACCTTTGAGCAGATGAATCATTGGGATCAGTCAATCCTCTACTACACCATCATGTATCCCTCCATGAACTAATACATAATCACCTCATTTGGGAGTATGACCACGCATTAGACCAGAAGACATCCCAGTCAGCATACGAGACTGAAATTTCTCAAACCCAATCAGGCGTGCCACTTTGGCGGTCATTACTCAATTGAATCATTGAAACTCTCTCATACTAGGGATATAAACTTTACTACTCACATATATCATATACATGTGATTTTAACTTTAGTGATATGGGCATGTTATCACTAAAATCACATATCATGTTAATTACATTACTTTATCCATTAATAAAAATCAATCATACATATATATAAATATATATATATATATATATATATATATATATAAACCTATATGAAAAAGACAGATTCCAATGAGATAACCGATCACAGTAACACAAGAAAATTCTCATAACATAGAAGTAAGCATCTCTTTGCACCCCGATTACTGATTACTATAATAACATTAAAAGAATGCTGATCCAAAGGATTCCTTATAAGTTAACATTAATAGCAATACAGGGTACAAACATCAACAGCAATACAGGGTACTCTAGATTGACAAGCTTGATATCTGATCAATTATTGCTCATGAGTTTCATAAGGCAAAACATGACTTTAAGACCAATAGCTGATTTATTAGCCAATTTTAAGTAACAAATTATCATTACATCAAAAAGTGACCTATAAATTGAGTCAAAATACAAAATCAAATATCTAAACTATAACTGTAGATATAATTGCTCTATGTAAATGCTATCATACTCCTTAACCATAAAAAATATTCAACTTGATAAATATTAACAAGTGACCAGATGAGTTCATATACAATATGCAGTAACTTAATTAACATACATTACATACATTCAGCAGATGTGTTAATCAGTACAATCAATTTGGTCACGAGTTCTTAAGATGTCCATCATTTAAAGATTACTAGCGTGTCAAGGAGTATGCTTGAGCAACAAAAGTCTCATAACATTTATTATTTCTCATCAGCTCAATACATAGCTCAAATACCATACGAATTGTATCTTATTAATCTAGTTTCAATTTATAATAAAGTTTGATTTTATTAATGAATCACACATTCATAATATTTATGTGATAACATATTAGTAACCCATCATCTGTATTTCCAAAATCACAGAAAATACAAAAAAAAAAATACACAAAAATACACAAAAAATACATGTACTTAAGGTTCTTTTTTTTTTTTAATGTATTTTCACATCCATAAAATCATCAGACATGTAAAATAAATTTACCGTAAGATAGAGGTCGGCCATGCGAATCCAGCACTGCCAGCCATGCGCCGAACAGAGGCTCCACGCGCCCCCACGCACCGCCTGAGTGCACGGTGCGTGGAGCGCATGTGCGAGCCGCGCCCCATGCGTGGGAGCGCGTGAGGGCACGTGGGCGCGTCTCCAATGCCCTGGCGGTGCATGGGGGTGCGTGAGGCATCCCCCGGCGACGCGCCACCGACCGTCTTGCTCGTCTCGTCGAGCCCAGTCCGAATTTGTGATTAATTTTATTTTTATTGAACAAAAAATCTCGAAAATCACAAATTATGGCAAAAACTTTATGCATTCAAGTTCTAGGGTTATGATTGCTCTGATACCACACATTAGACGCAAATCACACAACCCAAGATCTCCATAACCAGAACAAGAACATGTATAATTGAGTAGAAAGATTAATGCACCTGTTTTGGGATCTATCGAACATAAAGCGGAAGCAAGAAAGGGATTACCCACATATATCAAGGGGATCCACGCATCAAGTCCTTCTTCTCTATTGCCCTCCGTATCATTGGCTCAATGAGGCGGCCCCCCTCACGATTAACATTAGGTAAACGCCTCTTAGGTAAGGATACATGTGAGAATTAGGGTTAGAGGAGAGACTTGAGCACTATTTATAGAGTTTCCAGCCAATCCCTCTTATTACGGGCCAGGCTCAACTCGGCTCACACTAGCCAGCCCATATTAAACTAATGGGAAAATTACACAAATAGTCCCTATATTTTCACTCAATGTCCAATTTCGTCCTTGAACTTTCGATTGGCTCAATTTGGTCCTTGAACTATTGATAAAATGTCCGATTTAGTCCCTGAACTTTCGAATGGCTCAATTTGGTCCCTGAACTATTAATAAAATGTCCGATCTAGTCCCTGAACTTTCGATCGGCTCAAGTTGGTCCCTGAACTATGATGAAATGTCCGATCTAGTCCTTCGTTACTATTTTTCTTTTTTTTTTCCTTTTTTCCTCTTTTTTTCCCTTTTTTTTTTCCTTTTTTTCCTTTTTTTTTTTTCGCTTTCCCTCCGCCGGAGCCGGCGGAGGGCCGGCGTCCGGCGAGGGAGCCCCTCGCCAGATCGGCGAGGGCCCCTCGCCGGCGTCCCCCGCAAGCGGGCGAGTCCCTCGCCCGGCGCCGGCGAGGGGCTCTCCCTCGCAGATCCGGCGAGGGGCCGTCCTCGCCGGCGTCGCGAGGGAGAGCCCCTCGCCGGCGTCGGCGAGGGCGAGGGCGGGGCTCCTCGCCGGCGTCCCTCGCAAGTGGGCGAGGGCTCTCCTCGCCGGCGTCGGGCGAGGGCTCCCTCGCGACTGGCGGCGAGCCCCTCGCCCGACGCCGCTGCGCGGGGCTCCTCGCCCGACGCCGGGCTGCGAGGGAGCCCCTCGTCGGCGTCGGGCGAGGAGCACCCCTCGCCGATCTGCGAGGGCGGCCCCGCGCCGGCGTCGAGCGAGAGGCTCCCTCGCGAGATCCGCGAGGCCCCTCGCCGGCGTCGGGCGAGGGAGCCCTCGCCGGATCTGCGAGGGAGCCCCTCGCCCGACGCCGGGTGCTCCTCGCCCGACTCCGACGAGGGCTCCCTCGCAGCCCGGCGTCGGGCGAGGGAGCCCTCGCCCGACGCCGGCGAGGGCTCCTCGCCGGATCTGCGAGGGAGCCCCTCGCTCGACGCCGGCGAGGGCCGCCCTCGCCTGCGTCCGGCGAGGGCGACCCTCGCCGGAGTCGCCAGGAAGAGAGAATAAGCAAAAAAAAATAAAAAAAATTTAAAAATTAAAAATTATTTAAAAAATAAAAAATAAAAAATAAAAAAGGAAAAACAGTAACTAAGGACTAAATCGAATATTTATCAATAATTTAGGGACCAAATTGAGCCGATCGAAAGTTCAGGGACCAAATCAGACATTTATCAAATAGTTCAGGGACCAAATTGAGCCGATTAAAAGTTCAGGGACCAAATCGGATATTTATCAATAGTTTAGGGACCAAATTGAGCCGATCGAAAGTTCAGGGACCAAATTGCACATTAGGTAATAGTATAGGGACCATTTGTGACATTTTCCCTAAACTAATTAAGAAACATTTTATCTCACCTTAGACCAACCATGTTTTACGGTAACCGTAAAACAATAAATTACAATATCAATTAATGTATTCCACATTAGGAAAACTTTTACACTATTTTCTAGTCACGACTCCCAAAAGTGCACTAGCCAGAGGTCAATCATCGACGTCGACAGCTTCAGTAACTTCTCTTCGACCTGATCGCTGACCGAAGTGAAAAACTCACTCTCATCAAGGTAAATACCACGTACTCTGTTTCTTTCGCTCATGAAGGAAACAGAGTCTGTTAGCTTTAGCTAATTTTCGTGAGTACATCAGTTGAGATTGAAGCTCGATTAACAACTCAAACTCATACTATTATTGTCATGATGATCTAAAAGTCAATCGTTGCTGTACATTTGTGTGTGAGCTCCTTGATCAAATTGCATATTTCTTGTTTGATGAAATGCTCGAGCTAGATCAGTATGTAAATTTTATTCAATCGTCGAACCGCAAAATCATATTACATAAATTCGATTTGTTCTCAACTTATCGAACCCTTGTTATGGCCGACTTTGTCGAAATATGATGCTTATTTGTCATGTGGGGTTATGATTCTTGTCTGGTATGCTCGTTAACGTATGACTTGAAAATTGCTATTTCGTGGCTTTCCGATCTCTCTGGTTTGAGTTAAAGTGTTCTATATGAACAAAATCGAGTTTTGAATGTGTGTTCTGTTGTGAAGGAGCAGGAGAAATGCATGTGCGCGTGCAAAGAATGGAGTGTCAGAATCGCCATTGATCTTTGCATTTATACAATCTGCGAAAGGATCGCCATTGCCCCAAACTTGGATTGGATTTTAATCCTTTGGTGATGACCTTTTTCTGACGCTTTGGTCTTCATTTCTTATCTCAAACTTGGACGACATTTGTTTTGTCGTCCAGAATGGACTCGCTGACTTGCTGACAGAGCAGGCCCATAGTGCCACTTGTCATCCACTGAATGGACACATGTATTGATTACGTGGCTATCATTAGTTTACTGAATATTTTCTCGCGAAGACATTAGGGAGACTAGTTCTAGCCTTTGATCCATTAAGTCTCAGTCGCCACCTTAACCGAGCTCGCACTGGCCGCGGAGCCACCTTGATTGTATCAACTTCCCTCCCTCCCTCTGGTCTCATCTCCATCCCATATGCATACGCAACCCTCCTCCTCCTCCTCCTCCTCCGTCGTCGAATGCTTCAGGTTTTCCCATTCTCCTTTGTGTGAATTCCTGTTCTTGTCGATCCTTCATTATCGTCTTGCCAAGCGATTGTGGTGCCCCTCTTTAGTTCGATTGAGATCGGGAAGGTCTCATCTCCATCCCATATGCATACACAACCCTCCTCTGGCCTCCTCCTCCTCCTCCTCCTCCATCATCGAACGCTTCAAGTTTTCCCATTCTCCTTTGTGTGAATTCCTGTTCTTGCCGATCCTTCATTATTGTCTTGCCAAGCGATTGTGGTGCCCCTCTTCAATTCGATCGAGATTGGGGAGGTCTCATCTCCATCTCATATGCATACGCAACCCTCCTCCCGTCTCCTCCTCCTCCTCCTCCGTCGTCAAACGCTTCAGGTTTTCCCATTCTCCTTCTTGCGAATTCCTATTCTTGTCGATCCTTCATTATCGTCTTGCCAAGCGATTGTGGTGCCCCTCTTCAATTCGATCGAGATCGGTTTCGGCTGAAGCCGATTCCCGTCGATTCTTTCCCTATGGTAAGCGATGGGAGAACTTACACCCGCGGACCTATTGAAGATGGCAATGTCGGATTTCCCCAACGGGAGAGCTGTCTCCGCCTGCGGGGAGCTCAATCTGACGCACGTGCGGCTACAGGAGCTCGTCAACCACGCCATCGCGCTCATCATTGCCTTGCACCGATGCGGTCGCGCTCACTTTCCTCAACACCATCGAGGTATGTCTGGGTCATCTCGGTATGTTCGCAAGTACAAATGTTGCTATTTAAATTCAAGAATGCAATATCTGGAAGATTGCGATGACGATGAATTTCTAATGATGAGATCGATGACTTGCAAAACATCGACTGGGAAATAGCTTGGAAAAGAAAGAGGAAGATGTTTCTTGGAGTTTTACAGTACTTCAAGAACAGAGAAACGGAAATGGCATCGATTTCTACTGAAAAAATTGCATCTAAGGCATAAAATTTCTGTGAGCGAGTGGTGCAAATTGAACAGGAACAAAATGAATTGGGAAAAGCATAAAGAGCATTTTCTGTCGTGTCCAAGGGTTGTTTTTTGGGATGTACAAGCATCGATTCATCGTAAAACAAAGGCAAAGCTTATCTAAAGGAGATGGATGGTTTTTTTTTTTTTTGCCTTTGGTCGAAAATAAACATTGTATTAGCTGAAACAAACATTACAACCCACTTGAAAGGCATCAAAAGCTAGAATGTCTAACAAGGGAGTAGGGGGTAAAAAAGCCCAAGTAGGTGGCAAAAAGCCATTGTTGTGGGCCTTTGCAGCCCAATCCACAGCAGAATTGGCATCTCTTCGGCAAAACCTAACGCACGAGTGAGTGAGATGAGGGAGCAAGGCAACAGCTTCGGCGAGCAGAGGACGAACCTCCCATGGCGACACTTGAAGATCATTCACCACTTCAACCATCACAAGGCAGTCGGACTCGATGATAAGAGGATCCGAGTTCTTGTTGGTGTTGATCAAGTGTTGTAGGGCAATACACAGAGCCTCAACCTCCAACTGCAAAGCTGAAAATGTAGGTATTGTCTTCGTGAAACCTTTGATGAGATTGCCATTCTGATCACGACAAAGGTAGGTGACTAATTCGTTGGCACTTCCTGGCTAGAAAGCCCTATCGATATTTATCTTCAGAATGCCGGAATCAGGGGGCCTCCATAAATTGGCTAGATCTGGACGTCTTCGATCTGGTCCGACCTTATGGACGGGAACGGGATTGATTGCAACTGTGCGAGCCTAGCTACATGCTTCAACAACAACGTGAGAAGGAGCAAGAGTCTGTTGGCTAAAGATGGACTGATTGCTTGACTTCCACATCTGCCATAGCAGTATGGCCATCAGCTCGAAACCAGGTAATGTCTATCTTTTAACAAATAGTGTAGCTAGCCAGTCCTTTATGTGATGAATATTTGCCGATAGTATAGGAACACTAATCTGGGGGTGGGACCAAACCTGGGAGGTCCATGGGCATAATAAAAAGAGATGTTCTGAAGTCCCTGGTTGCTGAGTTGAGCAGAGGGTACAGATAGGATCGGCACAAAGTTTCCTGCGAAATAGGTTGTCCTTAGTGGGTAGGGCATTCTGGCATAGAGACCAAAGGAAAATTTTAACTTTAGGAGGGATATGGAGTTTCTAGATGCTTTTCCAGAGGTGCTGTAGTGGATGATATGATGAAGATGCCCTATTTGCAAATGTAGAGGAAGTTGCATGCCTAATAACAGTATACGCACTTTTTACAGTAAACGCACCTTGAGCTGTGCACGGCCAAATTATCTAATCTGACACATAATGAGGTCTAATAGGGATCTTAATGATTTCTGCTATAGTCTCACCATCAAAGAGATGATCCAGTAGATTTATATTCCATAGGTTAGTTTCCGTTTCAATCAAATCAGCAACCTTTTCAAGTTCATGTACAGTAGTTATTCCTCCTATTTTACCTTTAGGAAGAGATCGGTCCTCTCTAATCTTGATGCTAGTTCTATCTCCGACCGATCATTAAATCATTGGTAAAATAGAATCCCGTCCAACTAGTATGCTCTACCAACCCCAGGAAGATTGAGTACCTTTTGGGGCAGTTAAGAAGTCCCGTGAGTGAAAATATAGACCTTTGAAAAGCTTAGCCCATAAAGTAGTAGGCTGTTGTAGTAGACGCCAAGCCTGTTTACCATGGCTTTATTGAAAACCACAAGGTCTCAAAACCCAAGTCCTCCTAATTCCTTTCCAGTCTTTAATACTTCCTAGCTTTTCCAATGGATGCCGGACCTTTGGCTATCATTTTGCCACCAAAAACGTGCTATCTTTTTTTCAATAGACTTACAAAGCGAAACAGGGATTTTAAAGATTGACATAGCGTATTGTGAGATTGCCTGCACTACACTTTTAATAAGAATCTCCTTACCACCCTTAGATATGATACTCTCTTTCCAACCATCAAGTTTGGCATTGACTTTCCCAAGTATCCAAGCAAACATGTCTCGTTTAGATCTTCCCCAGTCCGATGGGATACCAAGATATTTTCCAGTTTTTGCTAATATCGGGATTCTAATTTCCTGTGCTAAGTTATCCTGAAGTCAGGTAGGGCAGCCTTTGTTGCAGAAAATACCCGAATTATTCCAGCTGATGGCCAGTCCCGTAGCAAGACAATACTGATTTAGAATATTTGCTAGTTCGTGGCATTCCTATATTGACCCATCTATGAAGAATATAGCGTCATCAGCAAAAAACAAATGAGTCAGAGTTGGGCACCATCTGTTTAGCTGGATACCCTTAAGGTTTCCCATATGGAGAGCTTGATGGATGAGAGTTGTTAGCATATTTGCCATTAGAATAAAAATATAGGGTGATAAAGGGTCTCCCTGTCGAATCCTTCACACCGGTTGGAAGTATTGCATCTATTCGCCATTAAATTTGACACTTATGGAAATGGTAGTGATGCACTGCATAGTCCACTAAACCCAATTAGGATGGAAACCTAACCTAAATAGATAGTCATTAAGAAAAATCTCACTCAACACAGTTATATGCCATTTTCATGTCCATCTTGACAACAGCTTGGAATTTTTTCTTTCAAGTTCTCATCTTCAGCTAATGTAGAATCTCCTACATGATTAAAATATTGTCTTGTATTTGACGGCAACTTACAAATGCACTTTGTTCCATAGAAATAATGTCAGGAAGGAAAGGCTTCAATCTGTTGGCGAGCACCTTGGTAATTGTTTTATAGGCATAATTACAAAGACTAATGGGTCGATATTGATCTAGACATTCTAGGTTAGGGACTTTTGGTATAAGTGTGATAATAGTTCTGTTTAGTTCTGAGGGCATCAAACCATATTGAAAAAATTGCTGCACCGAGGTAAAAACTTCTTCTTCTAAGATGTCCCAGTGATGTTGGTAAAACAGGCCATTAAAACCATCGGGATGTGGGGCTCGAGTTTTCCCCAGCTGTAAAATAGCTAGACGAACTTCCTCTTGGGTAACAACTGAAATAAGTTTCATGTTCATAGCATCTGTCACAAAACACTCACATCTAGCAAGAATTGGCCCATAGTCGCGATAACCTTCTGATTTGTAGAGCTTAGAGAAGAGAATTTCGGCGTCATATTTTTGAGTAGTTGATCATCTCAAACCCATCTTTGGTTATCATCAAGAAGCATCCTAATTTTGTTTCTGTTTCTCCATTGAATAGTAGTGGCATGAAAGAATTTAGTGTTTTTATCACCCCACCGGAGCGAGATGGATGGTTTTAATGGAATCAAACGTCAAGAAACTAGTTGTCTGCATATTCTGCATGTGTGTATCTCCAATCCACAGGGACTAGTGTGATAGTTTGCTGATTGGAAAATCTGTGTTCATTTTGCAGTTTGTGATCTTGTTTCTAGCGGTAATCCGTTGCCAAGCCACTGCAGCTCCGCCCAACCCCATCTGAACAGCTAACGGGTTCAAGTTCTACCTTTCCGACTTAGAACCGAAGCTCCTACCGACACCGCAAGAAGGAAACCGATGGGCTCAATCCGCTGCTTCCAAGCTTAACATCCCCCACCTAACCGCCATGCTTCACTCTGCCGATACCAAAATCACTCTCTCTTCGACCAACGTAGAGCCAAGCCTCAACTCGATGTCCAGAGTCGTCAATGACCCCTCGGATGTAGCTATGTTCTTGCACACCTTTGGCACTATGGGTCACCCCTCCCCAATCGCAATCGCATGCTGCTAACTCAGCACAATTTGGCATCATCAGGTGGGGTACAAACTAACAGAATCAGACTCTACTGTCATTGTGCTTCCGTTGTTCCATGTGCACAATTTAGTTGCTAGATTATTCAGTTGTTTCTTCTGGAGTTCTCCCTCAGCTTGCAGCTTCTCGTTTTCCTCTTGCAAGCTCAAAGCTGTCTCCTTCTCATTCCTCAGGTCCCTATCGATCTTCTAAATATCCAACTCAGCCAGGTCCACAATCGATCTTATATTGTGCCGGAGCTCGGGCATAGGAACATCACTCTCCCTCGCCTTCTCTTCCGCGTTTAGATTCTCCAAGTTTGCTAGTGCCCCAACTTGAGGTCAAGGCACGTCGAGTACCTTTTGCACAACTTCAACGCCTTGTTCCTGCTTCTTCGCCAGCAGCTCTACCGCTTTAATATATTTCGCTCTGTTTTTCAGCGTCGCCTTCTTCGCTTGCTTAGAACAAAAGCTTCTCCTTACCGAGCACGTCGGGTAATGGCTTCTTTTCCTCTGGCCCCAACGAGGCAATAGGTGCCTTTGCAAGAGTTTACTTGTAAGTTGTTGAAACCCACACACACCCATATTCTTAGGACGCAACTTTGCTTCAATGAATGTCACAGTCCCTTATTGGTTCTTCTCAAGACCCCCAAGCCCGGCCCATCCTCATCCACGACAGCAGATTCTTCATCCTCATTCTCTATCTTCGTGTTCTTGTCAATCTCTCTGCTCGACATGACCGTGCCGGTGGACACGAAATTCACGGGCTTCGACAGATCGGCCTTACCTAGGAGGTCCCTGTTCTTCCTCCGCTTCCTATTGGAGAAGTCGTCGTAGTCCGAATCGGAGTCCCCCGACGCGAAGATGCCGTAGAGTGCGTCGTCCTTGGTCTGCGCACGCTTCTCTCTCCGCCGGCGGTAGTAGAACTCCCCGTCGATCCACTGCCCGTCGTCATAATCGTTGTCCATCCCGAAGCTCTCCGTCTCCTGGTCCCCGTCCATCTTCGAGCAATCCCGGAGAATCAAAGCGAGAGACCTGGGGTTTAGGGGGGTTTTTCATAGGAGGCAGAGAGAGGGGGCGAAGCTGCTGCCGAACGCCGAGGTGGGCCGGCGGCGTGGATGATGCGGCAGTAGGAGGCTGCAATACGCCAGTGCAGCTCGGCTCGGGGGTTGGGGAGAGGGAGAGATCGAGAAAAGGCAAAGAGTGACCAAATGCTCAAAACGCAAGAACTCGAAAACCTAACGGATCTTCTTCTTGTTTTTCTTCTTCTTCCCCTTATAATTTCTTAGATGTTAACGGTTCTTGATTTCTTTTTTTTATTTTTTATTATTCCCTATTTATGTCCTGGATTCCCGAATTCATTCTTGTCCTGATCCACTATGGAATTTTCGAAATCTACTAAAACATTCTTGGAGAGGGTTCGTAATGATCTTCTCAAAGATCACAAGGTGCTGAAGTGGTGGGAGTTGGGGGCTATCCGTAGGTTTTTGTGAAAGGGATGCTCAACTCATGTTCTTTCTGAAAAGAAAAAGCGAATTCTTGATGTTGATTCATCCACACTTCCATTCCTTGTAGAGGAAGGCTAATTGCTTGTTGGCTGGGAGCTGCATGAGTGGTAACGTCCACGTATGGTTCAGTGAGAAGGGCAGTGGACAAAAATGGCCTTGTTGTACCTCACTCTCATCTTTAATGGGGTCTGCTCTTTTTTGTTTTTTGTTTTTTTTTGTGAGACATATGCCAATATGATCTTAATGAGAGGAAATTCATTTATCATAATTTTTTTAGTTTATGTTAATGATATATATTGATAATCGGGAATGAAATTGGGTAAATTTTCCAATTATAGACCTAGGAAAAATGAAAAAAGAAGAAGCATTTCTAAGGAATTTAAGATGCGAGAAATAAAAATGGAAATTTCCTCTAACAATGAGAAGCATATGTTAAATATTATAAAGGACAAAGTATTAATTTCATGCTGGAGGTTGATTTGAACAAATAATTGATATACTTTATGAACTTGTGTATGGATGACGACATTTATGTATGGCAATTAATTTTTTTTAATTAAGTTTACAAGGTTTATTGAGCTGATTATTGGTGAGCTCGAGCTTTCAATTTGCAGATACTCGAGGTGTTCGAGTTAGAGCTTGACTAGATATTATTTCTCAAATAATGATCAACCCAACCTCGAACTTCCTCATGAATAATTTGACTTAGTTTCACTCTTAGTAGGCCTTCATATGTGCTCACTCGGTCTAATTAGTAATTCTTCCGAGTCGATTAGCATTCTACATAAACTTTCATTTGAACATAAGGGTATTAGGGAGTATGGTTTGTAAAATAACATTACCAAATTTGTTTGTAAAATAACATTACCAAATTCGTAAATTCTTTAAGGGAGAGGTTCCTCTTTTGATTTCTCGATCTAAATTACCTTTAAACCAAATTATGATCATAAGTTGGATTAGATTTTAGAAGAATTCAGGGGCAATTTTTGTCGTTTAACACTTAAAAGTGTAAATCGTCATTACCGGCCACTCTCCACTACTCTCCACTAACTAAATGTAACTAATAAAGCATTAATAATAATAATAATAATAATAATAATAATAATAATAATAATAATAATAATAATAATAATAATAGGGGTAATTGCATTATTTTCACGACAGACTATCTATTATTGGAAATTTAAAATAAAAATTCAAATAGCATGTACGAAAATCACAGAACTTAAGACATCAAAACAAGCTGGTAAGAACTGCTTTCTATAGGTAGAGAGTGAGTGCACGTGAGGGAGACCAAGACGCGGGGAAGCGTAAGAGGATCTGATGTAAACGAGATGTATTGGACATAGGGCATATATGCATAAATTATTTAGTCACCTGTCTTCAATGAAGTCATTAGTGCAGTTCGCGTCGTGAATAAACCTTTAAAGCATTTGGGCTGTGTTACATAGTTACTACGTTCTTTGTATTGAGAAATTTTCTAGTGGATCTATGGTAATGGGCTCATCAATCTTGAATGTTCAGTTCACGGGTGGTATGTGATAACTATTATTTAAGCCAACATTTCATAATGGGTGCTGGACCTTTTTCCCAAAAAGAGTCAGTAGCGTTGATCACCCCTTCTCACATTTTATTAACAATGGAAAGTCAATTGCATATAAATCATTGGTATCATTTGCTGCTGTGACACCACCATCGTCGCCTAGAGGAGGAGATGATGAAGCTCGCCTTAATCTCTCTTCCCTCTCTCTCTCTCTCGTCCTAAATGGCGCCGCCTCACCACCGTTAAAGACTGTAGACGAAGCGAAGGCATGTAATTTCTGCGAGTCGGACCAGACGACGAATAGTCCGTAGTATGGAAAGAAGAGTAGCTTCTGCTCCTGCCCATGCAAACATTATCACACTTGTCACTTTAAAAAATCGGAGCCGATGGACATTTTCTTTTCGGGATGATTAAAAGTTGATGGAATTCTTTCATGGGCGATGGTCTCAGTAAAAAGGAGCTATAACTTCGAGTATAATATGAAAATTTTCTCATTCAATATTCAGATGTTGTAATTTGATGTTTTTTGTGCTCAGTCTTATGGGAATGGTCGTCTGTTGTCGGTTAACTGATGGTTGAATTGGATTGGATTTGCTTATATTGGAACATTTTGCTGATAGAGATTAGAGAATGGGTGCACGGATAGTCCTTTTTCAAATGATTGATTAGACCACGGCTGATCCTATGGAGTAGATGGAGGAACGGTTATTCCTTTGTTACGCAGGCTATAGCAATGAGGCCACGCAATGGGATCCTGGTGATGTACAACGACAGGTTGATAAAGCTAAGAAGTCCTATTCCACGTCCTTGTTGATAGATCCCTCCATTCATCATTCCAAATCATCCAAGGTATGCTTTACTTCTTGAGTATGACTAGTGCAGTTGTTCTCTGGTTTCTCATATTGTCAGTTTATCAATGTCAAATTTTTGTAAGCTCTTCTCTACAATGTATGATGTGGGTGGTCATCTAGTTCAAGGGTGTATTTCTACTATTAAGGATTATCTTTTGGCGATATGAGTTATAGTTCTTAGAGTTTTTCCATTCTTTCATCATTAGGATATGAGTACTGGTGATAGTTTTATGACTTTGTGTGTCTCCTTTAACAATTTTCTGTTGACATGGACACGTTGATTTGGAATTTACTTGTAAAAGCTGTATTTAGAATTTGGCAACGATAAGTCCTTCAAAATTCAGGTTGAAGGTCACTCAACGCTCATGTAAAGTGGAAAACTTATTTTTGTCTTGTTTTGATGTGTTCTCTTGAATTCTGATTTACATAAAAGAAACAATCACTGTCGGGCATGTTCGTAGGGATCCTTTTTGGTGCAACTATATAGTTTGAGCATTGATATCTCTGTAATATATAACCTTTAACTGCGGATTGTCAAAGACACATGTTTTCTATTGTTGTTATGAGTTGAAGGTGTACTTCTAGCTAATTTTGTCGGGCTTCTATGACAGTTCTTATGGAAGATTCACTTCTTTCTTCTCATCTACCTTTCTCTCTCAAGTCTCACTATGCCTTGAACCTTTGTCAATGACGTTTAATATCTTTAATCCATTGTTAAAAATTCATCCATTCTTACTGCTGCAATCTCTCACCGGAATGAGACCAGACCAAGAGAGAGACGAAGTTAAAGGCCCTTTTGTCATTGAGTACTATTGAGATTACTGCTGGGATGCACTGACAACTTTTGATTCTTCTCTCCTCTATTTCTTTACCTTTTCTTATTCCTTTTTCCGCAGGATCGAGTTGAAAGGCTTCAACAGAAACTAGATGCTACAGATATTTAAAAGCAGCAACCAAAACAAACTATGTTGTTTACAGGTTTGTTATTCCTTGCAAATATGATGCTTGATTGACTTGCTTTGGATAACCTGCCTGTCATGGTGACTAGTGAGTGCCATGAAAGTGAAGTCCTTAGCTGCAGTTTAGTTATTGTAATAATTAGTGAAGTAATTTTATTGTTTCCCTTGTATTTGCTCGTGAACCAAGTAATAAAGAGGACTCATTTTCAAGATTCTTTTTGTGTAAATGTTGCTTCACTTTTACCACTGGTTTGAGAACCGAGATCTTATTTTTTTCAATCCTCACTGATGTTCAAGATTTGGCATGCATTGGTGTGATTGGGTTCTTCACACAATTGATATAGGTTACACACTTAAAATGAGCTTGCCAAGGAATGAGAAGTACTGCTTTTAGGTGAGTTCCTTTGTTCTGTTAACTTGTAATGTGTCAAAGAAGTGAAGGGACTTTGCATAAGATTTCTACATTATCTGTTCAGTTGTACTTTCCCCCCCTTTTGTTCTATTAAGAAATAGATGACAGGCAAGTTCTAAAGAGATGCAATTGACAATTTTATACCTAATGAATAATCAAGACAATAGGTATGTAAGACAAAGCAATTGACTTTCGTGTACATTGCCTTATGTAAACACCTAATTTGGTTGCTTTCACGAGAGAGAAGTGACTGGAAGATCCCTTGCATTCTCATGCTTGTGGTGTAGCAACGAAATGATCAAGGCTCTCCATCAAATGCAAGACTCTCATGCATGAGTAGCTATTTCTGTATAATTAGTGTCATAATAAACGGAAAGCAGACTCATGCTCAAATGCTCTGCACTCCTTTTCTTTTTGAGAAAATTCTAGGTCTACCAAAGAGGCATCCAGCGTTATACTACTATTTCTCAGTTTAAGGACAGAATCTGTGAGAACATTGGTGCATTGCAATTTCCGTAAGTGCAATTTGTGTTTCTTGTAAGCAGGGGTTGTGACCACATAAGTTTAGCTGGTGGAGAGAGCGAGTTTTAAGGACAGAATCTGTGAGAACATTGGTGCATTGCAATTTCCGTAAGTGCAATTTGTGTTTCTTGTAAGCAGGGGTTGTGACCACATAAGTTTAGCTGGTGGAGAGAGCGAGTTTCAAGTGTCCATGGTGACCCCGCTTGGTGAGAGTAATCCTACTCGATAGGAATGATTAAGAAAGGATGCATGTAACTTGGGTTTTTAGTCAAAACCAAGTCAAGACCGGTCAACTTGGTAGGAAGTACATTAATAAGACCTCCACTTAAGCTATCCTTTTGGAGGAATTATTAAAAGACTAAGCATCTATTAGCTCTGTGGAAGGTTTGACAATCACATGTCATGATATACTATAGTTGTCATGATATATTGCCATTAGTTATAATCAATTGATGCTTACAGTTTGGTCATCATCTATCGATCCTCACCCGACGGACAAGAACTCTTTACCCCTACAGCTTCATAAGTTTCCACCTTCCTCCAAACTATGACTTAAGCATCCAAGGGCCAATCCAGGCAATCACCTCGGATGCCCTAACCTGCGTTCATGGTTGCAGCTCCAATTGGTGGAGGAAGCCTTAACAGATCCTTGGATATTTACACTTAACAGCTAGAACTTGGCTTATACGAAATTGAAACACAAAATCCTCATCGAATCAAATATATAAATATTGCAATTAATCATTCGAGATTGGCGAGATGCTTATTGACCACATCGATATTTACTAATTTCACTGTCCATAATGATTTGCTTTTCATTGTTTACCGAAAATGTATGTCACTTGAAATGTGTAGTGTAGAAATTCAGAAAATACAGTTAAATTATTCCCCTCTTTCATGCGACCAAGGTTCTTGTAGAATTCTTTTATAGTTCACTCGAAAATATAAGGCCCTAATGTATAAAAGAGAAGAAAAATAGTTAACAACACTTAATGAGTCGACATATTTTCGACCCTCCATTGTTTTTCCCTGTTCAAAGTCCAACCCCTATGTTTTGCCTTCACTCGATTTTGTTTTTTGTGTAGAACCAACACGATATATCATCCAAGGCAGCAGAAGAGATAAAACAATAGAAAGAAAACACCCAGACGTCATCACTAGACGTAAAATTCGAAGTATTGAAAGCACAAATTCAGATTTCAGTACAATTTTACTTCCAATGACCTAACAATTTCGTGTTCATAAAAGGAATTGCTAACTTTCTGTACCAACCGTGGATCTATCTTGTCATTTCACTAATCTGCTTACTTCATCAGTGTTAACAAGCCAAACTTTTTAGCTATGGCTTAAAAGCATGGTTCGATCCAAAGCAAAGGAGAAGATTTCCCCTCGACATGCAGCTCGACCGTACCATCTTCGAGGTGGTATATTCCCATGCCTGTGTCTCCTCCATCTTCAAAAAACTGGGACGATGAGAGACGAACGTAAGTAAAATAAATACAATTTGGCTTGATGAGATGATCTTCATCGACTTCCAAAGAGAAGGAAGAATTGTGGCCCAAGAAGAGGGACGTGTTCTCCAAGTTCTCAACTTCTGTGCACATTTGAGTATCCAGGTCAATCTCGAGAACATGGAATCGAAAGGTTATGGTAGATGCTACTTGTTCCTGTAGTGACACAAACAACAGAGATCCTGTTGTTGATTGCACTAGATACACTTGAATTCTGGGAGTCTTTGCGGCATCTGGAAAACTACTCGAGCCTCAAATGGAGTTGGTTCATCAACATCGCACCTCAATATCCTATACTCAAAATCGACAGCAACAAAGGACCCCTTATAATATATGACATTGTAATTTTTTTCATCTGTGGGGGAGTTCACTGCCGTCCACTCCTCTTCGCCGGGTTTCCAAAGCCCTAACTGTCCATTGTCATAGATGACCATGACCTTGTAATCTGGAGATGTAGTAGGGCTATCAGATAGGACGAACTTACGGATGAGTTCAACATCAAAGAAAGGCAAATCTTCGATGTTGGGGAACTTATTCCAATTGGGAAGCTTAATAATATGACTGTAACGCGACATGGGATTCTTTAGCATGTGGAATTCCCAGTCTCTGCTGGTCGTCAACACCCAACCTCGTGAAGAGAAATATCCATTCGCCATCACTTCTGGCAACAGCTTCTTGTGAACCTGCTGACATGAGAGGCAGAAAAACTCAAGCTGCGGCATCCCATTTTTGTCTGTGAGCATCAACCATGGGACATCGCTCCACTCTTTGACAGCAGCGGATTGCCATGATTGGCACACTGCTCAGAACGCCGATAAATTCTTCGGACAAAGGCGCTGGGAGCATAGTTGTAACAACTCTGGTGGGAGCTCTGCCCAGTTTCTCGCCATACTAAATTAAAAGAAGAATCCGACAAGGGAGATAGAAAATCAGAATGGAGAAAGATCAGGAAGACTACCAGGTACCTCATTGCGCATCCAAATCAGGTTTAATGTTTAAAGAATCCGCTAATCTCACACAAATCCCATCAACACATGCCTTCTTGAACTTGTTTCTTTCAGAGAAGATGCATTCTGACTTCACTCAGACATTTCATCGAATAAGTGGCATGCACTTTGAGCAATGAACTTCCGCTCCCATATAAGGCCAAGAATCACTATCAGGTCATGACTACAGCTTCAATGCACATTCGAAACATTGATAAAGATTTTAACGGAGACGAATTTCACATGAGCCTCAACCAAATCACATTAACACATGCCTTCAGAGAACATGCATTCTGCTTTCGCTCAGACATTTCATTGAATAAGTGGCATGCACTTCGAGTAATGAACTTCCGCTCACGTAAAAGGCCAAGAATTACTATCAGGTCATCACTACAGGCTCAATGCACATTCGAAACACTGATGAAGCTTTAACCAGAGAAGAATTTCACATGGGCCTCCACCACGTTTCTCAGACTCGATTACCCATATTAAAATTGAGAATCAACTCTCGTACCTGGTAGATGCCATGACCAGGAACACCCCCGATCGAACTGAGAACCGGAATTCCCAAGAAAGTCGTCGCCAGTGGGTCGACGCTGCAACTGCTGCGCCTTTAGAAACTTGAAGACGGGCGGTGATCGATGATGCCCCGGACACCCTTCAGAAACAACGGAGAAAAAGCTCAAAGACGGAATCCAGAAGATTCTTTCGGCTCTCGCTTCTTTGACGGATGTGTACGAATGGTGGAAGGGGGTCGTCGGCGAACGCCGGTGACCGGCCAGCCGACGGCGGGATTCTTGCTCGCGGGCGTCGTCCCTCGGGCGTTCGTCTGTCGTTCCAGAGAGAGTTAAATAACAAGGGGATGGAGGATGGGTTCCACTTCGTTTTACTGGCCAAACTGATGGGCTGAGTTTGGAGCCCAAACTGAATGGGCCAAATTGGATCAATATCTATGGGCTTCGGCCACAGTTATCTGGATGAACGGAATAGGCCCAATCAAATTGAGGCCTTTTCTACGGCGGTTATTTGTTATCCGTCCATCATTTTTTTTAATTGCCCCATTGATTGATTTATTTATTTTTACACATATCGCAAAATTCGGATTCAATTTGCCGGCAAAATTTCATGCGTCGGAAAAGTTATAAAGGCATGTGCGCATAAGGTAAAGGTTACATGGAAAAATAGGACGGGTTGAACAAAGACGTTTTGTTTTGGGAACTTTTTTTTTTTTTTAAAGAATATGGTTTGTTAAAATTCATAAAAGGATTAATTTGATCACGATTAAATAGGTTGGTACATTTATTGGAAAAAGGAAAGAAAGAATCCAAATTGTTTTGGTGCTATGATATTAAGAATTGCCGGTGGTCTGCCTTTTTTTAGAACCAATGATTTTTTAAGGAAATTTTTTTATTTATTTTTTGAAATAACTATTGGAAAGTTTCAAATGGGTTTATCTTTTGTAGACAGGCGGGGTATGAATTGACTCGGAAGCAAGTCACTTTTTCTTTTTTTTCCCAATAACTATAAAGTAAATTTGGCCATGGTTAGTTGAATGGTGGCAAGATTTAATTTAGGAAAATTTTAAAGTTGCAATATCAAGTACAGAGTATTAAAATTTAAAAGACCTTATTAGTTTTTTCTTAATTTGTGTTGCTGCAATGGTACGTAGTATATAACATATCCTTGTAATTGAATTTTTTCATTAATTGTCCAAAAAATCGTAAATGTAATATTACACTTTTGTCAATTCAGTTCTAAACTTTTTAGTTTTACCAATTGAATCCATTCGGCCAAATTTAGCTGGAAATCACTAATGTGGATGTTGTTTATCTTACATGGCACAGTCAACACTAATATAGATAATTTGTAATAATATTTTAAATATTCTTTTGTATTTTGAAAAATAGGACGGGTTGAACAAAGACGTTTTGTTTTCAGAACTTGTAGTTTGGTCATCATCTATCAATCCTCACCCAACGAGCAAGAACTTTTTACCCCTATCTAAACTTCATTAGTTTCCACCATCTCCAAACTTTGACTTGAGCATCTAACGGCCAATCCGGGCAATCAACTTAGACGCCCTAACCTGTGTTCCTGGTTACAGCTCCAATTTGTGGAGGAAGCCTTAACAAATTCTTGGAAATTTACACTTCACAGCTAGAACTTAGCTATACGAAAAGAATCGAAGCACAAAATGTTTATCGAATCAAATATATAAACATTGCAATTAATCATTCAAGATTGGCGAGATCCTTATTAACAACATGACATTTACTAATTTCACTGGCCATAATGATTTGCTTTTCATTGTTTACTAGAAAATGTATGTCACTTGAAATGTTTAGTGTAGAGATTCGGATAATACAGTTGAATATCCCCCTTTCATGCGAGCGAGGTTATTGCAGAACTCTTTTTGGTCTGTGGATTTAATGTAAGGCCTAATGAATAAAAAAAAAATAAAAAAAAAGAATAGTTAACCCCACTTAAGGAATCAATATTATTTTCAACCCTTCATTTTTTTCCTTGTTCAAAGTTCAAACCCTATGTTTTGCCTTTACTCTTTTTGTTTTTGTGTAGAACAGACATCCAGACAGCTAATAAAAATATCGCCACTATTAAGTGTCAAATTCGAAGCATTAAAAGCAAAATTCAGATGTCAGTACAATTTTCCTTCCAATGACCTAACAATTTCAAATATTTAAAATGAATTGCTAACTTTTTGGACTAACCGTGTATCTATCGCTTGTCATTCCACTAATCTGCTCACTTCATCATTGACAACAAACCAAACTTTTTAGCCATGGCTTAAAAGCATGGTTCGATCCAAAGCAGAGGAGAAGATTTCCCCTTGACATGCAGCTCGACCGTACCATCTTCGAGGTGGTATATTCCCATGCCTGTGTCTCCTCCGTCTTCAGTAAACTGGGACGATGAGAGACAAGAGTAAGTAAAATAAATACAATTTGGCTTGATGAGATGATCTTCATCGACCTCCAAAGAGAAGGAAGAATTGTCACCCAAGAAGAGGGATGTGTTCTCCAAGTTCTCAACTTCTGTGCATGTTTGAGTATCCAGGTCAATCTCGAGAACACGGAATTGAAAGGTTATGGTAGATGTTAGTTGTTCCCATTTCGACACAAACAACAGAGATCCTGTCGTTGATTGCACTAGATACACTTGATCCAATCCCCAAAAGGATCCTGAGGGATACTCATGCTCGAATTCTTCGAGGCCTCGCGGCACCTCGAAAACTACTTGAGCCTCAAACGGAGCTGGTCCATCTACATCGCACCTCAATATCCTATCATCATGATCGACAGCAACAAAGGATCCCTTGTAATATATGACATCGTAAAATCCAAGTGCATCGGAGTTCACTGCGGTCCACTCCTCTTCCCCAGGTTTCCAAAGCCCTAACCATGCTTCGTCATAGATGACCATGACCTTGTAATCTGAAGATGCAGTAGGGCAATCAGATAGGACAAACTTACTGACGAATTTAACATTAAAGGGAGGCAGAGCTTCGATGTTGGGGGACTTATTCAAATTGGGAAGCTTAATAATATGACAGTAACGCGACATGGGAGTCTTTAGCATGCGGAATTCCCCGTCTCTGCTGGTTATCAGCACCCAACCTCGTGAAGAGAAATATCCATTTGCCATCATTTCTGGCAAGAGCTTTTTGTGAATCTGCTGACATGAGAGGCAGAAAAACTCACGCCATGGCATCCCATCTTTGTCCGTGAGCATCAACCATGGGATGTCGCTCCTCTCTTTGACAGCAGCAGATTGCCACGAGTGGCACACTGCTCGGAATGCCGATAAATTCTTCAGACAAAGGCGCTGGGAGCATAGTTGTAACAACTCTTGTGGGAGCTCTGCCCAGTTTCTCACCATTCTAAATTCAAAGCAGAATCCGACAAGGGAGATAGAAAATCAGAATGGAAAAGGATCAGTAAGACTTTCAGCTACCCCAATGTGCATCTAAATCAGGTTTACTATTTAAAGAATCTGCGTATCTCACACAAATCACATCAACACATGCCTTCTTGCCCTTGTTTCCTTCAGAGAACATGCATTCCGATTTCACTCAGACATTTCATCGAATAAGTGGCATGCACTTCGACTAATGAACCTCCCCTCACGTCTAAGGCCAAGAATCACTATCAGGTCATCGCTACGGGCTCAATGCACATTCGAAACACTGATAAAGCTCTAACCAGAGACGAATTTCACATGCGCCTCGACCACATTTCTCAGACTCGATTACCCATGTTAGATTGAGAATCAACTCTCGTACCTGGCAGATGCCATGACCAGGAACACCCCGATCGAACTTCGAACAGGAATTCCCAAGAAATTCGTCGCCGGTGGGTCGACGCTGCAGAGCACTGCAACTGCTGCGCCTTTAGAAACTTGAAGACGGGCGGTGATCGATGATGCCCCGGACACCCTTCAGAAACAACGGAGAAAAATCTCGAAGACGGGAGGAGAATTTGCGATCCAGAAGATGGGTTCGGCCATTAGCTATTCGGATGAACGAAACAGGCCCAATCGGATTGAGGCCTTTTCTACGGCGGTTATTTCTTATTCGTCCATCATTTTTTTTTTATTGCCCCATTGATTTATTTATTTATTTATTATACACATATCTTTTTTTTTTTTCAAGATATTATACACATATCACAAAATGCGTATTTAATTTCTCAGCGAAATTTCAGGTTGCGGCAAAGTTGAGGCATGTGCGCATAAGGTAAAGGTTACATGGAAAAATTGGACGGGGTGAACAAAGAAGTTTTGTTGTCGGAACCTTTTTTTTTTTTTTGAAATAATATGGTTTGTTAAAATTCATGAAAGAATTAATTTAATCATGATTAAATAGGTGGACCCATTTATTGGAAAAAGAAAAGAAACCATCCAAATGATTTTCGTGCCCTTAATTTTAAGAACTGCCGGTGGTCCATCTTTTTTCAGAAACAATGTTTTTTTAAGGAAATTTTCTTTTATTTATTTGTTGGAAATAACTATAAGTTTCAAATGAGTTTATCTTTTGTAGACGGGGCAGTGTATGAATTGATTCGCGAGTAAGTCTTTTTTTTTTTGTCATAATTATAAAGTAAACTTGACCATGGTTAGTTGTATGGTGGCAAGATTTAGATTAGGAAAATTTCAAAGTTGCAATATCAAGTACGAAGTATTAAAATTAAAAGATCTTATTAATTTTTGTTAATTTGTGTTGCTGCAATGGTACGTAGTACATAAAATATCCTTGTAATTGATTTTTTTTATTAATTATCCAAAAATATCGTCAATATAGTATTACACTTTTGTCAATTCAATTTTAAATATTTTAATTTTGCTAATTAAGTCATAAACATTCTTACGTCTTGTCAATTGAACCCATTTGGCCAAAGTTGGCTGGAGATCACTGATGTAGATGTCTGTCTATCACATGGCATGACCGGCGCTAATATAAACAATTTTTAATAATATTTTTAATATTTAAATTTTTATTTTATTTTTCCTTAATTTTTTCTTTTCCAACTCTAGTCGGTGAGGTTGTTGATCGACCATCACTAGCCACAGGCAAGTGTGACAACCCTCACTTGGTCTGGGTGAGGTCGTCGTTGGCCACGAGCAAGGGCTAAAACGGCCTTACTAGCCACAAGCAAGGGGCTCGTGACCTTGCCCAAACCACGCAAGGGTCATTAGCCCTCATTAGCGATTTTTGGCTGGCTAGATGGACTCAATTGAAACAATTGAAAAGTTTAAAACTGTTATAGCAAAATTGAAATAAGTTCAAGATTTTTTAGACTATTTTTCCAAAAATTAATGTATTCCATTACAAAATAAGGGGAAAAAAGAGAGAGAGAAATAAAAGAAAAGAAAAGAGCATTTTGAAGACTTCTCGCACACTAGATCGATTTTAATCTACAAAGTACTTTTGAATTAGATTCTCAGGCATTCTTTTTTGTTTTAAAAGATACCCTTTCACAAAAGCCTAAAGAAAAATAATGGGATTTTATGATTAGTCGGATTAAGTGTTCCATAGGCATAGTATACTTTCCTAGTATGGAATATCAAAAACAAAAGTACGTGATGATAACCGAGATAGGTCTATCCCGACCAGCATCTCTAAGCAATCATAACATAATCTCATCTTCGGATTTTCTACATGCTTTAACAATGGATGTTGCCCAAATGGTCTTAACAACGGAGAGAATTCTCTTATGGTAAAATTGAATGCTCCATCAATTTCTAATCTCGTAAGCTCTCCTCTACGGGCTATGTTACGAGCGGAGATGCTAGGCTGTATTTCAATTATATATATAATTTGGGCAATGATAAGCCCCTCGCAATTCAGGTTAAAGGTCGATGAACGCTTATGTGATAAGAAAAAATCAAATTTTTTGTCTTATTTTGGTGGGTTATGTATCAAGTTCTATTTTCTTAAAAGAAATAATTACCTTCGCATGTCTGGAAGGATCCCTGCAAATATTCAATTTGAGCATTGATAATTCTACATCAAATAACCTTGACTGGCCAAATGCCTAAGACAATATGTTTTTTTCATTGTCATAACGTGGTTAAGGTGCACTTCTAGATAATTTTGTTGGAGCATGTCTACCAAGATTTTTACACGGATTAGTGTCATAATAAACGGAAAGCACACTCATGCTCAAATGCTCCGCACTCCTTTTCTTTTTGAGAAAATTCTAGGTCTACCAAAGAGGCATCCAGCGTTATACTACTATTCCTCAATTTAAGGACAGAATTTGTCAGAGCATCCGTGCATTGCAATTTCCGTAAGTGCAATTTGTGTTTCTTGTAAGCGGGGACAATGAAGAGGGTTCTCAAGTTTCTGTTGTGACTGCATAAGTTTAGTTAGTGGAGAGAACGAGCTTCATCTCCTGTTGCTGATGCTCATATAAGGTAGAGAGCAGTCCGTGAGTCATGCTGTTATTAGTTATATAAAATACTATTTGACTATTCTGACTAAAACCAATATCAATCCACAAGATTTGCTGTTGCCAATCCATCATCCATGTTTTAACTCTTTCATGAGTCATGCTGTTATTAGTTATATAAAATACTATTTGACTATTTTGACTAAAACCAATATCAATCAACAAGATTTGCTGTTGCCAATCCATCATCCTTGTTTTAACTCTATCTCTCTAAGCATCTATTAGCTCTGTGGACTATTTGACCATCACATGTCATAATCATCTATCGATCCTCACCCGACGAACAAGAACTCTTTACCCCTATAACTTCATAAGTTTCCGCCATCCTCCAAACTACGACTTAAGCATCCGAGGGTCAATCCAGGCAATCACCTCGGATGCCCTAACCTGCGTTCATGGTTGCAGCTCCAATTGGTGGAGGAAGCCTTAACAGATCCTTGGATATTTACACTTAACAGCTAGAACTTAGCTTATACGAAAAGAATCGAAACACAAAATCCTCATCGAATCAAATATATAAATATTGCAATTAATCATTCGAGATTGGCGAGATGCTTATTGACAACATCGATATTTACTAATTTCACTTTCCATAATGATTTGCTTTTCATTGTTTACTCGAAAATGTAAGTCACTTGAAATGCGTAGTGTAGAAATTCAGAAAATACAGTTAAATTATTCCCCTCTTTCATGCGACCAAGGTTCTTGTAGAATTCTTTTTATTGTTCACTCGAAAATATAAGGCCCTAATGTATAAAAGAGAAGAAAAATAGTTAACCACACTTAATGAGTCAATATATTTTCGACCCTCCATTGTTTTTCCCTGTTCAAAGTTCAAACCCTATGTTTTGCCTTCACTCGATTTTGTTTTTTGTGTAGAACCAACACGATATATCATGCAAGGCAGCAGAAGAGATAAAACAATAGAAAGAAAACACCCAGACGTCATCACTAGATGTAAAATTCGAAGTATCGAAAGCACAAATTCAGATTTCAGTACAATTTTACTTCCAATGACCTAACAATTTCATGTTCATCGAAGGAATTGCTAACTTTCTGTACCAACCGTGTATCTATCTTGTCATTTCACTAATCTGCTCACTTCATCAGTGTTAACAAGCCAAACTTTTTAGCTATGGCTTAAAAGCATGGTTCGATCCAAAGCAAAGGAGAAGATTTCCCCTCGACATGCAGCTCGACCGTACCATCTTCGAGGTGGTATATTCCCATGCCTGTGTCTCCTCCATCTTCAAAAAACTGGGACGATGAGAGACGAACGTAAGTAAAATAAATACAATTCGGCTTGATGAGATGATCTTCATCGACTTCCAAAGAGAAGGAAGAATTGTGGCCCAAGAAGAGGGACGTGTTCTCCAAGTTCTCAACTTCTGTGCACATTTGAGTATCCAGGTCAATCTCGAGAACAAGGAATCGAAAGGTTATGGTAGATGCTACATGTTCCTCTAGTGACACAAACAACAGAGATCCCGTTGTTGATTGCACTAGACACACTTGATTCACATACCAAAGGGATCCTGGGGGATACACATGCTTGAATTCTGGGAGTCTTTGCGGCATCTGGAAAACTACTCGAGCCTCAAATGGAGTTGGTCCATCAACATCGCACCTCAATATCCTATACTCAAAATCGACAGCAACAAAGGACCCCTTATAATATATGACATCGTAAATTTTTTCATCTGTGGGGCAGTTCACTGCCGTCCACTCCTCTTCGCCAGGTTTCCAAAGCCCTAACTGTCCATTGTCATAGATGACCATGACCTTGTAATCTGGAGATGTAGTAGGGCTATCAGATAGGATGAACTTACGGACGAATTCAACATCAAAAAAAGGCAAATCTTCGATGTTGGGGAACTTATTCCAATTGGGAAGCTTGATAATATGACTGTAACGGGACATGGGATTCTTTAGCATGTGGAATTCCCCGTCTCTGCTGGTCGTCAACACCCAACCTCGCGAAGAGAAATATCCATTCGCCATCACTTCTGGCAACAGCTTTCTGTGAACCTGCTGACATGAGAGGCAGAAAAACTCACGCTGCGGCATCCCATTTTTGTCTGTGAGCATCAACCATGGGACATCACTCCACTCTTTGACAGCAGCAGATTGCCATGAGCGGCACACTGCTCGGAACGCCGATAAATTCTTCGGACAAAGGCGCTGGGAGCATAGTTGTAACAACTCTGGTGGGAGCTCTGCCCAGTTTCTCTCCATACTAAATTCAAAGCAGAATCCGACAAGGGAGATAGAAAATCAGAATGGAGAAAGCTGAGGAAGACTATCAGGTACCTCATTGCGCATCCAAATCAGGTTTAATATTTAAAGAATCCGCTTATCTCACACAAATCCCATCAACACATGCCTTCTTGAACTTGTTTCTTTCAGAGAAGATGCATTCTGACTTCACTCAGACATTTCATCGAATAAGTGGCATGCACTTTGAGCAATGAACTTCCGCTCACATATAAGGCCAAGAATCACTATCAGGTCATGACTACAGCTTCAATGCACATTCGAGACAATGATAAAGATTTTAACGGAGACGAATTTCACATGAGCCTCAACCAAATCACATTAACACATGTTTTCAGAGAACATGCATTCTGCTTTCGCTCAGACATTCCATTGAATAAGTGGCATGCACTTCGAGTAATGAACTTCCGCTCACGTAACAGGCCAAGAATCACTATCAGGTCATCACTACAGGCTCAATGCACATTCGAAACACCGATGAAGCTTTAACCAGAGACGAATTTCACATGGGCCTCCACCACGTTTCTCAGACTCGATTACCCATATTAAAATTGAGAATCTACTCTCGTACCTGGTAGATGCCATGACCAGGAACACCCCCGATCGAACTGAGAACCGGAATTCCCAAGAAATTCGTCGCCAGTGGGTCGACGCTGCAGAGCACTGCAACTGCTGCGCCTTTAGAAACTTGAAGACGGGCGGTGATCGATGATGCCCCGGACACCCTTCAGAAACAACGGAGAAAAAGCTCAAAGACGGAATCCAGAAGATTCTTTCGGCTCTCGCTTCTTTGACGGATGTGTACGAATGGTGGAAGGCGGTCGTCGGCGAACGCCGGTGACCGACCAGCCGACGGCGGGTTTCTTGGTCGCGGGCGTCGTCCCTTGGGTGTTCGTGTGTCGTTCCAGAGAGAGCGAAATAACAAGGGGATGGAGGACGGGCTCCACTTGTTTTACTGGCCAAACGGATGGGCTGAGGTTGGAGCCCAAACTGAATGGGCCAAATTATATCAATATCTATGGGCTTCGGCCACAGTTATCTGGATGAACGGAACAGGCCCAATCAGATTGAGGCCTTTTCTATGGCGGTTATTTACTATCCGTCCATCATTTTTTTTTTATTGCCCCATTGATTTATTTATTTACTTTTGCACATATCACAAAATTCGGATTCAATTCGTCGGGAAAATTTCATGGGTCGGAAAAGTTATAAAGGCATGTGCGCATAAGGTAAAGGGTGCATGGAAAAATAGGACGGGTTGAACAAAGACGTTTTGTTTTTAGAACTTTTTTTTAAAAAATAATATGGTTTGTTAAAATTCATGAAATGATTAATTTTATCATGATTAAATAGGTTGGCACATTTATTGGAAAAAGGAAAGAAAGGATCCAAATTATTTTGGTGCCGTGAATATTAAGAATTGCCGGTGGTCCGCCTTTTTCAAAACCAATGATTTTTTAAGGAAATTTTTTTATTTATTTTTTGGAAATAACTATTGGGAAAGTTTCATATGGGTTTATCTTTTGTAGACGGGTGGTGTATGAATTGATTCAGGAGCAAGTCCTTTTTTAATGTTTTCTCATAACTGTAAAGTAAACTTGGCCATAGTTAGTTGTATGGTGGCAAGATCTAATTTAGGAAAATTTTAAAGTTGCAATATCAAGTACAGAGTATTAAAATTAAAAGATCTTATTATTTTTTTCTTAATTTGTGTTGCTGCTATGGTACGTAGTACATAACATATCCTTGTAATTGAATTTTTTTTAATTAATTGTCCAAAAAATCATAAATGTAGTGTAATATTACACTTTTATCAGTTCAATTCTAAACTTTTTAATTTTACCAATTGAATCCATTCAACAAAATTTAGCTAGAAATCGCTAATGTGGATATTATCTATCTCACATGGCACATCCGGCACTCATATAGGTAATTTGTAATAATATTTTAATATTTTAATTTTGAATTTTAATTTATTTTTTTATTTTTCCTTTGTTTTTTCTTTTCTTCCTTGTTTTTACAACTCTGGTCGATGAGTTCACCAGCTGACCATCACTAGTCACTGTTGAGGGTCGACAACCCCCACTTGGTCTAGGCTAGGCTATCGCCGACCATGGGCGAGAACTGTGACACCCTCACTAGCCACACCCCTAGGCAAGGGGTTCGTGGCCTCACCTAGACCAAGCAAGGGTCCCTAGCAATCGTCAACGATTTTCGGTCAAAATCGACCAAATAGACTCAATTGACTAAACATGAAAAGTTTTAAAAATTGATAGACAAAATTATAAGATTTAAGACTCAATTGATACAATTGCAATAGGTTGGACAATTTTCCCAACAACACGATATAGTCCACTTGAAAAAAGAAAGAAAGCAAAAGAGCATTTTGGAGTCTTCTTGCACACTAGATCGATTCTAATCTATAAAGTACTTTTGAATTTAGATTTCACGTATTCACTTTTGTTTTAAAAGATATGCTTTCACAAAATTAAAGGTCGTTGAACACTAACGTAAAAGGGGAAAACTTCATTTTTGTCTTATTTTGGTGGGTTTTATCAAGTTCTGTTTTTCTTAAAAGATATATAATTACTGTAAGTATGTCTGAAAGGATCTACGCTAATATTTAGTTTGAGCATTAATAATTATGCATCAAATAACCCTTAACTGACGAAATGTCTAAGAAAATATGTTTTTCCATTGTCATTATGTGGTTAAGGTGCATTTCTAGATAATTTTGTTCAAGCATGTCTATGGAGGTGTTGTGTCGTGTATTAGTTAAAATGAAGTGACATAGTATATTGGAAAATATGTAGTTTGACACTAAGAAATCAAAAGAAGAAGATTGCCAAGGAAAATAGTGCGCGAGAGGAGAAAAAAATGTGTAAAATTTGCATATGGATCTCTCCAATTAGTGAAAAGTTGCCTTGAGTATCTCAATTTCAATTCCAAACAATGATGCCAACCTTTGGCGCAAAAAGAATAGTACTCCACTTCTTATTTGTGATTATCTTGGAGGGTTAGAAACATAAATTAAGGATATCTTGCCTCTTCTTTATCCCCTAATTAAATAGGAAAAATTATGAAAAAATCATAAACCTATTATAATTGGATTAATTCAATCATAAACTTCTTCTTTTTTTGGGTCAATTCGGTCTTAAACATTTACAATAATGTCAATCCAGTCAATTCAATCAATTTTGGCCTACCTATAGCTGATGTTGACGCAGATGCTGATCGCTCAGTCGATGTAGACCTAGAAAATTTTTTATCATATTTTTTTGTTTAGAAAATTTTATTTTATTAATTTCGACAAAAAATATTAATTATTAATTATTTTATTTTTTCTCCTCTTCCTTCTTTTTCATTTTTCCCCCATAGTGGCTAGTGAAGGTCGCGAAGCCCTCATTGAAGCCTCACTAGCCACCGTAGGAAAAGAAGCAAAAGAAGAAAGAAGAGAAAAACGAAAGGAAAATTTAAAAAATTTGAAGAAAATAAAATATTATTAAAAATTATCCACGTTAGCACTAGTTGGTTAAAATTGACTGGATGGATTGAATTGGCATAATTATAAAAGTTTTAATACTAAATTGACAAAAAAAATTAGAACTAAATTAATATAATTATAATAGATTATGACTTTTTTAGTAATTCTCCTATTAAAATGAATATCAGTTCATGTTAACTAAGCCCTAGAGATGCTTCTCGTTATGTGTATTCACAACATAAACGTTGAATTTTCAAACAAGTCTGTACATTGAAAATGACAATGTTAATAATTTCCTTACATGGTTGACTAACTATTTGCTATGAGAACACTCTTTAATACAAGGAAAATGTTGAAGAGTGTCCATTGGGCCCCTTGTTTTGGATATGAAATTTGCTATTTGAAGTGAGCGGCTTTCTCTTTTTTTTTTTTTTTTTGGGGGTCAAATAAGTGAGTGGCTTTGTTAAAATGGGTAATTCTTCAATTTTCCAAGGTGTCCTGAAAATTGTTATTCCAACTCTTCATTAAGCCGATGCTCTAGGGGCATCCATTGATAAGACCCACGACACATGTAGTGTACTTTCGGACCGCAGAGAAAATAATTTTTTTTTTTCAAGTAACTTACAACGCTCATATTGTTCGTCGATTACAAGGAAATAAAATCCTCACTACAAAACTCCAGCAATTGACACAGGTTTATACAGTTCAAAGGCATCACCTAATTACACGTGTAGGTTGAAAAATTAAACCATGATATCAACATGTCTGTTAAGTTTGATATGCAAGTTATTCTTGCTAACGAGCTTTAGCTTTAATCCCACGCAATGTGCAAGCCTAATAATTAATGTAACTTTTAAGATTCAAGTTGTGATTTTACCCTTAATATGAGAAGATCAGTTGCAACGTGCACAAAATCAATGTCGACAAAAGAACTCATGCCAGTCCCCATTACAAAAGATGGATGAACTCCACTCCACCATTCAAAGAGACTATAGTGATTCAATTAAATAATTGGATGACTAAGTATCTTATAGCCAAATCACATGAGAGTCAATCACCTCTAAAGTGGTTGATCTAATTGTAAAAGGATCACCTATTCTTGACGAAGTCACCAATATGATTCTCATTATAGACAAACCTCTAAACGACTTGCGATGCATTACTTAGTTATTGCATACTTTTTATCGAGAAATTTTTTGCTATTAGCATATTGGTGGCCCTATAGTAAGGGCTCATCAACCTTAAATTTTCAGGAGCCATAAGTGGTAAGTGATAACTATTGTTTAATATGACATTTCGTAATGAGTGTTGGACCTTTTGGTTTTGTCCAGGAGAGTCGCTAGCATTGATCACATCGTTAGGGGAACGGTCATGTGTCGTGGGTTAACACGTGGTTGAATGGGGTTGGTTTTGCTTAGAGATTAGAGAATGAGTGCATTGATGGACCTTTTTTCAAATGATTGACTAGACCGTAGCTAATCCTATGGAGTAGATGGAGGAAAGGTAAAGATGGTTGTTCCTTTGTTATACAAAAGTTATAAACTTATAGCAATCAGGCCACACGATGGGATCCATGCGATGTGTAAAGATAGGTTGGTCCATCAATTCCTACTGTTTGAGGTTGAGATATTTTTTGTAGGAAAAGAACACCTAAAGTACCAAAACTTGATACTAAGGAACAGTTAGTGCCAAAAGTTACGCAAGTAACATTTAAGTGCCAAAATTGAAGCAAAATAAATCAGTTACATACCAACAGCAAAAGTGCTAACGTGATGATTTTCTGGTGATGCAAGTACCAAATGACGCTGTTTTGCACACTGACGTAGTTAGACAAGTGCAAAAATGATGTTGTTTTGCTACTGAAATGAATAGATAAGTAATATTAACATTAACTAAATCAAATTAAGACCAATTGAAAAAAAAAACAAAACAAAACAAAGGAAGATGGAGGTTTTACAGTCCTCACCACCACCTCCCCACAAGGGTTAGCCTAGGTCCCAAACCCCTGGCTAGGGCCCAACCCCAATGTCACCTGAGCCCTCGCTACTTGCAACCTCCATCTGCCTCTTTTTTTTTTTTTTTTAATTAATATAAATATAGATATTTTTATTTAATTAGTATTTATATTGACATTAAAAACAAAAAAACAAAATGACGTCGATTTGGTGACTCGTTGTTGACTCAACTCTCCAACGTGTCATGTAAGCGAGTTATATTATTAAAAAAAATTCACGTAAGATTTTCTTATTTTAGGTATTTAAGTGTCTTTTCATGCCAAGTTTTGGCACTTTAGGTGTTCTTCCTATTTTTTGCATACCGCCACAGTTTAATGGTGAACTTTCTAGGTTTGTCGCCAATACGTAACAATTATTCAAAGATGAGAGTTTACCCCTTTACCGTAGTTGACAAGGTGTTAAGCGTTGATTTTACTAATGATGTGAACGAGTTTGTGCTAAATGAGGCGCCTTTGTGGATAAATAAGAGATTCATGTTAACATTTCATTTTGGTTATATAAACCAAGCTTCTGATGATAAGGTGGGAAGGTGAAACTATAGTGCTGCTCTCGAAGATTTATGGATTAGAGGTTTAAGTTCCGTTCAGGTCCGAAGATTTATGAATTAGAGGTTTAAGTTTCATTTAGGTTTGTTGTGAGGTTGGGAGTGTGCAACTATAGTTGGGTTCTTTAAGATTTATCAATTAGAGGTTCACGTTTTGTTCAAATCTATTGCAAGGTTGGGAATGGGCAACTCTAGTGTGATGATGCTAGTAAGAATACCTAGAGGAGGTGAATAGGTGTTTAAAATAAATTTTGACAAATAAATGCGAGAACAAATAAGTTACAAACAAAGTTTGAATAAGAATCAGAATCTAACAAACGAACCATCAAATTTCTAATAGATGTGTAGAATATATTATGCGATAGAATGGACTTCTACAATAACCTACAAGTGTGCAACAAACTTAAATAAGGAGAGTTAACAGAAGAAAATGTTGCATACAAAATTTATAGTGGTTCGGTTTAGATCAACCCTACGTTCATTCTCGCACACTAACAACCTCTTGGCTAGATTCTACTATATTATCAATAAGAGATTATAACTTTGAGTGCAAACATTCAATGGACTATCTCACTAAATCACTTTTTCGGTATTTTTCTCATGATCACAAACGTTTAAGCTCATAAAAACAAGTGTATGATTGAAGTTCACTCAAACTTTGGAATTCTAAATTTTACGTTCCATCTCTTACTTGTTCATCGGTTCTTGGTCTCCTTAAATATTTCACCACTTCCAAACTAACTATTGAACAGTATCTAGAGAATCATCTTCCAATTTACTCGGTTCTTGGTCTCCTGAAATACTCCACCACTTTCAAACTAACCGTTAATAGTATCTAGAGAATCATCTTCCAATTTACTCGTTGGATAGATCTGTATCAAAAAGATTAAGTAGCCATTGAGTGACAGAAGCAGAATCTCAAGTTGATTTTGATCGCCCATACAAACAGAATCTTGGTTTCCACAAGTAAAGCTTCTCCGTTTAGAAAATTCTTGTCTTCAAGATTCAATTGTCAATCAATGAGATTGAATCAATCAAATCTATCTTGATGTAAAATCCAAACCAAATCACTAGCCATTATATGTTTGGGGTTTGTGTTATGTTCTGTTAAGTTATTTCGTTTTAAACTTACTTCATTCTGAATCTGCTACATTCTGGACATATGTCTTGTTCTGGATTTTGTCACGTTCTAGACTTATGTCCCATTCTATATGTAAAGTCTGAGAGTATTCCGCTTGAAGAGACTTTATAATCCGGACATAAGTCTGAACATATTTAGCCTTAAAATCTTAATATAATCTGAATAAGTTCAACTTTAATATAAAATCTATCTTCTTGTTCTTCCAAATATAAATCTTGATAATATCATTTACACATTATATCATATGCATAGTCTATTACTCAACCATTAAACACGTTAGTAGCATTTGATTTATTTTATCATATTCAAAATATCATAAGGGATTTCCCTAACATAGTGGACTCTTTAAGATGCCAAAAAAGTGTCTCAACAACTTGATCTCAAGAATAAATCTAAAAACTGAACCATTACCCCCTTCTGAGAAAGGGGAAGGACGCAGGCCAAAGGCTGTTTAGGTAATGAGATTCACATAATTTACTCCGGGTGCATGATTTTAACGACTACATTGTGTTAAGTAGTAAAGGGTCTAACCTACTTCTCGAGCAATTAGAATGCAATCTCTTCTTCAGATTTTCTGAAACCTTTACCATTGCACCATGCCCATGATCTCAAGAAATGGGAGAATTCTCTTGCTTTAAATTGCAATACTCCATCATTATATAACTTTAAGATTTCCGAATTTTGTGTTTTATGTATTGGAGACCTGGGTTCTTGCTCTCATCATCGGTTTTGGACCAGAAATAGAGAGGGAAAGAGAGATCCCTATATTAGTGAGAATTTTTTCTCTTGTTATATTTCTAAAGCCAAGTACTTTCCTTCATCCAGCTTATATTTGTCAAAGCCATGCTTTCATGGCAGTGGAATAGTTTGATGAAGCTGAGAAGTCCTATTCCATGTCCTTACAAATAGATCCCTCCATTCGTCATTCCAAATCATTCAAGGTATGCTTTACTTCCTGAGTTTGACCAGTGCAGTTACTCGCTCGTTTCTCATATTGTCAATTTATTAGCGTCAAATTTTTGTAAGCTCTCCTCTACAGTGTATTCTGTGAGTAGACTGTAAGAGTTTTTATAACGTGGACTAAATTAATTGATATTGTAATTTACTGTTTTTACGGTTATCGTAAAATAGGGTTGGTCTAAAGAGAGATAGAAGGTTTCTTAATTAGTCTAATATGGGCTGACTAGTGTGGGCCGAGTTGAGCCTGACCCGTAATGAGGGGGATTGGCTGGAAACTCTATAAATAGTGCTCAAGTCTCTCCTCTAACCCTAATTTCTCACATGTATCCTCACCTAAGGGGCGTTTACCTAACGCTAAACGTGAGGGGGGCCGCCTCATTGAGCCAGTGATACATAGGGCAATAGAGGAGAAGGACTTGATGCGTGGATCCCCTTGATATATGTGGGTAATCCTTTTTATGCTTCCGCTTTATGTTCGATGGATCCCAAAACAGGTGCGTTAATCTTTCTACTCAATTATGCATGTTCTTGTTCTGGTTATGGAGATCTTGGGGTTGCACAATTTGCGTCTAACATGTGGTATCAAAGCAACCATAACCCTAGAACTCGAACGCAATTGGTTTTGCCCTAATTTGTACGGATTAGCCATAATTAGTACAAATATTGCCCTAATTTGTGATTTTCGAGACTTTTTGTTCAATAAAAATAAAATTAAATCACAAATTCGGATTGGGCTTGACAAGACGAGCAAGACGGTCGACGGCGCGTCGCCGGAGGAGGCCGCACGCGCCCCCACGCGCGGCACGCGCCGCTTGGGTGTTGAACGCGCGCCACGCGTGAGCTCCACGCGCCGCACACTCAGGCGCGCGTGTAAGCGCGTGGAGGCTCCGATTGGCGCATGGCTGGTGGCGTTGGACTCGTATGGTGATTTCCTATCTCGTGGTATATTTATTTTATATTTTTGATAATTTTATGGATATGAAAATACATACGGAACCCTAAATACGTGTATTTTAAATGAATTTTTGCGTATTTTTCCTTGTATTTTTCTGTGATTTGGAAATACAAGTGTTGGGTTATAGGTATATTATCACATACAATCATTATGAGATAGTAATTGAATATATCTTGAGATGATGATAAACAATAAAGTCATGAAACTTTTGTTACTCAAGCATACTCCATGACATGCTGGTAATTTTTTAATGATGGACATATTAAGAACTCGTGACCAAACTGATGTACTGATTAACACATCTGTTGAATGTGGGTAATGCATGTCAATTAAGTTACTGCATATTGTACATGAACTCATCTGGTCACTTGTTAATGTCTATCAAGTTGAATATTTTTTATAGTTAAGGAGTATGACAACATTTATATAGAGCAATAGTATCTACTGTTAAATTTTAGATATTTGGTTCTCTGGTTTGACTCAATTAATAGGCCACTGGTTGAAGTAATGATATTTGTTACCTAAAATTGATTAATAAATCAGTTGTTGGCCTTGGAGTTATTTTTGCCTTATGAATTCATGAGTAATAATAGATCAGCTGCCAAGCTTGTCGATTTGATGCACCATGTATTACTATTGATGTTAATTTGTGAGAGATATTATAGATCAACATTCTTTTTATGTTGTTATGGTAATATGTAATTGGGGTGTATAAGAGATGTTTTATTCTCTGTTAAGAGATGATTAATTTTTTTATTAATGAATAAAGCAATGTAATTAGCATGATATGTGATTTTGGTGATATGATGCCCCTATCACTAAAGTTAAAATCACATATATATAGTGTCTGTGAGGAGTAAAGCTTATATCCCTGGTATGAGAGAATTTCAATGATTCAATTGAGTAGTGACCGCCAAAATGGCACGCTTGATTGGGTTTGAGAAATTTCGGTCTCATATGATGATTGGGATGTCTCTTAGTCTAATGCGTAATCATACTCCCAAAGGAGGTGATTGTGTATTAGTTTATGGAGGGATACATGATAGTGTGGTGGAGGAGTGACTGATTCTAGTGATTCATATGCCCAAAGGTGATGAATTCACGAAGAATTGGAACATATTCTCATAACCCTTATCATGTGGGAAGTGTACAATTGCATGTCATGTATTCAGCCCAAAGGTGATTATGTGATTTTGCATGTAACTCTTTGGATGTGTACTTGTACGTCAAGTTACACAATGCTCACATGATGCTAATTATATACTGCTTGTTTTTCATTCACCTTTTCTGTAAATGGTAATTCCATTATCATTGAGGTTTTTTACTGCTTCAAATTTTAAGTTGTGGACATATGATTTGTTGCTTGAGAAAAGAGCAATTGAATTTGCTTACTGTCCATGAAGCGTTCCATTCTTGAACACTTGAAAAGAGGTTTGACTGCGGACTGCACTGCTATAAGATGATGGAAGCCTTAGTTGCTTGAAATTATGTCTTGTCTGATATTGAAATTAGGACACATCTGCAAAGATTATGTTTAAGTCCTAATGACATATACATATCGTATATGATTAAAAGATTGTCAGGTTTAACAGTAACAATGAGTATTTTGGCAAGTATGACAATACGAAATATCTTAAAGGGTCATTTGTCAAATACTTGGTAGATTCTGGGGTGGTAATTTAATTACTATACCTGAAAATTCTGACAAAAAAATTTGGTCGAAAGGCATAAATGCACCATATTGAACATGGTGATGAGTATGATTAGTAAAATTAATTTATCCGGTCTTTTGTGGGCTGATATTATGAAAGTAATTTTTTCTAATACAAAAGGGGTATTGATTTTATGACCCTAAAGAAAGTATAAGAATTATGGAATTACATACTCTAAAGTTTCTAAATATTGACGTTATTGTAGAGGATAGCTACTATCAGATTATTAAAGATAATAGTATGATGGAGGTTACTACGTTTTTGTCTTTACCTATACAGATAATTATAGAATCTCCTGTACCATAGACTAAACTTGTTGAGGTTCAAGGTACTATTCTTGATATAGTTTATAATGAAATTTCTTAAACCTCTCAAGTGCAGAATGAAGTGGTTGCAGCTTTATTAAGGAGATTTGTTAAGGAAAGACGATCAGTTATACCATCATACTATATAGTCTAATTGTGAGAGCATGATTACAATATCCACTATATGGTTGATGTAATGACATATTTATAAATGTCATTTCTTATTCTCAATTAAGTATGTGATTAAATGCCATAAAAAACGATATACAATCTATGAAATATGTTTGAAAACTTACTGACTTGTCTAAAGATCATAAGTTTATTAGTTGCAAATTGACGTACAAAACTAAAAGAATTTCAAACAAAGATTGTGGAATTTAAAGCCAAATTTGTAACTAACGTTTTAACTCTGAAAGAGGGGTGGATTGTTTATAGTGAAGAAATAATTATTTCTTTAAATGTTCTTTCAGA
This sequence comes from Eucalyptus paniculata subsp. matutina, assembly GCA_017140255.1. Lineage (NCBI taxonomy): Eukaryota > Viridiplantae > Streptophyta > Magnoliopsida > Myrtales > Myrtaceae > Eucalyptus > Eucalyptus paniculata. The sequence goes on along the minus strand of CM029442.1, from coordinate 32,086,349 downwards.
GTGAACGTGGCATTAATAATTTATTTTGATATAAAGTTACACCAAATAGATACAAAATCTATATTGTGCAACTGGATGATTTTGCAGCAGATTCAAGTAAACTTGTGTGTAGACTGAAAATTTCTAATTTATGGTCTTAAGCAAGTTTCCAGACAATATTATTAAAGTTTCATAGTGTTATTATTTTGTTCCATTGAGAACAAAGTAATTCAATATACTGCAAGGTCAGTGGGAGGAAATTTATTTTTTCTCATGTTTTGCTTACAAATTGTGACCTTGAGACATCTTATATCCTTTGTACTGAGGTCTGTAAGGATTGTTTTTGCCATATTATATTAGATTTTCTCGGAGGACATTTGCTGATTGTATATTGAAAATATTCAATATACATCATTGCAAGCCAGGAATTGCTCCTGTTGTTAAGGGTGGTGGACTAAATCTATCACATTGTCCTTATTTAGATATTGAGAAAATCTAATTAAATGGTGTACCTTGTGTCAGTGCACTTAAAAGTATAATGTATGCTCGAATTTGCACTAGACTAAATGTTGTCTTTGTGACGGGACTTCTAGGCAGATATCGGTCAAATCCAGGACATGATCACTGGGTTGCTGTTAAGAAGGTTTTAAGGTACTTAAAGAAGAAAAGAGATTATATGTTAATTTATAGCCATGTTCAATTCTTGCAGTTAGTAGGGTATTTAGATGTAAACTTTGCTGGTTATTCTGATGACATGCAATTAATAACAGAATACATATTTATGTTAGCAGTAAGTGCAGTAAATAAAGTCTTATGTCATCTTCTGATATAAGCAGTGTTAGTAACATTCTTTTAGGCTGTTACTTGGGCTTTTAGGCTCCAAAACCTCATGACGGAATTGATCGTTTTAACTTGATGGATAGACCCATACGGTTGTATTGAGATAACAAATTTGTAGTATTATTTATTTACTACTGAGGTCTCAAGGGGTCTAAATATATGGTGGTAAGATATTTTTTGACCATAAAAAAAGGGTACAGAAAAGTGACTTATAATATAACATATTTTCACAGATGATGTGCTTGCAGATCCACTAACTAAAGGCCTACGTCCATGTGTATTTTAGTAATATATTGTTAACATGGGCTTATGAGTATATTCGGATACTGTTGTTTAGTGGGAGCTATTATGGCTTTATCTGATAAAGTTCACATCTGTGGTTCGTTACACTTAACGGTTTGATATGTATCAACTTTTGCATTCAATAAAATATTTTTGAATGTTTTGTTATTATGTTGAATACATATTGATAAAGTCTCAAGGGATTGTATAAACCTTAAGTGAAGGCTAGGGGCATCCGGGCATCCGGTTATTAGCCTTGTGCATATGTCTTGTGATACATAAAGAAAGGTTAACCATAATGACAAGACATATGTGGGTTCATTGGAACCATAAAGCATTCTCTTGTGGCACAAGTTTTTGTGACACCTAAGGTAAGAGAATGGTGACTGACAAATGGGATCTCTCTATGAGAGACGTTATCCATTTGACACACTATCATATTGAATCCATATCAATAAAGTTGAGAACATTCGTGACCATGGAAGGCTCTGTGTGTATACACGCAGTTACCGCCATGATTCAGTGTTTAAGACTTTATGGGATAGGATTGACTATTAAGAATTATCTCTGGACCAAATGTGCGCACATATGGTACGATTTCAATTAATATAGTCCATGTGGGAGAATGTAAGAGTTTTCCTAACGTGGACTAAATTAATTGATATTGTAATTTACTGTTTTTACGGTTATCGTAAAACAGGGTTGGTCTAAAGAAAGATAGAAGGTTTCTTAATTAGTCTAATATGGGCTGGCTAGTGTGGTGTGGGCGAGTTGGCTGGCCGTAATGAGGACTAGCTGGAAACTCTATAAATAGTCTTCTCTCTCTCCTCTAACCCTAATTTCTCACATGTATCATCACCTAAGGGGCGTTTACCTAACGCTAAAGCGTGAGGGGGCCGCCTCATTGAGCCAGTGATACATAGGGCAATAGAGGAGAAGGACTTGATGCGTGGATCCCCTTGATATATGTGGGTAATCCTTTTTATGCTTCCGCTTTATGTTCGATGGATCCCAAAACAGGTGCGTTAATCTTTCTACTCAATTATGCATGTTCTTGTTCTGGTTATGGAGATCTTGGGGTTGCGCAATTTGCGTCTAACATAGACATCTAGTTAAAAGGTGCATTTCTACTATTAAGGATCATCTTTTGACGATATGAGTTGTAGTTCTTACAGGTTTTTCCATTCTTTCATCATTATGATACTTCACTGGGGATAGTTTTATGACTGTGTCTCCTTTAACGATTTTTTGTTGACACAAACACACTGATTTGGAATTTACTTGTAAAAGCTGTATTTATAATTTGGCAATGATGAGTCATTCTTCTCTCTTCTTTTTTCTTACATTTTCTTATTCCTTTTTCCAGAGTCTTTGCCTCTATCTAAGCTTCGTAGGTTTCCACCGTCCCCCAAACTACGACTTAAGCATCCGAGGGCCAATCCGGGCGATCCCTAACCTGTGTTCATGGTTGCAGCTCAATTGGTGGAGGAAGCCTCAACAGATCCTTGGATATTTACACTTAACAGCTACAACTTAGCTTATACAAAAAGAATCGAAACACAAAATCCTCATCAAATCAAATATAAAAATATTGCAATTAATCATTTGAGATTGGCGAGATCCCTATTGACACCATCGATATTTACTAATTTCACTGTCCATAATGATTTGCTTTTCATTGTTTACTCGAAAATTTGTCACTTCAAACGTGTAGTGTAGAGACACAGATAATACAGTTAAATAAGTCAATATATTTTCGACCCTTCATTGTTTTTCCTCGTTCAAAGTTCAAACCCTATGTTTTGCCTTTACTCGATTCTGTTCTTGTGTAGAACAGACGCGATATATCATGTGAGGCAGCAGAAGAGATAAAACAATAGATAGCAAACACACAGACGTCATTACCAGGTGTAAAATTCGAAGCATCGAAAGCACAAATTCAGATTTGAGTACAATTTTTCTTCCAATGACCTAACAATTTCATGCTTATAAAATGAATTGCTAATTTTCTGTATCAACAGGGTATCTAAAGAGCTTGTCATTCCACTATTCTGCTCAATTCATCAGTGATAACAAGCCAAACTTTTTAGCTATGGCTTAAGAGCATGGTTCAATCCAAAGCGGAGAAGACTTCCCCTTGAAATGCAGCTCGACTGTACCATCTTCGAGGTGGTATATTCCCATACCTGTGTCTCCTCTACCTCCAGCAAACGGGGAAAATGAGAGACAAAAGTAAGTAAAATAGATACAATTCGGCTTGATGATATGATTTTCATCGACCTCCAAAGAGAAGGAAGAAGAATTGTGGCCCAAGAAGAGGGAGGTGTTCTCCAAGTTCTCAACTTCTGTGCACGTTTGAGTATCCAGGTCAATCTTGAGAACACGGAATCGAAAGGTAGATCTTAGTCGCTCCCATTGTGACACAAACAACAGAGATCCTGTCATTGATTGCACTAGATACACTTGATTCACATAACAAAGGGATCCTTGGGGATTCTCATGCTTGAATTCTGGGAGTCTTTGCAGCACCTGGAAAACTACTCGACCCTCAAACGGAGTTGGTCCATCTACGTCCCACCTCAATATCCTGTGCTCATAATTGACAGCAACAAAGGACCCCTTATAATATATGACATCGTAAAAGTGGTCTGTGGGGGAGTTCACTGCCGCCCACTCCTCTTCGCTGGGTTTCCAAAACCCTAACTGTCCAGTGTCATTGATGACCATGACCTTGTAATCTGGAGATGTAGTAGGGCTATCAGATAGGACAAACTTACAGACGAATTCAACATCAAACAAAGGCAAAGCTTCGATGTTGGGGAACTTATTCCAATTGGGAAGCTTAATAATATGACTGTAATGCGACATGGGATTCTTTAGCACGTGGAATTCCCCCTCTCTGCTGGTTGTCAACACCCAACCTCGCGAAGAGAAATATCCATTCGCCATCACTTCTGGCAACAGCTTTCTGTGAACTTGCTGACACGAGAGGCAGAAAAACTCATGCCATGGCATCCCCTTTTTGTCTGTGAGCATCAACCATGGGACATTGCTCCTCTCTTTGACAGCAGCAGATTGCCACGAACGGCACACTGCTCGGAACGCCGATAAATTCTTCAGACAAAGGCGCTGGGAACATAGTTGTAACAACTCTTGTGGGAGCTCAGCCCAGTTTCTTGTCGTACTAAGTTCAAAGCAATCCAACAAGGGAGATAGAAAATCAGAATGGAAAAGGATCAGGAAGACTTTCGGCTACCTCATTGTGCAATTTAATCAGGTTTAATATTTAAAGAATCTGCTTATCTCACACAAATCCCATCAACACATGCCTTCTTGGAACACGCATCCTGACTTCACTCAGACATTTCATCGAATAAGCGGCATGCACTTTGAGTAATGAACTTCCGCTCACATATAAGGCCAAGAATCACTATCAGGTCATGACTACAACTTCAATGCACATTCGAGACATTGATAAAGCTTTAACCAGAGACGAATTTCACATGTACCTGGTAGATGCCATGACCAGGAACACCCACGATCGAAATGAGAACGGGAATTCCCAAGAAATTCGTCGCCGGTGGGTCCACTCTGCAGAGCACTGCAAGTGCTGCGCCTTTAGAAACTTGAAGACGGGCGGTGATCGATGATGCCCCGGACACCCTTCAGAAGCAACGGAGAAAAAGCTCAAAGACGGAATCCAGAAGATTCTTTCGCTCTCGCTTCTTTGACGGATGTGTACGAATGGTGGAAGGCGGTCGTCGGCGAACGCCGGTGACCGGCCAGCCGACGGCGGGTTTCTTGGTCGCGGGCGTCGTCCCTTGGGCGTTCGTCTGTCGTTGCAGAGAGAGCGAGCGAAATAACAAGAGGATGGAGGATGGGCTCCACTTGTTTAAATGGCCAAATGGATGGGCTGAGGTGGAGCCCAAATCGAATGGGCCAAATTAGATCAAAATCTATGGGCTTCGGCCACAGTTATCTGGATGAACGGAACAGGCCCAATCAGATTGAGGCCTTTTCTATGGCGGTTATTTCTATCCGTCCATCATTTTTTTTTTTTTTTATATTGCCCCATTGATTTATTTATTTATTTTTACACATATCGCAAAATTCGGATTCAATTTGCCGGAAAAAATTCATGCGTTGGAAAAGTTATAAAGGCATGTGCGCATAAGGGAAAGGTTACATGGAAAAATAGGATGGGTTGAACAAAGACGTTTTGTTTTCGGAACTTCACTTTTTGAAATACTATGGTTTGTTAAAATTCATGTAAGGATTAATTTCATCACGGTTAAATAGGTTGGCACATTTATTGGAAAAATGAAAGAAAGGATCCAAATTGTTTTGGTGCCATGATATTAAGAATTGCCGGTGGTCTGCCTTTTTCAGAATCAATGATTTTTTTAAGGAAAATTTTTATTTATTTTTTGGAAATAACTATGGGAAAGTTTCAAATGGGTTTATCTCTTATAGACGGGCGGTGTATAAATTGATTCGGAGCAAGTTCTTCTTCTTTTTTCCTAATAACTGCAAAGTAAACTTGGCCATCGTTAGTTGTATGGTGGCAAGATTTAATTTAGGAAAGTTTTAAAGTTGCAATATCGAGTACGGAGTATTAAAATTAAAAGATCTTTTTAATTTTTTTTCTTAATTTGTGTTGCTACAATGGTACCGAGTACATAATATATCCTTGTAATTGAATTTTTTTTATTAATTGTCCAAAAAAATCATAAATGTAGTATTACACTCTCGTCAATCAAGTTTTAAATTTTTTAATTTTGCCAGTCGAATACATTCAGCCAAATTTAACTAGAAATCGCTACTATGGATGTTGTCTATTTTACATTGCATAGTTGGTGCTAATATAGATAATTTATAATAATATTTTAAATATTTTTTTTTTTTGTATTTTGTATTTTTATTTTTCCTTTATTTTTTTTTCTTCCTTGTTTTTCCAACTCTGGCAGGTGAGTTCACCAGCCAACCATCACCAATCACAAGTGAGGGTCAGCAACCCCAACTTGGTCTGGGCGAGGCTCTCGCTAACCATGGGCGAGGACTATGACACCCTCACTAGCCATACCCCTAAGCGAGGGGTTCATGGCCTCACCCAGACCAAGCAAGGGTCCCCAATAGTCGTCAATGATTTTCGGCCAAAATCAACCAGATAAACTCAATTGATTAAACATGAAAATGTTTAAAAATTAATATACAAAAATTATGAGATTCAAGACTTAATTGGTATACTCGCAATAGGTTTAGTATTTTTTTGGACAATTTTCCCAAAAACACAATATATATATTTTTTTTTTCAAGCCGAAGCCATAAGTGGTAATTGATAACTATTGTTTAAGTGATAACTATCATTTTCTGCCATAATGTGCATTGATGGTCTATTTTCACTACAAAACTCCAGCAGTTGACGCGGGTTTATACAATTCAAAGGCATCACCTAATTACACGTGTAGGTTAAAATTTAAACCATGATATCTACATGTTTGTTAAGTTTGATATGCGAGTTATTCTTACTAACAAACTTTAGCTTTAATCCCACGCAACATGCAAGCCTAATAATTAATGTAACTTGATTCAAGTTGTGATCAATGTCGACAAAAGAATCCATGTCAGTCCCCATCAAAAAAGATGCATGAACTCCACTCCACCATTCAAAGAGACTACAATGATTTGAGCAATTGTATTATGAATCATATAAAGTATTCTTTCAATGTTTTCCTTTTCTTTGAATTTCTTTCAGTGATTCAATTAAATAATTGGAAGACTAAGCATCTTATAGCCAAATCACATGAGAGTCAATCACCTCTAAAGTGGTTGATCTAATTGTAAAAGGATCACCTATGTTTGACGAAGTCACCAATATGATTCTCATTGTAGACACACCTCTAAAAAACTCGAGTTGCATTACCTAGTTATTGCATACTTTTTATCGAGAAATTTTCCACTGTTAGCATATTGGTGGCCCTACAGTAAGGGCTCATCAACCTTAAATTTTTGGGGGCCATAAGTGGTAAGTGATAACTATTGTTTAATGTGACATTTTGTAATGGGTGTTGGACCTTTTGGTTTTGTCCAGGAGAGCCACTAGCATTGATCACATCGTTAGGGGAACAGTCATGTATCATGGGTTAACTGGTGGTTGAATTGGGTTGCTCTTTCTTATTTTGAAGCATTCGCTAATAGAGATTAGAGAATGAGTGCATCAATGGTCTATTTTCAAATGATTAAATAGACCGTAGCTGATTCTATGGAATAGATGGAGAAATGGTAATTCATGATGGTTATTCCTTTGTTGCGCAGGCCATAGCAATGAGGCCACACGGTGGGATCCATGGGCTGTATAAAGACCGGTTGGTCCATCAATTCCTATCATCTAAGGTTGAGACATTTTCTGCATCATGCCATAGTTTGATGGTGAACTTTCTAGGTTTGTTACCACAACGTAACAATTATTCCAAGATGAGAATTTACATATGAACGAGTTTGCACTAAACATGGCGCTTTTGTGGATGAATAAGAGATTCATGTTAACATTTCATTTTGATTATATAAACCAAGCTGTTGCTGAAAAGGTGGGAAGGTGCAACTATAGTGCAGCTCTTGAAGATTTATGAATTAGAGGTTTAAGTTTTTTTCAATTCTACTAAATATTCATAAATTAGAGGTTTAACTTCCGTTCAGATCTGTTGCGAGGTTAGAAATGTGCAACTATAGTTAGGTTCTTGAATATTTATCAATTAGAGGTTTATGCTTTGTTCAGATCTATTGCGAGGTTGGAAATGGGCAACTCGAGTCTGCTCTTTAAGATGGAAAAGAAGCGTCAACAGCTCGACCTCAGGAATAAATCTAAAAACCGAACCTATAGCCCCTTCTAATTTCACTGATAGGGAGGGAAAGGGGAAGGAGACGGGGCAAGTGCTGTTTAGGTAACGAGATTCACATAATTTACTGCAGGTGCATGATTTTAACATCTACATTGTGTTAAGTAGTAAAGGGTTTGACCTGCTTCTTGAGAAATTCGAATGCAATCCTCTTATTCAAATTTTCTAAAACCTTTACCATTGCACCTTCCCCATGATCTCAAGAAATGAGAGAATTATCTTTCTTTAAAATGCAATACTCCATCAATATATAACCTTAAGATCACCAAATTTTGTGTTTTAGATATTAGAGACCTCAGTACTGGCTTACATCGGTGGTTTTGGACCAGCAATAGAGTGGGAAAGAGAGATTCCTATATTGGTAAGAATTTTTGCTCATGTTATAATTTTAAAGCAAATGTTCTTTCATTCATCCAGCTGATATTTGTCAAGGTGATACTCTCATGGCAATGGAATAGTTTGATGAAGCTGAGAAGTCCTATTCCACGTCCTTACAGATAGATACCTCCATTTGTCTTTCCAAATCATTCAAGGTATGTTTTACTTCCTGAGTTTGACCAGAGCAGTTATTTTCTGGTTTCTCATGTTGTCAGTTTATCAATGTCAAATTTTTGTAAGCTCTCCTCTACAATATATGCTATGAGTGGACATCTAGTTAAAGGGTGTATTTCTACTATTAAGGATCATCTTTTGACGATATGAGTTATAGTTCTTAGAGGTTTTTTCCATTCTTTCATCATTATGATATGATAGTTTTATGAACATGTGTGTCTCCTTTTACAATTCTCTGTTGACATGAACACAATGATTTGAAATTTACTTGTAAAAGCTGTATTTATGATTTGGCAATAATTCAGTGATAACTTCTAATACCTCACTCTTCTTTTTCTTTACCTTTTCTTATTCCTTTTTCTACAAGATCGAGTTGAAAGGCTTCAACAGAAACTAGCTACCATAGATAAGCCGAAACAAGCTATGTTGTTTGCAGGTTTGTTATTCCTTGCAAATCATTATGCTTGATTGACTCGTTTTGCATAACCCACCTATCATGGTGACTAGTAAGTGCCATGAAAGTGAAGTCCTTAGCCCCAGTTTAGTGATTATCGTAATTATCAGTGAAGCCATTTTTTTGTTTGCCTTGTATCCGCTCGTGAACCAAGTAATAAAGAGGACTCGTTTTTTAGATTCTTCTTGTGTAAACATTGCTTCACTTTTACCAATGGTTTGAGAACTGAGATCTTATTTTTTTTAGTCCTCACCGATGTGCAAGATTTGGAGGCATTGGTGTGATTGGGTACTTCACACAATTGATAAAGGTTACACGCTTAAAATGAGCTTGCCATGGAATGAGAGGTATTGCTTTTAGGTGAGTTCCTTGGTTCTGTTACTTCCTTGTATTGTGTTAGCTAAGTGAAGGGATTTGCAGAAGACATCTACATTATCTATTATGTTGCACGTTCCCCCTTTTGTTCTATTAAGAAATAGATGATAGGCAAGTGCTAGAGAGACACAATTGAGTATTTTATACCTAATGAATGATTTAGACAATACGTATCTAAGACAAAGCAGTTGACTTTCATGTACATTGCCTTATGTAAACTCCTAATTTGGTTGCTTCCATGAGAGAGAGGTGACTGGAAAATCCCTTGCATTCTCATGTTTGTGGTTCAGCAATGAAATGATCAAAGGCTCTCCATCAAATGCAAGACTCTCATGCATGCGTAGCTATTTCCGCATAATTAGTGTAGTAATAAGTGGAGAGCACACTCATGCTCATATGCTTTGCACTCCTTTTCTTTTTGAGAAAATTCTAGGTCTACCAAAGAGGCGTCAAGTGTTAACCTACTATCTCTCAGTTTAAGGACAAAATCTATGAGAGCATCCATGCATTGCAATTTCCGTAAGTGCAGTTTATGCTTATTGTAAGCGTGGCCAATGAAGAGGTGAAGCTTTTGGGTTTTCAAGTTTCTGTTGTGACCGCATAAGTTTAGCTGGTGGAGAGATCAGGTGTCATCCCCTGTTGCAGATGCTCATACAAGGTAGAGAGCAATTTGTAAGTTATGCTATATAAGATACTATTTGACCATTCTCACTATAATAATATTAATCAATAGCATTTGCGGTTGCCAATTCATCCATGTTTTACTTTGACTCTGGTACTTCACTCTAGTGTTATCAATAAATGAATGACTTTCGATTGTTTCTAATAATGATGGATTTGGCAAGCCACTAGACCGTCAAGTGTCCATGGTAACCCCACCTGATGAAAGGATGCAACTCGGATTTTCAGTCAAGACCAAGTCAAGACCGGTCAACTTGGCAGGAGGTACATTGACGAGACCTCCACTTAAGCTATCATTTTGGAGGAATTATTAAAAGACTAGGCATCTATTAGCCCTGTGGACAGTTTGACCGTCACATGTCAACGCATACCTTAGCTGTCATGATGTGTTGCCATTTATTATGACCGATCGATACTTATAGTTTGGTCATCATCTGTCAATCCTCACCCAACGGGCAAGAACTTTTTACCCCTATCTAAACTTCATTAGTTTCCACCATCTCCAAACTACGACTTAAGCATCTAACGGCCAATCCGGGCAATCAACTTAGACGCCCTAACCTGTGTTCGTGGTTACAGCTCCAATTTGTGGAGGAAGCCTTAACAAATTCTTGGATATTTACGCTTCACAGCTAGAACTTAGCCATATGAAAAGAATCGAAGCACAAAATGTTCATCGAATCAAATATATAAACATTGCAATTAATCATTCAAGATTGGCGAGATCCTTATTAACAACATGATATTTACTAATTTCGCTGGCCATAATGATTTGCTTTTCATTGGTTACTAGAAAATGTATGTCACTTGAAATGTGTAGTGTAGAGATTCAGATAATCCAGTTGAATATCCCCCTTTCATGCGAGCGACGTTCTTGCAGAATTCTTTTTGGTCTGTGGATCTAATGTAAGGCCTAATGAATAAAAAGAGAAAAAAATAGTTAACCCCACTGAAGGAATCAATATTATTTTCAACCCTTCATTTTTTCCTTGTTCAAAGTTCAAACCCTATGTTTGCCTTCACTCTATTTTGTTTTTGTGTAGAACAGACATCCAGACAGCTAATACCAAGATATCGTCAATATTAAGTGTAAAATTCAAAGCATTGAAAGCACAAATTCAGATGTCAGTACAATTTTTCTTCCAATGACCTAACAATTTCATCTTTATAAAATGAATTGCTAACTTTTTGGACTGACCGTGTCTCTATCGCTTGATTCCACTAATCTGCTCACTTCATCATTGACAACAAGCCAAACTTTTTAGCTGTGGCTTAAAAGCATGGTTCGATCCAAAGCGGAGGAGAAGATTTCCCCTTGACATGCAGCTCGACCGTACCATCTTCGAGGTGGTATATTCCCATGCCTGTGTCTCCTCCATCTTCAGTAAACTGGGACGATGAGAGCCAGAAGTAAGTAAAATAAATACAATTTGGCTTGATGAGATGATCTTCATCGACCTCCAAAGAGAAGGAAGAATTGGTGTAGCCCAAGAAGAGGGATGTGTTCTCCAAGTTCTCAACTTCTGTGCACGTTTGAGTATCCAGGTCAATCTCGAGAACACGGAATCGAAAGGTTATGGTAGATGTTAGTTGTTTCCATTTTGACACAAACAACAGAGATCCTGTCGTTGATTGCACTAGATACACTTGATCCAAATCCCAAAGGGATCCTGAGGGATACTCATGCTCGAATTCTTGGAGTCTTTGCGGCACCTGGAAAACTACTTGAGCCTCAAACGGAGTTGGTCCATCCACATCGCACCTCAATATCCTATCCTCATAATCGTCAGCAAGAAAGGACCCCTTATAATATATGACATCATAAAATTCATCTGTGGGGGAGTTCACTGCCGTCCACTCCTCTTCACTGGATTTCCAAAGCCCTAACTGTCCAGTGTCATACATGACCATGACCTTGTAATCTGGAGATGTAGTAGGGCTATCAGATAGGACGAACTTACGGACGAATTCAACATCAAAGAAAGGCAAATCTTCGATGTTGGGGAACTTATTCCAATTGGGAAGCTTAATAATATGACTGTAACGCGACATGGGATTCTTTAGCATGTGGAATTCCCCGTCTCTGCTGGTCATCAACACCCAACCTTGCGAAGAGAAATATCCATTCGCCATCACTTCTGGCAACAGCTTTTTGTGAACCTGCTGACATGAGAGGCAGAAAAACTCACGCCACGGCATCCCCTTTTTGTCTGTGAGCATCAACCATGGGACATCGCTCCTCTCTTTGACAGCAGCAGATTGCCATGAACGGCACACTGCTCGGAACGCTGATAAATTCTTCAGACAAAGGCGCTGGGAACATAGTTGTAACAACTCTTGCGGGAGCTCTGCCCAGTTTCTTGTCCTACTAAGTTCAAAGCAGAATCCGACAAGAGAGATAGAAAATCAGAATGGAAAAGGATCAGGAAGACTTTCGGCTACCTCATTGTGCAATTAAATCAGGTTTAATATTTAAAGAATCTGCGTATCTCACACAAATCACATCAACACATGCCTTCTTGCACTCGTTTCCTTCAGAGAACATGCATTCCGATTTCTCTCAGACATTTCATCGAATAAGTGGCACGCACTTCGAGTAATGAACTTCCGCTCACGTAAAAGGCCAAGAATCACTATCAGGTCATCGCTACAGGCTCAATGCACATTCGAAACACTGATAAAGGTTTAACCAGAGACGAATTTCACATGGGCCTCGACCACATTTCTCAGACTCGATTACCCATATTAGATTGAGAATCAACTCTCGTACCTGGTAGATGCCATGACCAGGAACACCCCCGATCGAACTGAGAACCGGAATTCCCAAGAAATTCGTCGCCGGTGGGTCGACGCTGCAGAGCACAGCAACTGCTGCGCCTTTAGAAACTTGAAGACGGGCGGTGATCGATGATGCCCCGGACACCCTTCGGAAACAACGGAGGAAAAGCGCGAATGCGGAAGGAGAATTCGCGATCCAGAAGATTTTTTAGGCTCTCGCTTCTTTGACGGATGTGTACAAACGGTGGAAGGCCGTCGTCGCGGGCGTCGTCCCTTGGGTGTTCGTCTGTCGTTCCACAGAGTGTGAAACAACAAGGGGATGGATGATGGGCTCCACTTATTTTACTGGCCGAACTGATGGGCTGAGTTTGGAGCCCAAACAGAATGGGCCAAATTAGATTAATATCTATGGGCTTCGGTCACAGTAATCTGGATGAACGGAACAGGCCCAATCAGATTGAGGCCTTTTCTACGGTGGTTATTTATTATCCGTCCATCATTTTTTTTAATTGCCCCATTGATTGATTTATTTATTTTTGCACATATCACAAAATTCAGATTCAATTCGTCGGGAAAATTTCATAGGTCGGAAAAGTTATAAACGCATGTGCGCATAAGGTAAAGGTTGCATGGAAAAAAAGGACGGGTTGAACAAAGACGTTTTGTTTTCGGAACTTGTTTTTTTTTTTAAATAATAAGGTTTGTTAAAATTCATGAAGGGATTAATTTTATCATGATTAAATAGGTTGGCACATTTATTGGAAAAAGGAAAGAAAGGATCCAAATTTTTTAGGTGCTAATTAAGAATTGCTGGTGATCCACCTTTTTTAAAAAACGATGACTTTTTAAGGAAAATTTTTATTTATTTTTTGGAAATAACTATTGGAAAGTTTCAAATGGGTTTATCTCTTATAGATGGGGCGGTGTATGAATTGATTCGGAGCAAGTCCTTTTTCTTATTTCCTAATAACTGTAAAGTAAACTTGGCCATCGTTAGTTGTATGGTGGCAAGATTTGATTTAGGAAAATTTTAAAGTTGCAATATCAAGTATGGAGTATTAAAATTAGAAGATCTTATTAATTTTTCTTAATTTGTGTTGCTGCAATGGTACGGAGTACATAAGATATCCTTGTAATTGATTTTTTTTTATTTATTAACAGTCCAAAAAATCATAAAGTAGTATTACACTATTGTCAATTCAATTCTGAATTTTTTAATCTTTCCAATCGAATCTATTCAGCCAAATTTAGCTAGAAATCGCTAATATGGATGTTGTCTATCTTATATGGCATAATTGACGTTAATATAGATAATTTATAATAATATTTTAAACATTTTTTTGTATTTTGAATTTTTATTTTACTTATTATTTTTCCTTTATTATTTTCTTTTCTTCCTTGTTTTTCCAAATCTGGCCAGTGAGTTCACCGGCCAACCATCACTAGTCACAAGTGAGGGTCAGCAACCCCCACTTGGTTTGGGCGAGGACTGTGACACCCTCACTAGCCACACCCCTAGGCAAGGGGTTCATGGCCTCACCCAGACCAAGCAAGGGTCCCTAGCAATCGTCAACGATTTTTGACCAAAATCAATCAGATAGACTCAATTGATTAAACATGAAAATGTTTAAAATTATAAGATTCAAGACTCAATTGGTATAATTGCAATTGATTTAGTACTTTTTGGACAATTTTCCCAAAAACACAATATATTCCACTATGAAAAAAAGAAAAAAGAGAGAAAAAAAAAGAGAGCATTTTCGAATCTTCTTGCACACTAGATCGATTCTAATCTATAAAGTACTTTTGAATTTAGATTCTCAGGTATTCTCTTTTGTTAAAGATGCGCTTTTACAAAATTAAAGGTCGTTGAACACTAACGTAAAAGGGGAAAACTTAATTTTTGTCTTATTTTGGTGGGTTTTATGAAGCTCTATTTTTCTTAAAAGATATATAATTACCGTAAGCATGTCTGAAAGGATCCACGCCAATATTTAGTTTGAGCATTGATAATTCTACATCGAATAACCCTTAACTAACTAAATGTCTAAGAAAATATGTTTTTCCATTGTCATTATGTGGTTCAGGTGCATTTCTAGATAATTTTGTTTGAGCATGTCTACGGAGATGTTGTGTTGTGTATTAGTTAAAATGAAGTGACATAGGATATTGGACAATATGTAGTTTGACACTAAGAAATCAAAAGAAGAAGATTGCAAAGGAAAATTGTGCGTGAGAGGAAAAAAATATGTGGAAAATTTGCATATGGATCTCTCCAATTCGTGAAAAGTCGCCTTGAGTATCTCAATTTCAATTCCAAACAATGATGCCAACCTTTGCCGCAAAATAAATATTATTCCACCTCTTATTTGTGATTATCTTGGAGGGTTAGAAACATAAATTAAGGATGATCTTGCCTCTTCTTTATCCCCTAATTAAATAGGAGAAAATTATTAAAAAATTATAAACTTATTATAATTGTGTTAATGCAATCATAAATTTCTTTTTTTTTTTAACCAATTTAGTCATCAACATTTTACAATAGTGTCAATTCAATCCATCCAAATCAATTTTGGTCTGTTTGCTAATGCGGATGTTGATCGCTCAGTCGACGTAGACCTAGAAAATTTGTTCATCATATTTTATTTTTAAGAAAATTTTATTTTATTAATTTTGACCAAAATTTTTATTAATTATTAATTATTAATTATTTTTTTTTCTTTTCTTTTTTTCTCCTCTTCCTTATCTTCCATTTTTTCTCCCATGGTGGCCTGCAAGGGCCGTGAAGCCGTTGTTGAACCCTCACTAGCCACCATAGGAAAAGAAGCAAAAGAAGGAAGAAGAGAAAAAAGAAAAGGAAAATTAATAAATTAATAAAAAAATTTGAAGAAAATAAAATATTATAAAAAATTATCTACGTTAGCGTTAGTTGGTCAAAATTGATAGAATGGACTGAATTGGCATAATTATAAAAGTTTTAGGATTGAATTAGCAAAAAAACATAGAACTGAATTAACACAATTACAACATATTATGACTTTTTTAGTAATTCTTCTATTAAAATGAATATCGGTTCATGTTAACTATGTACGCTTCTCATTATGTGTATTCACAACATAAAGGTTGAATTTTTTTATGAAAGAACGGTAACAATTCAAATAATATCGAATCAACGGAGCGGAATAAAATAATCCCCCATCTTGTATAAATCTAATAAAAATCATATAGTAAAGTAAAATAAATACCAAACAAGCGAACACGAGACGATTTTTTTACGTGAAAAATCTCCTCAATGTGAGGAAATAAAAAACCACAAGACCGGAGTCCACCCGAAAATCTTTACTATCAACAAAATTGGGTGAACAATGTTATTCTCTAGCAAATACTAGAGATACATAACAGCAAAGACTTCAAGAACATAATTCTTAACAATACACATGAATTTCACAAGAAATCAAGGATAAATCTACCAAAAACGCAAGTTTTAATCAATCCATGAAAAACCTGATGTAGGGAGTTTCAAACGAAAATCAAACCGTTTAGATTCTAGAAAATTGTGCCACAAACACGCTAACAAAATTTCAGCTCAATCGAACCACAAATCGACCTTCGATGCCAGTTTAATGTAAATCAAATATTGCCCCAACCCCTAAATTTTCTGCTTTATCTTTTTCTCACGTTACTATTTTCTTTTGCGGCTACCACTTTATAAAGATAGTGAAAAATCATATTTCTCCATATAACTTATCATATGGGCTCAAACCCTTTTTGGACTTGCAACTCATTGGGCTTCTCCCACATAGGAGTGAACCCAGCTAATAAATCTCCATTCACAACAATGTGGAGGGATTCACCATCCCTGCTATTAATTGGCAATGTTCAAGCTTCTCTCTTTGTATAATCTTCGTTATCATATCAAAGCCATTATGATCCGTATGAATTTTCTCAAGTTCCAACAACTTCTCATCTAGAACATCTATTATTCAATGATATCTAACATTAATATGTTTCGATCTAGAATGAAAAAATGAATTCTTACCAAGATGAATTGCGCTTTGATTATCAGAAATAGCACATTCTTCTTTTGCTTGAACCCAAGTTCTTCTAAGAACTTCTTCATCCATAGCATCTCTTTACTAGCTTTAGTCGCTGCAATAAATTCAGCTTCGGTTGTAAAAAGTGCAACACACTTCTGCAATCTTGACTTCCATGACACAACTCCACGCACAAAAGAAATCAAATAACTAGAAGTAGATTTACGAGTATCAGTATCTTCTTCCAAGTTGAAATCTGTGTACCCAACTAAGTCAAGTTTCCCGGTCCCAAAACTGAGTTTCAAATTTGAAGTTCCCCGAAGATACCTCATAATCCATTTCACTGCATTCCGGTGCTCTCTGCTTGGATTTGACAAATAATGACTAACAACGCCAACTGTGTGCCAAGTTTAGGCGTGTACATACCATCGCATACATTAAGCTTCCTACAGCTGAGGCATATGGAACACTTTCCATATCTTTCTTCTCTTTATTAGTCGTAGGACTTTGCTTTATATTTAACTTAAGTGGGCAGCAAGATGAGTACTAACCACTTTAGCATTGTCCATGTAAAATTTCTGAAATATCTTCTCGATATATTTCTCTTACAACAAAAACAACTTCTTCTTAGCATCTCTGTCTCGGGTAATTCTAATACCGAGAATCTGCTTCGCCAAGCCCAAGTCTTTCATGGCAAAAAACTTGCTCAACTGTTTCTTCAATAACTCAATTCTTGAAGCATTCCTGCCAACAATTAGCATATCATCAACATAACAGTTATCCGAGAAAGTCTTCTTATAGCCCTATTTTGTTATAACTGACGCAAACTTTTTGTACCACTGTCTTAGTGCTTGTTTTAGGCCATAGAGACTTTTCTTCAATTTGCACACATAATTCTCTTTCCTTTTCACTTTAAAACCCTCAGGTTGTTCCATGTATATTTCTTTCTCCAAATCGCAATGTAGGAAGGTTGTTTTAACATTCATTTGCTCAATTTCCAAATTTAGGGTAGCTGCCAAACCTAGTACCACACGGATAGAAGACATTTTCAATACTGGAAAAAATATATCATCAAAATCAATACTATTTCTCTGACCGAATCCCTTAACAACCAATCTAGCTTTGTACCGTGGTTATGAAGTACCTATATACCCACTTGTTCTTTAAAACTTTTTTATATTTAGATAACTTCACCAACTCAAAAGTATGATTATCATAAAGTGACTGCATTCCATCTCGCATAACATCAAACTAATTGCTTTTGTACTCATTTTCTATTGCTTATGCATAGCACTCTGGTTCGCTTGCATCAGTCAATAATACATAATCATCTTCAGAATACCTGGTGGAAGGTCGTCGGTCTCTAACGGATCTCCGGATTGGAACATCCAGTGGAACATTTAATTGAGTCTCTAGTTCAGGAATATTATTATTTATTTCAATATATTCAGGAACATGTGCGTTATTTGGAATATTGACTTCCTGCTGCTCTTCATCAACCTATGTAGGAATATTTGTAAGAGGAACTAGATCCAAATCAACCAAGTTATCACTAACCTGTCGTGCTGAAATCATCTCTGCTTTCTCAATATTCTCTATTATTTGATCTTCCATAAACACAACGTCTCTACTTTTTACAATTTTATTTTCAACCGGATCATAAAATTTGTAGCCAAGCATATTCTGTCCATAACTAATAAATATGCATTGTTGTGTTTTCACATCAAGTTTAGACCTATCATCTTTGGGAATATGCACAAATGTTTTGCATCCAAAGACACGCAAATAATCATAAGAAACATCTTTGCCTTTCAAACTCTATTAGGAACATCAAACTCTAAAGGAATGCATGGACATCAAACTCTAAAAGAATGCATGGAGTGAGATTTAATACATGCACAACGGTACTTAAAGCCTCACCCCAAAAGTATCCAGGTAGCTTTGATTGTGAAAGTAAGCATCTTACCATTTCAACCAGTAATCTATTCATTCTCTCAGCTAAGCCATTTAAATGAGGTGTCTTGTGAGGTGTCTGTTGATGTCAAATACCTTGTTGTCTGCAATATTCATCAAAATGTCCAATATACTCTCCCTCGTTATCAATTCTAATGTATTTTAATTTCTTTCCAATCTGTCTCTCGACTAAAGCTTGAAATTGCTTAAAAGCATCTAATACTTGATCTTTAGTTTTCAAGGTATGAATCCAAATTTTCCTTGAAAAATTATCTATGAAAATAACAAAATAAAGATAGCCACAACATGATTTTGTTTTCATAGGACCGCAAATATCATAATACAATAAATCCAATATACCTGACTTTCTTAAAGGAATGAAGCTTTTAAATGCAACTTTGTTCTATTTTCCTGTTAAACAATGAACACATTTCTTTAGCGCCAAACTTTTCAATCCTGAAATAAGCTTCTTTTTGGCCAATAGTGACAAACCCTTCTCACTGATGTGACTAAGCCTCTTATGTCATAACTCAGCCGCATTTTCGCTGTCTACTGCATTAATTTTGTCTGTGGACAACTTTGCCTACATAATGTACAACGAAGAATATTTTTCACCTCTAGCCACAACAAGAGAACCTTTGGTGAGCTTCCATTGACTATTACTGAAGGTGTTCCAATACCCCCTCATCATCAAATTTGCCTATAGACATCAAATTCAAGCGGATATCAGGTATATGTTTAACATTATTCAATACTAATCTTATGCCATTGTTAGTTTCTAGGCACACATCACTAATGCCTACAGCTTGAGCTAGCCTATTGTTTCCCATCTTCACAAATCCGAAGTCACATGACCTGTATGATATAAAGAAATTCCTACGAGACGTAGCATGAACGAATGCACCATTATTAATTACCCAACTGGTCTAATGAGATACAAAATTCACCACATCACCATAAAAAATAATAAGAAAGTCTTATTTAAGTGCAGCAACACGATTGTCATCATTATCATCATCATTTTTCTTTTTTTTACCTTTCTCCTTTTGTTTCTTTCTTTTTAACTGGCGACAAAACCTTTGGATATGTCCATTCTGATGACAATAATGGCACTCAATATTAGTAAATTTATTATACTTACCTATGTTTTTATCTTGACTTTTATCTTTATTTCTCGGATCTCGAGACTCATTTCTTCCATTTTTCTCGACAACCAAGGCATCATAATGTGAAGAGGACAATCTTGTGTCTTCCTTCTCATCTCTTCATTCAAAATATTACTTTTGGCCAAATCCATAATAATCGTACCATCTAGGCCAAAATTAGACAAATATGTTCAGAACGTCTCCCAGGAGTCCGTCAAAGTACCAAGCAACTATAGTGCTTGGATCTCATAATCAAACTCGATTCCCATTGCAACAACTAATTTATAATTCATTGAAAATAATTTAAATGATCAGTCAAACGAGTACCATCTTGATATCTCAGAGTCATCATCTGTTTTATCAAAAATAACTTATTATTCCCAATCATTCGAGCATATAAATGTTCAAGCTTATCCGTTGAACTACGTGCATGTGTTTCCTCAATGATATGGTTCAAAACATTATCATCCACCCACTGTCTAATATAACCACACATTTGAT
The DNA here is from genome assembly GCA_017140255.1 of Eucalyptus paniculata subsp. matutina. NCBI lineage: Eukaryota > Viridiplantae > Streptophyta > Magnoliopsida > Myrtales > Myrtaceae > Eucalyptus > Eucalyptus paniculata. The sequence continues at coordinate 32,065,879 of CM029442.1, read as the reverse complement.
GATGAAATATAGACCATTCAGTATCAGTTTTATTCTATGGTTTCTCCTCAGCAAATATAGGCAAATAAAAATCTTTCACATATAAAAGGTCTTCCATCTTCCCTTTCCAAATATGATAATTCGAATCATTCAATGTAACCATTCTACTCGTATTCGTTTCCATTGTTTAACACAAGGCAGAAAAATCAAGCAATAACTAAATGCTCTGATACCACTATGATGGGAGAACAGTAACAATTCAAACAATATCGAATCAACACAGCGTAATAAAATGATCTCCCATCTTGTGTAAACCTAATAGGAATCGATATAGTATAGTAAAATAAATACCAAGCACGCGAACACAAGACAATTTTTTTACGTGGAAAACCTCCTCGATGTGAGGAGATAAAAAGCCACGAGACCGGAGTCCACCCGAAAATCTTCACTATCAACAAAATTAGGTGAACAATATTCTTCTCTAGCAAATACTAGAGGTACATAGCAGCAAAGACCTCAATAACATAATTATTGGCAATACACATAAATTTCACAAGAAATCAAGGATAAATCTGACAAAAAAACGCAGGTTTTGATCAATCCACAAAAAACCTGATGTAGGGAGCTTCAAACAAAAATCAAACCATTCAGATTCAAGAAAATTGTGCCACGAACATACTAACAAAATTTCAGCTCAATCGGATCCACGAATCGACCTCCGATGCCAGCTTGATGTAAATCAACTATTGCCCCAATCTCCAGATTTTTTTACTTTCTCTTTTTCTCTTGTTACTATTTCCTTTTACGGCTACCACTTTATAAAAATAGTGAAAATCATATTTCTCCATATAACTTATCATATAGGCTCAAGCCCTTTTTGGGCTTGCAACTCATTAGGCTTCTTCCACATAAAAGTAAACCCAGCTAACATTTTCAAACAAGTTGGTACGTCAAAAATGACAATGTTAATAATTTCCTTACATGGTTGACTAACGATTTTTATAGAACATTCTTTAATACAAGAAAAATGTTGAAGACTGTCTGTTGACCCCTTATTTTGGATATGAAATTTTCTATTTAAAGTGAGCGGAAATGGGTAATTCCTTAATTTTTCAAGATGTCCTGAAAATTGTTATTCCATCTTTTCATTAAGCTGATGCTCTAGGGGCATCTATTGATAAGACCATTGATGATGCATGCAATGTACTTTCAGACCGTAGAGAAAATAAGTTTTTTTTTTTTTTTTTTCAAGTAACTTACAACATTCTTATGTTCGTTGATTGTAAGGAAATAAAATTCTCACTACAAAACTCCAGCAGTTGACACAGGTTTAATGTTTGTTACATGTGTTGGTTGAAAATTTAAACCATGATATCAACGTCTGTTAAGTTTGATATGCAAATTATTCTTACTAACAAACTTTAGCTTTAATCCCGCGCAACATGCGAGCCTAATAATTAATGTAACTTTTAAGATTCAAGTTGCAATCTTACCCTTAATATGAGAAAATCAGTGACAACATGCACAAGATCAATGTCAACCAAAGAACTCAATTCAGTCCCCATCAAAAAAGATGCATGAACTCCACTCCACCATTCAAAGAGACTACAATGATTTGAGCAACTGTATTATAAATCAGATAAAGTATTTTTTCAATGTTTTCCTTTTCTTTGAATTTCTCTTAGTGATTCAATTAAATAATTGGATGACTAAGTATCTTCTAGCCAAATCACATGAGAGTCAATCACCTATTTTTGACGAAGTCACCAATACGATTCTCATTGTAGACAAACCTCTAAACAACTGGCATTACATTACCTAGTTATTGCATACTTTTTATCGAGAAATTTTCTGCTGTTAGCATATTGGTGGCCCTACAGTAAGGGCTCATCAACTTGAAATTTTCGGGGGCCATAAGTACTAAGTGATAAGTATTGTTTAATGTGACATTTCATAATGGGCGTTGGAACTTTTAGTTTTGTCCAAGAGAGTCACTAGCATTAATCACATCATTGGGGGAACAGTCGTGTGTCATGGGTTAATTGGTGGTTGAATTGGGTTGCTCTTTCTTATTTCGAAGCGTTTGCTGATAGAGATTAGAGAATGAGTGCATTGATGATCTATTTTCAAATAATTTAATAGACCATAGTTGATTCTATGTAGTAGATGGAGAAATGGTAATTCATGACGGTTATTCCTTTGTTGCGGAGGCTATAGCAATGAGGCCACACGGTGGGATCCACATCATGTATAAAGATGGGTTATCAATTCCTATCATCTAAAGTTGAGACATTTTCTGCATCCCGCCCAGTTTGATGGTGAACTGTCTAGGTTTGTCGCCACTACGTAACAATTATTCCAAGATGATACTTTACCCCCTTTACTGTGTTGGCGTTGATTCTGCTAATGATGTGAACGAGTTTGCGCTAAACGTGACGCCTTTGTGGATGAATAAGAGATTCGTGTTAACATTTCATTTTGATTATATAAACCAAGCTATTGTTGAAAAGGTGAGAAGGTGCAACTATAGTGCAACTCTTGAAGATTTATGAATTAGAGATTTAAGTTTTGTTCAGGTCTGCTGAAGATTTATAAATTAGATGTTTAACTTTCGATCAAATCTATTGCGAGGTTGGAAATGTGCGACTATAGTTAGGTTCTTGAAGATTATCAATTAGAGGTTTATGCTTTGTTTAAATCTCCCGCGAGGTTGGGAATGGGCAACTCTAGTGGGGCTCTTTAAGATGCAAAAGAAGCGCCAAAAGCTTGATCTCAGGAATAAATCTAAAAACTGAACTTGTAGCCCCTTCTGATTTCACTGATAGGGAGGGAAAGGGGAAGGAGACGGGGCAAGTGCTGTTTAGGTAACGAGATTCACATAATTTACTGTAGGTGCATGATTTTAACATCTACATTGTGTTAAGTAGTAAAGGGTCTGACCTACTTCTTGAGCAATCCAAACGCAATCTCTTATTTAGATTTTCTAAAACCTTTACCATTGCACCTTGCCCATGATCTCAAGAAATGGGAGAATTATCTTTCATTAAAATGCAATACTCCATCAATATATAACCTTAAGATCGCCGAATTTTGTGTTTTAGGTATTAGAGACCTCGGTACTTGCTTACATCGGTGGTTTTGGACCAGCACTAGAGTGGGAAAGAGAGATTCCTATATTGATAAGAATTTTTGCTCATGTTATATTTTTAAAGCAAATGTTTTTTCTTTCCTCCAGCTTATATTTGTCAAGGCGATGCTCTCATGGCATGTGATGAAGCATGCGTTACTTCCTGAGTTTAACTAGAGCAGTTATTCTCTGGTTTTTCATGTTGTCAATTTATCAGTGTCAAATTTTTGCAAGCTCTCCTCTACAGTATATGCTGTGAGTGGACATCTAGTTAAAGGGTGTATTTCTACTATTAAGGATCATCTTTTGACGATATGAGTTAACGTTCTTAGAGGTTTTTCCATTCTTTCATCATTATGATATGATAGTTTTATGACCATGAGTGTCTCCTTTAACAATTTTCTGTTGACATGAGCACACTGATTTGAAATTTACTTCTAAAAGTTGTATTTATGATTTGGCAATAATTCAGTGACGACTTCTGATTCCTCACTCTTCTTTTTCTTTACCTTTTCTTATTCCTTTTTCCACAAGATCGAGTTGAAAGGCTTCAAAAGAAACTAGCTACCATAGATAAGCCGAAACAAGCTGCGTTGTTTACAGGTTTGTTATTCCATGCAAATATGATGCTTGATTGACTCGCTTTGGATAACCCACCTGTCATGGTGACTGGTGAGTGCCATGAAAGTGAAGTCCTTAGCTGCAGTTTAGTGATTATTGTAATTATCAATGAAGCCATTTTTTTGTTTGCCTTATATCCGCTCGTGATGGACTTGAGTAGGTCCGTAAATTGCTCCACCCTGAATCGGACATCCCAAGGTGCCCAGTTAGCCCCATTTACAAAGGGTTTAACTAGGATTATGGGATAAAGTCCCCATTGGGCTTCCCCGCCAACCCCTCCAAAGGGAGGGGAGCCCACCTCGGATCCCCGTGAAGCCCTTCTCCTAGCATACTAGGCTGGGTTTAGGGAAATGAAGAGGCCCGGTAGCCTGCTCACGGTGACTGGTGAGTGCCATGAAAGTGAAGTCCTTAGCTGCAGTTTAGTGATTATTGTAATTATCAATGAAGCCATTTTTTTGTTTGCCTTATATCCGCTCGTGAACCAAGTAATAAAGAGGACTCGTTTTCAAGATTTTCTTGTGTAAACGTTGCTTCACTTTTACCAATGGTTTGAGAAATGAGATCTTATTTTTCTAGTCCTCACCGATGTGTAGGATTTGGGAGGCATTGGTGTGATTGGGTACTTCACACAATTGATAAAGGTTACACACTTACAATGAGCATGCCATGGAATGAGAGGTGCTGCTTTTAGGTGAGTTCCTTGGTTCTGTTACTTCCTTGTAATGTGTCAGCTAAGTGAAGGGATTTCGCAGAAGACATCTATAATATATATTCTGTTGCACTTTCCCCCCTTTTGTTCTATTAAGAAAAAGATGATAGGCAAGTGCTAGAGAGACGCAATTGAGTATTTTATACCTAATAAATGATTTAGACAATAGGTATCTAAGACAAATCAATTGACTTTCATGTACATTGCCTTATGTAAACACCTAATTTGGTTGCTTCCATGAGAGAGAGGTGACTGGAAGGTCCCGTGCATTCTTATGTTTGTGGTGCAGCAATGAAATGATCAAAGGCTCTCCATCAAATGCAAGACTCATGCATGAGTAGCTATTTCTGCATAATTAGCGTCGTAATAAGTGAGAGCACACTCATGCTCATATGCTTTGCACTCCTTTTCTTTTTGAGAAAATTCTAGGTCTACCAAAGAGGCATCCAACGTTAACCTACTATCTCAGTCTAAGGACAAAATCTGCGAGAGCATCCATGCATTGCAATTTTCGTAAGTGCAGTTTATGTTTCTTGTAAGCGGGGGCAATGAAGAGGAGAAGCTTTTGGGTTTTCGAGTTTCTATTGTGACCGCATAAGTTTAGCTAGTGGAGAGAGTAGGTTTCATCCCCTGTTGCGGATGCTCATATAAGGTAGAGAGCAATTTGTAAGTTATGCTGTTATTATTTATATAAGATACTATTTGACCATTCTTACTATAACAATATTAATGAACAGCATTTGCTGTTGCCAATTCATCCATGCTTTTGCTTTGACTCTGGTACTTCACTCTAGTGCTATCAATAAATGACTTTTGATTGTTTCTAATAATGATGGATTTGGCAAACCACTAGACCGTCAAGTGTCCATAGTAACCCCACCTGATGAAAGGATGCAACTCGAATTTTGAGTCAAGTCCAAGTCAAGAGACCTCCACTTAAGCTATCGTTTTGGAGGAATTATTAAAAGACTAAGTATCTATTAGCCCTGTGGACGGTTTGACCGTCACATGTCAACGCATATCATAGTTGTCATGATGTGATGCCATTAATTATGTTGATGTGATGCCATTAATTATGACCGATCGATACTTATAGTTTGGTCATCATCTGTCAATCCTCACCCAACGGGCAAGAACTCTTTACCCCTATCTAAACTTCATTAGTCTCCACCATCTCCGAAATACGACTTAAGCATCCAACGGCCAATCCGAGCAATCGACTTAGACGCCCTAACATGTGTTCGTGGCTACAGCTCCAACTTGTGGAGGAAGCCTTAACAAATTCTTGGATATTTACACTTCATAGCTAGAACTTAGCTATACAAAAAGAATTGAGGCACGAAATGTTCATCAAATCAAATATATAAACATTGCAATTAATCATTCAAGACTGGCAAGATCCTTATTGACAACATGGATATTTACTAATTTCACTGGCCATAATGATTTGCTTTTCATTGTTTACTAGAAAATGTATGTCACTTGAAATGTGCAGTGTAGAGATTCGGATAATACAGTTGAATATCCCCCTTTCATGCGAGCGAGGTTATTGCAGAATTCTTTTTGGTCGTGGATTTAATGTAAGGCCTAATGAATAAAAAAAAGAAGAAGAATAGTTAACCCCACTTAAGGAATCTATATTATTTTCAACCCTTCAATTTTTTCCTTGTTCAAAGTTCAAACCCTATGTTTTGCCTTCACTCTTTGTTTTTGTGTAGAACAGACATCCAGATAGCTAATACAAAAATATCGCCAATATTAAGTGTAAAATTCGAAGCATTAAAAGCAAAATTCAGATGTCAGTACAATTTTACTTCCAATGACCTAACAATTTCAAATATTTAAAATGAATTGCTAACTTTTTGGACTAACCGTGTATCTATCGCTTGTCATTCCAATAATCTGCTCACTTCATCATTGACAACAAGCCAAACTTTTTAGCTATGGCTTAAAAGCATGGTTCGATCCAAAGCGGAGGAGAAGATTTCCCCTTGACATGCAGCTCGACCGTACCATCTTCGAGGTGGTATATTCCCATGCCTGTGTCTCCGTCTTCAGTAAACTGGAACGATGAGAGCCAAGAGTAAGTAAAATAAATACATTTTGGCTTGATGGGATGATCTTCATCGACCTCCAAAGAGAAGGAAGAATTGTTGCCCAAGAAGAGGGATCTGTTCTCCAAGTTCTCAACTTCTGTGCATGTTTGAGTATCCAGGTCAATCTCAAGAACACGGAATTGAAAGGTTATGGTAGATGTTTGTTGTTCCCATAGTGACACAAACAACAGAGATCCCGTTGTTGATTGCACTAGATACACTTGATTCAAATCCCAAAGGGATCCTGAGGGATACTCATGCTCAAGTTCTCGGAGTCTTTGCGGCACCTGGAAAACTACTTGAGCCTCAAACGGAGTTGGTCCATCCACATCGCACTTCAATATCCTATACTCATAATCGACAGCAACAAAGGACCCCTTATAATATATGACATCGTAAAATTCATTTGTGGGGGAGTTCACTGCCATCCACTCCTCTTCGCCGGGTTTCCAAAGCCCTAACCGTGCAGTGTCATAGATGACCATGACCTTGTAATCTGGAGATGTAGTAGGGCTATCAGATAGGACGAACTTACTGACTAATTCAACATAAAAGGGAGACAGAGTTTCAATGTCGAGGAACTTATTCCAATCGGGAAGCTCAATAATATGACGGTAACATGACATGGGATTCTTTAGTATACGGAATTCCCCGTCTCCGCTGGTCATCAACACCCAACCTCGTGAAGAGAAATATCCATCCGTCATCATTTCCGGCAAGAACTTTTTGTGAACCTGCTGACATGAGAGGCAGAAAAACTCACGCCACCGCATCCCATCTTTGTCCGTGAGCATCAACCATGGGATGTCGCTCCTCTCTTTGACAGCAGCAGATTGCCACGAGCGGCACACTGCTCGGAATGCCGATAAATTCTTCAGACAAAGGCGCTGGGAGCATAGTTGTAACAACTTTTGTGGGAGCTCTGCCCAGTTTCTCACCATGCTAAATTCAAAGCAGAATCCGACAAGTGAGATAGAAAATCAGAATGGAATGGAAAATAATCAGGAAGACTTTCGGCTACCCCATTGCGCATCTAAATTAGGTTTAATATTTAAAGAATCTGCTTGTCTCACACATATCACATCAACACATGCCTTGTTGTGCTTGTTTCCTTCAGAGAACACGCATTCCGATTTCACTCAGACATTTCATCGACTAAGTGGCACGGACTTCGAGTAATAATTTTCCGCTCACGTCTAAGGCCAAGAATCACTATCAGGTCATCGCTACAGGCTCAATGCACATTCGAAACACTAATAAAGTTTTAACCAGAGACGAATTTCACATGCGCCTCGACCACATTTCTCAGACTCGATTACCCATATTAGATTGAGAATCAACTCTCGTACCTGGTAGATGCCATGACCAGGAACACCCCCGATCGAACTGGGAACCGGAATTCCCAAGAAATTCGTCCCCGGTGGGTCGATGCTGCAGAGCACTGCAACTGATGTGCCTTTAGAAACTTGAAGACGGGCGGTGATGGATGATGCCCCAGACACCCTTCAGAAACAACGGAGAAAAATCTCAAAGACGGGAGGAGAATTTGCGATCTGGAAGATGGGCTTCGGCCATTAGTTATTCGGATGAACAGAAGAACAGGCCCAATCGGATTGAGGCCTTTTCTACGGCGGTTATTTCTTATTCGTCCATCATTTTTTTTTTATTGCCCATTGATTGATTGATTGATTTATTTATTTATTTATTTATACACATATCACAAAATGCGTATTCAATTTCTCAGCGAAATTTCGGCAAAGTTAAGGCATATGCGCATAAGGTAAAGGTTACATGGAAAAATAGGACAGGGTGAACAAAGAAGTTTTGTTGTCGAAACAAGGGAAAACAGGGTAGACCCTAGAAACGAAGTGCTCAAAACAAGGGACTAGCCTTCCATGCATTTTTTTTTTTTGGGTCGGCCTTACTCTAATCCTATTCTAATACTCACTTCGACTTTTCGTTGCTTCGCTGCCGGGCGTGAAGTCAAACCCACCCCTAAATAAAATCATTCCCCGACCCCAATCCCCCCTGAAAATGTGGGGATTTGAACCCCTCACCTCCCTTTCCAAGCTGAAAGGGTGGCCACGTGGTTGCCTTCCATGCATTTGCACCTTTGATTTTGGTTCCGCCTCTTGAGTATAGAGAGCACCAAGAGAATATGTAAAGGCTAATAAATAATGTACCGAGACAGCATAGCATGATGATAATTTAATCACACAATCTTGCGTCGAGTCACATGTTAAATCGTCAATTCATCTTAAAAAGAAAAAGACACAAATCCATTCAACCTAGATGCATCATCTAGTATGAACTAGGAAGTAAAGTGAACATACTCACTATGGTGAATATTGCTTCAGACAAACATTGTATGCAAAAGTTATAGTTTAATAAAATCTATTTACTTACCACAAAATTAGAGTTTCCATGAAATGAAGTCTATTTTCCAATGATAATGTCTTGGGTAAGACCATCCAAATCTAAAAACCAAAAAAGAAATTAAATAAAGCATTCACTTAATAGATAATTATGCAAATAAATTACAAGATAGAAAGAAATACATATGACTTACCAGCCTCAAACTTTTCCGCGTTCTCAATGCATTCTTCAACATTGATCGGTACTCAGCTCTCAATCAATCTTGAGTGCAAATCAAACCTTCCACCACTTTAGGAGTCAAAGAACTTCGAAAGTCATCAAATACATATCTCGACGTACTAAAAGTCGACTCAGAAGCAACAGTAGTCACGGGAATAGATAAAACATCTCAAGCGATCAAGATAATATTTTATACTTTAACCCAGTACTCTTCCACCACATCAAAATGTTGAGATTAAAGACTTCTTCACTTTCATTTTCAAGATACCGATCAAGCTCAGATTTGTTTTTATCCAACACTCTTTTCTTCATATGGAGAAAGCTTTTATACCAAAAATCATAGATTTCACACTCATTGTCATCAATATTGGCATTGGAAGCACTGCTATTATTACTCACACTTGAACCGCTAAAATTTTCTTTACTAGAAGAACCATCAAAAGATTGCTCATAAAATTTATATAAACGTTCCTAGGCAACCTTCACTCTATTATGCATCTCATCAATTTTTGCTTCATCATCATAAACTTGTTCAAAACAAAACTTCACATAATTCAACTTTTTTGTAGGATCCAATGCAACCGCAATCAACACTATCATATTTACTTTATCTAGATTCTCATAATACTTGTCAAACTTCTTTTTCATTTTTGTACCCATAGCTTGAAGCTTTAGGTTCAAGGAATTCGCCATTATTCAAATATTTTATACAACTTAGCCATCCCTTCAAAATAATCATTTGAAGTAACATATGAACTCCCCGACATCCTTTTGGTTGCATCATAAAACCGTTTCAAAAATTTAGAAAGAATGATGGCATTTTCCCAATCTTCATCTTGAGGAGCATCATTGTCAATCACCCTTAAGAAAAATAAATCTTCTTCTTCCATCATTTCAAAAGCTTTCCTGAACTTTATGGCGGTGTTTAACATTATGTAAATGGAGTTCCATCTAGTGGCAACATTAAGACAGATCGAACATTTATATGCAATCCTCTCACTCTCAATACAAGACTAGAATATCTTAGCTCTAGCAGGAGAAGTCCTCACATATCTAACTACGTTTCGGATACGTACAATAAAATCACACACCTCATTCAATCCATCTATTACTATCAAGTTAAGTATGTGAGCCACACCTCATATGTAAAGCGTCACCATTCAAAATCAAAAACCCTCCTCTTGAAAACCTTTTCTTCAAATAATCAATGGCCAAACATTTGAACTAGCATTATCCACGGTTATTGTAAATATCTTTTTTTTCTATTCCCCGGTCATGAATACATTTCTCCACCATTTTTCAAATCTCTCTACCCTTGTGACTATGCATTACCACCAAATTGATGATTCTTTTATGCAACTTCCAATTTTCATCAATAAAATGTGCAATGAGACATAAGTAGTTCAAATTTTGAATATAACTCCACATGTTAGTTGTGAGTGCAATCCTAGATTTAAGCTTACCAAATGAAGTTTTCAAATAAGTTTTTTCACTCTAATACAATTTCATATGATCTCTAGCCATCGTAAATCTTGAAAGATGTTGGAAAAGAGGCTGTAATTCGATGACAAAATCGCGAAAATTAACACGCTCAACCATGGAAAACGGTTGTTTATCAATAATAATCATCCAAGCAAGCATGTGCCTACAACATTCTTGATCAAACTTCCACATCGTTAAGACGCTATCACCACTAATAGTATTTTCCCCTACCTCGCCAGTCACATCTCCCTTACGTGATGTAATCAACATTTGCTTTTTATCTACATGAGATACTTTTGCACTTTTTCAAGTGCTTCCACATAGTAGATATTCCATGATCAACATTATACACATATTCAACCCCACAATAAATGCACTTCACCCTAATGGTTTTTTGTATTTTCTCATCTATGATTCTCGAAAAATTATCCCAAGTCTCTGATTGATTAACTCGCTTTTTACCCAGAGGAGGACGAGAGTTGGCTGACCTCACCTTGTTTGCTGCATCCACAGTTGCGAATTCTACTTCATCAGTTTCATGGAATGGCAATTCCATGAGCGGACTTATTTCATTATGTCCATCCACTTCCATTGATATATTTTTATCTTGATCCATCGACTAAAAATAGAAAGAGCAAATCAGCCTCAGATAAGGACAATCGAGACCTACAAGGAAATCATAAGAATCTTCACATCAGCAAAATGGAATTAATGCTTATCGATAAAATCTCTAAATTTTGATACTGTCCAGCTATCGGTTAGATATAGTTGCAAGTTTACAGGACAGAGGAGGGTATATAAAATGGGAAGCCAAATAGTGATTATATTCAAGTCAACTCCATGTTAAGATCACCACAGTTGTAGAGAAGTTTTTGCATGGAGCGAACAAATTAAAGAAGAAATCAATCGGGGGAGTTAATTGATAATTCTGAACACTGCTTGAAAATGTTAATTGTAAACAGTGCTATGCAATTCAACTATTAATAGTTGGCCATATTTTCTTCCAACTTGCAAAATGGAGTATATAAAACATACACATGTAGGTTAGCACAAAGAAACACACAAATGTCGTCGAGAAAAGGCAGAAAAGAAGCTAAATGCTGATTAAATAGAGAAATTACCCAGCTTTGTTCCCACAAGAATTATTGGCACACCAAGCGCATAATGCTTTAATTCCATAATCCACTAGAAATAATAAGTGATAACATATCAACATACAAAATCATGTAGACAAAAAAACAAAAGCCCATTATATACTGTTAAGCTCTCTAACCTTCTTTGAAATGTTTTCGTAATTGGCCTTGCTTATGAGAGAGAAAGCAAGTATGAAAACATATGCTCCCCGGTAACTTAGAGGTCTTAATCTGTTATAATCCTCTTGTCCTGTTCAACGAAATGAAAAAGACAAAAACAATTAAATGCCAAATCAATTCGCAAAATCATGAACAACAAAAGAAGTAGAAATTACCAGCAGTATCCCACAATCCCCGATTAATAGTACTTCCATTAACGTCAAAATCTCTAATTTATGATACTATCCAACCATCGGTTAGATTTAGTTGCTTCACTAACTTACATAATGAAGCCGAAGGAGCACTCTCTTACCATCAAAGGATCCATATGTTAACAAATTATAAACCTGTCATGAGTTTCTTCATTTTAGTGTGTTCGGACTTTTGTTAACATGCAAGTGGCACAATAAATGCAGAGAAGTGATAATAACACTCGGACTAGAGTGGAGTCACAAACCCACCAACAAGAAGTGACAAACGGACGGGAGGCGACAGCGAGCTGTGTTCTTACGGGGTGCCAACAAGAGGCGAACCACCTGGCGACGATGGTGGCGACTAGCGAGGGCGCGGCGGATCCAGGGTTGCTCAACAATCGTTGCGAGGGCTTCACGAGGAGGAGGAGTCAGAATCAGACAAAAAATCGCTCCAAAAGTCAGCGATCCCTCTCCTCTCTCCCTCCAATTCCCTCCGTCCTCGTGAAAGTCTCTCCACCCTGCTCCTTCCCTCTGACCAGGGTTGCCCAGCAACCGTTGCTGCCTTGTTGCTGCAAGATCAGGATCGCACGAGCTTGAAGAGAGATTGAGAGAGAAATATCCTACAATTGAGAGAAAGGGGGGTAATAAAGAGATGGGATAACACGAAAAGAGAGACTGAGAGAGGGGCAGAATGCTCTTAGGGTTTTATCTTTTTAGTAATTTCTGAAAACTGGGTCCAAATCCGGTCCGATTCTTGGGTGGGTCTTCACTTGGAACCGGTAACCGGACCGGTTCTAACTAGTTCCCAAAAATTGGAACCGGTTCTACCATGAGCGGGTTCCCGGAACAGTTTTCCGGGTGGTCCAATCCGGGTTCTAGGTAAACCCGGTTCGGTTGCTCAGTCCTAAGTCTAAGCAAGGTCATCATCGGTCACGGGCGAGGGCTACGACGGCCTTACCAGCCACAAGTGAGAGGCTCATGACCTTGCCCAAACCAAGCAAGGGTCGTTAGCAATTTTCAGCCAAAATCTATCAGATTGACTCAATTGGAGCAATTAAAAGGTTTGAGATTATATTGACAAAATTGCAATATGTTTAAGATCTTTTGGACTATTTTTCCAAAAATTAATGTATTCCATTACAAAATAAGGAAGAGAGAGAGAGAGAGAGAGAGAGAGAGAGAGAGAAAGGAAAAAAGAAAAGAAAAGAGCATTTTCTTATTCATTTTTCCGTAGGATCGAGTTGAAAGGCTTCAATAGAAACTAGATGCTACATATATTTATAAGCAGCGACCGAAACAAACAATGTTGTTTACAGGTTTGTTATTCCTTGCAAATATGATGCTTGATTGACTTGCTTTGGATAACCCACCTGTCATGGTGACTAGTGAGTGCCATGAAAGTGAAGTCCTTAGCTGCAGTTTAGCGATTATTGTAATAATCAGTGAAGCAATTTTTTTGTTTCCCTTGTATCCGCTCGTGAACCAAGTAATAAAGAGGACTCGTTTTCAAGATTCATTTTGTGTAAATGTTGCTTAACTCTAACCACTGGTTTGATAACTGAGATCTTATTTTTTTTTTCAATCCTCACTAATGTTCAAGATTTGGCATGCATTGGTGTGATTGGGTTCTTCACACAATTGATATAGGTTACACACTTAAAATGAGCTTGCCAAGGAGTGAGAAGTACTGCTTTTAGGTGAATTCCTTCGTTCTGTTACTTGTAATGTGTCAAAGAAGTGAAGGGACTTTGTAGAAGATTTCTACATTGTCTGTTCTATTGTATTTTCCCCCTTTTGTTCTATTAAGAGATAGATGACAGGCAAGTTCTAGAGAGATGCAATTGATAATTTTATTTCTAATGAATAATCTAGGCAATAGGTATGTAAGACAAAGCAGTTGACTTTCGTGTACATTGCCTTATGTAAACACCTAATTTGGTTGCTTTCATGAGAGAGAGGTGACTGGAAGGTCCCTTGCATTCTCATGTTTGTTGTGCAGCAATGAAATGATCAAGGCTCTCCATCAAATGCAAGACTCTCATGCATGAGTAGCTATTTCCGCATAATTAGTGTGGAAAGCACACTCATGCTCAAATGCTCTGCACTCCTTTTCTTTTTGTGAAAATTCTAGGTCTACCAAAGAGGCATATACTACTATTCCTCAGTTTAAGGATGGAATCTGTGAGAGCATCCGTGCATTGCAATTTCCGTAAGTGCATTTTGTGTTTCTTGTAAGTGGGGACAATGAAGAGGGTTCTCGAGTTTCTGTTGTGACCACATAAGTTTAGCTAGTGGAGCAATCGAGTTTCATCTCCTGTTGCTGATGCTCATATAAGGTAGAGAGCAGTTCGTGAGTCATGTTGTTATTAGTTATATAAAATACTATTTGACTATTCTGATTAAAACCAATATAATCAAGAAGTTTGCTGTTGCCAATCCATCATCCATGTTTTAACTCTCTCTTTTGACTATTCTGATTAAAACCAATATAATCAACAAGTTTGCTATTGCCAATCCATCATCCATGTTTTAACTCTCTCTCTCTCTCTCTCTCTCTCTCTCTCTCTCTCTCTCTCTCTCTCTCTCTCTCTCTCTCTCTCTCTCTCTCTCTCTCTCTCTCTCTCTCTCTCTTAATCCTACTCAATAGGAAATGATTAAGAAAGGATGCAACCTGGGTTTCAAGTCAAGACCGAGTCAAGAGTTGAGGAAGTACATCAATAAGACCTCCACTTAAGCTATCCTTTTGGACGAATTATTAAAAGACTAAGCATCTATTAGCTCTGTGGATGGCTTGACCATCACATGTCATGATATATTATAGTTGTCATGATATATTGCCATTAGTTATAACTAACCGATGCTTACAGTTTGGTCATCATCTATCAATCCTCACCCGACGGACAAGAACTCTTTGCCTCTATCTAAGCTTCATAAGTTTCCGCCATCCTCCAAACTACAACTTAAGCATCCAAGGGCCAATCCAAGAAATCACCTCGGAGGCCCTAACCTGCGTTCATGGTTGCAGCTCCAATTGGTGGAGGAAGCCTTAACAAATCCTTGGATATTTACACTTAACAGCTAAAACTTAGCTTAAACGAAAAGAATTGAAACACAAAATCCTCATCGAATCAAATATATAAATATTGCAATTAATCATTTGAGATTGGTGAGATGCTTATTGACAACATTGATGTTTACTAATTTCACTGTCCATAATGATTTGCTTTTCATTGTTTATTCGAAAATATATGTCACTTGAAATGTGTAGTGTAGAAATTCAGAAAATACAGTTAAATTATTCCCCTCTTTCATGCGACCAAGGTTCTTGTAGAATTCTTTTATAGTTCACTTGAAAATATAAGGCGCTAATGTATAAAAGAGAAGAAAAATAGTTAACCACACTTAATGAGTCAATATATTTTCGACTCTCCATTGCTTTTCCCTGTTCAAAGTTCAAACGCTATGTTATGCCTTCACTCGATTTTGTTTTTTGTGTAGAACCAACACGATATATCAAGCAAGGCAGCAGAATAGATAAAACAATAGAAAGAAAACACCCAGACGTCATCACTAGATGTAAAATTCGAAGTATCGAAAGCACAAATTCAGATTTCAGTACAATTTTACTTCCAATGACCTAACAATTTCGTGTTCAGAAAAAGAATTGCTAACTTTCTGTACAAACCGTGTATCTATCTTGTCACTTCACTAATCTGTTTACTTCATCAGTGTTAACAAGTCAAACATTTTAGCTATGGCTTAAAAGCATGGTTCGATCCAAAGCAAAGGAGAAGATTTCCCCTCGACATGCAGCTCGACCGTACCATCTTCGAGGTGGTATATTCCCATGCCTGTGTCTCCTCCATCTTCAAAAAACTGGGACGATGAGTGACGAACGTAAGTAAAATAAATACAATTCGGCTTGATGAGATGATCTTCATCGACTTCCAAAGAGAAGGAAGAATTGTGGCCCAAGAAGAGGGACGTGTTCCCCAAGTTCTCAACTTCTGTGCACATTTGAATATCCAGGTCAATCTTGAGAACACGGAATCGAAAGGTTATGGTAGATGTTAGTCCTTCCTGTAGTGACACAAACAACAGAGATCCCGTTGTTGATTGCACTAGACACACTTGATTCACATACCAAAGGGATACTGGGGTATACTCATGCTTGAATACTGGGAGTCTTTGCGGCATCTGGAAAACTACTTGAGCCTCAAATGGAGTTGGTCCATCAACATCGCACCTCAATATGGTATCCTCAAAATCGACAGCAACAAAGGACCCCTTATAATATATGACATCATAAATCTTTTCTTCTGTGGGGGAGTTCACTGCCGTCCACTCCTCTTCACCGGGTTTCCAAAGCCCTAACTGTCCAGTGTCATAGATGACCATGACCTTGTAATCTGGAGATGTAGTAGGGCTATCAGATAGGACGAACTTACGGACGAATTCAACATCAAAGAAAGGCAAATCTTCGATGTTGGGGAACTTATTCCAATTGGGAAGCTTAATAATATGACTGTAACGAGACATGGGATTCTTTAGCA
Organism: Eucalyptus paniculata subsp. matutina; assembly: GCA_017140255.1. Taxonomy (NCBI): domain Eukaryota; kingdom Viridiplantae; phylum Streptophyta; class Magnoliopsida; order Myrtales; family Myrtaceae; genus Eucalyptus; species Eucalyptus paniculata. Next base: position 32,049,231 of record CM029442.1, on the reverse strand, counting down.
TGTGGAATTCCCCGTCTCTGCTGGTCGTCAACACCCAACCTCGCGAAGAGAAATATCCATTCGCCATCACTTCTGGCAACAGCTTTTTGTGAACATGCTGACATGAGAGGCAGAAAAACTCACGCTGCGGCATCCCATTTTTGTCTGTGAGCATCAACCATGGGATATCGCTCCACTCTTTGACAGCAGTGGATTGCCATGAGCGGCACACTGCTCGGAACGCCGATAAATTCTTCGGACAAAGGCGCTGGGAGCATAGTTGTAACAACTCTGGTGGGAGCTCTGCCCAGTTTCTCGCCACACTAAATTAAAAGAAGAATCCGACAAGGGAGCTAGAAAATCAGAATGGAGAAAGATCAGGAAGACTATCAGGTACCTCATGCGCATCCAAATCAGGTTTAATATTTAAAGAATCCACTTATCTCACACAAATCCCATCAACACATGCCTTCTTGAACTTGTTTCTTTCAGAGAAGATGCATTCTGACTTCACTCAGACATTTCATCGAATAAGTGGCATGCACTTTGAGTAATGAACTTCCGCTCACATATAAGGCCAAGAATCACTATCAGGTCATGACTACAGCTTCAATGCACATTCGAGACATTGATAAAGCTTTTAACGGAGACGAATTTCACATCAATTTCCACCAAATCACATTAACACATGCCTTCAGAGGACATGCATTATGCTTTCACTCAGACATTTCATCGAATAAGTGGCATGCACTTCGAGTAATGAACTTCCCCTCACGTAAGAGACCAAGAATCACTATCAGGTCATCACCACAGGCTCAATGCACATTCGAAACACTGATGAAGCTTTAAACAGAGACGAATTTCACATGGGCCTCCACCACATTTCTCAGACTCGATTACCCATATTAAAATTGAGAATCTACTCCCGTACCTGGTAGATGCCATGACCAGGAGCACCCCCGATCGAACTGAGAACCGGGATTCCCAAGAAATTCGTCGCCGGTGGGTCGACGCTGCAGAGCACTGCAACTGCTGCGCCTTTAGAAACTTGAAGACGGGCGGTGATGGATGATGCCCCGGACACCCTTCAGAAACAACGGAGAAAAAGCTCAAAGATGGAATCCAGAAGATTCTTTCGGCTCTCACTTCTTTGACGGATGTGTACGAATGGCGGAAGGCGGTCGTCGGCGAACGCCGGTGTCCGGCCAGCCGACGGCGGGTTTCTTGCTCGCGGGCGTCGTCCCTTGGGCGTTCGTCTGTCGTTGCAGAGAGAGCGAGCGAAATAACAAGGGGATGGAGGAGGAGGGGCTCCACTTGTTTAAATGGCCAAACTGATGGGCTGAGTTTGGAGCCCACACCGGATGGGCCAAATTAGATCAAAATCTATGGGCTTCGGCCACAGTTATCTGGATGAACGGAACAGGCCCAATCAGATTGAGGCCTTTTATTTACGGCGGTTATAAAATTTCGAAATAAAAATTGATTTCGTCAGAAATTGATTTCTCAATTTCTATTTCAAAAACCGGTAAGCCTAAAAATTTTAGGGTGCGTTTGTTTGTGTTTTGTTTAAAAATCGTTAAGAATGTAAATGAAAAAAGTGTTTCTCGGGAACAATTTTCAACAAAAAAACGCGCGTTTGGTAGACTTTTTTAACAAAAAAAATAAATAAAACACGTTTGGTAAATTTGTATAATTTTTTTATTTCTTTTATTTTTTATATTTTTTTCTTTTTTTTCCTTTTTTTTTTTTTTTTTTCTTTTGGCGGCGACCGCGAAAAGAAAAAGGAAAGAAAATAAGAAGAAAAAGAAGAAGAAACAAAAAAGTGTTTCTAATTTGTGTTTCAAAAATAAGAAACACAAAATTTATGTTTCTTATTTCTGTTTTTTTTGTTCCCGGAACAAAAAACAAATTTTTGTTCCCGGACAGAAATAAGGTGCAGCCAAACGCACTTTAGCTTCGATTTCTTCTTCAAATCTATTTCGAATAGAAATCTGTTTCAGAAATAGAGAAATCAAATCGAATTCTACCAAACGGATTTATGTTCCAAACATGTTCCAAGGAACAGAGAAACTAATAAATCAAGAAACAGAAATTTTATCATGCGCACCCTTGTTATCCGTCCATCATTTCATTTTTTATTGCCCCATGGATTTATTTATTTATTTTTGCACATATCACAAAATTTGGATTCAATTCGTCGGCAAAATTTCATGGGTCGGAAAAGTTATAAACGCATGTGCGCATGAGGTAAAGGTTGCATGGAAAAATAGGACCAGTTGAACAAAGACGTTTTGTTTTCAGAACTTCATTTTTTGAATTAATATGGTTTGTTAAAATTCATGTAAGGATTAATTTCATCACGATTAAATAGGTTGGCACATTTATTGGAAAAAAGGAAAGAAAGGATCCAAATTGTTTTGGTGCCATGATATTAAGAATTGCCGGCGGTCTGCCTTTTTCGAAATCCAATGATATTTTTAAGGAAAAATTTTATTTATTTTTTGGAAATAACTATGGGAAAGTTTCAAATGGGTTTATCTCTTATAGACAGGCGGTGTATGAATTGATTCGGAGCAAGTCCCTTTTTTTTTTCCTAATAACTGTAAAGTAAACTTGGCCATCGTTAGTTATATGGTGGCAAGATTTATTTTAGGAAAATTTTAAAGTCGCAATATCGAGTACAAAGTATTAAAATTAAAAGATCTTATTAATTTTTCTGAATTTGTGTTGCTGCAATGGTACGGCGTACATAATATATCCTTGCAATTGAATTTTTTTATTAATTGTCCAAAAAAATCGTAAATGTAGTATTACACTCTTATCAATTTAGTTCTAAATTTTTTAATTTTGCCAATTGAATCTATTTATCCAAATCTAGCTGGAAATTACTAATATGGATGTTGTCTATATTACATGGAACAGTTCGCACTAACATAGATAATTTGTAATAATATTTTAAATTTTTTTGTATTTTGTATTTTTTGTATTTTTCCTTCTTTTTTTTCCTTCCTTGTTTTCCCACTCTAGCCGGTGAGTTCATTGGCTGACCATCACTAGTCACAAGTGAGGGTCAGCAACCCCCACGTGGTCTAGGTGAAGCTATCATCGACCATGGGCAAGGACCGTGACACTCTCACTAGCCACATCCCTAGGCGAGGGGTTTGTGGCCTCACCCATACCAAGCAAGGGTCCCCAGCAATCGTCAACGATTTTCGGCCAAAATTGACCAAATTAACTCAATTGATTAAACATGAAATGGTTTAAAAATTAATAGATAAAATTATAAGATTCAAGACTAAATTGACATAATTGCAATAGGTTTAATACTTTTTGGATAATTTTCCCAAAAAGACAATATATTCCACTTGGGAAGAGAGAGAGAGAGAGAGAGAGAGAGAGAGAGAGAGAGAGAGCACTTTGGAGTCTTCTTGCACACTAAATCGATTTCTAATCTATAAAGTACTTTTGAATTCAAATTATTGGGTATTCTCTTTTGTTTTAAAAGATACGCTTTCACAAAATTAAAGGTCGTTGAACACTAACGTAAAAGGGGAAAACTTAATTTTTGTCTTATTTTGGTGGATTTTATCAAGTTCTATTTTTCTTAAAAGATATATAATTACCGTAAGCATGTCTAAAAGGATCCGCACCAATATTTAGTTTGAGCATTGATAATTCTGCATCAAATAACCCTTAACTAACTAAATGTCTAAGAAAATATGTTTTTCCATTCTCATTATGTGGTTAAGGTGCATTTCTAGATAATTTTGTTCAAGCATGTTTATGGAGGTGTCGGGTTGTGTATTAGTTAAAATGAAGTGACATAGGATATTGGACAATATGTAGTTTGACACTAAGAAATCAAAAGAAGAAGATTGCAAAGGAAAATTGCGCGCGAGAGGAGAAAAATATGTGAAAAATTTGCATATGGATCTCTCCAATTCGTGAAAAGTCGCCTTGAGTATCTCAATTTCAATTCCAAACAATGATGCCAAGCTTTGCCAAAAAAAAAAAAAAAGAATATTTCACCTCTTATTTGTGATTATCTTGGAGGATTGGAAACATAAATTAACGATGATCTTGTCTCTTCTTTATCTCCTAATTAAATAGGAGAAAATTATTAAAAAATCATAAATCTATTATAATTGTGTTAATGCAATCATAAATTTCTTTTTATTTTTTTGCCAATTTAATCATAAATCTTTTACAATAGTGTCAATTCAATCTATCCTATCAATTTTGGCCTACCTGTAGCTAATGTTGACGTGGATGCCGATCGCTCAGTTGACATAAACCTAGAAATTTTTTTTTCTTTACCTTTTCTTATTCCTTTTTCCACAATAATTCAATGACGACTTATGATTCCTCACTCTTCTTTTTCTTTACCTTTTCTTATTCCTTTTTCCACAAGATCGAGTTGAAAGGCTTCAACAGAAAGTAGCTACCATAGATAAGCCAAAACAATGTTGTTTACAGGTTTGTTATTCCTTGCAAATCATTATGCTTGATTGACTTGCTTTGGATAACCCACCTATCATGGTGACTAGTGAGTGCCATGAAAGTGAAGTCCTTCGCCACAATTTAGTGATTATCGTAATTATTAGTGAAGCCATTTTTTTGTTTGCCTTGTATCCGCTCGTGAAGCAAGTAATAAAGAGGACTCGTTTTCAGATTCTTCTTGTGTAAACATTGCTTCACTTTTACCAATGGTTTGAGAACTAAGATCTTTTTTTTTTAGTCCTCACCGATGTGCAGGATTTGGGAGGCATTGGTGTGATTAGGTACTTCACACAATTGATAAAGGTTACACACTTAAAATGAGCATGCCATGGAATGAGAGGTACTGCTTTTAGGTGAGTTCCTTGGTTCTGTTACTTGTAATGTGTCAACTAAGTGAAGGGTTTGCAAAAGACATCTACATTATCTATTCCATTGCACTTTCCCCCCTTTTGTTCTATTAAGAAATAGATGATAGGCAAGTGCTAGAGAGACACAATCGAGTATTTTATACCTAATGAATGATTTAGACAATAGGTATCTAAGACAAAGCAGTTGACTTTCATGTACATTGCCTTATGTAAACACCTAATTTGGTTGCTTCCATGAGAGAGGTGACTGGAAGGTCCCTTGCATTCTCATGTTTGTGGTGCAGCAACAAAATGATCAAAGGCTCTCCATCAAATGCAAGAATCTCATGCATGAGTAGCTATTTCCGCATAATTAGTGTTGTAATAAGTGGAGAGCACGCTCATGCTCATATGCTTTGCACTCCTTTTCTTTTTGAGAAAATTCTAGGTCTACCAAAGAGGCATGCAACATTAACCTACTATCTCTCAATTTAAGGACAATCTATGAGAGCATCCATGCATTGCAATTTCCGTAAGTGCAATTTATGCTTCTTGTAAGCAAGGGCAACGAAGAGGAGAAGCTTTTGGGTTTTCAAGTTTCTATTGTGACCGCATAAGTTTAGCTGGTGGAGAGATCAAGTTTCATCCCCTATTGCGGATGCTCATATAAGGTAGAGATAAATTTGTAAGTTATGCAATTATTAGTTATATAAGATACTACTTTTACTACAACAAATTAATCAACAGCATTTGCTATTGTCAATTCATCCATGTTTTTACTTTGACTCTGGTACTTCACTCTAGTGTTATCAATAAATGACTTTCGATTGTTTCTAATAATGATGGATTTGGCAAGCCACTAGACCGTCAAGAGTCCATAGTAACCCCACCTGATGAAGGGATGCAACTCAAATTTTGAGTCAAGACCAAGTCAAGATAGGTCAACTTGGTGAGACCTCCACTTAAGCCATCGTTTTGGAGGAATTATTAAAAGACTAAGCATCTATTAGCCCTGGGGGACAGTTTGACCGTCACATGTCAACACATATGATAGTTGTCATGATGTGTTGCCATTTATTATGACCGATCGATACTTCATCATCTGTCAATCCTCACCCAACGGGTAAGAACTCTTTACCCCTATCTTTTTTTTTTTTTTTTTTGGTCGGAAACTTTACCCCTATCTAAACTTCATTAGTTTCCACCATCTCCAAACTACGACTTAAGCATCCAACGGCCAATCCGGGCAATCAACTTAGAACGCCCTAACCTGTGTTCTTGGTTACAGCTCCAATTTTGGAGGAAACCTTAACAAATTCTTGGATATTTACACTTCATAGCTAGAATCTAGCTATACGAAAGAATCGAAGCACAAAATGTTCATCGAATCAAATATGTAAACATTGCAATTAATCATTCAAGATTGGTGAGATCCTTATTAACAAAATGGATATTTACTAATTTCAATGGCCATAATGATTTGCTTTTCATTGTTTACTAGAAAATGTATGTCACTTGAAATTTGTAGTGTAGAGATTCGGATAATACAGTTGAATATCCCCCTTTCATGCGAGCGAGGTTATTGCAGAATTCTTTTTGGTCTGTGGAATTAATGAAAGGCATAATGAATAAAGAAAAAGGAAGAATAGTTAACCCCACTTAAGGAATCAATATTATATTCAACCCTTCATTTTTTTCCTTGTTCAAAGTTCAAACCCTATGTTTTGCCTTCACTCTTTTTGTTTTTGTGTAGAACAGACATCCAGACGGCTAATACAAAAATATCGCCAATATTAAGTGTAAAATTCGAAGCATTAAAAGCAAAATTCAGATGTCAGTACAATTTTACTTCCAATGACCTAACAATTTCAAACATTTAAAATTAATTGCTAACTTTTTGGACTAACCGTGTATCTATTGCTTGTCATTCCACTAATCTGCTAACTTCACCATTGACAACAAACCAAACTTTTTAGCTATGGCTTAAAAGCATGGTTCGATCCAAAGCAGAGGAAAAGATTTCCCCTTGACATGCAGCTCGACCGTACCATCTTCGAGGTGGTATATTCCCATGCCTGTGTCTCCTCCATCTTCGGTAAACTGGGACGATGAGAGACAAGAGTAAGTAAAATAAATACAATTTGGCTTGATGAGATGATCTTCATCGACCTCCAAAGAGAAGGAAGAATTGTCGCCCAAGAAGAGGGATGTGTTCTCCAAGTTCTCAACTTCTGTGCATGTTTGAGTATCCAGGTCAATCTCGAGAACACAGAATCGAAAGGTTATGGTAGATGTTAGTTTTTCCCTTGACACAAACAACAGAGATCCTGCCATTGATTGCACTAGATACACTTGATCCAATTCCCAAAGGGATCCTGAGGGATACTCATGCTCGAATTCTTGGAGTCTTCGAGGCACCTCGAAAACTACTTGAGCCTCAAACGGAGCTGGTCCATCTACATCGCACCTCAATATCCTATTTTCATGATCGACAGCAACAAAGGACCCCTTGTAATATATGACATCGTAAAATCCAAGTGCATGGGAGTTCACTGCGGTCCACTCCTCTTCCCCAGGTTTCCAAAGCCCTAACCATGCTTCGTCATAGATGAACATGACCTTGTAATCAGAAGATGTAATAGGGCAATCAGATAGGACAAACTTACTGACCAATTCAACATAAAAGGGAGGCAGAGCTTCGATGTTGGGGGACTTATTCAAATTGGGAAGCTTAATAATATGACAGTAACGCGACATGGGAGTCTTTAGCATGCGGAATTCCCCGTCTCTGCTGGTTATCAACACCCAACCTCGTGAAGAGAAATATCCATTCGCCATCATTTCTGGCAAGAGCTTTTTGTGAATCTGCTGACATGAGAGGCAGAAAAACTCACGCCATGGCATCTCATCTGTGTCCGTGAGCATCAACCATGGGATGTTGCTCCTCTCTTCGACAGCAGCAGATTGCCACGAGTGGCACACTGCTCGGAATGCCGATAAATTCTTCAGACAAAGGCGCTGCGAGAATAGTTGTAACAACTCTTGTGGGAGCTCTGCCCAGTTTCTCACGATTCTAAATTCAAAGCAGAATCCGACAAGCGAGATAGAAAATCAGAATGGAAAAGGATCAGTAAGACTTTCAGCTACCCCGATGTGCATCTAAATCAGGTTTACTATTTAAAGAATCTGCGTATCTCACACAAATCACATCAACACATGCCTTCTTGCCCTTGTTTCCTTCAGAGAACATGCATGCCGATTTCAGTCAGACATTTCATCGAATAAGTGGCGGCATGCACTTCGAGTAATGAACCTCCCCTCACGTCCAAGGCCAAAAATCACTATCAGGTTATCGCTACAGGCTCAGTGCACATTCGAAACACTGATAAAAGCTCTAACCAGAGACGAATTTCACATGCGCCTCGATCACATCTCTCAGACTCGATTACCCATATCAGATTGAGAATCAACTCTCGTACCTGGTAGATGCCATGACCAGGAACACCCCCGATCGAACTGAGAACCGGAATTCCCAAGAAATTCGTCGCCGGTGGGTCGCCGCTGCAGAGCACAGCAACTGCTGCGCCTTTAGAAACTTGAAGACGGGCGGCGATCGATGATGCCCCGGACACCGGTCAGAAACAACGGAGAAAAAGCTCAAAGACGGAAGGAGAATTTGCGATTCAATTTCTCAGCGAAATTTCAGGTTGCGGCAAAGTTAAGGCATGTGCGCATAAGGTAAAGATTACATGGAAAAATAGGACGGGGTGAACAAAGACGTTTTGTTGTCGGAACTTTTTTCTTTTTCTTTTTTTATATAAATAATATGGTTTGTTAAAATTCATGAAAGAATTAATTTAATCACGATTACATGGGTCGACCCATTTATTGGAAAAAGAAAAGAAACAATCCAAATGATTTTCGTGCCCTTAATTTTAAGAACCGCCGGTGGTCCACCCTTTTTCAGAAACAATGATTTTTTAAGGAAATTTTCTTTTATTTATTTGTTGGAAATAACTATGGGAAAGTTTCAAATGAGTTTATCTTTTGTAGACGGGGAAGTGAATGAATTGACTCGTGAGTAAGTCCTTTTTTTTTTTTTTTAAATAACTGTAAAGTAAACTTGGCCATGGTTAGTTGTATGGTGGTGAGATTTAAACTAGGAAAATTTTAAAGTTGCAATATTGAGTACAGAGTATTAACATTAAAAGATCTTATTAATTTTTCTTAATTTGTGTTGCTGCAATGGTACATAGTACATAACATATCCTTGTAATTGAATTTTTTTTATTAATTATCCAAAAAATCATAAACATAGTATTATATTTTATCAATTCAATTCTAAACCTTTTTAATTTTGCTCATTAAGGTCAATTGAGCACATTCAACCAAATTTGGCTGGAGATCATTGATGTAGATGCACATCTATCACATGGTATGATCGGCGTTGACATAAATAATTTTTAATAATATTTTGAATTTTTTTTAATTTTGAATTTTTTTTTCCTTTATTTTTTTTTCTTTTCCTCCTTGTTTTTCCGACTCTAGTTGGTGAGGTCATTGGTCGACCATCACCAGCCACAGGCAAGTGTGACAACCCTCACTTGGTCTGAGCAAGGTCGTCGTCGGCCACAAGCAAGGGCTACAATGGCCTTACTAGCCACAAGTGAGGGCTCGTGACCCTGCCCAAACCAAGCAAAGGTCATTAGCCCTCATTAGCGATTTCCAGTCAAAATTGGCCAGATTGACTCAATTGAAGCAATTAAAATGTTTAAGATTATATTGGCAAGATTACAATAGGTTTAAGATTTTTTGGACTATTTTTCCAAAAATTAATGTATTCCATTACGAAATAAGGAAAAAAAAAAGGAGAGAAAAAAAAAAAAAAAAGAGAGCATTTTGAAGACTTCTAGCACACTAGATCCATTCTAATCTGCAAAGTACTTTTGAATTAGATTCTCGGGCATTCTTTTTGTTTTAAAATATACGCTTTCACAAAAGGCTAAAGAAAAATAATGGGATTTTATGATTAGTCGAATTAAGTGTTCAATAGGCACAGTATACTTTCATAGTTCGGAATATCAAAAACAAAAGTAAATGATGATAACCGAGATAGGTCTATCCCGACCAGCATCTCTAAGCAATCAGAACACAATCTCGTCTTCGGATTTTCTACATGCTTTAACATTGCCCACATGTCTTAACAACGGAGAGAATTCTCTCATGGTAAAATTGAATGCTCCATCAATTTCTAACTTGTAAGCTCTCCTCTACGGTCTACGTTACGAGCGGACATCTTAGGGTGTATTTTAATTATATATATTGGCAATGATAAGTCCCTCACAATTCAGGTTAAAGGTCGTTGAACGCTTATGTGAAAAGGGAAAGCTAATATTTTGTCTTATTTTGGTGGGTTATATATCAAGTTCTGTTTTTCTTAAAAGAAATAATTACCATACGCCTGTCTGGGAGGATCCCTGCAAATATTTATTTTGAGCATTGATAATTCTACATCAAATAGCCCTTGACTGGCCAAATGCCTAAGACAATATGTTTTTTCTTTGTCATAACGTGGTTAAGGTGCACTTCTAGATAATTTTGTTGGAGCATCTCTACGGAGGTGTCAGGTTGTGGATTAGTTAAAATGAAGGGACATTGGATATTGGACGATAAATAGTTTGACACTAAGAAATTAAAGATTATATAGGAAAATAGCGTTCGAGAGGAGAAAAATATGTGGAAAATTTGCATATAGATCTCTCAACTTCGTGAAAAGTCGCCTTCAGTATCTCAATTTCAATTCCAAATAATGATGCCAACCTTTGGCATAAAAAGAAAATCATTCCACCTCTTATTCATGATTATCATAGTGGGTTGGAAACATAAATTAAGGATGATCTTGCATTTTCTTTATCCCCTAACTAAAATAGGGAAAAATTAAAAAAATATATATATATAATATATATATAAACTTATTATAATTGTGACAATTCAGTTATAAACTTTTTTTTGGTCAATTTAGTCATAAATTTTTTATAATTGTGTCAATTCAATCCATCCGATCAATTTTGGCCAACTAGTATCAAATACTAACGTTGACACTGACAATTTGGTAGATGTTGACAGGACAAATTTTTTTACACCATTTTATTTTATTCAATTTTTTTATTAATTATTAATTTTTCCTTTTTCCTTTTCTTTTTTTTCTCCTCTTCCTCTTTTTCCAATTTTTCCCCACAGAGGCCAACAAGGGCCATGAGGGCCATGAAGCCCTTGCCGAAGCCTCACTAGCCACTATGGGAAAAGAAGCAAAAGAATGGAGAAGAGAAAAAAGGAAAAGGAAAAGGAAAAATTAATAAAAAATTTAAAATAAAAAAATATTATCAAAAATTATCCACTTCAAATAGGCGTCGGCTAACTAAAATTGGCTGGATGGACTGAATTGACAAAATTATAAAAATTCTAGAACTCAATTGGCAAAAAAAAAAACAAAAGATTGAAAACTGAATTGGCACAATTGCAATAGATTAGGACTTTTTTTGGTAATTCTCTCATTAAAATGAATATTGGTTCATGTTAACTATGTCCAAAAAACACTTATTGTTATGTGTATTCACGACATAAAGGTTGAATTTTTGAACAAGTCGGTACATAAAAAATGACAATGTTAATAATTTTCTTACATGGTTGTCTAAAAATTTGCTATAGGAACACTCTTTAACACAAGGAAAATGTTGAAGAGTGTCCATTGGGCCCCTGTTTTGGATATGAAATTTTCTATCTGAAGTGAGCAGCTTTGTTTTTTTTTTTTTTGGTCAACTAAGTGAGCGGCTTTGTTAAAATGGGTAATTCTTCAATTTTTCAAGGTGTTTGAAAATTTGTAATTCCCCACTCTTCATTGTGCCGATGCTCTAAGGGCACCTATTAACAAGATCCTTGACACATGTAGTGTACTTTCGTACCGTAGAGAATATAATTTTTTTTTCTTTTTGTTTACAAGTAACTTACAGCATTCTTATTGTTCGTTGATTGTAAGGAAATAAAATCCCCACTGCAAAAACTCTAGCAGTTAACACAGATTTATACAATACAAAAGGCATCACCTAATTACACATGTAGGTCGAAAATTTAAATCATGATATAATCGACATGTCTATTAAATTCGATATACAAGTCATCACTACAGCTTCAATGCACATTCGAGACATTGATAAAGCTTTAACCAGAGACGAATTTCACATGGGCCTTGACCACATTTCTCAGACTCGATTACCCATATTAAAATTGAGAATCAACTCTCGTACCTGGTAGATGCCATGACCAGGAACACCCCCGATCGAACTGAGAACCGGGATTCCCAAGACATTTGTCGCCGGTGGGTCGGTGCTGCAGAGCACAGCAACTGCTGTGCCTTTAGAAACTTGAAGACGACCGATGATCGATGATGCCTCGGACAGTGTTCAGAAACAACGGAGGAAAAGCGCAAATGCGGAAGGAGAATTCGTGATCCAGAAGATTTTTTCGGCTCTCGCTTCTTTGACGGATGTGTACAAACAGTGGAAGGCCATCGTCGGCGAATGCCGCTGGCTGGCCAGCAGACGGCGGGTTTCTTGGTCGCGGGCGTCGTCCCTTGGGTGTTCGTCTGTCGTTCCACAGTGTGAAACAACAAGGGGATGGATGATGGGCTCCACTTATTTTACTGGCCAAACTGATGGGGCCTTTTCTACTGCGGTTATTTAGGGGGTCCATGACAACTGTCTATTTCTGTTCCAGAAACAATTTTTCTATTCCAGACCTGTTTTTGAAATAGAAATCCGTTTGATAAACTTATTCCGTTTTTTTTTTTAATTTTTGAAAAAGATTTCTATTTCAAAAATAGGTTTGGAATAGAAATTAGAAATCGAAATTTTTACTTCTCTATTTCGAAATTTTTCTACTTCTCTATTTCTGAACAAAATGAGAAATAAAAAATTTTCTTATAATTCGTCAATCAGTCCTTCATCCGTTGCCGTCGACCACCGTCCGTCAATCGCTAGCCGCCCACCGGCCCCCGCCGATCGCCACCTGTCGCCAGCACTATCCACCGATCCGCTGCCATCCGTCACTACTATTCGCTAGTCCGCCGTCTGAAAGGAATAAATTTTTGTGTGATTATCAAACGAATTTCTATTTTTAGAGTAGAAATTTTGTGTCGTTATCAAACGAATTTCTATTTTTAGAGTAGCAATTTTGCGTCGTTATCAAATGGTTATTTTTGCTTAGAAACTTTTCTAGAAATAGAAATAGAAAAATCTATTTCTGTTCCAAAAACTATTTCGGAATAGAATGGTTATCATGCGCACCCTTATTATCCGTCCATCTTTTTTTTTTTTTTTTGCCCCATTGCTTTATTTTTCTTTTTTTTTTTTTTTTTTGCACATATCACAAAATTCGGGTTCAATTCATCGGAAAAATTTCATGGGTTGGAAAAGTTATAAACGCATGTGCGCATAAGGTAAAGGTTGCATGGAAAAATAGGACGGGTTGAACAAAGACATTTTGTTTTCGAAACTTGTTTTTTTGAAATAATAAGGTTTGTTAAATTCATGAAGGGATTAATTTTATCATGATTAAATAGGTTGGCACATTTATTGGAAAAAGGAAAGAAAGGATCCAAATTATTTTGGTGCTGATTAAGAATTGCCGGTGGTCTGCCCTTTTTCAGAAACGATGACTTTTTAAGGAAAATTTTTATTTATTTTTTGGAAATAACTATGGGAAAGTTTCAAATGGGTTTATATAAGACGGGCGGTGTATGAATTGATTCGGAGCAAGTCCTTTTTCTTTTTTCCTAATAACTGTAGAGTAAACTTGGCCATCGTTAGTTGTATGGTGGCAAGATTTGATTTTGGAAAATTTTAAAGTTGCAATATTGTGTACGGAGTATTAAAATTAGAAGATCTTATTAATTTTTCTTAATTTGTGTTGCTGCGATGGTATGGAGTACATAATATATCCTTGTAATTGAATTTTTTTATTAACTGTCCAAAAAATCGTAAATGTAGTATTACAGTATTGTCTATTCAATTCTAATTTTTTTTAATCTTGCCAATTGAATCTATTCAACCAAATTTAGCTAGAAATTGCTAATATGGATGTTGTCTCTTATATGGCACAGTTGGCGTTAATATAGGTAATTTGTAATAATATTTTAAATATTTTTTTTGTATTTTGAATTTTTATTTTACTTATTATTTTTCCTTTATTGTTTTCTTTTCTTCCTTGTTTTTCCAACTCTGGCCAATGAGTTCACCGGCCAACCATCACCAGTCACAAGTGAGGGCCAGCAACCCCCACTTGGTTTGGGGGAGGATTGTGACACCCTCACTAGCCACACCCCTAGGCGAGGGGTTCACGGCCTCACCCAGACCAAGCAAGGGTCCCTAGCAATCGTCAACAATTTTCGGTGAAAATCAATTAGATTGACTCAATTGATTAAACATGAAAAGGTTTAAAAATTATAAGATTCAAGACTCAATTGGTATAATTGCAATTGATTTAGTACTTTTTGGACAATTTTCCCAAAAACACAATATATTCCACTTTGAAAAAAAGAAAAAAGAAAAAAAAAAAAAAAAAGAGAGAGCATTATGGAATCTTCTTGCACACTAGATCGATTCTAATCTATAAAGTACTTTTGAATTTAGACTCTTAGGTATTCTCTTTTGTTTTAAAAGATACGCTTTTACAAAATTAAAGGTCATTGAACACTAACGTAAAAGGGGAAAACTTAATTTTTGTCTTATTTTGGTGGGTTTTATGAAGTTCTATTTTTCTTAAAAGATATATAATTATTGTAAGCATGTCTGAAAGGATCCATGCCAATATTTAGTTTGAGCATTGATAATTCTACATCGAATAACCCTTAACTAACTAAATGTCTAAGAAAATATGTTTTTCCATTGTCATTATGTGGTTAAGGTGCATTTCTAGATAATTTTGTTCGAGCATGTCTACAGAGGTGTCGTGTTGTGTATTAGTTAAAATGAAGTGACATAGGATATTGGACAATATGTAGTTTGACACTAAGAAATCAAAAGAAGAAGAATGCAAAGGAAAATTGTGCGGGAGAGGAGAAAAATATGTGGAAAATTTGCATATGGATCTCTCCAATTCGTGAAAAGTCGCCTTGAGTATCTCAATTTCAATTCCAAACAATGATGCCAACCTTTGCTGCAAAATAAATATTATTCCACCTCTTATTTGTGATTATCTTGGAGGGTTAGAAACATAAATTAAGGATGATCTTGCCTCTTCTTTATCCCCTAATTAAATATGAAAAAATTATTTAAAAAAATAATAAACCTATTATAATTGTGTTAATGCAATCATAAATTTCTTTTTTTTTTTTTTACCAATTTAGTCATCAACATTTTACAATACTTTGTCAATTCAATCCATTTAATCAATTTTGGTCTGCCTCTAGCCGATGTTGACGCGGATGTTGATCGCTCGGTCGACGTAGACCTAGAAAATTTGTTTATCATATTTTATTTTTAAGAAAATTTTATTTTATTAATTTTGACCAAAAATTTTATTAATCATTATTTTCTTTTCTTTTTCTTTTCTTTTTTTTTCTCCTCTTCCTTATCTTCCATTTTTTTCTCCCACAGTGGCCTGCAAGGGCCATGAAGCCCTCGTCGAACCCTCACTAGCCACCATAGGAAAAGAAGCAAAAGAAGGAAGAAGAGAAAAAAGAAAAGGAAAATTAATAAATTAATAAAAAAATTCGAAGAAAATAGAATATTATTAAAAATTATCCACGTTAGCATCGTTGGTCAAAATTGACAGGATGGACTGAATTGGCATAATTGTAAAAGTTTTAGGACTGAATCGGCAAAAAAACATAGAACTGAATTAACACAATTACAATAGATTATGACATTTTTTAGTAATTCTCCTATTAAAATGAATATTGGTTCTTGTTAACTATGTCCTAGAGATGCTTCTCGTTATGTGTATTCACAACATAAAGGTTGAATTTTCGAACAAGTTGGTATGTCAAAAATGACAATGTTAATAATTTCCTTACATGGTTGACTAACGATTTTTTTATAATAACATTCGTTAATACAAGAAAAATGTTGAAGAGTGTCTGTTGGGCCCCTTCTTTTGGATATGAAATTTGCTATTTAAAGTGAGCAGCTTCTTCTTCTTTTCTTTTTGGGGGGGGGGGGCTCTAATAAGTGAGTGGCTCTCTTAAAATGGGTAATTCCTCAATTTTTCAAGGTGTCCCGAAAATTGTTATTCCATCTCTTCATTAAGCCGATGCTCTAGGGGCATATATTGATAAGACCCTCGACGCATTTAGTGTACTTTCGGACTGTAGAGAACATAGGTTTTTTTTTTTTTTTTTTTTTCAAGTAACTTACAACATTCTTATGTTCGTCAATTGTAAGGAAATAAAATCCTCACTACAAAACTCCGGCAGTTGACACAGGTTTAATGTCTGTTACACGTGTAGGTTGAAAATTTAAACCATGATATCAACATCTATTAAGTTTGATATGCAAGTTATTCTTACTAACGAACTTTAGCTTTAATCCCACACAACCTGCAAGCCTAATAATTATATAACTTTTAAGATTCAAGTTGCAATCTTACCCTTAATATGAGAAAATCAGTTGCAACATGCACAAGATCAATGTCAACCAAAGAACTCAAGTTAGTCCCCATCTGAAAAGATGCATGAACTCCACTCCACCATTCAAAGAGACTACAATGATTTGAGCAACTGTAATATAAATCAGATAAAGTATTTTTTTCAATGTTTTCCTTTTCTTTGAATTTCTCTCAGTGATTCAGTTAAATAATTGGATGACTAAGTATCTTATAGCCAAATCACATGAGAGTCAATCACCTATTTTTGATGAAGTCACCAATACAATTCTCATTGTAGACAAACCTCTAAACAACTGGCATTGCATTACCTAGTTATTGCATACTTTTTATCGAGAAATTTTATGCTGTTAGCATATTCGTGGCCCTACAGTAAGGGCTCATCAACCTGAAATTTTTCAGGGGCCATAAGTACTAAGTGATAACTATTGTTTAATGTGACATTTCATAATGGGCGTTGGAACTTTTGGTTTTGTCCAGGAGAGTCACTAGCATTGATCACATCGTTAGGGGAACAGTCGTGTGTCGTGGGTTAACTGGTGGTTGAATTGGGTTGCTCTTTCTTATTTCGAAGCGTTTGCTGATAGAGATTAGAGAATGAGTGCATTGATGGTCTATTTTCAAATAATTAAATAGACCGTAGCTGATTCTACGTAGTAGATGGAGAAACGGTAATTCATGACGGTTATTCCTTTGTTGCGGAGGCTATAGCAATGAGGCCACACGGTGGCATCCACATCATGTATAAAGATGGGTTGGTCCATCAATTCCTATAATCTAAGGTTGAGACATTTTCTGCATCTCGCCACAGTTTCTTTCTAGGTTTGTCGCCACTACGTAACAATTATTCCAATATGAGACTTTACCCCCTTTACTGTGTTGGCGTTGATTCTGCTAATGATGTTAACGAGTTTGCGCCAAACATGACGCCTTTGTGGATGAATAAGAGATTCATGTTAACATTTCATTTTGATTATATAAACCAAGCTTTTGCTAAAAAGGTGGGAAGGTGCAACTATAGTGCGGCTCTTGAAGATTTATGAATTAGAGATTTAAGTTTTGATCAGGTCTGCTGAAGATTTATAAATTAGATGTTTAACTTCCATTCAGATCTATTGTGAGGTTGGAAATGTGCAACTATAGTTAGGTTCTTGAAGATTTATCAATTAGAGGTTTATGCTTTGTTTAGATCTATTGCGAGGTTGGGAATGGACAACTCTAGTGGGACTCTTTAAGATGCAAAAGAAGTGTCAAAAGCTCGATCTTAGGAATAAATCTAAAAATTGAACCTGTAGCCCCTTCTGATTTCACTGATAGGGAGGGAAAGGGGAAGGAGACGGGGCAAGTGCTGTTTAGGTAACGAGATTCACATAATTTATTGCAAGTGCATGATTTTAACATCTACATGGTGTTAAGCAGTAAAGGGTCTGACCTACTTCTTGAGCAATCAGAACGCAATCTCTTATTCAGATTTTCTAAAACCTTTACCATTGCACCTTGCCCATGATCTCAAGAAATGGGAGAATTATCATATTTTAAAATCCAATACTCCATCAATATATAACCTTAAGAACACCGAATTTTGTGTTTTAGGTATTAGAGACCTTGGTACTTGCTTACAGTTTGGTCATCATCTATCGATCCTCAGCCGACGAACAAGAACTCTTTACCCCTATAGCTTCACAAGTTTCCGCCATCCTCCAAACTACGACTTAAGCATCCGAGGGCCAATCCAGGCAATCACCTTGGATGCCCTAACCTGCGTTCATGTTTGCAGCTCCAATTGGTGGAGGAAGCCTTAACAGATCTATTTACACTTAACAACTAGAACTTAGCTTATACGAAAAGCATCAAAACACAAAATCTTCATCGAATCAAATATATAAATATTGCAATTAATCATTCGAGATTGGCGAGATGCTTATTGACAACATCGATATTTACTAATTTCACTGTCCATAATGATTTGCTTTTCATTGTTTACTCGAAAATGTATGTCACTTGAAATGTGTAGTGTAGAACTTCAGAAAATACAGTTAAATTATTCCCCTCTTTCATGCGACCAAGGTTCTTGTAGAATTCTTTTTATTGTTCACTCGAAAATATAAGGCGCTAATGTATAAAAGAGAAGAAAAATAGTTAACCACACTTAATGAGTCAATATATTTTCGACCCTCCATTGTTTTTCCCTGTTCAAAGTTCAAACCCTATGTTTTGCCTTCACTCGATTTTGTTTTTTGTGTAGAACCAACACGATATATCATGCAAGGCAGCAGAAGAGATAAAACAATAGAAAGAAAACACCCAGACGTCATCACTAGATGTAAAATTCAAAGTATCGAAAGCACAAATTCAGATTTCAGTACAATTTTACTTCCAATGACCTAACAATTTCGTGTTCATAAAAGGAATTGCTAACTTTCTGTACCAACCGTGGATCTATCTTGTCATTTCACTAATCTGCTTACTTCATCAGTGTTAACAAGCCCAACTTTTTAGCTATGGCTTAAAAGCATGGTTCGATCCAAAGCAAAGGAGAAGATTTCCCCTCGACATGCAGCTCGACCGTACCATCTTCGAGGTGGTATATTCCCATGCCTGTGTCTCCTCCATCTTCAAAAAACTGGGACGATGAGAGACAAACGTAAGTAAAATAAATACAATTCAGCTTGATGAGATGATCTTCATCGACTTCCAAAGAGAAGGAATAATTGTGGCCCAAGAAGAGGGACGTGTTCTCCAAGTTCTCAACTTCTGTGCACATTTGAGTATCCAGGTCAATCTTGAGAACGCGGAATCGAAAGGTTATGGTAGATGTTAGTCATTCCTGTAGTGACACAAACAACAGAGATCCTGTAGTTGATTGCACTAGATTCACTTGATTCACATACCAAAGGGATCCTGGGGGATACTCATGCTTGAATTCTGGGAGTCTTTGCGGCATCTGGAAAACTACTCGAGCCTCAAATGGAGTTGGTCCATCCACATCACACCTCAATATCCTATCCTCAAAATCAACAGCAACAAAGGACCCATTATAATATATGACATCGTAAATTTTTTCATCTGTGGGGGAGTTCACTGCCGTCCACTCCTCTTCACCGGGTTTCCAAAGCCCTAACTGTCCAGTGTCATAGATGACCATGACCTTGTAATCTGGAGATGTAGTAGGGCTATCAGATAGGACGAACTTACGGACGAATTCAACATCAAAGAGAGGCAAAGCTTCAATGTTGGGGAACTTATTCCAATTGGGAAGCTTAATAATATGACTGTAACGCGACATGGGGTTCTTTAGCATGTGGAATTCCCCGTCTCTGCTGGTCGTCAACACCCAACCTCGCGAAGAGAAATATCCATTCGCCATCACTTCTGGCAACAGCTTTTTGTGAACCTGCTGACATGAGAGGCAGAAAAACTCACACTGCGGCATCCCATTTTTGTCTGTGAGCATCAACCATGGGACATCGCTCCACTCTTTGACAGCAGCGGATTGCCATGAGCGGCACACTGCTTGGAACGCCGATAAATTCTTCAGACAAAGGCACTAAGAGCATAGTTGTAACAACTCTGGTGGGAGCTCTGCCCAGTTTCTCGCCATACTAAATTCAAAGCAGAATCCAACAAGGGAGATAGAAAATCAGATTGGAGAAAGATCAGGAAGACTATCAGGTACCTCATTGCGCATCCAAATCAGGTTTAATATTTAAATAATCCACTTATCTCACACAAATCCCATCAACACATGCCTTCTTGAACTTGTTTCTTTCAGAGAAGATGCATTCTGACTTCACTCAGACATTTCATCGAATAAGTGGCATGCACTTTGAGTAATGTACTTCCGCTCACATATAAGGCCAAAAATCACTATCAGGTCCTCACCACAGGCTCAATGCACATTCGAAACACTGATGAAGCTTTAACCAGAGACGAATTTCACATGGGCCTCGACCACATTTCTCAGACTCGATTACCCATATTAAAATTGAGAATCTACTCTCGTACCTGGTAGATGCCATGACCAGGAACACCCCCGATCGAACTGAGAACCGGAATTCCCAAGAAAGTCGTCGCCGGTGGGTCGACGCTGCAAAGTACTGCAACTGCTGCGCCTTTAGAAACTTGAAGACGGGCGGTGATCGATGATGCCCCAGACACCCTTCAGAAACAACGGAGAAAAAAGCTAAAAGACGGGAGGAGAATTTGACGGATGTGTACGAATGGTGGAACGCGGTCGTCGGCGAACGCCGGTGACCGGCCAGCCGACGGCGGGTTTCTTGGTCGCGGGCGTCGTCCCTTGGGCGTTCGTCTGTCGTTCCACAGAGAGTGAAATAACAAAGGGGATGGAGGATGGGCTCCACTTGTTTTACTGGCCAAACTCATGGGCTGAGTTTGGAGCCCAAAATGAATGGGCCAAATTAGATCAAAATTGATGTGCTTGGGCTACAGTTATCTGGATGAACCGAACAGGCCCAATCATATTGAGGCCTTTTCTACGGTGGTTATTTGTTATCCGTCCATCATTTTTTTTTTATTGCCCCATTTACTTATTTATATATTTTTGTACATATCACAAAATTCGGATTCAATTTGCCGGCAAAATTTCATGCGTCGGAAAGGTTATAAAGGCATGTGCGCATAAGGTAAAGGTTACATGGAAAAATAGGACGGGTTGAACAAAGACGTTTTGTTTTCTGAACTTTTTTTTTTTGAATGAATATGGTTTTGTTAAAATTCATGAAAGGGTTAATTTTATCACGATTAAATAGGTTGGCACATTTATTGGAAAAAGGAAAGAAAGGATCCAAATCATTTTGGTGCCATGATATTAAGAATTGTTGGTGGGCCGCCTTTTTTCAGAAACAATGATTTTTTAAGGAAATTTTATTTATTTATTTTTTGGAAATAACTATGGGAAAGTTTCGAATGGGTTTATCTTTTGTACGACGGGCGGTGTATAAATTCGGGAGCGAGTCCCCTTTTTTTCCCTAATAACTGTAAAGTAAACTTGGCCATGGTTAGTTGTATGGTGGCAAGACTTAATTTAGGAAAATTAAAAAGTTGCAATATTGAGTATGGAGTATTAAAATTAAAAGACCTTATTAATTTTTCTTAATTTTTGTTGCTGCAATGGTACGTAGTACATAACATATCCTTGTAATTGAATTTTTTTTTATTAATTGTCCAAAAAATCGTAAATGTAGTGTTAAACTTTTGTCAATTTAGTTCTAAACTTTTTAATTTTGCCAATTGAGTTCATTCAGTCAAATTTAGTTAGAAATCGCTAATGTGGATGTTGTTTGTCTTACATGGCATAGCCGGCACTAATATAGATAATTTGTGATAATATTTTAAATATTCTTTTGTATTTTGTATTTCTATTTTTATTTTTTTTATTTTTCCTTTATTTTTTTCTTTTCTTCCTTGTTTTTCCAACTCTGGCTACTGGGTTTGGCCACCAACTATCACTAGTCATAGGTGAGGGTCGACAACCCCCACTTGGTCTAGGTGAGGCCATTGCTGACCATGGGCGGGGACCTTGACACCCTCACTAACCACACCCCTAGGTGAGGGGTTCGCAACCTCACCCAAACCAAGCAAAGGTCCCCAATAGTCATCTATGATTTTCGGTCAAAATCGATCAAATAGACTCAATTGACTAAACATTAAAATGTTTAAAACTTAATAGACAAAATTGTAAGGTTCAAGACTAAATTGACATAATTGCTATAGGTTTAGTACTTTCTGGACAATTTTCTCAAAAACACAATGTATTCCACTTGAAAAAAGAAGGAGCATTTTATAGTCTTCTTGCACACTAGATCGATTCTACTCTATAAAGTACTTTTGAATTTAGATTCTCAAGTATTCTCTTTTGTTTTAAAAGATACGCTTTCACAAAATTAAGGGTCATTGAACACTTACGTAAAAGGGGAAAAATTAATTTTTGTCTTATTCTAGTGGGTTTTATCAAGTTATGTTTTTCTTAAAAGATATATAATTATTGTAAGTATGTCTAAAAGGATCTGTGCCAATATCTAGTTTGAGCATTGATAATTCTACATTGAATAACCCTTAACTAACTAAATGTCTAAGAAAATATGTTTTTCCATTGTCATTATGTGGTTAAGGTGCATTTCTAGATAATTTTGTTCGAGCATGTCTACGGAGGTGTCGTGTTGTGTATTAGTTAAAATGAAGTGACGTAGGATATTGGACGACATGTAGTTTTACACTAGGATATCAAAAGAAAAGGATTGCAAAGGAAGATAGTGCGTGAGAGGAGAAAAATATGTGGAAAATTTGCATATGGATCTCTCCAATTCGTGAAAAGTCGCCTTGAGTATCTCAATTTCAATTCCAAACAATGATGCCAACCTTTGCCGCAAAAAGAATATTATTCCACATCTTATTTGTGATTATCTTGGAAGATTCGAAACATAAATTAAGGATGATCTTGCCTCTTTTTTATCCCCTAATTAAATAAATCATAAACCTATTAAAGTCATGTCAATGCAATCATAATTTTTTTTTAAAAATTTGCTAATTTAGTCATAAACATTTTACAATAGTGTTAATTCAGTCCATCTGGTCAATTTTGACTTGCATGTAGCTGATCTTGACGAGGATGCCAATCGCTCGGTTGACAAAGACCTAGAAAATTTGTTTATCACATTTTATTTTATTAATTTCGACCAAAAAATTTATTAATTATTAATTTTTTTCTTTTTTTTTTTTTTTTCTCCTCTTCCTTCTTTTCCAACTCCCCCCCCCAATGGCCAGTGAGGGCCCCGAAGCCCTCGTCGAAGCCTGACTAGCCACCGTAGGAAAAGAAGCAAAAGAAGGAAGAAGAGAAAAAAGAAAAGGAAAATTAATAAATTAATAAAAAAAAATTAAAAGAAAATAAATTATTATTAAAAATTATTCACATTAGCGCTAGTTGGTCAAAATTGATTGAATGGACTGAATTGACATAATTGTAAAAATTTTAAGATTGAATTGACAAAAAAAAAAACTGAATTAATACAATTACAACATGTTATGACTTCTTTTTAGTAATTCTCCTATTAAAATGAATATCGGTTCATGTTAACTATGTCCTAGAGACGCTTCTCATTATGTGTATTCACAACATAAAGGTTGAATTTTTTAACAAGTCGATACGTCAAAAATGACAATGTTAATAATTTCCTTACATGGTTGACTAATGATTTGGTATAAGAACACTCTTTAATACAAGGAAAATGTTGAAGTGTGTCCATTGGGTCCCTTGTTTTGGATATGAAATTTGCTATTGGAAGTGAGCGGCCTCTTTTTTCTTTCTTATTTTATTTTTTGAGGGGTTCAAATAAGTGAGTGGCTTTGTTAAAATGGGTAATTCTTCAATTTTTCAAGGTGTCTTGAAAATTGTTATTCCGTCTCTTCATTAAGCCGATGCTCTAGGGGCATCTATTGATAAGACCCTCGATGCATGTAGTGTACTTTCGAACCATAGAGAAAATAAGTTTTTTTTTCCAAGTAACTTACAACATTCTTATTGTTCGTCAATTGTAAGGAAATAAAATCATGTTGACACCTATTTTTAAACAAAAAAAAAAAAAAAAAACAAACAAAAGAAAAAAAAAAAAAAAAGAAGAAAAAGCAAGCAAGGTTGCTTTGGGAAGGAGGAGTGGCAAAAAAGAAAAAGCAAGGTAGCAAAAAGCAAAAAAAGAAAAGAGCAACAGAAAGCAAACGGTGAGCAGAGGTCAAAACGGCGAGAGAAACGGAGGAACAAGGAGGGACCCGAGAAAAAGGGGAACTGGAGAACAGCGAGGAGAACGCATCGGGAGGGAACCAGACCGCAAGCGAGAGAGAGGACCATAGAGGAGAAGGGGAGTCTTCGGCACCGCCGCCGCCACCACTGACATGTCTCCAAGCCGTCAACCCTCGCTACTGCCTCCAACTCCTCCGGAACCTAGGTAAGCATTTTGCTGAACATCTGGTGTACATAGTTTGAAATCGAGCGGACCGGAGCTCGTTTCGCCCGTTTCGAGCGAGCTCCGATCTCTGTGGGGCCTTAGCTAGGTCATCGTTGGTTGTTGGTCGTCTACTGAGGAGCTCGGACCCGCCTCGAGTCTCAGTTGGGTCCAAAATCTTGCGACTCCTGAGTGCCCACCACCTGCTTGTCCATATGCCTAGTTGAAAACCAGAAAAGTCGGCCCTCACCTCAACTTGGTTTTTCAGTCGCCGGAGCATTGATGTGGTCTAGCCAAAAGCCGAGCCTTGCCCCTGCCTAGTCAAAGTAGAAGTGTCACGCCCTAACCGGACATCACTCACGCCGGTCGCCGGTGCCACTTCCCTTATCACGATCGGACAGTCGCGGAACTACCAGCCTCGACCGACGTCCTCGCCATAGTGGCCGAAACCCCCCGACCTCAAAGGTCGAGGGTTGCCACCACTTGCCCAGTTGAGGCAACGCCGTCACGGTCCCAGCCGGAGGGGCTGCTTGTGCTACACACTATCGACGTACCCTACTACAGAGCAAGGTCAAGGGCCAAGCTGTGCCAGATTACAAATCCGGCCCGCTCAACCCTCCTTTTCGTTTAGGCCTGTGGAGGCCTTTTTTTTTTAAAAAAAAAAAAAATTGAGAGTTGGGCCCGTTGGCTGGTCGAGCCTGGCCCTTTCAGGTGGTTTGATCGGCCTACCCCCCATCCGAGGTGGACTTGCGGTGGGTTGGACCAACCCGCCCAACCCAATCAGGTCAGAACGGATCCAACCCAGCCCGAACAAAAATAAATAAATAAATAATATATTTTTTTGAAAAAATAATATATTTCTTAAAACAAATTAAAAACAAATTAAAAAATTTTGAAAATCTAAAAATTGTAGAGTTTGGTTAAGAATTGTTATGTATTGTTTTTTTAGTGTAATTAGGCATTTATTTGCCCGTATATTGATTATATCGTATGTTTAATTTGCATATTTAATTACGTTTGCGAATGTTTAATCGCACAAGCTCAATTTTATTGTAATTAGGATCTTGGTAGCTAATTAGTATTTTAATGATTATACACCCGCATGATCACCTCACATATTAGCAGATAGGTATAAATCAATTCAAACTGCCTGACAAAAATATCTT
Source organism: Eucalyptus paniculata subsp. matutina (assembly GCA_017140255.1). Taxonomy (NCBI): domain Eukaryota; kingdom Viridiplantae; phylum Streptophyta; class Magnoliopsida; order Myrtales; family Myrtaceae; genus Eucalyptus; species Eucalyptus paniculata. Next base: position 32,023,626 of record CM029442.1, on the reverse strand, counting down.
TTTATAAAATGAACAAGATTAGGTATCAAAAGTGCACTAATTGATTAATTAGTGTAATCAAGTCCCCGATCCTAGATTATTTTGTTGCATAGGAAGTGAGGTATATTCACATGCCTTACTTGGTTTTTAATCGACCCCAATAGACTAGTGGCGACTCATTATTACAAAATTCTTAAGAATACCCCAATGTCATGAGAGGTATGGGCTTGGGAGAGCCCGTGCCTAATTATAGGCCTTAGGTCCGTCCTTTAAGTAATACCCCTAAATCTATTCCCTTCCTTGTGGGGTAGGTCACGACAGCTTGGTGACTCCGCTAGAGAATGGTTTTAGATCTTACAGGACTTAGGCGGTAATTGATCTTGTTCAAAAAATATTTTTGTTTGGCAACGAGGATATTAGGTATGTGTCACGCCTCGGAACTCCGAGCGCACGCACATCCCTCGGTGGTTGATGAAATTACGACGTCCTAAGACGCGTTGTTGACCCATTCATTTTAATGCACATGCGAAAGCGAAACGATACCTTTGACAACAACCGACACGAGATAGAAAAGTAGGAAATAATTTCACAACCAAACCACGCTTTTATAAATACCTTGGTTTATATACAATACTAGTCTATCTACAAAGGATCGAATCTCAAAAAGAAATTGTCCTATAACCAACTAGTCAGACGCGTTCACTAATTGTTCGGACTCCGCAAGCTTCGGGCGCGGGGTCCACCATAGCTCCATCATGAGGGTTAGCTATACCCTCGCCAAAAGCTGCGTCTATCACCACAGTGGGAACCTCAAAACCCTGGAGGTGACCAACTCTATATCCATTGAGCCCGCGACGAAACCACACCCTAAATCGATGAGGTACCCTATAAGGTAAGCCCTCATTGATCCAGACGATCGTCACTACGAGCTTATAGACCTAGACCTCATGGCCTCTAGGAACAGGGAAATCAGTATCCTGCTCAGTAACCCTCCTAGGCTAACCAAAACGAACTAGCGAGGCCGCCATCTAAGGACCTAAAAAGATTGAGCTCACAACGGAGTGAGATAATGTCTCAACAAGTTCACCCCCTAAACTTTGACTAAGAATGAAATATACTTAGAGGCAGTCTATGCACATAAGATAAAGGACTTACCTCACCTCAGTTCTCTCATGCATGTTAGTACAATTCATATACTCAATCAATCAATCCATATAATCAATCAATACCATTATACATTCCAATTTGATTATTGTTTGCACAAGCATGAACTAACCCAACACACATCGGTCTTCTAGCGTAGGTAGGGACTATTGCTCGCACAAGCTGACACAGATTATTGTTCACAGAAGCTGACATAGACTATTGCTCGTACAAGCTGATACAAATTATTGCTCACACAAGCTGACATAGACTATTGCTTGCACAAGCTGATACCGATTATTGCTCACACAAGCTGACATAGACTATTGCTCACACAAGCTGTCACACTAATGCATATTAGGGATGGGTTCACTTAACCATCACACGATCAATTAATCTCGGCCAAGAACATTGTGCTTTATACACAAATTCCCCAATTAAAATAATGAACTTGGCATAATTTCTTCGTATTAAAAACACCCGATAAAAATAATCGTGTGTGAGTACACGGTCAAATTGAACTAGAAAAATTGATATCCTCTAATTTAAAATCCCACTGTTTGACCTAGTCTTTAAAAATATTTTCGGTGTCAAAATCTGACACCTGGGATTTTTCTAATTAAATATCAAAATTTCACAATTTTAGAATAAATAACCAAAATCACAATTACCACTCAATTTGCATAATTTAGCATTCAACTGTATAAATTAAGCATACCATTGCAATCAGCACGAATTCCGGTCACCGGCTATCCTAGTATAATTTTAAAAAATAATAAATAATTAAATAAATATAGAAAATAATTAAATAATGTAAATTTTTTTTGTAAGAGTAATTAAATAATGTAATTTAAGTACCATAAATACTAACTTAGGCTAGAAATGCTAATCTAACCACCTAAATGGGCCTAGAAAATTTCCTAACCTATCTAGATAAATAGCACAACCTCTCTAGCACTTAATTAGACTATTCTAATCACCTAACATGTACAATTAAACAATTAAATAACTAATCCATGCTAACTAATCACCTAATCCCTAATTAACCTAAAATAATCACCATTTAAGTATCATTAACTCCCTAAGCAGAGTTTAGCAAGTAAACTCACCGATTTAGCAGGCCGGTGAGTCCACGACGTTGGCAACGCAGAGGTGAGCGACTCTCAGGCCTACGACGACACCAATGAAGGTTCGTATGGGCCTAAAAATGGGCCTTGAGGACCAAGAACCCTTGCATCTTCGGCTTTTGCTTGGGCTAGAAGAACTGGTTGAAGGGGCTGCTCGGCTCGGGAAAGAGGCATGGCAGGACAATGAGGCTGCTGCGAGGTCAAGTGGGTGACCGCAGCGGTTCCTGCGGCCTAGTGACCTGCGACGGGCTAGATAGAGGCTCAGGAGACAGCAGGTGGGCACAAGACAAGCGGGATGGGTAGATGGTGCACGCGGGGGACACACAGTTCATAGGTGTGAGCAGGCAGCTTCGGCAACTTCGGCGATGGTCGACAGTGAAGGGGGAGGCTTATCTAGTTTCTCTCTGTAATTTTGAGCTCCAAAAATGCTCAATAATGGATAAAGTGGAGTCAAATGAAGAAGAAGAAGCTGCTGAAGAGAGGGGCGATCCCATTTGGCAACAAAGTCCATGGAAATATCCCCTTCTACTCATTGCATGCCCCCACCAGCCTTGGCTGTCATCCATGACCAATTTGCAGCACCAAATTTCCCTTAGAAGCTTCCCCAAATGGTCCAAAATGTCGTTGCACCCTTGGCCTACGAATTTGGACAATTTCCATCCAAATTCAATTCAATTCTCCTCCAAATTGATTCAATTAAAGCCCTAAAATTTTAGCCAAGGTGCCCTCGTCCCTCTTGTGATTTTTTCTCGTCAATTGAACCAACTTGACCGCAAAAAATGCGACCAAAAACGGTCCCTTGAATTTTTTGGTCCAAAACGGCCCTACTTTGAATTTTTACCAAAAATCCCAGTTTGCAGAAAAATCTTCGGAGGATGAGTTGATGTTTCTAAAATGAATCATGACATGACAAAACTTTCAATTTCTGAATTCGGATTCAATTTCACAGTTAATTTCAATCTAATGCGATTTTAGTGTGACCTAGCCTACCGGGTAGCTTTTATGATTTTTTAGCGCAACTAACCTATGGTCGATTATTTTCGAGCCACATTGTACATCTTCAACACATTGGTGACTCTCAGTTATCATGAAAATCTCGAGGTTTTAAATACAGACATAGGGTACCAAAACGACAAAAAATCGGTCTAGTGTCGATCAACAAGAATTTTGCAATTAGGTGAAATCATCCACACTCAATCACATAAACTGTCGATTTGACCTATCTCCGGTATCTAATCAATTTTAATTGTGCCGTAATGACCCTTGCAGATAAGCACGGTCGAACAATCAATTTCTAGTCGAATTCTTAAGTCAGACGCGTTTAGATTCCTTAACGGCTCCTGATAGGCTAGTTATCTCGTGAGTGGCCAACTCAAAGAAAAGAACTATAGATGTGTTAATAAAAAGCCCAACTTATTCAATTGAAAACAGAACCCGAAAATCGGGCTATCGTAGTATATCCCTAACGTGAGTGTTAAATGTTTTCGTAGTTTGGAGTTATAAGAGGATGAGTGATTATTAACACATTGTCTTGTAGGTGTGGAGTTGAGAATAAATGTTTATGCTTTCAACTTTTGAAGTGGTGTTTGTTTATAGATAGTTGTGTATGTATTCCTTGCATTGCACTACACCATGACACACTATTTGCCGCTGAACCTAGGCCGCATAGGATCACTTAGGATTGTGCTGAGATGGATATCATTCCGACTATAACCATGTAGTACGAGTTGCCCATTTCGACCCCAAAATTTCCTTCCCAATGTCAAAGGTCCCCACCTTGGTCTGCAACCATGCGACACGAGTCGGCTCTTTGATAAAGCCAGTCATGGGTAACACGACCTAGCCATGATCTTGTTGGTTCGGTCCGATGATCCTATGACTCCATTTTGAGCCGTATATAGTAGAAATTGAACTACATCTCATATGTATGTCTATGTAATTTTTTTTTTAAAAAAAAAAAAAAAGAGAGAAAAGTCGTCCCCCACTATAAGTATCATTCTTCTTTTTATTCGCTTCTTTTTAATTGAATTTTCATCTTGAAATTCACGAAAATCAATCAAATGCCTTCGATGCTGTAGGCTCATAATTAAAAAAAAAAAAAAAATTGGTAATCAGTCTTGATAAGTGAACATTGAATGCAAGTTCTAAACACTTTGATTTTGCCCCGTTGAATGCATGGTTTTGTTTAGATTTTTAGTTATGGGCTCGAACTCATATCTTGTCCAAAAATTCTTCCAAGTCGTGATTATGTATTGAGGCATAAAAATTGTAATTGCTTTTTTAATCAAATTCTTTCATTCTCACATTTTGGAATTGAAATTCAAATCACATTTTGTGTACAAATTTTTCAAAATAAAAGTCACCTCATTTTTATAGGAGTGAAATCACAAATCAATCTTTTAAAAGTTAATGCCACTTTTGCATATAAAAATTTTAGAATAAAAGTGGACATTCGATTGATGGCCGTGGGTTGATTTTTTAATGATGTCTTCTCTTATGATAAAATTTTGGCGAAATACAAAAATCTCGTAATAAAGACTATGGGGCATATACCGTCGCCTTAATTTTATTGTAAGAGGCAACCTCATTAAGAGATCATTCTCTCATTTATATACTGACGTTGTTGTCTTTTTGCAGGTTATGCGCAATGCTCCTTGACATTCTCATGTTTGACCACATAGAGAAGTGAATTCTAGAGTTAGGACAAGAGTTGATTTTTACTCTTATCTATGCAAGAGTTTTCTTGTATTCTATCATTGTTTTCGTTCTTGTTAGGAATCATGTTTTCCGTTTTGGGTCTTGATTGCGAACTCAATTGATACTTTTGTAAATCATGCTATTCACATTTTTTAGCGATGGAATTCAATTTCGTAAAAATCATCCTTAAGAAAAAAAAAAAAAAAAAAACTCAGAAGTGTTTCATATAAACCTTTATGTCTACCTTCAAAAAATTTTGAAAATGAATTTCAAAAAAGCTTTGCTTAAAGCCCACTCTTCACATGGTCGCTTTCTCAGGTAGAATGAGGAGTTTATTTGAGATTGGCATATGTCCCTTCTAAAAGATAAAAGTGTAGGCTCATGGAACTCGATGAGCAAGCATGCGTCGAGGCTTCATTGGTGCCAATCTTCCATAGAGGCGGAACAAAGTTGAATTCCGTTCTAGGAAGTTTCTTTATTTGGAGGAAACAAGGAAAATGCCTCAAATGTCAAAACATTCCATCGAGCACTCGCTTTACATGATGAGACAAATGAAGGAGCTGCTAAGCATCCAAAAAGGCAAATTGAGGGAACAATAAACGGTATCGATTCCAATTGTCCATTTTTTATACCAATTCTGACATGATTTTCTTTTCCATTGTCAAGGATACATCGTGGGTGCCAAGTTTTATACCGTTCCAACAAAAACAAAGGAGCATTCTTAAATTTGATTGATCATAATTCATGAAAAATTCAAATGAAATGAAGATTCGCCAATCCCACATAATGGAGCTGCATGTGGCAAAGTTATTTAACTTCACGTGGCGCACATTTGGTGGATAGACTCGAACAAAATAAAGGCCCGTCAAACAAACATGATGGGGCAACATATGCCGAATAAAAGTGTCATAGGGGCAATATCTCTCTCCAATAAGACATGACAAGACATCCGATTTAGCACAAAAGGGAGTGTGTCGTTCTTAAAATGAATTGTGTTGAGTACGGAAATAACATCACATTTCTTCTTCCTTGCAGATGATGAATGGGGTAAAAGGTGTACCTTAACTGTAGAAGTATTGCCTTCAAACAAGAAAGCATGTTGAGACTTGACCATCCATTTGGTGTAAAAGGATGGATATGGTTCCTAAATGATTTCCAATCAAATGTGGGAATAACATGTCCAATCTTTTCTTTACAGGCAATAAATGGGGCAAAGCATCTAAAATCAGAGCCATATAGCCATTTTTCAATCAATCCTAGCCACTTCAAGCAAAGTTCATACCTAAAGAATGAAAACACATGAAGGGTAAATTGTGTCCATTCCAATTGCTCATTTTGACAATGTCTCTGATGTGATTCTCTTTTTCTTTGATAGGAAAACATCAAACACTTAAAGGAAAATGCAAGTAAAGGGTAATGTCAAATTATCAAATATCCACGATGGTGAATCCAAGAAATGTTAGCACCCAAAGGATAAAAGCGAGTGAAAAGTAATAATGTATTATTTCCAACATTTCAATCCCTAAAGATTTTTGGCATTAACATATTCTTTCACATTCTTTACAGGGTTACCAAGTCACCATGCTGTAGGTAAGTGCCCTTCTTCTCAAAATAAATTAAATGAAAAAAAAAATGGAGAATTTCCATTACAAAAAGAACCTTTGGCACTTTCCTAGAAATAAGCACAAAAATGAATAATTGAGAAAAGAAAAAAAAAACTTTCTACAAACTTTTTGAACGTCCTTTTTATCTCAAAATTGTTTTCTCATTTTGTGGTTATTCATTTTGAATCAAATTTCCCTACGGAGATTGATCTACTCAGATGATCTCGATAGAGTGAAATGGAGACGTTAACCATGCCAAATAAGAAGTGCTTAGGATAAAGAAAAGCAAACCATTTCCAAACACATCCTTTAAACACTTTTGAGAGTTGAGTGAAAAACGACATTCTCTTAAGACAAATGATTCTTTCGCATTGAGCGCAAAGATCAAAATGATAATAAAGGTGTTTCCTTCATCAATCCAAAGCATTACACTAATCTCTTGCTACCCCTTTGAGTCGAATAAAGATGATCCTTCAAAGTACCCCTGTCGAGAACGACCCTACATTGGGGCAGCATAGGAGGTTACGATCGTGTTGTAGAGCAAAATATTAAGAAAGATTCCATTGCTTTCACTTGCATCAATATTCTAGTGATAGCTTCAAAGGAATTCTCATCAGAGCTTAACTCATCCCAAGGTGAAGAAGAGCATTTCATTCTCTACCCAAGCACTTATACCCGTTGCTTTAACTAATTTGGGCCTAATTGTTCGCTTTAACTAATTTGGGCCTAATTGTTCATTTCTGAATCCTGAGCAGTGATCATCTCCCTTCACTGGGGCAAGGCATAAGGATTGACCACATACAATTGACATTTATGAGAAAACGCGAAAAACATCTCAAAAGTCATAAGAGCTCCAAAAGTTTAAAGAGCAAAAAGTTTGATAAAATTAGGGGACATGAAAAAACTGTGCCTGGTAAAAGCAAGGCTAATGCCCGTCAAGAAAAAGAGTCAAAAGGCCGCATCTTATGTGAAAGGAAAATTATCAAAATCCAAGTGCCTGCACAAAGGAAATTAGAGAAAAGAGCAAAGCTCCTATGCATAAATGATTAGTCAAAGGACTTTCGAGATGTGCTATATTTCAAAAGCCAAATGATCTCGAAAAATCGAGTGACCTAGTCACGATGTCATGATGATCACCAACTCTTAAGAACCCTCTTGAAAATTTTAACCCTTTTGAGCCTCTTCTGAGCCAACATTACAACCCTCTTCCGAAGTCTCTTTTGGTTGAGATGATTTGAGTGAAAATGAGAATGCCACAAAAAAGTTATTGAAGGATTGGAAGCAATTCTATCTTGTCTTACCTTCCAAGTTCTCAACTTGTAAAGCCAATAAAGATAGTAACAAATGTTCTTTTATTGGCCTCAAAGCAATAATCCCCTTGTGTAAGCCCATGATCAAACTTATATTGCGGTCCTTTCAAAAGACCTTTTTGATCGATCAGATTGTGCTCATTGTGAATGTTTCTAAAAGCCTTTGACATGGGTTATATGAGACACCCTCAGTAATCAGTTACTTCCCACACGAATGGATGTGATTAAGCAGTTATTTTATCGAGAGTGTGTGAGAAACCCTTTCTGACTAAAAAGCTCTAGTTTGGCATACTTTATGAGCATTTTTCACGAGTCGTAGTCATTCTGATAAGAACTTGACTCCTAGAGAATTTGATAATTAATGATACATCCCCGAGCAAGATGACAACTTTGCACTACATGATGCTAATTGACATCAAATATTTATTTAAAAGCAATCGGACTTAGCTTGATTAGCTTGTTCAATTAATGCTACAATCTTGCCAATACGTCTCTTGATGACGTCCCTAATGACATTTGCTCAAGTTAAGTTTAACAGGATTCCTCATTGAAGCCATGCAGTTTCCAGGGGTTAGTAGGTGCTTCCCTAAAAACCAAAGGTTCATGGTCAGCCTTAAACCATGTTGTTTCCAAAGGTTCATGGTCAACCTTAAATCATGTCATCTACGAGGTTCATAGTCAGCCTTAAACCATGCTGTCTCCAAAGGTTCATAGTCAGCCTTAAATCATGTCATCTACGAGGTTCATAGTCAGCCTTAAACCATGCTGTCTCCAAAGGTTCATAGTCATCCTTAAACCATGCTGTCTCCAAAGGTTCATAGTTAGCCTTAAACCATGCCGTCTCCAAAGGTTTGTGGTCAGCCTTAAACCATGCCATCTCCAAAGGTTCATGATCAACCTTAAACCATATCATCTACAAAAATTCATTGGTTTTCCTCAAATCATGCATTTTCAACCCGATCGAAACCCGTTGTTACGCGGTGAGACTTCATCTCTTTTTTTTTCTTATGACACGGCATGCTTCTGTAGCCCGAGATCTTTCTTTCTTTCTTCTTACAACACGACATGCTTTTTGTAGCCCGGGGTCTCTCTTTCTTCCTATGACATGGCGTGCTTCAGTAGCTTGGGGTCTCTCTTTCTTTTCACGATGTGCTTTTGTAGCCCAGGGTCTTTCCTTCTTCTTATGACACGGCGTGCTTCTGTAACCCGGAGTCTCTTCTTTCTTATTATAACACGATGTGCTTTTGTAGCCCAAGGTCTCTCTTTCTTCCTATGACACGGTGTGCTTTTATAGCCCAGGGTCTTTCCTTCTTCTTATGACACGACGTGCTTTTGTAGTAAGGGATCTCTTCTTTCTTCCTATGACACGGTGTGCTTCTGTAGCCTAAGGCATTTCCTTCTTCTTGTGACACAACGTACTTCTGTAACTCAGGGTCTCTCTTTCTTCTTATGACACGGCGTGCTTCTATAGTATGGGATCTATCTTTCTTCTTATGACACGGCATGCTTCTGTAACCCGAGATCTTTTCCTTCTTTTTATGACACGACATGCTTCTGTAGCCCAGGGTCTCTCTTCCTTTCTATGACACAGCGTGCTTCTGTAGCCCGAGTTCTCTCTTTCTTTCTATAACACAGTGTGCTTCTATAACCTGGGGTCTTTCTCTCTCTTCCTATGACACGACATACTTCTGTAGTCCGAGGTCTTTCCTTCTTCTTATGACACGGCGTGCTTCCGTAGCCCGGGGTCTCTCTCTCTTCCTGTGACACGGCATGCTTTTGTAGCCTAGGGTCTCTCTTCCTTTTTATGACACGGCGTGCTTCTATAACTCGGGGTCTTTCTTCCTCTTATTGACATGACGTGCTTCCATAGCTCAACTTGGTGCAAGCTCATGCACCCAGGGTCTCTCTACCACCGAAATAATTTAAGTGTCTTCTGTCTTTGAATGCAACCTCTTCGAGGCTACATTCAAAGAGGGCAGCTGTTGATACTTATTTTTAAACAAAAAAACAAACAAAATAAAAGGAAGAAAAAGAAGAAGGGATAAGTGTTACAGAAGTCCTAAAACTTGCCACAAAAATGCAATTGAGTCCTAAAATTTGCAAAAAGTGTAATTAAGTCCTAAAACTTGTGAAAATGTTTCAATCAAGTCCTAAAATCGATGCCATCAAATTTCCTAACGAAAAAAGCTAACGACGTGGCTTTTTTTTAATTGTTTCTCTCTCCTACATTGCGAATAGTTTTAAAAAAATCCGTTAGGAAATTTGACGGCGTCAATTTTAGGATTCAATTGAAACATCTTGACAAGTTTTAGGACTTAATTGCACTTTTTGCAAATTTTAGGACTTAATTGCATTTTCATGATAAGTTTTAAGACTTCTACAACACTTGTCCCAAAGAAAAAAAAAAGCAAGCAAAAGTTGCTTCGGGAAGGAGGAGTGGCAGAAAAGAAAAAGCAAGGCAGCAAAAAGCAAAAAAAAGAAAAGAATAGCAGAAAGCAGATGGTGAGCAGAGGTCAGAATGAGGAGAATAACAGAGGAACAAGGAGAGACCCGAGAAAAAGAGGAACCGTAGAACAGCGAGGAGAACGCACGGGAGGGAACCGGACCGCAAGAGAGAGAGAGGACCAAAAAGGAGAAAGGGAGTCTCCAACACCGTCGCCGCTGCTGACATGTCTCCGAATCGCCAATCCTTGCTACTGCCTCCAACTCCTCTAGAGCCCAAGTAAGCATTTTGCCAAACATCTGGTGTGCATAGTTTGAAACCGAGCTGACCAGAGCTCGTTCCGCCCGTTTCGGGCGAGCTCCAGTCTCCATGGGTCCTTAGCTAGGTCGTTGTTGGTTGTTGATCATCTGCTGAGGAGCCCAAACCCACCTCAAGTCTCGATTGGGTCTACAATCTTGCAACTCCTAAGTGCCCACCACCTACTTGTCCATATGCCCAACCGAAAACCAAAAAAGTCATCCCTAACCTCAACTTGGTTTTTCGGTCGCCGAAGCATTGCCACGGTCTAGCCCGAAGCTAAGCCTTGCCCTTACCTAGTTGAAGCAAAAGCGTCATGCCCTAGCCGAACATCACTCGCACCGATTGCCAACGCTGCTTCCCCTGTCGGGACTGGACAGTCACGAAACAAGGGCCGCGGGTCGGCGGAATGCCAGCCTCAATCGATGTCCTCGCCACAGCCGCTAGAACCCCCCAACCTTAGAGGTCAAGGGTTGCCCCGGCTCACCCAATCGAGGCAGTGCCATCGCCGCCCCAGCCGAAGGGGCCGCCTGTGCCTCACGCCGTCACCATCCCCTGCTATAGAGCAAGGTCAAGGGCCGAGCTAGGCTAGATTACAAATTCGACCCTCTCGGCCCCCCCTTTCATTTGGGCCTGTGGAGGCCCTTTTTTTAAAAAAAAAATGAAAGTTGGGCCCATCGGTTGGACCCAACCCTCATTTGAGTGCAGGCCCGACTAGCCTCATTTGAGTGCAAGCCCGACTAGGGCTAGTCGGGCCTAGCCCTTTCGGGTGGTCTAACTGGCCCGCCCCCCATCAGGGCCGAACCCATGATGGGTTAGACTGACTCGCCTGACCCGATCAGACCCGGTCGAGTCAAAAACGGACCAAACTTGGCCTAGCCAAAAAAATTATATTTTTCCAAAAAATATATATATTTTAAAAAATTTTAAAAAAATTCGAAAATCTAAAAATTATAGAGTTTGGTTAGGAATTGCTATGTATTGTATTTTTAGTGTAATTAGGCCTTTATTTGCTCGTATATTTATTATATTGCATGTTTAATTTGTATATTTAATTACGTTTGTTTTAATCGCACGAGCTCAATTTTATTGCAATTAGGATCTTGGTAGCTACTTAGTATTTTACTAATTGCACACTCGCATGATCACCTCACATAATAGCGGATAGGCATAAAAATTAATCAAAATTGCCTGACAAAAATATCTTTTTATAAAATGAACAAGATTAGGTACCGAAAGAGCACTAATTGATTAATTATTGTAATCAAGTCCCCAACCCTAGATTCTCTGGTTGTGTAAGAAGTGAGGTATACTCACATGCCTCACTTGGTTTCTAGCCGACCCAAATAGGTTAGTGGCAACTCCTTATTGCAAAATTCTTAAGAATACCAAAATGTCACGCGAGGTATGAGTTTGGGAGAGCCCACGACTAATTATAGGCCTTAGGTTCGTCCTTTAAGCAATACTCATAAACCTGTTCCCTCCCCTGAGGGGTAGGTTGCGACAAATCCTCACTACAAAACTCAAGCAATTGACACAGGTTTATACAGTTCAAAGGCATCACCTAATTACACGTGTAGGTTGAAAATTTAAACCATGATATCAATGTCTGTTAAGTTTGATATGCAAGTTTTTCTTACTAACGAACTTTAGCTTTAATCCCGCACAACGTGCAAGCCTAATAATTAATGTAACTTTTAAGATTCAAGTTGCGATCTTATTCTTAATATGAGAAAATCAGCTGCAACGTGCACATGATCAATGTTAACCAAAGAACTCAAGTCAGTCCCCATCAGAAAAGATGGATGAACTCTACTCCACCATTCAAAGAGACTACAATGATTTGAGCAACTGTATAATAAATCAGATAAAGTATTTTTTTTCAATGTTTTCCCTTTCTTTGAATTTCTCTCAATGATTCAATTAAATAATTGGATGACTAAGTATCTTATAGAGAGTCAATCACCTCTAAAGTGGTTGATCTAATTGTAAAAGGATCACCTATTAATACGATTATCATAAACCTCTATACAGCTAGCATTGCATTACCTAGTTATTGCATACCTTTTATTGAGAAATTTTCCGCTGTTAGCATATTCGTGGCCCTACAGTAAGGGCTCATCAACCTGAAATTTTCGGGGGCCATAAGTACTAAGTGATAACTATTGTTTAATGAGACATTTCATAATGGGGGTTGGAACTTTTGGTTTTGTCCAGGAGAGTCGTTAGCATTGATCACATCGTTAGAGGAACGGTCGTGTGCCATGGATTAACTGGTGGTTGAATTGGGTTGCTATTTCTTATTTTGAAGCATTTGCTGATAGAGATTAGAGAATGAGTGCATTGATGGTCTATTTTCAAATGATTAAATAGATCGTAGTTGATTCTATGTAATAGATGGAGAAATGGTAATTCATGACGGTTATTCCTTTGTTGTGCAAGCTATAGCAATGAGGCCACGCGGTGGGATCCACATGATATATAGAGATGGGTTGGTCCATCAATTCCTATCATCTAAGGTTGAGACATTTTCTGCATCCCGCCACAGTTTGATGGTGAACTTTCTAGGTTTGTCGCCACTACGTAACAATTATTCCAAGATGAGACTTTACTCGCTTTACTGTGTTGGCGTTGATTCTACTAATGATGTGAACGAGTTTGTGCAAAATGTGGTGCCTTTGTGGATGAATAAGAGATTCATGTTAACATTTCATTTTGATTATATAAACCAAGCTGTTGCTGAATAGGTGGGAAGGTGCAACTATAGTGTGGCTCTTGAAGATTTATGAATTAGAGGTTTAAGTTTTGTTCAGGTCTGCTGAAGATTTATAAATTAGAGGTTTAACTTTTGCTCAAATCTATTGCGAGGTTGAAAATGTGCAACTATAGTTAAGTTCTTGAAGATTTATCAATTAGAGGTTTATTATGCTTTGTCCAAATCTGTTGTGAGGTTGGGAATGGGCAACTTTAGTGGGGCTCTTTAAGATGCAAAAGAAAAGTCAACAGCTTAGTCTCTAGAATAAATCGAAAAACTGAACCTATAGCCCCTTCTTATTCCACTGATAGGGAGGGAAAGGGGAAGGAAAGGGGGCAAGTGCTGTTTAGGTAACGAGATTCATATAATTTACTGCAGGTGCATGATTTTAACATCTACATTGTGTTAAGTAGTAAAGGGTCTGACCTGCTTCTTGAGCAATCGGAACGCAATCTCTTCTTCAGATTTTCTAAAACCTTTATCATTGCACCTTGCCCATGATCTCAAGAAATGGGAGAATTATCTTTCTTTAAATTCAATACTCCATCAATATATAACCTTAAGATCACCGAATTTTGTGTTTTAGGTATTAGAGACCTCGGTACTTGCTTACATCAGTGGTTTTGGACCAACAATAGAGAGGGAAAGAGAGATCCTAAATTGATAAAATTTTTGCTCATGTTATATTTTTAAATCACATGTTCTTTCTTTCTTTCCTCCAGCTTATATTTGTCAAGGCGATGCTCTCATGACAATGGAATAGTTTGATGAAGCTGAGAAGTCATATTCCACATCCTTACGGATAGATACCTCCATTCATCATTCCAAATCATTCAAGGTATGCTTTACTTCCTCAGTTTGACCAGTGCAGTTATTTTCTAGTTTCTCATGTTGTTAGTTTATCAGTGTCAAATTTTTGTAAGCTCTCCTCTACAGTGTATGCTGTGAGTGGAGATCTAGTTAAATGGTGCATTTCTACTATTAAGGATCATCTTTTGACGATATGAGTTGTAGTTCTTAGAGGTTTTACCATTCTTTCACCATTATGATATGATGGTTATGACCATGTGTGTCTCCTTTAACAATTTTCTGTTGACATGTACACACTGATTTGAAATTTACTTGTAAAAGCTGTATTTATGATTTGGCAATAATTCAGTGACGACTTCTGATTCCTCACTCTTCTTTTTCTTTACCTTTTCTTATTCCTTTTCCACCGAATCGAGTTGAAAGGCTTCAACAAAAACTAGCTACCATAGATAAGCCGAAACAAGCTATGTTGTTTATAGGTTTGTTATTCCTTGCAAAATCATTATGCTTGATTGACTCGCTTTGGATAACCCACCTGTCATGGTAACTGGTGAGTGCCATGAAAGTGAAGTCCTTAGTTGCAGTTTAGTGATTATCATAATTATCAAGGAAGCAATTTTTTTGTTTGCCTTGTATCTGCTAGTGAACCAAGTAATAAAGAGGACTCGTTTTCCAGATTCTTCTTGTGTAAATGTTGCTTCACTTTTACCAATGGTTTGAGAACTGAGATCTTATTTTTTTTTAGTCCTCACTGATGTGCAGGATTTGGGAGGCATTGGTCTAATTGGGTACTTCACACAATTGATAAAGGTTACAAACTTAAAATGAGCATGCCATGGAGTGAAAGTCACTACTTTTAGGTGAGTTCCTTGGTTCTGTTACTTCCTTGTAATGTGTCAGCTAAGTAAATGGATTTTGCAGAAGACATCTGCATTATCTATTCTGTTGCACTTTCCCCCCTTTTGTTCTATTAAGAAATAGATGATAGGCAAGTGCTCGAGAGACACAATTGAGTATTTTATATCTAATGAATGATTTAGACAATAGGTATCTAAGACAAAGCAATTGACTTTTATGTACATTGCCTTATGTAAACACCTAATTTGGTTGCTTCCATGAGAAAGAGGTGACTAGAAGGTCCCTTGCATTCTCATGTTTGTGGTGCAGCAAAGAAATGATCAAAGGCTCTCCATCAAATGCAAGACTCATGCGTGAGTAGCTATTTCCACATTAGTGTCGTAATGAGTGGAGAGCACACTCATTCTCATATGCCTTGCACTCCTTTTCTTTTTGAGAAAATTCTAGGTCTACCAGAGAGGCGTCCAGCGTTAACGTACTATCTCTCAGTTTAAGGACAAAATCTGTGAGAGCATCCATGTATTGCAATTTCCGTAAGTGCAGTTTATGTTTCTTGTAAGCGGGGGCAATGAAGAGGAGAAGCTTTTGGCTTTTCGAGTTTCTGTTGTGACCACATAAGTTTAGCTGGTGGAGAGATTAGGTTTCATCCCCTATTGCGGATGCTCATATAAGGTAGAGAGCAATTTGTAAGTTATGCTGTTATTAGTTATATAAGATACTATTTGACCATTCTCACTATAACAATATTAATCAACAGCATTTGTCGTTGCCAATTCATCCATGTTTTTACTTTGACTCTGGTACTTCACTCTAGTGTTATCAATAAATGACTTTCGATTGTTTCTAATAATGCTGTCAAGTGTCCATAGACTGTCAAGTGTCCATAGTAACCCCACCTAATGAAAGGATGCAGCTCAGATTTTGAGGCAAGAAGATTTTGAGGCAAGACCGAGTCAAGACCGGTCAACTTGGCAAGAGGTACGTCGACGAGACCTCTACCTAAGCTATCATTTTGGAGGAATTATTAAAAGACTAAGCATCTATTAGCCCTGTGGACAGTTTGACCGTCACATGTCAACGCATATCATAGTTGTCATGATGTGTTGCCATCTATTATGACCGATCGATACTTATAGTTTGGTCATCATCTGTCAATCCTCATCCAACAGGCAAGAACTTTTTACCCCTATCTAAACTTCATTAGTTTCCACCATCTCCAAACTACAGCTTAAGCATCTAACAGCCAATCCGGGCAATCAACTTAGATGCCCTAACCTGTGTTCGTGGTTACGGCTCCAATTTGTCAAGGAAGCCTTAACAAATTCTTGGGTATTTACACTTCACAGCTAGAACTTGGCTATACGAAAAGAATCGAAGCACAAAATGTTCATCGAATCACATATATAAACATTGCAATTAATCATTCAAGATTGGCGAGATCCTTATTAACAACATGGATATTTACTAATTCACTGGCCATAATGATTTGCTTTTCATTGTTTACTAGAAAATGTATGTCGCTTGAAATGTGTAGTGTAGAGATTCAGATAATACAGTTGAATATCCCCCTTTCACGCGAGCGAGGTTCTTGCAGTATTCTTTTTGGTCTGGATCTAATGTACGGCCTAATGAATAAAAAGAGAAGAAAAATAGTTAACCCCACTGAAGGAATCAATATTATTTTCGACCCTTCATTTTTTTCCTTGTTCAAAGTTCAAACCCTATGTTTTGCCCTCACTCTATTTTGTTTTTGTGTAGAACAGACATCCAAACAGCTAATACAAAAATATCGCCAATATTAAGTGTAAAATTCAAAGCATTGAAAGCAAAATTCAGATGTCAGTACAATTTTACTTCCAATGACCCAACAATTTCATATATTTAAAATGCATTGCTAACTTTTTGGACTAACCGTGTATCTATCGCTTGTCATTCCACTAATCTGCTCACTTCATCATTGACAACAAGCCAAACTTTTTAGCTATGGCTTAAAAGCATGGTTCAATCCAAAGCGGAGGAGAAGATTTCCCCTTGACATGCAGCTCGACCGTACCATCTTCAAGGTGGTATATTCCCATGCCTGTGTCATCTCCATCTTCGGTAAACTGGAACAATAAGTAAAAAATAAATACAATTTGGCTTGATGAGATGATCTTCATTGACCTCCAAAGAGAAGGAAGAATTGTAGCCCAAGAAGAGGGATGTGTTCTCCAAGTTCTCAACTTCTGTGCACGTTTGAGTATCCAGGTCAATCTCAAGAACGCGGAATCGAAAGGTTATGGTAGATGTTAGCTGTTCCCATTTTGAAACAAACAACAGAGATCCTTTCGTTGATTGCACTAGATACACTTGATCCAAATCCCAAAGGGATCCAGAGGGATACTCATGCTCGAGTTCTAGGAGTCTTTGCGGCACCTGGAAAACTACTTGAGCCTCAAATGGAGTTGGTCCATCCACATCGCACCTCAATATCCTATCCTCATCATCGACAGCAAAAAAGGACCCCTTATAATATATAACATCATCAAATTCATGTGCAGGGGGGTTCACTGTGGTCCACTCCTCTTTCCCAGGTTTCCAAAGCCCTAAACATCCAGTGTCATAGATGACCATGACCTTGTAATCCGGAGATGTAGTAGGGCTATCAGATAGGATGAACTTACGGATGCATCCAACATAAATGGGGGACAAATCTTCAATGTTGGGGAACTTATTCCAATTGGGAAGCTCAATAGTATGACTGTCACGTGACATGAGATTCCTTAGCATGTGAAATTCACCGCCCCTGCTTGTCATCAACACCCAACCATGTGAAGAGAAATATCCGTTCGCCATCATTTCTGGCAAGAGCTTTTTGTGAACCTGCTGACATGAGAAGCAAAAAAACTCACGCCATGGCATCCCATTTTTGTCCGTGAGCATCAACCATGGGATGTCAGTCCTCTCTTTGACAGCAGCAGATTGCCACGAGCAGCACACTGCTCGGAATGCTGATAAATTCTTCGGACAAAGGTGCTGGGAGCATAGTTGTAACAACTCTTGTGGGAGTTCTGCCCAGTTTCTCACCATTCTAAATTCAAAGCAGAATCCGACAAGCGAGATAGAAAATCAGAATGGAAAAGGATCAGTAAGACTTTCAGCCACCCCAATGTGCATCTAAATCAGGTTTACTATTTAAAGAATCTGCTTATCTCACACAAATCACATCAACACACGCCTTCTTGCCCTTGTTTCCTTCAGAGAACACGCATTCCGATTTCTCTCAGACATTTCATCGAATAAGTGGCATGCACTTCGCGTAATGAACCTCCCCTCACGTCTAAGGCCAAGAATCACTATCAGGTCATCGCTACAGGCTCAGTGCACATTCGAAACACTGATAAAGCTCTAACCAGAGACGAATTTCACATGCGCCTCGATCACATCTCTCAGACTTGATTACCCATATTAATATTGAGAATCTACTCTCCTACCTGGTAGATGCCATGACCAGGAACACCCCCGATCGAACTGAGAACCAGAATTCCCAAGAAAGTCGTCGCCGATGGGTCGACGCTGCAGAGCACTGCAACTGCTGCGCCTTTAGAAACTTGAAGACGGGCGGTGACCGATGATGCCTCGGACAGCGTTCAGAAACAACGGAGGAAAATCTCAAAGACGGGAGGAGAATTTGCGATTCGGAAGATTTTTTCTTTTTTTTTTTGCTCTCGCTTCTTTGACGGATGCGTGCGAACCGTTCAGGTCCAAATCAGATCAAAATCGATGGGCTTCGGCCATTAGTTATTCGGATGAACAGAAAGGCCCAATAGGAGTGAGGCCTTTTCTACGGCGGTTATTTCTTATTCGTCCATCATTTTTTTTTTATTGCCCCATTGATTTATTTATTTATTTATTTATTTATTTATTTATACACATATCACAAAATGCGTATTCAATTTCTCAACGAAATTTCAGGTTGCGGAAAAGTTAAGGCATGTGTGCATAAGGTAAAGGTTACATGGAAAAATAGGACGGGGAACAAAGCCGTTTTGTTTTTGGAACTTTTTTTTTTTTTAAATAATGTGGTTTGCTAAAATTCATGAAAGGATTAATTTTATCACAATTAATTAGGTTGGCAAATTTATTGAAAAAGGGAAAGAAACGATCCAAGTTATTTTGGGGCCGTGAATTTTAAGGATTGCCCGTGGTCTGCCTTTTTTAGAAACAATGATTTTTCAAGGAATTTTTTTTTTTTTTTGTTGGAAATAACTATGGGAAAGTTTCATATGAGTTTATCTTTTGTAGACGGTTGGTGTATGAATTAATCTGGGAGCAAGTCTTTTTTTGTTTTTGTCTTTTTTTTTTTTTTTTTTGGTAATAACTGTAAAGTAAACTTGGCCATGGTTAGTTGTACGGTGAGAATATTTAAATAGGAAAATTTTAAAGGATAAGTGCTGTGAAAGTCCTAAAACTTGTCACGAAAATGCAACTGAGTCTTAAAACTTGCAAAAAGTGTAATTAAGTCCTAAAACTTGTCAAAATGTTTCAATCGAGTCCTAAAATCGATGCCATCAAATATCCTAATGGAAAAAGATGACGTGGCACGGGCATGGCTTTTTTAATCGTTTCTCTCTCCTCCGTTGCGAATAGTTAAAAAAAAAATGCCACGCGTGCAAAACGACATCATGTCCTCCTTTCTTCTTCACCATCGTGTCCCCCCACCCCCTCCATCTCTATGACGTCGTGTCATCCTTCCTTCTTCACCATCATGTTCCCCCTCCCCCCTCTGTCTCTTTCCTTTCGCTATTCAAGTGTCCCCTAAGCCCCAAATAAAATTTGATGATCTACAGTTCTCTTGTGATTTGGGACCCCTTTCAAATTAAAGTTTGATGCCCATCGTTATTTGGAGTTCTTCGACGCTCGTCGTGAGTTCGTGTTCTTTTCTTTGATGATTGTGAGTTCGTGTGAAGACCTCTCTTGCAGGAGTCTCGACATCTCAGCGGCAAAGCAATTGGCGTCGGGGACGACTACAAGGTCAACGACGGCGATGGCAACTCCTCCTCATGTAGGTATCGCTCTTTGTATTGTAGCATTTTGTTGTTTTCCATTCTCCAATACTAGTGACAAATTAGAACATTGATGCAATATAAAGTAAGTTATGATTGTCTGTTCATCCAATGCATATGAAAAGAGAGATGTTTTTTGGAGATTGAAAACATCTCCTAAATCTCTCAAGTAAACATATTGCATTATGCAGAAGTTACTTATATGAAGATGTTATGAAGGAATCATAATATAGTTAATATACTTCTATTAGGTTTCTATAAAACGAAACCCAGAAGAATGAGGACGCCAACATCTAAATCAAGTGGCGTAACTCCTAATGAAGTCAACTCGGAGCCAACATGTTATTGTGGTCTTCAATAGCCAATTCTTATGGCAAAGGCAAGGAAAAATGCAGGAAGAAGGTTCCATGGATGTGCTAAGTTTGATAGTCCAAGTTGTTGCAATTTCTTCATGTGAGTTGATCCAAAGATACCAAATCATGTGAAAGACATGATAGTTGACCTCCTTGAAAGAAATCAAGCATTGTGTAAATCAAGCCAATCGAGACGTGACGAAGTCGATGTGAGCTCATTGCTAGCTGAAATGAAGACTCAAAAGGTGAAAAATAGACGTTTAAAGGAGGAGCTCACACAAGTAAAGAAAGGAAAGATGCTATATCAATCGGCATTCATTCTATGCATGTGTTATATTGTTGTATTGGTTATATGTAATGTGAAAGTTGGCGGGTTGTTTCTAAGTTTGTAAGTTTAAATACTAGTTGTGGATAATTGAGATGGGAATGAAATCTTATGTGAGTTTGCAGTTTGCAAGACCGGTTACTTGCCATGCGAGAAATTACTTTCGCATTGAAAAATGTTGCTTGATTTGTATGCTTGTCAATAGCACTATATGAGCTATTGCCACCAGAATAAATTTTGAACTTCGAAAAAATGTGACAACTCTCTTATTATGCAATCGAGATTGTTAATTGGTGATTTCTTCATGATAACGAGCTTGCCTCAAATGGAATGTGTCAAAAACCAAGTGAAATCAAAGCAGTTGGCTATAATACCTAAGTTAGCTAATCAAATCTTCCATGAATTATCCAATGTAGACCACAGAGACCACGCAGAGCAAAACCCCATCATCTAAAATGAAAAATTAGCAATAAGAGGTGGTGGCATCGGTTACCATTAATGCCCCCAAGGGACTCGAGAAAAATGTATGGGAAAGAAGATGACAAAAGCATTGGAAGAATGAAAATTCTTCATGGCCAATTTCAGTAATCACCTATTAACAATCCTAAAGAGAAACCACTTTCATGCATTATCCAAACCAAAATCAAGCATCCCACATAACTCGTTGAAACTCGATTCATTGACAAAGCAACATGCTTACATTTTTAATGCACAAAAGGTTTTGTTCAACAAAATGCCTACACTTTTAGTGCACAAAAGGTTCCTTTCAACAAAATATGCACTTTCATTGCACAAAAGGTTCTATGCACAAACGTTACATGTCTCATACAAAAAACCAACTAATAATTGACATAAATTCACCTAACAACACCAATTTCAGCAAACATATCAATCCAATATGATGGTCTCCGGTGGTCCAGTAGGTTCAGCCTTCACTTGATTCATAATTCTAGTGATTTTCCTTATATATAGTCTCACAGCGATAGGCTTTGGAGGAGTTGTTGCAGCCTGAGATGACTGAGCCTTGGAACTAGCCTTAGGTTGCAATAATGGCTTCGGTTTCACCGCAATGTGTTTTCGAGGAGCTGTTGTAGCCTGAGATGATTGAGCCTGGGAACTGGCCTCAGGTTACAATAGTAGCTTTGGCTTCATCTCAACATGCTTTCGATGAACTAATGTTGCATGAGATGATTGAAGTTAGGAACTTGCCTGGGGTTGTGATGGTGCCTTTCGCTTTAAACCAAGATGCGTCTGAGCTATTGTAGCATGAGATAATTGAGCTTGGGAACTGGCCTCAGGTTGCAATAGTGCATTTGGCTTCATTGCAACATACTTTCGAGGAGCTAATGTTGCATGAGATGATTGAGGTTTGGAACTTGCCTGGGGTTGTGATGGTGCCTTTCGCTTTAAACTAAGATACTTCTAAGCTATTGTAACTTGAGATGACTAAGCTTGGGAATTGGCCTCAGGTTGCAATAGTGCCTTTGGCTTCATTGCAACATGTTTTTGAGGAGCTACTATTGCATGAGATGACTGAGGTTGGAAACTAGCCTTAGGTTGTAATTGTGGCTTCAACATCACCGCCATGTGTTTTTGAGAAGCTGCTGATACATGATAAGATTGAGGTTATGCACTAACTTGGGAACGCACCTTTGCTGTTGACGTAGCTCTTGAAACTACCCATTTGTCCGATAGGTTAAAGATTCTCGCACCAGTTGTATTAGGCTACATAAGAATGAGCATGTTTTAAGCTTAAGAAGATAAGCAATTGCTATTAGAAAATTTTAAAAATATTACTCACCTTGAGAATATGAAGATTTGTTATAGGATTTGTGTCAACACCCAACCCTACCATTTTCATCCTCTTGGCCTGTGATTCTCTTTGTATCATGTCATTTTCAATGGCATGTCTTTTAAACTGAAATAATAAAAAAAAAAATCATCCAACATAAGAATGTAGTCACAATACATGTATGCTTGGGGATTGAGATATTACTCACCGGAATTTTTTCAGGTCTATTCTTAGCCATTATATTGGTCGGTGCACAATAAATGCATTCCCCCTTGATTAGAACGAACTTCACCAAAAGCATTGGCCTCACCACTACATCCTCTAACATTAGCACTAGCCTGAGCAGAAGCAGTGGTACTACATTCTCTTATATTTGCATAAGTACTACCCCCTCTTACATTCGCACTAGCCTTAGCAGAAGCATTAACATGCCACTATTGTCTCGTATCAAATTGGCATTTGCAGAAGCATTAGCATGGCTTTCGGATCCTCTTTCAATTACGCTTGCCGTTACTTTAGCTTTAGTGTGAATATATATTCATAATTACTAAATTGGAACTTTGACATATAAAACTTACAATAATGGTTAGATGACCAACTTACTTGTCTTTTTCCGAGCCTTGGTCCAGTGGAATTAGCTTGAGATTGAACATGAACTTCAGTTGTACTTGCATAAGCATGAGCATTGGATGTACATATATTGGTCCAAGCATTGGATGTACATACATTGGCCCAAGCATTGGCCTAAGAAGCACATATTAAACATTGATTGACAACATGTTAAAGTGACATGCCCAGCATTAGGATGATCAATTAGTTGAGAAAATATATTTTTTAAATGACATCCCTTGCAATTATGTCCAACCACATTGCAAGCAAAACAAGTCATTTACTTACCCTCTTTAGTCATTCTATCACCTCTTACAAGCTCAATTAGTTGCTTTCTTCTACTCATTTTTGACCTACCAAGCATGTTCTTCATTGGTGGGGGTTAAGGAGCTTCTTTATTGGCTTTATTCCAAAAATTTTGTCCTCTCACTATAGGCATCATGAATTTATAAGCACTTAGATACTTTGCCTTGTTGAAGCACTCAACTAGATAGTCACTCGGGTCATTTCTCTTATGGTGTATTGCACAAATGGCATGGCAATATGGAATTCCACAAAGTTCCAAAGCTCTACATGAACAAGTCCTTAAATTCAAATCAACAACATATTTGTCACCACCTTTCGTAATCTCATATCCTTCATCTCCATTCCATATCAAATGACAATACTTACTAGCAATTATATGCTCATGTAACTTATGCATAATCCTTGGACCATAATTTCTAATCCACCTAACACATCCATCCCTTTGAGTATGCATTATATTCATAACCATTATTCTAATATCCTCCAGCATACTCACAATGGCCTTGCACCTAACTTCCACGCACCTGCCATTGAAAGCTTCACTGAAATTATTATCAATAATATCACATTTAATGTTGGTGTCAAAGAAAGCTTTGCACCAATGTTTTGGCTCAATACGGAATAAATCATCATGACCTTCTCGAGTCATTTCCTTCAACCTCTGTTTATGCACCTCGAAATTTGACATATTATTACTCTTGACACATCTCCAAAATTGTCTCATCAATTGTTTTCCTTTGTATTTTTGACCCAAGTTAGAATATATGTGCCTTGCACACATCCTATGCTTTACATTTGGCAAAAGTTCAGCTACAGATTGGACGAGACCCTGACAAATACCCAAAAAAAGAAAATATTTATGAAAATAGAAAAAAAAATATTGTAATGTCACAATCAATTTACAAATGAAAACAGAAAGAAAAGCATACATTTTATTGGTTACTTGTCAAAGCCCATCCGTCACCATTACACATATCGAGGTCCAATTTCAACAATTTGATAAATCAAGTCCATGTATCCTTATTCTCAATTCTTACCACTGCCCATGCCACTAGATACATTTGATTATTGGCATCCCTTTCTACGGCACATAACAACTCACCCTTAATCAAACCCCTCAAAAAGCATCCATCTAATCAAATGATCTTCCTACATCCAACCAAAAAACCTTTATTGCAAGTATCAAAGCAAATGTAAGCTCTATCAAATAATGGTAGAGAATTTGGCAATGACCTTTCAACTTTCAATTTAAAATTGCTTGAATGACTTGCAATGTAAAGCTCTCCCAAGTAACCGTAAACTTGTGCATATTCCTTATTGTAATTGCATTATAGTTCCTTTAATACTTTTAGCTTTGTTCTCCTACACTAACTGAAAGTGACATTTTTTTTCAATTGTTCTTTAACTAATTTCTTTAACTCAAGTGCTTCGATTTAGGCATTGCAGAAATAAGAATCATGAAGTGCTTAGATAAATAAGTACTACATACTTTTATTCTCGAAAGTGATACTACGTATATGCTAATTTATATACCTTCTCAAATGAAATGACCCAGTTTTGCTATCAAGAGCACCATAGATCATCAAATTACAATTTTTCTAGGCACACTTGGCTCTTACAAAGCTTTGTGTGTTCTTAGTGTATTTGATTACTGTTTACTCAACCACAGAATACTTCAAAATTGCAATTTTGAACTCAGTTGCATTCTCAAATGTCATGCCAATAATAAATATTGGATTTGTACCACTTTACTCATATAATGGGAACCTACTTCTCCTTTTTGAAATAACATCAACCTCTTTATCACCCTCATCATTTAAAATTGATTGAAGATTGTCTTTCTCATCTGAATCAACATACTTTGTTTCGTACCCAGAATCATCTAACGATTGAGCCTCATCCACAATCGATGGTTGGGAAGTACCAATTACCTCACTTTAAGCATCAATTTTGAGCCTATGTCTTGTTGAAAATTCCTTTAATTTTTTCCTTGCATCAACTAGTTCAAAATCATCATCGTCACTCGACTGTTCCACATCCACCAAATTATGTGCATCATCATCATCTTCCACATCTAGATCTCTATTGGCAACTTCAACCCGATATCCGTCATCATCAATATTCACAATCACATTAGACCTACCTCTAGTTTCCATCTCAACACCCCCATCTTAGCTCCTGTCTTTTCAACATCAACATGCTCAACATATAGCTTAATATTTTCATAACACAGATGATGATAAAATAGATCCATCACATCAAAGTTATCCCATAAATACCTAAGAGTTATTCTATCTACAAGAGTTGCATTTCCAGAAACTCTGTAAAAGAGTTTCTCTATTTTACACACACCTAAAGCCTCAATAGCTTCAATTATACTAGACAGTGAACTCTGACTTAAACTTATTTCAACAACATTAACCTTTCCATCTATGTATTCCAACGATGGGCCAACTTTAAATTTACCTCCATAGTGAATAGTGATAAATTTTGTTCTCGGCCCTTGGACCTACAAGGGAACATAAACAAATAGCAGAGCACTTTCAATCATCAAATTATTCAAGTTTTAAATTGAATATATTTTTATAAAATACTAACAATCAATACATAAACAACAAGTTAGCATAATGTGCTTTACAACCACAATGCAACTACATGATCAATAGTGAGAGTGAGGGACCTATTGTCGCCTTTCAGTAGGCAATGTTCTAATTTATCGCAAGAATTGGAAAATGCGAAACAACCATAATGCAATGTTCTAATTTGCAGCAATGTACTATAATGTAGACTGTAAAATGCCTTCGCAAAAAAAAAAAAAATCATATTATTACCATGACATACCCAAATGCTGTAATGTAGAGAGCAATACCTACGTGAGGAGTCGCCATCGCCGTTGCTGTCCCCATCGCCGTCCCCGATGCCACTTGCTCCGCTGTTGAAATGCTGAGATGCCCGCAAGACACGTCTTTGCACAAACTCGCAATCGTCAAAGAAGATAACATAAAGTTGATTGGTGTCAAACTCAAGCTCTCTAAACTCCAAATAATGAAGAAATGAGGACTGAGGATGCTAACTGACATCATTTTGCATAATGCAGAGATTAAAACATAGTTGCAAAACAAAAGAAATTGTAGCATTACCATGAGATACCCAAATGCTATAATGTAGAGAGCGATACCCGTGTGAGGAGGAGTCGCCATCGCCGTCGTTGACCCTGTTGTCGTCCCCAATGCCAATTGCTTCGGTGCTGAGATGTCGAGACTCCCGCAAGAGAGGTCTTCACATGAACTCGCAATCGTAAAAAAAGAAAGAACACGAACTCACAACGAGTGTCGAACTCGAGGTTGATGAACTCCAAATAATGATGGGTGTCAAACTTTAACTTGGGAGGGCAACCAAATCGCAAGAGAACTGCAGATCGTCGAATTTGATTTGAGGCTTAGAGTTCAAACGAATTTGATTTTGGGCTTAGGGGACACTCGGAATAGCGAAAGGAAAGAGACAGAGGAGGAAGGGGGAACACGATGGTGAAGAAGAAAGGAGGACACGATGCCGTAGAGACAGAGGGGGGGAACACGATGGTGAAGAAGAAAAGATGACACGACGTCGTTTTGCATACATGGCATATTTTTTTTTTTTTAACTATTCGCAATGGAGGAGAGAGAAATGATTAAAAAAAGTGACACCCACGTCAGTTTTTTCCGTTAGGAAATTTGACAGCATCGATTTTAAGACTCGATTGAAACATTTTGATAAGTTTTATGACTTAATTGCACTTTTTGCAAGTTTTAGAACCTAATTACATTTTCGTGACAAGTTTTAGGATTTCTACAGCACTTATTCCAAATTTTAAAGTTGCAATATCAAGTGTGGAGTATTAAAATGAAAAGATCATATTGAATTTTCTTAATTTGTGTTGCTGCCGTGGTACCTAGTACATCACATATCCCTGTAATTGAATTTTTTTATCGCAAAAAAACCCAATGCATTCCATTTCGAAATATAGAAAATAGGAAAAAAAAATGTTAGAGCATTTTCTCTTGAATTTAGATTCTCGGGGATTCTCTTTTCTTTTAAAAGATAGCTTTCATAAAAGTATACTTTCGTAGGATGGAATATCGACAACAAAAGTATGTGATAACCAAGATAGGCCTACTCCGACCAGCATCTCTGAGCAATCAGAGCACAATTTCATCTTCAGATTTTCTAAATGCTGTAACGATGGATGTTGCCCCATGGTCCTAACACCCGAGAAAATTCTCTTACGTTACAATTGAATGCTCCATGACATCAATATCTTCTAACTCGTAAACTATCTCGTCTACAGTCTATTCTTCTATTCTTTCATCATTGATAATGGAGGGAGGTCAGATTAGAGTTGTAAGAATTGGTTCTGATAAATAAAATTGTCGGAAGCATTCCGACATCACTTGTGCATCGCTGCGCTGAGTGTTTCGGCGACACCATGCCCTGTGTTCAATCCCAACATGTTTGCTGGATAAACTTTATATGCACTGGACACGCACAACCCTCTCAAAGTGAACCAGGAAGAGTTGAGAGTTGGCCAGTATCGGATTGCCCGTGCAAACAGCTCCTCAGTGCAAATAAGAGTCCTACTTATGCTCCGTTCATTTCATGGAAAATGCAGCATTTTAAGAAAATATTTTCCAAAAAGTCATTTTTCAAGAAAACATTATTATTTTATAGTGCTTGTTCAAAACCTGAAAATGAAGTGAAAAGTATTTTGCATTGTTCGGCAAGGAAAATCTTTTTCTCTATGTACTTTTTTTTCAATAATTTTATTATTATTTTATTTTGTTAAATCAATTTTTAATTCTTTTGCTTTTTCTTTTCTTTCTTTTTATCTTCTTTTTCCTTAATCGATCACTGGTCACGGCGACGACTAACGACTAGCCAAAGGCCAACTTCCGTTAGCAAGCAGCAAGTGCAAGGGCGAGCCTCGAGCTTGTTGGCCCTTGGCCTCGCCAGATCGACGAGTTGAAGGCTCGTGCTCACCAATCTGGCTAGCGGCAAGTGGCCAGCGAAAAGGTGAGCCTTAAGCTCACCGACCTCTGGCCTTGCCAGATCAAGGAGCTAGAGGCTCGTGCTTGCTCCCGGTTCGCTAATTTGGCGAGTGGCAAGCTCGAGCTTACTAGAGGTCGACAGGCCTTGAGCTTGCTCAAGCTCGTTGCTCACCAAAGATCGGTGAGCCAGGCAAGGCTCAAGGCTGGCGGTAGCAAGTCTCAAGCTCACCCAAGGGCGGTGAGCTCAAGGCTAGCCTAGAGGTCTACAAGCCTTGAGCTCATTGCTCGCCAGAGATCGATGAGCCAAGAGAGGCCCAAGGCCAATGATAGCAAGCCTCGAGCTCACCCAAGGCTGGTGAGCTTGAGGCTCGCTTGTGGCCAATCGCCGGCCATAGTCGTGCCAATGACCGACCAAAGAAGAAGGTGGGAAAAAAGAAAATAAAAAAAAAATAAAAAGAAAAATAATTAAAAAAAGGAAAAGGGAAAATAATTTAAAATTCGAATTATTAAAAAAGCAAACAAGAAGGAAGGGGATTAGTGAGGTATGAGACAAGAGAGTATGAGTAAGGAAAATGTTTTCCCTAATTTAAAAAGTTGAAAATATTTTTCCTCTTTTTTACAAGACTTTATTCTTTGGTGAAATATATTTTTTATGACTAGTTCATTTTACATGAAACGAACACTAGAAAATTCAGAAAATATTTTCTATAAAATGAACCACGCCTTAATGAAAGTTGCTCGCTAAGCAATTTAATCTACAAGTGGCTGTCAACGTGATATAAGTAGTTTTGCAAACTTTCACGTTCTAATATTCAGTCATGACCCCTTGTAGTGAAAGCCTTACAATACAATAAGCGTGTCGTAGAAATTTGTACAATCGCACCGTGCGATAAGGACGGCGGTTCTCCCCTCGGTCATTCGAAAAAATAGAACGCAAAACACAAAAACCGAAAAATAAGCCAAATACCCATTGATAAACTCAAGCATCAGATAAGAAAAATTATCTCACGGATTACTATCGCATGAAACCAATGCATTTTACGGATATATCTATAAGGAAAAATTCCATTCCAACAGCTAAATAAAACATAGACATCCATGGAAGCAGCTCTCCCGTCACTACAACAATCTAAATCATGAGGCAATAGCTACCTCTTTCATGAGAAAATCTCAAGAATGGAGCAGAAAACGTTGCTAGACGACCGAAGATGGCATTCAATAGAGACAAAGAGTCCGGAAGTGAATTTTCCTTAATAAGTTCTCTTCTTCTTTTTTTTTTTTTTTTTTTGGTCGAAACTTACTAAGTTTTTCAATGGTCGAATCCATCAACTTCCGCGAGAATTCATCAAACCGGAGACCTACATCAAGGCCACAACAAGACGGCCAACTATCCCACGAACTGAAAACAAAGCAAAGTTTTCACAAACAATTTCAATAAAAAGCTTGGAGTGGGAGATCATATTGCGATGCAAAAAGATGTGTTGAGAGAAAAACTGCAAGATAATCATCTCAAACTAACGGTAGGTTCTGGATGGAATTTGTGACAGAAAGTTAATGGTCAGATCATCAAGGTGAGTGGATATGTCAGTTCTATGCCTTTAAAATATTTTGCATGTCAATGATTTTTTAGAGCCTTAATGCTTAGAAAATTACCGGTAGACCCTTGATTTCGATGTATTTGGTTGGCATAGGCTTTATGGCCTTAGACTCGCGTCTGACATGAAACGCGAGCACTGGACGGACATGTTTTGATAAGGCAACCGAGGGCGACGAGAATGAATCTATGGCATTGAGAAAGGGTCCGTCTATGCCGACGGGGCATTAGTTGCTGCTCTTGGATCACCCAAATTACCAAGGGGGACTGGCTCTCAGTCGGAGCGAAAAAGCACGACACCGAACGTAT
Organism: Eucalyptus paniculata subsp. matutina; assembly: GCA_017140255.1. Lineage (NCBI taxonomy): Eukaryota > Viridiplantae > Streptophyta > Magnoliopsida > Myrtales > Myrtaceae > Eucalyptus > Eucalyptus paniculata. The sequence continues at coordinate 31,993,246 of CM029442.1, read as the reverse complement.
AATTTTTGCTGCTAGAACAGTGGGAATTAGCACAGTTCGGGTCCACACTGAGGCGAGGAGCCCGTGGATAGACGACTGTTTGGCATGGACGGATCGACTTGATTTATCGATGCCGGTCGCACATCACACAGATCACGTTCGCCCCTGTTCACACCCGACTCGTGCAAACTGGTAGCTCCTAAGATCAGGCCATCAATATACCCATGAGCACCAATGTGATTGTTGGACGTTGCAATGGGTTGCTGTATGGGTTCCAAAGTAAGCGACAAGCGTCTAGGCTGGAAGAAACTCGATAATCGCCGCACGGCACACTTTATTTCAACGTCTCAATGTAACCCTATCCGTATGTATAAACATGAGCCAGACGCTTGTCCCTATGCTTGAGAGGCCTCTTTCATTAACGTTGTAATCATGGGGCTCAATAAACAAAATTGCTGGAAGCATATTCTTACATCATCTGTGCAACGTTGAAAACTCAGTATGCCTGTGTTTTGGCAAATCCTTGCCCTGTGCTCCATCCTCCCAAAGTAACCAGGAAGCATCAAAGTGTCATCCAATGTTCGGAAACATCATCTGATAATGTGCAATTAGGTGGTCCTTCTCAGCAAAAGTGGTTCTCTAACCAGATAATTCTAAGGGTGGCTGCATACGAGACATGACCAATTTTACAAATTTATGGCATCCTAGTATTCAGGTACAACTTCATACCGTAAAGTCATACCATACAATAGGCGTATCGTAGAAGTTCATAAGCCCTACCATACAATAAGTGTATACCATGTACGGTGATCCTCCCAACGGTCATAAACAAAAACAGAAATAAAAGCTCAAAAACCAAAACCAAGCTTTAGCCTATTAATAAGCTCGTGCATCAGATAAGCATAAAAAGATGTCATGTAGATAACTAACATACAAAACCAATACGTTTTATGGATATCTCAATAAGGAAGGATTCCTTTCCAATGGCCAAACAGACAATTAGAAATCCATGGAAGCAGCTCTCTGTCAATATAAGAGTCTAGATCATGAGAACAGCATTATTCAAAACTGTAAGATGCTAGACCACCGACAACGGCATTCAAGAGAGGCAAGAGTATGCAAGTGCCTTTTCCTCGCTAAGTTCCTCTGCTGTCGCATCCATCTTCTTCCGCGAGAACTCATCAATTGGGAGACCTACATCAAGGACACACCACAACATGGTCATGGCAATATCACAAACAACTAAGTAGCTCACAAACAAAAGACAAGTCTTGCAATGCAAGAGGACTTGTGAAGGACAAAATGCAAGATGAATATTTCGAGCTAACCGTGGTTTTTTTGACAGAATTTGCCATCAAAGAGTGCAAATAATTAATATTGTAATTGGTTCGAATGAAAGACACAATTTTATTTACCTTGCACGATAGTCCACTCTCCATTGCGACAAGTTACTGGGAAGGAGTAGATGAGGCCAGCAGGCACATTGTAAGAGCCATCAGAATACACCCCCATGGAAACCCACGTTCCCTAATAAAAAGTTCAGTCCAAAGAACAAAAATTTAGAAAATCCAAGCTGAACTAATAGCTGAACAAGATCGTGTTAAAAGGAAAAGGAAAAGGAGAAAGGCACCATTACCTCTGGAGTTCCAAGAACCCAGTCACGGATGTGGTCACAAGCAGCACTGGCAGCAGAAAGTGCACTTGAAAGCTTCCTAGCTTTAATAATTGCAGCGCCACGTTGTTGGACAGTAGAAATGAATTCTCCATTCAACCTTCAGCAAAATATTTTTACATCAAATTCAGAAGACTCCACCAAAATACCAACTAAATCTACTACAATCAATTCAAAAGACAGTTTTTCTCACCATGCATCATCCTTGACAAGTTCACGTACAGGTTTTTCACCAGATGGGGTTTTAACAGTTGCATGGTTCACATCAGGATACTGACTTGACGAATGATTTCCCCATATGATGGCGTTTTTCACATCACAAACTTGAACTTTCAACCTCTCAGAAATCTGACCCAATGCCCTGTTATGATCCAATCTGGTTAGACAGCTAATATTTTTCTCAGGGATGGATGGGGCAAACTCCTTTAGAATCAAGGCATTTGTATTTGCAGGATTCGCAACAACCAAAACCTACAAAAGAAAGAAAACATAAAAGACAGTTAGGTAATTAATGAAACGCCCTTAGATAATCTTCTGGAGATACTTTGTAAAAGATCAAATTTAATTAGTCACATATGATAAACTTCAGTTTTTAGAAAATACAAATACTAAAATAGGGTCTCAAATAATAGTGTACCAATATTTTAGCAATATTGTGGCATCTATGTTGCTTCTGTATTCACACTATTTGGAATTCCGACTGCCGTAATTTCTGACCCAAAGATGAAAACTAAGATATTGTTGATGAACAGTCATCTCACGACATTGACATCAGTGTTAAATCTATTTTCCAACTAGTCAACCAACTTTTCATGCAGAAGATTTCACGATGAAATGGCATTTCACCTAAGTCATTCATATAAGTTTCCAAATCAAATACACGTTTTTAAAAGTCTGAAAGCGGCAAATCAGGGTCCTATTCTTTTAGAAATTTCTTCAATTAAGTTAAAATAGACATGAGGTCCAATTCACCAGTACGGACCAACGTCAAGACACTTGTAACTTACGCCTTCCTTTGAAAAAACATTTACCTTGCAATTGGCAGCTGCATGCTTTTCTAAAGCAGAAGCCTGGGACTTGTAAATTGAAACATTTTTGGCCATCACATCCTTTCTTTCCATGCCCTCCTTCCTTGGGAAGCCACCGACCATGACTGCAACACCAACACCTGTGCATGCCTCAACAACGTCCGTTGTAGCAACCACACCTGATTTAAGTACAACAATAGATCATCATGCTAGTCATCATCAAATACCACATGGTAACTACCAAATCAAATACACAACACAAACCTTTAAGGAGAGGGAATGCGGCATCGATCAATTCCATCTTAACACCATTCAGAGCCTCTGCAGCAGGTGGGATATCAAGCATGTGCAAAATCACAGGCTGGTCAGGACCTAGCATCACTCCCCTAGCGATCATAGGCACAAGGGCATATCCAATTTGCCCTACATGGTCAAAGAAAGTCTCTTATGAGAACCACATATCATGGTCGACAAGTGAATCTAAATATACAGCAATAACAGTATGAATATATAAATCAGTAAAATAAATCGAAGAATCCCAAAAGACCGATAAACAAACATAAACCACAGATTGCAGACAAGGTGGCGTATCACAGCACCAGTAAAAGAGTTAAAGATCCAATCTTCTGATAGGAAAGAACAAACTTATCCGAAATATGGCGGAAAGTGCAAAAAGAAGCACTAAACTACTATAATGCCATTCCAGCAAGCCAAATGGATCATCTTTCTCCAACAGAGCACAGATCACTCAACTTGTTCTACTCTCGATCCCTGCTTTCATAAGCACCACTTGCTATCGCAGATCAAAGTAAATCCATCCCCAGCACACAGCACTAGCCCACAAAGAACTCACGAAACTAAAACATCCCAGCAAAAAATTCACAGTACCCACTTCACAGGACACGCAAACAACCGACGACATCAGATCGCCGCATCAAAAGACCCACGACCCAGATTCAGTTTCTCAAAACACTCCAGAAAAAAAAAAAAAAAAAAAAACCCACGACACAATCAAAACAAGGATCGGAACATCGAGCACTGTCAGATCTGAATCCCGACGGTACCTGCGGCGCCGGTGACGAGGACGCGAACGGGTTGCTTGGCCATTGACGATGCCGGATCTAGACCGCTAGAGAGGAGGAGAAAAAAGTGAACTTGCGGAGGGAAAAGGCGAAACGAGAGATGACAGCGAGAGGGTTAGCGAGTTCAAGAAGTGGTTCTGAGATGGCGATATTTATGAGCGTGAAGAGTGACGCCCCTTCGGGACGACGATGTTGACAGGTAGATGAGGGGGGGCCTTGCTGTCGTTTCGATAAGCCTCGCGGGGGGCATTACCGCCATTTCCGCTTTCGAGGGCTCTGCTTTTATTAGTCAAGTCCGGGGAAGTTGTGACCGAAAAAAGTAAAAGAGAGAGCCCCGGAATATTCGCTTTAGCCATTGGCTAACGATATGGTTTGATTCCTCCACTGTTGCTGCTTTTAACTTCTGTTTTTTTGTTAATTCCGATTGGACCGATATCAAATTTAGTAGAGGCTTGACTTGATTATGATTAGGAGAGTTTTTTATTTTATTTTTTTTGAGATGATTGGGAGAGTTTACAGTAACTACTTTTGGAGATTTTGTACCGTGAGTTTGATTTTACGCACCAAGAAAATGTTTAGTTTGGTCTGGAGATAATCAAATGGCCATTTTTCTTTTTGATTTCCAGAGGAGGTCCAAAATTTTGTTCATTTTGGGAAATTGTGACAAGATTTTTAGGTGTCTCAAAATATTATGTTCCTTCCAATATGGGATGTTTAACTCATTCAAAACTCTTTGTAGGTGAGATCAAATATTAATAATCCATTTCCAATATTAGAAGAATTTATAGATGCTCAACATTGGTTCCGTCATATGCATGAATTACGGTTGGATCATTCTTTGAACATCAACCAAACATAATACATAAAAAAAAAAAAAAGTTGAAAACCAAAAATAGGGGATAAAGAGATTAGGCTATTGATAGAGATCAAGATGTAGATAGAGAAAAAGAAGCAATTGAAGCTTAAAAAAAGAAACGAAGAGATAATTGTGCATATGGTTCTTGAACTTTGGATTAATGTGCAAATCATTTTCGAACTTTAAATTTATTTAATACGATCCTAAACTACTAATAATGCTAAGTGAAGTTAACTATATGATTTAGGGATCACATTAAATATTAGACTAAAATTTAGGGATCACATCAAACATAGTAAAAATCATAAATGATCTTACATATTGAATTAAAGTCTATGGATCACATCAAATAAGCTCAGGAGTGATGTTATGCATTCACCAAAGTTTCAGGATCATTTGTGTAATTTTTCCTAAAGAAAATGGTGAATTTATAGAACGAAGGGTGGGGCTTGAGATTGGTAAGTATGAGATGGAAGAAGATTAGGCGGGTGGGCAGTGCTGCGGTGGTCCTTTTGAGATAATTTGGAAAGCTAGATGGAGCCGGGGATATAAATGTCATTCCACGCTAGGTTGCGACTTGTGAGGCCGTGGAACTTGATGTCTTGATGATGTAACAGGACATGCCGATGCCAATAACAATTGGCAAGCGCATGCTTTAGCAATTGAAAAAGGAATGGCAAGTGTATCGTTAATCTTTATCTTTTCTTTTTTTTTTTTTTCTTTTTAGCTACTTTTTTGGGTCAACCCCAATTATATTCCTAGGGATGCTCAAACGAGAATTGGAATTTGGCTCCCTTGAACTCTTATCTTGTTCTGATTGGATTTCCTAACTCGATCACGACCTCAATTCAGTTTTTTTGTTTAACAATGAGAGTTACCTTAACAACTATTGGAAATTACATACCTTAAATTAGATTTTACAAATTAAGAGTATGCTTAGTTTAGCTTTACGGTAATTAAATGGTAATTTTCTTTTCAATTTCCCATGAAAATCCAAAATTTTCTTCTGCCTTCAAGAAATTTTGACCAAAACATTAAGAATCTCGAAATATTTTACCTTTCCCTTGTTGATTCGGGATGTTCAACATTGAATATGAATAACATATTTTATATAACGATGAAAGTCTAATTCAAAGCTCTTTATATGCATTTGATGCATGAGGTTAAAAATTTTGGACATTATAGTCTTCTAAGAATGGGAGGATGGCATTGGGATGATCTTGATTATTGTAGGCATGGAAAAATAAAAGAGTATCAAAATCCGAATCCGGGAAAACATTTTTCCTAGGTTAAGAAGATCACTACATAATAGTTATTGGCTCTCTCTCGCCCCATATTCTGTTTCGAGTACTTGACCACCACCTCTCGGTGGTTGTCATCCTTAGCGAGCCACCAAAATTTGGCCGTAGTTCTCTGCCATTTGCGGTGCTATCCACCATGTCAGTTGTCACCACCACTTCACACAACCTTTCCCACACTAGCTCTTGGTTTGTCCATATTGAGCATTGTGTGACCATAAGTCTTTCATTTACATCATGTCCTACTCAATTTATGTATATACTAAACTCAACCTAGCATAAGAAAGGCATGTACTCTTGCTGGGTACCATTCTCTACCAAACTATTTCTTGCATCTATAGTCGTTGTACAACAATAACTTTTCATAATATTCATGAGTCAAAGTCCGTAAGATATATTTATGTATGGTTTATTCATAATGACTTGTTTGGTATAGTATGATTTAAGAAGGAATAAAGTTGTAAAGAAAATTTTTGGAGAGAATTACAAAAATATTTCATAAACATGTTGCAATTTTATTAATTCAGTGCTAAACTTTTTGCATAATACCAATTCAATCTATCTAACAAATTTTGGTTAACACACACTAATGTAGATGATTTTAATAATATTTTCATATTTTTTTGAATTTATTATTTCTTTTTTTCTTTATTTTTTTGCTCTTCCTTCTTCCTTTTGGTCAATGAGGCCGGCTTTACCAATGGCCGGTAGAGAGGCTCACTAGGGGCAAATTAGGTCAACCCCACCCAACTACTAACAAGGCAAGCCCTCGCTAGATTTGGCAAGCCTCAACCTCATCATTGTGGGGCAAAGGCGAGCTTGCCTTGCCATTGGTGAAGGTTTATCTTGGTGATCGATTAAATCTACCAACCAAATCAATTCTAAGAAGGGTCACTAAAGTTACATGTAAAAAACTAGTGTTGCGATCTATACGAATAATGTCCAAATATTGGAACTTCAGATATCTATCTCCTCGATAACCGGGCCAATCGATACAGACGCCGAAAATGCAGGCAAGAAACCCCAAGAAGCAATATTATACTCCTTCCAATTACACATATTTTCAACTCCTGCCTCCCTCATAGTTATTTCCTTGCCACCAACAACGGTTTACATGCCATTCGCTGTGCATCCATTGACTTCTCCTCTGTTCCAATATTTCATTCCAGTCGAAATCCTCAACCCGGGATGGGACATCTTGGTAGGACCATTACCCAATGAGCCCAAACCTAATGACATCATATGCTTCCATCAAATGCTGCATAATTAGATTTTAGGGAAAAAAAAGTTCAGCATAAGTGTATGTTTTTTTACTGAAAATTTAATGATAAAAGAAAAAAATTTTTCATAAAAAATATTTTTAAATAGTTAATTTTCATTTATTTAATAATTTTTTGCAGAAAACAACTTTAAAAAAAATGTTTTTAAGATTTTCTTACATTGTTTCATAAAAATGAATTGGTTGGGAAAAACATTTTAATCAACAGAAAAAACTCCTAAAATAAAGGAAAATGTTTTTGCTTTTCAAATAAGGGAAAACATTTCCTCATTCTCTTTCTTACATCACACCTTTGTTAGCCTCCACTTCTTTCTAAAATAATTTAGCCTCAATTATTTTTTTTTTAATTCAAATTTTAAATTATTTTATTTTATATTTAGGTTAATACTCTAAAAAACTCTAAACCGATACACGTGTGATAAATTTATCCCAAACTAATTTTTTACCACCAAAAACTCGAAATTAGTATACTTGTAATAAATTTATCCTAAATTACCACAAAAAAACTCAAAACAGATACACTTGTGACTAATTTACCTCAAATTAATTTGTTCAACCGCCACAAATCCAAAACTAATACATTTGTGACATTTATACCATCCATTAAATTGGATTAATACCACAAAAAAAAAATATTGTATAGAGAGTAAAATATCAAATTGATACACTAGTCAACTATCATGTGTCATCATACTTAACAATTTTACACTTAAATTTAAAGAAAATTAATAGAGGGTAAATTTGGTACAAATGTATCAATTTGGGATAAAATCGTCAAATATGTATTAGTTTAGGGTTTAAAATTAGTTCGTGGTAAATTTGTCGCAAATGTATCAATTTGGAGTTTTTCAAGGTATTAATCCTTTAATTTTTATAAAAATTCGATTTTTAATTGTCTTTAATTTTTAAATTTTTTTTTTTTTTCATCCTTAGCGAGCTCAAGCTTGCCCAAGAAAAAGAAGGTGGAAAAGAGAAAATAAAAAAGAAAGAGAGAAAATAACAAAAAGAAAGAAAATTAAAAATTTTAAAACCACCCATTTGACCACAATTAAAAAGAACCAATCCACGATATGATGGCTTTCCTAAAAGCTCCAAAAAAAAAAAAAAAAATGCATACTTGATAGATAAGTCCATCTCTTGGATTTGACTAGAAGAGAGAGGTTGAGATTCACTTAATTTTCTTGATCTACCATATTAGTTTCATTTAAGAAAATTGTGTTTCATTGCATCAATTTCAAACATGACTCTGGAAAGGCATTGCATTAGTTAATTACAAGGGTTTTCCAAGAGTCTTGAGTCAATGTTCTATCTATGCTGTTCACTTAATTTAATCATCGAGTGATAAGTGTTATAAGTTTTCTTATTTTCTTTGAAATAAGTGATAAGTTCAAGTGATCGGTACTCTTATGGTGTAAATATAGTAGGTGGACCATCTGGACCATCTGGTCAATAGTATTATGCTTGCTGATCTTGATGCATATAAGAATTTCTCACCAAAGGAACTTTCATTTGGTACTAACGGAGAAAGGTGGACTTGATCGAAAGAAAATGTGTTACATTGATCAATTTGGATGCACAATGAAATGGATTTGATCTCATTCTCAAAATGAAAGCAAGCTGGTTTAAGATAAACGAGTTAAAGTTTTATTCTTATATGTGTGAAAAAGTAAATCTAATTTCTAGAGAGACCTTCTATTTTCGCTTATCTAACACGCTTTTTATAGAAAAATAGAGGAATAACTAAATTAAAAAAAAAAAACAACGACTTTATATATCATTTTCCAATGAAAATGAAAAGTAGAACCATTATATTAAAGAAAGGCAAAACTTTGTTTTTCCTTTTTCTGTGCGGGGACCATCACTGGCCCTTCTTGGCAATGGAGGGCGGCAACGGCAATGGCTTTGCCTTTTTTCTTTTTTTGCTTTTTTAAAAATTTTGCTTATTTTAAAATATAACTTAAATGAAATTTGTATTAAAAAATCAAATTTTAATGAAAATGGCAATCTTTTTAGTCACGTCATCGCCGCTTAAAATAGAGAAAATAACTATAAAATTGCATCAATATTTTCCATTAATTAAATTGAATAGAATTAATGAAAGGATTTGATTAAATCAATTTACTAAATTTTAGTACTAAAGTGCACTTCTTGAAAGTGCTAAAACTCAATTGCACTTGACAAATGGATTTATCCCTTTCGTTTAACTAGATCGAACATTCGCAAAAACGTTAGTTATTTGTAGTCAGATGGGAAACCTCCTCTTTTGAAATAATTGATAAGTTGATGACTTGTAAAATGGTTTGTGAATGTTGCATGGAAAGAATTCTTCTTGATATATATATATATATTATATATTTTATGAATTATATATTAGGAATCTTGGTAGGCCTTGTAACGGGGCTCTAAACATAACCATAATTTGATAGAGCAATGGATTGTTCAATGAACTAGACTATTAATATCTTAAACATATATATAATATTTTCGGTGGACTTCAAAACTTTGATCATGCATCCAGTTTACTGTTTTATCATATATATAGATTGATGTATATTTTGATATCATATTGAAGTGAATTATGTGTGTGAGACTGTATTCTTTGGGTAAATAATACGACTATGTCGTTTCGCCTATTATTTGTATGGAGTTGATATGTGACACGAATGAAGCCGAGCCCTCTCACGATCTGGAGACAAAATTTGGAGAAACTCATCTCTCGCCATGCAGAAACGTCGACGAGGAGCCCAAAGATCTGTGGCCGAAGCAAAGGGGGGACTTCCATCGGAGAAACCCCAACGATTTCGCACATTTAAGGCAAGGTTCGATTATCTTGTAGTGGCTTCTGTCGTTGCTCGTTCGACCTGAATTCATTCGACATGAGCACGATTGGTGCTCATTAATTATGATCCATAGTTGATAATGAGGTATCCCTTCTGTCGGTGTATTGATATTGAGGTCAAAGTTTTAATACCACTAAAAATCATAAATTATATTTAATGAGACACTAATATCCCAAATTTTGTATTACTGAAAAATTCCTTGGACTATTTCAACATGACATTAACACTTTTGTATTACTGAAAAATTCTTTATTTTGACATTAAAGCTTTTTTTTTTTTTTTTTTTTTTTTGGCTAAACCCCAAATTTATATCAATGTAATGAAAAAATCTCAAATTTCATAATATTAGTATAAGATTGGGGTGTTGACGTTACAATGGGAGAAAAACAAAGAGCATTGATGTTGACACCTAAATTTTGACGATTTAGTTTATTTATTTATCGTAGAAAATTATGGGTTAATTTTATTAATTGCATAAAGATATAGATTTAGATTGCATTTATTTTGTTATTTGCATTTTTTGCATTTCATTGGTAGGTAGAATTGGGTTGAATTGATCGTTCAAAAACTTTAATTTGATGAGTTGAGTTAAAGTCATGAAGAAAAGCAAATGAAAAGTATCTTCTAGAGATTTTATGGATATATCTTTGTAAGATTTCATTCAAAAGCAAATATTACGTTTGGAAAAAAATATTACGTTTAAAAAAATCTTCGTGGATTTGGAAAATTTAAAAACCTAATCCGTACCCTATAAATAGGTAAAAAATACGTAGGGTCACAGGAGGAGGCCACACAATTGAAACATTCGGCCACATTGAGGAGAAAAAAATTGGAGAGAAAATTCGTGTAGAAAAGCCCTTCTTCGTTTTTCTCTCGTGTCAAAAGATATAGAAGACAAAAGAGGGATTTGACTCCTGCAAAAAGGATACCAGAGAGAAGACGTAAGAAGTGACGTGAGAGTGAAAGTAAAAAAAAGAAGAAAAAAAAGAAAAGAGGTTGCTGTTCATCTACCTCGAAGGGCCACGGGCGTTGCTGCTGACCACCTCTGCTGGTCCCTGCGCCGCCGCGCTTCCGTCTGACGCAACCCGCAGCCTCCGCGTCCTCTCGCCGTCGCCGCTCGCCACTGCTCAGCCCACCTCCACGGTCGCACTCACCCCGCGACACCAGCAGCCGTGCCCGAGTCCTCCGCGACGCCCCCGCAGCACTCGAGCTTGCGTCGGTCGTCACCTCCGCGAGCCTGCACCGCCGGTCTCCGAGTAGCACCGCCGCTTCGCTCCCCACCGCCGCTTCGCCGAAGCTCGCGCCACCCCGTCGCCGATCTGCAGCACCGCCACTTCGCCGAAGCTCGCGCCGCCCCGTCGCCGATCTGCAGCACCGGAGTCCCAGCGCCCCCGCTCGCCTCCGCCCCGACGCCGCCTACGCTCGCCGCCTGCAGATCCGAGATCCCTTTGCAGCCCGCGTGACCGACGCCAGGAGACCCGAAGCTCCTGCTCCGCCCGCGACGCCGCCCACCGGTTTCGCCGTGCCGCCCGCGTCGCCCCGTGCTGATCCCGAAGTCCCCTGGTGCCGCGCCGCCGTCGCGCCATCCTCCGGAGCCTCGCCGGAACCCTAGCCGGCGATCTCTCCTCGCCGGACCGGCCACCAGATTTATTTTTCTTTTTCTTTTTCAGAAAAAAAGAAAAGAAAAAGAAGAAAGAAAAAGCAAAAGAAAATTTAGGTATTTTCTTTATCTTATTTTTGTTTTATTATTTTTGCTATTTTATTTTATCTTTTTAGTGTAATTATTCCTTTAATGTGAAATTGAAATTCCATGATATGAAATTGCCTTGCGATTAGCGATTGTCATCCGATTTTAAATTCGAAATCTAACTCATGATTACTTAAAAAAATTGCAAATCCGATCTTCCGCTGAGATCCGATTCGTGATTTATGTGAAATTGGTCAACCCGATCTCTACGCGCAAGATATGGTTAAATCGATTTAGTATCAATATGGCGATTTTTGTGGCGTTACTTAAATTAGTTTTCTTTTTATAAAAAAATAAAAAAATGTAGTTTTAGGGTTTGCATGTTCATAATAGGAATTTTATTTCGAATTTTCAAAAATAAAAAAATCAAATCAATTAATTTAGGTTGTTAGTTCTTTTATAATTTGGATTGCATGTTTAATTATTTGGCAATTATTAATTTTGAATTTTTTAAAAAAAGGAAAAAATGGAAAAACACAAAAAAAGTCATTATGCATATGTCATGTAAAATTAATGCATTTTTTTGCACGTTATTGCATATTAGAATAAATTGCATGCCTATTTAGAATAAAAACCATGTGCACGTCATATAGAATTATGTTCATACAATGCACGCCATTTAGTGATTTTTGTTAGGTTCATTTAATTAGAAATTGTCAGTCATTAGATTAATTTAGATTGCATATTTAAATATTGCATTTCTTTAATTTCGAGTCTCATAGAAAATACAAAAAAAAATTATTTAGAATAAATCATCTCATGCTTAGGATAGACTACATGCTTAGTTATGTCATATTGCTTAGGTCATATAGCTAAGTCATGTTGCCCTGTCATATCATTTCATGTTAAATTAGTGGCATGCATTGCATATTGCATGATTTTCATTAATTAAGTGAAAACAAAACAAAAATTGCGTGTTAATTATAAATCATATTTAGAGGTCTTGATGTGAATTAAACTAACAACGTAGAATCTTTCGTTCTTTATGAGGTAAGTCACTATAATTTATTCATTTGCTTTCTTGAGTGTTAAATTGGTGGTTTGCGTCACTGCGGTCATCTCACATGTTAAGGAATTAAAATCAATTCAAGTTCTTGACAAACAATTTTTTTCAAAATAAAAGATAAAGGTCTTGAAAGGCGTTAGGAAAATCTAACGTAAATGTAAGTCCTAACTCACAAATCTACTGTTCGTAGGAGTAAAGTAAAACTCATATTACTTTACTTGGTTTAATCGACCCACTAAAAATAGATTAGTGGCGATTCACGATTGAAATATCATTTTTAAATGTTATGAACTTGAACACAAGCGCGAATTGGTATAGGCTTAGGAGAAGCGAATTAAATCTGCGCTTAACAATCTATTACAAACCCTAAGTGGTCCAAACCCCTTGAAAAAATTGGTCGTGACAATTGATATCAACGACGTTTCGAAAAAATTGGTCGCGACAATTGATATCAACGACATTTTGAAAAATTTAGTGTATTGAAATTTAAGAGGTTATATTTTTAACAAAATTTACTTCAAACTAAGTGTTTTATAACAAAACTCTAAATGTGTATATTTATAATAAATTTACTCTAAATTAAAACTCAAAATTGATATATTTATGATAAATTTATCCTATATTAATTTTTATTAAATATGATTATTATTACGGAAAATCGTACACTAGCACACTTATAATAAACGGGGATAAAACTTCAAACTTATTTAACTCAATAATTTAGTGGTAAAATTGAATAAAAATTAATGATAGTAAATTTATCATAAATATATCAATTCAAATTTTTTTTTTTTTTTTTTTTTTTTTTTTTTTTTTTGATGATAGGAATCCTAATTTAAAACTTGGGTGTAGTCCCTCCCCTTTTTCTAAAGATTTATTTATTTTTATCAAGGAAATATATAGGCAGGGTGCACTAGAATGCGCGGCAACTGAAGGAGCTTTCAGAATCTAGAACGTTCCTATACGCTTCAATCCAAGGGGGTCATCAATTCCGCCATTTATATCAAGGTCGATCCTTTCGGCTAGTTTAAGCTCCAGCGGAGAAGCCCTTCTCTCCTCCTGTCTTCTTCCCGCCATGGCTACCGCTTCAGGTTCGATTCGCTTCCAAGCTCTTCGTCTTTCCACTGCGTTCTTGGGGCCGGTCGTAAGGAGCGGTGCTTTCTTTTGTGCAATGTCTGCTTTCTGTTCTCGTGGTTGCATCGAGAAGTTGTTTCTTTGTCTACACGCCTTCGCTGTCTGACCATCCATATTTGAGAAAATCTGGAACGAGGAGAGCGATTGGCTGTGAGATTGCTTGTTTTGATGTGCACCGACTCTTCCAATGTGGAGAAAATTCAAGATTTACGGGGGGATGGAAGGGAGGATCGATTATTGGAGGTGGGTTCTGGGAGTTGGGATTGGGAAGGAGGCTATTGAGAGAGAGGATGCATATGTTGTAGATTATACTCCCCGAACGCGGCTTGTTGAGTGCCTTTCTGTTGTCTGAGGGCTTGTCCAAATGGATTTCGACAGAGTCGTTATTGATGTTACTGGAGCGGTGAATTCTGTGGCGTAGAGGCCACATGGCTGCATTTCATGATTGCCCCTTGAGCAGCCGGTGTCTAGGAAGGTGGAGGTGAGCGTGGCAGGTCCATGGCCTCCTGAATTAATGGATTTCACATTGCTTGATTCTGCATGCTTGTGGAATCGACTGGCTCAAGGAGGGATGCAATCAGAACCTGCTGGATTTCACCTGAAGTCCCACTTAACCGTTGGACTAAGTACTCTTTTCACCTTGCATCCCTAAAGGAGACTGTTTGGGTTTTAGGTGGCTTTTGGGACCAAATTATCTTTGTTTGTACAGAGATGTTGAGGGCTGCAGATGTATAATAACTGTCAAATTAGGTAATTTGTGAAATGGCAGCTTGAGTAAGTGAACAGAAGATGTTGTAAAGTTGCTTTATAACATTCTAGGTGCAAAAGGAGTGTGGTTCTTTTGCTGGTTGTTTAAGGCTGGGTTCCATTATTGTGGTACTACTCATTTAGCTCTTTGGGAAATGTATATTTGATGGCCTCGTATGGTCTGACTCGGAAGACTGGTAAATGCAATTCCAAATGCCCTTTTTGTGAAGTCCATTGAATCCTGGATGTGACATCTAGGTTTAAGTCTCAGCATCCTCTTGTTATGTATTTCTACATCTGTGCTTGTGCCGGTACTCTCTGATTTCATCTAGCCTGCATATACGTTCTATGTAACCTGTACATGTCTTCAATGACTTTGATATTGATTCTCCATGATCTTTCAATTGCAGCAACTTTCAAATCTAGGGAGGACCATCGGAAGCAATTGGAATTGGAGGAAGCACGAAAAGCTGGCCTTGCTCCTGCCGAGGTTGATGAAGATGGGAAGGAAATTAACCCTCACATTCCCCAGTATATGTCTTCTGCACCTTGGTATCTTAATGCTGAGAGGCCTGTAAGATGCATAGTCCATCTCTTAATGCTCTATTTGAAGTGTGGACTATTTTAAAACTGTATATTAATTGAGATTTTACCTACTTCTGTATAGAGTTTGAAACATCAAAGGAAATGGAAATCAGATCCAAATTACACGAAATCCTGGTATGACAGAGGTGCGAAAACATTTCAAGCTGATAAATACCGGAAAGGATCTTGTGAAAAGTAAGGGGATGTCTGATGCTTATTTTGCTTTATATCATTTGTAGCTTAGCTTGGCCTTGATGCGTCTAGGCTTAGTTATACATGTCTCTGTACCTTTATATATGTGCTTAACATTTCTTTGTTTGGTGGTGACTGGAACATGACTTAAAATGGCGTGTCAGAGTGTCACTCTTGAACCTTAGGATTATTCTAGCAAAGCAGTGATTCTGTCCCTGTGCTGCATGGTGAGAATTGGGGGATTCTTTTTTTCTCTTTTACCATTCAAATGTGGATCAGACATACATATATTAATGTATCATCAGATATCTTGCTAGCCATCCATTTTGCAATGAAACAGTATGCTACCTTTATTGTATGTCATGAATCAGTGTATTAAGGGAAGTCTTTATGTTTGTTAGACCAAGAAAGAAATATTATTGCAAATTGAAAACTTCTATCACACAGGAAATGGAAAAAAATGGATGACCTTCTTCCTTTCATGGACTTCCCTGGACTGATGCAAATGATACTTTTCCATGTTGCTTGTTAAGTTGTGGGGCAATGACGCATAATGCAAAGTCTTGCGTGGAGAGGCCCCGCCAAAAAGGAGCAAAATGGACAAACATGCACATTGCACCGGATGAGAAGATAGAGACATTTGAACTGGATTATGATGGAAAGCAAGACCGGTGGAATGGGTATGATGCAGCAACCTATGCTCTTGTTATTGAGAGATATGAAGCAAGAGATGAAGCGCGAAAAAAGTACTTGAAAGAACAGCAGTTGAAAAAGTTGGAGGAGAAAAACAAGCAGAATGGGGAAGGTGAGGTCAGCGATGAAGAGGATGATGAGGACTTGAAGGTTGATGAGGCCAAAGTTGATGAAAGTAAGCAGATGGACTTTGCCAAGGTTGAGAAGCGTGTCCGCACAACTGGTGGTGGTAGTACTGGAACTGTCAGGTGCCTTTAGCTTTTTCCCTGATTTATAAATGGTCATTTTTCTTAATAAGGTGTGTAACTATGGTCTTTGATTATCTTTAGAAGAGGATCTGAATTGTATTTCTTATTGCAGAAATTTGCGTATTCGAGAGGATACTGCTAAATACCTTTTGAATCTTGATGTCAATTCTGCATACTATGATCCTAAAACCCGATCAATGCGTGAAGATCCTCTCCCTGATGCTGACCCGAACGAAAAATTTTATGGTGTAAGTCTGTCTGCATTTAATTACTATCTCGAGTGTCTATGTTGGTCTGCATGACTTGGAAATAAGAATTCTGATTCAATTCTATATCATGTGACAGGGTGATAACCAATATAGGATGAGTGGACAAGCTTTGGACTTCAAGCAACTGAATATTCATGCTTGGGAAGCATCTGAGAAAGGCCAAGATATTCACATGCAAGCTGCTCCATCCCAAGCTGAATTGCTTTATAAGAACTATAAGGTTATCAAGGAGAAGTTGAAGTCGAAAATGAAGGATGCTATCATGGAGAAGTATGGCAATGCTACTGCTGAAGAAGAAGTACCAAGGGAACTTCTTCTTGGACAAAGTGAACAGCAAGTTGAATATGATCGTGCTGGAAGACTTATAAAAGGAATGGTATGCCGTGTCTTCCTGATACCTTTCAGCTTGTATTGAGCCTTAACCAGCTTAATTCATAGGTAGACAGACACTATTAGTGGCTCACTTTAAGTTTTGCTAGCAATTATATATATGCCGTTGTTTTATTTTTATATCTATGATAATCATACGAGAAGGCCGATTTACTTCCCTATCACATTGTTTATCTTTTAAAACTTCATGGCCTAAATTCATTGGATTCCTCTTTGGTTTGTGTAGGAGACGCCTCTTCCCAAAAGCAAGTATGAAGAAGATGTTTACATCAACAATCACACTAGTGTTTGGGGTTCATGGTGGAAGGATCACCAGTGGGGCTACAAATGCTGTAAGCAAACAATAAAGAATAGTTATTGCACAGGTGCAGCTGGAATTGAGGCTGCTGAAGCAGCTGCGGATTTGATGAAAGCTAATATTGCTCGTAAAGCAGCCAATGAAGGTCAGTATGGATATTGACTATGTTTATGTTTCCCTGTAAAGTTGTTTCTAAACTAAGTGGTCACCGAATGATGCCCCTGATGTATGCATTTATATTTTGACTAATGTAACGTTTATAGCTTAAGTGTCGATATATTTATGGGTGTGGAAGTCAAGTCTCCTGTAATTTTGATGTTGTTGGGGTGTTGAATCATGAATACAGAGACCCCTTCCCCAGCTAAAGAGGAAAGGCTTGCAACATGGGGCACTGATGTACCTGATGACTTGGTCCTTGACAATAAAAAACTTGCTGTAGCTCTTAAGAAGGTAACATGTGGACTCACTTTTTTCACTCTCTGCCTGTGCTCTTACAGCAAGTTGTGGAAGAGATGAATGACTGATCCAAAATTTCCTTTGAATTTATTCATGCATATATTCTGTTGTATCTATAAGAAGATGGGCTAGCACTTTTCTCCTTCTCACTTTGTCTCCATCTTCTGATTATTAAAATTGTTTGATCAGGAGGATGAAAGAAAGAGAGAAGAGAAGGATGAGAGAAAGAGGAGATATAATGTCAGATGGAATAATGAGGTATTGTTTCTTGTATTCACAAGACAGCTATTACTGGTTGACCTTATTTATAGGTCCTTACTGCACTTTGTTTTTATACCTACATATGTGCTCACATTGGTAGGTTACTGCTGAGGAGATGGAGGCGTATCGGATGAAGAAGATACATCATGATGACCCTATGAAGGATTTTCTGCAATGACATCTGTCCTTTTGGAGCTTTTGAAGCGATGTATAGTTCTTTTCTTTCTTCTTGAAAAAGACAAGATCATCATATTGATGAGCTGTGAAAACGCCTCTATGTTGACCCCAGCTTTGACCCACCAAGGCATATCCTTCTGCGTAAAAAGGCTCTTCACATATTTGCAGAAAGGCATGTGACAAATCATGAAATCTTGCAGGCTACCATTTCATACCAAGATGAGGATTTTTTGTTGGATGTGAAAAGAAGTTACTATTGGATATGTAAAGAAGTTATCATTGACAACAAAAGAAGTAATGGTTTATCATGAATGGTGGTAATGGTGACAATAAGGTATTTATTGTAAGAAATGTGTTGATTGGTTATCTATAAATAGGACTAAATCATACATTGTTCGTTATTACTGTTCATAATAACAACCGTTCGATAACATATTTAATGTGAAATTTCAATAGGGAAATTGGGTAATTATTGAACTCGTTTCTTTGTGGTTTTGGTATATGTTGCCGAGTATATTTGTTTTAAATTCAGTAGCAAAATGCGGGCAGGTTTCTTGGCCATTAACGAAGAGCCAGACCTAGAAAGAGTAGCAAATGGTGAATTGAGAAATTGTTGAGATCTCCAATTTGGCCAATCGATCAGCACTTTGGATTGCTTCTTTAAACACATGAGAGATCCTTCATTTGGATTGTGCAATAATCAATTAACATGTATAAGCACAACCATCGAGGACTGAGGTCTAGGGCATGGGCACAAAGGTCTTTGGCATGGCCTATAAAACTGAACTGCTCTGCCAGACAAAAATGCATTGTAATTTGACAGCTCTTTCATACTTAAAATGTCCATTTCACCTTTTGGGATGGAAGAAAACACCAGCATTGTATATAGATCCAAACCTTTTCTTAACAGGCTCTTTGTCCTCTTGACAAGAGCCATAAAGAATGTTACATACAGAAACCAAACCCATACATATTCCTAGGCAACCTATACACAGCTTATGAAACCTACAAATGTAATGGAACCACCATTACTTCTGTTCTTCACTCATCAAGAGGGATATAAGGGAATAGAAAGATGGAAAATGACTCAAATTTCAATCGAATAAATGAAAAAAGGGAAGGAAAATGAAAAGCACACAGAAAATCTTATACTATGCGCTGCGTTTCAACCTCTCCTGGAATTCAATATCAGACCTTTCCCTCTGGAGTTTTATGTCCTCCTTGAACTTGGAGATGAACTCCTCCGCCCTCTCGTCCACGCGCAACTGTGGCGATTTTGCAACAATGGCCCTCCACCGTTCGTCGATGTCGAACTCTTTCTCCCCATTTGTCTCTCCTGCTAGTTTTCCTCCTTCAACCTCAGTTCTCGACCTGCTGGTCTCTCCTTTCACACATGTGGTAGTCTTGGAGGAACTCACGGACAAGGGCTCGTCGAAGAGTTTATCTATGTATATCGGCGCGAAGTTCTTCTCATAAGCATCGCGACCCTGATACTTGTAGTGGTAATAATTGTGATGGAGATGATGGTGTGCCGTGTATGGACTTGTCCTGGCGAGAGAGCGACGCCCTCGGCAGGTCAATGAGAGGAGATAACGCGTAAATCGCGAGGAGAGCAGGCGGTGTGAGGCTTCTTCGATGAACCTGGAGTTCTTGATCTTGTTCAGCCTCGAGCGGAGATTGTCGGTGATAGCCTTCCATGCCTTCTTGGCAGGAAGAAGCTTCTTCCCCAAGCCACGGCGTGACATTAAATCTGACAACGGTCGATGGCGGCGAAGACAACAGAGACGAAGATGATCCACGGTAACAACCGAACAAGGAAGAGCACAAGATCACAACATGAAACGCTGCGGAACTACTATACTTTGAGAGCAAAGACAAGCTTCTTCTTCTGTGGATTAGGCAGAGAGGAAGAGGTGAAGTGCAGATGGATTCTAGGAGGAAGATAAACTAAAAAAAAGAGTCCTGTCCAGTCAAGCAAACGCTCCCTGTCCTTCCTGTTAAAACTAGTACAGCTACTCTCGCAAGCGTTGCAGCCAAAAGATGTCCCCACTCCCATGATAAAATAAAGGAGTACGGACCATTGCAGCTGAGAAAAGAAACTAAAGCAAACGAAACTAAAGCAAACTAAACAAAAGCAAAAAATTTAAAAGATGAAAGTTTTTTTTTTCCTTATTCAAGTTGTGTTTTTGGCTTTCGGCAAGTGTGGCGGGCCAAGTGGGAGCAACCGTGGGGACTAAGGTTTGGTTTTGGGGTGACGAAAGCAAAAGAACCAAGAAACTAGACAAAGAAAATAACATTAATTTCGCACTTGTTTGCATGTGTTTGGTGGCATGTCATGTTTCTTCTTGGGGGCCCCATG
This sequence comes from Eucalyptus paniculata subsp. matutina, assembly GCA_017140255.1. NCBI lineage: Eukaryota > Viridiplantae > Streptophyta > Magnoliopsida > Myrtales > Myrtaceae > Eucalyptus > Eucalyptus paniculata. The sequence continues at coordinate 31,972,650 of CM029442.1, read as the reverse complement.
AATGCATAATTCAACAGAGGCAACCCTAGCGGCCGAAACAGCTTAATGATGATTTAAATTATTGTAAACTTATTTAGTACATAGGCCATCCAAAAGAAAAAAAAAAAACAAATAAAATTCACTTCACGGGCAAGGATTTTGGATATAGTATATAATTTTAGGAACTAATTTGGTTCCAATTAATGATTGAGATGTGATGAATTGAAATCAAGTGAGCAATGACTAAAAAATGTTCATATCTCTAATTCCTCCATTAGCCTATCCAACAAAGCAAATGAATCTTTCTCACCGTTGATGCCTTCTTTCTGCCTCTTTTTTTTTTTCTTTTTTAGCAGAAGGATTGTGAGGTTGGCGATCCATCTTCTTCCAGCTTGTAAAGTTCCCTCTTTGATTCCACGAGAAAAGCAAGCCATTCTTTCTATTTTTCTCTTTCCAGCTCAGACCGGACCTCTTGGGACACACCTCTTTTATTTTAGACCTACAACACATTTTTTGCGCTCGCTTTCTATGGGTGCACCTTTTTCAGATCAGATCATATAGAAGTTATTTATTCGCATTTTTACGTAGTCCCCCGACTTGTACGTGGTCTATGCACGCCTCTGGCGCATGGAAGTTAATTTCGAGGCATGAAAATTAATTAGCGCACAATTTTCAGATGAGATCATAAAAAATTATTTATTCGCATATTTTCCCATTCCCCCGACTTGTACGTGATCTATTCAGGCCTCCGGCACATGAAAGTTAATTTCGAGTCGTGAAAGTCAATTTCGAACTACATTCAATCGAAGCGCCAGAAGTCAATTTCGAACTACATTCAATCGAAGCGCCAGAAGTATAAGGGCATGGACATATGGACTCGATATCTAGATTGTGAAGTTAGGACATGTTGGGTTGAAAAGCAGCGAGGAAATGACTAATGCATTGCAACCTTTCATTCTTCATGTCAGGTCAGAACCTTTCTCTTTGTTATTCATTTTGCGTTAATAATTGCTCTTTGCATCTTATAAATTTCAAAGGGACCCTTCCTAAAGTTGGAATTTAAGTATTCACGCCCTTATAAAAAATTGTTCTTCAAGGACATAATATGATAAGTTCTTTCAAATGCCAAGGACTTAATAGCAAAGCAAAAGGGGAACGAGACAATAATATTAAAAACTCATGGATGGAACTTCTCCTTGTTAATTCCCGCAAATTCATACAAAGTGCTACATCCATTACATACTTAATTAACTTAATTACTAGGTTACTAATCCCCTCATAGTCCTCATTGGACAGGACATCTTTTATTCCGAATTCTAACCTCTCACTAAGCTACTTTACTTACTTCTTAAACCTTCAGCTTCATAGGTAGCTACACATGCGCATAAGGATTCTCACTGTCTTCCTCTAGAGCCCGGGCTGAACACGGCCAGCTCCTCCCTGCCGTACTTCAGCCTCCTCGACTCCTCCCTCGAGATGTCGAACGCGTTCTGGATCACCTCCTCAGGCAGGGCCCGGAACGCCGACAGCCTCCCTGCGAGCGGGTTGACCATCGCCACGTCGTTCGTCCTGAAGCCGACCCACTCGAAGCCCTGTTCGCTCGCCCTCTTGACTGCCACGAAGTTCTGCGGGATGACCAGGAACTGGCCCTCCCGGAGCTCGCCGTCAAAGGCCGTCTGCCCGTTGTCGTCCACGACCTGGTACCTGGCGCTGCCCCTGATCGCGTAGATCAGGGCGTGGCTGTTCATGTAGTAGTGTGGCGCTACTATCGCATTCTGCACAGCAAAGATGAAAATTGATCATATCTAGAAAAGGTCCAATCAATTTAGGACCAATGTGGCATGACCCACAATGCAAAACAAGACCAAACCTATGGGTTAAAATTTGAATCATACATGTATTGATTTGAACAATATAATTAGGCCCAGATCCCAAAAAAAAAAATCATTTAATAACACACACATAAATTAAATAACTGGAACGTTAATCTTCCGTGATTTCTTCAGTTTTGCTTACCCTGTAAAGAACACCTCTCTCAGCACTAAGCTGCAGGTTGCTTAAGACGGGGAGGCTAAAGCTGTTGAGCGTGGTGATCCGTCCACCTCTCGGATTGTATATATCCGCCCGCTCAGGGTTGTCGATGTTCTCCCTAAGCCTGAGCGTGCACAGCGTCTCCTCCAAGCCGTTAGGACTGGCGGCATCAGTAGCGTTGTCGTAGCTGCCACGGCCTCGCTGGCGCCTCCTTCTCTGCTCGCGCTCACGGTCCCGCTCACGCTGCTCGCGCTCGCGCTCCCGCTCGTGCTCACTGCTTTCGCGCTCACCCTGCTCACCCCTCTCATACCGTGGGCTAAGGATCCGGAGCTCGTCCCGGACCTCGACAATGTGGCCCCGCTGGTCGTCCTCCCCTTGAGCCTCCGGGCTAGCTCATTCTCAACGTTGAAGCTGTCGCTGAGGATGTCGTCGTCCAAGCCGCTGAAGATGTTGCCGAAGCTCTCTTGTTGCTGTTGCTGTTGTCCGCGTCGGCGGCCTTGTTGTTGCTGGCCACGCCGGCTTTGGCTCTGGCCCTGGCCTTCGTATCTCCGGCTCCTCCCTCCTTGCTGTTGGTATTGTTGTGGGTTCCCAGCTAGGAAGAATTGCTTGGGAGAGAAATTAGATGACCCATGCAAAACATCATTAAAGATCATCAGGAAGTCAAAATCATGTCATTTGTGGCTAAATTAGTATAGAAATGCTAGGATATACACTGGCAATTCCTTGTGTGTGCTCTAGGAAACATGCATTCTTTTGCAAAGTGCTAGTGTGCTAAAGAAGAAACCATTCTGGGATGAATGAAGTGCACCGCATTGCTATGTGATGACGTTCTTACCCTGTAGTTCTCATCAAGCTGGTTTTCTTCATTAGCAGTGTAGAGGACGGAAACCAGAACGAGATCGGACTGACCCCGGTTGTAGATCCAGTGAGTGACGCCGGCGGGCAACGCGAGAACATCGCCTTCGCTTATAAACCGGACCTTCTGGTGTCGGTCTCCTCGTTGCTCACTCTCCTCACCTCTCCTGCCTTGGCCTCGGCCTTGGAACTGAGATGACTCGTCCGATTGGTACGTCTCGGGGCAACCCGGAATGACTGCGCCGTGAAAACCACTTCCTGCAACCAGGAAAGCAAAATTTTCCTTCAGGAGATACCATCTTGGGGGAAAGAACATGAACTCTAAGAACAATTAACAGATGAAAATGCGCCAATTGCATGCAATGATAACAATCGTCTTTCGCGCAGCAAATATAACCTAAGCGCCCGCAAGGATCAAACCTCACCTTGAACCACGTACACGAGCTCCGGGGCATTGGTGAAGGAGGGCAGGAAGAGCCCATTGCGGCGGATGACGTGGCGGGCCGCGTTGGCCCCCGCGCACTTGAACTCCTCCTCCTCCTCGTCCCAGAGCTCGGTGAACCCGGCCTCGGCCTCGATCCTCCGGCTCGGCTCGAGGTTGTTCAGCCTGTCGAGCCGGCACTCGCTCCTGAACCGGAGCGGGTGCCGCTGCTGCTGCTGCTGTTGCCGGCCAAAAGGCCAGAGGCCCTGGCCCGAGAACTCCCCGAAGTGGGCGGAGCAGCTGTGGAGTCCGGCGAGGACGGCGAGGAGCCCTAGAGAGAGCAACAAGGAAGAAGAAGATGCAGCCATATTTGGTAGTAAGCCAGGAGAGAATAAGCTGAGGAAGAAGCGTGGAGATGGCGGGGGCATTTATAGTGGGGATCGGCGAAGGGGCGTTCGGGACGTGGCGAGGTGGATTTGCATGCGGGAGTGTCTTCTACTGGCGTTTTGCATGGCTGAGCGAGGGTCTGCTCGGCTTACACATAGTGGTTCAGGGCGTGAAATGTGGCGATCAGGCGCTGAGAATGATTACATGCAAATCGCTGTGCAGCGTTCGCGAGCGAAAGGTATTTGTACGGTGGTCGTTCATGGAGTTCTCTTGTGCATTATTGCTTGACGTGTGTTCTTGGCACTTTTATAGACCCTTAAACTTAACGGATGAATGAGGACTCGTTTGTTAACAACGTTCTTTCTAGAAAGGGTCTCGATCAAAGGGAAATGGCACGGACGAGCTATGAAATTTGGTTAAATATGCAAATATTATTTCTGGATCTTTAACTTGTTTAATGTAATTCCTGAAGTTTGATCTAATGTGTAGTGTCGTTAATGGATTTTTAATTCATTCGATATGATTCCTGAACTTTTATTCGATTTTCACTATGATCTCGAAACTTTTAAGCATTTTTCATATGGTTTAATGATTACATTGAACATTTATCAATAGTTAATGGATTGCATTAAATGAATTGAAAATCTAGAGGCGAAATTGAACATTGAGCTAAAAGTTGGGAACCATTTGTGATATTATCCCATGACTACATTAAGAGTGAATTAATTTGACAGATCCCCTCGAGGAGCATGGACAGTGTGGGTTCCCTTCATTCTCGATTACATACATACATACATACATACATACATACATACATATATATAAGGTCAAGGTAAAAATAAGTAAGGTTTAATACCATGAAAAATTCTAATTGGCATATTTATAACAAATTTACCATAAACTAATAATTGAATTAGTACACTTGCGATAAATTTATCCTTTCTTAATTTTCATTAAATTTTAACATCAAATTATTAAGTTTGATGACACGTGCTAGTTGAACATCCGTTTGTCACAAGTGTAATAACTTATGGTTCTTTCGTAATATTAATTCAATTTAAAAGAAATTAACATATTGTAAAATTGTCACAAATTTATTTATTTAGATTTTTAATGGTCAAAAAATTAATTTAGGATAAATTTGTCATAAGTATATCATTTTGATTTTTTGTGGTTAACAAATCATTTAGAGGCAGCAAATTAATGGAGAGTATGAAGCTGAGAAGACTGATGATTAATTAGTCCACCGAATTCGTGAAGTTGGCCACAGCTTTGTAGAGTCTTGAGATTGGAAGTTGATTTCGACCCGGGTAATGAATTTTTTAGCATCGTCTCCTTTGCGGAGACACGATTTGAGACCTCTGTGGCTTTTGCTAACATGGCGACATCTTTTATTGTGGAGCTTCAGAAAAAAGAGAGACATAAATAGCCTCTTAATTTTAGCTTAACGTGTAATGTAATATCTGAATTTTAACTAAATGTGTAACGTGTTTCATGATTTTTTAATTTATTCAATGCAATTTATGATTTTCTAGTACACGTCCAATTTAGTCGATGGACCACCAAGAATTAAATTGGATGTGTACAAAAAATTCAGAGACCACATTGTGTATTAAATTAAAATCTAGAGATCATTGTATATTTGGCTAAAGTTCATGCATCATTTGCGTAATTATCACTATTGGATGTTGATGAATAGAAGCAACCATCCATGGTCTTCTCATCATCACTAGGACCCCTAACACCCTCAAAGTTAAATCGGTATTTTTATAGCTAACGCTGGAATCTAAAACCGCAGGAGAAAAATCGACCTCGAAACCAATTCTCCAATGTCCTCTCGATTAATTATCTAAATTCACTATTTTTACTATAACTATCTAGATAGTTTGCATTTTCGCATTTGGATGGACCGGACCGGAGAATCAAGTGGCTTCTCATTCGGCATTTGAAGCCGGATCCCTTTGTTGTGTATACCTATACCACTGGTGGAGCGGGATCAATTGGCTTGCCAAAATTGATGTTCTTAGTAATACGATAAACTGTTTGTAAGTGTTGAATGTAGTCACTAGTTATGAGGGATGCTTACGATCTATGAAATTATTTAGCCAGTGAGTTGATTAGCATGTCTTCCCGTCCGTCCAGTCCGATATCAACCCCTTTGTCGCTCTTCTTGCTGTTAATGTTATCTGGAGCACCCGCTATGCAAGGCGAGCCGAAAATTTCCATGGTAGAACTAATAGACCGGATGCCAGAATTGGCCAGAAATTACCACGTTGAATCGGTGTGTTCTTACTATTAGTGCAAAGAGGTAGTGTAGTGGTGACAGATGATAGATGTCTCGATGTTCCTGTCCGGAAGTCGGCATGGGCTGAACTGCCAATTACTGGTATTCATCTGTAAAGTGACATGAGATATCTCGAGGAGTCATGCTACTGAAATCATCAGGTAATAAACTATGAATAACCTCTGCGTCCCTAAAACCATAGAAGCTCTCGTTATCGCAAAGGAATAGAACAGCAGAGGATGAATAAGTTCTTGACCCGTGAAGTTCCTGACCGACTGTCATGTGTGATCTGCTATTTTTTGAGCGAAGGCAGGAAAATTTGTGTGATACTTCCTTTAGCAGTCCTCCAAAACTTGTCTGGGAAAACCAAACGCGAGAATAAAGGTACTAATGGTTTTGTGGAACAGAAACTTTCCACTATAGCCCCAAAATGAGCATGATGAAACACTTGCAGGGAATCACTGCTTGGTTTACACATCGTGATTGTCCTCCAACGGACTTCAAAGAGGGAATCACTTGCAGAAACATCTGAGGAGAAGAAGCCTCAGAATTGATTGTACTCCAAAATTATCACTCGCATAGAAGTATTTCACTGCATCATGTGGACGGTTTCATAAAAGTTCCACGCACGACTTTACATGCCTTTTCACAAACTTGGAGGAAACCTGATTAGTACCTAGTTTCCGATATAATAAAAACTCGGAGTTAGCTGATGTTGCCTTGGCACATAAACTTTTCTTCACCCAGTGGTATGGAATCTCATTATTTAGTTACCTCTTAACATATAATCTCTCGAGATTGAAGTCATGAAAAGTCAATCTTTCGCTGAATTTTCTGATTTCAACATAGATGACTTGAGCAGTTTCAGAAAAGTTGGGAAGACTGCGTTGGAGTAGAGGAAGCTCAGAGACTCCAACATCATATTTAGCGAAATCACGTTTGGCACGGTATGGGAAATAATTCCGTCTTTTGGCCCCTGGTTGTTTGACTAATTGTGTTGGAACTGCAGTGTGTTAATCAAGTGCCTTTTGCTCGACATCTCCTTGTGGAGTTGTTGTATTAAGTTGATCTATAAACAAGTGGTGTTGGTTCGGTTTTATCCTAGATGGCAAGTGGCCTGTTACCTTTTAGATGACATTTTTGAAGAGCAGAATACAGAGAACGAGGCCCACGAAATGTTATGCATATGAGCATGCCGTTAATATACTAGACACTGCAGAGGCTGTCAGTATATCTCTTTATCCTCACATTTCTGAAACAGATCTTTAATATTACTTGCTTTGACTTTTATCTAAGTTATATCTCACAATTGCTAGACCAATTCTCTTTTAATGTCTTCTCATTTCTTCTTCAGGTTCAGATCCTCATGTTACTGCAGAAGATCACAGAAATTTTGTTCCGTGGGAAATGAGGGATTCAGTCACTTGCTTTGACCATCCATTGATGCACATGGCCACGTATGTCTAAGTGAACTATTAGACTTCTAGAAATAATTGCATCCTCTAGTTTCCCTATTTTCCCTTTCCATATGAGCAGTCATCTAGTGAAGTTTTCTCTGCATATTTTGTTTGGCATTAGTGTATACCGACATCTACTTAATCTTCAACTTTCTGCAGTATCCCATTCCAATGAAGAAGGAGACGTAAGGAAGATCTGATCTCTATATTGGTAGCTGGCTGAAGTCCTGATCCTTGACAAGGATTGAGAGTTTAATCAGTCTCTTCTGGATTATCACTTTATCTATGGTGGCTTATAAAACTGATCTTGAGAATCATATCCTGGGACTTGGAGTTTCTCAAATTTGTCATGCTTTATGAATGGGTCTAGGGAGGATGATGAAATTTGTGTTCTGTTTGGATGGATATGCCTTGTTCAACTCTCCATTTTTCTAAAACAGTGGCCAAGGTTACTGCAAGAAGTGTAACATCTCATTTAAGCTCCTCAGAAAGGTCAATGTAATATTAGTCTGGATGTGGCGCTAATGTTTTGCACATTAGTCCTGTTGATTAGTGGAGAAATCACCTAAAGATGGGATGATCGAATCTAATGACCTATTGAAAATGGTCTTAAAACTTCGGTACCTTTTAGAGAGATTTTGCAGTTGCTCCTAGAATGCTGGAGTTCTTCTACATTGATGTTTCTGTGCTCTTTTCAGCAGATACGAAAAGGAACAATGCGACAAAACACCATGCCTCACCCACTAATTGCAGTTGGCTGTAAGGATTCTATCACCCCTTTATGCTCAATCCTTCATTACATCTTCTTTATGCTCTAAGTACTCTGTCTTTCTTTATCGTCTCCTTCCATGTCCTTCAAGGTCTTCTCCTGCCACTTTAAGCACATGTTCCAATCCTTGCTCACGTCTCCTCACTAGGGCATCTGCAGTTCTTCTCTCAACGTGGTCGCTAGATCGGAATAAGAGAGCTTTCATTGGAGAGAAACAGCGCATTATAGTGATTATAGAAATTTGGGGACTTTTGGTATACTAGGAAGTAATGTAAATGCTCTAATTGACATTGTGGATGATTTGTCTTGTAAATGGGCTCGTCTGGTTCCGAGCTTTTTTGTATATGGGCTTCACCCCCTCGGCGCCCTATACTAGTCTTCTCTTTTACCTATAAAAAAATGGTCCAAGCCATCTCAGACGTCCTTCTCTCATCTTCTCTTCAATCGGGGCAATACCTTCCTAATATATTCATTTCTATCTTGTCTTTAACCTGTGTGCCTGTAAATCTCACGAAGTATTCTCATCTCAACTACACTCATTTTAAAGCAATTGAAAACAACCAAAGTTTCTCCTTCTGAAGCTCTTCGATTTGGCATGTAGTAGCACTGTCTTAGTGCACTTAACACGAGTTGGAAGAGCTAAAGCCTGCCGTAACTTTTACTTTGTCTTATGTTCTGGATCTCTACTTTAGGACACCGTGTCATCTCATTCTTCCATTTGGTTAGGAGTTGCAAGGTTAAATCGCTATGAAGGATAAAAGAGGGTTCATTTCTTTGCAGTCAGTAAGTACATCAAGAAACTACTCCATTAGATTATAGGGAAAGGACCACGTTCTATGCTAACGGTTCCACAAGAGCAAGGTATCAAACCTAATTTCAGTTCCTGATTTAAACTTCGTGACATAGAGAGTGACTCGTTTGGTAGGTTTACTGTCAGCATTTGCCATTACAGCGGTTCTATAAGTGAGAAGAGCCTGTAAGGCATGGCCACTATTTGTTACCAGAAGGAGAAAGGCAGAATTTGTTCGATGGTTTGGTGTAATCTTCGACTATCTGGTCTTTTAGCATTGATGAAGGATGCTCTAGCATTCAGAATGTTATGTATCTAAGCGAGTGCTCGAAGATTTTCAGTGAAAAACTTAACCTAATTTGCTGAGATTATACATGTATGCGAGGGTCTCGGTGTGGCCACGATCATCACATACTCGAGCAACGCAGGTCTTTTAACGTTCGCTCTAGTTTAAACTGATGGCGATGGACAACAATCGACAAGAATGTGTGTTGTAAACGCGCATGGGTATGCTGGGACATATAAAACATGAGGTTTGAAGGGGTTACTAATGCCATGTTAAGGGATTCACCACCCAAAACTTAAGTAAATGTGTATAAGGCCCAGATTTATTGCAGAGCAATTTTGGATTCTAAAGCTTTGATTTGTTATTAGATATGATTGGAGGCCTATGTGTTCTTCTCCTCGCATCTTGATACAAAAATAACATGGGACCAAGCGGTATGTTTCTCATACATATAGGATGCCATCATTTTGCGCATTCAATTCGACACCCTTTCAATAAACTTGGCAATGACTCTTTAGGAATTGCAGTAACCATTTTTGAAAACATGCTGATATTTGCTGACGCATGCTGTTTCATCGATACTAGTCATTACAGCGCTAAGTGAACTTGTTTTGGTTAATATCAATTATGAAATCACCAAGTAAGGAAAGACAACGTCCTTAATTGCTGATGTAATTATCATTCTTCCATTATCGGTCAATTTGGGAACAAAAGTATGTGGCTGTTCCGACATCAAGTTATATCCATAAGAGTGCAAAGGTTTTATGAGTTGATGCTGCAGACATCAGAGGAAGTATTGAAAGGAGCCTTAAGCGCCTCAATACCAACTACATTGATTTGCAGTGAATCCATTTGTAATACTTGCCAATGTTACGTGACAAATGATGGCAGTCATCGGAAAGTGGAAATTGAATTGGTTCTTAGGTTTCATTTGTCTCATGGAAAATAATTTTCAGAAAAATATTTTCCGGATTTTTTGGTATTCGTTTCATGGAAATGAATTACGTGAAAAAAAAAACATTTACACGAAGGAAAAAAAAGTATTTTAAAATAGAGAAAAATGTTTTTCATTTTTAAAAAAATGAACAACATTTTTCTCACTTACTCTCTTTAATATCACACTCCTATGAGGCCCCACTTTTTCTTTATTATTATTATTATTATTATTATTATTATTATTATTATTATTATTATTATTATTATTATTATTATTATTTATTAATTTTCTTTTCTTTGTTTTCCTCTTCTTCTTTCTTGCTGGTCACTGGCTAAGGTGACATGCCATAGGTGAGCGTGAGCGTCGAGCTCGAGGCTCGTTGATCTGGCTATGCTCGAGGTCGGTGAGGTTAGAGATTGTTAATCTGGCAAGGCCTGAGGCCGGTGAGCTTGAGCATGTGGTGAGGCTTGTGGTCATCAATTGGGTGAGCTTGAGACTCGCCTATGGCCGATGGCTGGCTAAAGAAGAAGAGAAAACAAAGAAAAGAAAAAAAAAAGTAATTTAATAATCAATTTTCTAAAATTTAAAAATAATGAAAAATATATTTTAAAAAGTAAAATGATAATAAAATTATTGAAAAAGAATAAACAAATTTTCTTTACTGAACAAAGAAAAACATTTTGCACTTTATTTTCAAGTTCACTCAAACATTATAAAATAATTACGTTTTCTTGGAAAATGGCTTTTTGAAAAATATTTTGCAAGAATGCTGTATTTTTTGCGAGATGAACAAAGTCTTAATTTGTGAATGTCATTTCTTGCGAGTGGATATGGATATATCTCGAAACTCATCCAGTGCATATCAAAATTCACCCTCAATTGGTTTACCCATCGGAACGCAAGCTAGCCCGATTGAGTTACTTCCGGAATCCCACATCCAGACTTCCACAATATTGCTATCATGGGCATCTCACCCTGAGGCATCCCACTATCACACAATTGAGGCATCCCAAGATCACTCATGATGGGGCATCTCACTCCGAGGCATTCCAATATCACACGACCGAGGCATCCCTAATCACACATAGGGGTGTCTCAACTCTGAGGCATCCCGGTATCTCACTCAACCGACGCATCCAAATACACACAGCACTCCTCCTTCATCGTTCCTCTTCCTCACTTGCTTCCCTCTCTCATAAGCTCCCTCTCACACCATTCAACGGATGAATAGTGTTCGCCGCTGCCGAATTCTTGTGTACCACGTGAATTAACTCGCTTAATTTTTCTTTTGTAGGAGGATTTATGCTTGCATAAATGAATAGCTTCATGTAGTAGTTATGGAAATAAGATTAATATTAGACCCATGTTTGTTACTAATTCTTTGCCTTACAATTTTATTTATTATAATTAGCCCTATGGATCATTAATTTTTTGTTTAATAAAAAAGTTAATATATTTATTTATTATAAGTGCTTAATGTTTGGATACAAATTAGAAGGATTATGTTATTTTTATTACGTATTAATATAAAATTTGAAGTCGTATAGGATATCGGGAGATTGCAAAACAAATTCCAATGAAAACAAGATTGACCTTGGAACCGAATCGGAAAAACATGATAGGTCGGGTATAGGATTTAATATAAATAGGGTCGGGTACAAGGTCCAAAAAAGGGAAACCGGTTATAATAGGGTTGGGTATAGGGTCCAGGTCTAGACCCTACCCATCCTAGATCCGATCACCCCTAATATTTGGAATAGAATGAGGTAAAAAAAATTATTTCTGTATTTTTGGGAATAGAAATGAAAAAAACTATTTTTGAATAGAAATTATTCCTGAGAGTAGAAATGTTACCAAATGCACTAAAACAAGGAACCGTAGGAAAGGCCCAAAAAATGCCATGAGTTGCATGCCTCTATTTGGCATCTCAGAGAACAAAAATAAATCTTGAAGTAGAATAAGATATCCAGGTCAAGTATTTTACCAAAAAAAATATCCAGGTCAAGTATGTCGAAGGAACAGTTTCCAACTTTTAGAGTGCTTTAACTTCGATTTACAATAGTTCAATCTACGTGTAATTATAGATTGGTGTCTAGAAGTCTTCACTGGTGTTAGTTGCCACTTCTCATCATGGCGCAGAACTCCTGGTAGTCGATTCTGCCGTCCTGCCAACACAGAAGAAAACGTATAAGCTCGTGATGCAAAAAAGAGTTTGTGGGTGCTTTTGTGGGACTTTGGTAGTTTCCAATTTCATTGTCAGCGAAGAAAATAGACGTGTTCAATAGGATCGGCATTCTAGAAAGTTGTAAAACAGCAATACCATTTTCAATGTCTTCCATCTGCAAAAAAGGAAATCTAGAATTCATGAAAGAGTTCTTTCGTTTTACAGAGCATAATCCCCAATGGGGGACAAAGCGATGCAGCACAAATTGTGCTGGGTGAAGATTCTACAGAAAAGCAAGGATAAAATTAAAATATGAGCTTTACCAAAAAAAAATAATTAAAAACTTTACCAAAAAAAAAAAAAAAAAAAAATTAAAATATGAGAATTCTCACAAAATCTTTAGAGGAATACATAGGCCAGAAATTTTTTTTCAAATTGAAAGCAACTTTAAATCCAAAAATCAAACTCACATTGTCTATGTCAACTTTAGCTACAATATCTTTAATGGTGTCTTCATCTCCCATTCCATATCCTCTCATGGCAGTCTCAATTTCATCCATTGTGATGTCCCTGTGAAAAATGAGAAAAAAATAACCATTTGTGTCAGCAATTGTTTTCACCCTTAACACAGAAGGAAGAACTTCAAACGTCAAATAGAATTTGATGCATGTAATGCCTTCGATAAATTGTGTGTAAAACCAAGTAGATCCATATTCAATGCCGGGAGAGATGGACCATGAAATTCATAGTGACATAAGTCCTGATTCTTGAACAGTTTATGACGTGGTAAAGGAACACTTACCCACTATTATCCTTATCGAAATGCTGGAAGGCTTTGTAAAGAAGTTCGTCTCTCTCTAGCTCGTGTCTATGCATTGTAGCTGTCAGGAACTCAATGTAGTCAATACTTCCACTTCTATCCACATCAGCCTGAAGTACAGAACAAGGATATCAGTCGCACCAATTCAAATTCCTCAACCCAAAAAAAAAAAAAAAAAAAAAAAAAAAAAAAAAAATCAGTTTGGATAAGTTGGGCACTCCATATTATATATCTTACTGCTTCCATCAACTGCTTCACTTCTGCATCTGTGAGCTTTGATCCAAGCCGAGCTAGTCCTGTCTTCAGCTCCTCATGGGTGATCGTTCCACTCCTGTCAGTATCCAAATTCGCGAATGTTGCTTTCAACCCTTGACTATCTTTAGATAGATTTTCAGCGATTACCTATTTCATTTTACAAGAGCAAAGTCGTTAGCATGAAATGATTGCCTAATCAATCTCTGCACCAAATTAAGACTTGGAAATAACATTCTAAACTTAACGTATTGTCAATCAATTAGCAAACACAAACTATTTGAATTTGGAAACATGGGAAACACTCCCATCCAGAAACAATCCCTTCAGTTACGCTCGTATTTCCGCAAATACAAACAGGGACATAAAGAAACAAGATGCACTCCAATAATGCAGGGACGAACCTTCAATGCAAGTCTCTTCAACTTGTTCATTGCTCTGAATTGCTTCATTCTTGAAAGGATGGCACTGTCTATTGGCTTGTCTGACGCATCTCCACCTTCCTTAATCCAATGATGCTCTGCATGAGACAGAAATATCATGCGGTTGATCCAAAGAGGATATAAACTTCTAATGTACCAGCAAGTTCGACATTGGAATATATCTAGAGATATAACATGCCAGAAGAGGACTCCTACTTTCGTTGTTTAGTACAAAGAATCTCATTACTCATAAACTCAAGCTTAGATAATAGAGCTAGCATTTCTCATACTTCATTTATTGCGAAACAATCATATCCCTGATAGAGTAGAAGGAAGGCTTCCAACTCAATAGGTTTCCCACAAAATTAACAGCCATCAAGCATTTCTAAGAGCATGCGTCTTGTAAGGCAGAAGTAAAATCACCTAAAACCTGTGCAGAAGTAATCCTTTCCTTTGGGTTGATTGTTAACATTTTCTTGACCAGGTCCTTAGCACTAGGGGATATAGTTGGCCATGGTTTACTTTCAAAATCAATATGTCCTTGCAGTATGGCTTCAAATATCCCCTTCTCAGTTTCTGCAATGCACACTTATTAGACACTACCGATGCCAAAATCCTGTACCACTTTACTGTCTGGCATCTTTCTGAAGAGATGATTGAACTACATACTTCTAAGAGCATGAAGAATTATGTAAGGAAATAAAGGAAAAAGAAAAGGATATAGTCTTTACCAGCCCAAAAGGGAGGCACGCCACTGAGTAGGATATAAAGTATGACTCCTGCACTCCAAATGTCTATTTCCTTCCCGTAATTGCAATGCAAAACCTCAGGAGCAACATAGTAAGCACTCCCGACAAATCTCCGGTACACCTTGCCTGGAAAATAACAGGTAAGCAATGGAAACAGCCAAAAAGCCATATGCATAATTATGCGAAGTAATATCCACTTGATTTCTTCTCAAGTTTGAAAGCTATAACAGAACATAAGCTGAGCTTAACTGCAAAGTTACTTTCGTCAGCAACCAGCAACAGCAGATCTCAGTTGGACACCACATCAATTTTCACTTGCATGCAACAACTACCTTTCAAGCATCTAGCATTGTACAAGAGACACCAGGGACCTGTTACATGCTTTGACAGGAATAAACGACACAAGTTTGTGCCGAATGCTACTCTTCTGTAGAAAATCATGCAGCAAGTCAGAATCTAACCTCCTAAAAGAAGGTAGTATACAATGTGTTGAAATCCACAGCCTTGTGATAATAGTAAATTCACTGCCAGTTTATTAATTTGCCAAAACTTAACTAGAGTCAAGGAATATATTTACGTAAGAATAAATTATCAACTCATTACTATACCCTTCACGTGTCATGATCTTACATGCATTCTAGACTCACTGAAAAACTGACTGGCACCATTCTAACACTTCCTTACCGTAGCTAAAGATGTAATATATCCTAAAATTGCAAACTATTTATCATTTCACTTCCAAAAGTGAAAGCTGGTCCATTTCATGCCATGCTATCAGTCACGAACCAACCAAACAGGAAGAATTTGTAAGTGAAAAATAGAATATCCACCTTCTTCGATGAACTTCGATGATCTGAAATTTGTAGCCTTCAAGGGGGCATTCTCATCCGTGTCATCAAACAAGAAGTTCTCAGGCCTGAGATCCCCATGCATAACACCCATGAAATGGCAGGCATGAACAACATTGACAATCGCCCCACAGACTTTAGCCGCAGCTCTCTCACTATAGTGCCCCTTCGCAATGATCCTATCAAAAAGCTCGCCACCAGCGCAGAGCTCCATCACGAGGTGGACCGCTTGGTTGTCCTCATAAGCACTTTTGAACTCCACTATATTGGACTGGCCACTCAAATGCTGCATGATTTGAATCTCCCTCCTCATGTCCTCCTTATCATTCTTAGTCACAAGGTTCCTCTTCGAAATGGACTTACAAGCATATTGCCTACCAGTGGAAATCTCAGTGCAGAGGTAAGTAACAGTAAACTGATCTCTACCCAGTTCTTTCCCAAGCTGGTAGTGAGACTTGACATCTACATAGGGCTTGCCCAGGATTGTGTTCACCCTCCGGATTGGCTGTGAATCTTCGGCCTTAGTCATACAACCACCCATGTCTTTATTTCTCTTCGGAGAGAACAAACAATGATCAGAATCGGAGGAAAGGTCGAATTCCGATATCAGGAACTGTGCAGAATGCACTGAGATTCGAGGGAAACAGAGAGATGACTCTTTAACGCGAGGGAAGGACAGATGATTCGTGAGATGAACTGAGATTGGGAGAGAAAAAGCGGAGGTAGGGACAAAACAAGGCAGCTTTTGGATGGGATTTGGGAGATTTTGAAGGAAAACGCGTTCGAGAATTGAGAGAAACGGCAAATTGTGATTGGAACGGAACGCAGCTTCACAAATAAGTCGAGATATTGACTTTTTTTGGACTTATGTAACGGTAGACGTGTCAAAAACGAGTTCATGACTAATTTTTTTACTCATATATTTTAAACCGGATTATAAATGGGTTATTCAAATATTTGTAAGGCTAAATTAAAATGGTTTTTTTGGGTCAAAAATTAAAATGGTTTTTTTTTGGTCAAAAATTAAAATGTTTTTTTTTTGGTCAAAAATTAAAATGGGTTTAAAAAATTAAAGTTGAATCAATTTGGGTCTCCCATTTTATACCGATTTAACAAATTGAGTTGAATCAAGTTAAATTGGGTTACATAGCTTCTCATTCGAGAGTAGAGACACATTGCCATAGATGTTAGCTGTAGCACTCATTTTCGCATTGCAATTGCCTACCTCATAGAGGTGAGCATAGTTTCAAAGTGGAACTTAGAACCAGAGAATCAAAACGGTAGGAACTTGTCTGATTCTAGATTTTAAGGGATGCATTGTAGATTTTAGATTCCAAAAATTGAAAAACATGTTTCAACAGGTAGGTTTCAAGTTCTAGATAGTTGGAACTTGAAATAAGTTTTTGTGTTTTTCTTGTTTTATGTCTTTGCATGATCTCACGGTATTCCATGATGTTTGATAATGAGTGTATAACTTGAAATTACTAATTTGAGTTTTCATTTTATAACTAAGACTTTTTACTTTATCAATATTTCATAGTCTTTGTAGCAAGTTATAATCATGAAAGGTAATAATTCGCTATAATCATTTAATTAATAATATATGTGAAACCTTGTTAAACCACTATTAACATCTGATTTTTAGCCAATGTATCATTAAATGTTAAAAAAAAAACAAATCGAGATTAGGGTCTCTAATTGTGATGGAACCCTTTTTTGACCAAAAAACATTGTTTTTCGTTTCTTTCTTTTACTCTGTCATTTTTAAATGATTTCCTAACCATGTCCATTGAAAATCCAAAAGGTCAAATAGTTAACTTTGGATTGACTTTTTGGTCAACCCGGGTTAAAAGTTCGCTTTTTGTATAAAAAGATCATAAATGATCTTAATTTCACTTTAGCCAAGTTAATTTTCAAAAATCTCAAAGAGTTGATCCAAAAAATCAATTTTTTTTTATAAAGAAAAATCAACTAAAGGATTGACTTTTAGTAAAACCTTTGATCAAAAATTTTTTGAAAAAAATAAAAAATCCACAAAACACTTCATTTTAGTTTCAATTTGACCTTAGCATAAAAAAATTTGTGAAAATTAATTAAGAACCTTGTTTTCCAAAGTTTTCAATTATAGGTACGAAATTGACCAAAAATAAAAATTACAATCATTCTAGTCATAATTAAGCTTAGTTCCTTTTACGACATTTTATATAGGGACAATTTCTCATTCATTTGTTCGTTTAGTTTCGAGGACAGTCATGTCCAAATGTGAATTGTAATTTTTAGCCCTAATTAGGGGGTCCGGATCAATTCTTCATGATTTGCGAACGAATACTTTCATTCCACTCATTTTTTTTTAAATAAATCCAAATCCAGGGTCCATTTTAAGAGATTCACTCGAGAACTTTTCAAGATGAGAAATTCAACCTTCTTGAGTATAGAAAAACTAAGCTTACGAACTTCAGTTAAAGAAATTCAAGTTGATCCATTTAAGAATCAAGGTTCAATTTCATTGTTAAGCCTTGGTTCATTTTTAGCATAAAATTTGTGACATCAATTCAAAGTCAATTTGGATGCGATAAGTTATCCTAAGCATGGCAATCATTCAAATAGGTGTCTCACAATATTAATCAAATTTGATTTTGATTAATTTGCGATTTCGATCAAGAATCTATGTGGAAATGTCTGATTTGGTTTGTAATATCCAATTATGTGTACCCATAGTGTAGGTCCACTGTTTTTATGATAATCAAGCAATTAGGCTAATAGAAAATCACTTGATTGGATTTATATGGTTTAATTGGCCTAATCTCTTTAAAATTAGACCATTTTTCATCAAATTGAGTAAGTTTTTCTTCCAATTTGGTCCTTGAGAATTTGAATTGCATAAAATTTAGCCCCCCAAGACAGGCAAGCCCAAGCTACCCAAGACCCGATTAAACTAACTTGAATCGGTCCGAGCGGTCGACTCTCGGGTGGCCGACGAACACTTGTCGACTCCTCATTGTGTGTATTTCATCCCTACATCCCTCAATTTTCTAGATTTTGTGAAAGTACCCTAGATTTTGTGAGATTACAAAATTGCCCCTAATTAGGCTTTAATCACAATTTGAGCTTAAACTCTCAATTTTTGTGCATCAATACCATCCAAATGATCATGTGATGTATTTTGATTAGGATTAACCCCTAACAAAATTAATTAGGCTATTCGATCAAGTTTTAACCATTAGATAGAACTAATAGTCGAGATTTGATCTTAAATGGAAACTATATGAGGTTTTCCCCTCCAAAAACTATAGGGGGCTCATTTTCACATTCTTTTTGATCTACACACCTCTGAAAATCTCTCTCTCTCTCTCTCTCTCTCTCTCATTTCTCACCCATTCACTCTGTGTGAAACCAGCAATCATCGATGTACCACCCCCATGCCAGCGACCTCACCACCGTTGCTCCATCCTCCGATCCTCCTCTTTCTCTACTGGTGTTGATCGGAGCCAACATCTCCTCTAATAACCACTTGATCCATCCATGTGAACTTCTTTCTCTCTCTTGGTAGTTGAACCACCGATTGGACTAGCAGTCGACTCCTCTTCAATCCGTGGCTAGTGGCGGTCCTAGGCTATTTGACTACTACTAGACCTATCCCATGTGGTGGTCGGGATCTTGCTAGACAGCCACCGGATGAGCTTCGATGGCCCGATCCCCCTTCAATGACCAAAATCAGTTAGAACTGGACCGGCCTTCCTCAACTGTGTACCGGTGGGTCAACCAGCCTTGATCCAATCCTCCAGCAATCCAAGGCGTCCACCCGTTGATCATTGAGGTTTGTGAGGCGATCCGAAGTCTTGATCATCAATCAATCGCATTTGATTCATCAAGATCGTAAAAGGTAGATTGTCGAAACTTGAATCTGATGAGGCAAGAATGAAATAGTCAATTGGGGCTAGGATTCAAACCTAGGATCATATCTCATGCTTAGATGTGAAGATTTGGATGCTATGTGATGAGATTTGATGATGCAATGTCGATTGAAGATGAGATTGAACATGATTCTACATGATCTACCTTGTTCTACAAAAATTGCATGCTTGAAAGTAACTTTTTGTTATGGCCGACTTGAGGTCCTAAACCTCATTATTTGGAAATGATTTCTTCATGAAAGTTGTAGGAAAATGTGTTGGTCATATCATATTTTTTCTTTTCAGAATTTTTGGAGTAGATTTGGTTAGGCAAAACCTTGAAAAATCGTCCCTAGAATGGTCTGCCCTATTTGAGTCTGACTCATGTTTGTTGTGAAATAAGGTCTTAAATGTGTTCAATTGGATTCCCATCCTTCATGAAAATTATAGTATGCATTACAACGTTTTTAATTAGGTATAATTTGCACCAAATGATTGTGATTTACTAGGTCAATCGTGTGTGCAAAACATGTTCATGCTGCTGGATTGTGTGAAGTTGATTGCATTGTCCTGTTTTGTCATTTTTCGTGTAGGCTTGTGTGAATCAAACTAGACTTAGGTTCTTCACGGAAAATAACCACGACATTGCATTTTACATGTGGGAATTTTGGTAGGATTTTAACATGTTATTAGATCATCGAAATAGCTCACGTTCAGTGTTACCCCTGCTGTGATTAAGGCTTATCATGAATCTACAAAAACACCTTCCTTTGAGCTCCTTAAGAGCGAAATTAGCACATGGTGTCTTCTAGACATATCAAGAGCATATCATAACCTTCACAATAATATATAGCATGCCCCATTTGAAGATAATTTACCATGTGAAAACCGTGCATCGAGTTGACATGTCACAACTGAAATTGTCATTCATTTTATTTTTAATGACAAGTCACCTATCAATGTTAATGAATTTGTGTGACTTTTTGCACATAGATTTAGTGTTAAATGTCTTAACCAAATTTGATCTTCGCATTTGGCCCTACGTCATGCTCGAATTTCATAATGTGCATACATTGATTAGGTAGCTTAACAAGCCAATTGCCATGCATCATTTTCTGACTTGCTTATGAGTGATTTACATGCTCTTGTGATCGTCACCATTCAACCATGAATTCGACCCTAATCGGACTCGAAATCTTTTAACAAATCTTAAAATACATCTTAATCTTTCCAATGACGCCAATTTTGCATTATTTCCATGTCATTTGACTTGTTTTCTATTTTTGCAAATTTTGCCTAGATATCTGCTTCAAGTGAAATCCGGAATGCCTGTCCTGCCCTTATTGAGTTAGACCTCTTTTTATTTTTGTATGATTTTTTCGTTAAGGATTCTGAGGTCGGGTCCTCAACAAAGTTTGTTTTTCTTTCTCTTGTCTAGATTGTGGTGAACTTTCAGATTTTTTTAGACATCGTTTACTGGGATAAACCGATACCGATCAGCCATGAGGTCTTACTGTTTTGTCCAGTTTCTGATTTGACACTGTGTTTTTGATTTTTATAAATTCATGTGTAGCTCATCTTAAGAAACTCTCTTCAAAAAAGTTGTTCTATGATGTACTTGCTGTTCTGTAATTTTCTTAGAGCTAATTGTCCATGGGTCCTATTTCAATTGATTTGATCTTGTTCGCCTTTTTGGACAATTTCTGTTGTGATTCTTTGCCGTGATTTTCTTCTAGGATTTTTTACAATATTTTGCATGCTGAGTTGAGACTACTTGTCTTCACAAGTTTTGATTCTTACTTTCTGAACTTTGCACACAAAAATTCCTGGAAAATAAAAAGCATTTTATCGTTCTTTTCAGACATTTCGAATGTGCAAAATAAATTTGGAATTTTGTATTCTAGTTGATTCAAAGTTGATTTTCGTTCAAGTGATGGCCATGCATGAAAATTTCATTCTTGAAAAATGCTTTGGCATGGTTTAAATAGTGGCTTAATATGAATTTTGTCTAAATTTGAGTTGATCAGTGTGCCTATCAATGCACTTAGGTTAGCCTTACTAGGAAATGTGCCTCACAGCTATGACAAAATCATGTCGCCATTTTCATCCAAGCTTTAATATCTTGTTTTTGCATTCTTTCTCAAATGATTTTTGGGCATCGTTTCTGTTAAATTAATATCTCATTTTTGAATTCGGATAAATTGAATTTGTCGATAAAATTTTTCCTAAACGGATTATAAATCGCACGTAAGAAAAAAGGGAGCTGATCGTGGGGGCCCAGTGAAAGAGGATACGAATTGCTTCTTCGGAATTCTAGCGGATGGTTGTTGTCCACGGTGGGGCCCAAGCACACAACTTCATGCCTGGACCTTCTTCTTCTCAGCTGATGGAAATAAGAGGAAACATGTCCTGCACGTGAAGATTCGTATATGGTGGGCCCAAGGTCAAAAGTTTGACCTTGGGCACACGCATAAAAACAGAAACAAAAAGAAGCAGAGAGTTTTTCTTCCTTGTTTTTTTGACGGTAGAGTGCTGCACGTATGAGCCGACGAAGAACGAAGCCGCACACGAGAAGCCATGTTCACGCATACGTCCGCCGAAGAGAAGCCGCCCGTCAAAGTGAAGATTGAGTTGCGTGCGCGTTAAACTTTGAGGCAAGGGATACACGGTATTTTTGTGCTGTGAGTTTATCCCCAATCGAATTGTTTATTTATAAATACTTAGGGCTTGGATTAAATTTAGGTGTGGAAAACACTTGAGTGATTGAGCGATTGTAAACTCTGATTCTCCGATTTTAGTTGATTATTTGCTGCTGGCTCTCCCTGTGGACGTAGGTATCGATACTCGTACCGAACTACGTAAATTTCTGGTGTTCTTATTTTTCTTGTTTAATTTCTCTTGTGTTTTCGCGTTGACGTAAATTGCAAGATCCTGTCGTTTCTGCGTATTATATTCCAACAATTGGTATTGGAGCTTGGGGTTGGATTTCTTGATTGTGATTTGGGGTTTTTTTGCTTGTCTGATTATTATCTTGAAATTTTGTTATTACAATTATGTTTGAGAGGAAATCTGAGATTGAGAAATTTGATGGGATAAATAACTTTGTGTTATGGAGCATCAAGATGCGGGCTTTATTGATAACACAAGGTTTGACCAAGGCACTAGATGGCGAAGATGAGTTGCCGATTATAATGAAAGTCTCAGAGAGGGTAAAGCTGATGGAAAAAGCAAAGATCATAATCCTATTAAATTTGTCGAATGAGATCTTACTAGAGGTTATTGAGGAGAAGGATGCCGCAGCATTATGGGCAAAACTTCAAACACTCTATGTGAAGAAAGGTTTAAACAATCGTTTATACATGCTGAAGAAGATGTTTCAATTTAGATATACTGAAGGTACGTCTATCAGAACCCACCTAGATGAATTTAATAAACTCATGTTGGATATGAAGAACGTCGGTAAGATACTGGATGATGAAGAACATGGCATAATGTTGTTAGCCTCTTTACCAGAGTCATGGGAGCACTTTACTGATTCACTATTGTGGGGGCGTACTACTATTACCTCAGAGGAGGTAAAGTCCACCTTATTCTTTATGAAGTAGCAGAAAAAGTTGCGAGATAACGGTCTGGCAAAAGGAGTAGCGCAAATACTGATGATTCAGGGGTAGAGAACAACATCGAGAGCCTAGTAGCAGCAGAGGTAAAAACATATCGAAATCATGCAATAGAAAGTCCAAGGGACGCGTGAAGTGTTTTGAGTGTCACGAGGAGGGGCACATCAGGAGAGATTGTTCAAAGAGGAGAAATAAAGTTGATAAGCAGAATGCTACAAGTAGTGTGGCAAATGTTGCTGAGGGGAGCACTAGTGATGCAGAAGCTGTTTTCTTTGTGACTGCTACTTCGTCAGGAGATGAATGGGTGCTAGATTCGGGGTGTTCTTATTACATGACGCCTCATAAGAACTGTTTTACTACTTACCAAGCTGCAGATGGTGGTAGGGTTCTTTTGGGGAATAATGCAATCTATAAGGCTGTGGGAATAGGGACAATTCGGATTTAGATGCACGATGGGGTGGTTTGCACATTGACAGATGTGAGGCATGTATCGGAGCTCAAGAAGAACCTTATTTCTCTAGGGACACTCGATGACATCGGGTATAGGTACACCGCTGAAGGTGGAGTATTGAAGATCTCTTGAGGTGCCATGACAGTGATGAAGGGGAAGAAAGTAAATACTCTTTATCATCTACTAGGAGAGACCATGACTGGAACTGCTGCAGTTTCATCAGGTAAGTCAAACTCTAACTTGACTCAATTATGGCATATGCGTTTAGGGCACATGAGTGAGGCAGGTATGATGATGTTTAGTGAAAGGGGTTGTTGAATGGTTAAAAGATTATGTGAGCACTGTATCTATGGGAAGTAGAACCGAGTTAAGTTTATTACAGCTATTCATTTGACCAAACGACCAGTTGAATATATTCATTCAGACGTTTGGGGCCCGTCTTCAGTTCCTTCAAAAGGAGGTGCCTGATATATGCTGACATTTATCGACGATTATTCGTGGAATGTATGGGTTTACTTTCTGAAGCACAAATATGAAGTATTTGATTGGTTCAAGAAATTTAAGGCTTTGATCGAGAAGCAGTTAGATAAACAGATCAAGTGCCTGAGAACCGATAATGGCATGGAGTTCTATGGTAAAGATTTTACCGAGTTCTGTGAGAAAGAAGGTATTGTAAGACATCGCATAGTACCTGAGACACCACAACATAATGGCATGGCAGAATGGAAGAACATAACTTTGCTTGAGCAAGCTCGATGCATGCTTTCATATGCTGGACTTGGTAGGGAATTTTGGGCCAAAGCAGTGAATATGTCATGTTACCTAATTAATCGATATCCATCATCTGCTATCGAGTGGAAGACTCTTGAGGAAGTATAGTCTGGGAAACCTGTTGATTATTTTGGATCACGTATATTCGAATGTCCTGCTTATGCTCATGCGAGTGATGGTAAGTTTGAGCCGAGGGCAAAGAAGTGCATGTTTCTGGGTTATGCACATGGGGTGAAAGGCTATTGGCTGTGGTACACTGATCCCAGATCACTCGGTTTTCTAATCAGCAGAGATGTGATCTTCGACGAGACTGCAATGCTTCAACAGAGGAGTTTTGAGACACAACCAGTAGAGAAGATAGATCATGGTGTCATTAGTGAGGTGGAGCTTTAGGTGGAAACTCCGGAGACTTCGAAGGTAACAGAAGTTGAGACTACAGATGAAGCTGCAGTTCCTTAAGTCGGTGATAGTGAACAAATAGCAAAGCCGCAATAGACTATAGCCGCAAATAGACAGAGAAGGCAAATTAAATCACTGGTACGGTATGATTATACAGATATTGCTTATGCATTGACTGTAGGTGATGAGGTGGAGATAGATGAGCCTTTGTCTTACTCTGAGACGATGGCTAGTCCGGAGTCGTTGCAGTGGCTAGGGGCTATGAGTGAAGATATGGAATCACTCTATCGAAATCAGACATGGGAGCTGGTCAAAGTACCTAAGAGCCAAAAGATTGTCGGAAGTAAATGGGTCTTTAAATGGAAAGAGGGTATTCCCAGTGTCGAGGTAGCGAGGTATAAAGCGAGACTTGTGGCGA
Organism: Eucalyptus paniculata subsp. matutina; assembly: GCA_017140255.1. Taxonomy (NCBI): domain Eukaryota; kingdom Viridiplantae; phylum Streptophyta; class Magnoliopsida; order Myrtales; family Myrtaceae; genus Eucalyptus; species Eucalyptus paniculata. The sequence goes on along the minus strand of CM029442.1, from coordinate 31,947,650 downwards.
AGGGATATACACAGTGTGAGAGCATTGACTACAATGAAGTGTTCTCTCCTGTGGTAAGACATACTTCTATTCGTGTTTTACTTGTCTTAGTTGCTTTGCAGGATCTCGAGTTAGAGCAACTAGATGTGAAAACTGCGTTTTTTCACGGTGAGTTGGAGGAGCAAATTTACATGAGGCAACTAGAAGGATTTGCAATTCCGGGTAAAGAAGATCATGTTTGCTTGTTAAAGAAATCTTTGTATGGGCTGAAACAATCTCCTAGGCAATGGTATAAACGTTTTGATGCTTTCATGGCTAGTCAAAACTATTCAAAAAGTCATATGGATAGCTGCGTTTATTATAGGAGATTGGAGAATGGTTCTTTGATTTATCTACTTTTATATGTTGATGATATGTTGATAGCAGCTAAGAATATGTTTGATATTGATGTGCTGAAGATGCAGTTAAATGTTGAATTTGAGATAAAAGATTTAGGTGTTACAAAGAAAATTTTGGGTATGGAGATTTTGTGTGACAGGGCTGTAGGAGTTTTACGTCTATCTCAGAAGAAATATATTGAGAAGATAGTGGCACGTTTTAACATGCAGTTGGCGAAATCTGTAAGTACACCTCTAGCGAAGCACTTTAAGCTTTCAGATAAATTATCACCGTAGTCTGAGAAGGATGAGGAGCATATGTCCCATGTTCCTTATTCTAGTGCCGTGGGTAGTATTATATATGCTATGGTATGCACTAGGCCTGATATTTCACAAGCTGTGAGCGTGGTTAGTCGCTATATGAAGCGTCCTGGTAAAGCTCATTAGGAAGCTGTGAAGTAAATCCTCAGATATTTGAAGGGGACAACAGATGTGGGTATAGTGTTTTGAAAGGACAGCAATGGCAGTGAGACCACTGGTTTTGTGGATTTGGATAACGCCGGTGACTTGGATGATTGCAAGTCTTTACTGGGGTACGTATTTACACTAGCGGGTGGTGCAGTTAGTTGGAAAGTATCATTACAAGATCACATTGCCTTGTCTTCGACTAAAGCAGAGTACATGGCACTAACCTTTGTAGCGAAAGAAGCGATATGATTACAAAGTTTGCTCTCGGACTTTGGGTTAGAACAAAAAAGTATGGATATACACTGTGATAACCAAGGTGCAATATATTTGACATATAATCTAGTTTATTATGAGCGAACGAAGTATATCAATATCATGTACCACATCATCCGAGATGTCTTAGCTAAGGGTATTGTTATTGTCAAAAAGATTGCTATAGCAGATAACCCGGCAGACATGATAACTAAGTCTATTCATTTGGCGAAGCTCAAGCTCTGCTTGAGCTTTATTGGCGTTTGTGGAGAGTTAGTGCCCGTGGGGGCGTTGGGAGAGCGGCATGGATGATGAACACTATAACTTGGCTTCAAACAGCGAGCCAAGGTGGAGAATTGTTAAATTAATGTCTCGATTTTGAATTCGGATAAATCAAATTTGTCGATAATTTTTTTCCCAAACGGATTATCAATCGCACGTAAGAAAAAAAGAAGCTGATTGTGGGGGCCCAGTGAAAGAGGATACGAATTGCTTCTTCGGAATTCTAGCTGATAGTTGTTGTCCACGGTGGGGCCCAAGCACACAACTTCATGGCTGGACCTTCTTGTTCTCAGCCGATGGAAATAAGAGGAAACATGTCCTGCACGTGAAGATTCGTTTATGGTGGGCCCAAGGTCAAAAGTTTGACCTTGGGCACACGCATAAAAACAGAAATAAAAAGAAGCAAAGAGTTTTTCTTCCTTGTTTTTTTTTTTTTTTTTACGGTAGGGTGCTGCACGTACGAGCCGACGAAGAATGAAGCCGCACAAGAGAAGCCACGTTCACGTGTACGTCCGCCGAAGAGAAGCCGCACGTCAAAGTGAAGATTGAGCTACGCGCGCGTTAAATTTTGAGGCAAGGGACACGCGGTATTTTTGTGCCGTGAGTTTATCTCCAATTGAGTTTTTTATTTATAAATACTTAGGGTTTGGGTTAAATCTAGGTGTGGGAAACACTTGAGCGATTGAGCGATTGTAAACTCTAATTTTCCGATTTTAGTGGATTATTTGCTACTGGTTCTCCCTGTGGACGTAAGTACCGATACTCGGACCGAACCACGTAAATTTATGGTGTTCTTATTTTTCTCATTTAATTTCTTTGGTGATTTCGTGTTGACGTAAATTGCAAGATCCTGTCGTTTTTGCGTATTATATCCCAACAATTTTCAACCTACTGGCCTATAATATGTTCATTTTTGTTAAATGCATGTGATTGTGCTTAGTGCTTGATAGCTGAATAAGTGATCCAATGTTGACTCACTGAAATTGCTTGATTAATTGAGAACCAAAGCCCGATGGCCTACCTGCATGTTTACTTTCAAATATGCATGTCATTTTTAGATGAATGCATAGTACGATGCATGAACTCGCAAGGGAATACATTTGAGTCACACTTAGAACTTGTTTTAGGGGCTTTTTAGCATTGGTTGCCATGCGAGAACACAAATGGTGACCAATAGCTATAAGCCATAAAAAATGGATTGGGTAGATGTCCTAGGTAGATCATTGCATGAATTACAAAGGCCAATCTCGAGGCCCAATTTGATCAATTATGCCTACCGTCCTAATTTCTTGATTGTCCTTGTTTGTTTTGTAATGGTGATTGTTTTTGTATGTTTGTAATGATGATTGTTTCTTTCACATTGTATGTTCCTAGTCTTAGCATTAGATTAGGCTTAGGATAGGTCCATAGAGGTGGAGGCCCCTGAGACATGAAGATGATGAGCAGCCGATGTCTAATCCAACCATTTATTTGTATCATTTGTTCCCCGATATATGTTTCGAATTTCTTGTGTTGTATAAGTGGATTTATTTCCTTTCATCTAATTTATGTTTAGGATTGTATACTAGGTTTACTGCTTTCTTGAAACTACTTTGGATGTTTACTTACCGCACCGCCATTAATTTCAATTGGTTGTTTTCTTTCCTTTATTTCGATAGAAGTAGAATTGTATGAAATTGACCATCCACACATGATCACCTAATTAGTTTTATTAGCATGAAAAGAAAAAAGACATGCTTGGACAACTTAGGAAATACGACAAATTGTTAGGGACCGAAAGAGCACTAATACAAATGCTAGCATAACCCAAGTCCCCAAACCTTAGAATCTTTGGTTGCGTAGATATCGAGAGACCAATCCCAACCCTTGATTAAGTTTTCTAGCTGACCCCCTAAAAGCGAGGTTAGTGGCAACTCATAATTCTTATCTAGGTTGTCTTAAACAACTCATAGATAGTAAATAAATCCGTCATGAGAAGTATGAGTCTTGACGAGACTCACCATAGTTTAACATACTCGATGTGGAAATCTCCTAAAGGATGAAGTGATGCCAGCCTTATGGATGAGGGTACTATTGATAGGGCTACTATGGAAAGGATACCCATAAATTCGTTATTCACATCTAATCTCCTTTTTTCAAGGTGATCATTCATGTGAATGTGATGTAACATGAAATTTCGGTCCTATTTTTAATTGAATGAATCGAGCCTTTCATCGACGCTCCGATAGTGTAATTCTCTAAGCTGATCACTCATGAGATAACTAGACTATCTGGGGAAGTCATTAAGGGATTTTAATGTAATAGACTTGAGAATTCGACTAGGAATTGACTACTCGACCATGCTCATTTGCAGAGATCATTATGGCACAGTTAAAAAATGATTAGAAATCAAAGATAGGTCGGTTCGATTGAAATGTGTGGCTAAACATGGGTGATTCTACCAAATTGCAAAATTTTGGTCGATTGGTACTAGATTGATTTTTTTTGTCGTTTTGGTACCTTTGTCCGTATTGAAACTTCGAGATTTTCACGACCACCGAGAGTTGCCAATGTGTCGAAAAGGTACATTGTGGCTCAAAGAAAATCGACCATGGGTTAATTGCATAAAAAATTTCTAAAAGCTACTTGGTAGGCTAAGCCATGCCAAAATCGCGCTAGATTGAAATTAACCACGAATTTGAATTCGATTTCAATAATTAAAAGTTTTGTTATGTCACGAGTCATTTTAGGAACATTTACTCATCCTCCAAAGAGTTTTTTGCAAACCGGGATTTTTGGCGAAAAGTCAAAATAGGGACATTTTCGATCGGAAAATTCAGGGAACCGTTTTTTTATCACGTTTTTGGGATGCAAGTTAGATCTATTGACGAGGAAAAATGTCAATTTGATCGAGGACACCACGGTGGGTTTTATAGGGCCAAAATTGAGCTCAATTGGATGTGAATTGAAGAGGATTTGGGGAAAAATGGTTGCAAATTCGTAGCCCCTTGGTCCATGACCTTTTGGACCACTTCCAACACTTCCTAAGGCAACTTTGGCTGCTTCAAGTGTACTAAAGAAGCCAACCCACCTGGTGGGGCCTCTTCAAGGAGACAAAGAGATAGAATGGATGAGGAGTGGCCCCCTCCAAGCAAGAGTTGTCCCCTTTCTTCTCCATTCAGCTTGCTTTCTCCATTTTAGAAGCTTGAAGCTTTGAAAATTGTAGAAAACTGAACCAGCAGCCTCCCCTTGCCCGTCAATGCCCATCTGAGCTGTCCGCATCGCCACCGCTGCCGTCTAGTGCCACCTGCAAGCCCCGCTTGCTCATCCTATGTCCCGCGCCTGTCCACCGCTGTTCTGCCTCTACCGTGACCCCAAACCATCTCTCGAAGTCCCTGAGTCACCGTCACAAGTTGTTGCCACCGTCTGGTCACTGTGAAGCGCCGCCAAGCCCACTGCAGCCCATCCGCCAGCTGCCTTCACCATTTCTAGCCCACGCCGAGCCCGAGCAGCCCTCTTAGCGCACCTTCCAGAACCAAAACCCAACAAGGGTCTTGAAGCTTTGAGGCCCGCTTTGGAGCCTTTCCCGGCCTCGCTTGGTGCCGTCGCTTTGGAGTTTGTGGCCCATCTCTGCCTCGCCATCCTCGTGAACTGATCAGATTTCAGAATCGGTGAGTTTACTCACTAAACTCTACTTAGGGAGTTAATTATGCTTAAGGGTTGATTAGTTTATATTAAGCTTGGATTAGATGGTTAGTTAGAACATATTAACAATTTAGTTAATCATTTATGCATGTTAGGATGTTAGAATAGTGTAATTAGCAAGTAGATAAGTCGTATTATTTATTTAGATAGGTTCGGACATTTTCCGGGCCCATTTCAGTATTTAATTAGGTTTTTCTGGCCTAAGTGTGCATTTTTTTTTTTAGCATTTATTGGTATTTATTTAATTAAATTTTGTAATTATTTAATTATTTATTATTTTTCGAAAATTAGACCGGGATAACCGATGACCCGAATTTCGTGCTGATTGCAATGGTGTGGTTGATTTATTTAATTGACTGTTATTTTGTGCTAATTGAGTGGAATTTATAATTTTGGGAATTTATCCCAAAATTGAGTATTTTCATTTTTTAATTGAGAAACACCGGGCGTCGGTTTATAAAGCCAAAATTTTTTTGGTGGACCATATTAAATGGTGGGATTTTTTTAAAAGAAAATTATTGTATTTTGGTTAAGGCCGACCATGTACCCATATACGATTATTTTTATCGGGAATGATAAAAATGGTGGCATTCTCAGTTGGTGAGAACAATTTACTATATCAGCCTACAGGCCTTAATATATCAGCTTTTGGTGAACAGTATACTTTATCAGCTTAGCGTGAGCATCATTTGTATACTATATGAGCCTACGGGCTTTGATATGTTAGCTTTTGGCAAGCAGTATACCTTAGCAACTTGTGATGAGCATTGTTAGTATATTATATCAGCCTACGGACCTTGATATATTAGCTTTTGGTGAGCAGTATACTCTGTTATCAGCTTTTGGCAAGCTATATTAATTATCAGCTTTTGGCAAGCTATACTATTTATCTTTAGCTTAGGGTGAGCAGTCCTTGATGTGATCAGACTTTATAGATAGTATTAAATGGTTGACCAAGAGATGGTCTTGTTAGTATGGAATCGACTAGATCGATTAATTGATGACTCAATTTGTTTTGAATTGAAATGATTTGTTGAATATATGAATTGTACTGACTTGCATGAAGGAACTGAGGCAAAGGTAAGTCACATATCTCTTGTGTGCATATGTAGCATTTAGGCGTATTTCCTTCATAGTCGGAGTTTAGGGGGTGAACTTGCTGAGACGTCGTCTCACCCCGTCATGGGATAACATTTTATAGGTCTATAGATGGTTGTACCACCCAAGTGTTTTGACTAACCTAAGAAGGTTACCAAGCAGCCCTCTTAGATTCCCCTCCCTAGGGGCCAAGGAGCCTGGGTCTACGGACTCATGCGATCTATTGTCTGGGTTGATGAGGGTCTACCCATTAAGGTACCTTATCAATTCAAATTATGGTATCGTCACGGGCGAGATGGACCCAAAGAAGGCCCCCTCTCAGAGTCTGAGATTCCTAGGTGGTAGATGTCGTCTCACCCTGTACTAGAGATCGCTTTTGGCAAGGGCACGACTGATCCTCCCGATGGTTCAGTAGTAGACTCAGATCTTTTAGATCCAGAGTCCTTGGAGTATTTAGTTAAAGACTTGAATGCTTAGAGGATTTGTAGCCTTCCCCTCTTTGCAGACTTTGTATATATCGGCTAATATCGTATATGACTTAGTTTGATATGTATATAAGTGTGTTGTGATTTTCGAAAATTTGTGGCCCTACTTTTCTATCCCACTTTGTTGTTGTTCGGGGATTAATTATTCGCTTTCGCATGCGCATTAAAATGAATAGGTCGGTGACGTATCCTGGGACATCGCTATTTAATCGACTGCTCGGGTTAGTGGTTGGAGTGATAAGGTGCGATAAGTTTATGGGATAGTTAGTAGGAAATGTCCTTATTTCTTGATGGTGCATGTCTGTAATAATTGGTTGGTAGATTGTTTGTTTGCGATCACTCAGTTTCTAATTCTATGTGGAATTGAAAGGCAAGTTTCAATAGAAAACTTGAGTCATGAGTGATTAGGAACAGAGAACTCCTAGGAAGCGTACCATAGGACCTGCGACTCGGGGTAGGACGCCGACGAGGGTCGGTACTCGAGGAGGTCGTGGTCGAGTGCCAGCTCAGGCTAGCGCTAGTGGAGTAGCACCACCTCTTATTGATGCTGGGGTAGTTGCCCTTGGTGATTCCAGGTTTGAAGGGATCATGCAAGTGCTTGAAGCGACGAGACATCTGATAGGGCAGCAAGCCTAGAATCAAGACGCCGCCACACCGTCGCCACCGCCGTTGTCACTCAAGCTGCCGTTGCTGCTGCTGCTGAAGTTGCCCCTGTTGTCGTACTTGCCGAAGTTCTAACTGGGAACATAGTTGTGGAGAGGGAGAGACCAATCCATAAGTTGGTAGAGCAGTTTCTAAAGTTGAACCCACTGAGGTTCACCAGTGCCGGAGATCCGGAGACTGCATCACTTGGGATTCAAGATCTAGAGAAGGCCTTTGCATTGCTAATGTGCACCGAGGTAGAAAAATTTGTCCTGGCAATATACCAATTGTAGGGTAACGCGAATACCTGGTGGAGGGCTGCTAGAGGTACAGAATTTCCAAAAGGCGTGGTTTGGGTGGGGAATGCTTTCCTCAAAGCCTTCAATGACAAGTATTTTTCGGGTAGTCCCTGAGAATAGAAGATGGAGTAATTTCAACTCCTCCACCAAGGGACGATGATTGTTGACCCATATGAGGTCAGGTTTACGTAGCTTTCTCAGTATGCTCCGAGGTTGATAGAGGATCCAGAAGATAAGGCTTGAGGTTCAGGAATGGCCTTCAACTAGAGTTGAAACAACCACTGGTACCGCTGGATCTAAAGGACTACATGAGGTTTACAACCGAGCTCAACTGATAGAGAGAAGTTTGAATGAACAAGCCGCCTCATCTGGATCGAGGTTTAATTCGAATAGAGATGGGAATTGGTATGGGAAGAGGCCCATGACCAGAGGAAGGTTCCATTTTCTGCCCAATAAGAAGGGTGGAATTGGAAAGTCAGTGCCAAATTAGAATGGCGTATGTCGCTCCTGTGGAAGGCGACATGGTTCGACCCTGTGCCCTGAAGGATGGGTGCTTGTTTCGAATGTGGCCAACAAAGTCACATAGCTAGAAATTGTCCTACAAGACCAAGAGGACAACATCAGTTACCACTGTCGCCACCGATGGGTTAGATCAGAGGATTTGCGCGATAGAGCGCACCATAGGGCGGACAGATTAGACCCCCAGCTCAAGGGACAGTGTATGCCATCACAAAAGGTCAGGCTAAGGACATGCCTGATGTGATCACAGGTACAATTTCGTTGAACGACCATGCTTCTTATGCTTTATTCGACCCTGGCGCAACTCATTCTTTTATTGCTAAGCAATATGTTAAGCTGATACAATTAAGTCCCCAGTTGTTGGAGTCAATGATTAGCATATCTACACCGTTAAAGGATAATGTGTTAGCTACATTAGGTTGTCCTGGTTGCTAGTTAGTGATTAGTTAGCAAGAGAGGAAAATAGACTTATTAGTCCTAGTCATGTATGACTTTAATTTGATAATTGGCATGGACTGGCTCACCAAGTAATGAGCTAAGATGGACTGCTATCATAAAGTAATTCAATTTAACCCGTTAAAGGGTGAACGTTTCGAATTTATTGGGAATCGAGGAGGACCCTTGATTACCTTGATCTCATGCTTGAGGCAACCCATTTGTTAGATGTGGATTGTCAGGGTTACCTGGCGATTGTCATGGATACAACGTTGAGGAGCTGAAGATCAAAGATATCACAGTTGTGCAAAAATTTCCAGATGTATTCTCGAAAGAATTGCTAGGCCTACCGCTAGAGAGAGAGATCGAGTTCGTGATCAAGTGAGCACCCGGGACAGAGCCAATCTTGAAGGCTCCTTACTGGATGTCGTTATTTGAGTTGAAAGGAATTGAAGGTGTAGATGCAAGAATTGTTGGATAAGGGATTCATACGTCCTAGTGCATCTCCTTGGGGAGCACCAGTTTTATTCGTAAAGAAGAAAGATGGTTTATTGTGCTTGTGCATCGACTATCGACAACTTAATTAGGTGATGATTAAGAACAAGTATCTACTCTCGAGGATCGATGACTTGTTTGATCAGTTACAAGGAGCATCGATATTTTCAAAGATCAACTTGAGGACAAGATATCATCAGTTGAGGATTAGAAAGGAGGACATACTGAAGTTAGCATTTCGTAATTGATACGGCCATTATGAGTTTACTGTAATGCCGTTTGGTTTAACGAATGCTGCAGCTACTTTTATGGATTTGATGAACCAAGTATATAAAGAGTACCTAGATCAGTTTGTGATCGTGTTCATCAATGATATTTTGGTATATTCGAGGAGTATTGAGGAGCATGAGAGTCATCTGAGAATGGTACTTCAGACCCTGAGGATTCATCAATTGTATGCTAAGTTTAGCAAATGCAAAATTTGGCTGACTCATGTTGTGTTCCTATGACATGTGATTTTAGGTGAAGGGATTTTCGTAGACTCGTCCAAGATCGAAGTAGTTATCAAATGGCCAAGATGGACTACCGTGATAGCTATCAAAAGCTTTTTGGGTTTGGCAAGATACTACAGATAGTTCATAAAAGGATTTTCAACCTTAGCATTGCCGTTGACTCGACTCTTGAAGAAAGAAAACAAGTTTGTGTGGACAGACAAGTGCAATCATAGTTTCCAAGAGCTTAAGCAGAAGCTAACTACCACACCTGTGCTAACCATACCTTATGGTCTTGGAGGATACGAGATCTATAGTGATACATCATTTAGGGGATTGGGTCGCATACTAATGTAACATGGTAGGGTTGTTGCATACGTCTCCCGTTAGTTGAGACCTCATAAGTTGAATTACCCTACGCATGACTTGGAACTCACAGCAATCATATTCGCTTTGAAGATTTGGAGACATTACTTATGTGGAGAAAGATTCTAGATCTTCACTGACCATCAAAGTCTCAAGTATCTATTCTCTCAAAAGGAGTTGAATATGAGATAGCGTCGTTGGATGGAACTTTTGAAGGACTACGATTGTGATATTTTATATCACCCCGGGAAGGCAAATAAGGTCGTCGGCGCTTTGAATCGGAAGTCTTCAGTTGCACCGATGATGGTTAAGGAATGCGTTTTACTCGAGAGAGCTTGAGATTCAGTTTTCAAATTTGAGGTAGGCCGCCTTTCACATCTTATGGCCACTCTCAGAATTTAGTTGGATGTTCAAATCAGAATCAAGACACTTTAGTCGACAGATCCAGATGTTCAGAAGATTGTGCAAGAGGATATCGATAAGAGAAAAGCTGACTTTTAGATTTCTAAGGATGGAACATTGAAGTTTCGAGGACGATTGTGTGTACCTAATGATGTAGAGCTTAGAGAGGAGATTTTATCAAAAGCTCATCGTAATAGTTACAACATTTATCTTGGCAGTACAGAGATGTATCAGAATCTACATCAACACTATTGGTGGTCCGGTATGAAGGTGGACATCGCCAAATATGTCGCCAAGTGTCTAACATGTCAGCAAGTAAAGGCACAACAGTATAAGTTGGGAGGGCTTTTACAACCTCTCGAGATCCCAGAATGGAAATGGGAGCACATCGCGATGGATTTTATGATAGGCTTGCCAAGGAGTTAGGGAAGTAATGATTCCATTTGGGTAGTGGTCGACAGACTGACAAAATCGGCTCACTTCATTGCAGTATGAAAGGACCTTGATTTAGATAGGCACGTGGAGTTGTACGTGTGTCACACCGTTCGTCTGCATGGAGTGCTGGTAATGATTACTTCAGACCGAGACTCGAGATTCACAGTTGTTTTTTGGAAGAGTTTGTAGACTGCCTTAAGGACGAAGCTGTAGTAGTACGTCATATCATCATCAGATGGATGGCCAATCTGGGAGGACGATTCAAACCCTCAAAGACATGCTGCGAGCTTATGTATTGGATTTTAAAGGAAGTTAGGAGGAACAGCTTCATCTTGTCGAGTTTACCTACAACAACAGCTACTAGCAAAGCATCCAGATGGCTCCTTTCGAAGCGTTGTATGGTAAAGCGTGCAGAACACCTGTGTGTTGGGATGAAGTCGGGGAGAGAAAGATTACAGGCCCATAGTCAGTCCAGCATTCAGTGGATGCAATTGCAGTTATCAAGAATAAACTAAAGACCGCTTAGAGCCACCGGAAAAGTCACGCAGATAAGCGTCGGAGACCATTAGAATTCCAAGTTGGTGATCATGTTTTTCTAAAAGTGTCACCGATAAGGGGTACTTCGCGCTTTGGCACGAAGGGAAAAATGAGTACGAGGTACGTAGGTCCTTTTGAGATTCTATAGAGAATCGAGATCCTAGCGTATCATCTTGCATTGCCATCGAGGTTGGCGCAAATGCACAACATCTTTCATGTGTTGATGTTGAGGAAGTATAAGCCTAACTCGACCCACATGCTTAATTTTGAGGAATTTGACGTGGACAATAGAGTGTCGTACGTGGAAAGCCTAGTTCATATTGTGGATCAAAAGGAACAGATTCCGTGTACAAAAACAATCCTGTTGGTCAAAGTGGTCTGTCAACACCATGGTGTTGAAGGACCAACTTGGCAAAGCAAGGAGTCGATGAGACAATTGTACCCCCACCTTTTTATTTAAAGAATTGTAATGGTTTAAATTTCGATGACAAAATTTTTATAAGAGGGGAAGAGTTGTGATATCCTGAAATTTCAATCATGTTTTCAATTGAATGAATCGGGCCTTTCATCGATGCGCCTATAATGCTATTATATGAACTTATCAGTCATGAGATAACTAGACTATCTTGAGAAGTCATTAAGGGATTTTAATGCAATAGACTTGAGAATTCGATCAGGAATTAATTACTCGACCGTGCTCATCTACAGAGGTCATTACAGCACAATTAAAAGTTGATTAGAGATCAGAGATATGTTGGTTCGATTAAGATATGTGGCTAAACGTGGGTAATTCCACCAAATTGCAAAATTCTCGTCAATTGGTACTAGACTGATTTTTCTGTCGTTTTGGTACCCTGTGTCCGTATTTGAAACCTCGAGATTTTTACGACCACTGAGAGTCGCCAATATGTTGAAGATGTACGTTATGTCTCGAAGAAAATCGACCACGGGTTAATTGCATAAAAAATTTCTAAAAGCTACTCGGTAGACTAGGTCACGCTAAAATCACGCTAGATTGAAATTAACCGTGAATTTGAATCCGATTTCAGAAATTGAAAGTTCTGTCATGTCACGAGTCATTTTAGGAACGTCGACTCATCCTCCAAAATTTTTTCTGCAAACCAAGATTTTTGGTGAAAAGTCAAAATATGGCTTTTTCGACCGGAAAATTCAGGGACCATTTTTTATCACGTTTTTGAGATAAAAGTTGGATCTATTGGTGAGGAAAAGTGCCAATTTGATCAAGGACGCCACGGTAGATTTTATAGGCCCGAAATTGAGCTCAATTGGATGTGAATTTAAGAGGATTTGGGGGAAAATGGTTGCAAATTCGTAGCCCCTTGGTTCATGACCTTTTGGACCACTTCCAAGACTTCCTAAGGAAGCTTTGGCTACTGCAAGTGTGCCGTGAAAGCCAGCCCACCTAGTGGGGCCTCTTCAAGGAGACAAAGGGGTAGAATGGATGAGGAGTGGCCCCTTCCAAGCAAGAGTTGTCCTCTTTCTTCTCCATTCAGATTGCTTTCTCCATTTTAGAAGCTTGAAGCTCTGAAAATGGTAGAAAACCGAACCAACAACCTCCCCTTGCCCATCGATGCCCGTCCAAGTTGCCCGCATTGCCACTACTGCCGTTTAACGTCTCGTGTCCCACGCCTGTCCACCGTCGTTCCGCCTCTACCGTCTCTCGAAGTCCCTAAGTCACCGTCGCAAGGTTTTGCCGCTATCTGGTCATCGTCGAGCGCTGCCAAGCCTGTTGCAGCTCGTCTGCCAACCGTCTTCACCGTTTCTAGCCCAAGTCAAGCCCAAGCAACCCTCTCGGCCCACCTTCCAGAACCGAAACCCAGCAAGGGTCTTGAAGCTTCGAGGCCCACTTTTGAGCCTTTCTCAGCCTTGCTTGGTGCCACCGCTTTGAAGTTTGTGGCCCGTCTCCGCCTCGCCGTCCTTGTGAACTCATCGGATTTTAAAACCGGTGAGTTCACTCACTAAACTCTGTTTAGTGAGTTAATTATGCTTAAGGGTTTATTAGTTTAGGTTAATTTTGGATTAGGTGGTTAGTTAGAACGTATTAGCAATTTAGTTAATCATCTATGCTTGTTAGGAGGTTAGAGTAATGTAATTAGCAAGTAGATAGGTCGTATTATTTATCTAGATAGGTCTGAAAATTTTCCGGGCTCGTGTCGGTATTTAATTAGGCTTTTCCGACCTAAGTGTGCATTTTTGGCATTTATTAGTATTTATTTAATTAATTTTCATAATTATTTAATTATTTATTATTTTCTCAAAATTAGACCGGGATAGCCGATGACTGGAATTTTGTATTGATTACAATGGTGTGGTTGATTTATTTAATCTATTCCTATTTTGTGCTAATTGAGTGGAGTTTATAATTTTGGGAATTTATCCCAAAATTGAGTATTTTTTGTATTTAATTGAGAAACATTGGGCATCGGTTTATAGCGCTAAAAATATTTGGTGGACAATATTAAATCGTGGGATTTTTAAAAGGAAAATATTGTATTTTAGTTAAGGCCGACCGTATACCCACACACGATTATTTTTATCGGGAATTATAAAAATTGTGGCATTTTCAGTTGGTGAGAACAGTATACTATGTCAGCCAACGGGCCTTGATATATCAGGTTTTGGTGAGCAGTATACTTTATCAGCTTAGCGTGAGCATCGTTGGTATACCATATCAGCCTACGGGCTTTAATATGTCAACTTTCGGCGAGTAGTATACCTTAGCAGCTTCTGGTGAGCATTGTCAGTACACTATATCAGCCTACGGGTCTTGATATGTCAGCTTTTGGTAAGCAGTATACTCTGTTGTTAGCTTTTGGTGAGTTATACTATCTATCTTTAGCTTAGGGTGTGCAGTCCTTGATGTGATCGAACTTTATAAATAGTATTGAATGGGTTGACTGAGAGATAGTTTTGTTGGTAAGGAATCAACAGGATTGATTGATTGATAACTTGATTTTTTTTTTAATTGAAATGATTCGTTGAATATATAAATTATACTAACTTGCAGGAAGGAATTGAGGCAAAGGTAAGTCACCTATCTCTTGTGTGCATAGGTAGCCTTTAGACGTATTTCCTTCCTAGTCGGAGTTTAGGGGGTGAACTTGCTGAGACGCCGTCTCACCCCGTCATGGGATAACATTTTATAGGTCTGTAGATGATTGTACCACCCAAGCATTTTGACTAACCTAAGAAGGTTACCAAGCAGCACTCTCAGATTCCCCTCCCTAGGAGCCAAGGAGCCTGGGTCTACGAACTCATGCGATCCGTTGTCTAGGTTGATGATGGTCTACCCCATAACGTACCTCATTAATTCAGATTGTGGTATCATCTCGAGCGAGATGGACCCAAAGAAGGCCCCCTCTTAGAGTCTAAGATTCCTAGGTCAATACTGGAGATCGCCTTTGGCAAGGGCACGACCGATCCTCCTAGTGGTTCAGTGGTAGACTTGGATCTTTCAGATCCAGAGTCCCCAAAGTATTCAGTTGAAGACTCAAATGCTTTAGCCCTCCCCTTTTTACAGACCTTGTATATATCGGCTAATATTGTATATGACTTAGTTTGATATGTATATAAGTGTGTTGTGGTTTTTGAAAATTTATGGCCCTGCTTTTCTATCTCACCTTGTTGTTGTCTGGGGATTAATTATTCACTTCTGCATGCGCATTAAAATGAATGGGTCGGCGACGTGTCCTGGGACGTCGCTATTTAATCGACCGCTGAGGGATGGACACACGCTTGGAGGATCGGGGCGTGACATCCCCGTTTAGTGGTATCAGAGTAGGTTAGTGGTTGGAGTCATAAGGTGCGATAAGTTTATGTGATAATTAGTAGGAAATGCCTTTATTTCTTGATGGTGCATGCCTGTGACAGCTGGTTGGTAGATTGTTTGTTTGTGATCACTCAGCTTCTAATTCTATGTGGAATTGGAAGGTAGGTTTTAGTAGAAAACTTGAGTCATGAGTGATCAGGAATAGATAACTCCTAGGAAGCATACCTGTGACTCGGGGTAGGACGCCAACCAAGGTCGGTACTCGAGGAGGTCATAGTTGAGTGCCATTTCAGGCTAGCGCTAGTGGAGTAGCACTGCCTCCTGTTGATGTTAAGGTAGCAACCCTTGGTGATCCTAGGTTCGAAGGGATCATGCAAACGCTTGAAGTGATGAGAGATCTGATGGGGCAGCAGGCCCAGAATCAAGCCGTCACCACTACCGCCGCCTCTCAAGTTGCCACTACTACTGCCTTGCCACCGCCGCTAAAGTCACCGCACTTGCCGAAGTTCCAGTTAGGAACATAGTTGTGGAGAGGGAGAGACTAATCCATAAGTTGGTAGAGTAGTTTCTAAAGCTGAACTCGCCAAGATTTACCCATGACGGAGATCTAGAGATTGCATCACTTTGGATTCAAGCTTTGGAGAAGGCCTTTGCAGTACTGATGTGCACTGAGGTAGAAAAAGTTGTCCTGGCGAATACCTGGTGGAAGGCCACCAAAGGTACAATATTTCCAAAAGGCATGGTCCCAGTGTGGAACACTTTCCTCAGAGCCTTCAATGACAAGTACTTTTCGGGTAGTGCCCTAGAACAGAAGATGGAGGAATTTCAACGCCTCCGCTAAGGGATGATGATTGTTGACCGGTATGAGGTCAAGTTTGTGAAGCTTTCTCAGTATGCTCCGAGGTTGATAGAGATTCCAGAAGATAAGGCTCGAAGGTTCAAGAATGGCCTTCCACTAGAGCTTAAACAACCACTGGTACCGCTGGATCTAAAGGATTATCGTGAGGTTTACAACCGAGCTCAACTGATAGAGAGAAGTTTGAATGAACAAGTCGCCTCATCTGGATCGAGGTTTAATTCGAATAAAGATGGGAACCGATATGGGAAGAGGCCCATGACTGGAGGAAGGTTCATGTTCCACCCAATAGGAAGGGTGGAAATGGAAGTCAGCGCCAAATCAGAATGGCAGATGTCGCTCCTGTGGAAAACGACATAGTTCGACCTTGTGCCTCGAAGGATGGGCGCTTGTTTCAAATGTGGCCAGCAAGATCACATAGCTAAAGATTGTCCTAGAAGACCAAGAGGACAATGGCAGTTATCGCCACTTCCACCGATGGGTCAAATCAAAGGATTCGCATTGTAGAATGCACCATAGGATGGACAGATCAGACCCAGCTCATGGGATAGTGTTTGCTATCACAAGAGGTCAGGCTGAGGACGTGCTTGATGTGATCACAGGTACGGTTTTGCTAAACGACCATGCTACTTATGCTTTATTCGACCCTGGTACAATTCATTCTTTTATTGCTGAGCAATATGTTAAGCTGATAGGATTAAGTCCCGAGTTGTTGGAGTAAGTGGTTAGCATATCTACACCGTTAAAGGATAAGGTGTTAGCTGTATTGGATTGCACTGGTTGCGAGTTAATGATTGGTGAGCGAGATGGGAAAATCGACTTATTAGTCCTAGCTATGTATGACTTTGATTTGATAATTGGCATGGACTGGCTCACCAAGTAACGAGCTAAGATGGATAGCTATCGTAAAGCAATTCAGTTTAACCAGTTAGATGGTGAAAGTTTCAAATTTGTCGTGAATCGGGGAGGACCCTTGATTACCTTGATTTCGTCACTTAAGGCAACCCATTTGTTAGACGAGGGTTGTCAAGGTTACCTAGCGACTATCATGGATACAACAGTTGAGGAGCTGAAGATCGAAGATATCACAGTTGTGCAAGAATTGCCAGATGTATTCCTAAAAGAATTGCTAGGCCTACCATTAGAGAGAGAGAGAGAGAGATCGAGTTCATGATCGAGTTAGCACCCGGGACAAAGTCAATCTCGAAAGCTCCTTATCGGATGTCGTTATCTAAGTTGAAGGAACTGAATGTGCAGATGCAAGAATTGTTGGATAAGGGATTCATACATTCTAGTGCATCTCTTTGGGGAGCACTAGTTCTATTCGTAAAGAAGAAAGAGGGTTCGTTGCGCTTGTGCATCAACTAGCGTCAACTCAATCAGGTGACGATCAAGAACAATTATCCACTCTTAAGGATTGACGACTTGTTTGATCAGTTACAAGGAGTGTCGATATTTTAAAGATCGACTTGAGGACAAGATATTATCAGTTGGGGATCAGAAAGGAGGACACTGAAGTCAACATTTTGTACTCCATACGGCCATTATGAGTTTACTGTAATGCCATTTGGTTTAACGAATGCTGCAGTTGCTTTTTTGGATTTGATGAACCGAGTATCTAAAGAGTTCCTAGATCAGTTCGCAATCGTGTTCATCGATGATATTTCGGTATATTCGATGAGTGCTGAGGAGCATGAGAGTCATATGAGAATGGTACTTCAGACCTTGAGGATTCATCAGTTGTATGCTAAGTTTAGCAAATGTGAGTTTTGGCTAACTCGTGTTGCGTTCCTAGGACACGTGATTTTAGGTGAAGGGATTTCCGTGGACTCGTCCAAGATCAAAGTAGTTATCAACTGGCCAAGACCGACTACTGTGACAAAGATCAGAAGCTTTTTGGGTTTGGCAAGATACTACAGATGATTCGTGGAAGGAATTTCAGCCTTAGCATCACCGTTGACTCGACTCCTGAAGAAAGAAGAAAAGTTTGAATTTCGGATGAATTGGAAAATGAAAGTAAATTCGGATGGGAGTGAGAATGGCCATGTCTGCTGTCCAAGACTTGTTATTTGTGGAAGTTTACATGCAAGAAAATAAGTGGGGACCAAGTATATTAGCATGGAGATTTTTGGGGACCAAATTGGATTGAATTAAAGTCCCATTTGAAGAAATTCGTAGGCTAGAGGGGCTGTCATATTTTGGTCTTCATTTGGACTTCAAATTGTGCAAGTTGGTGTTGAAATTGGCCTTGGGTGACCAATTGATGTTGTTGGCTGAAGGTGAGTTGAAGATAAGCTTGAATAAACACTCAAGTATTCAAGATATTTTTGTTTGACTTCAAACTCCCTATCTGCAGCTTCCTCCTCACGCCTACTAACTGCTTCCCCCTTCTTGCATGTCTCTCCCTCTCTTTTCTCTCACAACTCACACGTGAAAGGGCCCCCACCAGCTGACATCTCTCTCTCCTCCCTCCTTCTTCTTCGAGCGTCCCACTTCACCGAGTCTTCTGCTTCTATTTTAATTCTTTTCTTGCACATTCCTCACCCCACCTACTGAAGTCACTCACGCCACACATCCTCCACCAAAGCTGCTGTCTCCACCAATTTTTCCCTTAACCGCCACTTGTTCAGTGTCCATCCCCCTCCAGTCAACCCAACGAAGCCCTCTCCCCGACGTTGACTCCTCCATCATCTCCACCAACATCCCATTTTCTCCCCTCTCTCCCTGCAACTCTCCATTGAAAGAATCCGCTGCAGCTGGCACTCACCCATTCATCCCCCTCCATTTCTCTCTCGCTGCCATCGCCAACTATCCCTCACGGCCCAGCCTGTGAACTTTAGCTCGTCGAGCCGAGGCTAGTAGTCACTCGAAGTCGGCCCAATAACCGTGAGCCTTATTGGGCCGTTTTTGGCCCGGTCAAAGATCCCGTTGGCACCGCCGTAAGCGCAAGTTTCGGCCGCCGTCACGCCGCCGTCACTATGGACTCACTGGCTCGTTAATTCAGTGAGTTTATTCACTAAACTTTGCTTAGGGAGATGCTTAAGGGTTATTTAGATTAGGCTAATTATGGTTTAGGTGGTTAGTTAGAACAGATTAGTAATTTAGTTACTCATTATTGCATGTTAGGTGGTTAGATTGGCTTAATTAGCGACTAGATAAATTGTATTATTTATCTAGATTGGTTCAGAATTTTTCAGGCCCGTTTCGGTATTTAATTAGGCGTTTCCGGCCTAAATTTGCATTTATGACATTTAATCGTATTTATTTAATTATTTTTGGTATTTATTTAATTATTTATTATTTTCCAAAAATTAGATCGGGATAGCCGATGACCAGAATTTTGTGCTGATTGCAATGGTATGCTTGGTTTATTTATTTGAATGCTAATTTGTACTATTTGAGTGATAATTTCAATTTTGGGATTTATCCCAAAATTGAGTAATTTAAGTATTGAATCAGGAAACACCAGGCGTTGGTTTATAACGCCCAAAATATCTTTGTAGAATATATTAATGGTGGAATTTTTTAAAAGGAAAATATTGCATTTTGGCTTAGACTGACCGTGTGCCCACACACGATTATTTTTATCGGGTATTATGAAAATGGTGAATTTGTCAGTTGTTGAGAACAGTATACTATATTAGCCTGAGGGCTTTGATATATCAGCTTCGGTGAGCAGTATACTCTAGCAGTTTTGGTGAGCATCATCAGTATACTATATCAGCCTGAGGGCCTCGATATATCAACTTCGTTGAGCAGTATACTTTAGCAGCTTCGGTGAGCATTATAGTTATCTATTAGCTTTGGTGAGCTATATTACCTAGCAACTTCGGTGAGTACTATAGATATCTATCAGCTTCGATGAGCATCTATTATATATTAGCTTTGGTGAGCAATATAGATATATAGTAGCTTCGGTGAGTATTATTATATATCTATCAGCTTTGGTGAGCTATACCATCTATTTTCAGCTTGGGTGAGTAGTGTTCGAATTGATCGAATTTTATGGATGGTATTGATGGTATGGAATCGATTGGATCGATTGATCGATGTTTTGATTTGAATTGAAGTGATTAGTAGAATGTTTGAATCGTCCTGACTTGCAGGAAAGAACTAATGCAAAGGTAAGTCATCTGTCTTGTGCATGTGCATAAGTAGCCTTTAGGCATATTTCCTCCTAGTTGAAGTTTAGGGGGTGAACTTGCTAAGACATTGTCTCACCCCGTCGTGGGTTTAACTTTTCAGGTCCCTAATGTGAAGAATCCGGAGCTTGAAGCAGAAGGGTCAGGAGCATGGGTGGCTCAGAAGTACTTTTGGAGATAGACCTCTTGTATTTAGAGCCTAGAGTTGGCCTCTATTTGAAACCAGATTGTTTATAAAAACTGGGTTAATTGATTTGAAATTTGTTGTCCTGCTTTTCTTTCCCTCGTTTCTTGTGATCAAGGGATTAGTATTTCGCTTCCACATGTGCATTAAAATGAATGGGTCGGCGATGCGTCCTAAGATGTCGCAAAATTTATTGACCACCGAGGGATAGGCACATGCTCGAGGATCGGGGTGTGACAAAAAAAAAAATAACACATTGATAAAAATTGTCCACATTAACGTTGACCAACAAAAATTGGTTGTATGGACTGAATTGGTATAATTGCAAAAGGTTTAGGATTAAATTAGCAAAAACCAAGTTTAGGACTTTTTTAGTATCTCTCTCAAATTTTGCAAGCTATAATCCTCTCATTCCCTATAAATATAATTATGACATCCATTTCCTATAGAAAGCTTTCCCTACAAGAAGAAGAAAGGGTACAACAATTCATCACTTTGGACCAAAGCAATGATGGGCACTATACTCTTTTTTTTTTTTTTTTTTTTTTTTTTTTTTTTTTTTTGGGTGGAGCAGAGATTGATTTGTTACGATAAATCGAGATGAAAAAAAATTGAATAGCTTCTTTCTTGGCTATACCTATATCGAACATCGGCCAACATTGAGTAAACAATAAATTTTAGAAAGAGCAGTAACTTCCTTTTTATTGTTTATGTGCATTACTTTCTTGATTCCATGATTTTCTCTAGTTGTTAGGCGACATTTTATGTGCCCAAACACTGTACATTTGCTAGATTAATGAACAAAACAAGTAAGCAATGTGTACATTACAACTTTTAAATTGGCCTTGAGCTTATGAGGAAGGAATAAGAAAAACTCAATGTGCTTCTTGTCCTAGACCTAGAGTGTAGCTTCAAGCCCACTTAAACAGCACACGACTCAGAAAGCATTGAAGACGACATTTGCTTTATGGAAAGAGATCATTTTCGCATGTAGTGGTAGGTCAGCAACATGGGCTTGATTATCTCATAAATAGGAAAAAAAAAAGGGTAATTTCGATAAAAAAAAAAATTCCCGAATTGATCTATCCGTGACAAATTTATTCTAAACTATTCAAAGCTAGTACATTATCTTTTATCAGTTTCAATTAAAGTTTACTATTAAATTGCTAAGTTGGATGGTATGTGATATTTGACAAATGTACTAGTTTGGGTTTTTACCCTATGTTTATTATAGGTTACCAGTTTGTGATTTTTGATATTATTAATCACATTTAATGAAAATTAACGAAAAGTAAATTTGTTACAAATGTACCGATTGGGAATTTTTTGTGGTAAAAAAATTAGTTTGGAGTAAATTTATTACATATATATCAGTTTGGGATAAATTGTCATAGGTGTACAAAATTGAAATTTTTCATGTTATTAATCCTGAAAAAAAGAAAAAAAAAAAGGACATGCATCCATTTAAGCATTTACCGATTGGTTTTAGCATGGTCCCTGCATTTGTCACGAAGGAGAACTCGCTTAGAATGTGACATCCTGGATTTTCACTTCTGCTTTCAATTGAATAAATCGTGCCTTTCATCGACGTGCCTATAGTGTTATTCTCAAAGTTGATCACTCTTGAGATAACTAGACTATCTAAGAAAGTCAATAAGAGATTTCAATGCAATAGACTTGAGAATTCGACCAGGAATCGACTACTCGACCGTGCTCATCTGCAGAGATCATTACGGCACAGAAAGATCGATTAGAAATCAGAGATAGGTCGGTTCGATTGAGATGTATGGCTAAACGTGGGTAATTCCACTAAATTACAAAATTCTCATCAATCGACACTAAACTGATTTTTCTGTCGTTTTGATACCCTTTGTCCATATTTGAAACCTCGAGATTTTCACGACCACCAAGAGTTGCCAATGTGTCGAAGAGGTTTATTGTGGCCAAAAGAAAATCGACCACAGGTGATTTGCACTAAAAATTTCCGAAAGCTACCCGATAGCCTAAGTTACGCTAAACTCGTGCTAGATTGAAATTAACTGGGAATTTAAATCCGAATTCAAAAATTGAAAGTTCTGTCATGTCACAAGTCATTTTAGGAATGTCGACTCAGTCTCCGAAGATTTTTCTGCGAACCGAGATTTTTGGCGAAAAGTCGAGATAAGGATGTTTTTGTCCTGGAAATTCAGAGGACCGTTTTTTATCACACAATTGGGATGCAAGTTGGTTCGAATGGCAAGGAAAAATATCAATTTGATCGAAGACATGTCAGTGGATTTTATGAGATTGAAATTGAGATTGATTGGAGAGGAATCGATCCAATTTAAGGGAAAAATGTTGCAAATTCGAATGCCCCTTGGTCCATGACTTTTTGGACCTCTTATCTAGCTTCTAAGGAAAGATTAGTGGTTGGAAATTGCTGAGGAAACCAGCTGGATGTGGTAGGACCAAGGTCAAGGGGACTAAGAGATGAGAGAAGACCAAGGTGGCTCCCTCCAAAAAGCCAATAGGTCCCATTCCTCTCTTCCTCTCCACTGCCGTCAAGCCCTCCCTTCGTTTGCAGACCAAAGAAGCTCCAACAAACCTAAAAACCGAGCAGCTCAGTCCCTCTCTGCCTGTTCGAACCCATCCGACCGCCTGGAGCCGCCATGCCGCCTATCTACCCATTGCAAGCCGCACTGTCGCTGCTCGTTGTGTGTCCCTGCTGCCATCTTGCCCAGCTTGTGAGTCCAGCAAGTCGCTAGGCTGCCGAACATCGTCGCCGTGGTCACCGGGGCTGCCATCTACCCGCTTGCACACGCATCCAAGCCTCCTAGCCTCGCCGTGCCTGTTTTCAGCTCAACTGGCCCCGAAGTAGCCTTCTTCGACCCAGGACCAGAACCAAATAGCTTTGGTTTCTAGCCCACTGTTTGGCCCGTTTCGGTGCCCTTCCGGGCCTCGCTTGGTGGTCCCACTTTGGAGATTGTCGATCATCTTTGCCTCACTGTCGTTGTGGTCCCATTGGATCGTTAATCAAGTGAATTTTACTCATTAATCCTCGCTTAGCGAGCTAATGACATTTAAGGGTTGATTAGTTTAAGTTAAGCTAGGATTAGGTGGTTAGTTAGAATGGATTAGTGAATTAGTTAATTCTTGATGCATGTTAAGTGGTTAGATTAGTGTAATTAGCAACTAGATAAGCTATAGTATTTATCTAGTGAGGTTCGGGAATTTTCCAAACCTGTCTCGGTATTTAATTAGGCATTACGGGCCTAAGTGAGCATTATTGGCATTTATTAATTATTTTTCGTAATTATTTAATTATTTATTTTCCGAAAATTAGACCGAAATAATTGGCGATCGAAATTTCGTGGCGATTGCAATGATGTGATTGATTTTTTTACTTGACTATTATTTAGTGTAATTTGAGTGTTGAATTCAATTTTGGGGTATTATTCCCAAAATTTTATATTTTTTGTAATTAATTAGAAAATGACCGAGCGTCGATTTACATTGCCAAATATATTTTGGTGGGATCATATTGAATGATAGGATTTATGAAAAAGAAAATATTGTATTTTGGTTAAGCGAAACGGTGTACCCACACATGAGTATTTTTATCGAAAATGATAAAAATGGTGGCATTCTCAGTTGGTGAGAACAAGTATACTATATCAGTCTACGAACTTGATATGTTAACTTTGGGTGAACAGTATACTTTATCAGCTTAGGGCGAGCATCATAGGTATACTACATCAGTCTACGGACTTTGATATGTCAGCTTAGAGTGAGTAGTATATCAGTTTACTATATCAGTCTACGGACTTTGATATGTCAGTTTTGAGTGAGCAGTATATCTTAGCAGCTTTTGGTGAGCATTATTAGTATACTATATCGGCTTGAGGGCTCTAATATGTCAACTTTTGGTGAGCAATATACTATATTATCAGTTTAGGTGAGTTATACTATCTATCTTCAACTTAGGGCGAGCAATTCTTGACGTGGTTGAACTTGATAGATAGTATTGAGTTGATTGATTGAGAAATGGTCTTGATGACATGGAATCGATTAGGTCAATTGATCGATGATTCAATTCGATTTGATGTCTTGATGTGTTGAAATGATTGATCGATTATGCAAATTGTACTGATTTGCAGGATGGATCTAAGGCAAAGGTAAGTCCTCTGACTCGTGTTTGTGCTTAGGGAACCCTTGGGGCGTATTTTCTTCCTAGTTAAAGCTTAGGAGGTGAACTTGCTAAGACGTCGTCTCAGCCCGTTATGAAATAACATTTTCAAGTCCTTAGATGGCAGCCCCTCCTAAACGTTTTGGTAGACCTAAGAAGGTCACGGAGCATAAGCGTTTTATCCTACTGCATGGAAACCCAAAAGGATGGGTCTATGAGCTGGTGAAGACCGTGGTCTGGGTTAATGAGGCCTTACCTCATCAATACCGATCATGGTATCGTCAGGAGCAGAATGGATAGAAAGAGGGTCCCATACTTGAGTCTGAGGTCCCTAGGTATGTGCTAGAAGTTGCTATGGGGAAAGGAATGGCGGATCCTCTGGAGGGTTTAGTGGTAGACCCAGATCTCTTTGATCGAGGGACCCCGGAGCATTCTGAGGAAGACTCGACCGAGTGAAGACCTGTAACTTACCCCCTTGTTTTGTAGACCTTGTTTTTATCATACTGGTATTGTATATGACATGGCTTGATATATGTATATATAAGTGTGTTGTGACTTTTGAAAATTTGTAACCCTACTTTTCTATTTCATCTTGTTGTTGTTTGGGGAATTAATTAATTGTTTCCGCATGCGCATTAAAATGAATGGGCCGGCAATGCATCTTGGGACGTTGCTTTTTAATCGACCAAGAGGGATGGGCACACGCTTGGAGGATTAGAGCATGACATCCATTTAGTGGTATTAGAGCAAGGTTAGTGATTGGAGTGATAAGGTGTGATGGTCTATGGGATAGTTAGTAGAAAAGGCTTTTATTTGATGCCGGTGCATGTCTGTAATAGTTGATTGGTAGAATTATTTTTGTGTGGATCGCTCAGCTTCTAATTTAGTGTGTAATTGAGAAGCATGTTTTAGTAGAAAACTAAGCCATAAGTGATCAGGAGCAAAGGACTCCTAAGAAGCGTACCATCGGTTGTGCAACTTAGGGTTGGACGCCGACGAGGGTCGGTACCCAAGGAGGCCGTGGTCGAGCGCCAGCTTAGGCTAACGCCAGTGGAGTAGCATCACCTCCCGTTGGTGCTGACGTGGTAGCCCCTGAGGATCCAAGGTTCGCTGGGATCATGCAAGCGTTGGAGTTGCTAGGTAACAGAATGGATCAGCAAGCCTAAATTCAAGTTGCCAGTGTCGCTGCTTTAGCTATTGCTACCACAACTGCCACTAATGCCACCGCGGATGTTGTTGCTGCCGCCACACCTATCACCACACCTGCTGAGGTTCTGCTAGGAATGTGGTCGCTAGAAGACCGATACAGAAGTTGGTGGAACAATTTTTAAAGTTGAACCTACCGAAGTTTACTAGGGTAGGAGACCCTAAAGCTACAGCTCTTTGGATCCAAGGATTGAAGAAGACCTTTGCACTTTTGATGTGCACTAAGACTGAGAAGGTAGTCCTTGCAACCTACAAGCTGCAAGGAATTGCAAGTACTTGGTGGAGAACCACCCAAGGAGCGATATTCCCTAAAGGTGTAGCCCTGGAATGGAAGGCCTTTGTTGAAGTCTTTAATAATAAATATTTTTCTAAGACTGCTAGAGAGATGAATATGGCAAAATTTCAACGCCTTCGCCAAGGCTCAATGACTGTAGATCAGCATGAGGCGAACTTCGTTGAACTATCGCAAGACACTCTTGAACTGGTTGAGAATCTAGTAAATCGAGTTAGGAGGTTCAGAGATGGACTCAGGCCAGAACTGAGGAGTTCGCTAATTTTGCTCAACTTGAGGAATTATAATGACTTGTATGAGCAGGTCCAGATAAAAGATAGAGATCATAATGAAAAAGCCATTGCATCTGGGTCGCGGTTTGGATCAAGTCAAGATGGGAATAGGTATGGGAAAAAGCCCCTGACTGAAGGAAGATTCCACGTCCCGCCCAATAGGAAGGGTGGAGTTAGCAAGTTTGGACCAAGTCAGAATGGGTTATGTCACTTCTGTGGAAGGCAACATGGTACAGCTCCATGCCCTCGAAGGCCGGGCATTTGTTTTGAATGTGGCTAGCAGGGTCACATGGCTAGAGATTGTCCTTAAGACCAAGAGGACAACAATAGTTACCACCGTCGCCACTGATGCGTCAAATAAGAGGTTTTGCATTGCAAAACGCATCGCATGGTGGACAAGTCAGACCCCCAGCTCAAGAAACAGTGTACGCCATCACCAAAGGTCAGGTAGAGGATGCACCTGATGTGATAACAGGTACGGTTGCACTGAACGACCATGCTGCTTATGCTTTATATGACCTCGGCACAACTCATTCTTTTATTGTTGAGTAATATGTTAAGCTGATAGGATTAAGTCCTAAGTTGTTGGAGTTAGTGGTTAGCATATCTACACCATTAAAGGATAAGGTGTTGTCTGCTTTGGATTATTCTGGTTGCAAGTTAGCGATTGGTGAGCGAGAGGGGAAAATAGACTTGTTAGTCCTACCCATGTATGACTTCGATTTGATAATTGGCATGGACTAGCTCTCCAAACAACGAGCTAAAATGGATTGTTATCGTAAAGCGATTCAGTTTAACCTGTTAAGGGGTGAATGTTTCGAGTTTGTCGAGAATCAAGGAGGACCCTTGATTACCTTGATCTCGTCGCTTGAGGCTACCTGTTTGTTAGACGGGGGTTGTCAAGGTTACCTGGCATCTGTCGTGGATACGACAGTTGAAGAGCTGAAGATCGAAGATATTTCGGTTGTGCAAGAATTTTTAGATGTTTTTCCAAAGGAATTGCTAGGAATGCCGCTAGAGAGAGAAAGCGAGTTTGTGATTGAGTTAGCATCTAGGACAGAGCCAATTTCTAAGGCTCCTTACCGGATGGCGTTATCTAAGTTGAAGGAACTGAAAGTTCAGATGCAAGAATTGTTGGATAAGGGATTCATACGTCCCAGTGCATCACCTTGGGGAGCACCGGTTCTATTTGTAAAGAAGAATGATGGTTTGTTGTGTTTGTGCATTGACTATCGCCAACTCAATCAGGTGACGATCAAGAACAAGTATCCACTCCAGAGGATTGACAACTTGTTTGATCAGCTACAAGGAGCGTCAATATTTTCAAAAATCGACTTGAGGACAGAATATCATCAGCTGAGGATCGGGAAGGAGGACATTCCAAAGTCAGCATTTCATACTCGATATAGTCATTATAAGTTTACTGTAATGCCGTTCGGGTTGACGAATGCTCCAACTGTGTTCATGGATTTGATGAACCGAGTGTTTAAGGAATATCTAGATCGATTTGTGATCGTGTTCATCGATAATATTATGATATATTCGATGAGTGTTGAGGAACAAGAGAGTCATTTGAGATTAGTACTTCAAACCCTGAGGATTCATCAACTGTACGCTAAGTTTAGCAAATGTGAGTTTTGGCTGACTTGTGTTGTGTTCCTAGGCCACGTGATTTCAGGTGAAGAAATCTCTATGTACCCGTCCAAGATCGAAGTAGTTATCAACTGGTCGAGACCGACTACCGTGACAGAGATCAGAAGTTTATTGGGTTTGGCCAAATACTACAAATAGTTCGTTAAAGGATTTTCAGCCTTGCATCACCATTGACCCGACTCCCAAAGAAAGAAGAAAAATTTGTGTTGACAGACAAGTGCAAGTGTAGTTTTCAGGAGCTTAAGCAAAAGTTGACTACCGCACCTATGCTGACCATTCCATCTGGTCTTAGAGGATACGAGATCTATAGTGATGCGTCATTCAGATGATTGGGTTGCATGCTAATGCAACATGGTAAGGTTGTTGCATACGCCTCCCGTCAGTTGAGACCTCATGAGCTAAACTACCTGACGCATGACTTAGAACTCGTAGCAATCATTTTTGCATTGAACATTTGGAGACATTATTTGTATGGAGAAAGATTACAGATCTTCATTAATCATCAAAGTTTCAAGTACCTATTCTCTTAGAATGAGTTGAATATGAGAAAGTGCCGCTGGATGGAATTTCTGAAGGACTACGATTGTGATATTCTATATCACCCTGGAAAGGCGAATAAGGTTGCCGATGCTTTAAGTCAAAAGTCTTCGGTTGCATATATGCTAGTTAAGGAGTAGAATTTACTCAAGAGAGCTCGATATTCAGTTTTCAAATTTGAGATAGGCTACCTTTCAAATCTTATGGCCACCTTGAGAATTGAGCTGGATGTGCAGATCATAATCAAATTACTTCAGCTGACAGACCTAGATGTTCAGAAAATTCTATAAGAGGATACTGATAAAAGGAAAGCTGACTTTTAGATTTTTGAGGATGGAACATTGAGGTTCCGAGGACAATTGTGTGTACCTGATGATGCAGAGCTTAGAGAGGATATCTTATCATAAGCTCATCGTAACAGTTACAGCATTCATCTTGGCAGTACGAAGAAGGAGGATATCACCAAGCATGTCGCAAAGTGTCTGATGTGTTAGTAGGTCAAAGCACAGCATTGTAAGCCGGGAGGATTTTTGCAACCTCTCGAGATCCCAGAGTGGAAGTAAGAGCACATCACGATGGATTTTGTGACAGGATTGCCGAAAAGTCAGAGAGGTAACGATTCTATTTGGGTAATAGTCAACAGATTGACAAAGTCGGCCCACTTTATTGCAGTGCGAAAGGACCATGACTTGGATAGGTACGTGAGTTATATGTGCGCCAGATAATTCGGATGCATGGAGTGCCAGTTACAATTAGCTCAAATCGAGACTCGAGATTTACAGCTGCTTTTTGGAAGAGCTTACAGAGTGCTTTAGGAACAAAGCTGCAGTATAGTACGACATATCATTCTCAGACGGATGACCAGTTTGAGAGGATGATTCAGACCCTCGAAGACATGCTGCGAGCTTGCATCTTGGATTTCAAGGGAAGTTGGGAGGAACAACTTCATCCGGTTGAGTTTGCCTACAACAATAGTTACCAGCAACGCCTCCAGATGGTTCCTTTTGAGGCATTGTATGGCAGAGCATGCAGAACACCTATGTGTTGGGATGAAATTAGGGAGAGAAAGATCACAGGCCCAGAGTTGGTTCAACAGTCAATGGATGCAGTTGCAGTTATCAGGAATAGATTAAAGACCGCTTAGAGCCACTGGAAAAGTTACACAAATAAGCGTCAAAGGCTTTCGGAATTCCAAGTTGGTGATCACGTTTTTCTAAAAGTATCACCGATGAGAGAAACTTTGCGCTTTGGCAAGAAAGGAAAATTGAGTCCGAGGTATGTAGGTCTATTTGAGATTCTAGAGAGAATCGGGACCCTAGTGTATCGTCTTGCGTTGTCGCCAAGACTGACGCAAGTGCATGACGCTTTTCACGTATCAATATTGAGGAAGTATGAGAATGACTCGACCCATGTGCTTAATTTTGAAGAATTGGACATGAACGACAGAATGTCGTACATTGAAAGCCCGGTTTAGATCGTGGATCAAAAGGAATAAATTCTGCATACAAAGACCATCCTGTTGGTCAAAGTGGTCTGGCAACACCACGACACTGAAATAGCAACTTGGCAGAGCGAAGAGTCGATAAGACATTTATACCCCCACCTTTTTGTTTAAGTATAGTAATGATTTAAATTTCAATGACAAAATTTTTATAAGAGGCGAAGAGTTGTGACATCTTGGATTTTCACTTTTACTTTCAATTGAATAAATCGGGCCTTTCATCGACTTATCTATAGTGCTATTCTTAGAGCTAATCACTCTTTGAATAGCTAGATTATCTAGAGAAGTTAATAAAAGATTTTAATGCAATAGACTTGAGAATTCGACCAAGAATCGACTTCTCGACCGTACTCATCTATAGAGATCATTACTGCACAGTAAAGATTGATTAGAAATCAGAGATAGGTCGGTTCGACTGAGATGTGTGCGTAAACATGGGTGATTATACTAAATTACAAAATTCTCATCGATCGGCACAAGACTGATTTTTTTGTCGATTGGTACCCTGTCTCTGTATTTGAAACCTTGAGATTTTCATGATCACCGAGAGTCGCCAATGTGTCGAAGAGGTTCATTGTGACTCGAAGAAAATCGACCATAGATCATTTGCACTAAAAACTTCTGAAAGCTACCCGGTAGCATAGGTCACGCTAAAATCACGCTAGATTGAAATTAATCATGAATTTGAATCCAATTTTAGAAATTGAAAGTTCTTTCATGTCACAAGTCATTTTAGGAACGTCGACTCAATCTTTGAAGATTTTTCTGCAAACCGAGGTTTTTGGCGAAAAGTCGAGATAGGGCCATTTTTGTCCGGGAAATTCAGAGAACCGTTTTTTATCACGCAATTGAAATGCAAGTTGGTTCTAATAGCAAGGAAAAATATCAATTTGATCAAAGACATGTTGGTGGATTTTATGGGACTGAAATTGAGACCGATCGGAGAGGAATCGATCCAATTTAAGGGAAAAATGTTGCAAATTCGAATGCCCCTTGGTCCATGACTTTTTCGACCTCTTCTTTAGCTTCTAAGGGAAGATTGGTGGTTGGAAATTACTGAGGAAATCAGCTGGATGTGGTAGGACCAAGGTCAAGGGGACAAAGAGATGAGAGAAGACCAAGCTAGCCCCCTCCAAAAAGCCAACCGGTCCCCTTCCTCTCTTCCTCTCCATTGTTGTTGAGCCCTCCCCCCATTTGCAGACCAAAGAAGCTCCAACAAACCCAAAAACCAAGTAGCTCAGCCCCTCTTTGCTCGTCTGAACTCGTTCAACCGCTTGGAGCTGCCGCGCTACCCGTCGCCCATCGCAAGCCGCACCATCGCTGCTCATGTCTTGTTGCTCGCCATGTGTCCCTGGCCGTAGTCTTGCCCAGCTCGCGCGTCCAGCAGGTTGCCAAGCCGCTGTACGTCGCCGTTGTGGTCACCGGAGCTACTATCTACCTGCTTGCACAACTGTCCAAGCCTTCTAGCCTCGCCATGCTCGTTTCCAGCTCAACTGGCCCCGGAGCAACCTTGTTCGGCCCAAGACTAGAATTGAATAGCTTGGATTTCCAGCTCACTGTTTGGCCCGTTTTGGTGCCCTTCCGAGCCCGCTTAATGGTCCTACTTTGGAGATTGTCGATCATCTTTGCCTCGCCATCGTTGTGGTCTCGTTAGATCATCAATCAAGTGAGTTTTACTCACTAATCCTCGCTTAGAGAGCTAATGACGTTTAAGGGTTGATTAGTTTAAGTTAAGCTAGGTGTGGTTAGATAGAATAGATTAGTGAATTAGTTAATCCTTGATGCATGTTAGGTGGTTAGATTAGTGTAATTAGCAACTAGATAAGCTATAGTATTTATCTAGTGAGGTTTGGGAATTTTCCGAACCCGTCTTAGTATTTAATTAGGCATTACGGGCCTAAGTGAGCATTATTGGTATTTATTAATTTTTTTACCATAATTATTTATTTATTTTCTAGAAATTAGATCAGAATAGCCGATGACCAGAATTTCGTTTTGATTGCAATTGTGTGATTGATTTATTTATTTGACTGTTATTTAGTGTAATTTGAGTGTTGAATTCAACTTTGGGGTATTATTCCCAAAATTTTATATTTTATGTAATTAATTAGAAAATAATCGAGCATCGGTTTATAGTACCAAAAATATTTTGGTTGACCATATTAAATGGTGGGATTTATGAAAAGGAAAATATTGTATTTTGGCTAAGGCCGACTGTGTACCCACACACGAGTATTTTATCGGGAATGATAAAAATGGTGGTATTCTCAATTGGTGAGAACGAGTATACTATATCAGTCTACGGACTTGATATGTCAGCTTTGGGTGAGCAGTACACTTTATCAGCTTAGGGTGAGCATCATAAGTATACTATATCAGTTTATGGACTTTGATATGTCAGCTCTAGGTGAATAGTATACCGCTATACTATATCAATCTACGGACTTTGATATGTTAGTTTTGGGTGAGTAGTATACCTTAGCAGCTTCTGGTGAGTATTATTAGTATACTATATCGGCTTGCGGGCTCTGATATGTCAGCGTTGGGTGAGCAGTATATTATATTATCAGCTTTAGGTAAACTATACTATCTATCTTGAGCTTAGGGCGAGCAGTTCTTGACGTGATCGCACTTGATAAATAGTATTGAGTTGATTGATTGAAAGATGGTCTTGATGACATGGAATCAACTAAGTCGATTGATCGATGATTCGATCCGATTTGATGTCTTGATGTGTTGAAATGATTGATCAATTATGCAAATTGTACTAGCTTGTAAGAAGGATCTAAGGCAAAGGTAAGTCCTCTAACTCGTATTTGTGCTTCGAGAGCTCATGGGGCGTATTTTCTTCCTAGTTAGAGCTTAGGGGGTGAACTTGCTGAGACATCGTCTCACCCTGTTGGAGAATAACATTTTTAGGTCGTTAGATGGCTGCCCCTCCTGAACGTTTTGGTCGACCTAAGAAGGTCACAGACTAGAAGTGCTTTATCCCACTGCATGGAAACCCAAGAGGATGAGTCTATGAGCTGGTGAAGACTATGGTCTGGGTTGATGAGGCCTTACCCCATAAGGTATCTCATCAATACCAATCATGGTATCATTAGGAGTGGAATGGACAGAGAGAGAGAGAGAGTCCCATACCTAAGTCTGAGGTCCCTAGGTATGTGCTGGAAGTGGCTATGGGGAAAGGAACGGCAGATCCTCCGGAGGGTTTAGTGGTAGACCCAGATCTCTTTGATCCAGGACCCTAGAGTATTTTGAGGAAGACTCGACTGACTGAAGACCTGTAGCTTACCCCCTTGCTTTGTAGACCTTGTTTCTATCATACTGATATTGTATATGACATGGCTTGATATGTGTATATATAAGCGTGTACTTTTGAAAATTTGTGTCCCTACTTTTCTATCCCATCTTATTGTTGTATGGGGAATTAATTAATTGTTTTCGCATGCGCATTAAAATGAATGGGTCGGCAACGCATCTTGAGACGTCGCTTTTTAATCGACCAAGAGGGATGGGCACGTGTTTGGAGGATCGGGGCGTGACATAGAACAACCCATGCAATGCACGGAATAGGTCATGGAAAGCTTACGTCGAATCTCTCGTTATGTCAGCCGGTGATGGACGAGATTAAAAATTGACAAACAGCTGTAAAATGCGTTTCCCAGTTTTTTCGATCATCATGCGCATGTGCTTTCTAAATCTAAAATGTTGTCACTATTAATAATTGAGTGGAAAGAACTCTGAGTTGGGACGTCTTTCCCAGAAATTAATAAACATCCAAAGGGTGTTGTTTGTAGGGAAAAGGTGAATGCGGGTGCTGAATTTGACTTTGTATGCCTTCGAAGTTAGAGCAAGATAATGCACGCATGTGCTATTACTTCTAGGTATATAGCAATTGCACTCCTTCGCTGGCCTCTCCATCATTATGGTCGACTAAAGAAAGCGCTAAGTAACATGCTCTTTAATCTTTTGAACCGAAAAAAAAAAACAAAACTCTTGACTCTTCTTTCTCTGTACTGACTCTTATTATTTTTAATTAAATGGGATTTTGAATTGGATAAGGATTGGGATATACTTGTGATAAGAAGAGATGGGATTTCAATGCTGGGCATATTCGACGTCGACAAAAGTGTGGGACTTTTTGCGCACTTTTATCAGATTGCGAATGTTTAATAAGTGGTTTAGTTTTCCTTCCTTTTTCTTTTCCCTTGCACAATTTAAAATTCGTAAATAGCCTATAAAAGCAGCAAGACTATTGGGGAAATTATTGTCTAAGAAGTTATAAACGTAAGGTATGACAACTAATTCAAACATAATATTTTTAATTTTGTCAATTTAGTCCTAAATATTTTGACAATTTACTAATTTAGTCATAAATCTTCAAGTTAATTGCCAATGTATCATACTCACTAATTTTGGTCGAAAATCACTCACACGATGGCTATTGTTGGCCATGCTACGTATGATAGCTAGTGTCCATGCGAGTGATTTCTAGTCAAAATTGATCAGAAGAATTACATTGATAAATCATCAAAATGTTTAAGATTAATTTGGTAAAATTAAAAAAATTATAACTGAATTTATAGCTATATAATAGGTTTAAAACTTCTTAGACTTTTTTTTGGAATTTTACATCTTGACTTATCGGACATCAACTTAACCTCTGAAAATAGCATTAAAAACAATAGCAGTGCCTTGTAAACTATGAATAAATGATGGCAGAGAAACTTTGATGGTACGGCAGAGGGCAGAGGGCGAAAGAGTAGTCAAGACTCAAAGTTGCCGGATTTAAAAGCCCTTTAGGCCATTTTCAGAAATATCATGTTTAGCCTGACCTAACAAGCAGCTTCCTTATCCCCCGCTTTTGCAGGGTGCTTCCATATATGTATTTTGTAGAATAATTGTCAATATTTCCTTGCTTGATTTAAATGACGTGCGTGCTAATATAAGACTCTGTGTCGCTTCTTTTTTCTATAGAACGAAAAACTCATTGGCAGAAGTCCAGCACAAGTGCCATAACTTGGCACGGGGGGACAATTAAGTGCCATAACTTCAAAACGGTACACTTCAGTGCCACTTTTTTTTTTTTCTAGTGGGACACTTAAGTGCTACATCCGGCGACCCTTGCCGGAAATCCTACGTGGCAATATTTTATTATTATTTTTTGCCTACGTGGCTCGCCGGAAAGCTGAGTCGGCTCGGCTCCAAAGCAACATAAAAATTAAAAAAAATTAAAAAAAAAGAAATTTTAAAAAATTTTAAAAAATTAAGAAAATTATTTAAAAAAAAAATGGGGGGAGGTCGATCAAGCAGCTGAGGGCTGAGCCCTCGCCACCGCCGCCTCCCCGCCGTCGCCGGGAAGGGCCAGCGACGGAGGGGGGAGGGTCGGTCGGGGTCGCCGGCCCCCGGTCAACCGACGGCGAGGGCTGCGAGCCCTCGCTGCCGGTCGGCCGGCCTCGCCAACCCCTAGCCAGGGCCCGGCGACCCCGGCTGACCCTCCCCACTCCGTCGCCAGCCCTTCCCGGCGGCGGCGGGGAGGCGGCGAGGGCCCGTGACCCCTCACCGGATCTAGGTGAGGGTCGCGGCCCGCGCCCAGATCTAGGGCAAGGGTCGCGGCCCTCACCCAGATCCGGCGAGGGCTCGCGGGCCCTCGCCGCCTCCCCACCGCCGCCGGGAAGGGCCGGCGACGGAGTGGGGAGGGTCAGCCAAGGTCGCCGGGCCCTGGCCAGGGGCCAGCAAGGGCTCACAGCCCTCACCGTCGGTCGGCCGGGGGCCGGCGACCCCGGCCGACCCTCCCCCCTCCTCACCGGCCCTTCCCGGCGACAGCGAGGAGCGGCGGCGCGAGGGCTCGGCCCTCGGCCGCCCGTTCGACCTCCCCCACTTTTTTTTTTTTAACTTTTTTCTTAATTTTTAAAATTTTTAAAATTTTCTTAATTTTTTTAAAATTTTAAAATTTTCTTAATCTTCTTAATTTTTTAAAAAAATTTAAATTTTTCTTAATTTTTTAAATTTTTTTCTTATTTTTTTAATTTTTTGAATACTTTATAATTTAATTAATTTTTATATTATTATTTACACGTAGACACGAAACGGCATCGTTTTTGCGTTTTCTCCGCCACGTCAGCGTGCAAAACGACCCTGTTTTGGACTAAACTCACCGAAAAATTGCCACGTCAGCCATTTGGCCAGATTTTCGCCGGAGTAGCACTTAAGTGTCCCATTTTACTCCGATATTGGCACTTAAGTGTACCATTTTAAAGTTATGGCACTTAAGTATCCCTCCGTGCCAAGTTATGGCACTCCAGGTGTCCTCACCTCAAAAACTCATTATACTATAAAAATTTACCTTTGGCAATAACATTTGATTCTACTGGTGGACTAAGAATTTATATGGAGAAAAAAGACGTTTAATCCAAAAGTCAAGGTGATTAAAATAGATGCTAACCCTTCATCAAAATTCTCGAGGGCAGAGGGTGCTGTTGTCCAGATACACCAAATTCCGGCAACCGTATGTGAATTTACGTGATAAACATTGATTTTCAAGGATTACCTTGGAAGCAATGGGGAACAAAAAGAGAGGTTTCCAATCCAAGCAGACAACAAACTGAGTGTATGGGCTCATGGACCAAACAAGAAAAATAAAAACAGGCCTATAGGCCTTTTGTAAAATAAACGAAAAAAATGTTTCTGGACTAAAGTCCGCTTTAAAGCAAGCCCAAAAGGCAGCACAGACGAGGGGACTACTGTCTTGGGTTTAAAATGGTGAAATACTTTCTTCGATAACCATTCCATTACAGAGTCCATCCGTGAACTTTAAAAAATCCTCATCTGTTTAAGTCGGCCCACTTATATTGTCCAAAAATCAATCTTGCTATAATTCTCTCATTCCCAACCTTAAAAATCCGTGAACCAAAATACCCTTCAAATTAAAATTCAATTTTTCACCTATTGTCTCTTTATTTGCGCTCTCCTCCCTTCATTAAGATGATCTTTTTGTATGTCTTTGTGTTGAGGCTAATAATACAACTTAGAGGGAGCTGAATAGGTTGTTTGAGAACTATGAAAAACATTTGCAAGACAAAATGAATTCAATTTCAGATATCATCATAAACATATTGTAGAAATTAGGTTTATGTGCTGTTATTGAAAAAAAATGGTTATAATTACAAACATGTAATGCTAATAGTGAGGAGAGAGAAGATATTGCAAGCAGATATATAGTTATTCAACTTTATTCCAAGCCTACATCCACTCCCAAAACTAATAGTCACAGCAAGATTAGAATCCACTAGCAATTTTCAGAACAAATTACAATCAACGAATATCATCTTTCTAGTAAATCATACTACCACCTATTGCTATCACTCTTGTCTACTAGCTTTTGTTACTTATTACAAACATTAGCATCACCCAAACATTGATATTAGGACTATACAACAATTAACAACAAAATAAAAAGCAAAGAAGAAGACTCAAAGCCTATGATGCCCCAGGTATGGCACGCCAACCCTATCTTGTTTGGGTGATGCTCTAGGTATGTCACGCCAACCCTATCTTATAAGCCTATGAAGACTTATCTTGTTTGGTTTCACCCCAACCCTATGATGCCCCAGGTATGTCACGCGCTACACGTTTCCTTTGCAATTATATATTATACTTATAATTACAATTACACATGCAGAAGCATTATGAAATACATCATCATACATCACACAAGAAAGTTACATGAGTTTAGTACATATTGCTTCTTGTTTTATATAGCCACCTGTATTTATCATCAAAACATATAGATGTGGGACTCGTGGGTTATGGCCCACTAGTACTACTATTCCCACATTATTTCATGAGCGAGCCATCATTTAACTTAAGGGTTGATAGTCTCATGCATCACCTTGTCCCCTCCAATGTCATGTCCAAGGGGATTATCCTACACATAAGGTTGATAGTATATGTCATTATATTTCATGATGCGCCAATATCACTTATTGGTTCAGCACCATATACAATAATATACTTTGGAAGTTCATACTTATAATGAATTTCACCATCACATACACAAAAATGAGATTACTTGTCATGCATTTCACCATTATGCTCATAAGTGAATTCATACATGCCACTAGATTCATTGCTATACGCAGGGATTATATATTCCTTACTCGTCATGAGGCTTATAGGTACATTCATACTTGTCATTAACCTCACCAACACTCACAAGTGAGTTCATACTAGTCGTGAATCTCATTGACACTCAAATGAGTTCACATGGGTCATGAAGCTCATACATAGATGAGTCTACATTTATCATGAATCTTACCAACAATCACAAGTGAGTTCATATTTATCATGAATCTTATTGACGTTCACACGAGTTCATATGAGTCACTAGTCAAGATCTATTTAACTTCAAGAAACATCACGAATACTCTTTAGGCAATACCTAACATGTTCTTCCCTTTTGCCATCCTAGAAGTTTGCTAGGAGTCGCTCCTTGCCTAGGCCCTTTTGTGCCGGCAATCATTCCCCGCCCTCAACGAACTACGTCATTATAGGCCTATCAACTTCTGCCTAGTTCGTCCCCAAATCACACACCTTAAAAAGGGGATCCTGCTTTGGCATCCCTCGAGGTATTGTTTGCCTCGTATTGAATCCTCGAGGTTTTGTCATATCTTATGCAGTTAATGACATACTTACCTGTGACAACCCTTGACCTGTTAGGGTTGCCATGGCATTCCCTATCATTACTATTTTTTGATGCGGAAGCGTGTATCGACAACTCCAATATAACTTAAGTCGATGCACACGAAATTATGGAACCAAGCACTTTTATTTATTTATATTTTTAGACAACTTAGGTCAGTACATTAAGGCCAAAAAATTCCTTTTTCTAGCTAACCCAAAATTCTGTCCCAACAATCCTATAGTCTATTCACATAGCCGTCTTCGTATCATGTCCTAATCTCATCCAAAAATGCAGCCTTCCTTCCTCAGGTCCTCCACCTACTCAACCCCGCTAGAACCATCGTCGTCGTCATCTGAGAGTGGAAGCGGCCCCAGAGTACGCCCATTGACCCGGGCATACAGTACAATGAACCCATCAGCATGGGGCTTGACGGGAGACCGGCATCCACCATCAGGATCACGGTAATCCGAATGAATGTGACGTCCAGGAAGTCGGGGTCCACGTGCTCCACTTGATCCCACGTGAGGTCAGTGGGGATGCCGTAGAGCATGGTGGAAGACGCAGGTTGGAGAGACATGGTCACGTGTCTAAAATGTAATAATCCCACAAGGGGTGAGTACAACCACTCAGCATATGAAAGTCTGTTAGACCATATTACATAAGTCTACCACTACTCATCCGACAAGATTCTAGACATACAATGTGAGAAATCGAAATAACTCTAGTTACCATAACTCTAAAGGACTTTCACAAAATGACACACTAGAGAGTAAGGGCGTTTGGTAACGTTTACGTTAAAAATTGTTCCGGGAACAGAAATAGAAAAAAGTGTTTCTGTTCCGGGGAACAATTTTTGACCAGAAAAGATACGTTTGGTAAATTTGTTCCGGAAATACAAAATGAATAGAAACACGTTTGGTAAATTTTATTCTTTTTTTGTTTCTTTTAATTTTTTAATATTTTTATTTTATTTTTCCTTTTTTCCTTTCTTTTTTATTTTTTTTCTTCTTTCGAGGCCGAGCCTCGCCAA
The DNA here is from genome assembly GCA_017140255.1 of Eucalyptus paniculata subsp. matutina. Lineage (NCBI taxonomy): Eukaryota > Viridiplantae > Streptophyta > Magnoliopsida > Myrtales > Myrtaceae > Eucalyptus > Eucalyptus paniculata. Next base: position 31,908,090 of record CM029442.1, on the reverse strand, counting down.
CCACGGCGAGGCCGAGCGTCGCCAGCGCAGGCGACGCTCCGGCGAGGTCGCCGACCCTCGACGCTCCGGCGTTGCCGACCCTCGACGACCGGTCACCGGCCATGGCTGAGGCCGGCGACCAACCAAAGAAAAAAGAAGAAAAAAAGAAGAAGAAAATAGAAGAGAGAGAAGAAAAGTCTTTCTTCAAAAGTGTTTCTGGAGCAAGAAACAATTTTTTTTTTTTTGGTTTCTCATTTCTGTTCTTTTTGTGTTTCGAGAACAAAAAATATGATTTTGAACAAAAATGCAAACAAACGCGTTTTTGTTCTTTTTTTGTTCCCGTGAACAAAAAAACAAAATTTATGTTCATAACAAAAAAAAAAAAAAGAATGAAAACATGCAGCCCCTAAATAGACGTTCAAGAAAATTCAATAATCATATCGACTTTGGTTCTAACTGCCGCCATCTTCTGAAGGGACCCATGTTGCACCCCTCCAGGCATCTCGCATTTCACCTAGCATCACGAGGATCTCAGGATTCTTACTTCAGTCCTTGGGCATCTGGAGAGTGTCGCGTTACACTCCTCTAGGGGGAGAATTACCAAAAAAGTCCTAAACCTATTGCAATTGTGCCAATTCAGTCCTAAGATTTTTTCTTTGGCTAATTTAGTCCTACACTTTTTACAATTATGCTAATTCAGTCCATCCGGCCAAAATTGACCAGCCGACGTTGACATGGACGCCGGTTGTCCGGTGAACGCTGACGTGGAATTTTTAAATTTTTTTTTTTGAATTTTTAATATTTTTTTGAATTTTTGAATTCTTTTTTTTTTTTCCATCATCTTCTTCGCCTCCTGGCCGGTTGGAGGCGAGGGCCGGCGAGACTGGCGAGGGCAAGGCCCCGCCGGATCTGGCGAGGTCAGCCTCGCTGGCCAACCTCGCCGGCCACTGGCGAGGGCGAGGCCCCGCCGGAGATCTCAGATCTGGCCGGAGGGGAGGAGTTCTGGGCAAGGGAGTTCCAGATCTGCGAAGAGGGGCCGGAGAGAGGAAGAGAAACCAGAGAAGGGGGCCAAATCCGAGCAGGAAGGAGGCGCCGTCGACGCTGCCCGAACCCCCCGACGCCATCGCTGCACCGGATCTCCGCCGCGTCGCTGTCGCCCGCCAGCATCTGCTTCAGCGTAGCCCCGACGCTATCCCGGAGACAAATCCCTGCTGTCTGTCGCCGTCGCAGCAGCTGACGCCATCTCGCCGGCCAGCAACGCCGCCGTGCCATACCCTCACTACGAACAGGTGACAAGCTGCCGCCCAATGCGTCATCGCCGTTGTCATCCCCCGAAACCCTATCGGCCGCCATGTCTCAGTCACGATTGGCCGAGCATACTCCGCGCTTACTGCAACCGCGCCGCGTGACCCGTCGCCATCCGCTACGTCGCCGCCGCTCGGTCACTTCAAACGAGAGAGAGAGAGAGAGAGAGAGAGAGAGAGAGAGAGAGAGAGAGAGAGAGAGGGATAGTCACTCGAAGATTCGCCGGTTGAGGAGGTCGCCTCGCCGCTCGTTCGGAACCGTTCTCTCTCTCCGCCTCAATCCGTGCCTTGCGATTGCGCCTCCGAAGTGCGAGCGAGCTCACGGCTTCCGATCGACGCCGCATTGTGGACGGCGGGCGAGGCCCTACCGAATCTGGCGAGGGCCGAGCTTGCCGGATCTGGTGGGGCCTCGCCCTCGCTAGTGGCCGGCAAGGCCGACCTCGCCGGCCCTCGCCTCCGGCCGGCGCTGGCCGACTAGGAGGCGAAGAAGATGATGGAAAAAAAAAGAATTAAAAATTTTGAAAAAAAAAATTAAAAAATTCCACGTCAGCGTTCGCCGGATGACCAGCGTCCACATCAGCATCGGCCAGCCAATTTTGGCCGGATGGACTGAATTGACACAATTGTAAAAGGTTTAGGACTAAATTGGCCAAAAAAAAAAAGTTTAGGACTGAATTGGCACAATTGCAATAGGTTTAGGACTTTTTTGGTAATTCTCCCCTCCTCTAGGCATCTCGCATCCCACCTGGCATCGCGAGGACCTTTGGGGCACAATTGCATTCCCTAGGCATCTAGAGGGCACCATTCTCATGCCCCTCTAGGCATCTCGACACACAGGGCATCTTTGCCACGGTGGACCAACAGTATCAATATCAATTCAATCCATAGCGTAGTACTTAAGGATTCTACTGATGTCATCCAACATATCTAGACCGAACCACTTATGGACGCATAAGACTAAGGCCATTATTCTAACTGAAGCTGTATTATTCTCAAGTCAACTCAAATCCAACGATTTGCCTAAGGAGTTCTAGCATCTGAACATTAGGCCGGCCAATGCAAAACTGTCCTAACATCACGGTACACACCAAATTGTCTTAACCTTGCAAGGCCACATAGCTTACTCAAACGACCATGGCCTCAATCACTCTCGTACTGCCTAAACGCTACACACCTCAAGCCCGAACAAGACCGAACCAGGACCGAACCGACCAGCCGAATTCGACCTATTGAAGACCAATACCATCTAATCAACGATCAATGTCGTCCACAGCCTCACAAACCCGAATCAGTGCTGACCGTGCCGACGGTCATCACCATGCATGACCGTTATCAAATCCAGCTTCACTTGACACACAAAACAGACTCGAATCACGGTAGCTCGAAACATCCGAACTCAAATTTTGGTCAGTTCCTAGAATGAAAATCTAAGTAACGATAATACCACGTCATATAGAGAAACGGGGCCTCCACTTGCCTTAAACCGCGGGGTGCGAGCTGGAGGCGCAGCTGGTGGCGAGGCGGCGAGACAGTGATGCAAGCTATGGCGGAGCCGTGAGCAACACAGGCTAAGCACTTGCGAAGGGGTGAGATCTCCTGGCCGACAGTGGAGATGAGGTGAGACGACGGTGCGGTGGGGGTGGCGCAGGTGGCCGTCGACGAACAGCGAGGCACGGACGGAGTTGTGGAAGTCTGGGTGAGGGAGTTTCGTTGCTGAAAATGTTGCTGGGAAAATTAGGGGAGCTGTGGGTGCCGAGAGAGAAGAAGAACGACCCCTCCTATCCATATGAATTACGTAAACAAAATGTACCAAATATTTAATACTTTAAAGTATGGGGATACCTTTTGCGTTATATAATTCTTGATCTTAAGTGAACGAAATTAGGACCAAGGCCAGTAAAAGGTATATTTGTTGGATATGCTAAAAATTATAAAGCTTATCAATTATTAGATGTTCAAGAGATGTTGATTTTCTTCGAATACAAATTTCTTAAAGATACAAGTGATACCTCAACATATTCACAAACACCAATTGATACAAGTAATTCTTTATCAAGTAAAAGAAAACTGTATGATTCTCCAAGTGAGCCAAGGAGAAATCAAAGAGTGAAGAAAATGAAAAATTTTGATTCTGATTTATGTAATTCTCATGGTAGAAGATAGGGAAAAATTTGTGAATAAACTAATCATGTTATTTTATTTGGATGAAGATCCAAAAACGTTCAATGAGGTAATGGCATCTAGAGATGCATCATTTTGGAAAGAAAAATTGATGATGAAAGGAAGTGCCAAGGAAGTATTATTGCTTAGATCGTCTTTATGCACTTTTTATATTGTACACAAATCCTAAAAAATTTGGAATCCCTTGGAGATCAAATATAATAATGACAAACAATACTGATAGATTTATAGCTTTGAAATATTTTGATAGATGTGAACCAGTGACTCAAATATTGTCCATTAGATTTTGTTAATTTGGTATTAATTATATGAATTTCATGTGCATTAAATAAATGTTTAAACAACTTTTCTAAATGGAAAAATAGAACATGAGGTGTATGTGGAATAGCCCGAAAGTTTTATTCTACCTAGAAATGATAATAAGGTTTGCAAATTAAACAAATCTTTATATAGCTCGAAGCAAGCACCAAAATAATGGCACGAAAAATTTGATTTGATGACATATATCATATGGATTTAAGCATAACAATGTTCACAAGTGTATATATTCAAAATTTACCAAAGTGTATGGAGTTATAATCTACTTATATGTATATGCTTATTGTTGGTAAAAATATGCATGGTATAGATGAAACTAAAAAGTATCTATCTTCTTAGTTTAAAATGAAAGATTTGGGAGAAGTGAATACAATTTTAGATACCAAAGTGATCAAACATAGTGAAGGTTATACTTTAAGTCAAGACCACTATGTGGAGAAAATTCTTTAAAAATATGACCATTTGGAAATGACAAAGTCAAACTTATCATATGATGTGTCAATTAAATGATGGAAAATAGTGAACAACCATTAATACAATTAGAATATGCTAGTGCAATTGGAAGTTTGATGTGTGCTATGTATTGCGATAGACTGAATATAGCCTTTATTATGTGTAAATTGCCCATGTATACTAATAATCCAAGTATTGTGCTTTGAAAGGCCATGAGTGGACATCTTTCTTACATAAAGAAAACGATACACTACAGTTTATTCTATAGAAGACAACCAGCAGTATTATAAGGATATTCAAACGTCAATTAAATAACTAGCACAATTGATAACAAGTTAACATCAAGATGGGTTTTATCAAGCATGTAAATGGTGCGATTATTGAGCATTAAAGAAGCAACATGTGTAGCTCATTCAATGGTGAAATCTGAATTTTAGATTGGTGACTAGTAAAGAAGCTAAATTGCTGCAAAGTTTGTTATTGGATAAAAAATTGTCACAACAACTAACTATCTTGCAATCTCCTAGCAAGCAACCTCGCTCAATTGTGAGGTTGTCTCGAACAAGTCATCCCAAAGTTCCTGGACAAAGATGGCAACTATAACTTTACACTAAGGTAGTGAGACAACTATATCTAAGGCATACATTAAAATGTAATGGAAGATCTAAACATATTAGTTTGTGACATGAGTATATTTGACAATTAATTACTTATGGAATTTTTCAATAATTTATGTGAGGACAAATAATTACTTGGTCGATCTATTCACTAAGGGCTCTCGAGATGTTTAGTTAGCAACATTGCCAAAGGAATGGATAATTGAACCATTGATAACTGTCAAGATAGTGCAAACCCAACTTTACATTTTTTTTTTTTTTTTTATGACCAAAAAAAAAAAAAAAAACTTTACATTTTTTTTTAATGAATTTGTCAAAGTTCAATGGGTAACAAGTTATTGTATCTTGACAGTGATTGACTACTAGGGCACAAAGTTAGTACTCATAGAAAGTTAAGAGAATGGGTGCAAGAAAACACTCTTAATAAAGTTCGAGTTATAGCAAGACGAGACTACATTAATAAGTTAGAAACTTTACCTATATGAACATCAGAAGTTGTGCCGCTTCTAACACAATGTGGATGAACTTTCATAAATGTTCATGGATATAGGACGAAGCATAAGTTCCAAGGCATATGAAAGTTCTAGCCAAATGTGTATAAATTCATATGTGTGATAATTCAATTAACAAATGGAAGCATGATTCAAAAGTTTTATTACCACTAATTTTGTTAATGGAATTTTTTACACTCCTTTTTGTATGTACAAATTTATGTATATTATTACAAATAACAAGCTGAGTGGAGGATTGTAAAAATAATTTGTTATCATAAAATGAGGTTATTGTTGGACATGAAAAGAGGCGATTGTTGGATGTGAAAAGAAGGGATTGTTGACATGAAGAGAAGCGATGGTTGATCATCAAAGGTAGCGATAGTTCCAATAAAGTACTTATTTCCAAGAAATACGTTATTTGGTTGTCTATAAATAGGATCAAATCAAACATTGTTCATAACAACAACTACTTTCTCTTCTTTATAACTTTCCCTTTTTCACAACATTCTTTTTTCTTCTCTTTTTATCACTAATTTTATCAATAGAATGAAAAAAAAAAAAAAAAAAAAACTCATCACACTATGCAACTGAGGTTTTGGCGAAAACATTTATTCCAACAATGACCCCAAATTTTCGATGGACGAAAAGAAGATATTACTCCAAAAATCAAGATGATTTAAATATATGTTACCCCTCATAAAAAAATCGGAAGGGCAGGGGATCCACCACCAATTCCCGGCAACTATTTTCAGCATACACAATAAACGTTGATTTTGAAAGATTATCTCAAAAGCAAATGGGGAATAAAAAGAAAATTAGGTTCCAATCCAAGCTGAGACCAAAGTAAGTGCATGGACCCGAAAGAGGGAAAATTGTCCAAAAAATCATAAACATATTATATAGTAGCCAATTCAATCCTAAACATTTCAATTGTACCAATTCTAATCTTAAACATATTGTAGGACAACCAATTCAGTCCTAAAATTATGATGATTTACTAATTTAGTCTAAAACCTTTTAATGTTTTGTATATGTAAACTTCAGCGATTTCTAACAAAAAATTGTCCTAAATTGGCAAATTGTTAAAAAGTTTGGAACTAAATGGGCTATGGAAAAATGACATTATGGTCCTTGAACTTTTAATTTATTCAATATGATCTGTAAACTTTAACCTAATGTGTAATATCAACCTTGAACTTTCAATTTGTTCAATGTGGTCCCTAAACTTTTAATAAATGTTCAATCTAGTTTATAAACTATATGAAAATATTCAATATTGGCCCTGAATTTGAATTAATAGAAGGATAATACTTAACATTTTTAAATATTCCAAGGACTAACTTCAACATATATCAAAAGTCTAAGAATCGTATTAAACAAATTAAAAGTTCAAAGACGACATTACATATTAAATAAAGTTCAGGGACCTTATTGAACAATTAAAATTTTAGGGATTATATTGGATATTAGGTCAAAGTTCAAAGACTAATTGTGTCATCTTCTCATTGGTAAGTCAAAATGTTTATAAATAAATTGGTAAAATTGAAAGATTTATGACTGAATTGGTCATACCTATGTCGAATATTAGTCGACTTTGAATTAAAATTTGAGAAAGAGCCATCTTTTCTCTTGTCTTGTTTATGTCCCCTTCTTTCTTTATTCCATGCTTTGTCTATTCCTTAGGCGACATTTTATGTGCTCAACCACTTTATATTCGCCAAACCAATACATAAAACAAATAGGCAACATGTGCGTTTGCCCTTTTATAAAACTTTAAAAAAAAAAATCAATTTTGGTTCCTGTTGTAGACCTAGAGTATAGCTTCAGGCCCACTTAACAGCGCACGACTCAGAAAGCATTGAAGATGACATTTGCTTCGTAGTGAGATCACTTTCGCCTGCAGTTCGAAGGAATAGGAATCTTTTGCAGGCAGTGAGTAGTAGGGCAACACCATGGGCTTGATTATCAGGAATCTCGTAGATAGAAAAAGAGCACATGTTTCCAGTTAACCATTTACCTACTGGTTTTAGTATGGTCCCCGCATTTGCCACGAAGGAGAACCTGCTAGGAAGAACCTACTCAATACATGGAACAGATTATGGAAAGTTTACGTTGAATCTCTTGTTATGTCATCCGGTAATAGACTAGATGGAAAATTAACAAACAACAATAAGACGCATTTCCCAGTTTCTTTAAAAAGTTTTGCTGTGATCATTATGCGTGCATGTGCTTTCTAAAACCGAAACATCGTTCACTGTTAATCATTGGGGAAGATACCTTGCTGACTAATGGAATTCTCTTAACATGGACTGGTGAGAACTCTGAATTGGGGTGCCTTTCCCACTAGATCAGGAGTGTCAACAATTCGGTTCTGTTTGAGTGAGTGCTTGAACCAAACTGAACAATGACTCAAACCGAAAAATCAGTTCGGATCGGTTTGGTATGGTTTTTCGGTTTTCTTCAATTTTTCTTTTTCTCTTTGCCCCCATCTCACAAGGTGAATTGTGAGGTCTCCACGTTCTGACATTGAAGGGGTTTCTTTTCTTGAAAAAGCTACATGCTCTGCCCACTCGAGAGGACACGGCCAGACACTCGAGAGAGAGACGCAATACTAAGGTAGCGCATGCAAACGTTTCTGTTTCTCATGGTTTCTGTTCTTTTGTTCCCCAACAAAAAAACAAAAACCTTTCTTAACTAACGCCACATTGTTTTTTTGTTAAATAAAACTTGGCTTGAATGGTTTGGGAACGAAAAAGCGAAGCGAAAAAAGTTGCTTCTTGTTCCTAACAATTTGTAGAAATGAACTGAATTTTTTTTTATTTTGTTTTATTTCCTTTTATTGCCGCAACCACCGTAAGCCGCCCGGAGCCACCGCCCACCGCCGGTCGCCGCCGCCGGTGGTCGCCGGCCGCCGTCCGCCGCCGGTCGCCGCCGCCGCCGGTCGCCGGTCGCCGGCCACTGTCGCGGCCTGTCGGTCGCCGCCGCCGACCGCCGTCGTCTCCGGCTGCCTCCGGCCGCCGGTCGCCGCCGCTGGCCCACCAACCGCCGCCGCCGCACGACCACCGGTGGTCGCCGGCTGCCGTCGCGGCCCGCCGGTCGCCGTCGCCGCCCGCCGTCGTCGCCGGCCGCCGGTCGCCGCCACTGGCCCGCCCGCCGCTGCCGCCGCACGACCGCCGGCCGCCGACCATCACCGCCGGGCGCCGCCGGAAGCCCATCGGCCGCCCCCTCCCGCGGCCGCCAGGCCGCCTCCGGCGGCCGGCAGCCGGCGGTCGTCGGCGGCCGATGGGCTTCCGGCGGCGCCCGGCGGTGATGGTCGGCGGCCGGCGGTCGTGCGGCGGCAGCGGCGGGCGGGCCAGTGGCGGCGACCGGCGGCCGGAGGCGGCGGCAATCCGTCGGCAAGATTAAAAAATGAATAAATACAAAAAAAGAAATTACGTTAAGAACGATTTCTATTCTTTTTCTATTCCAAGTAGAAATTTTGTGTCGTTATCAAACAGGTTTTTTACTCGAAATTGTTCTGAGAGCAAATAGAAAAGAACCATTTCTGAAAAAAAACTCTTCCCCGGAACAGAAGCGTTTGCATGCGCAGCCTAAGTAAAGGACGTTTAAAAAAAGAAAGAAGAAACTCTAGGATGACGAGGCTTTTCCCTCTCTCAGCTTTCTCTTGCTCTTGCGCTTCAACCCAACAGCAGCAGCTCTGACGACCACCACAACGAGAGATCAGTCCCAGTTCTAGAGGCACCACTTCAAGCGACGCCAAGCCCAGGCGAACCTCCAGTCAATGTCACTGTTTTCATGGTGTCGAAAGCACCACCCACCAACGCCCGGACCAGCAAGCTGTAAAAGATCTACAGCACTGCCGTGAGTCCCTGTCTCACTGTCCGGCGAGTTCAGCAACTTCCTAGCCCCACCAGCGAACATAGGGGAATTCCAGCGACTTCCTCATTGACGCTCCAGTTTCAGCAGTGGTTTTTGCTAGATCTGCCAATTCAATCACCGCAAAGCAGACTATCCAGTAACTATCAGCCCCTATCCTGCCCTACAGTGAGCCAGCAAGTACACTGTGTTGAGAAAACCTCCTAATAGATTCTGAAATTGACAAAACCTTTCTTTGTTACGGTGAATTTGATAAAAACTGAAGTATTTTTCTTACAGGATTTGTTTTTGAAGAAAAAGATTATTCATATTCAACTTATTGATGGTTGAGCATCGCGACCAAGAGAAGTCTAGATCCTAAAACGATTCAAACTCTTTCCGATGTTGGTCAAAATATCACGGAGGAAGATAGTCGCATCGTGGATTGTATCCTAATCAATTACATGGATATCGGCAAAGATTGGATATTGAGTTCATCATATCATGAAATATCTTCGGAGTCTACTAAGACTGAACAACATTAGAATCAGAAGTTACATGCATACATAAATATTTAGACGCAAGCCCCATTAAATCGAGCAAGACCACTAGTGACCTAACTCGGATTTCCAACATAGAAAATATGGATTTATATTCAGATTATCTTGCATCACCTTATGCAAGACATCTTTGATTGATTGACATTTTTTAAGACAGACTACTCCTTATGTTGGAAAAACATCTCCAAATGATTTTGATGATATCCAAATCATCATTTATATAATGTTTATGAAATGTGCATATATTTGTAACAAGGGACTATGCAATATCTATGGTGTGATCTAATGAATAAAAAAATGCAGTGCATCCTAATATGGATATTCCATAAACAATACCAACGGACTTGAAAAATCAGCTAATGTCAATGTCTATATTGATGCTCTCAGTATCGAGTCATTGGTGCTGTAATAACAATGTTCATTTGATTATATTTGTTGGTTCAGCAAACTAGTCATTGTGGTAGTGGATTCACACAACAGTTGTGGTGACCTACCCCATGCAAGGGAAGGAAATAGATTTAGATATGCTTATAATATGAATTAAATGGTTCATACAAATGATCATCTTAGATGGACCATCATTTGCTAACACCACAACTAATTTCATTGATTACAAACGTGGACTCTCTTATATTCATACCTTGTGTGACATTAAACGTTCGATTTTCATCTATATGAATTTTTTATAAGGAGTTACTATTAGCCTGTTAAGATCTGCTAAAAACCAAATGAGATATGAGATAATATCTAACTTTTCGCACAACCAGAGATCTTGGGAATTGCAACTTGATCAGATTAATCTTAGAACTAACACCCTTTCGGTACCTAAAATTAATAACATGCTATCTAGAACACTAGGGTAACCTATTTGAGATTTTTAGGATTCATCCTAGCCATTATTAAAAATGAAATAACACTCAAAATATTAAGGTGCACTACCAAGTGTAATTGAAGTAAAAATACACGAACAACCTAATATTGTCTCTAAAAGAAAATGGCCTTAAAAAATCCCGGTTGTAAGCCTTAAAGGCTTAATTAATTTCGGTTTCAATTTTTAATAATTTTCCACTTTTTAAGAGAAAAATATTCAAAAAGCTCTTTTTAAAAAAATTTCCCAGGGATTTCTAATTTTTCTGAATTCTTATGAAATTTTGAATTTTTTAAAAGAATTTTCGGATTTTTTATTCTTTTTTAATTCGGAAAGAGACTCCGGAGTAGGTCCGACTCGCTGACCTGACCCTATCGATCCAAGTCGAATCTAAATCCGGACCAACCCTGGAGCCCATTCCAAATTAACCAAATCAACCCATGAAATTTTTAGTCCACTCGCAGCCTCCAATCCATTTCTATTTTATGTTCTCAGCCCAACGTACAAGCCCACATTCCTCCAAAAGTTATCCCGAGCCCATCATAAAATTCTGACCAGCCCACACATTCAACCTGGCCCAATCCGACTAACCAGACCCGACCGGTGTTATTATATTGATTTTTTCAAATATTTTCCGTTTTTTACTTTCTATTTTTCTATTTTTCTACCTTTTTTTTTTCTTTTTTTTTAACCCTGGAATATGAACCGGTCTAATATGGGCTGCCAACCTCACCAACCATCACGAGGTCGTCACTACAATCATCTCCGGCCATCATCGGATGACGGTAACCATCACACATCCTCTATCAAAACGGAATTCCCTTCTAAATCATCAATCACACAGCAATCCAGAACAAAACAAAACACACGCTTGAAAGAAAGGTAGAAGAGATCTAACAAGGCCGCAAGTAATCGTGATTGGTGTCGAAAAACGGAGATGGATTTGAGACTCCAACCATGGACAACCGACACTGCGAGCATGATATGCACCCCAAAGGAAAGAAACGCAGCATGAGTATTCAATTTGGCCATGGAAACACAGGCACGAAGCCATACAGGAGTAAACCGTTACCGGACTATTGATGTTAAACAATCAGATTCGAGACTTCTTACAAACGAATCATTAAACATGTAGCGGGCGTTTTTGGATACAGGTTTCAGAAACAAGTTTAGTGCTATAATCGGTCTAGACATGATGTATCAACCTCTAAATCAAGCATAACTCATCACAAAACAATCTCGCCTTCGAATAATTTCTCTGTGAGCTCATAGTCTATAATGAAATTCTCCAGAACTCAGCAAAAGCTTACCTGGCTTCAGTCAATTCCACCGAGGTTAGGGATGGCAACCACCCACGAACAGTGGCGAACAGCGGAGTACGAATGGCAGATTCAGTTTCTTTAAGAGAAGCCTTCTTTTTGAAGATTTTTCGTGTCTCCTCTTTCTCGACTGCCCCTCTCTTCTCAAATGAGCGAGCCCTCTTTTTTCTTCCAAACAAGCGAGCCCCCCTCGCTTTTAAGGGCAATCGGCAAGCGCGCATAGCTTCTGCCATTGCCAGCTTGCCAGCTGGCCTAACCTCGACCCGTGGATCACACCGCCACCTATGCCTCCTTTGGCTTGTACCCTACTTTTTGGGGAAATTTCAAAAAAAATCTGAAGTGAACTCTCTTTCAAATAAAGATTTGAAGTGGTCTTAATTGTTTCAAATAAGAGCCTAGAGTAGCCTTGGTTATTTCAAATAAGGGCCTAACCTCGTCAGTTACTGGACAGCTAAATTTTCCAATCAATCAAGGGCATTTTTGTGCAAACATTCTTTTCTTTTTTCTATTTTCTTCTTTTTTTCTTTTTTGGCATCAACCAACAACAGTTGGGAAGGGTACTGGGAAAGGTCTGTGAGGGCCTACAAGCACTCTCTAGTAATAGGTGAGGGCCTGCAAGCCCTCGCCTACGACAAGCAAGGGTGGCCTCCCCCGCAGCCAACGAGGTCACCTAGCCCTCACCGATTACTGGCAACGGCCGACCTCGCGGATGGCCACGGGGGGCAACCTCCCCCACGACAATCGTCGCCTCGCCCAGGCGAGGCCGTCCTTCACCTCTAGCCGATGTGGGTAGCGAGGGTGACCCTCGCCCAGCACTTTATGGGCATCGCCAGTGGCCAAGGAAGAAAAAGAACTAGGAAAAAAAAAGGAAGGAAAAAATGAAAAATTACGAAAATATCCTTAACTGTTAGAAAGTCGAACTCTTATTTGAAACAAATATAGCCACTTCAATAATTTATTTGAAATAAGATCCACTTCCGACCCTTATTTGAAAAAGTGATGGCACTCGGGTCCTTAATTGAAATAAGGTTAACTTCGAACCTTTAATTGAGAAAATGAAGGCACTTCGAGCCACTTTTTAGAATTTTCCCATGCTTTTTTGTAGAAGCATGAATGGCGTGGAAGAAGAAGACTAGAATGGGCCAAGCTGGAGGGTAAAGGAGATGGGCTGGCCAGCGTGAGGGAAAAGAAAGAGAAAACAAGAGGTGGGCCGGTTCCATCCAAGAAAAGAAAAGAAAAGAAATAGGTGGCTAGATTGACCAAGCTCGACTCCACCTCTTTTTTTTTTAATTTTTAAGTACTAATTTTTTAAATCTTTTAATTGATCTTTTTCTTTTATTTTTTATATTTTCTATAAATGCGATTACTATTAATGCAAATGCTCCTAATGCCCATATGCTTCGCATCTTTAATTTTTTTTTTATGGGTTAAGAATTAATCTCTAATTTTATATGCAATTACACCCTAAATAAATGGCCAAAATTTAAGTGTCAATAGCAGCAGAATCTAGATGATAACAATAATCAATAAACTAGGTTGTTTGATAGGTTTGTCAAAACTGCAGTGAAGGAACAGCAGCAAATGCGATTTTTATGTAACCTACAAATGTTCTAGGAAAAGGACTATATAGGCAGTTCTATCTTTGGACAGTAGCATCAACAGTAAATATAACGGCTCTTTACTTATCTAATCCACCTCCAAGTAAATTGAATATGGTTATAAAAGAGAAGATCTCATAAGCCAAATATTAAAGAGCGACACATGCTAAAGTCTGAAAATTTACCACTCGTTGTATTGTAAGCAAAATTCTCTCCTTCAATTGCTTCTTTGAGTATTGTATTTGTACTATCTGAGTAATTATGCTAAAGATTAATGTATAAGAGTAAGAGCAGCGGTTGAATCCTCACAATGTGATCTATCGTGTAGTAGGACAAATTGAAAGTTGAACTTGAAAATTCAAAGGAGTATCCCAAAGATACAAGTCTTAAAATTGAAACTAAATTCCTAGATAAACTAGAAATATAAAAGGTCATTTCTAAATTCAAAATAAAATCACTACTAAGAACTAATCTGTATGTTCCAATAGCTTTCATATGCGAGCACATCTTGTTTCCTGAATAGATATTTTGTTCACTTCTCATTGATTTCCACTAGTTCTGAAAACCCTGCAAGGAGTTTGAAATGTGGATTATAGAACCAAAATCAATCCACTAAGTGTTGTGATCCACATCAACCATATTAGATTCATAACAAATATATGGGAGTATGTTACATTTTATTCTTGAGTCAAGCCTTAAATTTGGCACGAACCCTCTTAATGCGTCCATTTTTTTATAGAAGAAGCACTTGGATTCCTTCTTAATGCCAGCTTGGGGAGGTAGAGGCATTTTACCTTTTCTCTTTTGCTTGTCTTGCCCTTTGTACTTATCTCGTGTTGCCATATGAGCATTTTCTCCTCTTTCCATTAGCAGCCTCTCTTCCTCTTGAACACATATGGTCATGAGTTTATTAATTAATCATTTTATATTATGCGTGTTGTAAGAGATCTTGAAAGGGACATACTCTTGTGGAAGAGTGTTCAAGATATAGTACACAAGAAAGGATTTTGATATTTCAACCTTAAAATTCTTTAGCTAAGCTACAATATCCCTCATCTTCATGATGTGCTCCTGCACATCTCTTATACTGGTAAGTTTTGATAATAAGAATTTCATAATTAGGGTCATGGCATGTGCCTTCTCTGAAGACTCAAATTGTACATTAGTAGCTTCCAGCAATTCATTGGCAGTGTTATACTGAATGACTGAACCACGAATACTAGCAGAGAGTTTTGTTTTTATGTACATCACACTGAGACAGTCGGACCGCTCCCATTGTGCATAAAGAGTATATTCAGTTTAAGCACTATCTTCAATAGGTTTAGGTGGCTCGTTTGACCGTGGAGCATAATCAAAATCCATGCACCCCAATTCGAGAAGAACTAATTTCCTTCATTCTTTATAGTTATTTCTATTAAGCTCAGGAACAATTATATCAGGACTAATTGTAGGTGGTAAGACTGCATCATAATCAAAGGAAAACTTATGTATCAATATATTGGAGGCAAATAAATTTAAATAATATTTTACCAATGTAAAACATGTTATAAAACATGAATCACATAATATCAAAAACTGCATGTGGGCTAAATTTCTATTTTAAATATATTCATAATTACTTCATGATAAAACTATAAAATTATATTTCCTTCCTTAATCCCTATGGGTTAATTAAGAAAGATAAAATAATATTTCACCCCAATTAATCACATTAATATATTGAAAATTCCTATGGGATAAAATCTATACCATTAACATGACTAATCACAATCATTGTCCCTTAACTATATGTGAATCATAGGCTCCTAATGTATATAGTTTAATATAATTAAAGGAAACATATCATCATGTTTGAGGAACATTGGCTAATGGAATAGGACATACATATTTGGTGTTTCTATATGCGGACATTGATAGTGCTTTGTTGATCCGTCCAAGGTTTTAGGGTTTTCTGCATTTGCAGATTTTCATCAATGGTTGGAGGCATGTCGATCTTTGCGTTTCCACAAATCAGTCTTGAATTTCGTACTAATTAATCCGTGAATGATAAATCATGATCGTCAATAAAATAAAACTTGACGATCCCAATTTATCATTCACAGATAAATTCATACAAAATCCAAGACCGATTTGCGGAAACATAAAGATCAACATACCTCTAGCCATTAATGAAAATCTGCAAATGCGAAAAACCCTAAAACCTTAGACAGATCCACAGAGCACAATTGATCTGCGAATATGGAAACACCATATTTGTATGTCCTATTCCAACAACTGATACCCCTCAAACTTGATGGTGTGTTTTATGTAGCAATTAAGTTTCGATTAAACGACCCACCATGCGATAACGGATTTGCATGGTCACACCGCCATTAGGATGAAAAACCCTTAAGATCATTCGGCATATTACTAATCGTTGGAGGTTAATCGAGCGGTGAAACTTTCGAGGTCTAAGGTTTTAGGGTAGATCATTTTAGGCTTAATTCCAATCAATTTGTTGGTCGTTTTTGCCGGATCTTGAAACTATGTGTTCATCTTGGCATTGTCTTCGAGACCTATTGATCAATTTGATCGAACCTAGGTTGTGGAAGAAAACCCAACAGTGGAACGGAGGCTGGTCGCAGCAGAGTAGCGATGAAAGAAGAAATCTCATGGAGAGAAAACCTCAGGCGCATGCAAGGGTTTGCAATGGGCACGGGCCATGCACGAGCCTATGGACAAGTGATAGGCATGTGTGTTGCACACCCCCAAGCGTAGCAAATGGTGCGAGTACATGCAAGGGTAGAATTGAAACTTCACTTGTAAGGGGGTAAAATACGATTTTGCCCTTTTGAACATAAAACTCATGTTTTACCCCTTACAAGTGAAATTCTAATTTTTCCCTTGTATGTGTAAAATTACAATTTTAACCCTTTACACGTGATTTTACTGTTTTGCCCTTACATGCAATTTTTGAATACTTTCTAGTGGAATTAAATGTGTGATGATCCATGTATATCTAATATACTCAAAGATGTTGTGGGTAATCTTCGATTAATTATATATATACGGATCACTAGACATTTAATTCCACTAGAAAATATTCAAAAATTGCATGTAAGGGAAAAATAGTAAAATCACGTGTAAAGGGTTAAAATTGTAATTTTACAGACAAGGGCAAAATTAGAATTTCACTTGTCGGGGTAAAACATGATTTTTACACCCAAAATGGCAAAATCGGAGGTGAGGACACTTGGAGTGCCATAACTTGGCACGCCGGGACACTTAAGTGCCATAACTTTAAAATGGTACACTTAAGTGCCATCATTGGAGTAAAATGGGACACTTAAGTGCCACTCCGGCGAAAATCCGGCCAAATGGCTGACGTAGCAATTTTCCGGCGAGTTTAGTCCAAAACGGCGTCGTTTTGCACGCTGACGTGTCGGAGAAAACGCAAAAACGACGCCGTTTCATGTCTACGTGTAAATAATAATATAAAAATTAATTAAATTATAAAGTATTCAAAAAATTAAAAAAAATTAAGAAAAATTTAAAAAATTAAGAAAAATTTAAAAATTAAGAAAAATTTAAAAGTTTTAAAAAATTAAGAAAAAAAGGGGGGTCGAACGGGGGGAACCGGGCGGGTCGAGGGCCGAGCCCGCGCCGCCGCCCTCCCCGCCATCGCCGGAAGGGCCGGCGACGGAGGGGGAGGGGTCGGCCGGGGTCGCCGGGCCGACCGACGGCGAGGGCCGCGAGCCCTCGCCGGATCGCGGCGAGGGCCGCGACCGTCGCCCCAGATCCGGGCGAGGGCTCGCGAGGCCCTCGCCGCCGACGGTTGGCCTCGCGACCCACGGCCGGGGCCGGCGACCCGGGGCCGACCCTCCCCACTCCGCCGCCGCCGGGAAGGGCCGGCGACGGAGTGGGGAGGGTCGGCCGGGGTCGCCGGGCCCTGGCCAGGGGCCGGCGAGGGCTTGCAAGCCCTCGCCCAGATCTGGGGCGAGGGTCGCGGCCCTCGCCGCGATCCGGCGAGGGCTCGCAACCCTCGCCGTCGGTCGGCCGGGGGCCGGCGACCCCGGCCGACCCTCCCCCCTCCGTCGCCGGCCCTTCCCGGCGACGGCGGAGAGGCGGCGGCGGCGAGGGCTCGGCCCCTCGGCCCGCCCGTTCGACCTCCCCCCCCCCTTTTTTTTTTTTTAATTTTTTAATTTTTTAATTTTTTTCTTATTTTTTTAAATTTTTAAAATTTTTTAAAATTAAACTTTTTAAAATTTTCTTATTTTTTAGTTTTTTTAATTTTTATGCTAATTTGGAGCTCCGGCGAGCCACGTAGGCAAACAATAATAATAAAATATTGCCACGTAGGATTTCCGGCAAGGGTCGCCGGAGGTGGCACTTAAGTGTACCGTTTTGAAGTTATGGCACTTAAGTGTCCCGGCGTGCCAAGTTATGGCACTTGTGCTGGACTTTTGCCCAATCGTAAATTTACATGCCCAAAGGGGGCAAAATCGGAATTTTCTGCAGCCAGGGCAAAATCGTGATTTTTCTCTATGTGGAGGGGCTAAATGATAAATTAGGCGGCATATGGTGGAATTGTAATTCTACATAGCGGGGGCCCCCACGGCATGTGTGCTGCACTCGGGAGCGTGCAATGCATGCACCCAATGTAGATGCTCGGCTATGTGTGATGCATGCTCCCACTGCTTGCTCATGCACACGCCCGTTGCAAGCCCTCCGACGCGTGCGCCATTGTTGGGCGCTTGGGCGCATGCGATGTCTTCTCTTCACAGGATTTCTTCTTTCGCCGCTACTCCATCGCGACTAGCTTCCGTTCCACCGCTAGGTCTTCTTCCAAAGCCCGTGTCCAATCAAATTGATCAATGGGTCTCGAAGACAATGCCAAGACAAATGCATAATTCCAAGATCCGACAAAAACAACCAACAAATCGACCGAAATTAAGCCTAAAACAATCTACCCTAAAACCCAAACCTGCGAAAGCTTCACTGCTCAATTAACCTCCGACGATCAGTAATATGCTGAACAATCTAAAAAGGTTTTTCATCTTAATGGCGGTGTATCCGTGCAGATTCGTTATCACATCGTTGGTCATCCGAATTTAATTGGAGGTTGAAATTTTGTTCTAAACCAATAAGGATCCGAATTTTACCCATATATAATTCAGTGAAAACATACAAAAATTCCAAAATTTTCACCAAGGCAGAGACTATAAAAAAGCTCTAATACCAATTGTAAAACTAAATCTAAATAAAACCTAATGATTTGGTTTATCATTTACGGATAAATTCGTACAAAATTCGAGATCAATTTGCAGAAACGTAAAGATTGACATTCCTCCAGCCATTGATGAAAATCTGCAAATGTGAAAAATCCTACAACCTTGAATGAATCCACGAAGCTCGATCAATCTACGAATATGAAAACACTAAATTTGTACATCATGTTCCACTAACGATATCCCTCAAACGTGATGATGTGGTTCACTTACGCCAACTTGCTATCTAAGTTTCTTCTCTTTAACACACTAAGGTCCAACATTTAATGCATTCTTATCTTCAAGTCAATAAGTCTCTAGATTAGCTTGCTCCTCAAGTTAGGCGTGCAGCCCCCTTCCCCTCCAAATTGGGCATGTGGTTCTCCCATTCTAAGGTGAAAATAGTTTTTAGACTTTGAAAATCAATGTCATTACCTTATCAAACAAGCTCGAAAAATTATAAAATTTTAATATGTTGTAGAGAAGACCTTAGAAAACATTTCTCATTGAGGAATTCAAACCAAATTCATTCTGTGGAAAGGGCAGTAAATTATTGAATACAACCCAAAAATTCGTCCATCAAGTAGATTCAACGGTCGAGAGAGAGAGACTCGTTTCAAAATTCAAATCTTCACAAAATTTTTTGAAATTTTAATATGTTGTAGATATGAATGTCATTTAAAAATTTTGTGCAGAAAGCATGTCCAAATTCAAAAACGAAAAAGTTTATAAAAATTCAAGAAAGTAACTTGGTTACCATTTTCACTATACTTGGTGGATTCTATGTGGTAATTGATTGGACCTTCGTCCCAACCATTTCACCTCAGAAAAATATGAAATCTAAGTATATTGTAGATCAAGATGTTTTAAATAAATTTTCTGAATGAATTTTTTCTAAATTCAAATCACAAAAAGCTCTATAAAATTGGAAAATAATGAAGGTACAGCAGTTTCGAAAATCAAAGGTAGCATATCTAATTGGAGAGAGGTAGCGCCGTACTTGGTCAAGAAGCATTAATTGTTGGACATTATTATCCTCCAAGTTTCCAACTAGGTCCTAATTTAGTTGGGATACGTCATCTTGCTCATTGAATGGCTAAATTCCAAGAGATATTAATGTGAACTTATCTTGAGTTCAAAATTTGAACTTGGCTTCTCTCTCTTTTCCTCTTAGGAGTGTGGCCCTTTCCATGTAGGCTCCAAAGTCCACATTTCACACTTAGGTATTTATGATATGACTAGGCCTAGGCTATAGGGACACATTTTTTCCACCCATCATTTAATGCGTTCACATTAGTTCACATTTGTTCATACTTATTTTTCTAAGAAAGTTTGACTAGTCCAAGTTTCATACTTATCTTCCAAGGCTAAAGCCCAACATGCCATGTGTCCATCTCGATCGATGCTCCTTAATTAACTACTAGACGAGGGTGTTAAATACAACTTGGAATATATCAATTTTGAAAGCTTTGTCACTAGACAGGGACTAATCAAGTTTGACCACAATTGACTATCTTATTTGCCCGAGGTTCGTGCCTAAGACATGATCGAAAGAAGTGGATGCAACCGGGCATAACCAATGAAATCAAGTTCAAACTCCTCATTTACCGTGTAAAGGGCTCGAAGTTGAGGATGTTACATAAAGCGTCTTTATTTTCAAAAAAAAAAACTAAAGTGGACATTGTTTCAAATAAGAGCCCAAAGTTGAGGGTGAGTATGGTCCGGATTGGGCCATCCCAACATCTAACCCAAGGACCAACCCACATAGTGTTGATCCTCAAATTTTTGTAACCAAAGACCGACCCCATTGAGTCTCGGACCGAGGATCGAATCGACTCTATGTGTCTAATCTGATTTCAAGGTCAACCTAGACCAACCAATAAATTTTTTGTTTTATTTTCCGTATTCCCTAAAAAGATAAACCTACTATGTGAAATTACATATCCATCAACGATGCAATGTTGATCAACCAAACTATAAACACCGGTACATATCCAATATAAATTTTAGATAACATAACAATATAATTTCACAGAGCCCAACTAGCACTGTTTCATGAATTTCTATTTGAAAAGAAAGAAAAAGTAAAGTGAAAAACATTAAAGGCCAAAAGCAACATGAGCTTAAACCATGCACCTTCATCCAATACTCAGCACAACAACTTTATAAACTTTATATTTAAAGAGAAATTCAAAGCAAAACTCTAAAAGAAACTTTGTCGTAGTGGAGCAAGAAAGTTTGAGGAATATAATTATCTACACATTGTTTTTTTCTTTCAATCAAAGAAGTGAACCCCTACCTAGTATCCTTTGAATCACTAAAGGAAGTCTAACATTACTAAGGAAGTATTGATTCTCGAATATAGAATTCTACACCAAATCCACACTACTAAAACTCCATGAAAAGATTTGTGGAAATCATACTTAAAACAAAAATAAGCATCCAAGTTCCAACATTAATGAATGACACTAATGACTTGAAGCAGCCGTTGAGAAGGTTTCTATTCAGGCTGATGTGGTGTTAATTGACCTTTTATAGCCAATGACTTTCAAAGTAATAGGGCAAGCCAGGCAAGGAGTGAGTGGTGAACGAGCGAGAGCATGGCGAGCATGAGCAGGGCAAGCATCAAGTGTTGCTCACGAAGAGGGTTTCTAAATTTCTAATTAGGGCTTTATACTTTCGGATTAACTCAGCAAAGAAAAAAAAGGATAAAAAAGAAAGAAGAGGACAGAACAGATTTTTGGAGGAGGAGGATTCATTGATGCCATTAATGTTAAGTTAGCGTTATAGACTTTATAATGGATAAAAGAATATTATATATAACATATTAAATAGATAAAATATCTAATATGAGATCGTTGAACCTATTAATTTTTTTCATAAAGCAACCAACCTCAAATTTTTTATTCTTCTTCTAAAATGGTTCAACCTATCCCTAGAGCCTGCATCACTTATAGAAGATTTCCCATAAATTTTGGACTTGAAACCTCACAAGACTTAACCCCCTACTGATTTTTATCACTTTAATACTTCGACAGTCGATAGTCATAATGTAAGCCGTTGTAGATACTACACTACTTATGTTATTGTGCAAGGACCTTTTGTAAAACGAGGACTCATGTCACGGTTGCCCTTGATTACTCCCATATTGTAAACTACTAAATTATCCTTCCCCCCCCCCCCTAAAAAAAGTTCAGATTTTAGATATGTTATATTCGCATTTTTATTTCATCTTAGTAAAATATAATAGATAGAGGGTAAAGTTCCTAGGCCCATCATCATGAGCATGCCACAAAATCATTCCTACTTTAATGATGTAGATACGCTAAAAGAGATGTCAGAGCACAAAAAAGAGTTATTTAATTTAAGAGTTGTTGGAAGGGGTAGCCTCCTCCATCTAGTAGCATACGAGAATTACATCGATGGAGTCAAGCTCTTGGTTGACAAGTTCGCTACGAGCGCCTTTGAGGACGATGGATAGGGATATCTTTCGATCCATGTCGCGTGTAAGATGGGTCATCTTGAAACAATCAAGGTGCTATGTTAACTTTGGCAAGATTGGTTAGAACTAGAAGAGTTGCTTACTTTTTATGAAGACCAAAATAGTTCATGTTGAGGCAAAGTACGGAAGGGCTTCCATAGGGAAGTACATATTTGGCAATCCCAAGCTTGAGAAGCTTATAAATGCGTTTGGTACTACTCTCAAAATTTCTAATCCAAATCATATTTTAATTATTTAATCCAAATCAGCTAAAGCCCTAGTAGTAGAACACCCACAGAAAATGTGATCAATAGAGTTCGGACGACAAGAGCATAAGACATACTTAGCGTCAGAGATTCTGTCATAGGTAAGGAGCATGACCTGAGTGGGTAATCTATTTCTAGTGATCAACCACAGCAGGAACCGGTACCGAGGGACTAGCATGTTATTCCAAATAAAAAGAGCCCAATGCATAGGTTGCCCTCTCGGGCGAATGGCGTCCCAAGCAGAACCAGCAGAGAAGGTCCCTGATGAATGGCCCAACCAGCAAAAACGATCAGGATCACCATCGAGTAGAGGGAGAGGGTCAGTCCAAGAGAGTATAATGTCCAAAACTCTGGATGTCTCACTTGAGAGCGCCATAAAGTCCGCAACTGAGGCTTGCCTAGGAAGACGTCAGCAATAAATGTCTGTATCCGAAAATAAAAGATTGAGCAGTCCTTCGGGATGCCAATTGTCAAACTAAAAGGAAACAGAACAACCATTCCCCACTTGCCAACTAAAGAGTTGGCGGAGCTGAAGACGAAGGTCTAGCATATTTTGTTCATTATAATAGATTTTATATAACAACTATCTAAAATAACAGATTAGGATCAATCGAATATATATATAAAATATCCTAAACACGTCTCTACCAGGCTTCTCTGTTATTTGGGCATTCCCACAACCCATCCGCGCCACCACGTCCAAACAAAGACTACCCCTAATCATTCTAACTTTTCGTTAAAAAACCATCTTTCTTGAATCGGCGCCATGCCAAAAGATGCTCGACATTGGACACACAGGTGGCTCTTGATTAAAGAAAGACTGTTGCGTTCGATTTCCAAAATCTTTGAGCATCGAACCCTGCGATAGTGGTGTCCAACTGCGCATGGCGCTCCCACAGAAAAGCAAAGGACTAAACAGATGGAAGCCAATTTCCATGAAACCAATCAATCAAATAATAAAATAAGAAAACCGAGGGCCCCACCGCCTCCTTCTCCGCAATTGCCTCATCTCTCATTTGCTTTGCCCACAAAGCTGAAAATTAATGTAATATTCTTCGGTTTTTTTTTTTTTGGTCAGTATGTAATATTCTTTGTTGACCCACCAAAAAGAAAGTCATGCCTCATGGTAGACAGAATATGCCGAGAAGATAAGAATATCGAACAAAATCTTAACTGTTGCGAATGCCATTTCCTCGAAGACACGGCCGGGTATTTTATAGGGAGCCGACGAAGTAGCTTACCTTTTAAGCACCTTCATCTTTCTAATATTCTACGAAAAAACAGCAGCACCTGCCTCCTTACGCCAAATTCTAATGGCTTCTTCTTCTTCTTCTTCTTCTTCTTCTTCGAAACCCAAGAGAAATTACGATGTTTTCTTGAGTTTCAAAGGCACCGATGTTCGCAAAAATTTCCTCGGTCATCTCTACACAGCTCTAGACCAAAATGGTATATATACTTATATTGACAGCGAGGATATGAGGAAAGGAGAGCAAATATCACAAGCGCTCCCAAAGGCAATTGAGGAATCGCAAATCGCGATCATTGTTTTCTCTGAAGACTATGCTTCCTCACAGTGGTGTTTGGAAGAAGTGGCGAAAATCATGGAGTGTAAGGCACAAAAGGACATGATTGTGTTGCCGGTGTTTTACAAAGTGGAGCCAAGAGAAGTGAGAAAGAGTTACGGAAAAGCTATGGTTAAGCATGAGTCCAAGTTTGGGAAGGACTCAGAGAAAGTGAACAAATGGAAGGAGGCTCTCTTTAATGCCGGTAGCTTGTCTGGGTGGGACTTGAATGATGGGTGAGTCATAATTGATGCGACTCGCTACTTTGTCCCTGGTTTTATATGTTGAATCACATCTTCACTCTTTTTATTTTTTGGATAAACATAAACTTTTCTTTGAATTGCTGAATCCATGTGTTAAGCCCTTTCTGGCTTTTTGTCAGAGATGAAGCGAAGCTAATAAAGAGGATTGTGAAGGAGATCTGTAGGCAACTAGACCGAATACCCCTACATGTTGCTAAGCATCCAGTTGGGATTCATCCTCGAGTGGAAAAGCTGGTATCAATGTTAAGTCTTGAGTCTAATGATGTTCTCATGATAGGATTATGGGGACCGGGAGGTATAGGCAAGACAACTTTAGCGAAAGCCCTTCACAATGCCATTTTTAGACAATTTGAAGGTTCTTGTTTTTTAGCAAATGTTCGAGAAGCTTCAAAAGATTCCAAGGATTTAGTTCCTTTGCAAGAAAAATTGTTGTCCAAAATATTGTTGGGGAAAAGATTCACGGTGTTTAGTGTTGATGAAGGTATAAATTTGATTCAATATAGACTTTGCTATAAAAAAGTTCTCCTTGTTCTCGATGATGTCAATGATGTAAAACAATTAAATGCTTTAGCTGAAGATTGTGAGCGGTTTGGTAGAGGAAGCAGGATCATCTTTACGACGAGAGATAACCATTTGCTAACTTCCCATGGGATAGATATAGATCACATTTATGAGGTTAAAACTTTGGAGCATTGTGAAGCTTTTGAACTTTTCAATAGGCATGCTTTTCTAAGAAGCAACAAAGGAGTAATACGAAGAAATCTGGTGGATAGTGCTTTGGATTATGCTAATGGTCTTCCACTAGCACTTGAGGTATTAGGCTCTTTCCTATGTGGTAGAGGAGAACGTGAGTGGAAAAGTGCCTTGAATAATCTTGCTGATAGTCCTAACAAAAACATTAATGACGTTCTTAAGTTGAGTTACGAGGGACTAGAGGACTATGCAAAGGATATCTTCCTTGATATTGCCTGCTTCTTCAAGGGGAAATCTACAGAATACATTATGAAAATTCTTGATTGTTGCGACTTTAAAACAATTATTGGAGTACAAGTTCTCATTGAGAAGTCCTTGATAATTGAAGAGAATTGGACCCTATAGATGCATGACTTGATTCAATTGATGGGCACGGATATTGTTAAACAAGAATGTCGTGATGATCCTGGAAGACGTAGTAGGATATGGCTTAATGATGATATTCATGATGTTTTGTCCGGGGGCATGGTAAGATTTGCTGATTTGAATATTGATTTTACACTCTTATTCTCCAACTTTGTATATTAATTGCAGTTGGTGTTCTATAAATACAGGGAACAAATGCAGTAAAAGCCATAGTTTTGGATTTACCCAAGACCGAAGCGATATACATTGGTCCTAATGCATTTAAAAACATGAGAAGATTGAGGATGCTCATCATGATAAATGTGCATAACTCTTTTCAAGGTCCCGTCCGTCTTCCTAATGAACTAAAATGGTTTGAATGGCCTGAATGTCCTACTTGGATTCCGGAATTTTTCTCTGGTCCAAAGAAGTTAGTTGGACTTGATCTGCACAAAAGCAACATCCCTATAGTGAGGGAGCAATTCAAGGTGCGCATTTAAATGAATACTCTTCTTCCTTCTCTTCTATATATCAACATCTATATGCCTATGACTATGAAAGTCGATCAACTACAGGATCCAACATTAGTGGATCTTCCCGTTTTAGGGACACCTTCCTATGTGAATGTTGATGTTGATTCGAACAAAAAAATATTCAAGAAAAAAGTCCCATCTCATTTTCACTATTTTACAAGTACTGAAAATCGTAAGAACAGTGAATTTAAAGCATCGGTAACTTTTGAGTACCCAAAATTAAAGCAAAAGCTTATTAATTATATAATTTAAAGATTGAATGAAGACTGTGCTGGAATTTTTAATATACATGAACTGAGGATTTGATTCTTAAGTTTCTTTTTTTTTTTTTCAGAATTTTTATGTCTTTGAAATGATAGACTCTTGATATGTTGTTAAATGTTCTATACTAAATAGCAGAGATGATCGGACCATACTCAGTTTCAAAATTATTTATAGAAAAAGCAAGAGATTGTTGTTGCTCATTTGCTTTGGTCGCAATGAGTGTGTTCCCATTGTTTACTCTCCGATTGAAAGAAGCAGGTAATGAAAATAGATTTGTAAGGCAAAATACACTGCAAGTGTCAAAACTTGGCACGGATAGACACTTAAGTGCTAAAACTTCCAAAGAGTACACTTAAGTGCCACTTTTTTTGAAAATTGGACACTTAAGTGCCGAAGCCGACGAGGGTAACAGTAAATCCGACGTGACTTATTTTAATAATATAAGTGGTCACGTGGCTTGCTAGAATGTTTACTTAGCAATGAATGTGCAACATGACATTGATTTGCCCCTAAATTTATTAATTTAATATTAATTAAAAATAAATTAAAAAACTAAATTATCATTGAAAAAAGGGAGGTAGCGGTGTTCAGCGAGGGTCTCCACAGCCCTCGCCATCATCGCTGCCACCCCACCATTGTAGGCCCTCGTCAGGGGTTGGTCGCAAGCACTAGTCGAGGGTCGACCAAGGTCACTAGCCATTGCCTAGGGCCTAGCGCCTAGCGACCCCAACCGATCCTCAACCCATTGTCGTCGGCTCTTTCTAGTGATGGTGGGGTGACCCTCAACCCATCATCCAATTTCTTCTCCCGCTTTTTTAGAACAAGGCTTGTGGAGCACAGCTCCATAGAAGAGCCTTACCCTTAGTGGTGCTAGCACGCTACATCTAGCACTTTGAGTAAGGGGGCTCGCTTCCCTAGTAGTGCGCTGAGACTTTCAAGCGGAGAAGTGAATAAGGAGCTCACTTCACTAATTCAAATTTATTTAAACCTAAATGTACTCTAAAGTTGTACGTGTACATGTAATTATATTTATATTTATATTTATATTCATATCATCTGCACTATTATATAAAGCAAAGAGGACCTTTCTTAGAAATCTCAATTTTGTGCACAGACGTAACCCATGTTCATATAGTATTAGATGTATGAAAAGTCAATTGCTTTTTTCTCCCAACGCCTTGAATTAGACAAACTTTGTGGTCTTTCAATTTTCCTGTCATGCTCGTTGGTCCCACTGACGTCGGATTGTGTTGAATGCACAACTAAAAGAAGGCTTTTTCGATCTTAGTGAGGTGAAAAATACCCACTACGGAGGATAGGAAGGCCAGGACTAGAAAATTTAGGCCTCCCTTAACCGAATCACCACCTTGGGAAGCCAGCACTCTCCCGATCACTCGTAAACTCTAGAAATCCACCAAAGGGATAGAGAGACGGACAAAGAAAGACTAACAAGGAACAATACCCACGATTGAAACTTCATTTGATAAATCAGCTGTGTTTATAATGAAGGACCCGCGGGGTATTTATATGGCTAGAAACCTAGGATACCTTTGAGTGACCTCCAGGTAAAGAAAATATGAAATTTAAATAAGCAACAACATTGTCAAATTTCTAATCATGATCAAAAAAATCCTAACTATATTATTATACATATAAAAAAAATACATTGTATCCCTACTATTAAAATCACAAATTAAAATCACAAGAGAGAATTTTGAAATGTCCAATCTAGATCCAAAATACTTACAATATCATTCTCCCTCCGTCAGAAAGACTCGTCCTCAAGGCCAACTTGATGAAGCACTTGTAATTCATTAGACGGTGAAATTACATACTTCCCACGAAACTAACTTTTGTAACTGCCTGAGCTCTTTCTTCAGACTCTTCCTTATCTAACTACTTGATTTCCTTAGCTTTTTCTTTAGCATCTCCACTAAATTGACGCATAGTGGGTAATGGGGTAAGATCCAAAGGACTTAAAAAAGATGCTTTTGATTCACAATTTCAAATGGACATTTTCAGTAGTTTGACTCACAGAATTATTTTATGCAAATTCAGTTTGAACCAATAACAAATCCATTACTTAACATGATTTCCAATAAAACTCCTTAATAAATTGCTCAAAATCTGTTAACAGCTCCATGTGCTTGAGGATGGGTAGCAGAACTAAACTAAAGATTGAATCCCCATATTTCGCCAAAATGTTGTTGGGAGTACACAGCAAAAGTCCAATACCTTCACCCGGGGAGATTTATCAAGAAAAAAGCCGAAATCCGAGTCCATCAATATATCCAGTTGAATCCACATTCACTCAAAAATTCAAGTCAATGAGTTACAGGTTAATTAGGATATTGCTTCACGCCACATCAATTTTCTGATATAGGATTTCTCTAATACAATTCATTCGTACATGCATCCTAGCAAATGCATATCAAAAGTGACTCATAAACTTGACACGACAGTCAAGAGGGTTGTCTTTGGAATACCTTGTATGCACAGAATCCACGAAAAATAAAGCTTAACAACCTGTAACGCGTCAAGGGCCTTACTATAGGGTGCAAAATGTGCCCTTTTTCAAAAAAAGAAAAAAGAGAAAAAAATCGATCAACAAACCACCATGACCTGTTAAGTGATGACTATGAGAAATT
The DNA here is from genome assembly GCA_017140255.1 of Eucalyptus paniculata subsp. matutina. NCBI lineage: Eukaryota > Viridiplantae > Streptophyta > Magnoliopsida > Myrtales > Myrtaceae > Eucalyptus > Eucalyptus paniculata. The sequence continues at coordinate 31,879,183 of CM029442.1, read as the reverse complement.
CCCAAGCTTTCACTGCCTTTGCGGGATCTACAGGCTGGTGATTGCGAATCTCTACAAAAGATTCCAGATCAGTCAAGCGCCACCTATGTTTGCTTAAATTGATGTGATGAATTAGTTGGCAAAGGATTGACCATGGCTCATATGCTCCCACTTGAGGTTACACTCTCTGAATTACAAGTATCATTTCTGCATAGGTATGTTGTGGACGTGAGCACGCCACTTTTAGTGTGTTGTGAAATGACGAGTTTTGTTCTTTTTTCTTCTTCCACTTTTGGCAAAATCACAAGGATTAGCTACTGAACTCACATTTATAAGTGGAAGGGAGTGCTCTATATACACCATATGATCATGTGAATTTTGACCACATGTGGCTTGAATTATCATCGAGTGATTTTTCTTTAAAAAATAGAGCCAGAATTTGAATTAAATATTTATCTCAATTCTTTTTTTTCCATTTGGAATGTTTTTTGCAGGACTTCAAAAAATTGAAGTTCATCAATCTCAGTGAATGCCAATCAGTAGTTTGTATGCCGGATCTTGATTGTACTCCAAATCTCGAGGAATTGGATCTCCACGGATGCAAAAACTTGGAAAGAATTCCTGATATTCCAGATAAAATCACAGGCTTGCGAAAAATTTATCTAGATGGGACTTCAATTAAAGAACTTCCTGCATCCATAGAAAATCTTCTATCTTTGCAGGCTATGCATTTAAAAAATTGTAAGAAATTGACAATCCTTCCATCCAGCATTTACAGGTTGCAAAATCTTGGAATCTTGAGGCTTGATGGCTGTTCAAAACTAACCAAGTTTCCAAGCAAGGGGGAGGATTCGAGTGATTCCCATACGAAGACAGGATTTCCTAATTTATGGAGTCTAAACCTCGGGAAATGCAAACTATCGGAAGTAATGTTCTTGGAAAATCATTACTGTTTTCCTTCCTTAAGCAATTTGAATTTGTCGGGAAACAATTTGACCGACCTTCCAACATGCGGACATCTATATGAGTTGGACCATTTGAATGTTTCGTATTGCCACCAACTACAAGAGATCCTTGAGATCCCTGGGCAATTGCGTAAATTATGGGCAGATGGTTGCAAATCTCTAAGCAAAATTCCCTCCAATATATGCAACATCAACCATATTCAGTTATCTTCATGTCATCAACTGGTCCATAATGGGTTCACCATGGATGATTTGTTCAAGCCTGAGGTTAGTCTCTCTCTCTCTCTCTCTCTCTGATTTACACGGAGTCCTGTACAAGTTGGCTGCACCAAGTGTGTATATTTTAAAAGGCTGAAAATCTTGGATCCGTGGGCTAATTAAGAAAAGCAAACATATAGAAAGTAATTCTGCATATAAATGTTGTGGAGATGGCTATAAGAAACACAAAGGATATACTCTCTATCTATAGAACTCTAGTTTGCTGTGGAACTCCAAGGATCACCCAAATGAAATACTTCAGCAACACACCTTCATCCAATTACAAAATCTTCAATATAACATATCATGTTTCCACCAATTAAGTACAAAAAGCCCTTTTAATGTTAATACTAATTATACCTAGATTCTAGGACTATCCCTTTAATTTTTTTTCTTTTTTGTCTATCTTACTCTAACTCTCAACTCATTTTCAAATTTTTGCTTTGCCTCTTTGCAAAGCGTGGGAATCGAATCCCACCCTTGAAACTAAACGTCCCCACCCTCAACCCCTTGAAAAGGCGGGGAATTGAACTCTCCACCTCTCCCTTCCCATGTGAGAAGGGTGGCTACTAGGGCAACCTCTAGTAGTTCCCTTTAATTCATCGAAACACCCCTTTTTAGGTGCCTATTTTGAAAAATTATCTAACAGTCTACATCTATGACAGCAACTTCTTGCCAAAACTCGTCATGAAGTTCTTCTACCTGGAGGAGAGATGCCAAGATGGTTGCTCCCTGACAAAGAGGGTTACATATATTTCACAGCTTCAAAAGACTTGTATAAGAAGTTTCTAGGATTAGCTTTCGGTGTTGTATTCCAAGCAAAAGATGGAGAACGGCCAGTTGAATTTTGTCTAGAATCATCCGTTAATGGCTCAGTGGCTAAAGAAATCATAAGCACTTTCAGATCATCAGATTTGGAAAATGTGTGGCTTGACTATCGTGAAAGACAGCAGTTGTGGCCTGACTATCGCACAACATATGACTGGAGTCATTTCCAGTGTAGCATTAGAGTATTAAGTGGTGGAAATGTGAAAAAGTGTGGATTTAGGCTAATATGCAAGCCACTAGATTATGATTTGGAGGTTCTGCTTCAAGATGATCAATCAGTGGATCCAGCTTTACTCTATGAGATTTGGCATGAAAATGATCAAGCAAACACAGAGGAAGAAAGTTCAAGTGAATTAGAATATTTACTGGATCTTAAAACTGGCTCAGAAGAATATAGTACAAGTAATTTAGTCCAGGAAGGGTCGAACATGGCTGATGTCTCACCTCAGGTCTCTCTCTCTCTCTCTCTCTCTCTCTGATTGGTACAGAGTTTTTTCAAGTTGGGTGCCCTGTGTGTTTGTTAATGCAAAAGCAGAAGATGCTAGACAAATAAACAAACTAACATAAGGTGATTCTGCACCTATTTGGAATAGCGGAGGCTAGAGCATGAAGATAATTAAACTAGCATAGAGGAAGATAGTTCGAGCAAATTAGTCCACAAAGGATTTAAAATGGCTGACTTCTCAATTGAGGTCTCTGTCTGTAAGCGAGCAGGCGGACGCGGACCGTGTCGTTATGGAGTGTATGTGGGGCATACTATGTACAATGCAAACCAAAAATTCTACGCAAACAAACAAATCTATTATGAATTGATTCTACACATATATGTAATAGTGGTGGCTACAACATTTGCAATGGAATGTTTTCTATCGAATGAGTATTGTATACATCAACATCTTTAATTATTATATAACTCTAGCTATGTTTGAATCACAAGGACAACTTAAATCAAACTCTTCTAACAATTTTCCAATGTAACAGAGGTGTCGTTATTCCCGAATTTCTCCCGAGTATCGAATTGTTCGCTCTGGAGGAGAGATGCCAAAGGAGTTTGTCCTTGTTGAAGACGGAACCATATCTTTCATGGCTTCACAGGACCTATATGACAAGTTCTTTGAATTGGATCTTTGTGTTGCTATCAGTGTAGGAGAAGGAAAAAAGGAAATATCTTTCGACATTGTGCCACATGTTAATGAACAAAGGCGGAATGTGCTATCAGGAACTCTTGGTTCTTTTGATTCAGATCAAGTGTGGATTCAGTTTTTCAAACCTAATTGGCTGTGGGGAGTTTTGGAGGGAGGAGTTGATTTTGGTCAATTTGAAGATAGTTATTTAAGATTTAGCCTTAGACTTAGAGTTTCGGGTGGAACTCTGATGAAGTTGGGATATTTCATAAGATGCAGACGATTAGAAGATGATTTGAAGGTTGTGCTTGAAGACAATCAATTGGTAGATCCAGCTGCACTCCGTGAGGATGTTGATGATGAGTGGGGAAGTTTTTCAGGTCCATACATCCCATATGTGATATAGTATAGAGGAACTGGAAGCCAGTGAAACAGATTAAATGGGAAGGGGCGAGTGGAATACTTCTTGGCTTGCAGATCTTCAGGAAGCAATCATCAAGCCAGTGAAACAAATTAGGGGTCGAGGTTGTTGCACATCCATTGAAAATACACAGGAAGGCATGATTAAACTGAAAAGATGCATGGCGAAGATGATCTTCTTCTGCAGCAAAGGCATGATAACCATCATTGGAGCAACTTGGAATGCAATTTGCACCAATTTTTATGTTAGTCTAGTCCTGTTGGATAGTTTATCACCACCTATGACTCCATCAAGAGAAATCGGTGTAAATGAACATTTGAACTCAAAGTGACGTTCCATAATGTTTTTTTTAGGATATTTGTTAAGTTCAACTAAGGCGGATGCTTCTTTTGTTCATGAGACTTGCAATCACAGTTTCTTGGGATATCTCAATCACAAGACACTCTTACTTCACTAATTACTGGAGTCCTTATGGTGCAAATATATAGCAAGTGTTTGTTTTTCATATTTCCTCATCAATCAGATCATAATCTCATCGATACATCTCATATTCTTCACAAACTTGCTTAGTTACATATCATTACTGGTTTTATATTGATATCCTAAGTGTTTGTAAACATGAAAAGGAACACTCCCAGCAAAGTGTCTTTCCATGTCCGTGTTAATTCCTTAGTTTTAACACAGTTTTAAGCAGCAAAAATCTTGTACTCTGAAAGAGAATTTCCAAGAGATTCGTGACCTTCAGCTGAAGCAGCGATCTCACGCACCAATCTCTCTAGTCGATGTAATCATTGATGATTGATGAGGCAGAGAGATAGAGGGTGATAAGAGTCCCTTGGAATGCTCTGTTCAGTCCAAAATTCCACGAGTTTCGAATGAACAAAATCATCCGTGACTTTGAGTGATGGCTTAGCCAAAGAGTAAGAGTTTAGACCTTCCAAAGCCATTGAAAACTACGTGAACAAGATTATCTCCTATCGCCAGCGCTTGTACTCTTTCTCTCCCCCTCCCCACCCCCCCCCCCAACCCCAACCCCAACCCCAAAAAAACCAAAGAAAAAAACAAAAGAAAAACTAAACCCATCGTTTAATTCACGGGTTTAAATCTTTTGATTACTAGTTTTGTGAAATTAGTTATCTTTTTTTTTTTTTTTTAGTGTTTTTCTAATGCATAGTAGCTTGTTGCAAAGAAGATGACCTTCTTCAAAGGTTTAGAAGTACCAACTATGAATGCAAAGTTGAAGTCAACTCTAGAAAATAATACTTAGTGGAAGACTAATGGAGCCTAAATATTCGCAAGAGAGACAATAGAGCATTTGGGGAAGTTTCTGTTTGTATTTGAAAATTCATGAAGTTCTTGTTATGTACTGTTTGAGAAGGTAATCTTGTTGCGGTTTTGATTTCCTTCACATTTCTGTTCATTGCTAGAATTGATTGTTGGGGTTGACAATGCAAATATTCTGATTTTTAATTGCTGATACGCACACTTTTAGAAAACCCAATCTTAGAGCACCAAGTTGTCTTCAATTGAACCCGAACCTTCTAGAAAGTTGTAGAGCACACTTACAACTTTCAAATGCCTTTTATTTCATACAAATTTCTTGTCGATAGGTCTATTTTTCATTTTTCCTAGAGTAGAATTTAGAATTAGGGTCAAATTCGGACCCCTGTTTTTACCCCCTCTTTAGATAGACCTTTGTTATTTTTGTACTATCTTTCCTGTAAGGATTCTCAACTTGGACCCTTAACAAAGTTTGTTTGCCATTCTTTTATCTACGTTGTGGTAGAATATCATCATTTTTATACTTCATTTGGTATGATAAACCTTGGTTGCAATGATGCGATGTCCTGCTGTCTTGGTAATTTTTTGATGCGCAGTTGCCTGTTGTCTGATTTTTATAAAATCATGCTTAGCTCTTTTAGAGAAACTTTCTTCATGAAAGCTGTTTCATATTTTGTCATGCATGTTAGGTAATTTTTTCATAGATAGACCATCAAGGGGTATTATCCGATTTTGCTAACTTGCTATGATTGATCTGAAAATTTCTGTTGTGAACTTTTGGTTGTGATTGCTTAGTTAAGCCTTTTAGGCTAGCTTGTGCATGATATTAGGACATATCATCTTCATGAAAGTTGTTTCAAATCCTTTAATCTTTGTTGTCAAATGATTTTCGACAAATGACTCCTTCAAATTACATCTTGAAACCACTTTGGTTTATGTGATGCTTCCAAAAGCAAACCTTTTGAAATTTATTTTTCAATACTTGATTTGACTTAGGAAAAATCATGGTTTGGACCATATTTAAAATGCCTACAATGCTTATGAGTACATCTATGCGAGCCCTTCCATAGCCTAGATATTCCTTAGTCTAAAACGTCTTCAAATCTCTTTGAATTTTGATTTGACACTGCAAAAGTCATAGTTTGGACCGTATTTAAATTGTCTACGATACTTGTAAGTGCATTTATGCGAGTCCCAAGCTAACATTGGCAATTAAATGTGTTCCATAACTAAGATGTCAATTTATCTCAAAAACATTATTTTTTGTTATTAATGACTTTAAATTCATCTTGAAAGATCACATGTAACCCTTTCATGCATATAACCACGCCATTCATTAAAAATGTTTATGTTTGTGATTAGTGCATGCTTTATGATAAATGACCCGCCGACGGTTCACTCACTTGATTGATTATTTGGGAAACAGGGTCTCAAAGGCCTACCTATGTGTTTAATTCATGCTCGTGCATGTGAGTATTAGATGTATGTTAGGGCGATGCATGACACCGAGGAAAAGTCATAGGGAATCACATAGAACATCTTTTTAGGAACTTACAAGTGTTATTGACCATAAAAGAACACAAATGGTCAATAATGGTTATAAGTCATAAAATGAACTTGGATAGGTGTCTAAAAGGACCCACGCATGAATTACAAAGGCCGATCCCAAGGCTCAAATTTGGTTGATTTTAAATCTTGTTTAGTTGAATTGATTAAAACTTTGCCTTATGCCGTATTTTTTATTATTTTGATGTGTACAATTGTTTTTTTTTTTTTTTCCATTGTATATACCTAGTTATAGTTCTTAGATTAGGTATTAGATTAGGATCTCGAATATGGTGGAAGGTCGATGTCCATTCCGACCACGTTGTTATACCATTCATCCCCCACATGTCTCGAGTTTCCTTTGTCTATATAAAAATCGGACGAGTTGCGGATTCCTTTCTTTTATGTCCTTTCATTTAATTTCTCTTTTTATCTTTCTTAGGATTGCATGATAGATTAAATGTCACGCTCCAGAGTTCCGAGCGCGCGCACATCCCTCGATGGTCAATAAAATTGCGACGTCCTAAGACGCATCGCCAATTCATTCATTTTAATGCATATGCGGAAGCGAACAATAACCCCTAATAGCAACCAACACGGGATAGAAAAGCAGGAACAATTTCACAACCAAAACACGTTTATAAACACACCGGTTTATATACAAAGATCTACAACCAAAAGTCTATTCCAAAAAGATCAGCCCTCAAAAGGAAACTATCTTGCGACCCCCTAGTCGAATACATTCACCAACCCTTCAGACCCCACAAGCTCCGGGGGCACCGGGTCCACTACAGTACCATCAAGATGGTCAACTGTACCCTCGCCAAAAGTGGCATCGACTATCGTAGCTGGGACCTCAAAACCTTGGAGGGGACCAACTCTATATTCACTTAGCCCGCAACAAAATTACACCTTAAATCGATAAAGTACCCTCTCAGGTAAGCCCTCATCGACCTAGACGGTGGTCACTACGAGCTCATAGACCCAAACCCCGTGGCCTCTAGGAATAGGGAAATCAATCACCAACTCAGTAACCCTCCGAGGCTGACTATAACGAACCAGCAAGGCCGCCATCTAAAGACCTGAAAAGATTAAGCCCACGACGAGGTGAGACAATGTCTCAGCAAGTTTACCCCCTAAACTATACGCCTAAAGGCAGTCTATACATACAAGACAGAGGACTTACCTCGCCTCATTTTCCTCCTACACGTCAGTACAATTCATATACTCAATCAATCAATCCAATCAATTCAATCGATCAATCAATCCCTCAATTCAATCAATTCAATCGATTAATTCAATCAATACACTCAATACAATCAATACAGTCGATCCAAGGGTCCCGATTATAAAACCAAATTGTTATAACACGTCCCATACCGTGCCACACAATTTTTCCCCATAATCCGGCGCTTTAATTTCAATCAATCACACGATCCAATTTGATTATTGCTCACATAAGCATGATCTACCGACACACATCGGTCTTCTGGCGTAGCCAGGCTTCGTCTCACTCCTTTGAGCATGGCAACATCCACCGATGCACATCAGGGATGGTATTCCCGAAGGAGCATCGGTCTAGAATCTACTGCGACTGGCATCTGTTGTCCAGGGGTATCCCATATAGGGGTAATGTCCTACCGACACACATCAAGGACGGGTTCACTTAGCCATCACACAATCAATCAATCCCGGCCAAGGACATTATGCTTTGCAATTAAATGCCTCAATTAAAATAATGACTTGGCCTATTTTCTTTGTATTAAAAACATATGGTGAAAATAATAGTGTGGATACACGGTCAATTTGAATTAGAAAAATTGATATCCTCCATTTTAAAATCCCACTGTTCAATATAGTATTTAAAACAATTTTCGATGTCAAAACCTAACACCCGGACTTTCTAATTAAATATCAAAATTTCACAATTTTGGAATAAATAACCAAAATTCCAATCACAACTCAATTTGCACAAATTAGCACTCAATTGGATAAACTAAGCACACCATTGCAATCGGTATGAAATTCCTGTCACCGGCTATCCCAATATAATTTCCAGAAAATATTAAATAATTAAGTAAATACAAAAAATAATTAAAAAATACCAAAAATCCAATAAATGAAAACCTAGGCCGAAATGCTAATCTAACCGTCTAAATGGGCCTAGAAAATTTCCGAACCTATCTAGATAAATAACATAACCTCATTAGCCCTTAATTAGTCTATTCTAAACACCTAACATGCATAATTAAGTGATTAAATCATTAATCCAATCTAACTAACCACATAATCCCTAACTAGCATAAACTAATCACCCATCAGACATCATTAACTCTCTAAGCAGAGTTTAGCAAGTAAACTCACCGGTTTTACGATCCGATGAATTCACAATGACGGCAATGCGAAGGCGGGTGACAACCAAGCCTGCAACGACACCAACCAAGGCCCGAAAGAGACCTAAAACGGGCCTCGAAGACCTCAACCTTTGTTGAAGCTTCGGCTCTGCTCGTGGCTAAAGGAGGTGGCTCGGTTGGGCTATAGCAGCTAGGAACAGACCAGGCGGGCGGTAGCGGCTACAGCAGACAACGACAGTTGCTAAACGGCGGCGGAGACGTCTCAGGCGACCTTGATGATGACCAGGGTGGCTTGGGGGATGGCGAGGAGGCGTGAGAAGGAGGCGGGACACGAGCAGGGTCGACGAATAGCTCACAAGGCTCGAGCGGCACGACGAGTGTGCAACGATGCTAGACGGCGGCAGGGGCGGTCTACAGTGAAGGGGGGCTCTCTCTGATTTCTCTCTGCAATTTTGAGCTCCAAACTTGCTTAACAATTGATAAAGGTGGCTGAATGAGGAAGAAGAAGCCAGCTGAAGAGAGAGGGGGACCACCAAGCCTAAATATCAAGCCAAAATGCTCATTGCTTGCCCCCACCACTTCAGCCCTATCCTTAGCCTATTTTCCCTCACAAAACTTCCCCAACAAGCCTTGGTATAAGCTGAAATGTTGCACCCCCTTTGGGCCTACGAATTTGTATATTTGGCCATCAAATTTCATTCAATTTCCCTCCACTTCTCCTCCAATTTGATCCAATTGAAGTCCCAAAAATTCAGCCAAGGTGTCATCATCCCTCTTATGATTTTTCCTCATCAATTGAACCAACTTGGCGGCCAAAAATGCGACCAAAAATGGCCCTCTAATTTTCTCAGTCCAAAATAACCTTACTTTGAATTTTCGCCGAAATTCCCGATTTGTAGTAAAATCTTCAAATGATGAGTCAACGTTCCTAAAATTAATCATGACATAACAAAACTTTCAATTTCTGAAATCGAGTTTAAATTCACGGTTAAATTCAACCAAGCGTGATTTTAGCGTGACCTAGCCTACTGGGTAGCTTTTAGAAATTTTTAACGTAATTGACCCGTGGTCGATTATTTTCAAGCTACATTGTACATCTTCGACACATTGGCGACTCTTGATTGTCATGAAAATCTCAAGGTTTCAAATATGGGCACAGGGTACAGAAATGACAGAAAAATCGGTATAGTGCCATTCGATAGAAATTTTGCAATCAAATAGAATCACCCACACACTAATCACATATCTCTGTCGAATCGACCTATTTCAGGCCTCTGATCGAATTTGATAGTGCCATAATGACCCTTACAAATTAGCACGATCGAGCAATCGATTTCTAGTCAAATTCTCAAGTTTATTGCATTAAAATCCTTTAACGGCTTCACCAGATAAACTGATTATCTCGTGAATGATCAGCTCAGAATAAAAGACTATAGGCACGTCGATAAAAAGCCCAACTTATTCAATTGAAAACAGAACTTGAAAATTAGGCTATCACATTAAATGCTTTCCTTGGTTGTTTATTTATTGTTTTGCACTTTCAATATAAATGATTACCTTCTTTTTATCTTTCTTAGAAATAGAATGGTGCGAAAATGACTAACGATGCATGATCACTTAGTTTAGGTAAACAAACCCCGAAAAAGTACAAATACATGCATGATCACCATAGGTAACATGACATGTTATTAGATACCGAAAGGATGCTAATAGAAATATTAGCATAACTTAAGTCCCCAAACCTAAATATCTGGTTGCGTAGAAATCAAGAGAGGACTCCCGACCTTCAATTGGGTTTTCTAGCCAACCCCCAAAACGAGGCTAAAGACAACTCCCGTCTTATTTTTAGGTTGTTTTAAACACTTAGACCATATAAATAAATCCATCGTGAGGGGTATGGTTTTGATAAGACTCATCACGATTTAGCATACTCGATGTGACAGTACCCCAAAGGATGAAGTGATGTCATCCTCATGGGCGAAGCATACTATTAAGAGCTATTGTGGTAAAGGTACTTCTAAATTTGATATCCACACCCAACCTCCTTTCTCAAGGTGTGTCGCCCGTGTGGGTACAAATTGCGACACTTCGCTGTCACATGGGGTATGATTTTGGGAAAACTTGCAACCGTGTACGAGGGAACTCGCAAGAGGTTTAATTCGAAAGGCGAGGTGACGACGTCTTTTGGAACATGAATCGTGAGGGAACTCTCATGGTCAAGTAACCCTAAACCTAGCCTTCCCTGAGATTAGGTCATGACACTCCTGAGAATAAAATCAGGACTAGCAAGGTTGGGTTAGTCTAGGATCAACCTTGGACCGATGCTCACCCCTACCTGAAGTGCCCTCATTTCATATAAGCACTGGAAATGGATATTGTTTCAAATAAGAGTCTAAAGTAGTCATATATGTCTCAAAAAAAAGGTATAACCCCTCCCACTAGTCAAGGGCATTTTCATCTTTTTCTTTTTTAGATTTTTCCTTTTTTTCCATAAGATAACCTAAAAAAAAACTAAAACTTTAATAAATAAAAACACACACACGACCTCCCCCTGTGGCCACTACCCCATTGGCGTGGGGTGGCAATGGTCATCGGGGTTGCCAACTCCTCGGCGAGAGCCAGCCCTCTCGCTTGTATTTTTCCTTTTAAAAAAAAAACTTTTATCTTTTAAATTTTTTAATTTAAGTTAAGTTAAAATTGTCTATGGATGAAAATGCCTCCAATCAGCCAGAATATTCTACTAGCCGACAAGGTTAGGCCCTTATTTGAAACAACCATAACCCTTATTTGAAATAAAGTTCACTTTAAATCCTTAATCTTTATTTGAGAAAATGAAGGCATTTCAAGCTTTTATTTAAAAAAAAAATCTAAATTATGAAATAATTATTTAAAAAAATCATCATTAAATCTACAATAGAACAAAGAGGAACTCACTTATGATACTTGTGCTTTATTTGGATATTGACGGAAGAGAATATATATAAAGGTAGTTAAGGGGAAAAAAAGACAAAAAAATGATTGAAGAGTGAGGATGAAGATTATGAGACAATGTTTTTGCTACTCTTTTTTTGTTTGGTCACCCTTCTTCCCCTTTCTTTATATTATTCCTCTTTAGACACACATGAAACAATCAAAGGATGAAGTGTATGAAAAGATGTCTAGCTACTATTCTTTTTTGTTTGGTGACACATCCCCACTCTCTTTCCTTCTTTTATTATTACCCTTTATACATGCTTAAAACTTTAAGGATCTGCATGGCAACCATTATATTCCCAGGAACATAATTAGAATTTTTCATTTTTGTTCCTCAAATGAGTTTTTGATCATTCAAAGGCACTTGGTAACTGTACAAAATTTCAATTCCTAAGATAGAAATGTGTTTGGTACTACTTTTAAAATTTCTAATCCAAATCATTTTTCAAATATTTAATAAATTTATTACATTCTTCTCCTTTTTTTCTTTTTTCTTTTCCTTTTTTCCTTTTCTCCTTCACCTTTTCCTTTGGTTGGTTGCTGATCTTGGCCAAGCTGGCAACCGGCCAAACGAGGGTTAGCAACATCATCAGCTGAGCCTCCTTGGCAGCGTGGCAAGGCTCGAGCTCACCAAACTCAACCTCACTAGGCCACTGCGAGGTCGGCCACCCCAATGCTGCCCTCGCAGAGGCCCAACAAGGTCGAGCCTCATCGACGACTAGGGAAGCTTAGCCTCACCAAATCTAGGCAAGCTCGAGCTCGCCTAATCGCCGAGGACTGATGACACTCCAACAAAGTCATTGACTATCGTCTGACCAATCACCAGCCTAGCCGAGGTTGACGATCAGCCAAGGAAGAAGGAGAAGAAGAAAAGAAAAGAGAGAAAAAGAAAAAAGAAAATTAACTTGATTTTAGAGTTGTTACCGAGAATTAGAAACAATTTCTTTCTACTTCTTAATTATGTTCCAAATCTATTCTCGGAAATAAATTTGTTCCCAGGAATAAATATGTTACCAAACAGATTTATGTTCTTTTTCATTCCGGGGAACAAAAAAATAGAATCAGGTACTGTTTAGCACATTACCAAACAAAGCCAAAGAGAATGAAGAATATGAAATCATATTTATGCTACTTTTTTTTTTTCTGATTTATCAAGGTTGTTCCCTCCTCTTTCTTTTTTTTTTTTTTTTTTTATTATTCCACTTTAAACACACTTGAAGCTCTTAGATGGAACTTATTACAATATCTTTTTACATTTTGTTTGAAATATAGAAACAAATTAGAAATTATCTTCCATTTAAAAAAATTGCTTCTATTTCCTAAATGTTAGAATAATTAAATATTAAACCATGCTTTCATCCAATAGTTTAATTTTTTAGAAAAGTTAACAGTGGTCTCACAAAATCTAATATAGTATCAACACAGGAGATCCTAAGTTCAAATCCTACCAAGAAGCAATCCCTAGTTAAACATGTCCACACTTAGCACTAGGTAAAAAGACTAGACTAAGCGTAAGGGGGAGTGTTAAAATAATTAAATATTAAACCATACTTTCATCTAACAACTTAAGTTTTTAGGACAGTTAGTAGTGATCTTACAAAATCCAATACCAAAAAAAAAAAAAAATTGCATTACTTGTGTAATAGAAGAGTTATATATGTTTGTGTATTAAATCATTTGTCCATTTTTTGTAACGATTCATTGAATTAACAATATATATATTATATATATATATATATAATATATATATATATATATATATATCTTAGCAAAAAAAAAATGGAAATAATAATATCACTGTTATTCATATCTTATATGTTTATCCTACTCGCAATTCCCCATTATCTTCGAATTAAACACACTATACAACCATGTTAAACTTCAATGAAGTGAACTTATGTTTCAATTTAAAAAAAAAAAAAAAAAAAAATCATACAACAACTTCCATTCACACGTAATGCACATTTACACATTATTGATGGGAAAAGTGCCAAAAAGTCATAAACCTTTTACCTTTGTGCCGATTTAATCCTAAACATTTTTTTGGTGCCGATTTAGTCCTAAATATTTTTTACATTGTGTCAATTCAATCCTTTACAGCCAATTTTGGCCGGATTTTGCTGACTGGACGCTGGCCGGCTAACGTGGCCTGATCCGCACTGACGTGGACAACTTTTAACAATTTTTTTATTTTTTATTTTTTATTTTTTTTTATGTTTGTCTTTTTCCTCCAGCCGGTCGCCAAGGTTCAGTGACCAGCCAAAGGCAACGGCCAACAAGGGCGAGGCCAACCTCACCGACCCCGCCAGCCATGGCGAGGCTCGACCTCGCTAGATTCGGCGAGGGCCAGCGAGGCTTGCCCTCGCCGGCCGTCGCCTCTAGCTAGTCGCCGGACCTCGGCGACCAGCTAGAGGAAAAAGACAAAATTAAAAATTAAAAATTAAAATAATATATTAAAATATTATTAAAAGTTGTCCGTGTCAGAGCCGATCAAGCCACATCACTACAATGCCGGCGTCCAAATAAGAAAATCCGACCAAAATTGGTCGAAAATGACTGAATTAGCACAACGTAAAAAAGTTTAGGACTGAATCAGCACCAAAAAAAAGTTTAAGACTAAATCGGTACAAAAGCAAAAGGTTTAGACTTTTTTGCACTTTTCCCCATTATTGATATACTAAGCATTGTAAGCTAAACTAATAAGCTTTCTATAGGCGCAAAAATCAAGTAAACTGGATGTCGGATGAAAAAGCATTGAGCGGTCAAAATTTAGTTATTTTCTGTGAAAATTATTTTTAAAATACCCATACAATGAATCTTTTCCTTAAAATTATCTCATCAATTTACCATCGTGGATATTTTCAAAGGGAAAATGTTGTCTCGGGTCATACATACTTAATTCATGCTAGTCACATAAATTAAGGGGTGTTGACATCTAAATTTTAGTCAACAATTCAAATTTTAATTTTTGTAAAGCTACAAAAATAAAAATGAAAAATAGCTAGATAATAAATAAATAACAAATAACAAATAAAATGGGAGCCGATCCGTATGGGTCCGTTCATGCAAGTTCTCTCTTGACCCAATCCCTTCATTCCATATCTTAATGCAATCCATAATAAAAGAAGGGCCCGAAAGAAAATGAATGAACGAAGCCCAAATTCATTAGCCCATCCGCTCAAGAAGCCTGTTAGAATAAATAAAAAGGTTTTTATTTAAGGCCATGGAGCATGGCGCCAAGAAGAAATGAATGAAGGGAAAGAGGCCCACCCCAATTTCCTCTTGCTCACCTCTGAGAGCAAAAAGCGAAGCTAAGCGTGCGTGGCAAGAACAGAGATATTAAAGTCACCGACGTTGATCACCTTCCAGGATTTCCTCTCGTTACTATAACCTTCAATCATTAGAAACCTTTTTTTTTTTTTTTGGTAAGTTCTTTTTTTTTGGTAAGTTCTTAGAAACCTTTTGTCTCGGTTTATCTAGGAATAAGAGCAGAGACTACTGTCATAGCGGTATTATGCGGAAACAGACTAGTCTCAGGGTTGCAGTTGATGAATTGGTTTAAATCTTTGCTGCTATGATACTGTTAAGTCGTAATGTTGCTCTAGTATTGCATATAGGAATGTCTTCCAAGGCGTTCACCAAGTGTTCGATAAAATGCCGAACCAAATTAGCGTAGATTTGTCACTGATTCTGGATCACTTCGAATGTATGTGGACATGTTCTGCAGGAAAGCAATTTTTCACCGAACGCTGAACACAATTTCAGTTAGATTTCTGCGTTACTACGCTCGAATCTGAACCTTTCGTTTTTATGTTGATCAGCCCAAGAAAGGCTGACGGGTCGCCTCGTCTTCTGGTCTCTCGATAACGGGCTTCATCGCTGTCCTCGACGCAGGAGCTTGAAGGTCCATCAGCCCACGGAGGCAGAGAGCGCCGTCGATGGGCTCTATCGAGAATTTCACCGCAGATCATGGAAGATATAGCCCATCCACGTCCACGTCGAGTTCACACGCGCAACTCCACCCGCACACGCCCGCTAACCGGGCGGGAATCGGAGGAGAGCGAGGTCCATCTCGAGTCTCCCGTTCTTGCTCAGTTTCTCTCGAAAACTTCCTTTGATTGGGATACCCATTTGAAAGATTCATCATGCTTTGTAGGGTTTAAGAAGCGGCTCGCGGACAACGACCCAGCAACACAGATGGCTATGGGTCGGTGAAGGAGCAGAAGTTCGCACGCTACTTTGGCCACAAAGGGCCTACATGGTAACATTTTTGTTTTCTCAAATTTATATTCTTTTTCTAGTTTCTCGAAAGAACAAAAAATAAAAATAAAAACTGCGTTTAATCTTCTAGTACTCCTAAAAAAACGACTTTTGTTCCTTAAACAGTGACAATTTTGGAATAAACCTAAGGACGGGCAATGCAATAAATGTAAAAAAAAAAGACGGGTAGTTGGTTCCCCCGGAACGATGTGATTTACTATTAGATCGAAGAACTAATTTTCTTTTTTTTTCTTTTTTTAAATAGGGTCTCTCTCTCCTCCCCCACCTCATTGTATCATCTCATTTACCAAAAATACAATCCAAAGCTTCTCCTCTCGCCATTTTCTCTCTCTAAGATCTTATAAGCCCCAAAATAAGAAAAAAGAACTTGAAAAAATAAAAAAACTCTTCCCCAACTAAAAACGTTGTCCACACGCCAAAATGCTATTGCCATCGATGCCAGCATGAGCATCTACTGAGCAAAATATACATAAAAAAGGTAGTTGAGGGAAAAAAATGAAAAGAAGAGACAAAAACTGATTGGAGTGATAAATTTTCATTTCTGCCTCATAGAAAGTAAATCCCAATGAGAATTTCAATAAGAAGTCATTGGACTTTAATTTTTCTAATCAAGTCGTTGAACTTTCATTTATGGTTTTTCTTTTTTTTTTAATGAAGTATTCTAGCTCAAGATCCGGACGTATCCGTGGAGCCGACAAAAGTCTGATGTGGACTCTTTTGTTTGACTATCATGGCTTGTTGCTGCCTAAAGCATTGGATTAAAACCAGAGATCAACTTTTGAGCAATGACATTACTTAACACAAATACTGAACTTAATTTGTCCACATTAAAACTCTTTCTTATTCTAACAGACACATTAGCTCACTTGTGCCAAGCCGGATAGACTTGATCGGAACATTTATGAAGTCCAAGGACTTGTTTGGAAAATACACAAATAATTGAATACCCAAACATGTGTATTATAACCCTTCTCTTTGCAGGAATAATGCACGTTTTGTATGTATAAAAGCAATTTTTTTTTTCTAATGGAAAATAATTTAAAATTCGTTTTTACATTTAAGACAAATGTCAGAAATATTGTCAAAAATTCCATCTGAGAGCTTCGAGTGTGTATAAAGAGGAATAATAAAAGAAAGAAAGAAAGAGAAAGAAGGATGAGGAAACAGCAAAAAAAGAGTAGCATAAATATCTTATCGTCCTCTTCATCCTCACTCTCGAATCAATTTTTATTTTTTCTTGTCATTTTTGCCTCTTCTTTTCACTTTTATCTCAAATATCTTTATATATGTATGTATGTATGTATGTATGTATGTATGTATGTATGTATGTTCTCTTTGGTAGATACACAAAGGACTAATCAGCTATAATTAAATTTAATTAGAATAAGTATCATGAAAATATCGATCGAGCTCCTTGTTGTTCCATTGTAGATTTAGTGATAAATTTTGGGAATTATCCTTTAATTTATGTCACTGGCATGAAGTAATTATGTATGACCTGAGACAACATTTTCCATTTAAAAATAATCAACGATGTTAACATTTTCCATCTAAGAGCTTTAAGTGTGTTTAAAGAGGAATAATAAAAGAAAGAAAGGGAGGGGAAAAAGGTGATGAAAAAAAAAAGAAGAATAGCATAAATATCGGTTTATACTCTTCATCCTCATTTTGAGAGCATAGAGAGGGGTAAGAAAAGAAAGGGAGATGGGGAAGAAGGGTGACGAAACAAGAAAAATGAGTAGCATAAACATCATTTCATACTCTCTCCAATCAATTTTTTTTTTTTTTTTCATTTTTGTCTCAACTAGCTTTTCCTATATAATATTCTCTTTGGTAAATATCCAAAGAATTATCCAATTAAAAGTTCAAAAATTATATTATACATTGAATCAAAATTTATGGATTATTATTATCCTAACAAAAAAATAGTTAATCTATTCAAATCCGAGACATAAAACGATCTTACAATGTCACGAAGAGAGTAAAAGAACAAGCCCGATGCAACGTCGTGACCCTCAACTTAGCCAATCGAACAGCGCACTGATCCGCTTATCTGAACATGTGGGAGATTTGCATTAGTCAAATGTCCTAGCACAGGCATCGAGGTTTGGGTATGGCCTAGAATTCTAACTGCTCTGTCAGACAAATGCATTGTTGTCACAAAAAAAAAAAAAAAAGACAATGCATTGTAATTCGACCGTTCTTTAAAACTTTGTACGTTTCACCATTTGGGACAAAAGAAAACACAAGCATTGTAAATAAATCCCAATCATTCCTGAAAAAAAAAAACCTGTACACAGCTGATTAACCCTACAAATGTAATAAAACCTCCAGTAGTTCGTCACCCATCAAAAGATATATCCAATTCCGTTCCATTATCTTGCTCATTCACAAAATATTTTATGGGCCAAAACTGAAAAATTCTCAAACCGGAGGGACTCTACTATTACTTTTTCCCATCATAGTAACAACAATAGGGATGTTTTACAACATTTGCCAGACATACAGTAAGATGTAATCGATGACTAGAGAAATAGTGATCTAAGATATAATGGCAATCTATTAAAACTGAAATAGTCTATTTAATTATGAGTTAGTCTCGACAATAATTTGTTATTTCTCGATTGGAGAATCGAGAATTGATAAAATAAAAAAAAAAAATGATTCGGGCTCTTTTATTTTTTTAATTTAGAACCACTTATTCCATCTGAAAATCAATTCGACCAAACTCATCTCAAGATTTAACCAGTAGTCTTAGAGCAAAACCAACATTGGAATCAAAAATTCCATCCTTCGAACTAATTGCAAAAGATCTTATTTCAGTAAACAGAGAAAATTTAATTTGATATTCTGAAAAATCAATCACTGATTCACTACATTTATTGAAACCGCGATAGAGGATCCTTGCATTTTCGCGTTCGAGCGGTCGGATCGGTTCGGTCCGGTTAGAAACGGTCCGAACCGCTCTCCGCCGACCCTCGTCGACCGGGCGACGAAAGCGCGCCTGATATTTCAAGGAGCGCTACGTCTCGTGTTTGCGATAAGAGCAGAGCAGAGCGTCGTTCTTTCATCCGCTCCACCGAAATGGCGTCTCCGATCGCTCTCGCTCTCGCTCCGATCCCTCCCGCCGGCGACGCCGCCGCCGTCGCCGCCGCTCGCTGGCCCCGGCGGCTGGACCTCGGCGGCCTCGCCGCGTTCCCCCGGCCGCCGCCGTCGTCCCGGGCGAGGAGGCCGCCGCGGGGGAGCCGCTTCGAGCCGCGAGCGGCGACGAAGCTCGCCGAGAAGACCGCGCTGGAGTACAGGAAGCTCGGCGATTCCGACCTCGTCGTCAGCGAAATCACGCTCGGCACGGTATGGGAAACGGTTCCGTCGTTTTGGCGCTTGATTGCTCGACCGATTGTGCTGTGTTTGATCACGCGCCTTTTGGCTTGAAATTTCGTCGTGGCGTTGTTTCTCGAGTTGCGAGTGCGGCGGTGTCGGAAGTTCTGTCCCCTGGAACGCGGCTGGACAGATTTTTTTTTTGTTCATTGGAGTTATTGAGTTGACTTTGATGCTCAGTGTGAGTAGTTCGATTACAAATTGTCTTCGATGCGGACTAAGTTTTAGGACGTTGCAGTTTTACAAAAGCTAGGATTGTGAATCAAGAAAAAGAAAGTAGTAAGATTCATAATTTGATTGTGAAGAACTGGGTAATCTTCTGCAGTAATGGAGATTTTCATCAACGTGCATGATTGCTTTCTTGTTTATTGCTGATAGACTTTACAAATTCATCTCCCAATACGAGGCATACAAAAATTATGAACGGAAAAAGCACACCTTTATGAAAAGGCCTTATCTTTATACTTCTTGTGTTTTGGAATTTTGATTTTATTCTCAATTTGTGGGGATATGGATTTGCTGTATAAAGTGGATCTATAAATAATGGGTGTTCATTATGTTTTATCCTAGATAATGAGTGGTCTGCTACATTTCAGATGACATTTGGTCAGCAGAATACAGAGAAAGAGGCCCATGACATACTCAGTTATGCATGGGATCATGGTATCAATATTCTAGACACTGCAGAAGCTGTAAGTATATCTCTTTATCCTCACACTTCTCAAATAGATCTTCAGTCTTGCTCTCGATTCTTATGTAAGTTGTATATGACAATCACTAGACCATTACTCTTTTAATATTTTCTCGCTTTCTTCACAGTTCAGATGTAGAAATTTCATTGCATAGGAAATAAATTATCCGTTCACTTGCTTTGACCCTCCGTTAATGCCCATGGCTGCAGATATTCATAGTGAACCAATAGATTTCTACAAATAATTGCATCCTCTATATTGAGTATTTTCCCTTACCATGAGTCATCATCTAGTGAAGTTTTCTGTGCATTTTTTTATTTCTTATTTTTTGGCATTTTTTACCAGCATATACTTAATCTCCAACTTTCTGTAGTATCCCATTCCAATGAACAAGGAGACTCAAGGAAGAACTGATCTATATATTGGTAGCTGGCTGAAGTCCCAACCACGTGACAAGGTATTGAAGGTTTAATCCATTCTTCTAGACTATCACTTTGTCTATGATGGATAAAACCAATCTTGAGAATCATCTTCTGGGACTTTTAGTTTCTAAAAGTTGTCAAGCTTTATGAATGGTATAGGGAAGACAATGAACTTTGCGTCGTGTTTAAATGAATATGCCTTGTTTGACTCTCCATTTTTTCATAACAGTCGCTTAAGGTTACTGCGAGAAGTGCGGTGTCTTATTTAAGCTCCTCAGAAAGGTCAATGTAAAATTAGTCTGGACATGCTGCTGATGTTTTGCACATTAGTCCTGTTGATTAGTGGAATAATCCTTTAATAATAGGATAATTGAATCTAATACTCTATGGAAATGGTCTTAAAACTTTGATAACTTTTTAGAGAGATTTTGCAGTTGCTCCTAGAATGCTGGAGTCCTTCCACATTAATGTTTCTGTTCTCTTTTCAGCAAATAAGAAAAGAGACAATACAACAACAAACAATGCCTCACCCACTAATTGTGGCCAGCTGTGAGGATTGTATCACGCCATTACACCCAATCCTTCATTAGGTCCCCTTTGTGCTATAAGTATTCCTTATCTTTCTTCATCGTCTCCTTCCTCGTCCTTCAAGGTCTTCTCCTGGCCCTTTTAACCCATGTTATCATCGCTTGGTCACATCTCCTTACTAAGGCATCTGCAGTTCTTCTCTCAACACGGTTGCTAGAGTGGAATAAGAGAGCCTTTTTTGGAGAGGAGATGCCCATTACTGTGATTATTGAAAGTTGGTTGAAAGTCGTTTAACTTTCGGTGTAGTCAGAAGTTATGTGTGGATGTAAATTCTCTAATTTACATTGTTGATGATTTGTCATGTAACTGAGCTTGTTTTCTCCTGAGGCTTTTTGTATATGGGTTTGCACCCCCTTGGCCCCCCATGGCTATGGTAGTCTTTTCTTTTACCTATAAAAAGAACATGGTCAAACCATCTCAATCGTCCTTTTCTCATCTTCTCCTCAATCAAGCAATGCCTACCTAATTCTATCTTGCCTTTTTCCTGTGTGCCTGCATATCTGGTGAAGTATTTTCATGTCTGCCACACTCATTTAAAAGCACTAGAAAACAACAGAAGTTTCTATTTTCAATACTCTTAGATTTGGCACGTAATGGCACTGTATCAGTACACTTAATATGAGTTGGAAAATTTAAAGCTTAGTATAACTTTTACTTTGTCTTATGTTTTGGATCTCTTCTTTAAAACACTGTGTCATCTCATTCTTCCGTTTGGTTAGATTTAGGATTTGCAAGCTGACATTACTATAAGGTTTAAAGAGGGTTGATTTGTGTGTAATCATTAAGTATGAGAAGAAGCTACTCTATTAGATTAAAGGAAGAGGAACATGTTCCCTGCTACCAGTTCCACAAGAGCTTAGCTACTCAACTTATATCCAGATCCTGAGAGT
Source organism: Eucalyptus paniculata subsp. matutina (assembly GCA_017140255.1). Classification (NCBI taxonomy): domain Eukaryota; kingdom Viridiplantae; phylum Streptophyta; class Magnoliopsida; order Myrtales; family Myrtaceae; genus Eucalyptus; species Eucalyptus paniculata. The sequence goes on along the minus strand of CM029442.1, from coordinate 31,857,204 downwards.
TAAACTTCATGACATAGAGAGTGACTCGTTTTGTAGGTTTATTGTCAGCAATTTGGCATTACAGTGGCTCTCTATGTGAGAAGAGCCTGTAAGGCATGGCCACTGTTTAGTACAGAACCTGAAAGGCAGAATGTCGATGACATATTCAATGGTATTGTGCAATCTAGAGTATCTAGTCTTTCAGCATTGGTGAAGGATGTTCTTACATTTTCCTGGGTAAACTATACAGGCCATCATTGTGGCGAAAAAAGGTTTTGGAGTTGCTATTTCAGAATTTAAGTATTTATTGAGTGTTAAAAGATTTCCAGGAAAAAAAACTTTACCTATTCTGCTGAGTATATACGCGAATGTATGGCCACAGGTACCCCATGCTTGTGCATTGCTGGACTTTTTAACATTCAATTGAGTTTAAACTGGTAGGACAACAGTTAACAACAATATCTTACTTGTGTTGTAACAAGCATGGTGCTAGGACATGCAAAAAATGAGGTTTGATTGGGTTTTAATGCCATGCCAAGGGAATTACCACTCAAAAAATTAAGCTATTAAGTTTGAGTATATGTGTGTAAGGCCCAGCTCCCAGCAATTTTGGATTCTAAAGCTTTAATTTGTTGTTAGATATGATTGAGGGGCTATTTGTTCTTCTTCTGCATTTTGATGCAAAAGAATATGGGACCAGGCAGTATGTTTCTCATTCATATAGGATGCTACCATTTTGTGCTTTCAATTGAATACCCTTTCAATTAACCTGGCAATGACTCTCAGGAATTGTAGTAAGTACTTTTGAACATGCCAATATTTATCGATGCACACTGTGTCGTCCACACTTTAGTCATTACACCACTAAGTGAACTTGTTTCAGTTTTTAACAAGAATGAAATCACCAACTGAAGGAAACTTATGTAGATATTAACATCTCTAATTATGGATGTCTTTATCATTCTTACATTTTAGGTCATTTTGGCAACAAAAGTATGTGGCTATTCTGAGCGATCAAGTTATATCCGTGAGAATGCAAAGGTTTTACGGGTTGATGGTGCAAATATCAAAGAAAGTGTTGAAAAGAGCCTTAAGCGCCTCAACACCGACTACATTGATTTGCTGCAAATCCATTGGTATGCTTGCCAATCTTATGTGAGACATGACAGCAATCAATGGAAGAATGAAATGAATTGTTTAATTTGTGAATGCCATTTCATGTGAGTGAATTGGATATATCTTGATTTGTGCCTTTCACTCTCCTGAATGCCATTTCATGTGAGTGGATTGGATATATCTTGATTTGTGCTTTTCACTTCCTTTCTATCTTTCTTTTTTGGCAAACTTGATTTATGCATTCACCCTTCCTTTTTCAGTTTCTTGTATGACTATACTCAATTACTCTGAGACCAGGTGCTTGTAATAGAATGCATTAGGTGTGAAGTCAAATATGTTTCAGCGTAAAACTTTATTCTTTTCTTGTAGATCTCTTTTCTTTTTCTGCATCTGCAAAATCAATTTGAGATTTGGGTTCTTTATCTGCCTGTTTCTTATGAAGAACATGATCCATTTTCTGCTTTTGTGTAAACAATGGGAACTGGAAGAGTGTGATGCACTTTAGTAACCTTCCCCTGATCTCTGAGCATGCACATCACCGTTTTTCTCGCATGAATCTGTGGTATGTTAGCATGAACGGACTGGCACATTTTAGTTTATCTGGACTGGTTCTGGAGCACTTACTTTTACTTATTTAAATGTGTATTTTTATATTAGCTGGACAGACCTCCACATTAGATGTGTATTTTATAGTATTTTGCTCGACTTATCCAATCATGATACAGTTCTCGTTTCACTACTCTGCACACTTGATTTACCAAAATTGTCTCTCTTTCTATTAGCATAATAATAGGTTAGTGGATGCTATTTGAGAATTGTAATCATCAGAGAAACTAGGAAAAGAGGCTTGGTTTCCAGTTTTGGAATGCTTTGATGATAAATTTGTGATTACTGTAGCTGTGAGACATTCCTCAGAAACCGCACAATGCTCTTATTAATGGCTTGCATCTTATGTACCCTGAAATCTTTCGAAAGGTACATGGTATTAATAAAAAATGATTGAAGTTTAATGTTTCACCATTCAAAGTGGTAAAATTAGACAGAACTGCTCCTAACTTCTTTTGATTTCTCCAGGGGCTCTGTAGAAGTTTTTACTTCTTTATTTCTCAAGATTCTTGTTTGTTGTTCTTCTCTGACCAGAAATTGATGACAGGCCAGATCGCTATGTTCCATTGTTTGGTGAATATAACTATGATTTCTCTAAATGGAGGCCTAGTGTACCTTTTGTGGAGCAGTTGAAGGCTTTTCAAGAGCTTATTGACGAAGGGAAGGTAGACTTATAATTTCCTGCTAAATTAATTGTAGCATCTCAGGCAACCTATTTTCCTTACTGCAACAATTTGATGAATTTGAAAGATGGTAATTTACCTTAAGCCCGGAAGAGCCCGGAAGAGAATGCTCCTCCTTTGAGATAACGAAAAAAAAAAAAAAAACTAAATTGCTGTTGATATCATATGTTCTGCCATTTCTGAATGGTGTAACCTGATCAGTGCATGAGAGTTCTAAAACTCTTTTCTTAAGGGATCACAGCATAAGAGATCTACACTTGTTATTGCTGTTTGAGCAACGAATAATTCATTTGGATATAGAACTAGGTACACAATGTACTGGCCATAGAGTTCACTGAAGGAATTGCCTATGACACGAGATACTTGTTATGGCTGTTTCTGCATGTTTAGAGTCACTGTCAACTCAAATTCCTTATTTGGAAGAAGAAAAGCAACAGAAACCAAAGTGTACTCTCAACTTAACTGGGGAAGTTGAACTTGATCAGGTTCGTTACATTGGCGTTTCAAATGAGACTTCCTATGGAGTGATGGAGTTTGTTCATGCAGCTAAAGTTGAGGGATTACCAAAGATTGTAAGCATACAAAATAGCTACAGTTTACTTGTCAGATGCCGCTTTGAAGGTAAATCCTTCTTCTAACATTGTTCCTTGCAAAGTGAAGAAGAACAATGCTGTCTCATGAACATTTGCATCTAGGATATTGTAGGGAAACAGATATTTCAAAGATGGTGGATAATAATTTTGTGCTTTGGAAAACTAAATATATGCAAATTTCCGTCTTCTCAAGTTCTGCTGCTGCTCTACATGTTGCAGTGGGATGGATGGCTATCTTGTGTCTGATTGTTGAACTTTCCCATTAGATATGTTTGATGGGTGAAGTGAATGGATGAACAGATAATAAATGTGCAGGGGGATGTCACTTTATGTTGAAAGAAGGCATGGCTACTCTTTCTTGTCATTTGCCAAAGCTGAAAAGATGCATCCATACTCTTTACAAACGCTTATTGCAGCACGTCTGTAATTTGGTTGGAAGGACAGTCAGTAATGACATGTCTCGTTTAATTCATTGCAGTTGATCTTGTGGAAGTTTGCCACCCAAAGAACTGCAATATAGGGTTACTTGCTTATTCTCCACTGGGTGGTGGATCCCTAAGTGGGAAGTACTTAGATATGAATTCTGACGCTGCAAAGAAAGGGAGGTTGAACCTATTCCCTGGTTACATGGAGAGATATTACAGATCTTATGCCAAGGTATGTTGAAGAACTGGATATTATTCAATTGTATCAGTACTCTCTGGTTAGCTCCTCATGCTGAAAACTTCAAAAGCAGATGGATCTGATATAGGGGATGAGAGGGGGCTTAATTAGGATGATTTTCCTCAGACTGTTTCTTCTCTGTTTAATTTTTTGCATCGAACTCTATTTTTCTCTTTATCCGGCTACACGTTAAGAAATCATGGTCTATCAAGTGGGGCACATCTTGTGCTCTGCTTTTGACAGACCAAAGTGGCATTACAGTAACCATCCTTATATCTCATTCTCAGGAAGCAACCATAAAATATGTTGAGGTTGCGAAGAAATACGGGTTGACCCTCGTTCAACTTGCTCTTGCATTTGCAAGAGATCAGCCGTTCATGACAAGTTCAATCATTGGCGCAACCTCTGTTGAGCAATTAAAAGAAGACATTGATGTTTTTCTGACAGTTGAGAGGCCTTTGCCATCTGAAATAATGGCAGACATTGAAGCCATTTTCAAGAGATACAAAGATCCAGCCATCCTATAAGGTCAAGGCTCGAGAAACTTTGTGAGCAAAATGCTATTCATTGCTAGTCTCCTTAAGAAAATTCTGTATGTACCAATTCGACTCTCGATTCATCTACCAGTCTGCAAAAGTCTGGGATTTTGTATTGTATATTTAACACATTCCTGTAAGATAACTTCCTGAGAGAACTTTGTTCTCAGTCGAGCAATGAAATTGCTCCAGTTTTTCCATTTCCAAATTCTCTAACTTGACAGTATGAGATTATTCACTATTTCATATCGACCACCTTCGGTGTCTAGAGTTGGCTGGTCTCAAAAATCAATGTTCACCGGTTCGCTCGACAAAAACTGTAGGGGGTGTGAACTTCGCATCATAACTTTATTTTCACATACATATTTTGCCCCATATCGACCACCTTCGGTGTCTAGAGTTGGCTGGTCTCAAAAATCAATGTTCACCATTCGCTACAAAAACTTTAACTTTTCATCATAACTTTATTTTCACATACATATTTTGCCCCATGCATCTAGGACAGGAACAAGGTTGTTGGGATCGGTATCCTAAGTAGGCTCATGTTGAGGTCTTTGAGGTTTGGATCGTAGAGTTGGAGAGTGTCCCGACATAATAGCATCAGTTGGGGGATGTTGCGTGTACGTTTTGTACTATGAAGGAACATCAGAGTTACCAGCTATGTTGCGAATAAGGTTACACGGTACGTTGCAGCTCTCAGTAAGCAAAACAATCATTCTATGGTAGAAGACTAGGAGGAAGGTGTATGCACAAAAAATTTGCAATTATCGTACCATTTTCATGTGCCCCCTACTTGGAAAATTCACATCTTCGTGATGAGTATGCAATACATAAATTTGGGAAGTCAATCCAAACAAGGATCTATAGGTTCGGGGCAAGTTACGGTTTGCCCCCTCGAATTCCGAGGGTCGTGAGTTGCCCCTAGAGGTTTTGATTTTCGTCATGTCTTCCCCAATCTCTGGAAATCCATAGTAAACTCCCCTGCCAACTCCGCCCAATTTTGGCCGGAGCTCAGGTCATTGGTATGTCAAAGTGGGGGAAGGGGACTGTGTACCGTGGTGGCAAGCTATCCTATCGCCATACCGCCCACGAAGTCATCGGCGGTGTCGCAATCATCGAAGCTGCAGCTGAGAGAACTCTCGTGCCTATCTTTATCGGTTTGCTTGTGTGAGAGAGAGAGAGAGAATCGCGACAGCAAGGGCAAAGCTGCCCTTGTCAGGGGTCGAATGACGTGGATAGGGTGGATCGTCCCTCGCCGGAGTTGGGCTTCTCTTGGGATTGACTGAGGCAAAGGGCGTTGCATGCAGACTTGGTCAATGCCTGTGTCTTATCAATCTCCAGTCGATTTCTGGTGGAGATCGACCCGCGCAACTTCCGATCAAGAACTCTGCATTTGGTTTGTAATTGCTTCGATGTGAACATAACGCAAGTTGCCTCTCCCTCCTCCTTTGAATGGGCAAAAGAAAAATAATTGAGGAGATGAGGTAGATGTAGGTACAAATGACTCGCAAGCGAGCTTTCGGTACAATGATCTTTCTGTTTCTTTTTCCTTCTTTTTTTGTAATACATGAAAACCTAATGAAGAGACACATAAATGGTGCTCGAATTCTAATAGTTCTAATATAACTCTGACATTTTGTTTATTAATTTGTTATGGTCACTGAATTCGAGATAATAAAACATAGGGTTTCTCGTTTTTGTCGAGTATACTTTAGTTGTCAATGTTGAAGCGTCTTACTTTTTAAGCTAGACGGTGCTCCCAAGGATCCACGAGCATCATTTGGAAAATCTTTTATTATAAATAATTGTTTGTAACTTTTAGGAAAATTAGTCGAGGGCAAGTGAGTTTTATTAATCATCAACAAATGTCTAAATTTTTTTGCCCATAATGAAAATAGTTTTCATTCATTCTTTTTGTAAATGATACGAACCAACATTTTTAGAAAAATGGTATTCCGATCTTTAATTCTGTAGAAAATTATCCTTTTATTGTAAGTATTAAGGGAAAATAACACTAGAAATGTCAAAAGTTTTGTAAATCCCTCACTTTAGTGCCAAATTTTTTTTCAAATTACTTAATACTGCTATTTAAGAAAAAACAATCACTTAAGTGTCAACTTTAATTTGGATTGTTTGAAATCCAACATGGCCATATTTTATTAACTTCTCGATCCTATGTTTGGCTTTCTTAATTTTTTAAAATCGGAATATTTTAAATCATTTAATTAATTTTTATATTATTATTTACTTTTTGCATTTTCTCCACGATTAGTAATGACCCTAAACGACATCATGTAGCAATTTCAGTAAAAAAAGGTGATTACTTCAATGCCAAAAAAATGCCACCACAAATTAAATTTTCTATTATAAAAGTCACGTAATTTTATTAGTGATTACTTCAATGCCAAAAAAATTTAAATTTTCTATTATAAAAGTCACGTAATTTTATTAGTTGGAATTTATCGCCGAAGGCACTTAAATGATCGTTTTCACTCATGTGAGCCGGTGAAAACTTCTAGCACTTCTTGTCCTTCTCCCAAATACTAGGTAAATAAACCAAGCTAAACGGCGGACGGAGGGTAATAAAAGCTAAGGAAATCCTGACCAAATATGAAGAAATTGCCAAAGAAAAACTCATACGCCCAAAGCATGCCAAACAAAATGAAACTGACAAATTAGTAACCACCAATCTTTTTACGTCAGTGATTTAGCACTTAATATTGTGATTTCAAGCGAGATGCTATGTCGTATATAAATCATATTAAGGTCCTTTATTTAAATTTAAAATAACTCTTTATATAGAGAACACATAACTCACAAATCAAATTTTTACCGTCTAGTGATTATGTTGTCTCGATGCATCATTGATTCTGGACTACCGATCCGATTCTATTGTGATTAGGGTTTTATTAATGAGTGCTTCTAGAACACTCATTAAGTTATCGATAAATGATATTACCTAATGCACTATTTTATTAGTGTTATGTCAGATCATTGCATCGGAAACTAAAACATTTCTTTATTTAGGTTGCATTTTTTTTTTTTTTAGATCATCAACTATTTTGAAAGTAATTTCCAAAAAATTATTGCTTAACAAACAATTTTTATTGGTGAACATATTTTGCATTGACTTGTTTTTTTGAGTGATACAAAAATTCTTTTAGAAAAAAAATTCTATATTTTTTTTTTATTTTGCGTGAAACAAATCTACTATGAGTATGACTAATAAGTTTTGGGTACTTGACGCAGATCTAGTCAATCACGAATTCATGCACGATAGGGTCAACCAGGCAAGAGATGATTCTTGTGCATTTCATCGACAAGCAGTGACCATTAGGCAACAAGCGCTTCAGCAGCAATGGTAAAGTTCTGATATCTACAATTTAGACACGTATTAGGTGTCACCAGAGGGTTTAGGAAGGTCCATCACGCTACGCCTTCATTTGGAATAGGTATTATGAACTAAGGATGAATAGATCTAAGTTTCCATAGATTCCAAAAATCTACTACTCGTTGGAACAAATTTCTCATTTTTTAGAAACAGGAACCTACCCTATTATAGATTTCAAGATTGGTTCCAAGTTCTACCCATATTATTAATTGAACAATTGTTGTGAATTATCATCTTTAATAACCACTACTTGTTGTTACAGTTTATTGATCATAACTTATATTTAAACACAACAAAATAAAAGTCACAATTATAAAATGGAAGCTTAAACTAGTGATTCCAAATTATATACTTATAATTGAACATCATGGAATACCATAGGATCGCACAAAGACATAAAAAAAAAAAAACACAAAAACTTGTTCCGAATTCTAGATTCAAAGTTCCAGATTCCACCAACCTTTCATACCTTGAAACCTGGAACTGAACAAATCCTCTTGATCCGATTCTCAAGTTCCAAGTTTTACCTTGATACGATGCTCACCCCTATTATGAAGTGGGAGATTGATGGAGGTGGTCTAAGTTGGGAGACTGTAAAATGTTCTCGGATGGAACACGGCATATGAAGGTTACATGGACAATTGCTGGATGTGGCGATGGTGATGCTTTGGTGAAGTTTTACTGTGGAAGTTGCTTTGCCAAACAGTGGATATGAAGAAGGTTTATTCTGCGACTGAGGATGCTGCCAAGCTTAACAACTGATTAAAGCGCCAAGGATTTTGCAGTGGCCGTAGATAGCATTTTGCTGCAGCAATTCCAATCTAGGGCTGCGTTCAAGTGACTGCTGGGGTGACAGTGGTATAGAAAGGAACTTAAATATATTTTCTTCGCACGTACGCTCTGAAGGAGCAATGATAATACCTCGTTAAAATAACCCTGTGACATGATATACTTTCATGTCCGTCAAACTGAACACTAGATGAAATGGTTTGTGCAATTCTGCACATGTGAGAATTTGTTGATTTTGCACCCACGAATTGTGTGACTCCTATGGATGAGAATACCCCTAAAACTTAAATACAAATACTCCGAATATCGTGTTCTCTTATTTGCAAGAAATGCATTTGAACTGTAACGGTAACCTTATATTGCATGTTGGGAAAATTAAGTACAACTAGCATTCTTACCAGTACAGTCATACTATAAAAACAATTATCACCCAATCATTCAAGCATTGTGAGCGAAGGCAAAGTGTCTGGATTAATTTTCTTGATACTGCCGAAGTACAATTTTCATCTGAAGAGTGTCATGAATATGGATTATGCTACTATGAAAGATGATTCCAACGTTGCAGCTGGCGAATAATGCTATTATGGAGATGGATTAGATTGTGTCCCAGCTATCATCTAATGCACGGGGTTTGTTCAGAAGAGATGGTATCATACCAAGTGATTGAACAGAGGGTGTTAGGTCAACATGTTGGCTTGAATAGGTAGGGAAAACAGTCATCTACTAGTGACTGAACTCTCCATGAGGTAAGAAATGGTGGTACTTGCACGAAGTCTAGAGGGGAAATGCAGAGATTTTGCTGGATTCCATGAACTCAAGGAAATTCTGCTGCATTGAAGTTCATTTGCGAACTGCAGACACGAGAAATAGGTGATGTATTAATACAGTAAAGTGCTTAATAGATGAAGTATCAAAGGAATCTGTCCCAACTAGGGATAATGTTATTTATGTATCCCCTGTCAATGATATTGCCAGGTAATTATTTTGCGGTTTCACCAATTAATTACCCGTATCTCGTGACAATTGGAATATGCAAAGATGAAATGACGGGTATGAAACGTTGGTTTCGTTAGAACTTAGGCGCGCACGACCAGATTTAGGAAGGGAACCGTTTCACGCAAGGCGGGTAAGAACCCATTGCTAGAGACGAGAGAGTATTTCATGAATCCTGTGACTTGTAGACTGGTCTATAATTAAATGGCAGGATGATTACGCTTATGCGACTACTTCGCCAGTTGGGTCTTGTCCAGGATTCCTATTGTGACGGCCCAGGCGACAGTGTGTGAGGAGGGATGACGGTGCGTCCGCGCCTCGGTCTTCAGACGTGTGCAAGGAATGAGTCCCTCTCTTGTCCCACATCGCCTAGGGAGAGAGGTTTGAGCTACCTTATACGGCAATGAGCCCTCTAACTATATATACGTGTTTTCTTGAGGTAATATGTGCTGTCCAAGAAAAATAAAATTGTGAGAGCTTAATGTCAAAAGCGAACAATATGTGTACCAAGATCCATGTGTTACACCTATCTCAAAATCGTACTTGCATCCCTTGACAAAATAATCGGTCAAACGGATTAGTTCTTCCAGTCCCAAAATTGGTGTGCTAAACCTATGGTTTAGATAATAAAAAACCGAGAGCTGATGATATATATATATATATATCCAAGTATAAAACTTTGAGGAAAATTACACTTGTTCAAACTAGTTAAAACCGCTGGACGATGTCATTTTGCCAATGGGAAAGCCATCGGTCGGTATAATTTGCTCCGCCAATTTCCACATTTTTCCTTCTGTTGTTTCCACGTTCCACAAAAAGCCCCAGACATATCAAATCTTCAAAACGGAAATTCGATGCCGATCTGATTTCTTAGGATGGGCTAATGCAAAAACCCATTGGTGCTGAACTCGCAAGAAAAAAAACCCAACTCGCATAGACTAGATCACCTCTACCGCAAGGTAACCAGAGAAGATTACTTTTCATTTGATTAATAAACATCCTTACAATGATCAGAGAACAGAAACCAGCAAATTTAGGGGCTGCATGGTAATGTTCTTTTTTTTTTTATGAACAGAAATTTTGTTTTTTGTTCCCGAGAACAAAAAAATAACAAACGTTTGTTTGCGTTTTTGTTGAAAATCTGATTTTTGTTCCTTAACACAAAAAGAACAAAAATGAGAAACAAAAAAAATTGTTTATTCCGAAACACTTTTTAAGAAACACTTCTCTCTCTTCTCTTTTCTTCTTCTTTTTTCTTTGGCCGGTCGCCGGCCTCGGCCATGGCCAGCGACCGGCCGTCGAGGGCCGGCGACGCCATCGAGGGTCGGCGACTTCGCCGGATATGGGCAAGGCCAAGCTCGCCCAGCCAAGGCTAGGCCAAGCCTCGCTCGCGCCGGCGAGCCTCGGCTGTGGCTAGGCGAGGTGCCGCCGAAAGAAGAAAAATAAAAAAGAAAGGAAAAATGGAAAAATAAAATAAAAATATTAAAAAATTAAAAGAAACAAAAAAAGAATATAAATTTACCAAACATGTTTCTATTCATTTTTTATTCCTGCAAACAAGTTTACCAAACGCATCTTTCGATCAAAAATTGTTCCGAACAAAAACACTTTTTTCTATTTACGCTTTCCTGGACAATTTTTTGAACAGAAACGTTATCAAACGCACTCTTTAGCAAGTTTGAAGAAAGTGTGAGCTTGAATGAATAAATGGTGGGGTGCCAATTGTTGTGCTCTAAATGGTCGATTGGCTCTTAAGATTGAAAGTTTTTTTAAATGGATCCGATGTACTTGAATTTCATAATCCTTAAATTGAATGTGTAAAATATATTAGAAACTAATGAAATTCTAATTTTTAATTTTTATTTATCTTTTCCAGTCAAAGGTCAAATTCTTCGGTTTAATCAAGAAAATCAATCTTTGGCCAATTTTATGAAAATTTAAAATCTAAATGGCTAATTTCACACGCCTATGCTAAATTCAAAAATATATGTAATTGAGATATTAAGAATGCCTAGCTAATTTTTTTGGTCAAGAAACAAGTCTCTTTGCAATTGGGATTTCGATTCTCAAACTTTCTAACTTTTATTCGTTCGGGAAAATTCAAGTGTCAACATCGGAGGAAGTGAGTCGAAGAGGACTACGTTTGCAAAGGATATGAGCGGCCAAAGGGAGAGTTGGTAGAAAGGATATTTGGTCTCTTGCGTATTTTTATCAGTTTGTTTGTGTGTAAAAGAGAGAGAATCATGCCCACCTCGCATTGAATGAAATGATTCGCACCTCGGCCTGTGGTGAACGAGATGGTTCACGCCTCACCCCTCAACCGGCAGGAAAGAGTGGACGAGATGGTTCACGCCTCGTCCCTCAATCGGCAGGGAAGGGGTTTGAAACTCCTCGCCCCCATTGTGCGACTCACCTATGGCCCGTGAGAGGTGGGTCCCTGCGGATCGTCCTGAGTTTATGCCGCTGGCTTCTGGTTGTATGGTGATTCCCGGGTCACCAAAAATAAGAGAGAGAGAGAATCACAACCACAAGGGCAAAGCTGCCCTGGTCGGGGTCAAATGACCGTGGATAGGGCGCATCGTCCCTCGCCTTAGTCGTGGTTGTCTTGAGATTGACTTAGGCAAAGGGTGTAGCATGCAGGACCTGGTCATGCCTGGACCTTATCCATCTCCAGTCGATTTCAGGTGGAGAGAGATAGATCCAGGCAACTTCCAATCAAGAGCGTTGTGTTTGGTGTATAATTGCTTTGGTGTGAACATAACGCAAGTTGCCTATTCCTTCTTTGAATAGGCAAAAGGAAAATGATTGAGGAGCTGCCGTACACGCGGGAGCTCAAATGAAGCTTTCAGCACGGTAATCATTCTTTTTCATTTTCCTTCTATTTTTTCGAATACATGAAAGCCTAACGAAGCGACGTAGAAACAATGCCCGAATTCTGATAGTTATAATATAATTCTGAGATTTCGTTTGTTAAATTTGTTATGATCACTGAATTTAAGATAATGTTGTAAGCTTTTCAAATCCACAAGCTGGTGCAGAGCATGAGGTTCCTCGTAATTGTCGAGTATACTTGAGTTGATGCTGAAGGGTTTTATATTTTAAGCTTGATGATGCTTCCGATGACCCACGAATGTGATTTGGAAAAAACTTTTATTGAAAATATTATTTTGTAATGTTGTTTAGGAAGATTTGTCGAGGGAAGTATGTTTCTCTACTCATCAAGAATTGTCTATACTTTTTCACCAATGATGAAAATAGTTTTCAACCGATCCATTTTAATAAAAAAATACAAATCATTGTTTTCAGAAAGCGCGTCAAGAATGAAGAAATTGTCAAAGCACGCTAAACGAAATAAAACTGATAAATTAGTCTTCTCCGATCTTTTCACGTTAATGATTTATTAGCAAAATATTGTGATTTCAAACTAGATATAATACCATAGATAAATCGGCTTGAGATCCTTTGTTTGAATTCAAAATAACTCTTCATATAGAAAAAGTCACATTTTTTATTGTCAAGTAATTATTTTGTTTCAATGCATCATTGATTATGGACTATCGATTTGATTCTATTGTGGTTGGGATCATTGCATTAAAAACGAAATATTCTTTGCTTAGGGTGTGTTTTTTTTCTGGGATCATCAACTATTTTGAAAAGAAAATCATTGCTTCGCAAACATTTTTATTGATGGTGAATATATTTCTTGTTGACTGATTTTTTTTTTTAAGTGATACATAAAATCATCTTAGAAAAATATTTTATATATTGTTGATTTTACAAGAAACAAATGTACTATAAGTGTCGGGTACTTATTAACAAGACTTAATAATGCTTATCTCTATTGTTATGTTAAAGCAAAGAGAAACTCTCAATTTAACCTATCTCAATAATTTTTGTTTTCTCCAAATGTTAATAATTATTTAATAAAGCCTTTTTACAAACATTGCGTTTATGAACGAATGCATATAATTATTTTTTCTCCAACATTTTCCATATAAAAATTCTGATTTTTTTCTGATCTACAATAACCTTTCCAAAAAAATTTCAAATTTCGAAACATTTTATCTTTTCCACAGTTGTTTTTTTTTTTTTGGTAAAGATCTTTTCCACAGTTGTTTATACCGTCTCTCGCGATTGTGTAGTCTTGTCAATAATTTCTTTCCTTATTGGATGATTTAAAGATCTCGTAACCAAAGGCTTTTTCACTTTATTTTTTGAGTGGTAATCTATCCCATGAAGGTAATGCGTGTTCCTTTTTTTATCTTTTTTTGCTAAATATCATGTATAATATCCTTGTCTGTACGAGAACAGATGTCAAACTTCAATTTATGAAATTAAATGTTCACCGGTTTCTCAACTATACCAAACAAATCCCAACAAAATAATATTAAAATTAGAAGAAAAAAAAATCAATGTCAAATTGTCGATGGCAGGAATTTCTTGGAATCCTCTCCTCCCTCTCTCCTCTTCCGCGGGGGAGTTTCCCAGTTTCTCGACTATCCATTGAAACCTTCATCGCTAAGTAAAATCCATCCATCACTCAAATCATTTTATTTTTCATTTTCCCCCATTCTTTGGTCCAAAACAAAAAAATTTGTTTTTAGTTTTTCATTTAGACTCGCTTTGTGTGCCCTTTGGAAGAGCTTATCAGCATAAAGCTCAACGCTTTTGGGGGGGTGCTGGGCTAATTTACTGGATGGCGAATTGCTGATTTTCTTGGTTTCTTAGGGGGACCCATTTGAAGGAAAGCAGAGAATCGGGTTCCTTTCGCGCTGTACGTTCGGCTTCAGAGAGGAAGGCCCGATTTTCGTCGTTATTTTCTGTTGCTGAATCGAAATCTGAAGAAGGGTAATTCGTGTCGGTGTTGGATTTTTGCGGTGGGCGTCGGAAGGAAATGGGTCAGCAGCAATCCAAGGGCGAATTGCTGTACCAGCAGGTCAGCTATGGCAACGTCGAAGGGATCAAATCCCTCTGCAGAGAAGGCGCGGGCCTCGAGGTATATTCTTGTTTTGAGCATCTTTTTCTCTAAATTTGGGCTTTCATGTCGAATCACGGTTGTTTTTGGGTAGCGTTTAGATTGTCTCTGTTTTCTTTTTCTTTTTTTTCTTGTAATTTTGTTGTGATGGGATCATTTTTTGGGTGGTTTTTGTCGGTGCAGTGGATGGACAGAGAAGGGAAGACGCCTTTGATCGTTGCTTGTATGAATGCGGAGCTCTATAATGTCGCCAAGACTTTGATCGAATTGGGCGCCAACGTCAATGCATACCGCCCCGGTACCATTTTCTTGATTCGGGCAGTGGGTTATGTGCTGTTCTTTTGTTGTTGTGCACAAGATGCTAAATTGTTCTAGAAAGGATCTGTTTTAGGCTGAGTTTCTTGTAGGAGCTAGTTTAGAATCATACGGAGTGATATCTCGGTTGCTTCCAGTAATAGCTCTCCTTTTGGCTCAGAATTGGGCTTAGTTTGTTTGATTTAACATGCTGAACCATCATTTGAACCATGACATTTATCATATTCACTCATCATGCTCTCTCTGCATGCGTTAAGTCTTGCATTGCGTCTATTGTTATAATTTATCTGTTCATATATCCATATTTTGACTATTAACGTGGCAATTTAATGAAGGTCGCAATGGTGGCACTCCCTTGCATCATGCAGCTAAGAGGGGCCTCGAGCATACTGTGAAGTTACTTCTTTCTCACGGAGGTCTGTATCAATAATTCTTATACTAGTAGTTTACACTATGCTAATTGAAGTTTTTACGCAGCTTTCTGCTGTATAAGCTTATGTAATGAATATGCATGATTTGATCCTTCAGCAAATGCACTGGTGATAAATGATGATTGTCAGACTCCGCTTGATGTGGCCAGATCTAAAGGATACACTAATGTTGTTCGTACATTTGAGGTATGTCTTGTGGATAAAACAGAATTGTATCCCATCAGTATGGGAAATCTTAATGGATTAGATTGACTTTTCTAACTTTTGATGCTTTTAGGGTCACATGGCTTTGTTCTCTGGTTGGCTACGGGAGTTTTATGGTCTTGGGTTTCTGGAAGTACTTGCTCCTCTGTTGCTTTCAAGAAAAGTGTGGGTATTCTAGTTTTAGTTTTTACTTTCGTTGGCAACCGTTATGTTATGCTTTATTTTGATACACTTATCTCTTGTAGCCGTGCCTTCTCTCTGTTGGCAAAACAGATGGATTCTTTGAAAGTATTGCCAGCTGTTTCTCTAATTGCCTGATTTTTTTCTTAATTTACTTATTTTTTTCAGGTGGGTGGTCATTTACCCATGTGGTTCTCAAAATCCCACAAAGCCATACAAGTTGGAATTGGCAATATATCCTAGTATGCAGGTACCATTCCTTTGTTACCCCAATGTTACCGAGCTGGTTTTCAACTTCACCTATGATAGTTTTTTGAACTATTTGTTTGTTTCTGGTTTCTGTATATTATCATGGTTTAAAAAGTATATACTATTGTTTTTCTCCTGCTATATTATTGCGTGAGCTCTCATAATTCTTCTATTTAGAGTCCATAAACTGATGCTGCTTCAGGCACAAATCTCCTATCCGATTGAGTGATTATACCTGCCAACCTTTTGTGTATGCGGTGTCCACTTGATGTTAAATAGGATGAGGTGCTCTTTCTGGTGTAATTTCGCCGTTCTCAGATTTTCTTCCCCTTCCCTTCCATAGCAGAATATCAGGCATATGTCCAACAACATATTTCCTAATCCTTACTTTTCCTACAGTAACATATGTTATTAATAACAAATGTCGTCAGACCCAGCATCTTTGACACCAAGAGTATGCGTACAACCTCATGGCCTATCATGCATTATGATATCCATGTATCTCATTGGATTATGGTTGAGTCTGTAGTTTGGCTCCTGAAGGAACCTGTACAAGCAATTGTTATAATTATTGCAGGATTAGGATTAGAGAAGGCCTTCTATAGCATTGATTTTCCCCATGACATTCTCGCGATAGGTCAGGGGAAGAAGCACTTGGCAAAGTAGCTCTGGGATGAGAGTCTTACCTGCACTTGTATTCTCCAAATCATTCACTTCATATGGCAATCTGTTTGGGTTGTCTGATAGAGTTGTCTGGAACCTTATGAGCCTCTTTGGCCTTTTGACACCCTTGCCCCTCACTTTCCTTTCCTTTTGGGTTTCGGACTAATATTAGTTAAATCTGATTTTCTCTAAGTGTCAGTTGTCTCTTCTCCCCTTATAATTATGTGGCTTAAGTCTTGTCTGCTTGTGTATCTGCTGATTCAGCACTATTTGTAATGTGCAGGATGCTCAACCTCGGACAATTGTTGCACTGTGGAAGGCCAACTTAGAGGAACCTAAATTCCACCATTCTGATCCTTCAGTGACAATTGTCGACAATACTTCAAGTAAAAACTTGCACCTGCGTCTTATTTTCAGATTTATTTTTGACATATAAATCTGTAGAGTATGAGTTTAATCGGGCTCTATGTAAATCAAAGTCCAAAGGGGCAGGAGGCGGAGATGCAGGAGGTATAGGCCACGAACAGATAGGCGTAAGTATAGTAATTGCTTCTTTTTTTACAATTAAAAGAAAGCTTCAAATTTTGTAGAACTGAGGAGTTAGAGCCCATTAGAGTTTGCTAGAATATCGTGTAATTTTGATGACCCACGCCGCCCGGCCTCTAGTCGCCCATTTAGATAGGGAAATGTTCGAGGATCATCTTTGCTTAATGAGTTGTGAAACATTAGAAATTATAAGGCTCTGTGCACTCAATTTGTTAGGTATACTTAGGCTGAATTTTGTTTTTGCTTTCAGAGACCCGTTTCAAATTCGCACCTGCCAATGAAAGAGACAGACAGCAACTTCAGTGGTTTTGTGACGCATGCAAAGGGATTCCACAGGTATTGTGCAGTTTAGTTTCATTTTGGGATTAACTCATGAGTAATACAGAAAGTGAATTAGTTCATAACAATCCTGTTCCTGACTAGAAATATTAAATGCTTATGGATGTTGCAGTTTTAGGTGGTGGAATTACCCTGGTCATGCTTATGTTAGTCTGTGCATGAGTCTTTTTAGTGTTACTTAGGTTGTCAAGTTTCAACACGCCTTGCTCACAAGATCGTGGGGTAATTATGAATAGCATTCGTGCATTTGATATCTTTCAGTGGGAAAACGGCGTAGTCATTCAACTTTCAGGAATTTTTGTGTTGAGGTATCAATAGTTCCACGTTATGGAATGCTAGTTTTTAATCACGAGATAGAACTTAGATTAGACAATTTGAAAGCTATATGTTTTTCAAGGACTTTCTATTTATAAGACACATTTTATGTTGAAACTACAAATGTTTCAGGTCACGCAGCCAGCATTTTTGCGACCTGCACAGCCGCCGGTGCAGGCAACTGCACCTCCTGCTGGAGAAGATCTGGAATTAGCAATGGCAATCAACGCCTCCATCCAGTCGGCTATGCAGGATGTGCCACCACCTTTTCCTACTCAGCAAGGTGTCGGGACGAGCACATCCACCAGCTGGAGTGATTCTGCAGAAGTTACGAGTCACAGTGATTTGACTTGCGGTTTCACCAATTAATTACCCGTATCTCGTGACAATTGGAATATGCAAAGATGAAATGACGAGTATGAAACGTGGGCGCGCACGACCAGATTTAGGAAGGGAACCGTTTCACGCAAGGCGGGTAAGAACCCATTGCTAGAGACGAGAGAGTATTTAATGAATCCTGTGACTTGTAGACTGGTCTATAATTGGATGGCAGGATGAAATTACGCTTATGCGACTGGGGGACATGGAATACTTCGCCAGTTGGGTCTCGTCCGGGATTCCTATCTCGGAATCGGTAGAATTCAAAATTGAGAACTTTGCCGGCTGATAATCTTTGACATTTCGAGCAGAAAGAACTGAGAATGATGACAGCGCAAGTCGACATTGGTTCTCTCTCTCCTCACACCGCATGCATCCCTTGACAAAATTATCAATCAAACAGATTAGTTCTTCCAGTCCCAAGATTGGTGTGCTAAAACCTATGGTTTAGAAAATAAAAAACCGAGAGCTGATGATGACTATATATATTCATCCAAGTATAAAACTCTGGGGAAAATGACACTTGTTCAAACTAGTTAAAACCGCTGGACGATGCCATTTTGCCAATGGGAAAGCCATCGGTCAGGTATAATTTGCTCCGCCAATTTCCACATTTTTCCTTCAGTTGTTTCCACGTTCCACGAAAAGCCCCAGACACATCAAAACTTCAGAACGGAAATTCGATGCCGATCTGATTTCTTAGGATGGGCTGATGCAAAAACCCATTGGTGCTGAACTTGCAAGAAAAAAAAAACCAACTCACATAGACTAGGGAAAATTATCCTAAAAGTCATAAACCTATTGTATCTTTTGTTAATCCAGTCCTAAATATTTTAACTTTGTCGATTGAGTCAAACATTTTCACTTTTTTGCCGATTTAGTCCATCCGCCCAATTTTGGCCGAAAAATGCAGATCCACATGTGACTCCGACCGACGTGAACAATTTTTAATAATATTTTAATATTTTTTTGAACTTTTATTATTTTTTTCTATTTTTTCCGTTTTTTCTCCTTTTCTTTTCTTTTTATTTTTTTTCTTTTCGTTTTGGCTTTTTTTCTTGGCCTTTTCCGGTGGCTGGCCACCGGCCACAACCAGCCGGGCTGGCCTCGCCCACCACAGGGGAGGCCTGGCTGGGCAAGGAGGAGCCCTGACAAGGGGAGCCCTCCCTCAGGCGCATTCCGGCAAGGATCACCTGGGAGAGGCCAACCCTCCCCCAGGCCAAAGAACAAAAACCAGCAAATTTAGCAAGTTTGAATAAAGTGTGAGCTTGAATGAATAGATGGTGGGGTGCCAATTGTGGTGTTCTAAATGGTCGATTGGCTCTTAAGATTGAAAGTCTATTTAAATGGATCCGATGTACTTGAATTTCACAATCCTTAAATCAAATGTGTAAAATATATTAGAAACTAATGAAATTCTAATTTTTTTAATTTTTATTTATCTTTTCTAGTCAAAGGTCAGATTCTTCGGTTTAATCAAGAAAATCAATCTTCGCCAATTTTATGAAAATTCAAAATCTAAATGGTTAATTTTACACGCCTATGCTAAATTCGAAAATATATGTAAATTGAGATATTAAGAATGCCTAGCTAATTTTTTTTGGTCAAGAAACAAGGCTCATTGCAATTCGGATTTCGATTCTCAAACTTTCTGGCTTTTAATCGTTGGGGAAAATTCAAGTGTCAACATCGGAGGAAGTGAGTCGGAGAGGACTACGTTTGCAAAGGGAATGAGCGGCCAAAGGGAGAGTTGCTAGAGAGGATACTTTGTTCTCTTGCGAATCTTTATCGTTTTGTTCGAGTGTAAAAGAGAGAGAATCACGACGACAAGGTCAAAGCTGCCCTTGTCGGGGTCGAATGACCATGGATAGGGCACATCATCCCTCGCGACAGTCGTGGTCGTCTTGAGATTGACTTAGGCGAAGGGTGTAGCATGCTGGACCTGGTCATGCTTGGATCTTATCCATCTCCAGTCGATTTCAGGTGGAGATAGATAGACCCAGGCAACTTCCAATCAAGAGCGTTGTGCTTGGTTTATAATTGCTTTGGTGTGAACATAACGCAAGTTGCCTATTCCTTCTTTGAATAGGCAAAAGAAAAATGATTGGGGAGATGACGTACACGCGCGCTCAAATGAAGCTTTCAGCACGGTAATCATTCTTTTTCGTTTTCCTTCTATATTTTTCGAATACATGAAAGCCTAACGAAGAGACGTACAAATAGTGCCCGAATTCTGAATAATATAATTCTGAGATTTCGTTTGTTAAATTTGTTATGATCACTGAATTTAAGATAATGTTGTAAACTTTTCAAATCCACAAGCTGGTGCAGAGCATGAGGTTCCTCGTAATTGTCGAGTATGCTTGAGTTGATGCTGAAGGGTTTTATATTTTAAGCTTGATGATGCTTCCGACGACCCACGAATGTGATTTGGAAAAATCTTTTATTGAAAATATTTTTTTTGTAATGTTGTTTAGGAAGATTTGTCGAGGGAAGTATGTTTCTCTACTCATCAAGAATTGTCTATACTTTTTCACCAATGATGAAAATAGTTTTCAACCGATCCATTTTAATAAAAAATACAAATCATTGTTTTTAGAAAGCGCGTCAAGGATGAAGAAATTGTCAAAGCACGCTAAACAAAATGAAACTGATAAATTAGTCTCCTCTGATCTTTTCACGTTAATGATTTATTAGCAAAATATTGTGATTTCAAACTAGATATAATACCGTATATAAATGGACTTGAGGTCCTTTGTTTGAATTCAAAATAACTCTTCATATAGAAAAAGTCACATTTTTTATTGTCAAGTAATTATTTTGTTTCAATGCATCATTGATTATGGACTATCGATTTGATTCTATTGTGGTTGGGATTTTATTAATGAGTGTACTGTCTTTTTTGCGTTATGTCAAATCATTACATTAAAAACGAAATATTCTTTGTTTAGGGGTGTTTTTTTTTTTTTCTGGGATCATCAACTATTTTGAAAAGAAAATCATTGCTTGCAAACATTCTCATTGATGGCGAATATATTTAGTGTTGACTGATTTTATTTTATTTTAGTGATACATACAATCATTTTAGAAAAATGTTTTATATATTGTTGATTTTACAAGAAACAAATGTACTATAAGTGTTGGGTACTTATTAACAAGACTTAATAATGCTTATCTCTATTGTTATGTTAAAACAAAAAAAAAAAAAAAAAAACCCCTCAATTTAACCTATCTCAATAGTTTTTGTTTTCTCCAAATGTTAATAATTATTTAATAAAGCCTTTTTACGAACATTGCGTTTATGAACAAACGCGTATATTTATTTTATCTCCCACATTCTCGATATAAAAATTCTGATTTTATTCAGATCTACAATAATCTTCCCAAAAAGATTTCAAATTTCGAAACTTTTTATCTTTTCCACAATTGTTTATAGTCTATACCATCTCTCTTGATTGTGTAGCCTTGTCAATAATTTCTTTCCTTATTGGATGATTTAAAGATCTCGTAACCAAAGGCTTTTTTACTTTATTTTTTGAGTGGTAATCTATCCCATGAAGGCAATGCGCGTTCCTTTTTTTTTTTATCTTTCTTTGCTAAATATCATGTATAATATCCTTGTCTGTACGAGAACAGATGTCAAACTTCAATTTATGAAATTAAATGTTCACCGGTTTCTCAACTATACCAAACAAATCCCAACAAAATAATATTAAAATTAGAAAAAAAAAAAAATCAATGTCAAATTGTCGATGGCAGGAATTTCTTGGAATCCTCTCCTCCCTTTCTCCTCTTCCGCAGGGGCGTTTCTCAGTTTCTAGACTATCCATTGAAACCTTCATTGCTAAGTAAAATCCATCCATCACTCAAATCATTTTATTTTTCATTTTCCCCAATTCTTTGGTCCAAAACAAAAAATTTGTTTTTAGTTTTTCATTTAGACTCGCTTTGTGTGCCCTTTGGAAGAGCTTATCAGCATAAAGCTCAACGCTTTTTGGGGGGTGCTGGGCTAATTCACTGGATGGCGAATTGCTGATTTTCTTGGTTTTTTAGGGGGACCCATTTGAAGGAAAGCAGAGAATCGGGTTCCTTTCGCGCTGTACGTTCGGCTTCAGAGAGGAAGGCCCGATTTTCGTCGTTATTTTCTGTTGCTGAATCGAAATCTGAAGAAGGGTAATTCGTGTCGGTGTTGGATTTTTGTGGTGGGCGTCGGAAGGAAATGGGTCAGCAGCAATCCAAGGGCGAATTGCTGTACCAGCAGGTCAGCTATGGCAACGTCGAAGGAATCAAATCCCTCTGCAGAGAAGGCGCGGGCCTCGAGGTAAATTTCTTGTTTTGAGCATCTTTTTCTCTAAATTTGGGCTTTCATGTCGAATCACGATTGTTTTCGGGTAGTTTTTAGATTGTCTCTGTTTTTTTTTTTTTTTTCCTTGTAATGTTAGAAGAGCGGATTGTTCTGAAGTTGTTGTGATGGGATCATTTTTTGGGTGGTTTTTGTCGGTGCAGTGGATGGACAGAGAAGGGAAGACGCCTTTGATCGTTGCTTGTATGAATGCGGAGCTCTATAATGTCGCCAAGACTTTGATCGAATTGGGCGCCAACGTCAATGCATACCGCCCCGGTACCATTTTCTTGATTCAGTGCAGTGGGTTATGTGCCGTTGTTTTGTTGTTGTGCACAATATGAATCCATACGATGCGGTTCAAGATGCTAAATTGTTCTAGAAAGGATGTGTTTAGGCTGAGTTTCTTGTAGGAGCTAGTTTAGAATCATGCGGAGTGATATCTCGGTTGCTTCCAGTAATAGCTCTCCTTTTGGCTCAGAATTGGGCTTAGTTTGTTTGATTTAACATGCTGAACCATCATTTGAACCATGACATTTATCATATTCACTCATCATGCTCTCTCTGCATGTGTTAAGTCTTGCGTTGTGTCTATTGTTATAATTTATCTGTTCATATATCCATATTTTGACTCTTAACGTGGCAATTTAATGAAGGTCGCAATGGTGGCACTCCCTTGCATCATGCAGCTAAGAGGGGCCTCGAGCATACTGTGAAGTTACTTCTTTCTCACGGAGGTCTGTGTCAATAATTCTTATACTAGTAGTTTGCACTATGCTAATTGAAGTTTTTACGCAGCTTTCTGCTGTATAAGCTTATGTAATGAATATGCATGATTTGATCCTTCAGCAAATGCACTGGTGATAAATGATGATTGTCAAACTCCGCTTGATGTGGCCAGATCTAAAGGATACACTAATGTTGTTCGTACATTTGAGGTATGTCTTGTGGATAAAACAGAATTGTATCCCATCAGTATGGGAAATCTTAATGGATTAGATTGACTTTTCTAACTTTTGATGCTTTTAGGGTCACATGGCTTTGTTCTCTGGTTGGCTACGGGAGTTTTATGGTTTTGGGTTTCTGGAAGTACTTGCTCCTCAGTTGCTTTCAAGAAAAGTGTGGGTATTCTAGTTTTAGTTTTTACTTTCGCTTGGCAACTGTTGTGTTATGCTTTATTTTGATACACTTATCTCTTGTAGCTGTGCCTTCTCTCTGTTGGCAAAACAGATGGATTCTTTGAAAGTATTGCCAGCTGTTTCTCTAATTGCCTGATTTTTTTTCTTAATTTACTTCTTTTTTTCAGGTGGGTGGTCATTTACCCGTGTGGTTCTCGAAATCCCACAAAGCCATACAAGTTGGAATTGGCAATATATCCTAGTATGCAGGTACCATTCCTTTGTTACCCCAATGTTACCGAGCTGGTTTTCAACTTCACCTATGATAGTTTTTTGAACTATTTGTTTGTTTCTGGTTTCTGTATATTATCATGGTTTAAAAAGTATATACTGTTGTTTTTCTCCTGCTATATTATTGCGTGAGCTCTCATAATTCTTCTGTTTAGAGTCCATAAACTGATGCTGCTTCAGGCACAAATCTCCTATCCGATTGAGTGATTATACCTGCAGACCTTTTGTGTATCCGGTGTCCACTTGATGTTAAATAGGATGAGGTGGCTCTTCCTGGTGTAATTTCGCCGTTCTCAGATTTTCTTCCCCTTCCCTTCCATAGCAGAACATCAGGCATATGTCCAACAACATATTTCCTAATCCTTACTTTTCCTACGGTAACCTATGTTATTAATAACAAATGTCGTCAGACCCAGCATCTTTGACACCAAGAGTATGCATACAACCTCATGGCCTATCATGCATTATGATATCCATGTATCTCATTGGATTATGGTTGAGTCTGTAGTTTGGCTCCTGAAGGAACCTGTACAAGCAATTGTTATAATTGTTGCAGGATTAGGATTAGAGAAGGCCTTCTATAGCATTGATTTTCCCCATGACATTCTCGCGATAGGTCAGGGGAAGAAGCACTTGGCAAAGTAGCTCTGGGATGAGAGTCTTACCTGCGCTTGTATTCTCCAAATCATTCACTTCAAATGGCAATCTATTTGGGTTGTCTGATAGAGTTGCCTGGAACCTTATGAGCCTCTTTGGCCTTTTGACACCCTTGCCCCTCACTTTCCTTTCCTTTTGGGTTTTGGACTATATTAGTTACATCTGATTTTCTCTAAGTGTCAGTTGTCTCTTCTCCCCTTATAATTATGTGGCTTAAATCTTGTCTGCTTGTGTCTATAATGATGGCCATCAAGTGTATCTGCTGATTCAGCACTATTTGTAATGTGCAGGATGCTCAACCTCGGGCAGTTGTTGCACTGTGGAAGGCCAACTTAGAGGAACCTAAATTCCACCATTCTGATCCTTCAGTGACAATTGTCGACAATACTTCGAGTAAAAACTTGCACCTGCGTCTTATTTTCAGATTTATTTTTGACATATAAATCTGTAGAGTATGAGTTTAATCGGGCTCTATGTAAATCAAAGTCCGAAGGGGCAGGAGGCGGAGATGCAGGAGGTATAGGCCACGAACAGATAGGCGTAAGTATAGTAATTGCTTCTTTTTTTACAATTAAAAGAAAGCTTCAAATTTTGTAGAACTGAGGAGTTAGAGCCCATTAGCGTTTGCTAGAATATCGTGTAATTTTGATGACCCACGCCGCCCGGCCTCTAGTCGCCCATTTAGATAGGGAAATGTTCGAGGATCATCTTTGCTTAATGAGTTGTGAAACATTAGAAATTATAAGGCTCTGTGCACTCAATTTGTTAGGTATACTTAGGCTGAATTTTGTTTTTGCTTTCAGAGACCCGTTTCAAATTCGCACCTGCCAATGAAAGAGACAGACAACAACTTCAGTGGTTTTGTGACGCATGCAAAGGGATTTCACAGGTATTGTGCAGTTTAGTTTCATTTTGGGATTAACTCATGAGTAATACAGAAAGTGAATTAGTTCATAACAATCCTGTTCCTGACTAGAAATATTAAATGCTTATGGATGTTGCAGTTTTAGGTGGTGGAATTACCCTGGTCATGCTTATGTTAGTCTGTGCATGAGTCTTTTTAGTGTTACTTATGTTGTCAAGTTTCAACATGCCTTGCTCACAAGATCGTGGGGTAATTATGAATAGCATTCGTGCATTTGATATCTTTCAGTGGGAAAACAGTGTAGTCATTCAACTTTCAGGAATTTTTGTGTTGAGGTATCAATAGTTCCACGTTATGGAATGCTAGTTTTTAATCACGATATAGAACGTAAATTAGACAATTTGAAAGCTATGTGTTTTTCAAGGACTTTCTATTTATAAGACACATTTTATGTTGAAACTACAAATGTTTCAGGTCACGCAGCCAGCATTTTTGCGACCTGCACAGCCGCCGGTGCAGGCAACTGCACCTCCTGCTGGAGAAGATCTGGAATTAGCAATGGCAATCAACGCCTCCATCCAGTCGGCTATGCAGGATGTGCCACCACCTTTTCCTACTCAGCAAGGTGTCGGGACAAGCACATCCACCAGCTGGAGTGATTCTGCAGAAGTTACGAGTCACAGTGATTTGAGTGCGGCAGCTGTGCCGCCTCCATCCAAGGATAGCTGTGGTCCAAGCAATGAAATTTCTCCTACTGCAGTGCCACCTCAAAATGTTGTAGGTGTCAGTGAGAACTTCATCTCTGCTCCATCCGCCCCTCCGGCAATTACTGAGGTTGTAGAGGACGCCCCAATTCAATATCCATCCATTGACCTGAGTCCGATTGATATGTCCGCCCCAGTAATCAACAACTCACCACCTGTTGGCTCTAGCGGGAGCAAAGAAGAAGGAAGCGAAGAGACATGCTGTGTCGTTTGTTTGGATGCTCCCGTTCAGGGAGCTTGCGTGCCATGTGGGCACATGGCCGGCTGTATGTCTTGCTTGGAAAAGATCCAAGCCAAGAAAACCGGGTGCCCAGTTTGTCGTACCAAGATCGACCAAGTCATAAGGCTATATGCCGTTTGACTCTGAAGCTTGCCTATATCGAGCAGGTACAGTGATCGTTATTACGTTGAGGTTTTAAGTTGGTACACGTATGCAAGTTTTCTTGAAGGTTGACGGGTTGATATTGCTTAGAGCTTATAGGCCATTCGAGAAACATGAAGGAGGAGCATGATTGTAGTACAGACAGTTGATAATGAGTTTACTGCATCGGTGTACTTGTCCAACCCAACCCGTAAATCAGCTCGTGCTCTTGTAATCTACTTTCCGCATCATCTTTATCTCCAGTATATGGCATAAACTGAGAGCACAAATTTGATTGCTTTATGTTTTGTGTGGGACTGTAAAGCAAAGAGTGGTACAGTTTCGTTTGTTAATAGCATCGGCACCTCTTGAGGTGGGTATATGGTTTGATGCTCAGCTCTCTCTCTCTCTCTCTCTCTCTCTCTCTCTCTCTCTCTGAGGCATGAATGCTGCAGAATGTTGGTTAAAGTGACAAAAAGATTGAAAGGAATGCTTTTAATTGGTGATTGGAGAACTATAGTAATAAATATTGAAAGAAAAATGACTTTATTCATAGGAAATTATTTGGGTCATGAATGACTTTTGGTCGAATTGGGTGCACTTTTACCCCTTGCACTCACCGAACTTCCAGTACCATTTCTCACTTTTCCCAACTGGGCCAACGGCTGATCACATGGTCCAAACTGAAGCAGACCACGGGTGCAATTTCGATTTGGTCCATTCCAATCTGCAACCAAACATCGTTTGGTGAGTGCTTTTTGTTAAATAGGGGATGTATCAAAATCGAAGTGGCTAAATTTCAGTTTTATTTATTAATCTTAAATTGGCTGGAAAAAAAGGGGTGTTTCTGTTAAAGGGCCATACAAATAATTGAGGCATCTCATTGGTGGTCTAATTAGGGAGACAAAAGTGGGGCATAGGATGAGTCATATGAATGATAAAACAAGTATTTATTCTTGTTGCTCATTGGATCTTTTTTCAACAAAGTCATTAGTTCATCGGATCTGATGGGTGCAAAAGGCACACAAAAAAAAAAAAAAAAAAAGGGGCAATTGTTAGATCTTATTTTTCTATTATGGGTGGGGGTCCATTAGGAACTGTTCATGACGATGCTCGACAGAGGGAGTGCTCCAATGGGAGGACCCGGAAGGCTTTTTGAGCATCCGAATAATCCGGACTTGGTATATGGCGAACGCTCTTCTCGACCATGAACTGAACACCAAGAAAATTGTCGAATCTTTGATCGAAGAAGACGTGCACGTAAGAAACGAACACTGATTGTCGGATTTTAGGCCCTTTTCAACTCTCTGAATGGACTCCCTAAACGACTTTACAAGGTTCTGTCATTTCGAGGGCTTTACTGTTTACGGAGACTATACAATTCATCATCAAATGGAAAAATCCTAGGATTCTTTCTAAGTTTGTGATTTACTTAACATACTGTGTGCAGCTCAATGTCTCATTGGACAAGATTGGGGCGGTCATACATTTAAGATTCTGTCTCCTTTTATTAATGGAAAGAGGGAAAATAACAGGGAAAAACAAATAAAGGAATATGGTGTCGGCAAAATATTTGTCTATGCCACGTGTCCCCGGTCTTGGTCTTTGAACTCTACTGGGATTCTCGAAGGTTATCGATTTAATAATGTACTAAGAAAGAGTAAATCAGTAGCGTCTCATTTTAAAATTATTATTCCTTTTTTTTTAATTATTGTGAAAGTAATGCGGGAGTTAACTGATTTTACTATTCACGTTAAACATGAGAGAAAAAAATTACTAGAATAATTAATAATGAATGATAAGGATACTAAGGTTTACATGATTTAGTTCAAGATTCAATACCTACTTCAAGTGAAAAGCCAATCATCAATAAATATACTATAAATTTGAATAGTACAGAGTTTAGAATCGCTAGATGGATTGAGTATTTTGTGGTCTCCAATCATCATGAAAACAAACCCACATGTATTATTTCAGAATCTCTCAAATGGAGCTCATTCCAAATAACTCAAAAGAGCGAAACCCTAATACTATTCTTGTTTGATTTTCTTTGTGTCCAACGAGTATAATTCCATCTTCTATATATTCATATGATATTTGTACTCAAAATAGGAAAAACCCTTTTAAAAAAACTCACTCAAACTAACAAACCCATTAAATAAGATACTTACCTAGATAGGATTTCCTTCATGCATTCACAGTCAAAACATGTTCTCAACATTTATGATCTGATAACATACAGAGCAGAATGTAACAATTTATGTTACTCATGAATACGAGCTACTAAACTTGATTCCAAACATCCACATCTGTTGTCAAATCTAGGGTTACTTGTATATTCAAGTGGTTAATTACGTGTTAATTTTAATTCATTGACAAACGAAAAGAAAAGAAGAAAAACCCCTTTAATCTTAGTTTGTTCCCATAGGGACACTGTTTAGCAAAAGACAAAGGGGACCAACATCGTAGAACCAAACGTACAGACATTTCCCCGAATAGACCAATCCTTTCCTGAAAGAGGATAAATAAAGGACGGATAAAGGTAAGAACATAGTCCTAAAATAAGGAAATCCTTCCTAAGCATACTGTGTCATGCACAAACTATAGCTGTCGGCTGATCATGATAGTTGTAATCTTGAAAAGGAAAATAATTAGGTGCTCTTGAAGTATCACTTTATCCAGTTGTGTTTTGAATGTGGTAATAAAATGTTATTTCATATTTCTTCCTAGTACTTCACCTTAAATGGAGGACAATGTGACCATCATTATTATGTATGATTTCATACGGTTTTAATCCAATCGAATGAGATCACATGGATTGTCAAAAAATCAAAAGAATTCATGTTATTTTCATTATTAGTTGCGGCATTAAAAATGGCATTGTAATTTCATCTCTCTTAAAGATAGATCGATTTCTAGTTTATTTTTCTCTAAGTTTCTGGGTTATAAGTATCCTCTTCTGAGCCGAATAGGTTTAATTCTTATTTGGACAGTACAGAAGTTTTATCCATATATGCAAGACAGGTACCAAGTTAGGTCTTGCTTATGCTTCTGAAATCAAGAAAAGTTACAGAAAAGTCATGACAGTCCATCATGCACAAGGACTCGAATGCACACAACACAAGCAGTAACTCTTATGTTTTACAGCATTTTATATAATCTATTATCTTTCCTTTTTCTTTTTCTGTACGAAAACCACTGGCAAATCCCCCCCTGACAGCTTCCTATGAATGGTCATGCAACACGCTTTTTGGGGTCTTTTCAGTACATCCATCACATGGAATTACAGTGCTTGTTGCCCCTCCTTTTTAGGGCTTGCAAAAGGACTTCGGGCATTCATAATTACAATTATTTATTGCATGTAATTGCTCAAAGAGTGTCAATTTCGAGAAGAAATGCAGAAGAATCTTGAATTTGCAAAAGCTAATTAAATTGCATTAGGTTAGGGTACATGAGTGGTTTGGGGATTGGCTAACATTTACTGACAAGCCTGAGTTGCAAGTACACAACTGGCTTTGGAGTTAAAACTGGTGTGGCCATAAAACAAGGCAGCAATCGTGCATCTCTTCCTCGGGCAAAACAACCTTTCACTTCATATTTTCAAGTGCCAGTTCTTTTTCTTCTTTTTTTCCCTAGTTTCAAGTTCAGGTTTTTGTTTTTCTCCCCCTAGGGAAAGCAATGTTTGTTGTGTCTGCACCAAAAAGAATTTCTTATTACAAAAGGCCTTCACATGGGGAAAAAAACACACATGCAGGAATATCTCATTAGAAAAAAGTTGACAGCAAGTGTTCTTTTTTTTTTTTTTTTGGTAAAATAGCAAGTGTTCTTTTCGGTACTTCTTTAGGTGAAAAATTGTTCTCTCGGTAAAAGCCACAGGATATGTATCCAATTATCCATTTGTGACAGAAAAGAACTTAAGAAATATATATTTTCTTTATGTGTGTGTCCGTAAATAAATGCAACTTTTTGTATATAAAATAATAAGTTAATATCACGAAAAACATCAAACCAATATATATATATAAAATTTATCTCGAATTAATTTTTTATCATTAAAACGCAAAATTAGTACACCTATAACAAATTTATCATAAAATAATTTTTTTACCATAAAAAATCACAAACTTGTATATTTATAATAAATTTACTCTCTATTTGTTTCCGTTAAATTGGATTTATATCACGAAAAACTATAATTAATACAAAACAAACAAAGGTTAAAACTCTGAATTATTACATGTTATCTAACTTAGCAATTTAACGGAAACTAATTAAGGGTAACTTAATCATAAATGTACTAATTCAGGATTTTTTATGGTGTTAATAACATGTGTACCAATTTGTGATTTTTAACCAAAAACCAATCCGGATGTCTTGAAGACTCTAAAGTATTTGTATTAAAAAAAAATTACGTAAAACCCTAAATTTGTTCAGGTTTGTACTTGTTTATCTCTGAAATTTCAAGCGATACATATTATTTCCTAAAATTTTAATTTATTATCCTGGTTGACCCCTTTTCTTATTCGCATATATATGGCACGTCACCATTTAGGAGTAGAGATGTGCTTCTTATTTTTGTTGCCAAAAAAGGAAAATTACACTCGCTAAACTTTAGGGTGGTATGCATTTAGTCACAGCTTTTAGCCAGGAGACACCCCTCGTGGAATAATTTTCTTTTACTTTCCATGAGAAGAAGGTAAGAAAATCCGAGCAACGAGTGATCCAAGATGATTTTGATGGCAAAATTTGGTCCAATATATTCCTGTGGTTGACTCACCGCCCAATACTCCTATGGTGCGACAGTGATAGACTCATCAATTGCGGACCTCCATCAGATGCATTGAGTATCCATTTCAAGACGGACATTTCATAATAAGAGTGAAAATCTTTTGTTAATTAAAGTCCAAAGAGAATAACAACACTCGTCGTTCCTTCGAATCCCCATTGCCCGCCGAAAGAGTTGAATTTTCTTTTGGAAACAATGGTAGAAGAAAATTGGGAAGGAAAATGCTACAAAATTTAAAATTTTCCTCCAAACCCATCTCACAAAAATTCAAATTCCTCGCATTTTCCACCCAATTTTTTCTTACCTCCATTCTCTCTCTTTTCTTCAACAAATAGGGGGGAAAAGGACCAGGAAAGAAGGCTTATTCACCATTCATATGTGGTGTATAAGGGTGAGCATCGGTATGGGTTCAACCCTAGATCGACCCTGGACTAATCCAACTCGGCCATCTTGGTTCGGTTCCATGGGAATTGGATTGGTCCTTGGTCCTAGGACCTTTAGACTTGCGCTATGCTGGTTGGTTCTTGATTCTAGGAGTTCCCTAGAGCCTTCTCCTTTGTTCTCTACGCAATTTTGTTTACAGTGTAAATTAGAAAATAGCAAGAAACCCAACCTTAATTTGACAAAAGAAAAAACCCTCGTCACTCGCCTTGCCCTTGCTTGCTTGCCTGCCTTGCTCACCACTTGCCTCTCTTCACTTTCCTCACTCACCTTCTCACTCATCTCTATTCCCTTGTCTCATGTGTTCATTTTTATGGTTTGTTATTTTTTACAAATGTGAAAATTGTTACCTTATCTTATATTTATGTTTGATATGTATTGGTGTTCATAGTTTGGCTACTTAATGTCGTATTGTTGATAGATATAAAATTTGAAATAAGTTTGTCCTTTTAAGATATACAAAAAAAATAATCAATTGGTTGCGAGTTGATTTTAGAATTAGATTTGACCAATAGATTCGGTCTACTCTTTGGTCCTAGGCTCAACAGGGCTAGTCTTTGGTCCTAAAAAGTAGGAACCAACACTATGCGAGTTAATCCTTAGATTAAGTTTTGAACTAGCCCAATCCAAACCATGCTCACCCTTAGTGGTGCGTGAGATGAAGACGGAGAATCTAATAAAATAACATTAGAGCGACGACCGGTTGATAAGAACTAATATTTGTCTACTTACCAATTTGATGCAAAAAAATTAATGAATTATTGTCCTTGGATTCATGTGTAGGTCAATAATATAAAGCCAACATACTGTTTTTTGTTATGATTCATGCGTGATGACTAGATTTAGGATGACTATTCTCTATTTAATGGACCTACCGTACATTAACTTTCTCATCCTTCTCCGAAACAAAATCAAGGAAATTTTCATTTTACCCTCCGAATTAACATTAAATTACATATTAAACCATAAGCTTTAAATTCTTTCGCTTTATCTCTCTAAATTGTCAATTTAGAGGAAATCACGCAACTAGTCCATTAGTTTTGGCACTATGTGCAATGTCATCCTTAAATTTTTAATTTATTCAATGCGGTCCTTAAATTATTAGTAAATGTTCAATGTAAACTTTCATATACTCAAATAATAAGTTATACGTTATTTGATGATGTTGATTGCTATATGCTAAGTTGGTTTTCTAAAATGATGAGTCAACATTTCTAGCTTTTCATCCATCTACTTTTGAAAAGGAAAGTTGTTACATGTCAATCATTATTTGACAATGTGAATTACCATATCCTGATTTGAGATAAATAAAGATAAATATCTTATTTTGATGACCTACGTGTGACTTTGCTTTTTGTTGTTTTAGGTCCAAACCTAATGGATTGAAAGTCAAATGAGTAGATAATGTTAATTTGAATTAATTGAAGGATATTTTATTTTCATATAATTGAAGGATTAGTAATATTTCAAGAATTATATTGAATAAATAAAAAGTTAAAGGACGACATTACAATTTGGATCAAAGTTCATAAATCATTAGTGTCATTTTCACATCAAATTACCGATTCCCTAAACTTTCACTCTTTCGTATGTAAACCCCTAAACTTCAAATCCCTTACACTTTGCTCCCTAACTTGCAAATTATTTCGTCCATTTTCACGGTCAACCTTTTATCGGTCAAAAATGGGTAGTGCGCAGGATTCTTCGGTTGCAATGAAGTAATGCACCAGGGGTTATTATCGTCCATAAAGAAAACTTTAAAAAATCATGTACATATGCGGTATTAATGAATGAAATAATTTGGAAGTTCGAGATGGTACAATATAAGGATTTGACGCATGAAGTTTAATGTGGAAGAGGGCAAGGGTTCTGGGGGATAAACTATAACATTTTAATTTTTATTTTAGACATTGAAAGAATCCGTTTTGTGATTAATAAACTAAAAAAAGGGAAAAATATAACTGAAAAAATGGAAATCGACAAGTTTAGGACTGATTGTACAAGAGGGTAAGAGTTCGGAGAGGTAAAGTCGAAAGAAATTAAGTTTTGGTATTTATTGTGTAGGAAGGATGCATAAAATAGGGAGTTTATTCTAAAAGGAAATCCATAGAGGGGGATAAATCTCAACACAACATGAGAACATGAGTCGAATATAATTGATAGTTTCAAGATAAGTTCCAACATAACATGGTACAAAAATTCAAATTTAAATCGAACTTACACTTTTTCCATCTATTTCTAAGTAAAAATATACGTCAACAAAATTTGGTAATAACACGAATATGATCGAACGAGCAACATTAGGAGAAGGCTATCTATAGCGAAAGAAGTGACTTAAACAAGAATTTTCTTAAAAGCTAATTGAGTATGAGCATGGACAACTTCATTCCCATAATTCTATATCCAGCTTACGATTATTTTCCAGTCGGATTCTAGAAACCCTCAAATCAGATTGTTGATTGATGCTCTAATGATGTGATCATAGGCCTTCCATCACATTACATAAGCACATGGTACGACATCGTAGTGTTTAAGATCGTTAATAGCCACAAAGAAAGAACTTTCTAAGAAGAATTAATCGGAGACATGCATTGACGTGTTAAGTGGCTAATGAAATGATTCTACGGTTCTTAACATAGACCTTTCTAGAATTGGCATGTTGGGTTCTGTGACTCTTGGTCCATTCTGTTTGTCTTAGCAGGTTTCCGCAAATAAAGCCACTTTATACCTCCATCTTCTCTCCTCTTTACTTTACTTAACCAATAAAGCCAATAAAGCCAACCGTTGTCGAATGGCGAAGCTCCCGATGCACCAGTGTATGATGAGTTGCTGAGTTGAGGTCTCAGTTGAATTGAATCGAAGTCAGACATCGAACATGAATGGATGGTTTAAGCGGCTTACAACGTGGTTCCACGAGTTCAAGTGATGAAGTTGTGATGTTTTATAAAACAAGTTGCTAAGGGTATTCCATGAAATTTATGAAGTTGTGAAATTTGGTAGAGGAAAGTATACTTGCTAAATGTATGTATGTAATTTTCATCATGACTTCGTATGCCCTATATACTTGTTATATATATTGGCAATTTCTCTTATAACTTGATATTGATACTAATGATGAAGGAATTGCTTAGTACAAAACCATGATTTTCCTTTTATGAATCTAAAAGGGTTTTCCACATAAAAACTCACTTGTCTTTTTCTTTGATTTTCTCTTCCACATTTCGCATTTTTAAGAATTGATATCAAAGTATGGTTTGACTGAATTTGAGGAGCAATGGTATGGATGAAGGGATGGGAAGGTGAAGACCAATCAATGCATCGACGAGAACTTTGGTTTCTGGAAGATGCAAATTGAGAATCTATTGTGTCAGAAGAATATGCAATAAGTTTTGTTGAGAGAGAAACTAGATTTAATCAAGAAAGAAAACTATTAGAAACTATTGTTGTCATAAATAGACTCCAAATGGGAGATTGATCGAGTTTTGGAGTCTAATAGCAAAATTATTATTTTCATCAAAATTTTATAAGCCTAAACTCACATATGTAATAGGGCAAACTCGCTTACATTTGTAACTCAATCTTAATCTTGATAATGAAGAAATTATTTAGTGCCGTATCATAAGTTTTCCTTTTCTATTTCTGAAAAGGTTTTTCTCTTAAAAATTCACATGTTTTCTTCTCTGAACTTTCTTTATCACATTTAGCCTTCCTAAAACTAAGGTTAATCTTTTTTTAACAGGCGTACTAGACCATATGAGCTACTAGCCCATTTTATGTGTTCGAGTGAGCTTCCACCAACCAGCTCTATTCTCTTTCACTGGGCAATGATTTGGTTTTCCAGAAATTGGTCATGAGTCGGACACGTAATACTAAAAATCGGAAATTATTGGGTCTCGTGTCACTCATAAATTCTAAATCGTAATAAGCAATATTTCTAAAATCCTAAAAATCTCAAGGATAAGAAAACGAAGGGAAAAAGAAAATATGCAACAATTGCCCGGTCCCACGTGACTCGTTCAATTGAAGGCCCCATTAGGAGCTCTATGATGCATTGCGCAGAGCAATTATCGATGAATGAAGCTTTTTAGCCTCGGCGAACTTCATGGTCTCAAATCAAAGTCAATCAATCTAGAATCTGCTCCAATCCCCAGCGACCTTCATCCATCCAAGTTGAAGCTGATCAAAACGTTCAACCTTCAGGAAGATACAGAAA
The DNA here is from genome assembly GCA_017140255.1 of Eucalyptus paniculata subsp. matutina. NCBI lineage: Eukaryota > Viridiplantae > Streptophyta > Magnoliopsida > Myrtales > Myrtaceae > Eucalyptus > Eucalyptus paniculata. The sequence goes on along the minus strand of CM029442.1, from coordinate 31,821,422 downwards.
CGAACCTCCATCGGATTCAACTTTTAATGACCCCGACATGTTTCGATCTTCTTTCGTTGAGTTCATTCCAATCATGTGGTTAACACCCCGGTCGAGTCACTAAGATTCTTTGATCAACCTTGATTGGATTTCCATCGGGTCAAGCTCCAATGCCTCGAAGAATGTTCAAGTCCCATGTTTTGTTTCAAGATCTAACACTCAAGTCAAACTTCAAGAGAAATAATGGATTGTAGTTGCTTGTAACTAAGCACTTGTGATGACATAAGATCTAACACACGATTTCTAGTCTTATCCTTACCTAGAAACTTAATCGTGTGTGTACATATAAATTGATTTTAGGATCTGTTTATTTAATGGGAAATTATTTTCCAACTTTCTAATATTTGGATTTTTCGGTGGACTGAGAACAACCTATATGGGGGGAAGACAACTTCCCATTTTGGTAAGAAGAAAATCATTTTCTCTAAGAGCTTGTTCGGCAACTTTCCAAACAATGTTAATTTTTGTTCTTTTGTTCCCGATAGTAAATTTGGAACAAAAATCCTTTTAGTAAATTTTTTGTTCCTGGGAACAAATTTCTAGTTTTTTTTTTTTTCTGTTTCCAGAAATAGATTTGAATAGAATTGAGAAGTAAAAAAAAAGGTTAATTATTTATTCTTGAGAACAATTCTAGAATCAAACACATATTTTCTCTCTTTTCTTTTCTTTTTCTTGTTCTTCTTCCCTCTTTTTTCTTCTTCAACTACCGCCACCGTTCGCCGCCATCTGCCATCCGCCGCCCGCCACCTCCAATCATTGACAACCGATTCGGCAAGCTTGTCGGAAGCTCGCCAAGACAAGGCCAGGTCTAATGAGCTTGCCAGTGGGCTAGGCAAGCCTCGCCAAGGTCTCCCCCGGCCATCGGAGGCCATCGGCGAGGCTCGCCTAGCCAAGGCTCGATCGACGAGGCATGGCATTGCCAAGGGCTGGCGATGCTCTAGTGAGATCACCTGTCATCCCAAGGTTGGCGACGCCACCTTGATCCCAAAGAAGAATGGGAGAAAGAAAGGAAAAAAAAAAATAATAAAAAAAAGGGGAAAAAGAAAATTATTTTAAAAAAAAAAAAGAGGAAAAAAAGATTTAAAATACAAATTTTGAGAATGGTACCAAATACAATTCTATTTCCAAAATTGAAATTTTAGATAATTACCAAACGACTTAAAATCCTTAAAAATTATTCTTAAAACAAAATAAAAATTTTTTATCATTTCTTCTCGATAATGTGTGTCATCAAACGCATCTTAAATCACTAAATAAATAAAAACTAATTATTTTTCTTGAAATTTTTTTGAATGTTTTTTTAATTATGAAATATTCGGTTAAATGAATACATAATTCATATCATTCAAAGCGGAAACACTGACATCAAACTAAATCAAATTAAATCCAGTGTACGGATTTTTTTTGTACACTTGAAAGGAGAGGAACATTTCCAAGCTAGTTGAGCCCCTCTCTCTCTCTCTCTCTCTCTCTCTCACCAACAAAGACATGAAATTCTTTATCAATTCATTGAGAATTTCTAAGCCTGTGCGTTGAGCAGTTGGTACTGTGGACTGCAACTGTAGGTTGATGGACCTATGCCTACTTGCGTTTGCTTGTGGGAGTGCATCTTGCAGATTGGCATTATTTAAGGGAATGAAGAAAAAGGAAATCAGAGAGAGAGAGAGAGAGGGGGAGGGAGGGCATTATGGTCAATTCGAAAGGAGTTGTCAATCAATGCTAAAGAGAGAGCAAACAAAATCATGTTATTCCTCCTAATTTTTAACATATATATGTATTTTCTTAAAGCCCAGATGGACAGTACGCCCTTTATGCTGTCTCCATCCATCACCTCCAACCTCACTTTCATCCTCTTCCCATTTCCACAAAAAGCCCTAAACCTGTTTCTCTTCCCTAAGCAACTTGCCAGTATATCTCCCTCCCTCTCTCTCTCTCTCTTCAATGAGTGCTTTCTGAGATTGGGCTAGACACATAGGAGCTGCTTCCCCTCTTTTCAGGAAGGAGGAGAGAAGGAAAAAAAACATCCGCCAATCTTTCATTTCAATAGATTTTCCAGAAGAGAAAGTTTCAGCAAAGCCCAACAACCGAACCCAACATCATGTAATTAAAAGGTAGCTTTTCCAAGTTCTCTATGATTTTCTCAAAGCTGCTATTGATCCTCACAGCCATCCAACTCCAGAAAGAGAGACAAGAAAAACCCTAGCTATGATTCTTCCTCCTTCATTATTTTCCCATGGATACTGTAATATCTGATCTCCCTCTCTCTCTCCCTCTCTCTCTCTCTCTGAGTTATTGAGATCTCCCTGAACTGACTGAACTGATCATCAAGTAACTGATTTTCAGGTTCTCTCTTTCTTCGGTAACAGTGTGATTAGCACCCCCTATTATATTCCCAGCAAACCCAGCTTTTCCATACACAGCTTCAGATTTCGTTAACCTGTGCATGTACTCTCTCTCTCTCTCTCTCTCTCTCTCTCTCTCTCTCTCTGATCAGGTGTGCTCTTTGATGGACTTTCCTTGTCTTGACCATTAGGCACTCAGTTTGTGTAACATCTCGCCCCGAGTGATCGCGCACGCAAGTAACTTCAAGAAGAAGCATGATGAATTCGCTTCCAGAACTTGATTCCATCACAGCCCTCAATCCCACCAGCGCCAACTCCATAACCACCATTGCCTCATCCTCCTCTTTCTTCCACTTCCCCCTCGACAATAACCACTGCCGCCGCCGGCACGGTGGCTACGACGTCCAGCCGATATGAGAACCAGAAGCGCCGGGACTGGAACACCTTCGGGCAGTACCTCCGCAACCACCGGCCGCCGCTCTCGCTCTCCAGGTGCAGCGGCGCCCACGTCCTCGAGTTCCTCCGGTACCTCGACCAGTTCGGCAAGACCAAGGTCCACACCCAGCTCTGCCCCTTCTTCGGCCACCCGAACCCGCCTGCCCCCTGCCCATGCCCGCTCCGCCAGGCGTGGGGCAGCCTTGACGCCCTCGTCGGACGCCTCCGCGCAGCATTCGAGGAGAACGGCGGGAAGCCCGAGGCCAACCCTTTCGGCGCGCGGGCCGTGAGGCTGTACCTCCGTGAGGTCCGGGATTCTCAGGCCAAGGCCAGGGGGATCAGCTACGAAAAGAAGAAAAGGAAGAAGCCTCCCCAAGCACCCATGATCGCCGCTGCAGGTCGGGTCGAAAATCAGTAAGGAAAAAGCACTTCTTAGCATGTGTCATGATCAATAATCGAAGGTCGTCGCATTTCTACTCCTATCTTATAGGTCTAAATGCTTAGGTATACGACGGTACGATATATCCAAGTTCTTCAGTCTATATATGTCATGTCTGCATAGCACATCATATGGTGGAAGACCGTGTTCTATAAAAAGCACCATGATGATAGAAAATGCTTGCTCTTTATCTGTTTTTTTCCATTATTGGATGCTGAAAAAGAAGAGAGAGCCACGGGAAGAGAGACAGCATTATACTTTTGGAAGTGGGTTCAAATTATGCAGTGTATGTATGAAATCTGTAGTGACGATCTGAAGTGTCGCGTAAAACTTCCACTTTGTCAGCTGCCTAATGTGTACTTGGTGAAACCGCATGATGAATGAGGAGCAGAAATGGATTTGCAGATCTTGTTCGGTTGGGTTTTCTCCCCCATTTCATGGGCAATTTTAATTCGGATCTATTTTATATTAGGTATTGTCAAATCAACCTGGTCATAAGATATGATGGATATATATAACTTTGCGAAAAGATATCTTGTCAGATTTGTCTATCGAGCACTGTGTATATATCCTGTTGGGTTTTTGGTATTACATATGGTAGTCAGTGGCGACATTTTGCTTTTGACTCCTTTCGCTTCCTATTTGTTTGCTTTTCTTGTCACTGTGACATGATTATCGGTGATTTAGTTAGAAAACACGCAAATTCTAGTGTTTGCATGCTTAATTTTGGTTCGGATGACGTCGAATGAAAGGAATAAAATACGAGGGGCTCAACAAAAAACATATGCTTCTTCGATCTCTTCAAAACGAGGAATTTTTCATTTTTTTCCATGCGTTGTGAATAGTATAATGTAGCCTCATTTATGATGCGATGCAGAACCGCCCCATTTCTTTTCATTGTGTCAAATCAATCTTGATGTCCCCTGAATGGCAGATACATCATTAAATAAGTGAAGACCATTTTTCATGATGTCTGATAAACCGCTGACCGTCTTAGTTGTCTCTGCCGAGCATGGAATTTCACAAATGAAACGACCCTTTTGTTTGTTGTGAAGAGTCTATCGAGGACAACGTTGACGTGCACCGACTTCATATGAGTCTGGCCTGGTGCATCGTCGTCATGGATTAGGCGAAACCAGCTCACACTGCTGAACTTTTGTTGCATGTCCCAACTTCTTCTATTTTTTTGCTATATTGTCCAAGAGTGAGAGTGTTGTGGACTTGGTTTTAGTATGGTTTCTTGCTTAACTGTTTTACCAGAAAGGCCTATGTGAAGGAGTGATCTTTGTACTTCTACGTCTAGTGAAACAATTAAGCCTCTAGAGTTAAGTTTTGTATGTGTCACTGATGTTCTTTCATTGTAGCTTAGTTTGGGTTTTATTAGAACAAGGTCCATGTCTCTAGCTATCTATAATGTACAAACCTTTTGAGACTGTGTTTGAGTTTATAGCAACTCAACACAAAGGGGCGATCATACGCAATTGTTCTGAATCTTGTTAATCATTTTGCACATGATACATTCTAGGTTGCCTAGGCCTTCCATCGCCAATGATGCTTGGCCCATCCTTCTTGTCATCCACATAGGAAGAGAAAACTAGAGAATTGTGTGAAGCACTTGAATCATTGGAATTCTTCTATACAAAGGAATTATTATTACATTGGTTTGTGGCTATTGCTTGCAACGGAAGTGCAGAACGGTTTTTCTACTAGAAAGTGGGGAATTCATCATATTCGCCCTCATGGAGATTATGCATCCGCACCACCAATTTGAAGCACATATTATTCTCAAACATGATGCAGGTGTCTGTCTTTCTTTGATATGAACTCTTCTCTATATGGAGCTGTTGGTTGGGTAGATGAATTGTAGGGCTTGTTTGATAGACTGTGGAATTAGAATACACCAACAGAGATTCTAAACCTATGAGCTATATTTACACTCAGTAATCCCTCCTGATTAAACTAGAAGCAAAGCTATGAGTTATTCATGAGCATATGCGCCTGAGTACGTGTTCTTGCGCTGTAAGATTGATAGCAATTCCTTTCCGAATCTGCATGATCACAATCTATGTCTAGCCCTAATTCTTTACAAACTTTTAGCCTGCTGAACTGAAGTTTGAATTATACACTGCTTGATCTGGTTCGCCTTATGGCTAATTTATTCAAATCTGTAGCACTCAGTAGCAGTCTGGATGAGATATCTCGCTGCGAAAGAAGAGCTGAGTTGTGAATATTAGTTAAGGTTTGGTCACGATGCACGTCATATCGCTCGCAAACATCTTTTGTGTCGACCTGCCTTTGCTAATTCCAACTGCACGCACCTTCATGCTGAACTTTATCTTTTGAAGATCATGATTTTCAGGCTAGGTACTGATCTGATCCTGAGTATTCATCATCTCTTCTCGGCTAGTGGGTTTCTTTTTGGTGGGAGAACATACATTTAGTTCTCATGATTGCCGAAAATATATTGAAAGAAAATTATTCCCATATGTTTCTTTTTTCTTTTTTTTTTTCTAAAGCATATTTTTCACATTATTATATTTTATTTTTGGTAAGTTATAAGTTGTGGACATCCCCCACATGTAAAACTAGTTGCCTATAAACATCGGTGGTTGTAAAGCACTAATGCTTGTTCTGTAATAACACATGAAAAAACCTTCCACGAAGCCGGTTTCCTTCCCTTATTGCTGGAGTTGGGAAACAACTCAATCCCACAATTTCTTGTTTCATAGTTTCTGTATCAGAAAATTAAAAAATTTACGATTTGCTAAATAATTTTTTTAACCAGCTTTCACTTTCGAAATATCGTGATCTCATTTGAGGGTTTCGCCTAATTTGAGCGTGCGTAGCATATCTTTTCTGCATTCATAATCAACTTTTTTTTCTCAATTCTTTGAAGATACTATTTAGTTAAACGTGAAAGATCCTAGTCGTGGTTAGAAAGTTCGAATATCAAGTCGACTTGTTTTTGGTCGTGTTGGACTGTTTCTGCAGGCGAATCAAATTCCTCAAGGAACTAGATTTCGGAATTTTATCTCACTATATTATTGAATAATCGATGCTTCCATTTTGGGATTTCTTTCTTTCTTTTTGCATTTCTTACGGAAAAAACTACAAAATTCTTACTTGCATTTCGGATAGTTCTATTCATTTATCCTAAGACACGATTAGTATTAGATGAATGTGTGGTTTAACATTTATAAATATTCTAACACTAGTCATATTCGAGCTGTGTTTTGATTCGATATTCAAAATAGCTATGCGCCAATAGGGATGCACACGGCCTAATCTTTTGAGATTAAAGAAAAAGTAAATTTCTATTCCAAAATGATGTTATAATCTTTAGGAAATATATTAAGACATGCATGATAACCATTCTATTTTTGTTGCATAACTATTTTTCTACTTATTTCTAGAATAAAAATCCGTTTAGTAAAATTATTTCATTTTTTTATATATGAAATGATTTTTACGCCAAAATTAGGTTTAAAATATAAATCATAAGTAATTTTTTTTTTTACTCTTCTATTTCTGAAATAGAAATGAAAAATAAGAACTATTTTCATTATTCGTTCTTGCTATTAGTTGGTTGTTTATCCATCGTCACCGGGCTTCCTGGCGAAAAGAGATAAAATTTTGTATTATTATCAAACGCGTATTTTTGCTTAGAAATTCATTTAAGAATATAAATAAAAAAATCCATTTTTCTTTCAAAAATCAATTTTTAACTAAAATAGTTATCATTCGTGTCCTAAGTATACTCTAAACAATCCTATAGATTTTATTTGGTACAAAAATCCATCAAAATCTACAAGTTGAAATATAGAATAAGATAGAGATAAGAACTAGGGGAAGTACATAAGGTTTGTCACCTAGGCCATTGAAAAGTATCAAAGATTCGAAAGGGCTAGATCTAGAATTCATGATATAATATCTACGTGTCGCGATTTAAATGACATGACCATAACATGAGGCACGCATGACATTGAATAGGTGATTTGACACATGACGTGTCATCTAGATACGACATGCATGCAAATGATCCCTATAAATATTTTGATAGGCATATAGGATAGTACCATATGATTAATCAATCCAATGTAGGGTTAATGTGGTATGGTTCGAACTGACTAATTAGGAATTCAAGGAACTTGAATGTGACCATTCAATTTCTAAGAATGAAAACCATGAAGAAAATTGTCTAAAAATTTCTAAATTTATTGCATTTTTTAGTTCTAAAGCTTTTTTGCATTTTGCTAATTGAGTTTATCTAGTCAATTTTAATAAAAAAAATTATTGATGTGGACGTTAGTTGCATTAACATAAAATTTTAAATTTTTTTTATTAATTTTTCATTTTCCCTTTTTTTATTTCTTTTTTCTTCCATTCCTCCTCTAATCGGTCTCCAGACCTCGATGACTAACCAAAGGCGAGGGCCGATGAGGTTAGCTTCACCAGCTTCTAGCAAAGCTCACCTTCGCTAGTCACTAGCAAGGCTTGACCCTCACCTCTAACGAGGGTAAGCCTCACCAAGGACAGGTAAGGCTTGCCCTCGCTAATGGCTAGCAAGGACAAGCTTTGCCATTATCGGCAAGGTTGACCTTGGCCGGTTTTCAACCATCACTAAATTGTCCGTGTCAATATCAACTATATCACGTATGATGATCAATATACGTATCTATGATTTTCGGTCAAAATTATTCAAATAAGTTCAATTGATAAAGTTAAAAAATTAGAACTAAATTGACAAATATATAATAGATTTAAAACTTTATGGATAATTTTCCCAATCTCAATGATTTAAACTATCACGTTTTGAGTTCGTAGTGTGTTTATGAAGAGGCTGGCTTGGGTATTTGATATCAAATCTAAGCGAATGAGGTGTCATAGGGGACATGTTTTGAGCTAGACTTTTGACAACATCTGATATCGATATTAAAAGCTCCTTCTATCCCTATCTAATTTGAGAAATATTTGGCACTCAACTTCTCCCTCATTCCAATTCTCAAGCTTGTGATTCCTTCTATGCCATTCGATTCCTTCTTTTTGTAAAATCATTAATGTCGCTAATGCAGTTAAAAAGTCAATTTCGCAATCCGGCAAATTAGATTTGGTGCTGACAAGTGACAAGGTGTTGCCAGAAAGACTTTGTGGTACGTACGTACTATTGGTTCATGTCATTTTTGAAGGTAGAGAAACTGATTTTTCAAGGTTGTCTAGTCAAAACTTTCGAGCAATCGTCGGCTTTCTCTAGTACTATTCAGTCGAAATCTGAGTCCTTTGTCCCACTTTTTGTTTACGGATAGGACTGCCATGAATGTGAAGCCTAAGATTTTTATTTTTATTTTTCTTCCATCGACAGAGAGTTTGGGACAGGCCCCCCAAAAAAAAAAAGTTCGGATGGGCCGTGCATTCTGTGCCGGCCCGGCTGGGTGCTCCGGGGTCCAGGTTCATCACGCGGCCGGCCTATTATTTAACTTTTTTTTTTTTTTCCGTAAATATTTTGAAATTTAGTACGATCCCATCCCCCCACCCTCCCCCAAGGAAAAAAACAATTCATTTATTGACTATCGATTGTAAGGTAAAATCAAAATATATAGACAACCCTAACATGTTGTGACTAAGGTACACTCAAGCACAAATGGTTCCTCTCATTTTAAGTGGCCAAAAAGTCATAATTTTATTACTTTTTTTTTTTTTTGGACCCAGGAAACCCGCACACCGTACCAACACGGATAGCCCGAAAGGCTCGAGGTAACAGGGGGTAAACCTTGGAGGCAACACGTGCTAGCCACCACACACGTGCCACCAAGTAAGTCACCCTGCGACGTCCGGGAATTGAACTCCTCCCCTTGCGTTAGGGGGAGAAGCTCGCCGCTAGCAACGCCACCCAAGTATGTGGTAATAATTTTACTACATTTATGTCAATTTAGTCATAAATATTTTAATTGTGTCAATTGAATCATAAAAATTTAAAGAATTTGTTAATATAGTCCATCTAACTAATTTTAACCAAAAGCATTAACATAGATGATGACGTGAACAATTTTTGCAATTTTTTAAAATTTAATTTCTATATTTTTAATTTTTGATTTCTTTTTTTGATCCTTTGTTGACCTTTTTAAAGTCCTCTCTTTTTCTTTTCTTTGTTTTCCATCTTCTTCTTTTTTAACTAGTCGTCGGCCGTCGCTAAGCAAATCTCTAGCTCATCAATCTCAAGCTCGCATTCATCGATCTGGTGAGCCTCAAGCTCAACACTCATTCTTGCCAATTTGGGGAGTAGCAAGCCCCATGCTCATCGGCAAGCTCAAGGCTTTGCCAATGGCCGATCGCGGGCCATTGCTATGGCGGCAATTGGCCAAGAAAAAAGGAGATGGAAAAATAAATAAAAAAGAAAATATAAATATAAATGAAAAAATTAATAATAGATTTTAAAAATTAATAATAAAATTTTAAAAATATGAAAAATCCATTTTTAAAAATAAAATAAATGAAAAAGAGTATATGAAGGAAAATATTTTCCTTACCGAACAGCGAAAAATATTTTCCACTTAATTTTTAAGTTTCATCAAAATACTAGAAAAATAATTACATTTTTTTGAAAAATGACTTATTAGAAAATATTTTTCAAAAACGCCGCATTTTCCACGAAACGGAGCGCTTTTAGGGGGTGCCTATCAACCCAAAATTTATGTTAAAAATAGTTTTTTTGTTCCAGACCTATTTACGGAAAAGAAATATGTTTGATAAACCTATTCGGTTTTTTTATTTACGGAATAGATTTCTATTCCAAAATAGGTTTGGAAAAAAATCGGAAGCTAAAATTTTCTACTTATGATTTCTTGAAGAGAAATCATAAATAATTTCTCTCACTAAACCCTAATTTCGGTAAGTCCTCCCTCATCTCCTCTACATCTCTGCCTCCTCCTCTTCCTCCTCCGCCTCTCTTCATTTTATTAAAAAAAAATAAAAATATATATATTCATTTAAAAATAAAAATAAATTTATTAAAATAAATAAATTATTTTTATTTATCATTTTATTTTTAGTTTATTTAAAATAAATTTATTAAATTTATTAAAAATAATTTATTCATGATAAATAAATATAAATTTATTTTTATTTGCCTTGAGTGTTTTGCCAAATAATTTTTTTTATTTTTTATTTTTATTCATTTTAAAATAGATTTATTCGTAAAATAAAATGAAATAGAATAAATAAATAAATTTATTTTTAAGGATATTTTTATTTTAAAATAAAATGATATTTTTATTTTATTTTATTTTATTCATTATTTTTTTGTTAATAAATCATTTTTATTTTTATTTTTTATATTAAAGGTTGTCGGGGTCACAATCACCATCACTTCATCGGAAAGGAAGAAATTTTGTGTCGTTATCAAACGAATTTCTATGTTTAGAGTATAAATTTTGTGTCGTTATCAAACGGTTATTTTTATTTAAACTATTCTAGAAATAGAAATAGAAAAATATATTTCTTAAAAACTATTTATGGAATAGAATGGTTGTCATTACTTGCGCTTAGGTGTCGATTGTAAGGTAAAGTCAAAATATATGGACAACCTTGACATGTTGTGACTAAGGTACACTCGAGCACAAATGGTTCCTCTCATTTAAGTGGCCAAAAAGTTTACATTTGTGTTAATTTAGTTATAATTTTTTTAATTTTGTTAATCAAGTCATAAACCTTTAAAGAATTTGTTAATGTAGTCCATCCACTCAATTTTGGCAAGAAATCACTAATGTAGATGATGACGTGAACAAATTTTGCAATTTTTAAAATTTTAATTTCTATATTTTTAATTTTTGATTTCTTTTGTTGATCCTTTGTTCACCTTTGTCAATCACTGTGCAAGGGCCTGCAAGCTCTTGTCAACCACTTTGCATGATATAAATGATACATGGCCACTCAAGTCCTTATCATCAAAGTTGGGGTTTCTCAAGTTAAAGCATTAAGAACCTCAACATGGGTGCTAAGGACTCACCAGACCACGATGGACTTGGGTTGGTGTTGGTGACTTGGGCATAGGAGCCAAATACCCAAGCACAAGCACTAGAGTTTTGGCCCCAATCTCAAGTGACTCAAGTCCAGCCTTTATGGACCCAAGCTTGACTGCCAAGAAATTAAGGTCGAACAACAGTGACATGGGCATAGGAACTAAGTACCTAGACATGGACACGGGCACAAGCACTGGGGTCTCGATCGTAGCCTTGAGAGACCTGGGACTTGGCTTGAGCGTGGGAGTTAAGTACTTGAGCATGCTTGTCGAGGACTTGAGCTCAGCCATTGAGGTCTCAAGCCCAACCTTTTGTGGACTTGGGTATAGAAGTTGGCTATTGGGCACAGCCTTGGGATCCCTACATGGGAACGATGGTCTTAGGCTTAGCCGTTGTGGACCCATGCCTAAATGTCAATGACTTGGGCATAGGAGGAGGCAGGTGCCTTGGCACAAGTCGTTGGGAACCTTAGCATGGGAACCAAGGTCTTAGGCCTGACCTTGAGCCCAGCTCACATGGACCTAAACCTAGCCGTTGAGAAATCAATCCTTGCCTCAATGGGCCCAAACTTAGGAATGGACAATTGGGTTTTTGTGCCTAAGTGTTAAAATCTTTAGTTCAAGCGTCAATAACTAGTTGAATATTAATAAATGATTATTAATTGTTAAAAGTGAAAATTATTTTTTAAAAGCTTATTCAATGACTTATTTTCCTAGAAGATCCAACGTCCAAAAATGTGGAAAATGTTTTTCAACAGGAAATTTCAGATGAAACCAATGCACCTTTATTAAAAGTTTCAACGACTAGAAACAAAGGGCCTCGCCAGCCAGGCCCGCCAAGTTCCATCCGCTGATGGGCCGTGCCGGGCCGGACCGATATGATGCCGCCTATCAATTGGGCCTTTGGGGCCATGAGAAGTAGCCCAACTGCCCTAGAATCGGGCGGGCCCTCGCTACCAACCTGTGAACAGCCACCGATTCGACCGGCGATCATCGGCCTGGGCCCTGGGCACGGCATGGCCCCTCTCGACGACGGGGCACAAATTGCTCCTCAAAAACAAAAGAGGAAAGCGAAAGCCCGAATAAATCACATGGTAAAGCGGGACCACAAAACGAATTTCATTTTTCCAATTGATCGTGTCGGTCGCGCTCGGCCTGGATGGATCATCATCGCGAGAAGCGAGACCTTATCTTCCCCCTCAAAACCAATTCAGCAAAAAATCCACGATGGATCTCATCGAGATAACCGCCCTAGTTTCACCGCAAGCATTATCACCTCCGCGTCTTGTCTTTCTTTGCCAAATCATCGAAAAACCCACCTTTTTTTTTTGAACAAACATCGAAAAACCCACCTTCAAGAATTGGAAAAATGCTCCCTTTTTAAGGTCCTTTCTCTCCCCTTTTTCTTCACGCGTTATGTGATCCCGTTCGCATGTTTATCAATTAAGTAGTACTTTTCGAAATGCACAGAGACAACGTGAAACCCGCGTCCTCGGCCTTTTCAGTCGGCTGAACCAAAACAAGGAGAAAAAAGATCCACCGACTCCGAATGAACAGGTGGCATCGCCCCGTGCAAAACGCAACCGGCCGGCCCCTCACGGTGCTCTCTGTCCTCTAGATTTGGCCCAAACAACATTAATTTCATCGCAATCCCCTCCTGCTAAACGAGGCGTGGAGGAACTTCCCTCTCAGCAGCAACGAACGAGATCTGGCATACCATCCCATTCGATGGCTGCATTGGTATGCACTCAGATCCTCTTTATGGTAGGGCGAGAGTTCGAACCCCCAAGTTCACATACTGTACATTCATTAGTGGTCTTAAGTGCGATGTCGTGGTGGTGAATCTATACTAGCGCCGCTCTAAGTTTACGTCCGGCTGCCGGGATGATTCCTGGATATAAAAAAAAAAATATCAGATCTGGCATTTCTCACCGGAGCGCATCATTAAAAAACACCACTCGCAAGTGGGGGAAAGTGACTGCTGCTGCATAAATCCCAAGCCCCTTCTCTCTCTCTCTTCTCTCTCTCTCTTAATCTCATCTCCCTCCAAAAATAGAAAAGCCAAAGGAGGAGCAAAGTCTGAGATCCAATCTAAGCACACTGTGGCGATTATTCCCCATATAGAAGCACTCCCCTCAGATCTCCCCCCGTACAAATCTCGGGTCTTTCTCTTCTCTCTCTTCAATCACACATTCTCGTTGCCCACTCCCGCTGAACGATCTCCATCACCACCCAGTAAGTTCCTCGCTTTCTCATCCCTCCTCACCATTGTCGTGTTCTTGCTCGTGGGTTCCGCGTAAAGATCGGTTCTTGGCCCGAGATCCGCGCGGGCTCGCCATCTGGGTCGGATGGGTTCCGCCGCGGCTCGGGTTCTTGGTGATTGGGAATTTTTCTTGGCGCTAGATTCGTCGAGATCTGCGGTGGAATTCGTGTGATGGGATCTGTTGGGTAGTCGAATTCGTGGGTTCTTGATCCAGATCTTGTCTTTCCCGATTGATGGGCTATCTAGGGTAGCTCCCGTCTAAATTTGTCATCCTCTCATTGGTTTTCGATTCGACTTTATTGGCAAAGAAACTCATTAAATGCTTTGCAAATGAGGAATGTTTCAGCTTTTCGGTATGGGCTATCCAGTTGGTGTCGGCAACATTTCTCCCTCATGAATACGACTGATTTTTCTTTTTCGAGTTGATTGGCATCTTGTTGCGGCTGGGGATTTCTGGTTTAGATCTTGTGAGATAATGTTCCGCTTTAAGTTACTGATCAGTTTCCAGAATTCGATTGCTTCGCCGCTTGTGTGGTTGTCGTTGTCATTGTTGTGACGGCTCTCTATTCTTCTCTTTTGCTTGCTGGTACTCTTTGGTCCTTACTCTTGGAGTGGAATTGCTTCCTTCCATTCAGTCATTGTAATGCTCTATAGTCCGTTCCAAAACGAAATCGCCAGGTCTTCTGTAGAAGTTCGCAATGGTTGGAATGGTACTGTGGTTTCAGGATATCAAAATGGTGATTGTGCTTATGGTTGTCTATGGCTGGCCTGTTTAAATCAAAGATCTGCGGCTTTCGGATTGGTGACTACCAACCGTTGTGCTGCTTCTTTTGGGCATTAAAGCTCGACCTGAGGCTATTTTTGATTTCGTGGGCGATGGAGCCACAAACCTTTCCCGTGTCTTTGCCTTTGTTGGCTCTTGTCTATGATGAGATGCTAAACATGAGCATATGCATTACTATTAGTCTTATCCTTTAGTCCCTGACCACTTTGCATTTTTTCTTTTTTTTCATTATTTAACTCTTGTTGAAGTTGATTATTTACTTCTCTGATCTGATCTTGCTGTTTCTGCGAATTTCCAGGTTTTGTTGATATCAAAGCTTTAAGAGGTCAAATAAGGCAGTTTGGGTGTTGTTAGTTAGCTGAGATGAGATCTGCCTTATGATCTTTCAAGATACAGGGAACTGAAAGGTTCAATTTGGGATAGTGGATCCAAGTATAGTAAATGATGAGGGGAAGGTCTGATGGATCCCAAAAGAAGCGCTTAATAACATCGGTGTGTGTTGTTGCGATCTTTCTTGGTTTTCTATATGCATACTATGGATCGATTTTTGGGCATGGTACATCAGCCCTGGAGTATGGCAGCAAGTCATTAAAAAGGCTTGGCTCATCATATTTGGGTGGAGATGATGAAAGCGATGGAAAGCAAGATGAGGCTAAGTATGGGCAGGAAGATGAAGATGATGTGACAGTGAAGAGCTTCCCAGTAAGTTACTTAATGGAAACTGCCTCTGTCATTTTTGATACATATGATCCCTTGTTCTCTAATAAAGAAAAAGATATTAAAGTGAAAAGACTTCTCTCTACATCATCATTTACTATAATACCATCTCGGTTAATTTGGGATCATTCTGGTTGCAGGTTTGCGATGATCGCCATTCTGAATTGATTCCTTGCTTAGATAGGAACCTTATTTACCAAATGAGGTTGAAGCTGGATCTATCTTTGATGGAGCACTATGAGAGACACTGCCCTCTTCCTGAAAGACGGTACAACTGCTTGATTCCTCCTCCTCCAGGGTATAAGGTAAGTTCATGCATCATTTTAGTAGTTTCAAGCGGGTTTAGGTTAACCTTTAGGATTGTCAGTTCCTTACTAAAAAAGCCATTGTCTTTCTTCTGTTCTTATGTTGGTTATATTCTCATCTCCTTGCATGCTACAGGTCCCTATTAAGTGGCCTAAAAGCAGAGATGAAGTTTGGAAAGCAAACATCCCTCATACTCACCTTGCACATGAGAAATCTGACCAGAACTGGATGGTTGTGAAAGGCCAAAAGATAAACTTTCCTGGAGGAGGCACTCATTTTCACTATGGAGCTGATAAGTACATTGCCTCAATGGCTAATGTAAGTATGCTAGTCATTGTAAATAGTTGTAGGCCACCTTAAGATTTTGCTGTGTCATGCTCAATTTGCTGCTTGATGTGTGCACTTTCAATGTAGCGGCTTCTTTAGTATGCACACGAAATGTCCATCCATGTGTTGAGCTGGGCTTTTGTTCAGTAGCTTGTCATCTAGAAGATCTCCTAGTGTTTGCTGGTGTGAAAATAATGCTATTTTGGCCATTGTTTTGCCAGATGCTCAACTTTTCGAGAAATATTCTGAACAATGAAGGAAGAATAAGGACAGTCTTCGATGTTGGCTGTGGCGTGGCAAGTTTTGGAGGGTATTTACTATCATCAGACATCATGGCAATGTCCCTGGCACCCAATGACGTGCATCAAAACCAAATTCAGTTTGCTCTGGAGAGAGGGATTCCCGCATATCTTGGTGTCTTAGGTACCAAGAGGCTCCCTTATCCTAGTAGGTCCTTCGAGCTTGCGCATTGTTCCCGGTGTAGAATTGATTGGCTTCAAAGAGATGGGATTCTTCTTCTTGAGCTGGATAGGGTTCTCAGACCTGGAGGTTATTTTGCCTACTCTTCTCCTGAAGCATATGCGCAGGATGAGGAGGATCTTAGAATCTGGAAAAAGATGAGTGCCCTTGTTACACGCATGTGTTGGAGAATAGCTTCGAAGAGGAACCAAACTGTCATTTGGCAAAAACCTCTGACAAATGATTGTTATATGGAAAGAGAACCTGGGACTCAGCCGCCTTTATGCCGATCTGACGATGATCCAGATGCAGCATGGGGCGTGACCATGGAAGCGTGCATTACACCATACTCTGACCGTGAGTTTCCATTTCGTTTACGCTTCCCCTCGCCAAATCTATATTTTTGTTTGCTCGCTTTTCTTAATTTTGAAGTTTCTCATGTGTTATTTCCTCCTTTTCAATTAAAGTAAGACTACAATGGAAGTTGCTATGAATTTCTTTTGGGAATATAGAGAAATTATTTTCAGGAAGAAGTAAACATGCTTGAGTGGCTGATGTCTTTTCAAACTATATGTGAGGAGTTTCCTAGCACGCCCTCTAGTAGGAGCCAATGGTTGCATAAATAATTGCCTGGAAGTTGGAAATTCTAGATTCTTCTCACATTGATCATGCATTCTAATAAACGGTACTTGTCTTCATTCCAATGATGAAAGTCCTGTGTCCTGAGTTTGTCATTGTAGTAGCATTGTCAAATGACCATTTGGTGAAAGTGCGGAAGTATGCTGTCTGTTCGGGGCCCTTTGAGTGATAAATGCTTGTATTTATACAAGGCTTAATCTCTAATTTTTCATTAGAAAACCGGATGTAAGATATGGGAGAGTGTTTCCTTTTATGCATCATGGGGCTAAATCTGTCCTACTTGTTAACAGCCTTTAAACACTTGTTCCAACTAGTGCTATCTCTTCCCCCCCCCCCAAAAAAAAAAAAAAAAAATGTAAATTTGCCGAATCATTCTCTTTCAATTAAGATCTAACTTTTGCATAATGCCTTTGTTTCGCTAGAACTTGCGTTTATGTGAATTGTTTGCTGAAGAAGTTAATTCTACACCGTATGAGGGTGAATCCAAGTTGAAAGGAAAAGACTAATGAATTAGAATATATTGGTGCAAACTTCAAAGAAGGGTTTTGAACACTGAATATATGATACATATTAAAAGAACGATCTAGAATTTTGATCTTACAGAAGATTTTCTTTAAGATATAATTGGAAAATCTTTTATGCAGTTGACCATGTATATGTTTCATCCAGTAGATGGTAGACTACTTGGAGATAACAACTGAAAGATAACTTATTTGTTTTGCTTTTATCAGATGACCATAAAGCCAAGGGGAGTGGATTGGCTCCTTGGCCAGCTAGATTGACTTCTCCTCCTCCTCGACTTGCTGATTTTGGCTATTCGAGAGACATGTTTGAGAAGGACACAGTAAGTTTCGAACAGGCTCCTCTTATATACTTTTGAAATTTCTTGCAGAGAAAGTGATTCCTCTTTCGCTGGTTTACTTCACAATATCTTGGTAAGTTCAGGCACATGGATTGACTTAAGATTTGTGTCTCAGGAAATTTGGCAGCGAAGGGTTGAGAACTATTGGAACTTACTGAGCCCGAAGATCGCATCAGACACTCTGAGGAACTTGATGGACATGAAGGCGAGCATGGGGTCATTTGCAGCTGCGCTGAGAGGAAAGGACGTGTGGGTAATGAATGTCGTCCCTGAAGACGGCCCAAACACTCTTAAGCTGATATATGACAGAGGCCTAATTGGCTCTATTCACAACTGGTATGTTCCTACACCCCGTTTGGAACAATGGTTGGTAACTTTTGTTTTGTGTGGGCTGATTGAAGTTTATTATTTGTCTAAGTAACAGACTTAGATTTCTTGGTGCATAAAAATAGCTCAATACTCCAATTTTTTAGTAGTGTTATGACTGCACGTCCTGCAATTCTAATACCACATCATAACCGATTGTTTTCAAAATCTGGGTCAAAATTCATGTGGCAGTGCAAGAAAGAGCAGTTATAGTTGACATTCAATTAGAAATTGGATTTTGACCTTCCCAATCTTGAAAAGTTCTAAAACAGGGTTTGACTGGTCAAAGTTGGATGACATTTTGATGCGACAGGTGCGAAGCATTTTCAACCTACCCTCGGACTTATGATCTGCTCCATGCTTGGACTGTCATTTCGGACATCGAGAGGAAAGGGTGCAGCGCGGAGGATCTCCTCATTGAGATGGACCGTATTCTCAGGCCCACTGGTTTCATAATCATCAGGGACAAGCAACCAGTTATTGATTTTGTCAAGAAATACTTGACGGCTTTGCATTGGGAAGCGGTTGCAATGGGCAACGCGGGCTCAGAGACCGATGAGGATGGGGATGATATTGTGCTCATCGTCCAAAAGAAAATGTGGCTGACAAGTGAAAGTCTCAGGGATGCAGAATAGAAAGCATCACGCGATCCATGTTTCTTTCTCCTGGGTCGGACGAAGAAGCCCGTCTGATGCAGTGAATATGGTGAAGTCTGGAGAATTTTTATGGTTTGTAGCATTAACCCATGATGATTCTGCAATTGTTTCACGTTTTTGTCATGATAATGTTTGGTTGTTCGGTAGGCCAAGGACTACCACATATTATATAGGCCATTATTTATTTGTTTTTCCGTCATTTTTTTTCCTTGTCATGGAAACGCCATAGGTACGACTTTAGCCCGATCATTGATATTAAAAGTGTCACAGATGCACTTCTCTTCATTTTAGAGGATCATTTTGCAAAGCAGCATTAAGCTTTGGTTGATGTTTCTCTTGTCCCTTTTGAATGTTTCTCTTCAAACGTTGGCAAACCAGGTTATTTGATTGTCTAATCATGAATGCTGATGCAGTGCTATCAAATATCATGAATATCCTCCCAAGAGGACCATTTTAAGTACTCTGGCAGGCAAAAGATTTAGAAGAACCTCATTTTAGCACACTTTTTTGATGTTACATAATCTGTCAACTTACCAATTTCTATTTTTGGGCCCCCGAAAAAAGTTTATGTTTGAAAAGTCCAAAATTTTTTTTTTTTTTTTTAAAAAAGGAGAAGAAAGAAGCTGTGAAATGTTTAATGTAACAGAAGTGAGAAACTGTGCACATTTTAGAGGGGAAGTATTTCTTTTCCCCATAATTACTAATTAGTGGCATGACTAGGAACATTGCATGGATTTTGTATGCACATATACGGCCATTATATATGGGAAAATTAATCGAGATTTGTGATAGGAAACTTTGTCAGTGTATAATAATTAGTATCAACTATGATACATATCCTTCTAACCATCTTTGTTATAACTAACGGATTATAGTAGATGGTAAGCATTAAGCTTTTATAACAGGTGGGGTGAAAAAAGACCAATCTGACTAGGGTTGATTTGTTCCCTTGATTAATTTTGATAGCCAATAAATTCCAGAAAAAGAAAACCCAATGTGAATGACATGAGGAATTACCACTGCCCATCACTGTAGACATAGATTACTGTACTGAATTCCCAGTCGAAGCTAAGGAAGGGAAAGTAGAGTTGGAAGAAATCAAAATGCAAATTAAACACTGAAAAAAAAGGCCAAAAGGTTTGATTTTTGCGATGAGAAGCGGTCCGCACTTTGACTGTCCGATTAGGCACGTTCCACACGGAACCTGTCACATTTAGAGATCGAGATGCCTCCGATACATAACATCAGATTCCACTCGTAAGTTAAAACATACAAGTGGGAGGTGTCTAAAATGTCCTAAAACCCTAAGAAGGCCAAGCAAGCTGTGATCTACTCAAAGTGCAATTTCTTTAACCAACTCATCTCCCTCTCTATTGTTAACCCAGGTGTATGCGCGGCCCTTACTTTCAACTTCCATAGGTGAACATGTATCTATAAAAGCATGAAAAGATTGCAAATGATAGGGATCCGCAAGGCGCTTACCTGTTTTCTCCCAATGATACAGAATTTCGTTGAAGTCGCCGACACACACCCAAGGTAAAGTGTTATAGTTACTGATTTGGCGCAGCTCATCCCATATACGTTGTCTTTTTTTGTCAAGCATATACGTTGTCTTTGACTGTACACCGAAGGGGCATGAACACAGGTGAGGCGCATGGGTAATCTATTGTCATTATCCATGTAGATAATATCTAGATAGTACGCTGTTTGATTGTCAATAGATATAGAAACTCTCTCATTCCAAAAAACCACCAATCCTCCTGCTATTCCCATAGGATCTTCAAGTATATAGTTTGCAAAGTTTAATCTCTTCTAAATTTTTGTTAGCACTGGTTGTTGGTTCTTCGTCTCCATCAAAAAAACTACATGGGGCTTTTCATGGGCTACTAGGGCCCTTAAGGCTCGAACTATCAAATGATTGCCCAAACCTTGACAGTTCTAGCTTAAAATCTTCATTTGTGGTGGGGTGGCTTATTCGGGCTAGCCACCACAGCCCATTTGCTGGGTTTGTCGACAGCAAATATGGGAGTATCCATCAAATTCGAATCATCAAGGTCCTCTGGTCCATGAGGTTTCAGCTCATAGGAAATGTACTGTTTAGCTTTCTTTGTACAGCTAGCTTTGGGAAGTAACCGACAGTCCTTTATTTTCATCTGTGTGGAGGCGCCAGCTACTACAGGTGAGTGAACTTCAATATGTGTTGAAGTAGGGGATAGTGCGAGCAGTGGTAAAATGCCTTCTGAAAGGCCATATTGAGGCCGACACTGAGGAGGTTCAGCTAAGGTGAGAATAGGTGGATCTGGTGGGGGTTCAACAGGTGCCTTGCCACGTTCCTTGCTTTGCTGATTAATGAGTATTAATTGGTTGGATGGCTGAGGAGTTTCTGGTATGATCTCATCCATATCCTCTTCGCTGCTATTCAACTCATAAAAAGCTACCCAAAAGAGGCTGTGTTCCGTAACTTCAGCACGAAGCCACTGGCTGTAACAGAGATTGTCTTTCCTATCCATTTTTTCTTCGTCATAAGGAAATTTTTTACGGTGCATAGCATAATGACCAAGGACTCCACATGAATAGCAGAAATGGGATAGTTTTTCATAACGGAAATCCAGCCATATATTCTTGCCTTCTAATCGAATCAACTGGCCAGGTTTTAGAGGGTCTTGAAGGTTGATTGCCACTCGAGCTCGCTTCGTTCTGAAGGTACCATCTCTGCTTTCCACTTTAACATCTAGCATCATTCCCACATGTCTCACTACTCTAGTAATCATATCCACAGTGCACCTTTCTAGAGAAAGCCCAAATATCTGAACTCAGAAAGCACATGTTGTGAAGTCATAACAGTGGAGGAGGGGTGTATTCGGTAACCAAGGTTTGAGGATCACTAAATAGTATGAGAATAGCCAAGGTCCGTTTTCTAATACTCTCTACTTGTCGACTTCCTTTGTAAATTTAGCCACATATAACCTTACTTTAGGTTGGGAAATGTCGACATTTTCAGTGCACCAAGCTCGTTTCATGGTATTCTGGAAAGCCAGGAAATTGATCGAGGGGTTAGATAGGATTTTACCTACCAATGTAAGTTTGCATTCTTCTAACTTGTCTGGCGGGGCAGCCTCGTCACAGACTTTGACTTGTTGTTCAGGCCAGAGGCGACCCAATCTCTGGCATAGAGCTGCCAGTCGAGCGTCTTCATCCAGGTTGTTGTGCTCCATTGGTAATCCGACAAAACAGGGTAGCTTCAGCTTGGATAAATTGGGTTGGATAGAAAGGCCATAGGTTCGAGATAAGAGGGTTTCGATGGAATCCTGTATTCGGCAATCAGACCATTGGGCGATGTTTCAAATGGTCGAGATGGACAGAGGGGATGTTGTAAACAAAGTGTTTGATCCATGCAGAACTGAAGAGTAGCAGACAAGGGGTACCCGGAGGTCAAGCATCTCCATCACACGGGGATAGACAATGGCAAAGAAGGGAGGACAATTGTGAGGAGAAGGAAAGAGGACTGTGTGTAAAGGGCGGAGGTCAATTGCAGTTAGGGATGGGGAGCGTGGTGAGATGAGGGATGCGATTGGGGATGGGGTGCGTAGTAAGAGAAGAGATGCAATTGGGTCGAAATTCAGGAGCCATGGCTTGGAAGATAGGTTACAGCATCAAAAGCGTGCAAGGCAAGTAACATGGAAAGGGAAACAAGAGAAGAGGAGTGAAGAAGAAGTCAGAGATTAGGGTTTGGAGATTAAACTACCATGGCGGTAGAGACTGCTCTGCAAAACGAGAGAAAATTCGTATCTTACTCAGAGTGCAATTTCGCTCGGTGGGAAAATGTTCATTTTTTCAGGCAGCGTTTTGAACAATCAATCCCCGTGAATCTTAGAGGCTTCTTTTTCTTCGAACTTCCTCTTTTTCATCTTCTGCCACAACAAAGTCTTCTCGGACAGCCTTGCAATTCGTCCATTCCGAGGCAGCTGTCTTCCTCCATTGTGACTAAAGATTACATCGCAGAAGGTTTGACTAGATTACACATCCTAGCAAAATAGAAATTTCTTAGTACTTGGCGTTTCCAGCATGTCCTTGATGATTCCCCATGATGTCAAGCGAGTTCAATCACAAGCTAACGCTCTACAAATTAGGGGGTTGCCGGCTAACCCTAAGTTCTAAACTTGATACACTAGATGTCATAACCCAATTCATACTCTTCTTCGTATCTATGGAAATGAAAATTACAATGAATGTGTGAACAATTAGACACGGTATTCTATTCTTGAAGAATCATTTCAGGTTCTCGAGAGAAGCAAAACATTTGTCTAGCAATGTTCGAATGAGATCTTTCAATAACCAAACAATGCACTTCTTTTCCACGAAAGATTCAATCTCTAATCAAATGGCATATTCCCGAAAAGTCAATACTGCATTGAAACCGTCACGCACACTATTCAATACTGCATTGAAACCGTCACGCGCACTATCTATGCACCTTGTTGCCGGGCGAATGACATGCCACAAACAGTTAGGTTACACGTGCCACAAGTAACAACTGACATAATGAGAGTCGCCCGAAGGCTCAAGTTAGGAAATGGACAGACAAAATTTTAAATTCAGTGGTATCATGTGCTAAAAATACATTAAATCTTCATTAATTTAGCAAGACATTTCATGATCTTGACTGACAATATATCTCCAACGCAGTTTTAATGGGTTCCACGAAACATTCAGTACCCAAATGGCATACCCTGAAAAGTAATTTGGTGTCAAATTAATTTGGTTAAGCTTCTTCTTTTTCTTTTTTCAATCAACAAAATTGATTCAGAATAGGTGTCAGATGATGGGTATAAATTTAAAAAATAAGAGCATCTTAGGCCCGTTTGTTTTTTGAAACATATATAATTACTTTGAAATTGAAGATTTTCTTCGTATAATGATACATCTCTAGTAATATCTTTGAATTCTGTCCGATTGTGGTGAAAGTCCTCCTGTCCCTATTCCGTGTTGAGTAATTATGCAATTACAAAATCCGGCCACTATTTATTGGAATTTGGCACATGCGAGAGATTAAAACTTGGGATCTTCCCTTATTTAGTCGAGGTTAAATATCCACACATTTTATCATTGTACAAACTCGATCGGGATTGTTGCTATGAATTATTTATGCAACTATTAGGTATTTAAAATCGAGTGATATTATGTTATTTGACTTTGGATTTATACATATACATATATTCTATTATTACATGGTTGTTTTCTATGTTTCAAGAAGTATTGAAATTGCCTGATAAAGTGGCGAGGAGCAAACGAGCAAGTTTTTCAAAAAGAAAAATTTAATGTTTTCAAGTCATGGTCGAGCAAGAAGTCCCCATTGATAAGCCCTACATCAAGAAAATAGTTCCAATGAAAAACTTAAAACCTTGGAGTGTCATGATTGTATTTTAATTGGGGAAATAGGGTTCTTTTTTACTCCATGGATCATCCATAGCTCTCCAGCTTCACAAATTGATAGAAATGCTGCAAATGTGTCCGCGAACACATTGCAGAGGCCATTGGAAAACATCCTAATAGAAGCCCATTGACCTTCAGAGTGTAGTTAATAGATTTAGAATAAAATCAGGCGGTGCTAAAGAAAAGGAAAAGGCTAGCAATACATGTGGAGTTCCCATGAACTAGTCGTGAATGTTATGACAATAGAAGCGGCAGCATTAGTTACAAAAACATTCTTTTCAGGTCTTCTATCAATATCATATGCTCTGTTTCTTATACGCTCAACCAATTGTCTCGTCATCCTTTAGCACGTAAAGATTAATACTTTAATACCAAACAAAATACATTAAAATTAACTTTAAAAATTGTCTCGCCATTTATCATTGTTGATGACAGCAACAAAATCCACATTATCGAGCCCAACAGTAGCATGAGTGATATCAACATATTATATTAATGAGTTTATGCTCCAAGCAATCAAATTATGAATATGAGCATGTTGAACTTATGACATGTCAGAAATCAGCCTACCATAGTATCCCGGTCTGCTCTTGTCAAATTCGTGCTATTTTACTCAGATATATGTGACATAAAATGCCGAATAACCAAAGCCCCAGATGACTAGCAATCAGAACCTCCCAAAAAAAGAAAAGATTTACTAAGGGTGCGAATGGTAACGTTTAACGTTGCTTTTTTGTTCCAGCGAACGAAACAAAAAAAGTGTTTTTTCCGGAACAATTTTTGAACAAAAGAACGCGTTTGGTAACGTTTGGTCGGGAATAAAAAATGAACAGAAACACATTTGGTAAATTTTATTCTTTTTTTGTTTCTTTTAATTTTTTTAACATTTTTATTTTATTTTTTATTTTTCCTTTCTTTTTATTTTTATTTTTTTTGGCCGGTCACGGCCTCCGGCGATCGGCCAGGGCCGATACCTCGCCCGGCCACGGCGAGGCTCGCCGGCCCTCGGCGGCTCGGCCTCACCGGATACAGGCGAGGCCAAGCCTCGACGGCCCGATCGCCCGGCCATGGCCGAGGCCGCGACCGGCGAAAGAAAAAAGAAGAAAAAAAAAGAAGAAAAAAGAAGAAGAGAAGAAGAAGAAATGTTTCTTCGAAAATGTTTAAGCAAGAAACAACAAATTGTTGTTTTCTTTTTTTGTTCTTATTTCGTTCGAAACAAAAAACAAAAAAGAACAAACGTAACCAAACGCGTTTACTTTCTTTTTGTTCCGGGACACTTTCCGTACGAAGTATTCGGAAACGTTTCTAAAAACGTTTCCATGCACGCCCTAACTGAAAATGTCAAACACTTTTTTATAGAATTAGCAACTATGCTAAACTACTACAAAACGAACATCTTTAAAGTTATATCCCTTTGGTGCAAAGTAAATAAAAAGATTTCAAAATGAAAATCATTGCACATATTTGTAGATCAAGTCATTTAGAGGCCTCCAACTCACATCGAAAGAAAAAAAAGTTACCTTAATATTTGGATGGGTATGTTCTGTTAATGTTTGAGCCATATTTCTACATATGTTGAAGTTCTTCCTCATCTTTCAAATTCTCGCATTACGTGATGTGGTTGCAAATTCTCCTATCAAAACCGCATAGTCAACCTCAAAACATGCTTCTTCAATGACATTGAAGCTATCATAACTGATTCAAGTACCATGTTATATATCCTATTATAAAAGTTTATAATTAAATAATACATATAACTATCTAAGAAGCTACACATACCTTGAAGGTTAGGGTTTCCTAACATATCTAATGCCATCGTCACATCTCTTGTATCATCATTAGTTGAATCTTCATTGTAGAGGTGTAATATCATGTTCTAGCTCCGAGGTAACATTCTTCCACTAGCAGCTAGGTGTGCCACTTGACGTTCGAAGCGACCTGCATTAAGTAAATACAAATAAAAGATCAAATGAAACCCTCACGTATCACAATACTAAAATGTAATGAATTTGAAGAATACCTGAAGCTTTTAGTATCAAAACTCCAGTATCTATCAATCGGTTAAAAGGTTGAAGAGGTCTCTTTTGCACTGCAAATTATTATTACTATCAGAAATGTTGAGGAGCAAAACACTTATCCAAGAATGTTATAATACGATATTTCAATAACCCATAACGGGCTTCTTTACCACGAAAAATTCATTCTCTAGCCAAATGGTATACTCTCGAAAAGTAAATACCACATTCTAGATCCTATATTTTAAATCCGATACACTAAATGTTATAATCCAATTTATACTTTTCATATCTACAGAAATGAAATGATAGCAAGTCAGTCTCGTAGAAATATATAATTACAAAAAATGTGCAGATACAATATCCTATTCTCGAAGAATCATTTCAGATTCTTGAGGGAAGCAAAACACTTATCCAAGAATGTTAGAATAAGATCTTTCAATAATCAAAGAACACGCTTCTTTTCCACGAAAATTCAATTTCTAGCCAAATGGCATACTCTTGAAAAGTCAATACTGCATTGAAACTGCCATGCATACTATCTATGCACATTCTCACCAAGATATTAACGTGGATAGTCATATTACATGTGCCACAAGCAAGAACTGATATAATGAGAGTCGCTTGAAAGCTCAAGTTAAAAAACATAAGGACAAGATTTTAAATTCAATGGTATGAGGCGCTAAAAATACATTAAATCTTTCTTACCTCAGTAAGAGATCACATTATCTTTACTGATAATATATCGTCAACGCAACTTTAATGGGTCTCACGAAACATTTAATCTCTAGCCAAATAACATACTCCCAAAAAGTAGTTTGGTGCCAAATTAATTTGGCCAAATTAATTATTCATGACATTCACATATGATGTTTCTCGTCCCTTTTGCATGTTTCTCTTCAAATGTTAAACCAAGTCATTTGATAGTCTAATCATGAACGCTAATGCAGTGCTACCAAATATAATGAATACCCTCTCAAGAGGATTGGGTGCGTTTGGACCTGCTTTGGGAAGGGGCTTTGGGTATCCAAAGCCCATTTGGCCCAATATTGGGTGTTTAGTAAAAATTTTAAAACCTACCTTGGAGGAATGTTTGCCTTTGAAAGGATGGCAGGTTTTAAGTTATCTTGGGCTTTCAGCATTTTTAAAAGGCCTTCTAGGGTTTAGTATAAAATTTTTGTTCCAAAACTATCCCCACTCAAATTTTGTTTTTTTGTTTTTGCCCTCAATTTTCGTTTTTTTTATTTTGCCCTCGTGATTCATTATTCATCTTCTTCTTCGTTGAGTAGCATGGCATGGCTACAATGGGTTAGCAATGGGTTGGAGAGAGGCCAACGAGGTCACGACTATCCTGGCGACCATCACCAGCTAGTCGCATGATTCCCGCGAGTCACATCGCACAACCCAGATTTAGATCATCGGAGGTCACATGACCTCACCACAACAGCGTGACCCAAATGTGGGTCACCGAAGGTTGAGCTAGGTCGCCAGAGGTCATGCCACCTCGGCACAACCTCCGGCGACCCAAATCTAGGTTACACCGAGGTTGCCGCGACCTCCGTGAAGGGTCACATGAGGTCGTGCAACTAGATAGCCCTCGCCAAGGGTCACCCAACCCTAGGTGACCCTTGCCAATGGTCTCCAAAGGCTGCTCAAGGTTTTGCAACCTCAAATGTTGGCCACCGATGACAAATTTCGATCGACGACGGCCACCTGCCTTTGCCAACCAACTTTTTAATTTTTCTTTTGATGAATATTTTTCTTTTTTATCAAAAAATTCATTTGTAAATATAATTTCTCTAAACACTATTTTGCTTAAAGGCACTTAACAATGGATTTTAGATTACAATTTAACAAATATAATTTGTATTTTAGAAAACCACTTTTAACTTAAAGTCATTTACATTTTTTTAAATATTTTTTCCAAAAGTCTAACCAAACCCACTCTTTAAAAGAAACCTCATTTGAGCGCACTCTTTTGAATGGGACATAATTTGTCTTTTTGGGCCTGGGCCTAACATAAACCTTGACTAGAATGGGAGAGTTAAAAGTCAATCAATTTCTTTTTCTGGGCCCAAAAAAAGGGTCATGTGTATTTTATTTTATTTTCGTCAAATGTTATTTGTACTTGAAACCCCCCCCCTAAAAAAAAAGCTGTGAAATCTGTAAATTTCCTGAGAAAAAATGAGAAATTGTTCACATTTTAGAATGAATATACTTGTTTTCCTTATAATTTACTAGTCAGTGGCATGATCATGCATTAGATGGATTTTGCATGCATATATATTGCAATTATATACGGAAAAATTAATAGAAATTTGCATGAGAAAACTTTATCGGTGTATAATAACTAGTGTCGACTATGATACATATCTTTCTATTAGGAGAGGTTTAACCATCTTTGTGGTAACTTACATATTACATTAGATACGTAGGCATGAAGCTTTTAGAACAAGTGTGGGTGCAAAATAACCAATTCTACGAGAGTCAATTCAGTCAATTAATTAATTCTAATGATGATAAATTCCATAAAAGAAAAAGACCCAATGCGAGTGACGTGAGAAATTTTCAAATTACCACTGCCCATCATTGTAGACATAGATTACCGTACTAACTATTCCGAGTCCAACCGAAGAAAGGGAAAGGAGACTTGGAAGAAATCGAAAAGCAAATTAAAAAAAAAAAAAAAAGTGGTCATAGGGCGCATTGACGCATTTCGACCGTCCGATTTGGGCACATTCCACATAGAACCCACCGCATTTAGAGATCGGGGTATGCATGATACACACATTCATCGGATTCTACTTGTAAGGTTAAAACATACGAGTGGGAGATGCCTAAAAAGTCCCGAAACCCTAATAAGGCCAAGCAATTTCGCTCGGTGGGAAAACGATAATATTTTAGGCTGCGTTTTGGAACAATCAATCCCCGTGAATCCTGGAGCCTTCCTTTCTTCGAACTCTCCCTTTTTCATCTTTGCCCCCAACAAAAGTCTTCTCGGACAGCCTTGCAATGCGTCCATTCCGAGGCAGCTGTCTTCCTTTCATCGTGACTTAGGTTACATGGCGAGAGGGCTTTGACTAAATTACACACCATAACAAAAGAGAAATTTCCTAGTACTTTGGCGTTTCGAGCATGTTCTTTGATGATTCCTCATGATCACAAGCAAGTCGAATCACGAGCTACGGCCCTACAAACAAACCATCGCAATCTTCGGGAGTTCCATCGAGCCTTGTATTGGAAAAAAAAAACTCAACACTCGACCAGTGCAGTCCAACCCAGAATACCAATTATGGAGTTTGATCGAGCCTAGTTTTTGAAAGAATCTCGATTCCTTATCAAGTTGCAGTCCGACCCAAAATACCAAGTCATGGAAATAACTCGAAAAGGTGATTAATTTGATTATTTATTCTGCTACACTTGGGGGGTGGGCAAGCAAGCAACCATGCGTGCCCGCGGAAACCCTATGAAAAACAAAACCTCCCATCTTTCTCCTTCTTTTTTGGTTCTGACCAAACAAGATAGCACATGAAAGGTTTTGAGATTCCTCGTCCACATTTAGTTGGGCACATGTTCACTTCCCTTCTTAATATGCTGCAATTGCTTTCTCTGATCCCTTCCACATCCCTTGTTTCCTCCTTTTTGGCACAACTATTCCTGAAATCATTCAAAATTACATATATTGTCGGCCTATATACATATATAGTCTAGCTCGAGAACGTGAGGAGCTGATTTATATAGACCAATTTCTTGCTTGATCATAGAGCTTTACCTGAAATTTGCTCGAGCTAGAATGTCATGGTTTGCGTAAATGCATATGCTTGACATACATAAAAAAATCAATAATCTGTCACGATACATTGATTAGAATATGTTCCTCATACCATAACAAAAGAATCGCTGGAAATTTTCTATGATGGGATTGATCATGTTTCTACATGAACAATGAAGCTGTCTGAACACCCCCGCCGCCCCTCTTTCCCTCGAAGAATTATTCATGACATTCACATATGATCCTCTGTCATAATTTAACATTTTCCGCTGTGGGTGTTTCTTTTCTTTTTTTTTCTTTTTATTATTATCTTTGGAAGGCAGCACGATCTTCTGTTGTAGTAGCTTCTAGCCGTCAGGTTGATTGATGTCAATTCAGAACAATTCAAGTGAGCAATCGATTTATCCTGTTCTTCTCCTGTATTTCTTGGATTCAGCTTCCTTTTTTTTTTGTTGGCCGACAATTATTGAGGACGAGTTCCACGTGCATAACACGAGCCTTCCCTTTTGGGTCTTTTTGAATTGTCGAGATAATGATGCATGATTTAGCTTCTTTTTTTTTTTTTTTTGGTAAAAGGTAAGATATATATTAATTTTAAACCAATAAGTTATATAGCTGTAGATTTAAAAAGGTAAGATATATATTGACCCCAATAAGTTATACATCTATACAATAAGGTATCCTGTATCAAATTTTACATTCAAGATGACAAAGTAGTCAAATTGAGTAGAAGGGTGTCGAGACAAGGAGGGAAGAGCAAAAAATGAGAAGAAAAAACAACCAGCAAAAAGCAAACAACCAAACAATGGCCACAAACAAATGGAGAGGGGGGTATCTAGCAAACAACACAAAACCACCCCAAGTAAAACAAAACAAAGCAAGGACATGAATAAAAACTAAGGAGACGACACTGTAGAGGAGGATTAGACGATATCAGCTTCCGAAAAAGAGAAGACATCCAACCACAACTTTGAAGGCCGCAAGCACCTCTATCTTCAAAAAGTCCAAGCCTCCATCTTCAAAGAGCACACTTCCATTAACTAGTTAGCAACGACCCAGCACAAAGGAGGATTAGTCAGCAACAGCTTCCGAAGAGACGAATTCATCCCCAACCGCATCTCTGTTGGCCACAAGCAGCTCCATCTTCGATGAGACCAAGTTTGCAGCACCTAATAGACCCTCCAAGGGAAAGAACGAGATGGCTAGCCCTCTACTGTAAACATGGAAAGCACTGCTAGTGAAAAGGTAGCCACGACCCAACTGGATGAGATAGAGAGACAGCATGATCATTCAAAAATAGAAGGATGCAATCCCTAGCTCAATTGGAGTCTTCTATTTTAGAGGTGTCCGAAATCCTTTTGAAAGTTAAACCTTTGTCCTTATCCGCTTTTTCGAGGTGTCTTATATAAAATGAATGATTTTAAAAATATATATTTTTTAAAAATTTAATTGGTTATATTGCTTAAATTAGTTGACCAATGAAAAATACTTTCATCATCAATAATAATTAATATATAAATACTTATCATTTATTCATTTTTTATAAACATTATAAACGGTCATTTTTTAGAAAAAAATCATTTTTTTTTATTTTCTTCAAAAAAACGAAGCCTTGTACACTCAATTTATCTTTTCCTTGCCTGCATTCCTATACAAAATAT
The DNA here is from genome assembly GCA_017140255.1 of Eucalyptus paniculata subsp. matutina. Classification (NCBI taxonomy): domain Eukaryota; kingdom Viridiplantae; phylum Streptophyta; class Magnoliopsida; order Myrtales; family Myrtaceae; genus Eucalyptus; species Eucalyptus paniculata. The sequence continues at coordinate 31,789,893 of CM029442.1, read as the reverse complement.
AAATCAAGTAAATATCAAGGAAATAATAGAATTTCCAGTCCTGCGTGTATGGTTTATTTAAAAGGCTTCTAGATCAAACTCTAACTCAATTTATTTATTTTTTGGTACCTTGCCCTCATTCAACAAAAATTATTGTAGGGGAAATTGCACCAACATTCCTAGAGCCAAATCAAGTCCTAAACATTTGAAATTGAGCAATCAAATCCCAAATATTTTATTTATTAGGTTTTATTTGATCCTTCCAACGAGCTCATGGCCAAATTTGTTGAGGCGGCATGGCATTTTTAAAACTTTCTAGTATAGGTAATGCCGACATTGAGCATTGAGAGAATAACTGGGAACCGCGGGAATCATTTTCCCTTTTAGGTTATTATCCCTTTTAAGTTATCGGTGGTAGTTTAATTGCCTTATCATCAGTTTTTTTGTGTTCGGCATCTTCTTTTTTCCACAGTTGCTCGATATTCCCTTAAAATTCGGAACCATTATGTAATAACCTCAAGCTTTGGAAAGTTATGAATTACTCCCGTAAACTCAGCACAGCCGTTAGTTAGTGTTACTTGAAAATGGATTAACTCATTTTTGCAAACCAAATCAAACTCTTCAGAATTTTCTCGAACTCAATAATTATGCATCTCTCTCTTTTTTTTTCTTGAATTCACTAGGCGTGTAATAAAGTTTATTCTGGTCAAGACAAATGAGTTAGTCCTCTTTCGGGGACGCTTAAGTTATGCAGCCAAAAAAATTAACAGCCGGAACAAACTAAGGAGGGGGGGCAATCTTGAAGTTTTAAGAGTTTACTGACTATCGTACAAAACTGCGAAAGTTCGGGGAGATAATTTGTAACTTTTGAAAGTTGGGGAACTAACGTGCGAAACGGTGCTAAAGGCTCGGAGGTAGGTTTTTTCAATAGTCATTCCCTTTTGCTTTTTGGCTCCTTTGGTTTGTTGCTTTTAGAAGAAGATTCTCAAAACAATTTGACAAATTCTTGTTATTGTTTTGACTTGTTTGATTCAACAGCCGCCCCCTTCTCTTGACTTTAAGTAACAAACAAGCATGTTCTGAAATTTATAGTCGAAGGATCCGATTGCACACAAAAATTTCACATGTTCAGTCTATCTCTAAAATTCACAAATTCAATTAGAGCGAGAATCAATGTGCATAAAATTGATGCAAGTGATTTTTGTTGTGAAAGGTCCCTTGTGGCAAAGTGGGGTTGTGGAACCCTAGAGTTTGTGCGAGATTAACAGTAGATGCAACTGTATCAAATCAGATAAGGCTTAATTGGGTTGTCAGTTCAAGATTAAGAAATGGGTTTGGGATATTACTTACAAAATCTTATAGCGTTTAAAATGGATTCAAGATTTGGCACGCGGGCAACACAACACCCCAAGCTAGATGGAGACAAACTTCCCAACGTTAGGAGGTCGTACATATTGTCAAAATGGCTCTAATTAACATCATCAAGACATGAAGAAAAACTTGAGCAAGGCTTTGGTAATATTTCCTTGTCAAATGAAAGAGTGATGATCCTTAACTTCACCGTTAGAGATATGATATATAAATATACACAATGCGTAATTGACAATCAAGTTTGTGCACCCTCTTAAGTATTCATGATCACTAGTCGTGGTAAAAAGAAACACAATAATCGAAAATCACATTGAAGATATCATGGAATTTCTCATTTTATGTTATTTTCAAAGCGTGTAATGATGGACTTTGATCGATTTTGTCCATGGTCTTCGCTCATCAGATGAAATCCACAAGCATATATAGGGGCCTACACCATTTGCCTCTATTCACATAGAATGAATGCAAGGATCGATCTTCACATATCTATGGTGACTTTGACAAAAACCCATCCGGCGCTTCACATAATTCCTTTAATTACGGGATGATTTCTTACATGTCCTTTCTTTTGATGACATTTAAATCAAATTTGTGATGATCAAATTTTAAATTTGATACAACGGATTCCTATTTTTTTTTTTTTTTGACAAGATACAACGGATTCCTATTTGAATGACAAGTTTTCCACTTAAAACAATTTCGAGAGCCATGTGTCTATTGCTCGAGAAATACCAATGATTAACATGGGCGGCTCACTTGGCCAGCATTTGGGTAAGTCGGCGGTTTCAACAATAGGGTTACATGAGAAAGCATAGGCTATCCAACTTTAGTCAAATCCAACCTGAATATTCTACGTAACATACGGCGGATTTGGGTAAATAATATTGGCCTAGCCTAGCCCAGGCTTGTCTAACGATCGCCTTTACTTCTGAGTCAAGCCTCACATGTTACGTACGAACGTGATGGTTTGTGTTATCCGTAGGGATTCTTCCGGTCGAAAGGTCCGGGATCTGTTATTGTAAAGCAGACAAAATGAAATTTTGCGTGGAGTCTTGTGGAAAATAATACCACCCCACGACATTATCCTCCCTCTCTCCCACCAAAAGTTGAGTTGACAAGTAGGGTAACTTAGAAGGATTGTGTGATCTTTTCCGTCTCTCTCTTCTTCTTTTTTTCATCTCACTGACTTTTTGAATTGATGTTCACCCAATGGGGAGATTATGGTCCCCGCCCCGATGCCTTACCTGCAAGGGAAAATCCCCTCCCGTCCCCATCCAATCCCTATTGTACTTTTGAGCCTTTTATGAGGCCATAGACGGTTGCCTTATTTTCTCCATTCTTATCCTCTCCTAATTTAGGGAATTTGGAGGCCTGGCTTGAGCGAGCACATCGACGCAGACGCCATGCCTACAAAGGCCCTGCTGATCATGCATAGCCATCTTACGCACACGCACGCGCACACAAAAAAAAAAAAAAAAACTCTTCGCAGGAGAACGAGTAGAGGCATGCACATCCAGAGGCCTGTGGGACATCCCGCACATCTCGTGATCCTTGTTCAATCCGCTTGTTTAACATATGCAAATGGGCCTAACTCTGAGTAGTTTGCATATTATGAATGGAATTTCGTCGGATGATCTTTCATTTTTTTGATGAAATTTTATTAGCATTACTACCAGTTTGCATTAGTCCTCTGGGTGAAAAAAGGGGGGGGGGTTCTTTTGGCTACTTCGGCCATTGAAATGGTCAATTTGGACAAAGCAATAAAGATGAGGAAAGGAAGTCGAAGTAGTATGATGCATATATGCTTGCAACACACCCAATGGATCTCTTTTTCATTTAAAATTTTATCAAGTACATCAATAGTGAAAAAAAATTGAAATTCCATGGTTAGTATTGTTATGATAAATATATACTGAAGTTGGGGCACAAGAACGTACACGCTTGAAATTGAGTGATTGTTTATGCGAGTAAAATTGGTAGTTCCATGAGAAAGTAGATGAAATAACAAGTTATAAGAGATGTATTAGTCATATCTCTTTGTCTTTTTAATATTTAGTTAGGGGTAATTTGAAAAAGATGCTTATTTTCTCTATTTTTTGTTGGGGGCACTATTAGAAAATTTTCTACAAAAATGATGTAAGAAAGGTTTTTACTTAAAATATAGAAGATAGTTAAGACACATTTTCTATAAGTACATGTCTCCGTATACTTTGTGGGTTGTAAACATCAATATCAAGAATAATTTTAATTTTAGATTGCCTTTTTTTTCTCTTTTGGTAAATCTAAATAATTTTGTTTTTTTAAATATGTAAAAGGATGGGAAGGCCAACTAGTGCTAGGGATCTAAAAAATAAAGGAAAATGGCACAAATGATTTATAAACTTTGATTGAATACCTAACTTAAATAAAAGTGAAATATTCCTCTCGGGAGGCCCCTCATGGGTGCAAGATGCAATGGTCAGCTCTCTTGGTTTTCAGCTAGGCTCCTTACCATTTAGGTAACCTCGGTGTGCCCATCATTTCCACCAGGCTGGGTAAGGCAGATTGCATATCCCTAGTAAATGTTATCACAGCTTAGAGTATCCTGGACCAACCTCCTCTTATGGCTTGGTTAGTCTTCGGGTGTTTTATCTATAGCCTCTGCTTGGAATTTGTTGCGGCCTAAAGTACGGGTAGTACCATCCCACCTTGCCACCGCACTATCAATCTCACCTATGGCTTATTACTAGTAATAGGCTACCGACCCAGGTACTTCTACTTGCTATTAGGAGAAGTCAACATGCTTTATGTGCCTTATGTTCTGCTAGGTCAGACTCAATCAACCACCTGTTCTTTGGCTGCCCAAAAACGGGTAGTCTTGCGCTTTACTGGGAGGGTAAATGCAACCTTGCTTAGCAAAATCATTTATGGGGGGAAAATTTGGAGTGGGTTGTGAAGCACTTATCCGATAAAAGTTTTCACCAATCTTTAGCTTGCTTTGCTTTTGGCACCCTATGCTACCTTATATGGAAAGTGAGGGACAACTTTATCTTTCACCATCAAAGGTTCTCCCTACCGAATTTAAAGCTACACCTCGATAAAAGCGATTAAGGACAAGGGTTTAACTTTCAAAGGATTTCGGACACCCACAGAAGTAGAAGACTCCAATTGAGCTAGGATTGCATCATTTTATTTTTGAATGATCATGCCATTTCTCTATCTCATCCAGTTGGGTTGTGGCTATATTTTCACTAGCAGTGCTTTCCATGTTTATAGTAGAGGGCTAGCCATCTCGTTCTTTCCCTTGGAGGGTCTATTAGGTGCTACAGACTTGGCCTCATGGAAGATGGAGCTGCTTGTGGCCAATAGAGATGCAGTTGGGGATGGATTTGTCTCTTCGAAAGCTGTTGTCGACTGATCCTCCTTTGTGCTTGGTCGTCATTAACTAGTTACTTGGAAGCACGCTCTTTGAAGATGGAGGTGTTTGCGGCCTTTAAAGTTGTGGTTGGATGTCTTCTCTTTTTCGGAAGTTAATATTGTCTGATCCTCCTTTGCGGTGTCGTCTCCTTAGTCTTTATTCATGTCCTTGCTTTGTTTTGTTTTACTTGGGGTGGTTTTGTGTTGTTTGCTGGATACCCCCCTCTCCGTTTGTTTGTGGCCATTGTTTGGTTGTTTGCTTTTTGCTGGTTGTTTTTTCTTCTCCTTTTCTGTTCTTCCCTCCTTGTCTTGACACCCTTCCACTCGGTTTGACTACTTTGTAACATTGAGTGTAAGTTTTGGTGCTGGTCCCTTGTTGTATAGTTGTATAGCTTATTGGTTTAAAATCAATATATATCTTACTTTTTACCCAAAAAAAAAAAAACTTTAATTGAATATGCAATGTGATTATTGAACTTTTAATTTGTTCAAATCCAATATTATCCTAATATTTTTATATAGGGAATATATTGAACACTTATTAAAAATTCAATGACTACATTGCACATTAAGAAAAAATTTAAGGATCATATTGAATAAAATAAAAATTTATGAACTACATTATACTTTTAGTGAAAGTTTAATGGCCATTTATGTAATCATTCCAAGAATAAAATAGAATGTATGTAGGTTCCTTGTCAATTGGCAATAAAATAGTTTGTAAAAGGAACATTCGAATAAAATCATGATGTCTGACCTAAAAAGTGAGAAAGATAATGTAAATCAGGATCAGGATCAGCTCATCCACCAAAACACGTGGCCGTACTTTTTAGGCTTAGGCGACAATCATACTATGCAAGCCCTTTAACTAAAGCCTCACTCATCTCTTCGGAGTGATTTTCGCTTCACCTTTTTTTTTTCCTAATAATGTTTGAAATCTAACTCATTTTACTTAATATTTTGAGATAAATATATTGGTTGTCCTAAAACTTATTACGAAAATATAATTGAGTCATAAAACTTGTAAAAAGTACAATCAAATCTTAAAACTTTGTTAAATTAGTACAATCAAATTCTTAATTAATTATGTTCAACTTGGCTAATAAAAAATGTTGATGTAACTTTTTTTTTGTTTATTTATATTTCTCTTTCTTACATGTGACAATAATGTGATTAAGACAATAAAATCTAAATTGATCTTTAATACAAAATTTATTTAAATTAAATTTAAAAAAAAAAGGGTTTGGAATCAAGCAATAAGGGTTGTGCAAGCCCTATTGCCACTATCCTACCATCTATCAACCGGGGCATGGTCAACAAGATGCTCTCCCTCAGATTGGGTGAGGGTTGCCGATCCTTGTCAATATCAGGCACAGCCTTTGCCTAGTTCCAAACCTTATCTTTTTTTTTTTTTTTTAGCTTATTTTTAAATTTAATCTAAATAAAATTTGTATAAAAAATCATATTAGATAAAAACAAAAAACGTCATTTTTTTTTTCATGTTTTAACCATATTATCTCCACATAATAGAGGAAAAATAAATAAAAAAAATTACGTTAACATTTTTAGTTACTCAAATTTAATGGAGTTAACAAAAAGGACTCAATTGCATTAATTTGACAATTTTTATAACTTAATTACACATTTTATATATATTAGAACTCAATTTTACTTTCGAGATAAGTTTTAGGACTTTTGGTATACTAATCGCATTTTTGGTGCTAAAGAGCTAATTTAACATAATTCTTAATGTATGACTTGTACAATTGAGTCATAAAACTTGCAGAAGTGCAATTAAATCTTAAAACTTGTTAAATTAGTACAATCAAGTCATTTAATTAACTCCGTTCAACTTGGCTAATAAAAAATGTTGATGTAGCTTTTTTTTTATATATTTTCTCTTTCTTACATGACGATAATGTGATTAAGACAATATCATTTTAATCTAAAGTTGATCTATGATACAAAATTTATTTAAATTAAATTTAAAAAAAGGGTTTGGAATCAAGCAATAAGCATTGTGCAAGCCCTTGTTGCCACTATCCTACCATCGAGTGGGGCATGGTCAACAAGATTAGTCAGGCCTCGGCTCTCCCTCAGATTGGGTGAGGGTTGCCGATCCTTGTCAATATCGGGCACAACCTTTACCTAGTTCCAAACCTTCTCTTTTTTTTTTTTTTAGCTTATTTTTAAATTTAATCTAAATAAAATTTGTATAAAAATCATATTAGATAAAAAAATGTCATTTTTTCATGTTTTAACCATATTATTGCCACATAATAGAGGGAGGAAAATAAATAAACAAAATTACGTTAATATTTTTTGTTAGTCAAATTTAATGGAGTTAACAAAAGGACTCGATTGCACTAATTTGACAAGTTTTATAACTTAATTACACATTTGATATATATTAGAACTCAATTTTACTTCCGAGATAAGTTTTAGGACTTTTGGTACACTAATCGCATTTTGTGGTGCTAAAGAGCTAATTTAACATAATTCTTAATGTATGACTCTGTACAATTCGATTATACCCATTTATTAATGAAAATTTGTGATCATGTTAATTTCTTTCCTAATTTTATGAATCGTGAATAAGTTTTTTGTTTTGGCAAAAATGTCAATAAGTAAAATTTTGCTTTAAAAAAAATTAGAACAATGAACATACCTGACCAATTAAATACACGTGATTAGTGAGTGAAGACACTCGAAAAGATGGATAACTATTGGGTCCCGGTGTTTCAAGCAAGCAAGTGCCAAAGGGACTATTTTAAGAATTGCAATCTTGAATGACAAGTTAAAGAAAGTATATATCGACACGTCTTCGAAATTGAAAAGAAATATATTCTGAAAAATGACATGCTTTAAATAAACATTTTCGTAGCAGAACTGGAAAATATTCATAATAATGAATAATCATCAATTATATACACTCGATCTGTATTTTCTCCTTGGTCCCACATGAATGCGATCATCTACTTATGAGAGAAATCATACACGGAGTTAACTTAATAATCTTTCATAACCAAGAATTCACCTTCTAGAAAAACCAAAAGTCAACGAATCACGGAGGCTGCAGTCGAATTAATTTGGCTAACCTTCTTTGTTTATTATTGTTTTCGGTCAACGGAATTGATTGAAAGACTATTGGAAGTAGGTGCGAGATGATGGGTATGAATTTGAAAAGTGAGAGGATAAGAGGTTCGATTGTTTTTTCTTAGAAAATAAATAATTTTAAAAAAATATATATTTTAAAATACTAATTATTGAGATTTTCTTCATCCCAACGTGGAATGGCTCGGTGGTGTGATGTTTTTCCCTTTGAAAATAAAGATTTTCCTGGTATAATACATCTCTAGAGATTTCTTTCTATAATGGGCTCCTCTTATACGTGATACATTTGAATGATTGATATATATATTTTTTAAATCATTGTTAAGTGCATCACGCTAATTGACAACCAACTAAATTCCATCTGAGATTGACAAAAGTCCCCTTGTCCCTATACCGTGTTGAGTGATGGCACGGTTACGCGAGTCAATGACTCTTGTGGAATTCGGCACATATGAGAGATGGAAACTCGGAATCTTCATTTATTAAGTTGAGGCGAAAGATTCAAACAATTTATTATTGTACAGACTTGATTGAGACTATCGTTATGAATTATTTATGCAATTATTAGGTACCTGAAAATGATAGGGACCCTGTTATTTGACTTTGGATGCGTGCATGTACATCTATTCTATTATTACATGGTTGTCTTTCTATGCTTCAAGAAGAACTGAAATTGGTTGATAGAGTGGCGAGGCAGGTTTTGTAGGAGACAAAGGAGCAAGTTTTTTGAAAAGAAGTATTTGATGTTGACATGTCATAGTTGAGAAAGATAAATGGGCTCGTTTGTTTAAGAATTAAGTTCAAATTCAAAAGTATCTTTTTGTTTTCTTGTCAAAAATATTATTCAATTATTAAACAAATTTAAAACTTAGAAGTGTGAATTTACTTGTCAAAATTTGTAGATTGTGGAAATTTCACGTGTTTAGGCTTAACAAAATCTATATGCGCATTCGCCATAAGATTTAGATTAAACAAAAAGTAAAATTTTATTTAGATATGCTCTTACGGTCTATCTTTTTCCTTTTCAAGTCTCTGTAATCTAGTCCTCTAAAGTCTAAATCATTATTTTGCCAGTTTGTTTGCACCTGAGCCGAAGGGAAAATGTACCCGTCCTAAATTTTAAAATATTATTCGAATTTTTAAAAAAAATTGTTAAAAAGTTATATTTTAATACACGTGTCAGCTTTCACGTGTTGTGAAAGTTTTATGAGTTTTGGATTTTAAAAAAATTAAAAATATGTGATATTTTGATTAAAATATGTGAGCCGAAATATTTTGATTAACACTCATGTCAGTATTCTCACTTATTATATCTCCCAATTTATATATATGCATTGGAATATGAGAGGATGGCGACTACTTCTTATATCTCCCAATTTATATATATGCATTGGAATATGAGAGGATGGCGACTAGAAAGGATTGGCGGAGAAATTTTGCTTCTGTTGATGTCGTATTTGGGCAATGCCCGTAAAAGCAAAAGTGGGAAAATGTGTGGAAGGAGCAAGCTAGAATTGCTAAAAGATTCAGGGACCAAATTAAAAGAAAAAAAAATCAGTTCTTGGATCAAATTAGAGAAGCGCCATAACTTCAGTGACAAAAATGACAATTAATTAAACATTTTAATCTTATACTAGTGATATATGGTTATAAGAGATCTATCTGGAGTTATTCAAACCTTCATCTTATAATCGAGATACTATTGTAATACAATATTCTTGCTTTATTATCATAATCAACAAGTACGATAATTTTTTTCCAAAAAAATTGGAAATAATGATATTTTAACTCATGACCAAAAAAGGGAAATGAGCAAATACTCCATGAACGTATATAATGTATAATGTCGTTCATGAATTTTTAATTTGCTCAATGAATTTATTCTTTGAATTATTTGAAAATATTCTATATCGTCTTTTCATTAATTCAAATTCAGGATTAACATTAAGCATATATAATTTAGGAATTACATTGAATACGTATTAAAAGTTTATGGACATAATGAATAAATTAAAATCGCAAGGACCATATAATATCTTGGGTAAAAATTCACATTTCATTTATTTTGTGACAGAAAGATGATTTCTTTTCTTTTCTTTTTGTGGTCGGTGACAGAAAGATTTGGTCCCCAACAAAAGTCCATCGCCATCCGACGACGCATGTGAGCGTGCCACGTGTCAGGCATGCTTTATGTATCTCAGGCGTACATCGTGGCTTTTTTTTTTTTTTTCCTTAGCGTATTGAAAAGCTAAGCGAGTGTGTTTTTGAGACCCATGCTGCTTGTGGTCCAGCTCATCATCGTCCCTTAAAGATGCCACTAATCTCGTAAGTTCCTTCTCTAATTTATCATTTTGACCAATCATTTTCATCTCCCATTAGATGATTAAACAAACAAAGCTCCCCACTTTCTCCCCATCTTCGTGCGTAGATTTAGCTCCTGTCTGCTCCTTTTTGAAACTTACGATATTATAGTTAGTTTATTTTGAGGAAAATAAAGATGAATAGGCAGGTCCAGTCTAAATAGTGATGAGCATGATTTTTGGGATAAAAAATCCAGTATCTAACTTAGGGACCAACCCGCAAATTATTGATTTTCAATTTCAGAGTTAACTCGAGATCAACCAATTATTTTTTATATTCCTTAAAATTATAAACATGTTCTTTCAAATTATATATTTATCAACAATGCAACATATATCGTTGCATATCAAACATAAATCTAAAATAAGACAACAATATAAATATCCATTTGCGGTTGTTGAGTTGCATTCATGAGGCAAGTGAGGAGAGGCCAGAGGCAAGCAGGGAGCGACGCTAAGGTGAATGAAGAATTTCTATTTTATTTGATCAAATTTGAGTTGGATTTTTACTTTCTAATTTACATGGTAAAATCGCATAAGAAAGAATAAAGGCGATGGTGTAAGGATTTAGAGTAAACAAAAATCTATAAGATTAATGATATATGTGTAATACTATATGTATAGGGTTGGTCCAATAAAGTTCCAAGATTAAGGGTCAATCTGCACAGTGTAGGGTTTAGGGATCCTAAGACTAAAGAGTGGTCCAATATCCTTGGGAACCGGATCAAAATCGGCTAGGATGAGCTGATTCACGATCGATCTAGGGTCAACTCTAGATCAATCATAAACCGATTCTCACCCCTAATTTTAAACATATTTTTTTGGGGAAAATTATCACTTTCTATCGCTTACAAAAATAAATAAACAAAAATTTCTTATTGGTCATGAAAATGACTCGACATTAATTTTGTCAACAATGGAAACATCTAGGAAAATATTTTATAAATTATGAATTATTGTTCTTTTACATAAATAAAAGGGATGCTGTAATAAAAAGAAAAACCCTAAACTTTTCCTTGTGATGCACCAACATCCTACTCTTTTTATTTTTTTATTTTTTTTTATTTCTTCATTAATGCCCCTGAACTTGCATTAGTGACCTGAAAGTACATTTCATTAGACTTCCGTCTATAATAGCCGTTAAAATTCCGACGTCCATGGGGAAAGCGTGGAATTGTCGATGGGATTTTTTTAAAAATATAATTGCGCGTGATTTATCTCTTTTTTTTTTTCAGTTATACCTTGTATGAAATGGGTACGAGTTAATGAATGAGTCACGCTTTGTACTTCTCGAACCGCATATTAACCAACTAATCGCCGGGAAAAGAAAGGAAATCAATGGCTCCTAATTATAGTAATGAGCACTTCTGATTTGACTAGAAGCGACCAATTATTCTTTTTCTTTAAAAAAAGAATAAGGGTTGTTTGAAGTTTCGGCGCGGCCGCACATCTTGAAAAGACATTTTGTGAGCATTTATTGGTGTGAGAAAAAAAAAAGCCTCGACGGGTGATATTAATATTAAATTTAGCATCGCATCAAACTTTCCGATAAGAGAAAGCTAACGTTACTCAAAATGGAAAAATTCTAAATTAATATATCTAAAATAAATTTACCCAAAATTAATATTTTGACTATTAAAAATGTCAAGTTAATATATCTTTAACAAATTTATTTCCGTTAAGTGATATTAATATTATCGTCACATCGGATTTTCAAGTGAGGGAAATTGGCTACGTCATTGGAAGTGAATCTTTTTTTTTCTTTTTAGTTTATAGTACTTAAACAATTGATTGAAAAATTATGGCATCGAATTAATCATGTATGTGAAATTGCATCACTTATGGCGTCCTTCTCGCCTCATTTTTAGGCAAACTTGAGATATTTCAAGTCATAACGGGTGTTGACAATTGAGTAAAGTTGTTCATTATTTTAATTATACTATATATATATTTGGTCTTGCTTTGATGGTGAAAACATTTTTATTATTTTGCCTTTTCTCTTGTACAAAATTTAGGAAGAAGTTACCACCGGTCATTGTGGCTCCACTGGGTAGGCTTCAAACCTTTAAAGGGAGAGGTCGGGAGTTTGAAGCCCCTGCGACGCAAGTTGCAGGGAGGTTGGTGGGCCATTAGGTGATTGACGCATGGCGTCGGGGTGGTGGTCTCCCCATTAGTGGCGGTTGTCGGCCAAGGCGATTCCTCCAGCACCGAAAAAAATAATTTAGGAAGAAGATTTTTGAGGTTCGGCTGGTTCAAACAATGATCCTAAATTCTAAAGATGGCGGACAAATTTCTTTTGTAGGCCTCGACCTATCCACTTTTCCAGACGATCTTAAGGCATGCTCCCTTGGCATTAGCTTGGTGCATTTAAGATATTAATTGCATTCAAAATCTGGTATACTGACAACTTGTACGTTTGTTACTACTTAGCCCCCACAAAAACCGGTATGGTATTGCATATATTGCATTGACCGTTGATATTTGCATTATTTATCAACATAACTTTTGGTGGTGAACATTTATGAGTACTAGAACCAGCATATATAGAGAGAGTCACTGAGAAAATTTTGTCTCAAAGTATTCATGCACTGCAGAAGCTAGGCATCAATACAAACAACGAGAACAATCGAAATTGCCATTATCAAATGGTCATGGTAGTTTATGATAATCGAATTACTAATTTAATGGGTTAAATTTTATTTATACCGACAAATTAAAGATAATTAAAAGAAATGATTAATATCATAAAAATCTAAAATTTGTACACTTGTGAAAAACTTTCAAAAACTAAACTCAAACCGGTATACTTGCGATAAATTTATTTAAAAGTAAACCCCAATTTACCATATGTTATATTCCATTAAATTTTACTATCAAATTACTAAATTGGAGAAGAGTGACAGTTAATGGGTATACTAATTCGGTGTTATATTTTCTATTTGTTATAAATGAATCAGTCCGAGGTTTTTCATACTATTAATTAATTTAAAAAAATAATAGTGAATAAATTTGTCATAAATATATCGATTCAAAGTTTTTAATGGTAAAAAATTAATTTAAAAGAAATTCATCACAAGTGTAATAATTTGAATTTTTCCATGGTGTAACCCTACAACAAATATGGAAAATTATCTTCGGAAGAATCCTCGCCATCCCCCACCATCCGACCCCCCTCAAATGTCTTAATTCCGTAAGCGCGTGTCGGGGGGAGAGAGAGAGAGAGAGAGAGAGACAGAGTGAAGAGAGGGGCTTCAATTTTCAATACGCGCAAAGCAAGCGGAAAAAAAAAAAAACAAAAAAAAAAAAAGGAAAGAAAGAAAGAAAACGGAGAAAATAAAAAAAGAAAAAAAAAAAAAGGGGGAAAGAGAAAATCAAAAGTTTCAACGCGCAGAGAAAAAGAGGGCATCGAGAGAGAGAGAAGGAAAGAGAAAAGAGAGAAGAGAGAGAGAGAAAGAGAGAAGCGAATCATGAACTCAACCACACCACCACCTCTCCCACCTCTCCTCCACCAGCAACTACACCTCCACCCAAGTAAAAGAAGTTCGCTCTCTCCCTTCCTTCCATCCTCCCCCGCCGCGAATTCCGCCTCCTCTCCGCCGTGATCTCCGCCTCTGCTCCCGTAACCGCCTCCCCCGGCCGCCTCCGCCGCCGCCGCCTCGCCGGAGGAATCGGCCGTCCCGCTCCGTCCTAGGTTTCCCGACGGGCTCTTCGGCGGTTTCCTTTCTCCCCCGGCCCGGTCGCCCCGGCGTTCTGGATCGGAGCGAGTGTATGGGAATTGCTCGCAGCTCATCCACTGGTCAGTACTTCCTCGCTCTGCTTTCCAGAATCGGACGACGAGATTCTCGTCCTCTCTTTTTCTCTCCTCCTTCGGCTGCATTTGCTTCGCCGTTTTTCCTTGCGGAATGGAGAGTTCGGATTAGCCGTCCAGCCGCGCCGCTTGCTTCCGTTAGGGGAGAATTTCGCCTTCCGTGCGTTGGAATGCGATCGCCCGGAGTAATGTCCGCTTTACGTTTCTCGTTCTATCTCGAAGCGGTTACTGGCCGGTAATTTCGGAGATTCGAATGATCTGCGTAGCGGTTCGTTCTGAAAGTGTCCATAGCTGCTCCGCGTCGCCTGACCGGATCATAATGCTCGCGTGGAGCGCGTTAAAGTTGCTTTGCGGATGTGCTGTCGGTTAAGATCATGAGATCTCCTGCTGAGCTAAGGAGGATTTGATGTGTTTTCAGCACCTAATGCCGCTGAATATGAAATCTCGTCCCTCTGTTTCTTGAATTGAGCATTTAGGTCACTCTCATTATGTCAGTTATCACTTGTGGCGCGAGTAATCTAACCGGCCGTGGTTGGCATGTCATTCTCTTGGCAACAAGGTGCATAGACAGTGCACCATGCTGGCGGTTTCAATGCGGTATTGACCTTTTGGGAATATGCCATTTGGCTAGAGATTGAATCTTTTGTGGAAGAGAAGCGTGTTGTTTGGTTATCGAAAGTTCTTGTTCTACCATTCTTGGATAAGCGTTTCGATTTCCTGGAGAAATGGAAACGATTCTTCAGGGACAGAATGTTGTGTCTAATTCTTTGCCCTTTTATTGTAATTATATATTCCTATGGGGCTGACTTACTATCGTTTCATTTCCGTAGATTCGAAGAGCGTGAATTGGGCCATTTAGCGACTGATGGCGTGCAAGGATCTGGTTATTTCCTTGAGATATTTGCCAAGTGCAGTTTGTGCTCTTTAGCAGTTGGCGACGATTAATTGACAAGTAGATTTGGGAGGTAAGATTTAGAGTTGGGAGTCTGTAATGGACCCCACAAGATGTTGGTTTGGGAAGTTTAGATCCAAAGACGGAGCAAGGTCGTCAAAAAAGAAAGACGTCGCTGGAAATGGGAAAGATGGGTCAAAACCTCCAACAAGTGAAGAAGCACCTTCAAATGTCACCAAGCAGAAAGTTGCAGCAGCGAAGCAGTACATAGAAAATCATTACAAAAAGCAAATGAAGAATATTGAAGAAAGGAAAGAGCGGTATGGTTTTACTCTAGCAATTATGGATGATTCTTTTCTACTGGATCATGCCAAGTACTTCTTTTTTATTGTACTCATATACCGAGTAGTTCCTTTCTCTGAGCCGCCATTTATGAGGATTGGGTTCTTTTGGGAGATGCATGGCAAATAAATGAGGAAGTAATTCTTAATATGTCTGCCACGTGATAGAATTCTTAGATCATTTCATGGCTTCAAATTAATCATTTAAAGACCTATAATGTCAATACAATGATCATTTTAATCCAACAAATATGCCCGAGGAAAAGTTAGAATAAACTCAGCTGTTGACTGTAATTGGGAGCAATATACTTGAAAATAATTATCTTGCCTTAAAGCACGTCCAATGAGTGAATGGGTGTGAAGTAATTGTGGAACACCTGAGCAGACTTTGCACTTTTTTTTACTTAATGCCTTATTCATTGAAGTATCCCAGATGTGACAATGACATTCCTAATGATGATGTCATTAATTCCTTTTTTTTTTTTTTTTTAACTGGCTAGAGTTTATTCTTTTGACTGGTTATGACGGGTTGTGGTTTGTCTTCCATGTATCAGTGACAGCATTCATTGATGCTAACTTCAGGTAGTAAATAGAAATATTGTCTTTAACTCAAATCCTCCATAGATGAGGCATGAACTCTTTAGATGGAGGAGGACAAGTGAAGTAGGAAGTGTTGGAAAGATAATGCTGGAAAGTTCTAAAAGCATGTGCTTTACTTGCAACAGTAGCGAGATGTAGGGTATGATTAGTTTAAATGATCATATTGTAGTTGTCTTCAACCTCCTTTGGTCCTATCCTGAACAAAGGACGTGTCATGATTTTGGCAATGAGAAGAAAAATCTGCGAAACTGCTTTTTTCATTCAATGAGACTTCTGAGTCAGAACCATTAGTTGGCTCCTAAATCCTACTCTGCAAGGGTTCTGCGAGACATAGAGTTGATGTCAGTACAACATCCTTTAATTACTACAGTTGTGAAGAACCTTAGTTAAATGGAGAAAATTTTTGCACCTAGTCAATACCTTCTCCCTTCTATGCAGTTGGGCAGACAATTGCCTCTTAATGGCTCCTTGCTTTCTGTTTGTGATAGAGCTTTTCCTTCTTCCATTTTCTGATGTTAATGGAAGAAAATGCATTGTAAACTAATCAAGAATCGAATCCCTCACATTTTTTGGATCTTGGTAGGCTCTTTTTATCATAGGACACTCTGTTTTGGCAAGTGATGCATATAGTTCACCAAATCAAAACAGACAGGGATAAGATGGCAAACAGTAAAATTTAGCAATCTAACAATGCATGTTATAGATAAAATTGAAGAAGCTCCCCTAGTATCTATATGATAATACTTCCCATGTATATGGAATGTTCTCTTAGGATTAAGTAGCTGTCCTGATGACTGGACCATGGCAAAGATGAGAACAAGCCACTTAGTCTGTAGCTGCTTAATAATGTCTTCTGTCGATATCTCGTGGCCTATACATTTAATTTCTGCAGGGTGTGGAAAACTAAATAGAGAAGTCACATTTTGCTTCCCTTTCTTTCTTTTTTTTTTTTTGCACGCATGTGTGCATTTGTGAGTGTAACAAAGTGGCCAAGTACTAACTACAGAGTATTTTGATGCATCTTTTTATGTGTACATGTAGAGTTGATGCTCTGTATTGTCCATAAATGCATCAGGATGGTTGGGGTACGTTCATACATTAAAAAGTCTTTGCTACCCTTGATTCATGGAATTGAAGTGAATGTATGTTTTGTAGTCGTCAGATACTGGAAATGAAGCTGGCTGATGCTGATGTTTCCGAGGAAGAGCAAAACAATTTGCTCAAGCACCTGGAGAAGAAGGAAACAGAATACATGCGCCTTCAGAGGCATAAAATGGGTGCTGATGATTTTGAGCCGTTGACAATGATAGGGAAAGGTGCATTTGGTGAGGTATGGCATAATTGTTATCACATGGTGCTCCATGTCCATTATTCACATATGTTGTTTGTGTAGGTTTGAACTTTTTTGTAAGAGGATTTTGCAGAGTAGTTGGTTTGGCGATGATTCTTTGTGCATGAGAATCTCTTATTAGCAATAATCTGATTTGATTGTAGAATGACTTTAGCATGGTAGCAGATACGGGAACTGCATTTAGAGTTCAAGATTGCTTTTCTTGGAAGAAAACGGTTCTTTTGGTGGATCATAATCTATTTGAGCATCCTTGGTAACTGGGAATATAGTTCTTGATGTGTTCTTGTGCATTTTTCATGGATGTGCTTGGCTCTGAAATTTTTTCATATCCATTTACGTGTCTTCTCTGAGTTTCATATTTTTTCTATTGTATTGACTATTTTTTTTTTTTCATTCTGATCCCTTTC
The DNA here is from genome assembly GCA_017140255.1 of Eucalyptus paniculata subsp. matutina. Taxonomy (NCBI): domain Eukaryota; kingdom Viridiplantae; phylum Streptophyta; class Magnoliopsida; order Myrtales; family Myrtaceae; genus Eucalyptus; species Eucalyptus paniculata. The sequence continues at coordinate 31,772,274 of CM029442.1, read as the reverse complement.
AATAGCGAATCAAGCCTTTGATCCTGATTCTAGTGTTTGTTTTTACGGTACAGGTGAGAATATGTAGAGAGAAGGGAACAGGTCATGTATATGCTATGAAGAAGTTAAAAAAATCTGAGATGCTTCGTAGAGGGCAGGTATAATTGTCTCCAGGCTGCCAAAGATGGGATTCAGGATCTTATTGTATCTACTTGTAACTTGCGAATGTATTATTCAGGTTGAACATGTGAAAGCAGAGAGGAATCTTCTTGCAGAGGTTGAAAGCAATTGCATTGTCAAACTATATTGCTCCTTCCAGGATGAAGAATATCTCTATCTTATTATGGAGTATCTACCTGGTGGAGATATGATGACTTTGCTAATGAGGAAGGACATATTGACTGAAGATGAGGCCAGATTCTATGTTGCAGAGACTGTTCTGGCAATTGAATCTATCCATAAACATAATTATATTCATAGGTAGTGCATTGTTAATAGTCAATACCCTATTTCTATTTCCTATAATTGTTTTCCTTATGATTCATTGAAATGACTAATTATGCATCTTGCCATCTCATGTTGCAGAGATATCAAGCCTGACAACTTGCTGCTTGACAGAAATGGTCATATGAAATTATCAGATTTTGGTTTATGTAAGCCACTAGATTGCAGTAATCTGCAAGAAAAGGACTTCTCTGTGGGAACCAATCTTAGTGGGGCTCTTTCGAGTGATGGCCGACCTTTGGCATCAAAGCGAACTCAACAGGAGCAACTGCAGCATTGGCAGAGGAACAGAAGGACACTGGTAAGTTTTAACTCAAGTAGGATTGGTGTTACCTTTTGGGTCAGTCAAGACAAAACAGATCATGTTAGATATTAATCCTCACATTTTTTTTTTGGTTCCTCTATTATTCTTGTCTGGGACATGCATGGGATTTATGTGGATGATCATTTGTGGATGATCATTCATGGCTAATTTTCATTATTAATCCATGCAATTTCATTACTCCTGGCACTTGTGTATTCATGTAAACTTTTAACAATACCTAATGCAGGCTTATTCAACCGTTGGCACACCAGATTATATTGCCCCAGAAGTTCTTTTGAAGAAAGGTTATGGGATGGAATGTGATTGGTAGGTACTTTCGAGAAAAAAAAAGAAACAAATTGTGGAAAAGAAAATGCTTTCTTCTCATCATTTTGTCTCTTTATGTTTTCAAAACTGTGATGTTTTTCCTGTTATTTATTTTGGTGATCTTTGGCTACTACTTCTGCAGGTGGTCTCTTGGTGCCATCATGTATGAAATGCTTGTGGGATACCCTCCTTTTTACTCTGACGATCCTATGTCAACATGTAGAAAGGTATCTTAGCATTGAAATACTACTTTTTTTCCGCTGATACTCTACCATCATAGGTGCTGGTGTATTTATGGAAAAATGAAGTTGAATCCCTCAATAGAAGATGAGCTCCCTTGTTACCAATATGTGTGTTTTAGGGATGGTGTTGTACTTCTAACAATGTTATTTCTTTTCATCAACAGGATGTGAATGTACATATCTATATATAACACAGTAGCTGTAGATAAGGACCAAATTATGGCCTTTTTTCAGTGATCAATAAACCCATCATTCTTTGATGATGACAATGAACATGTTGTAGCATGTGTATGGTGGTGGCTGAAATGTGTTACAACTAGCACTTAGATTCGTACAGATTTTTTAACTTTAAATGAATAATGGGCTTATTTATACGTTGTTGAGTGCATTGAATTATTCAGGTTTCAAGGTTAAAAATGAAATATTTATTTTGAGCTGGAATTCTCATGTGTGGTGTTCTTTAATTTGGTCAACAACTTGGCCTTTTGGCCTCACAACTATCTAATATGAATGCTTGTCCTGGCAGATTGTGAACTGGAGAACTCATTTGAAATTTCCTGAAGAAGCAAAGCTGTCTCCAGAAGCTAAAGATCTCATAAGCAAACTTCTATGTAATGTCGACCAGAGGCTGGGAACAAAAGGGGCTTATGAAATTAAAGTATGGCGTCTTAAGTGTTCAATTCTTGACTATTGAACTGCTACAGCTAATGAGCTGAAAATGACAATTGAAAGGGTGCATTTGTGGTTTCAGGCCCATCCATGGTTTATAGGGATCGAATGGGACCGGTTGTATCAGATGAAAGCTGCGTTTATTCCTGAGGTCAATGATGAGTTGGATACTCAGAACTTTGAAAAATTTGAAGAGGTAGACGAGTACATAATGTATTGCTTTGGCATGAAAATGATTGCTGAAGGAAGAAATACTGGTGGCAGATTACTGTTGTTAGGATATATCCCCTTTTTTTCCATCGTTGACTTCTATACTATGGTGATGTAGGCTGACAATCAAATTCAAACTTCAACAAGATCAGGTCCATGGAGAAAGGTTCGTGCATAAATAAAATCAAGTATTTTTCTTCAGTATTTTTCATTGACCTTGCATCCATAAAAAGTCCACAATAACTGGCTTTAGTTAGACCAAATTGTTGGCCTTGAGGAGGCCATTTTAACGGTTTTGGCCAAAACCTAATTAAACTTGAAAATTGGACCAAATGTCAAGCTTTTCTCTGTTTTATATTAGGCCTTCTTCATTTGACTCCATCAGAACTCTCATACTAGGCGTGATTGATTCCCAGTCTGGTTCTGTTCCACCTAGGAACTGAGAACCGGACTAGATGGTCATGGGACTAGGGACCAGACCGGACTGACCGGTCCGGTTCCATGGAACTGATTACTTAGCAAAAAAAATTAACAAATTAAGAAAAATACAAGAGTTATTACTATTTTTAGGCTTTATTGCTATTTTTAAGAAATTAAAATTTATATTTTTAATAAAAAAGAGTCGGTCTGGTTCAGTTCCCCCTCTGGAACCGGAAACCAGACCGACAATCACCGGTTCCATTTTTATGGAACCAGGAACCAAACCAATCCCTCCGGGAATTGGACCAACCTGGCCGGTCTGGTCCGATCCAAGCAGTTCCCGGATTGGGCGGTCTGACATGCTCAACCTGAACTCATACTTTTGAATTTGCATGGTCTCTGTTTTTACCCTCTTTTAATCGTAGATTTGTGATGGGCTGTATTTATATACCTTTCTTATATACTCACACCACCTTTTGCTGTAGTAAAATGGAATCACCCTCTGGACTCTTTATTGTGATATAAATGTATACATACATATGCACGCACACACACATATATATAAGTGTCTGCAGACTTTTAACTGGAAGTGTACTGTCATCTGATTAATTGTTCCCTTTCTGACTGCAGATGCTCTCTTCCAAGGACATCAACTTTGTCGGTTACACATATAAGAACTTTGAGATTGTCAATGATAATCAGTTGCCCGGAATAGGTATAATTCTCTTTCTGGATTGTTGAGAGTCTGCTGGACTTGCATGCTTTCTCTTTGTCAATGCAGTAAGGCCTCAGCAAACGTGGAGTTATGCTACAACGTGATAGTGCAGATGTTGCCTATATTTGATTAACTGCACATGCTCTCTGAAGCTTGTGGAAACCATGTTCTGGTTTTGAACCTGCCAAACTCAAAAGATTGACCAAATTGTTTTGTTTCATTTTGACTATTTTACCAGTCAGCCTGTTTTCTGTACTTAATGAAAAAATCGTGTTACTATAGGTTTTGGACTGTTGATACTTAGCATTCTGCACCAGTCTAAACCTATCTCAAAGAGGATCACCTTTAGTGTTCCATCTTTACAATTAGTCTCGTCGTAAAAATTTTTACGTTATAGTTGCAACATTCTTGGCCTGTTTTCATTTTCAGTGTGGCATTCTTCATAGGAAGTGAATATATATAATGTTGAACTCAAAGACTGCAGTATCACTTACTTGATCCTCCTATTTACAGCTGAACTGAAGAAGAAGAATACAAAACCCAAAAGGCCATCCATCAAGTCTCTCTTTGGTAAGAGCTCTAGAGAATGTTTTGTCTTGATAACTCTAAAGGCACATGTTTGCGCATGCATAGCTTCTTTTTTTCAAATAAGTACTCAGCTCGTTGTGCTTCTCTATGCTGAGGATTGATCAAATATAGCTGGTGAGGAAGGCGCTAACTAAGCCACCTAAGAAAAACATCTGTATTTTGACACTTGAGAAGCTTATCGGTTTTCCCTCGTGTATTTGTATGTTCACAGATGATGAGTCAGGCACAGCAGCAGGTCGACCCGTTCATGGTAGCTTTATGAATCTCCTGCCCCCTCAACTCGAAGTTCCTGAGAAACAAAATGAATCTAATTGACCTGCCCTGACCCATCTTGGTTTTCCACTGAGGATTGACAAGTTTAATTTTGCTGCTTCTGGCACTCCGGTGTTGTAGATTGACTCTTCTTGGGGGAACACGAGGCCAGGGTCCCCGAAACAACCAAAAGTTAGAGATGTTGTTGATGTCGTAAGTTGCCCTCGGCGTGTTAGCTTGAATCTGGAAAAAAAACTCTGTAAGATAATGGGGGGGTCTGGCGAGAATTATTTGTTGTGATTCAATTGAGGAATGATGTGCATTCTTTTGTCGCAGTGGTCATGTAATTAGAACAAAACGCAATAGATGGTGAAAGCTTTAAGGTGTGAATACGACTGTCGAGTTAAAAAAGAAAGAAGTGTGAATGTATTATCATCTTGAAAAAGGGTGTGGGAATCATTTTTGGTTGCATTTTCTTTTGTTGTTTGGTCGAAGGAAGAGGAAGATGGTTTAGAGGAGATGGTGTTTTTTTGTCGCACTGACGTTCCCACGAAGTCCTGAGGTATGTGCGGCAGCTTTTCAGGGAGAGTACAGCAGCAGTTCCTCTGTCCTTATTCTATGCGGCCCTTTTTGCCTGGAAGGATCTTTCTAGGTATCTCTCCATAGAAAAAGTACTTTGGGTGGGTTGGTTCCAAATAGGAAATGTCGCAACTTGCAGGGACTACTCAACAGTTCTCAATCGACTTTTGCTTTTTGCTCCAGAATTCTATCCATTTTAGAGATTTGGAGAGTCCCCACTAAGGATGTGCAAAAGAATAAGGAATTGTTCGGAATCGGATCAGACCTTATTGGAATCGGTGGTTCTCAAAGGAACCGGTTTGGTTCCCGGTTCTAGGTGTGGTTCTAGGTGTGGAACCCTCCACCCTTCCATTCGGACAAACTGGTAATATATAAACATATGTTTAATTTTTCAAAAAAATGTCCGGCCAAAAAAAATAAAAAATGAAAACCTTAAAATTCCTAATCTAAAACTCAATATTTATTAATGGAGTGCTCATTTTGTCTCACTCTCACTTCATATGATTTGTCTCTTTATCTTTTACTTATGGTCCCGACTCTCAAGGTCAATCAATGCCCATTGACTCACAGCATCAACTCTTAATTTTTAATGAGTCCAATGTTTTATTGATCATGCAATTAAGAATAAGGAAAATTTTCATTTTTTGTTTTACTTTGGCTTGTTGGAAAATTTCGCATTAAATGCACAAAACTTGATGGGAATGATTCTATGGACCCATTCTGAGAACTAAATCGCTCGAGAATTGGACCGGACCGGACCAGCGGTCCGATTTTTAGGTGGATTATAGAATTAATTTGATATTTTAGAATTGGTCTTTAATGGGTGGTTCTTGGTTCTAAGGTAAGAACCACCCACCTGATCATATTCATCCCTAATTTTGATGGAATCTTTTGAAGATTTGCTCAGGTTTAACTTTTACTGCCCATTTTGCCTAGAATAATCTTTCCAAGCATCTCCAAAGAAAAAACTTCTTTCGGGAGTTAGTTCGAAAGAGGAAAATCACAACTCAAAGGGATTACTTTGCTGGACCTGAGCAAGTCCTTAAAAGGTTTATGGAGGAAACAAGAGCTCTGCCCTAGGATGGGAGATCCCGTGTTGTCCTCCTATTCCTCTCTGTTAGGAAGATAAAGATAGATAAGGAATTATGTGATCTCATAGTGGTGAAAGTAGACACCACGTCAGGATTTTGGTTTCGGTTACTACCACGTAAGCATGTATAGTAGCCTTCCGTGCCTGGAGTGAGTGATGATGGGTGAACAACTGAGTTGACACGCCTTATGGTATTATCATCAACCACTGGTCAACTCAATTTCTCCAGTCGAGGACAGCGCTCTCGATTGACCAACCGTTGCGATATTTCCCAAGAACTCTATCCATTTTAGAGAATTAGAATTGTGGTCATATTTTATGTTTGGGTGGATGGGAGTGGAATTTGGGAATGCTAATATGGATTCTCGAAGTTGGTGATTGCCCATATTAAGTTAAAGCCATCGGAGACTCAGACTTTTTGAGGTTATCGACGAGCTTGCTATCGAAATTGGTCATGATATCATGACTTCTAGTTGATCATCTATCGAGCAAGTTTTCGAGGATCTGGCATGTGGCACGAAGAAGTTAAATCTTGGTGGGTAGATTACGATAACTAAAAGATTCATGTAGATGCCATTTTAATCTCTTCGATGCATAAAAATCATCCTCACCAGTTGTCAAAGTTGGTTTTTTTTGTTTTCGATTTAGCAGGTCGGGTCTCCGAGAGGCCAGTCTTGTTATGTAGAGAGCTGAATGAGGCCTATTTCGCTTATTTCTTTAACTCGCTTTGCCTCTCTTACAGGCAAATTCGGTCTCTTTCACGGGTTTTCTCTTTCTTTGTCTTTTCTTCTGCGCATGCCTTCATGTACGGCTAATCTATCATTGGGTCAATTTATTTTTTATTTAATTTGGCCGGAGGCGATTTGGCTTCTGTTAACCTCATAATGGGAAGCATAATCATCCCAAGGAATCCATAGATGATTATCCACGTGACACTCCCTGAAAGAGCAGTAAATTTCAAATATTTAAATATGAATAACATCATGTTAAATGCTCATTTCTAACTTTTGGGTATGAGTATAATTGAGTTAAATCAGTCCGGGCACATGTTCAACTCTAAACTCGAATGCATTTATATAAGGCTTGATGGCTTGTAACTTGATTTGAATTCAATTCCTCGAGCTCGTGCTCGAACTCAAACTATATAATGTATTCATGAAATAAGGATGGGATGCTTCTCGATTTACAAATACACAAAAGCAATAATTAAAAAAATTATAAAACTCAACTACTTAATTTCACTTATATCAAAAACTTGAAGCTCGAAATGGACCCCCACATTTGTTCTAGAGGCTCGAATTAGAAAACAATCGAAGCATGAGATTTTTATAATCTTCGAGTGGAGCTCAAGTAACTGAGTGGTCTGCACATCCGACAAAAGAGAAATTTCTTTTTTTAACATTTTCTAATTTCTTATATTTTCTCTTTTAAAAACAATTTATTGAAAAGGGAAAAAAAATGGGTATCTGCAATTGCAGGCATGCAAAACGGGGTGCTCTTATCATTTCTTTTCCGGGAGTGCCAGGTGGAAGAGAGCTCACACCCATGAAGAAGATACCCACCTCACCTTATCTCTCTCCCCCAAATATATAAATATATAGTTATTCATTTAACAAAATTGGAAATTAGCAAATGCATACAACAACAGCAACAAAACCAAAATAGGCCCAATTTAAAAAAAAAAAAGAGCCCAGAAACAAAAAAAAAAGTAAAAAAAAAAAAAAAAAAATCCCTCCAATGATATCACCCATTTCCCTTCCCCCTTCCCCTTTCTCTCTCTCCCCTCTCTATTCCTCTTCTTCTCCTTCCCCCTTCTCTCTCCTCCTCCTCCTCTCCCTTCATCAATCATCCAATTTCATCACTTTTTCCCCTCTCTCTCTCTCTCTTTCTCTCTCTCTCTGGGTGGAGATATTCTATTTTTCTGCAAGAATCTCCAATTCCTTGCCCAGGAAAGCCTTAAATCCCTCTGCCCCCTGCAACTCAGATCTGAAGGATTACCTCCTTCCCCCACTCGATTGATTTCCCCAGAAACTCTTCCCTCCCCTTCCATCCTTAATCTCCCCGAAAATCCATCTACCCAGAGATTATTCCTTTCCCTTTTCCCACTCCAAAGTTCCCCCCCTTTCCCCTTCCCCCTTTCCCCTTCCAATTCCATCCTCCTCCTCCCTCTTCTCCTCGTCCTCCTCCGCCGCCGCCGCCGCCGCCGCCGCAATGTCGCACCGCCGACGCCTCAGCTAGGGCTTCCCTCGCGCGCCGGTTCATGGGTACATCTCAAGTTCTCTCCTTGAGGATCGTTGATTCGCGGGTCCCCCCGGTACCGGAGTACCCTGCATAGATTTGTAGGGTTCCGTTTGGAAATTCGCTGAAGATTCTTTTTTGTAGCTCTTGCGAAGCTCCTTTTTTGGAGAGGCTTGGAGGGCATTTTTTGATTTTGGCGATAGGTCGATCGATCTGCAATCTTTGTTTTTCTTGGAAGAAAAGATCCCTCTTTCGTGTGGGATAGAATCTCGGTTTGGATCTGGGGGGCGGGCTTCTTGAGGATTTTGCGTTCGGATCATCTCTGACCCGGGGACGGAAGGGGAAAAAGTTGGTTCTATCTCGCTTCTCGAACCGATTGGATCATGGATCATGTGATTGGTGGCAAATTTAAGCTCGGCCGGAAGATCGGTAGCGGATCGTTCGGGGAACTATATTTGGGTATGCATTGATTTTCTTTACTCAATTGAAACAATGGTTGTTCTTAGCCTCTCTTTTTTTTTTTTTTTTTTTTTCCTGGGGATATGGGACTGCTTGTCGTGTTTCCTCGATGGTTGATCGGAGCTTGTTCGACTAATTTTGCGGTGGTTTTGTTCAGGAATCAATGTGCAGAGTGGAGAGGAGGTGGCAATAAAGCTGGTAAATTTCTGGGGCTCTGTGGTTTAGATGATGGGAATTTGTTGCCTGATGCGGTTCATGAATATGATTTTTGTTGGTTAATGGTGCTTGGCTGTAAGAACTTGCATTGTGGCATTGATAGCATGAATGTCATTTTTTTTTTTTTAAATTTTGTTAGTATGATATATATTTTATCTTTCTTGGGGAGATGTATGTTTGATTATATATGTTATGCTTTGCGAGGAAATCAATACCTTTTGTCAGTAATTTGGTGTGGGTTCTATATGTTAATCTGTTTTCTGATTTTTTCACTCTTGCTTGGTTGTTCGTTATTAGTAGAGGCTGTAGCAAATTAAGCCCGCAGCTTACCTTTATTATGCTCTGTTTTTGAATATGTACAATTTGCTTTTCTCTAATCATGTTAAAATTGGGTCTTAAAAAAGTTTCAGATTAAACTGTTCGATTCCACCCAAACATCACACTTATTACTCTTGATGAACCCTTTTTCATTTCTCTGTGCACTGATGGCTATTGCAGTGATAGGTGTCCTTCATCTTGAGCATCTTCCAGTGTCACTATAGAAAATGTTGTCTCATACATTCTGTTGTTTTGAGTAGATAGCTTCTGAGAAAACTATCAGTCCAACTGAAGCTGCTTTCTCGAGCATGGTGATTAGTTATTGGTATAGATTGATGAGTATGAATTCACTTAGCTGATTTCTAAAATGAACCAGATTTTATTTCTACCATATATTTCCTCATATTTGATGTTCCCTCTCTCTCTTTGCATTCTTCTTGTTGTTATTGTGTGAGAATTGTAGACTTATGTAAGGAATTAATTTTTTGTATGTAATGTTGCATGGAACCTGGTATTCAGGAATCTGTGAAGACTAAGCATCCTCAGCTTCACTATGAGTCAAAAATATACATGCTGCTACAGGGAGGAAGTGAGTTGTGCTTAGTGTTTCTTCTTTCTTTCTTTCTACCTTCCTTTCTTTCTCTTTGCATGAATATAAGTTACAAGCAGTGTAATATATGTTAATCAATTATTCTTTGGCCAATGTTTTGTTCTTGATTTATGAAGCTGGTATTCCCCATCTGAAATGGTTTGGAGTCGAGGGAGAGTACAATGTGATGGTTATTGATCTTCTTGGACCAAGTTTGGAGGACTTATTCAACTATTGTAATCGGAAGTTTTCTTTGAAGACTGTTTTGATGCTTGCGGATCAATTAGTAAGTCTTCCTATTCTAATGAATGATGCTTTTTGATTAAGTAGACACCAAACTTATTTGCATGTGCATGCTTTGCAGATAAATAGAGTTGAGTATATGCACTCACGGGGTTTTCTCCATCGTGATATAAAGCCTGACAACTTCTTGATGGGTTTAGGGCGAAAAGCTAATCAGGTAATTTGATGATTCCCCTATAGGTTCTTCTAGCATATATATAATTGCCTTTACAGTTGTTTATGTGTGAACGCAAACAGAACTCTCACATGTTTTTGAAAGACTATCATATGGTTTTTCTATGAAGTTTTGGATGGTGGAAGTGAGAATATCTGAAATATTGCTTCGGTTAAATTGATTGTTGTTATGGCGATAGATATGCAAATTATTATGCTTAATGTTTCACATTTTGAGACCATAGGCCCACAACTGACTGGTTAGGGGTGGACTGAGTCCCTGCTCCATGGAATGGAAAGGAAACCTAACATTAATGAAAAGAAATCATGGAGAAATATCCACTAGCATTTTGTGCTGTTTACCTCTGCATCATTCATGTCTGTTTAATTTTATCTCTTTATTTTGTTGTACCTGAGCATTATCATCTAATACTGTTGGACTTTTTCCTCCCAGGTGTACATTATTGACTACGGACTTGCTAAAAAATACAGAGATCTTCAAACACACAAGCACATTCCATACAGGTATTGGAGATGCATACGTTTATATTTGACAAATACTGTTCATATCTACATCCAGAACAAGTGTATGCTTGTTGGTTTCATGCACATAAGCTAAACTGGGACTTGGAACTGTAGCTACCTCTGATGTTTTGTTCTTCATTAAATTTGTTATGCTAGTTATGCATACAGATGATATCTTCTTTCCAGGAGAATGTGCGCTTATCGGGTAAAATTGAAAATTAGTTGGGTATCTGAGGAAGTAAAACAGCCTTGGTTGCAAAGACAGTTGAAATTTCTGCATTTGTTTGGTGCCTTAGTGCTGTTCAAAGTATCTCTTGCTTCTGTCCGTCTTACACGTCAAAGTCTATTGACTTCTTTGTTATGCTTTCAACTGTTTCTGTCTTTTCACTGAAGTGGCAATACACATGCCTGAAATTGTTTTCCCTGTTTTAAAACTTTCCTGTTCTCTTCAACAAGTCCATATGCGGGAATCATTGATTACATATTTTATCTTCCTTTTGCAGGGAAAACAAGAATCTTACAGGAACAGCTCGCTATGCAAGTGTCAACACTCATCTTGGAGTTGGTCAGTGTATATTCTGCATCCAACAAAGGCATTTTTAAATTTTGCGAGCTGTTTAGACAAATTTCAAACATTATGATTATGTAGAGTGACGCGTTTTTATTTTTTATGCAGAACAAAGTAGGAGAGATGATTTGGAATCTCTTGGTTATGTGCTTATGTACTTTCTTCGAGGAAGGTTGACAGCAAACTGAGACGCTTGTTTCACCTAAACTGTTATTCAAGTTATACTTTGACACTTCTTTTGTTTTCCATCTCAGCCTTCCATGGCAGGGCCTGAAAGCAGGCACTAAAAAGCAGAAATATGACAAGATTAGTGAAAAGAAGATGCTCACTCCCATTGAGGTATAGTTGCTTTTAACTAAGGGAAGCTGATGGGACCCATTGTAACTTTGGCGAAGAATCTATTGGATTTGGATCCAACATGTTTTCTGGGCATGTCCCATTTCCAGGAAACTAACATCAAGGACAGGAAATGAACTTCGCTATGTATTTTACAGGTTCTCTGCAGATCATATCCATCTGAATTCACATCATACTTCCACTATTGTCGTTCACTGCGGTTTGAGGACAAACCAGATTATTCATACCTGAAGAGGCTATTCCGGGATCTATTCATTCGTGAAAGTGAGGGCAGGTTTTCTTTGGGTTATCCATTTGCTAAAGTGGTCTTCCTACGAATTTCTGAAGATAAATTTATTATATGTTGTAGGTTATCAATTTGACTATGTTTTCGATTGGACCATACTGAAATACCCACAGATTGGCTCCAGTTCTAGAGCACGGGTACTCTTTAGTTTCCACTTTTGGATTTTTTAAATTTTTAGGGATCACAAAATTTTTAGTGCCTATTTTCCTGTTGTAGAAATCCAGTTCTTAATTCTTGTGCTTTTCTTACAGCCAAGCAGTAAACCTGCTCTAAATCCTGGACCATCTGCAGAAAGATCAGAAAGACCTTCTGGTAAGTTTCTTCAAAAGTTTAAAGCCTCTATGTGTTTCAGTAGTGTACGTAATTGAGTTGCAAAATTTCCGTTCTAAATTTCTACTGGAGAAGCAGTATGTAGAGAAATTTCGGTTTGTGTTTTTATAGTTTGTTTCATGTTGAAGGACAAGTGAATTTAATGAACATTTCCTGACACATTTGTCTAGTGGGACAAGAGATTCGAGAGAGACTCTCAGGTGCTGTTGAGGCATTTGCTAGGAGGAATGGCGCCAGCCATGGCTTTCATGGTGATCATTCCAGGCACAGATCTTCAGATGATGCACCCTCATCCAAGGATGTGGTAAAGTGGAATTACAATTGAAAAATGTATTGAAGTGGTTGTTCGTTATATTTCTTTCATCACAATTGTTGGGAACTTCTCTTTGAGTCCATCCTCACATGTACATAGGGGTTCCCTATTAGTTGGGACTTACAAATATGCATGTTTTGTGAAATTGCTACATGCTTGCAAATGCTTATCTTGCATATGTAATTGGTATGCACTGGAGTAATTAACAATCCTGCCCATGCAAGGGGTTGGGTGCCTGATAAAAGTTGGATCTTGTTTGTGTTTGTAGTCAGTGTCTTTGCCTCATTAGTGATGTGTTCTTATTCCCAGCTACCTGATTCTGAGAAAGCCCGCAGTTCTTCTCGCAATGGAAGTACTTCAAAGAGAGCAGTAATATCGAGCAGCCGACCAAGCTCCTCTGGTGAGCCCAGTGATGGTCGGTCGAGCCGATTGGTATCGAGCAGTGGACGTCTGTCCACCACCCACAGGGTTCAACCTGGCTTCGAGTCGAAATCGTCATCCTTCACCCGGAACGGGGCCACAAGGGGCAGCCGGGACGATGCACTTCGGAGCTTCGAGCTTCTATCTCTTGGCACTAGCAAGAGAAAATAAATGATGGGATTCCGCCTGATGGGGCTAGCATGCATTTTGCTGGTGCTCTATTGTTCGCTGTAGCATATGAACCCAGGAAGCTATTATGAGACGACATGATTACTTTCCTTGCATATGTATATCTCCCGTTGCTGGGTTCTATTCAGAAGCTAAAGAACCTATTTGAAGTTCTTGAAGCAGTTTGGACTCCTCGTTCCATCGGGAATTATTTCCGTCAAAAAAAAAAAAAAAAAAAAAAAAAAAAAACACATTATCTGGGGCAAGAAAGCTTGAGAAAAATCTCACATGAGGGAATTGTTAATATGTTTGAGACCGTTTGTAGCTGTAATAAGTACCTTCTTTAATTTCTGCTGAAGAACATTTGTCTTATCTATAAGATGCTATGTCAATGCCCCTCTATGTAATGGTGTCTTGTATCTCTGTTCTGCATTTGTTGGAGGATCACTGTTGAATGCCTTCTTTTGGTCCTGTAGTACAAACTCTTTTAGGATTCACATGATGTTACATAATGAACTTCATCCTGTATTAATGATGGAGATTGTGAGGTTTATGGTCCCTTTGAAATCAGAGTTACCCCTAGACCCATGTCTTGTTACTTGCTTATCGAAGTATCTGCAGATGATCAAAAGAAATTCGAGGCTTTATCTTTTTGCCCTGTCATGCATCATTGAACATGAACTTAAAAGTTTATGGGTTGCATGCTAGCAAGTAGGCGATGGCATTGCTTGTACTTTGTATATGAGCACATAACTGCTTGGTATTTGTGAGTGCTTCCTGGACCCAAATTCATGAGGTCATACCTAGCATTGGCCATTGTACTACTAGTTTTCTTCACATGTTACATGTACAGTGATCACTTGCCACATCCTTCATGATTCTTGCGAATTTAAGATTTTGACTATTGATCGATGGAGAACATAAAATTTCATGTCAGCCAAATTGCAGACGTCAAGGTTTTTAAAATTCAAAACCAGATCTTAAGCTTGCCACTTGTGGAAGTTAGGTATCGGAAAATTTGACTTGACTCCCACATGAAATATTTAGTCATTTGCCCCATATGTCACTTTCGATGGCTGAATTCGTAAATGGCAAAGTCCGCAACTTGATTGCGACTTCTTTGAAAAGCTCCAATCCTCAAATAGATCCAAATAAAACCTTAACTCAATCGATCAAGGCCGAAAACTTAAATCCTATTTTGGTGCTTCTCCCAAAATCTTTCTCCAATAAAATTACACTGGGACAGGCACCACATGACCTTAATGAGCGCAAATTGGGATCGTGTCTGAAAATCCTGATTCTTCGTAAGGCCATGGCTTTTGACTGGTCAATTTGGATATAAAAGTACTAGAGTTCTCCTTAATTGTCTGAGCTACAAATGAGGATATCCACCAAAACACTCTTCATATAGGTCTATCTCAGGATGCTAAATGGTGTTTTGTCAGAAAAAAGGGAACATTGCTCCAAACCCTCCTTGCTTCATTTAAGTTTTTGAAACAAAGAGAAGAACATACTTAAACAGTCCTTGAAGGATTTGAGCTTTATCTGAAAATTTCTGTTTCTCCTCTTTTGGAAAGTTATGGAGAACCTGTTGCTTGACCAGGTTAAAAAGCAGGCATCATCATTTCTACAGGAGAAGTACAAAGCTGCTAGGCTGGCCTTAACTGATGTTACTCAAGCAGAACTGTATGTCCCCCCCTCTCTCTCACCTATTTTCATTAATATTATGACCTTTCTATTGCACAAAGAGCTTTTAGGGCCGTCCACTTACTTCCGTTCTTCTTTTTCAAAAATTTAAGCTTGGCGGAGGATGTAACGAACAATGATCCATTGAGCCCGGATGCGAGAACGATGACTCAAATCGCCGAGGCATCCTATGATATAGATGATTACTGGAGAGTCGTTGACGTTCTCCATAGAAGGTCTTGTCAAGATCTGTCTTTGATTGTACAATCAGTATTAACGTCGCATCACATAAAGACACAATTACTAATACTCCCTCTATCACCAATTGCAGACTGCAGAGCATCGATTGGAAGCAGTGGAGGCAATCCTACAAGACTCTGGTCCTCCTCGACTTCTTGCTAACACATGGTCCCGAGGAATTTGCAGAAGAATTTGAAGGTGATGTCACCATTATCGAGGAGCTCGGTGCCTTTCAGTATGTTGATGAAAAAGGGTAAATTATAAGCAATGCCTCGACTTATTTCACTGCCGTGGCGATTTGCAACCGTGATATATACACCTGCTTAAGTTTTTTTTGCGTCTTCCCTCTTTTTTCCATGTCTCAGATTCAACTGGGGCGTCAACATGCACAAGAAAGCTGAGCAAATAGCAAAACTTCTGGGAGACCGAGAAGCTCTCAAGAAAGCTCGCCTGAAAGCTCTGAAAATAACAAAGGAAATACAAGGATTTGGGAGTTCCTCCTCGTCTCCATCATCACTGTCTTCTTGTTCTAATTCTGAAACGTTGAGGACGTGGTCCTTCGGCTCTAGCTCTGCAAGTTCCACCTGGAATGAGGCCAACGATCCATACAGGCTCGACCAATTTTCCCCGAGAAAGGAATTTAGAGAGGGTTACTCTCAAGGAAGAACAAAAATGACGATACTAGCGATTTCTTGTCTAAAACTGAGAAACGATCACACCGGTGGAATCACCACGCCACCAAAGAAATAAAGTCCTTGCTTGATCCAGAAGACCCTTATCCTGAGCAGAAAAATGGTCTGGCGAGCGGGATTTGCTCGAAGCTAGCCACTTTGAGCCCAAAGAAAGCAAAGGGTACTGAAAATAATCCATTCAGGAGTTTGTCCGATGCCGGAAAGGCAATGCGGAAGAACTTTGAACGACAATTTTCAATTGGATATTGATCATTATGCTATTAGCCAGCTCTACAGCTTTAGGAGTAATTCATAAATTGTTCTTCACACAATTTTTCTTGGTATATAGGAGTAAGTCCCATGTTTTGTGAATTAGATAGATCCGTCACAGATAAGGCGTGTTAACAAAGCAGAACTTAATTACGTTGTTCTTACTTCTGAGCTTCGAGCTACCTTTGTGGTTGCACAATTGTGAATTGTCTAAGGGAAAAACATTACTTGCAATTGATGAAGCAAAGCTCATTTCTGTCATAACAAACATGAAAAGAAAACAAGGAAAACAAGAGACCTGTGACATTTCATATGATGTTGATAGAGAATAAACATGTCCCAAAACACATAATCTTCCATTAAGTGCACTCGATAAAGTTATGAAATACAATAGACCATCAGATGCTTCTAAACTCTAGTAAAAGCAACAGGTAACAATCCGTTTAAAGCAAAATGCTACATGTTCCAAAAACTCTTGGCCCGCAAGACGCAAGAAACTCATGCTTAGGATGCGCTCTCCTTCTTGAGCTTTGCCAGTTCTTGCCTGATCAATCCACCTCTCTGCACAAACATATGTTACAACGTCATCAGTTTCTACAACGAACATAAATGAGGAACCCAGTAAACAGCATCAGTGGGCACTTTGGAAGGCCAAAAAAAAAGGGTGAAACAGTATGAACCGTGGAACGTGTGACTAATCATAATCAGATAAAGAGATAAAGCAACAAGGACCAAATAAAAAATATAGAGCAACCAAAAGCGACGTAAGAAATCCCAGAAGACTTCATCACCAACCTTAATTTTGGCCAACATGAGCTTAAATCTGTCAAAATCATTAAGGGATGCCCTTTTCTTCTGAACAATAAGTTTCCTCCCCCAAGAACTCTTGTCCCACTTACCCTGGACATCTGCAATGATGAAGTAAGTTTTGTCATAGTGCACACGACAATGAATCCTTAAAAAATACGCTTATTCAGAATTTGAGTAAAAGTATGCCTACCAGCCTCCTGCATAGCCTTAATGAGAGCGCTCTTCCTCGGGACCCTCTTGATATCGATCTTGATATCAGTGAGCGAGAGCCTCTTAAAGTTCATCTGCGACCTGACCATGTCAGGTGCATCGACAAGAGCCTGGGACAAGCAAATCAAAGCTTCAGAATTAGTAAAAGTATCTGGGGACATGTTTGGTGCAAAAAGAGAAACAAATGTAGCATGGGAAAGTCTGAACAACACATTGCTAAGATCTTTCTAGAAATGCTGAAGCAAACATATGATTACCACCATGGCAATGTGAAACAAGGAAGAGATGATGTCCCAAGTAAGGATTCTTTACAACCAAGAACAATTAAGTCGGGCGCTCAGCATCCACGGAACACGAATGTCAAGAATGATGCCAAAGAAATTACTTCTCGGGGGAAAGCAATCGAGTGGATCTTTTCAGATGTTTGTGAACAGAATCTGACAACAAAGCGTTCAGCAAATGTCCCCATAAAACTGGGAGAACTTTCATTCACAGAATCCAATCTAAATTGACACAGCCAATTTGAAAACCAATGGTGTCCAAAGCTTCTATTTCTAGTAGTTTGGCTCCCTACCTACAAAAAACTGATGACTTTTTCCATGAGCACACCGACAACAAAGGCATCATAAATGTGTCCCAACCATCCTCAAATCACACCGAAGCAGCCGAAATAATCAAACCCATCATAGAACTACACCATCCCTATGCAATTAAATCTTCACCCGCATCATATATTAGTAAATCTAGATTACCCAAAAAAGAAAACTTCAACCCAGATACGTAATCACACGACACAACAAACACCAAAGCAAGAAAGGAATAAAAGAGAGCTCAAGAATTGCGAAACGCACTCTGTTCTGGTCGACCACATCGACGATGACAACGAGTCTGCCGTAATCCTTGCCGTAGTTGATCAGCGCAACCCTCCCGATCTCTATGTACCTCTTGAACGGCTACCAAAGAACAAGAAAAAGAAAAAAAAAACACACAAAAAACAAATCAGTGGGCAGTAAAGATTAAGCGAAAGAAGGGTTTGAGATTCGTGGGTTTTCATGGCGGAAGACGAGGCTTCATGGAAAGAGGGCTCACCATCTTTGCCGGGGCGTGAGGAGTGTGTGCTGGTGTGCGCAGAGATCGGCGGAGAGAGACCGGGAGAGGAAAAAATGAACGAGAAGAGAGTGCAGACGGCGCTAGGGTTTGGGTTTCAGTTCTTATTTGGAGACGACGATGGAGATGGAGGATTCTGAGCCGTTCGATCTTAGGGCTTTTTCCCCCTCATGGAGGGCCCAAAATTGTTTTTTTTTTTTGGGGAACGAAATGGAGGGCCCAAATTGATAGACGGGCTTTTTAACTTTTGTATCGAGGGTTTGGGGTTTGAAGTCAGATTTTTGGTTGATTGGACCGCCACCAAATAAGTAGGTTTTCCATAGGAATAGGGATAAGTCAATTGGATATCTTAACACGTCATGAAGGCACAATTGAATACTAAAAATTTCCAAAAGTATAATTAAATCCTAAAAATATCGCAAAGGTTGGTGCAATCAAGGTACAATTAAGTTTTAAAATTTGTTAACATATTCCATTTACAAATTGGACGGAGTTAATGAATGGACTTAATTGTTTTTTCCAAAGTCTTTAGAACTCAATTCAATTTCGTGACGGTCTTAAGGACTTTCCATTACACTTATCTTAAAGTATTATGATCAAACAAATTTTCTTTTTAATCTATTTTTTGTTATTTATTTCAATCGAGTAATTCAGCCATGGTTTTATTTTTCAAGTTGGGTCGAGTCTAACGGGCTAGAGCCTACACAACCGCTAGAGAAATGGCACGATAGGACGACCGAGTTGTTTCACCCGTGTCGCGGCGTCGTGAATAATGTCGTCCATAACAATTCTATCGGATCACAGGCCTGATGAGTTTTGAATGCGCTAGTGGGTACATGGATTGTGGTTTTAGCCTTGTTGGGCCTCATGTAGGCCCAATTTATTTCCGGGCTCGATCGCCTGGCCCATCATTTTAGACGGCCCTTCGAGCCCAACTGAACCTATCTATCGGGTTTGATCACAATCACCACCTCCATTAGTATTGATAATTGTGGTCAAAGATGGTCGTTAACTACTAGAAGGTCTGGTCATGGAACGGCCTTGTTTCGTCGAATAATGCTGCCAAAACCATAGGTGCAATTTCTTCAAAGGCAATACACGTGACTACAATTTCACATGATTAGGAATCTTGTTTGGGATCTCCCATTCCGTCTATCTATTTCACAAATCTTAAAAAAAATGTAAGTTCGACCGGAAGAAGAGCTTGGTTTGGTTGAGAAAAAGCCATCCATTTTGAGATTTCAAGCTTTAATTTTGCAATCAAAAGTTCAATGTGTCAACAATGATAAAAAGAAAAAAAAGTTGTAAGAACAAATGCAATCTTGGGTCCCATTTGTTTTGAGGAAAATGAATAATTTGAAAAATATATTTTTTAAAATAATCGTTATCTCATTTACAAAAATGAATGTGGGAAATTTTTTTCATAGTTCATAAAAATGTTTTGATAGAAATTGTTGTTGATAACAAGAATATTTTTAATTCACTAATTATTTCAAGAGATACTAATGGTTTTTTTTGGAAAATAATTTTTCAAATCACTCATTTTTCATCAAACAAATGAAACCTCATTCAAAATAGTACCTCGATATTTAATTCCGTTTTGTAGTTTTTGGAGAATGTTTGACATTTAACCCTGGGAGAATATGGGATCCTTCGCATTTACCATTTAGTCAAAGACATGAATGGTTATGCTTATGCCATGAACAATAAAAATGATTATTTATGATGACAAAGGAAAGTCGCGTCAGTTCTCAAACTTTTCCTCGTAGTGGGAATGAAGACATAATGACGAAGGAAATTGCTTCGGTTCTCAACTTTTCCTCGTAGTGGTAATGAAGAGATGCAAAGTTCCTTTCTCGTGAAGGCAAATTCGGCATCAAAAAAGCCAATTCCATGTCGACTCATAGGGATTCGTCCATTCTGCAATATATATTCTTAAAATGATTATTTAAAATAATTAATCAATGAAAAACATTTTCACTATTGATAATGACTCATATTTAAAGATTTCTTGTGGACGATGAAAATATTTTTTGTTCAATTCATTTTTGTAGGCAATACTTTTGGGAAATTTATCAAAACAATTTAAAACCCATTGCAATTTTTGTAATTCAATCATAATTCTTTTTTTTTGTGTGGCTAATTTAATTATAAACATTTTGCATTTGTGTCAATTAAGTCAATATGACTAATTTTGGTTGGTAGATGCTGATATAGATTACGGTTGGCGTTGGCCGACCAACAAACACTAACGCATCAATTTTTTAAACTTTTATTTATTTATTTATTTATTTATTCTCTTTTTTTTTTAAATTTTTAATTTTATTTTTCTTCTTTTCCCATAGGCTAGGGCAGATGAGGGTAAGACTTAGCCACCCCTAGTGAGGCTTAGCTTGACCTCACCCAACGCCATGAGGATGAGGGCAAGGATGAGCCTCCCTAATGGCAAGTAAGATGCCTCACTGACACTAGTGTCTGGCCAATTTGACCACTGGCGAAAGGAAGAAGGAAAGAAAAAAAAAAAAGAGAAAGAGAAAAAAATTGAAAAGAACTAAAAAAAATTAACAAATTGACATATTCGCGATGACTGGTATTAACGTCAGTGCTGACTGATCAAAATTGATTGGATGGAGTGAATTGACACAGATATAAATTATTTAGGACTGAATTGACAAAAAAATAATAATTTAGAATTGAATTGGAAAAATTGTAATAGGTTTAAGGCTATTTTGGTAATTTTCCCTCATACTTTGGATCATTTATCTTTTCGTGAAATAAATGAAAAAATAAATGGGCCATAATCATTTTGGTAATTTTCTCTCAAATACTTTGGATCATTTATTTTCCAACCGGCCAAGGGTATTTTTGTCATTTTGCATTTCACTTTTTTTTTTTTTCTAGTTCTTTTTCTTCTTCCTTTTCACCATTGATGCCCAATAAATGGGGCCATCCCTCGCCCAGCCCTTTGTGGGCATTGCCGATGGCGGCTGGCCACCCGAAGAGAAGAAGAACTAGCCAAAAAATGGAAAAAAAGAAAAAAAAAAAGGGAAAAATGACAAATGACGAAAAAATACCCTAATATTTAAAACGTATAATAAACATAACTACTTTAGGTTCTCATTTGAAATGACATCCACTTTGCACTTATTTGAGAAAATGAACGAAAAACACTATTAAAGGTGATGCGTATAATCGTTATTAAAGGTGATGCGGTTCAAAGATGCCATAAACATCTTAGGACAAAAAAAAAGTTCAATCAATTTTTTCTTTTTTCATTCTGTACGGTGGAAAAGTGGATTGTATAAATGCGATAATCCCGGTTAGGCCGATGCTCTCGAGATGAGCATGAAATCATTTCTATCTTATCGCATCTTTCCTCGTTGCTTTCACGATCAAAAAGCTTTGTTCCTGGAGATCCCCAGTGCTCAAAGCCGAGTTTTAACAATGATTTCTTATCATTGGCAGACCTAACTATTAGGGCATCAAATGCGACCTCCTTTTTCTTTCTTCATATAAGCAAATTCAAGATCGCGCATAGACAAGGAGCACCCAAGATTGACACCCTCTTGTGGGGAATATTTGAAATTCTTCAACATAATTCTTTCATACATTTTTCGGTCAAATACCTCGTCGCCTTTTTCTCTTTCCTTTAGGAATCGAAGAACATCTTGTGAGCGTGGGCAGCATATTAATCTCGAGTTCATAAAGATGATCGTATCCAGTAGAAAATATTTTAGGAAGTCTGCTGAGATAATTGGCATTTCTTTTTTTTTTGGTATGCACGTGTCACTCGATTGGACCGAGTTGGTCCGTAGCGATAGCGTAAAAACTTTCGGGAGCTTGATGGCTCACGAGCCGCAAGGGACCGGAGATAAGGACTTAAGATTACAGGGCTCGGTCGGCCCCGGTTAGGCTAAAGCCAGATGGAGAGAAGTGAGGGTCGGGTATGCGGGCTGCCCACCGGTTGATCAGATCTAGTGGCGGCGCCGTGGGGAGGGTTTTGGGTGCGTGGAGGGATATTTTGGTTCTTCAAGTTAGGGGCCTCCCTCTAAAGATGCAAGTTGGAGATTTTTTAAGGTGAGGAGGGCGTTTAACATGGGTATCAATGTTGGAAAGAGTTTCCTAATATTTTGTTTTGGTTAATTAAGGCTTTAAGGATTTAATAAAGCCCCGATTAGAGATGAGTATGGTCCGAGTTGGGTCGGTCCAACACCTAACTAAGAACTAACTTGCACAGTGTTAGTTCTCAATTTTCGAGATTAAGGATTGACTCTATTGAGCTTGGAATCAAGGACCAAGGATTGGACCGACCTTGTAGGTCCAGTTCAGTTCTAGGATTAATTTGTGACCAATTGATTATTTTTTTGTTTCATTTTTTGTATTTGTTAAAAGGATAAATATATCATTTCAAATTCCATATCTATCAATAATGCGACATTGAGTAACTAAATTATAAACACTAATACATATCAAATATAAATATAAGACAAGATAACAACAAAAATTCACACTTGCTAGAAACAACAAACTATAAAAACACATAACCACCGCTTGCGGTGACCCAGCTGGATAAGGCTCTCATGATCCTTTGCGAGGAGGAGAGGAGTTTGAATCCCACTAGCCGTACGGATCTTAAGCGTGACGTTCGGGTGGTGGGTCCTCCGCTAGTGTCACTCCGGGTTTACTTTGCCGGCTGTCGGCTGTACGGAGGTTCCCGAGTTAAAAAAAAAAAAAAACATACACGAGGTGAGGCTAGTGGTGAGGTGAGTGAATATAGGTGAGCAAAGCAAGTGAAGAGACAAGTGAGGCCAAGGGAGGTGAATGATGTTGAGGTGAGTGAAGAGGTTTTTTTTTTAGTTGAATTTAGGGCTAGGTTTCTTCTATTTCCTAATTTACACAACAAACTGAACTACAAACAAAACAGAGGAGGAGGCGCTAAGATTTAGAAGAATAGACAAAAGCATATGAATATATAATATATGTATAGGGTTGGTCTGGGTTAGACTAACTCTAAACTCTCAAGATCGATAATTAACTTGCACAATATAAGGTCCAAGGGTCCTAAGACTAAGGACTTATTCAGTCCCTTTAGGAACCACACCATGGCCAATCGAGTTGGCCTGGTTTAGGGTCGGTCTAAAGTTGATCTTGGACCAATGCTCACCCTAGCCCCAACTACATCTTAGTTGCTGTCGATGGAATTCACATATCAGAATTCCACGTGGCTTCCGAGTGAAATATATGATCACTTGCCACACGTCATTTACGATGGCCGAATTTCATTGACGAAGATTGATACCTTATTGGGGTTCTTTTTAAAACTTCCTTTTAAATCTTCAAGTCCTCACTTGGCCAAAATGAAATCTAAGTCCTTAATTCTGGCATTTAACACTAGAAGTGTCATAATAATTGTATGATACTCATTTGAATGTCATATTTTTTTTTACCACTTGAGTGTTGTAAATTCTTAAAAAAATTCACTAAAGTGCCATAACATTTCAATTGATCACTTAAGGGTCATAATTTTTCAACTCATCACAAGTGTGAGAAACTCGATACGGAACAATATTATAAAAGTTATGGTAGTAGCACTCAAGCGAAAGTTTTTTAGAAGCGATGGTATAAGTGATTAAAAAAAAAGTGTTATGGTGTCGTATAGGTTATGATACTTGTTAATAGGTAGGCCTAAGCCATAATTTTGTTGTGATATGAGGATCCACCTTGCCCTAGGCTTGCCCATTGATCACCTTTAGTTCATAACTTCTTCTTTTTGGCAACATCCTTTAATTCATAATTAACTAAGGTATTTATTTCCAAAGAAATGATGTGTAAATCCAAGGATTATGAAGGGCCGTATCGAGAAATTATCAATAAAGACAAGCCTGGAGGGAAAAAAAAAAGATCATCCCCAAGTATAAAAAGTAGTAATGATGTTAAAATATGTGAAGAATGCTAAATCTATTATGGGAGTGATCAGTTCCCAGCCATTTTGGTTCTCATCTAAGAATCAGGAATCAGACTAGAGGGATCAGTTTCCAATTCCCGAGTAGGTCAATGGAATTGGTCCTTTTTTTTTTTTTTTTTTTTTTTTTTTTTTTTTTAATTTGTTGTTTTATTGCAGCCAATGGATTGTTTCATGGCTGAGCTCTTCTTATTGCACGCTCTATCTGTCCGTCTCTTCGTCTCTCTCTAAAGCTAGGCTCTTTTTGAAGCATTGGCGCCATTTGCTCCAATGGCAATGCCCTCAAATCAAGAATAGACGGAGCTGGGAGCTGCTGTTGCTTGCGATCGAGGATATTCATGGAATGGAGCTGTGCAGTCTCCGTTATGGAGCTTAAGGTTAGGGTTTTGTAGGTTTTCTTCCTCGGACAATCAAATAACTTGTTCACGGGAACATTTCAGCGCACACATTGTCATTCATTGCCCTGATTTTTGGCAAGAGAGGGAGGTGAGAGTTGAGCGAGAGGGATGCGAGCAACTCAGGCGAAAAGTTGAGTGAGAAGGTGAGATCGCGAGAGAGAGAGGGAGGCGACGAAGTGAGGAAGAGGCGAGCTGTGTCTTCGTGCGAATTTGTGACTACGTGTGTGCGTGAGTGGAGTGCGCGAGCAAGAGGGAGGTGATTAGAGTTTTTAAGTTTCTTTACCGAATT
Organism: Eucalyptus paniculata subsp. matutina; assembly: GCA_017140255.1. Lineage (NCBI taxonomy): Eukaryota > Viridiplantae > Streptophyta > Magnoliopsida > Myrtales > Myrtaceae > Eucalyptus > Eucalyptus paniculata. Next base: position 31,747,509 of record CM029442.1, on the reverse strand, counting down.
TTAACCAGTAACAAAATTAAAAAAGAGTCGGTCCTGTTTAAATCAGCAGTTTCACACATAGAACCAGGAACCTTGGACTGAAAATCACTGGCTTTAAACTGGAATAAGGAGCCGGACTGATATCCTGGGAACTGCCTAGAATTGACCGCTTTGATTCAATCTAGGCGGTTCCTTTTGCTCACCTCAAATCTATTATAGAGTAAAGTCCAAATAGCAAGTTGATCAGACTTAGAGCTAACTAGCTAGTAGGGCACGCAACTGGATAGCGATTTGTAGTTTCTACTAAGAGTTAGCTCAAGCCTGGCACTAATGCTTTTTCTTTGCCTTGCCGGATCATACAAGTTAAGGTTCCAATCAAACTAGATTGGTCCATATGAGACTGTTCGGGCCTAGCTTAAATTATTTTTTAAAATTAAAAATGGATCAATAATTGTTTTTTTCTCTTGAAAATAACTTTTTGCATGTGTGGGCCACCTTTTCAACTTCAACCCATATTTGGATATCAATTCTTGTTCATTTTATTTTGATAATTTTTTAAAATTATTTATGACTTCATCAAAGTGTTTTGAGCGCATACAATGTTATTTTATTATTTGTATTTTTCTATTTTTTTATTTCCAATATTTTTTCTTTAAGCATTAATTTCAGCTAGTCTGGTCCATTTCGGTTATGAGCACCTCAAGCCTGAGTAGGACAAGCCTGAAAAACCACGCCCTATTCAGACTCGAAATATCGAGTTAGTCCGATTTGTGCTTTTGGGCTCATGATTTGTTTTACTCAGGGAAAATGACACAAAATTAATCTCTAAATTTTGACCTAATGTGATCATCGAACTTTTAATTTATTCAATGTATTCATATATATTCAATTTAGTTCATGAACTATATAAAATGTTCAATATTGTCCATGAATTTAAAATTTATGGAAGAATAATATTAAACTTTTTCCATATATTCGAGAGGCTAAATTGAATATTTATAAAAAATTTTAAGATCATATCGAACAAATTAAAAATTTAGGAACCGTATTATACATAGGGCAAAGTTCATGGTTAGCTTGTGTAGCTTTGTACTATATTTCATTCTTTCCATATTTATTTTGATACTTGTCTACCATTTGCTCTTTCCACGAAACGGCCTTTGAATTATTCTCTTCTATTTCCACATCTGGAAAAGCAATGCCATCAGCAGCAGATTTGCATCAGATTTCATAAAAAGCACAAAGCATGGGACACACATTTCTCTTTTCATGGCCACACCACACATTTTATTGGAGATTCTACTATGCAGCCACCATGCTATGTACACCTCATTTTAGGAAGGTGTACCGTGCCGACCAAAAATTGAATGAGTGAACATTTACTCTAGAAGCTTATAGAGTTACTCAGAGAGAGAAGACTTGTATATAAAGCAACGTGATACCTTGACTTATTGACATTACCCAATGCTCTGTATATATATATCCCGGACAACCACCGAAAGTGCCTGGGACGACCCACCACGGTCAAAAGTTCATGTTCGAACTTGCATCCTCATCTGGTTTGAACTTAAGGCGCCGATTAGTCTGAATAATAACTAAACCCTACATGAAGTTAGGTTACCTCAAGATGGTTCCGGAATGAAACCGTCAATTCAATTGGTGCTAAAAAAGGCAAATGGGAAGGGAATAGTCTTTGGACGGTTTTGCGTGGAGAAGTTGGCCATTTGTTTTGGAGATGAAGAATCTCATCCCGTAATAAACAAGAGGAGGGCATTTCCCTTTTCCCACTTTCCGCCCTCTCTTTCCTTTCTAGTTTAATAGATCAACTTGTTCTTCTTTTTCTATGGACGTAAGGGCTATAAATTGAGCATGTGTGGAGGATGGGACTCTCTAGGGCATAAGAGGAGATGGGAGGTGGAGGAGAAGATAGAGCAGAGGAGGAAGTGGTGGACGTTGGCCTCAAGGACTTGTCCAAGAGACTTGAAGAATTTGCAAGAGCCAGGGACTGGGAAAAATACCACAGCCCTAGAAATCTCCTCCTCGCCATGGTATCAATCCTTTTCTAGCACACCTTCATTTGGTTGCCGGTGAATTCATCATTTCATCAAAGGTTGAGCCACAAGGTTTAAGTTCATGATCGAGCCGAGCTCGAGTAGAACAACACCAGCCGAGCTCGAGGAGAACAACACCATGTTGGCTCTAACTGAGTTCGTTACGCCTCAGTAACATGAGAATTTTCTATTTCTCAAAACCGACGGCTTCGATGCACCACTTCCTTTTGCATGCCTTGTGATGATTTCTAGCCTTTCCTTCTTCTTATCGTGACGATCTGTGTTCTTGTTTGCGATCAAAAGATCGGGGAGGTGGGAGAGCTGTCGGAGATATTCCAGTGGAGAGGGGAGGTGGACAAGGGGCTGCCCAACTGGGAGGAGGCGGAGAAGGAGCATCTCGGGGAGGAGCTCTCCGACGTGTTGCTATACCTCGTGAGGTTGGCCGACATTTGCGGCATCGACCTTGGCGATGCTGCCGCCAAGAAGATTGTCAAGAACGCCATTAAGTACCCTGCCAACAAGGCCCTCTTCACCGACCAAAAAAAAACAAGGCCCTCTTCTGAAAATCATGTCATCTCTCAAGGCCAAAAGGCCAATTGATGTACTTTGAGGAGATCCTCATCTTTTGTCATTGAAAAAACACTAGTAGAAAGACTGAATGTTTTCACTTTTGACACTTTACTGAAGAATCGCAAAAGCAATCCCTAAACATCTTAACATCTTTCACATCTCATTTAAAATATGTTTTAATAGGTAATCAAGAAATAGGACATAAAATTCATTTAAAAGAGAGAGAACCAAAGTGAAAGAAGAGTAATGAAATTGGAAGGCGTTAAGTTGAAGTTATCATTTGAATGATTTTTTTAAAATTGCTAATTTGTAAATTTGTCCTACAGATATAATATTTGTGAAATGAATTATGAAGCGTATTTTAGAAATGGGATATCACCAAACAAATCTTAATCCCATCCTAATTGTGCTAATTCAATTTTAAACAATTTAATTGTATCAATTGAGTCTTAAACATTTTCCCGTTTCACAAATTGAATATATCCGATTAATTTTAATTTGAAATCGCTGACATGATGTTGATAGTGTCATGTAGAATGATAGGCACTGACAGGCATTAACATAGATAAATTTTTATATTTTAGAAAAAAATGATTTTTTATTTTTTTCTAACAAGTTCAGCGAGGGCCACCAACTGATCCTCATCAATCACATGCAAGGGCTGATGACCCTTGCTAGCCAATGGGTGAGGGCTTCAAGGTTGATTCTTGCCTATGACTAGCGAGGGTTAGCTAGCTTGTGACTGGTGAGGGACAGTCAACCCTTGTCGGGCTTTAAAGAAATAAGAAAATAAGAAAATAAGAAAATAATAAAATTATTCAGCAAGTTTAAAAAAATTATAAAAATGGTCAAAGTCAACTTGGAATTATCAAATTGGTGGGTCGAGTCGAAAATGGTTTGACGTAAATTACTCATTTAGCCCATTTTGACCCATTTCCATTTAATACAAATTTAGCCCGACCCGGTGCAAATTGATAAAATACTTCACAATTTAAAAACTTATTTTTATGATTTAAATAAATAAATAAATAAATAACTTATTTTTATGATTTAATATATATATATATTAAACACTTCTTCATGTAATACAAATTTAGTGGACAATTTATATAATTTTAATGAAATTTTTAAAAATTAATTTTTATATTATATATTTTTTCTTTTTTAAAAAAAATTCTAAGTGTAGCGAGGGCTAGTTGACCCTCGCCCGTGAGCAAGGGTTAGACCCTTGCTTAGATTTGGGAGTGTTATGAAGCCCTCACTAGTCACAGCCCTCATCTAATGGCTGTCAGGCAAGGGCCACAATCTTTGCCTATTGCCAGTGAGGGGCGACCCTCACTAGATTCTATAGAAAAAAAAGAAAAAAATAAAGAAAAATAACAAATAAAAAATTATAATCTTTTTTAGAAAATTAAGAAACAATTAAAGATGATTGGATTTACTTAACCTTGTTGGCCCTTGCTAGATTTTGTAAAAAAAAAAAGAAATAAAAAAATTATAAAATTAAAAAAAATAGAAAATTAAAAAATAAATTAAAGATGACCGGATTCACTTAACCTTGTAAGTTAATCCATTTATGACCTACTCAAGCTTGTTTTTAAAATTTAAGATAACTCATATATGACTCATACCATTAAATATGAGTTAAAATATGAGTTTTAGATCTATTTTGTTAGCCCATAATGTTAGTGCTTGCCATTGCCACGTTGAATATTCAATATCAACATCAACGATTTCTGGCTAAAATCAGTCAATTAAACTTAATTGACAAAACATAAAACTTTTGGGATTGTTTAGGATTACATTAAATAAAGTACAATATGTCTAAAACTTTTTGGACAAATTTCTATTTTAGAAAACACAATGCAAAAGATTCACGGGACAAACTTGGCTGCATTAACCGTTTCGCCCATTTGACCCAAAAATTAAAATTGTTCGGCCCATGCTAGCCTAAGTATCATTAGACATGGCAACTGGCATTAAACGAATACCTTATATAACTCGTCAATCCAAACGATCTTGGTTGATGAGCTAGTGGTAAAAAGGCTCAACTACCTTCCATAACTTCTTGAGTTCGGTTTACTTCATGGACGAATCTCTAAAGGTTCGTGTTGTCGAGAGACATACTGACTGTTGGCATCATGTTCTTGGTAATTAGTGGGCTTGTTAACCTCGAATCTTTCGTTTGTTGGTAGTGTGAAGTAGTTACTTATGACTTAAACCCAAAATTTTGTATTGGGTATGGTAACAAAGGGAGTTGCTAGTGCCAGTTGCCTCTCCTCACCCTGAAAAAACAAAATTCATCAATCCAAATGGCGTGAGGTCGTCTTCTCTCTGATTCAATCTAATGACAGATCATGAATATACAATTTATGACACCACTAAGCTATGCAGCAATCGCTCTATGGTCATCGACAATCCAATCCTCCATAACCCAAAAACATTTTCTCCCTAACCAAGGAACGACCACGAAAGAATGACCGATGATGACAAGAACACAATTCAAATGCAATCACGACGTCGTTGGGAAAACATGATTCTATAAGATTAACTCGAAACTGATGCAACAATTTCTATTGCCTCCTCATAATTGAAAACTTTAATCATAACTTCCCTTGGGAACATTTTTACACGAAAAATAAATAACCGACGATCCAGATCAGATCGGATCCCCGCCGCAATCTCCGGTCCGCTTGATCCGCGGAATTTCCAGATCGCACCGTTGTTGACCGTCGCGGACGTGAGGCCGAGTTCACTTCCCGCACGACGCTTCCTCTTCGCCGGCATCAGATTCCTTAAAGATCCCGACTTCCGTTTCGCGAGAGCCTTACGTTCCGCAGGATCTTGCAGTTTGACTTTTCCGATCGTGGGTTTCTTTCGCCGGCGTTGGATTCGGCTTCCATCCCGATCTCAGGTGCATTTCCCAAGATCTGGGTCGCACTCGTGTGATTGATTGTGATGCTGGGTAGTGGGTATAGCTTGGCCTGGTCCATCTTGGGTGGTGGCCAACGGGATATTGGATTGAATTCTTGCCAATTCGAGATTCTTGTTTTGTGGGTTCTTTCGTTTTTAGTTGCCCTGTTGTTTGGGAGACGTCGAATGGACCGTGGAAGGGGAATTTGATTCTTGTCTGTGGCTGCGCATTGCAGTGATCTTGAGATTTTGATTGGATGGCTTGAGTTTTCTAATTGTTCTGGGTCGTGGGTGGTTCTTGTTTCTGCGATCCGATCACTACAGGGTTCAGTTTCTCTGTTTTTCTTGTTATTTCTCCTGATATTCACTTTGTGGATGGAAAAGCTGAATGCTTGTGAGCGTTTGTGATCTGACACCCGTACGGGGAACGTATACTGCGGATGATATCTTGCTTTGGGTTGGCAGTGAATCTTTCATATGGTATTTTCTTAGTCAGTGCATTTTGTGCTTGCAATGATTATTGTGAATGTCACCTCCTTTGGTTGTTCGGTCGAGTCTTAAAGATTGATGTATTTTGCACGGTATAGTATCCTACTATATCACGTGGAATTTAGTGCCCGAGAAAAGCTTGGTTGTGTGATTGCTGGAACTATCATTCACGCCTTGTTGTCTCTGCTTAGGCAGCCAACTTCGACATGGAGGGAACCGTTTTTGCTCCCTCGTTGGAGGGCATGAAGCACGTCAAGTCGGAAGAAGGGGAAATGCTGACCAGGCCTTTTCTTGATGTGTGCAAACTGATATTGCCTGTCATTGGTGAGTCCTTAACATGATTCAGCTGGAAAAGTAGGTCAGCTGGTCTGGTGCGAGTTGCGTTATACTAAACCTGACTGGGAACTTCTCATGTAGAAACTCATTCATAAAATTTTTTAGACTTTGTCTAAATGAGCATGGAACTTGCAGGTAATGTTCAAATTTATAGGAAATTCAAAGCTGTAGAGAAACTATAAAATGAAGGGCGAGGCGCTGATAAGTACTCAGGTTGCATATTAATAATCAAGGGAGCTGTTTTTGTACTGCATTTTCTTCTTGTCTTCCATAGTCAGATCCTGCTAGAAGCTAACTTCCATCACCATAATCATTCTTACGGTCACATTATGATTTCTGAGATACTCCAAGTGTAAACAATGTTCTTAACCTGAATTATAATAAATTAAGTTGAATTCCAATCAGGCTGATGGTAGTTTTAGTTGTCTTGATAAGAACCCGCATACAAGAAGCACCAATTGCATTGTCATTTGCTTTTGCAGAAGGCACTGTGCTCATTTCTTTTATTCTGATTGCTATGCATCCTTCTCATGTACCTACAGATTTTTAGAATTTAACTGTCGCACTTAAGAAGCAACAGATTTATCGTATACAGAACATAATCATTACATATACACTTGTTTTGTCATACTCTACATCTAAAGCATTGTGATTACCCATGGAGTGCTTTCTAATATATGGATTTCCTTTGTTTTTCAGAAAAGTTTGGTACTGCTATGGCACTTGTTAAATCTGACATTGGTGGAAATATATCAGTAAGAACAGCTTCTCTTTGTTTTGTCTTGTAAATTTTTCAGTGGATACTACCAGAACAATGTTATGCACTTGTCCGATGAAATTTCCTATTGACATTTCTTGCTTGCACAATCTCCATCTTCCTTTCTTTATGATACTGTGCCATAAGGAGGTGAGGTGCTTGTTGAAATACCCGGCTGCAATTGAATTATATTTATTAGGTCTGTGGTATCTAGTATGGACAATTGTCATTTCAGTGGACTATTTTCTTTAGGGCATGTTCTCAGTTCTCTTTGTTCCTATGTGAGCAAGTGCGTTCTGATACCTCTCTTTGTCAAGTACTAGTTGAAATGACCTCATGCCTTGTTAATATGCTTGTAGAGGCTGGAAGCTAAATATGAATCCAATCCATCTCAATTCAAACTCCTGTACAGTATGGTACAAGTAGAGGTTGAAGCTAAAACAACCAAGGCATCCTCTAGTTGCACAAATGGACTTCTTTGGTTGACAAGGTACAGAACTTAAGATTTGATTTTTTGGTTCAAGCTCAAAGGTCAGTGGATAACATTGAATGATGGTTGAAATTATTTGACTGGTGACAACTGATAAGTAAGCTGATAAGAAAGAGAAATTCAGAGATTCTCCTGCACACCATGAAAAATAAGACAGTTAACTGTTGAAATTTAAGGTGATTAATTCCAATAATATGGACTTTGCCACTAGTGTATGCTTGCACCTCACGGTAAATATTTTCAAAGAATAGTTATATGACATGTTTAAATGCTTGCTTGTTATATTTATTCTAAAACTCTTTGCAATTTAGCAAAAATGATATTGAACAATAAGGCCAAAACACCTTTGACTTATTGTACATCATAAATTTTGAAAGACAAAAGTCATGAAAATCCTTTGTTCTCTAAACCATAGTGGAATTGCTATACAGAGTATTGTTGCTTGAGAATTGTTAATGGCTTTCTAGATCATTCTACTTATTCAAGCACCTAGTTGCTTCATCAGATTGTCTTCGGTTTTAAAAGATCACTGGCTCAATAATATGTGAGCTTGTAATTCTGCCAAAAGTTAATAGTACTATGATACACTTGGTATTCTCATTCAATTTTTGGAGAAAAAGTAGTTAGAAAAAAAATTAAAATAATGTTTTCTTTTTTTAATGCTTGCTGTACGAGGCCTTTTCCAAAAAAGAGGAAAAGCTTTATACTTGAATATTTGCAGAACAGCTTCCAGTTAGGAGATAATTGGAAAGGTTTTCATTCAAGAATTAAAAAAATTACTGTAACACATTCATATCATTCCCAGATAGCTTTCTTTGGGACCTTTCTCCGGGGATTTTCCTTAGTATCTTTTCTAGTTTTGCACTGTTAATGAATTCCATTTTAGACCAATAGTTGTCTTCAAACCTTTAAGCAAGCTATCCATTGCTTAATCACCTGTATCTTTCAGTTGGCATGATGACTTGCTTACATTATGCTTATATTTGATATGCTACAGAGCAATGGATTATCTGGTCGAACTGTTTCGCAACTTGCTTATTCATCCTGATTGGACGATGTCACAAGCTTGCTCAGATTCTTATGGCAAAACTCTCAAAAAGTGGCATGGCTGGCTTGCAAGCTCAAGTTTCACTGTAATGTCTTAATGCCAAACCAATACTTACTACCCTCGTGAAAAATCACTCTTTTCAGTAATATTGACCTAAAATGCAAAATGATTATCTTGTCATCAATTATCGCATCCTTTGGAAAAACTTAGGATTTGAGTCTTTCTTTCCTGTGAAGTTCTCCATCTATTTTTGCCAAAAGAGAAAAAGACATTGTACGTTAACTGTTGTTTTGCAACATTTGTTAATTTTCTGGCTTCAAGATACCCAGTACACCCTTCCTTTCAACTTAGACTTCCCAGGGATCCTGTGAAATCTTTGAAGTCTAATTTGTGGTTGAGCTTTTAATGAAGATGGACTCAAACATTTTGCGGATCATGAAAAGATACTTTATCCATAATTTAGTAAAAAACCTCTTTTGTCAAAATGGATCCGAATTTTTTGTTACTAAGCTTTATCCTTATACGGGTACTTGGAATTGCAGGTCGCCATGAAGCTTGCTCCTGATAGGAAAAAGTTCATGGATGTGATAGGTGGCTCTGGTGATGTGAATGCTGACATGGAGAAATTCTGCACTAGCTTTTCTCCTCTTCTGGAAGAGAATCACAAGTTTCTGGTAAAATGTTTCTGATGGAATTTCTCTTGATTTGCTATTACGTTCCTTATTGTATTGCATATGGTTGATATATGATTGAGGCACTAGATTAAAGCATTCTAAGTGACAAAAAGTGGCTGGGCACATAGTCATTCTTTCTTCTCTATCTTTATATTTTGGTTGTCGGGCATGACTAACTTTACTCTTGCATATTCACTGATTACCTTCCTGAAGACGTCCTTTTGACAAAAATTACTATAACACATTGAATCCAGAGGAATAATGTGAAAACAGGAGGACATGATGTTAGCATTTCTCATCCATAGTCTTTGTAGCCCCCTTTCGCATTTTTCATGGCATTAATGTTTTATCCATTTGTTTGTTTGGCTCTCAATGCCTCGCAAGATTGTCCACTAAAATGTATCTACTTTGTTGACGCAGGCTAGTGTTGGCTTGGATGATCTGAAAGCTTCGTAATGAATCAAATCTACCAAGGGCGGCATGCTTCTAGCGCAGGCACATATGCATCCCCGTCCACGCATTGCTTTTCAATCTACGTATAATAAACTATCAGTCGTTGAACACAGTTCATAATTTTGGGAAGGTTGCCAACTACTGCAGGAGACTCTGGAATTCAGAACTTAAGCTTATTTTCTAGTTGTCTGCTGTATTTTTTTCTACGGCTAGCTTCGTTTGGAAGGGAAAACTAGACCTTTGACTTGGATGTGCGAGGCTGAGACCGTGACCCATTTCCCAAATAACTTCTGATGCACTGGTAGCTTAATTTTTCAGAAATTCCTCTACATAAGATGTCCTCATATCGTCTTGCACAAGACTCCTGGGACCATAGAAAAGCCCCCAGACAATGGTGCCCAGCCATGGTCTCTCTGGGGACGAATCTCTCGCTGTGCCTCGTCGTAACCAGGAATACTTATCATGATTTCGACGCCTAGCATTCTACAACAAGGCATTACGGGGGATTAATCCGTCGAGAGACCCTAGAAAAGCCATTAATCAGATAAATTTCCAGGACATGGCTTCGGTTAGAGAAGTCAGTTCTTATTTCAACATAAAAACACTGGATGAAAGAAAGATCTTTCGGTTTTGCTATGCTTGGAACAGGTTGAAAGTCACCTTTCGTAAATTACTGTACTTATAAAGAACGAGGACGACAACTTTTGTTCCCGTGCTTGCCTCGTGGCTCATTAGCTTTAATAGGTAAATTTCGCCATGCGACACATTGCTGATTTTTAATCTTAGTAACTGCCCTTAGCCTTGTATATCTAAGGAAATCCGCTCAAATGGAACTTAGAAATGATTTTGAAGAATGAATAACCAGCTTACCATATAACAGATTTAAATTTAAGAACAACTGCTTAGCGTTTATTCGCATAACCTATTTCAACCGTGCGAATAATGCCTAACTGAGAATGAGACTGAAAAATAGATTTTTATAGATCTATATGACTTATAAAAGAGACCCTCAAAGGAAATTGTACCGAAAAATTGCATGGCGCAATCGAAATCTGCTTAGCATCACAATTAGAAGAATGGTTTGCAAAGGTAGACCGAGCATAGCTCTTGATCATTAGCTTATTTCATTGTTATAGCATTGATCAATTCGACAACTTGTCCAAATTCAATTTGACTGAAATTCACGCTAATCTAATGTTTCGTCTTCTGACAACGATGTGCTCAATGATATATATACATAACGCTCTAGAATCTTGGTCGAACAATTATGAGGTGCTCTTGGAAGCATCACATGGCCGTTATCTCAAATACCGAGTGCAGTGAAACTTCCCATTTCTTTCCTTACAAGGAGGAACTGAGAGTTTTGCACCGGGCTTTTTCCAAGCACCCCTTAGCTATCCCATTGTGTCCGGTAAAGCACAGGCTTTCTTCCGTGGATAACGAACTGTCCAACCGCTGTTCCCGCGCTTTCCTTAGAGAGACCCGTTCAACCGCCTCCTATTCTCCTTCCCCCTAAATATAGAGAGCCTTTGGCATGTCTGGTTTCTGCTTTTAACCTTATTTTGCCCCTTGAATCCGGGTCAAAATAACTGGTTTTTGATTGACTGGCAAGGCAAGAAATTGGAACAGACAAGCGCGTCCCAACCAGATCTGTGTCTGCAACATGTCAATCCATCTTCATTCCTGACGAAGCACGGAAGTCATAAGAACTCATTGTCTCTCGTCGAAGGTCGACCATTTCGAGCATTAGGAAGGCATCTTCAGAGCGCGACCGCCTCTTCCGCCGCCAGCCATTTGACATCTTTGATCTCCCATACCGAATCGTTTAGCAATCCTTACAATGGCGTTGTGCTGGTCGGGCCGAGCAATGGCAAGCTGGCCGAGCTTCTATTCCTGACTAACTGTCCAACAGATGCCGGATTGCCTTGGCGTTTTCTTGACATAATCATACATGTAAGTTTGACGTGACAGAACTTTCTGAGTTTCTTCTTTTCTGGAATGGTTAACCAAGCTTCTTAACGCTTCCTCTTCTATTCATAGCTGAAGCTCCGGAGCCAGCCTAGAACGAGCGCCGATTCTCAGGGGGAATGCCGACGAAGGTGAAGGGCCTCCTCAAAGGCCTGAGATATATTTCACATATATTCGGTGGGTGCTGACTCCGTTTCCCTTTCCATTTTGAGTCGGTGAATATGAATTAAAGTAGTATCTCGACGCCGACAATAGGTTAAGAGATAAAATGTTTAGCGCCTGCTGGTTATCATGTTAACGGTAGAGTGACTCATGTCTAATCCAATCCCCCTCCATCTGCGCATGACAAGAATTACTACCGCATCAATTTGGAGGCAACTCGATCTTTTTTGAGAAATTTAGTGGAAAGAAACACGGATTATCATGCTTGTTAAGCACTCGACAACCGATGATACGTAGACACCAAAACTGATGCGAGTTTGGCATGTTGAATCGGTGCAGACAACAAAAAGGAGCAAGAATTGCAGATCGGGCTTCCCACGGATGTAAAGCACGTCGCTCACATCGGATGGGAAGGCCCCTCCGCCAATGCCCCGAGTTGGGTACGGTCACTGCTCAACCTCCTCTTTCCGCACCTCCATTTTTCCGGGCATCGCAGAGTCGAATGGTCAGATGATCAGTTCAAGAATATGCGAACGGTTATTAGGCAATCATATGCAGATTAACTTACGGAGACTCGAATGCATGATGCATTCTAATGATATCCCAAAAGCAGCTTCCATTTCGCACCGTATCGCTTCTTGACGATTCACTGAGAGGAAAACGGACGATCCATCAAATAAGGAGGACATTGAAAGAAATAGCATTGAGATCACTTTCCTGAAGTCCTTGTCATAATGATCGTTTCTAACGCATGATCGTGAAAATAAGCATATGGCAGAAGCTAATACTCTGAATCCTAATGCAGATGCACAAGTTCGATTCCACTCCGCAGCTCACGTTGCAGCCGGTTGATCCTCTGGAAGACGCCATAGATTCTTCCGTCCAATCACCATCGGAAGGTTGGTTCCCACTTTCCGTCCTACAAAATGCATCTAGAATCACCGAAAGATTATTCATCGTCAACACATTTAGCGTGATAACAATGATTTTGTTCTCTATCTGCAAACTTGTCGTTGCAGCGGATATGAAGCAAACCGGGGCAGGAAGCCCGGACACGCTCTTGCGAAGCATTAAGGATGCACAGGACTCACCCAGACGCCTACTATCTAAAGGCTTTGGCTCACCTTCCAAGCGTGCCTCTAGTGCGACGAGGCATCTGAGGCGGCACCGCAAATCAACCTCATCCACTGATGGCCTGACTCAAGAATCATCGCGCCCCGCCCGACATTCTAGAAGAAACCAGAATTTGGGTCTTGGGTAGAGACACCCTCACACGATGCCGCCATGGTGTTGAAGCAATCGCGGAGGAGGAAATCAAAGGGTTCATCTGGCGGTGGGTCGACAAGGACGTTGCGATCAAAAGGGCAAAGTCCTTCGAACGATGCATCCTCGTTGACAGAGCATGGGTCAGGGTCCGAACATGGACAAGGACTAAAGAAGATTCAGAGTCATCTCAGCACAGTTACCGAAGTGTCCGAAGAAGGGAAAGGGTGAGAAGTGATTAGTGGTTAGTGTACATGCAAATTGTAAAAACTTTAACAAAATCTTCCGAAACCAAGTTGTCTCTCTTGTTGAGTTTCTTGTTCTAAGGACATTTTTCTGCTAAAATTTTTGGGTCAGTGGAAGATGGATACTTTCGTAGTGTCACAAAGACCGCAGGACCGCTTGAAGGCTCACTTAATGAAAGACTTGTAGACTCAGACTTGCATCAGGCAGGTAAACCAGTAAACCCAAGGAGTTGCTTTCGAAATAGATCGCGGTTTACAGAGATGAAAAGGCATCTAAACACATAATGCCAGTGCATACAAACGATAATCGACCATCTGCCCTCAAAAGATTTCCTGACTCATCGTCTTACCACTTTTGTCATGGGTGGATAATGATATGTGAAATCATATACAAGAAAACCGTCATGTGCTCAAACGTTTGCTTGCTTAGATCGACTCCAGAAATTCTTAGCAACCACGGAACAAATACTAAATTGAAAAATCAGACCTCCCTCCGAGTTCGCTCTGGTGCTGCTGATCAAAAGCAGAAGTGTTCCAGGGTGCTTCTACTGAGATAGGTAGGTCTACAATGTCCAGATATTCAATGCATAACATACCAAGAAAATTAGCATCTGTTGCATAAATGTTGGACACTAATTTCCCGCTTTCTCTTCAAAATTCCTTCTGATTCAGTAAGCAAGTCAAAATATGATGCTGATCACTGAGTAGTTACAAACTCTAGGCATTCCAATTCCTAGGAGTTGAGATAATCTCAAGAAGAGTCGAATTCTCCTGGACGCTGTAGCTCATTTGGTCAAGATCATCAGCCAGCATTTTTCCCACATAAGAATTATGGTGCCATTCAGCTGGCACAGGCAACTGCAGCTTATGACAGAAGCTTGTTCCTCACTTCCTTGGCCGTGTCAGACCCGTAAACCTGAAGAACAACAGTCTTACCATTACAGCTCTTGACAATACCTGAAATGGAGCATAGGAGACACCATTTGTAAAGCCCAAGCTACGGTCTTCTGATCCTCAAGAAGCTTTCCTAATAGAACATATGCAAATTCATGACCTGCACAGACATCAATGCTCCAACTATGGCTTTGACATCATGCACAGTGTCCTAAGATTTAGCGGCTAATGTGACTCTGCGATCCTACATATAGACAGCAACTGACACATCATCTTTGGGATGGAAAACCAAATGAAATGTGGGCTCTGGCAGCAAGTCGAGCGAGGCGAGGGTCCTATCAACTGCAAGCACCTTTCCACCGAATACCAGAGTGAACTTATCAGGTCGTATACCTTCCTTGGCTTGAATCATCAATGTAACATTTCGGACGGTACCCAGATGCCTCACTTTGACCAGTTTTTCTGGGTCAATGAGATCTCCATCCTAGTCGAGATGAGATGGAGCGTGGAGTCACCGTGCATGTCATAATTAACTAGTCTTTTTCCATTTCAGATGATCTTCTCCTAAAAAAGAGCAGCTGACTATGTTCATTGATTTGTTTTGTGTCCTGAATCGATGCTTTGATATGCTTCACGGTCGAATCTCTCCTAGCTTTCAGGCTGCTGTCTTGGTGATCTAGTATAGATTCACCTAAGCAACAAAAAAACAGATGGGATTCAGCAACAAACTGAGAATCGAATCAACATCTATAGATTGAACAAAATTGAAAAACCAGACAGAGCCGAGAAAGAATGAACCGGGCATCTGTTTTAAACAGCAAGTCAATCGCAAAGCCTCTGAAACTTTTATCCAAGTATTAACTTAGCCACTGCCTTGAATCTAGAACTTCTCAATGGAACGGCAATACCAACAAAGTAAAATGTAAAAATTTCCTGATCGCGCTGATTTTCCAGTTTCAACAAGGCTTTTCACCAAAAGGATCGGTCTGACCAAGTTCCGAAAATATGGAAAAAACATGACATAAATCCTCCCATTTCCTCTAAAAGCAAGAAATTATTGAAGCCCTCATGAAATTATTATGGGCACACATAATAACCATTCCGTTTATTTTATTTTATGTTCTCATAAATAAGTTTGGAATAAAAATCTAGGTTGCGTTTGGTAATATTTTTATTTTGGGAACAATCTTTTTTCACAAATACTTTTTTTGTTTCTATTTCCGATAATAGTTTCTAAGCATTTGAATGCATTTGGTAACTATACAAAATTTTTTTCCCAGGAGTGAAATGTGTTTGGTACGACTTCATATATTTTTATGATTTAGAATTTCTTTTAATTTATTAATAATTTTATTATATATATATATATATATATATATTTATTTCCTTTTCTTCTCCTTCCTCCCGCCTCGACGACCGGTGAGGTCACCCTTGATATTGCTAGTACGAGTACCTAGAGGGGGGTGAATAGGTATATAAAAGATTTTTCTTGATTATTGCGCAATACTTAGACAGTTGAAGGATTTGCGATAAGTAATAATCAACGTAAGACTAAGTAAAGGAAAGAGAGAATTGAACACGCGGTTTATAGTGGTTCGGCTTGATTCAAGCCTACGTCCACTCTTCTGCACTGACAGCCAATTGGCTGGATTCCACTATTAATAAAGAGATGTTACAGTGTTGATCTTCCTTGATTTCTAGGTGTAGATGATCTACCACACTCACTCAAGGTATCACCAAGTATGGACACTCTCTGTGTATACGATTTCGCTCAGAATGAATCGACTAATAATCAAGATGCTTCAGACTCTAGAATTTCTTTATCGATCACGTACTCAAACAACTAGAACGTCTTCCTTTTTATACTCCTTTATGCCATCATACCCGTTGGCACTTTCCAAAGGAATTCCTCCAATCTACCCGTTGGACGGAATCAATCAAGAAGATCATTCGAGCTATTAAAGGAACCTGACGATAACCCATCAATCCTATTCGCCCATACAATCAGGATCTTGATTTCCATGAATAGAACATTCCAAGAATATTTCGTCGACCATCGGATCTTCAATTGATCTTGATACGAACAAAAGAATCCGTTATATTTATCCAACCAAAAGATCTTCTCCAGAGGATAGGATTAAATCCTCAACCATATACTTCACTCGATTTCCTTCGTCACGGATCGAAAGATCACAATGAGAATAGTCTTGAGTCTTGAGTCTTAAGTCTTGAATCTTGACTCTTGAATCTTGAGTATGGTAATTAGAAAGTCTTCAGACTTTAAACTAGACGATCTGCAGATGTTCAGACTAGACCGATAGAAACGTTTTGTCAGCTTCAAAATATTCTGGAAAGATTTCTCCAACAATCTCCCCCTTTTTGATGGTGATAAAACTTTCCCGTAGATTTGAACCACTTTGACCTGCAAAAACATTTCTCAAGCAATATGGCTATCTCATAAAGATTTAACAAAACAACCAGACTCTGCATCCACAGAAAATATGTTAGTCTTTCATGAGTAATACCATATAACAATACTTGAAATAAATGCAAACAGTCAAGCATCTAAATCCACAACCAATTCAGTCAGATTCAAGTTCACACCCAAGTTTACTCAAGTCATAAAAAAAACAAACACATTCAAAATAAATTTAAAGAAGGTTGGTTGGTTGGTGGTTCAAATTGCTTTCTCCCCCTTTTTGTCATCATTAAAAAGGTGAGAAAGGAGTCACGTCTGCTTGGGAATGCGCACAATCTGGAATTCTCCCATGGACTGGACTACACCTTCTAGCCTCTTCAAGTCTTCCCTTAGTTGAGCTACCTCCTCTCCTTTGGCATTGGCTTGAAGTTGTAGAGTGAGGTCTTTCATTTTGTCCTCCGGGAGTAACGAAGATGCTTGTCCAAAGATTCTTTATGGCTTGAATCTCACAGTCCAGAGCATATATTTGGCCACGCATTTCCAGAAGAACATCCATAATACGACGAAAATCTGCAGAATTGTCCGTTTGAGTACTTGCATTTGCTTTCTCTGATGGAGTGAATGCAGACGATGGCGCTTCTGTATAGTCTTGCAGATTTGGAGATGACGTATCGTGTTTTTCTTCAGGCAATTGAGAAGCCTGAAACTCTTCTGGGTCTGTTGGAGATTGTCTTAGACCTTCACTATTGGCAGCATGAGGTGTGGACCTTTGCTCGCCAACTCCCCCTGTCTCTAGGACATCAAAAGGGGAAGAGTGATGATCATTCTCTTCTGTGTCTTGATTCTCCTTCTCTCCAGATTCAGCTGCAGACTTTTCTTGCTCTTTTTCTCCTTCTTTTTCAGCTTCTTTCTCCCTCTCTCGCCGCTCTTCTTCTCGCTTCTCTGTTCTTGGCTTGCTCCTCTTCTTCTCTCTGTTTCTTTCCGTTGTTACGTCGATTGGGGAACGAACGTCTTGTCCTTATCAAGGCGGTGATTGTAAGATCTTCCTCCTCATCTTCATCCTCCAAGATGAGAGTTCTCTTCTTTTTGGATGAGGCACCAATGGCCTCCTTCCCTTTTCGCTTTGAAGCACGGAACTTGGAGTCTTTACTCTGAATTTCTCCATTGCCTTAGAAAGTTCTTGCGTACGCATCTTCGTTAACATCTTCAAACCTACCACCATCTTATCGCACGGTCGAACACAAAGTGTGTGTGGCGGTTCAATATTCATGTGTCTGAAGATCTTGGTCACCAGACCTGGATAAGACAATTGTCCCTTGTCCTTTGACATTGCTCTGTACATGTGAAAGAGAATAGTGTGAGGAAGAGAGAACTTCATCCCTGAGTTGATTGCGTAATCAATTTTGCCTCTGAATTTGACACATCAGTTTTTGATGTAGACTTGGGCCTGATGCAATTAATCACAATTTTGTGCAACACAATATTGATGGCACGCATCCTTGAATAGATGATTATTCCCTCTACATCTCTATCTTTGACAAGTTCCAGTGAGGCACGAGCAACTGAGACTTTGATTGGTTGATAGCGTCCTCGTTCAACTCCAATTATGTCCGCCAACATATCTACGTCTAACACATAATCCTGGTCTCGAACACTGAATGATATTCTATTCGCATCTATAAAGCTGAGATTCGAGTAGAAATATGCAGTCAGTTGAGCATAACCATCTGTGGTATCAGTGCAAAAACGTTCCAGTTGAAGCAGACTGAACTTCTCCCTTAAGTTCACATTAATAGCATCCAAGAAATCGAAATCAACACTCCTAGGGTTTATCACCCCTCGTTTCAGCAGTCTGAAAAATAAATTCTCCTATTCTTTTGATTTGAATAACTCCATCCTCTTTCCCTTCACCTTTGCAGCAATACCCATTCTAGGTTGAAAATTAGTGTACATTTTATCATTGTCGTTCCCATCAGTCAAATTTGGTCCCGACATACGAGGGTCACTGGGAAGATTAGCAAGCGCTTCCTCTGCTTTACCCTTGGGAGCAATTCCCAAATCCTCCATTTTCTTCGAAAAGATATACTCATTCCCATAATTCTTATCTTTAAGAAAATCATCCACGTATTTCAACGGAGTCCCGTACTTTTCAACGCACGCAAAGTTTGTAAATAAACGAGGGTTTTTGGACTCTTACTGGGTCTGCGTCCTCGATTATCTCTTCCTCTCGTTGTTGACCCACATCAAGTGGGGTAGATGGTGTTGAGTGACGTGGTGGAGAATGAGTCGGGTTCTGTTGCTGACTCGATAATTCTTCCTCTTCTGTGAGATCGAAGTGGGTAGGTCCCTCCTTCATCCTCTGTGGTCCCCTGTTCGCGATTCTTGAAGACTTCCTCGAAGAAGACATCCTTCTTGTCGCTGAAAGATTCCTTTACTTGCTTTCCCAAGAAAAGATGACAACTTTCTCGAAGATGAACACGAAGTAGAAACCGGATTGGGAGGAGAATGCTTTTTAGGGTTTTGAAGATTGAGAATGAAAACTGTATATATATATATAACTCCGTTTTGAAAAGGGAAGTTCAATCGGCACAAGGAAAGTGTACGAATACCTCTTTTCGAAATCAATAACTGCCAAAATTAATTCTTTTGAAAAGACAAGTTTTCGTTTTCACGGAGACTACAAAATAACTGAACGAAAGATCATACCTTTTCGAATAATAACTTACGGTCTATAGTCATCAATGTCTCGAGTCGAAGATTTAGAAAATTTCTTGCATAGACTTTCATTAGAGGATCCAAAGATAATATCATCCACATATATTTGAACAAGTAAAAGGCTTTTGTTTTCCTTTTTGATAAATAAAGTAGTATCTACTTTACCTTTGACAAAACCATTCTGTAATAAGAATTTACTTAGTCTGTCGTACCAAGCTCGAGGTGCTTGCTTTAAACCATACAAGGCCTTTTTTAATCTGAAGACAAAGTCTGGCCTCTTTTGGTCTTCAAACCCAGGCGGTTGTTCCACATAAACTTCCTCTTGGATAAATCCATTTAGGAATGCACTTTTGACGTCCATTTGGAATAACCTGAAATTTTTATAACAAGCAAACGCAAGTAATAGACGAATAGCTTCTAACCTTGCTATAGGAGCGTAAGTCTCATCATAGTCTATTCCTTCTTCTTGCGTGTATCCTTTGGCCACGAGTCTTGCTTTATTTCGTACGACTTTTCCTTTTTCATTCATCTTGTTTCTGAATACCCATTTGGCTCCAATAACAGTTTTACCTTTTGGTTTAGATGTCAATTCCCAGACATCATTAATGTTAAACTCTCTGAGCTCTTCTTGCATAGCTTCGATCCAACTTTCATCAGATAAAGCTTCTTCTATGCTTTTTGGTTCAATTTCAGAAATGAGAGCCACAACACTAGACTCTTCTTGTCTTTTGGATATGGTACGAATTCCTTCATTAATTTCGCCGATAATGAGATCTTTGGGATGACTGGACTTATGCTTCCAGTTACTGGTTGATTTGTCTGGATGATGATCTCTTTCTTTATTTGAATCTTCATG
This sequence comes from Eucalyptus paniculata subsp. matutina, assembly GCA_017140255.1. NCBI lineage: Eukaryota > Viridiplantae > Streptophyta > Magnoliopsida > Myrtales > Myrtaceae > Eucalyptus > Eucalyptus paniculata. The sequence continues at coordinate 31,727,227 of CM029442.1, read as the reverse complement.
AACTTCTTGATGCTGGTCTTCTAGAGTCTAAGACATTTCTTGAGTTGTCAGCTTTGGAAGGTCTGGAGCAGGTTCAGACTCTTCATTCTGAGTCTGACTAGATTCATTTTTCGTAGAGTCTTGAAATTTGACATTCATTGACTCCTCCACCGTCTGGCTCTTCTTGTTGTAGACTCTGTAGGCTTTGCTTGATGTAGAATATCCCAGGAAGATGCCTTCATCTGATCTTTCTTCAAACTTACCAACTTGATCCTTTGCATTTTTCAATATAAAGCATTTGCAACCGAACACATGAAAGTATGAAACAATGGGCTTCTTACCTTTGAATAATTCATAAGGGGTTTTCTCAAGAATAGGTCTTAGAAAGACTCTATTGATGATATAGCATGCTGTTGAAACAGCTTCAGCCCAAAATCGTGAAGAAATTTTACTTTCAATTAAAAGAGTTCTAGCCATTTCTTGAAGAGATCTATTCTTTCTTTCCACAACTCCATTTTGCTGAGGAGTGTATGGAGAGGAAAACATATGCTTAAGTCCAGATTCATCACACAATTTTGTAAAATCTTGATTTTCAAATTCTCCTCCATGATCTGTTCTTATACTTGAGATAACACATCCTTTTTCATTTTGAACCTTTTTAGCAAATTTTTCAAAATACGAAAAGGTTTCTGACTTACTTGCAAGGAAATATACCCAAGTAAAGCGGGAGAAATCATCCACAATTACTAGGCAGTATTTCTTACCTCCAATACTATGGGTTCTGGTTGGTCCGAAGAGATCCATATGCAGCAACTGTAGTACATGATTAGTAGAGACATGATTTATTGGCTTAAATGAATTTCTTACCTGCTTACCCAGAATACATGGTGTGCATGGATCGGACTTTTGATAAGGTAATTTGGGTAGAACTCGAACAAGCTGCTTTGATGAGATTTTGGCTAATTGCTTCATATTGATATGATCAAGCTTTCTGTGCCATAAGCTCGCTTCATCTTGAATTGAGATTAAGCATTGTGATTCATTTAATTTCATGTCTAAGAGGTAGATATTTCCATGTCTTCGACCCATGAAGGATTGAGTAGAGTCTTTACTGATTCCAGAGCAAATTCCTTCTTAAAAGGAGATCTTGAAACCAGTATCACACAATTGGCTAATGCTGAGAAGGTTATAGTTGAGTCATTCCACTAGAGAAACATTACTTATTGTGAGATTTCCAATTTTCATAGTTCCAAATCCCACAATGCTTCCTTTGCCGTTTCCTCCAAATGAAACATTTTCACCGTTTACTTGAATAAGCTTTATGAAGCACTTTGAGTCTCCTGTCATGTGTCTTGAACATCCGCTGTCAAGATACCACTTTACCTTTTTCTTGACGGAGACCTGCATTTAAAAGAGAGTCTCAAGCTTTCTTTGGTACCCAAATTTTCTTGGGTCCTTTGGTGTTAGTAGGATAAACATTATTAGGCCATACTTTCTTAACTGGCTTCCAAACCATTGGACACTCTTTTTCAAAGTGATCCTGACTATTGCACTTTGAACACCTTAGAGCATTTCGACCTACAGACTTTACAAAAACTTTTTTGAAATGATTTTTGTAATTCTCTCTCGATGGTCTTTTCTTAATTCTTTCTTTTACTTTAGGAAAATCAATCAAGGGAATTGTTTCCGTTGTCATGCCTAGACCAGACTTATTGAAGTAAGGTCTTTGAACCGAAAGAACTTTTTCAAGCTTTTCGGATCCTATCGAAATTTTTTTTGAAATATTTGATAAGTCAGTTTTTAAGAAAAGATTTTCTTTCAAAAGATTATCTTCTTTTTCTTTAAGAGTAGAAACATTCAGGTCTAAACTTTTAACTCTTTCTTCTAAAATGGTTTCCTTTTGTTTTAGAGCTGAGTTTTCCTTTTAAGTTCGGAAATCCTTTTGAGAGAAGTCTTAAGACTGAAACACAATTCATCAATGTATTTAGAGACTTTGACAGGAATTTTAAAATCACTTACCTCAAATTCATCTGTCCGAGTCGATCCGAGACCGAGTCAGTCGAATGTGCCATCGACATATGTTGGCATATTCATTATCACTTTCTTCACATTCTGTATCACTCCAGGTTTCAGCTTTGAGAGCTTTTCGAAACTTCTCAGCTTTTCCTCTTTTCTTCTTCAGAAGAGGACAGTTGGGTCTGATGTGTCCCTTTTTCTTGCATTCGAAGCAGACTACATCTTTGTTTGATTCCTCATCATGAACAGACTTGGTCTGCTACCTTTGGAAACTTTGTTTCTTTGAGTTGAACCTTCTACCTTTTCTATTCAGTTTTCTGAATCTTCTTATCATTAGAGCAAGCTCCTCATCGTCCATATCATCTCCTGAATCTGTATCATCAGAATCATCATTTGATTTTAATGCAATGAATTTCTTACCTCTTGGATCTTCGTCTTCATTAATTCGTTCCACTTCATAAGACCGAAGAGTTCCAATTAGCTCGTCGACGATAGAGGCATAATTCTTTGCGTCTCTCTTATTGAAGTCTTTATATGATTCCAATCCTTGGAGAGTCCACGCAAAGAGCTTGTTCACCTTTATGGGATCAGAAATTTTTTGTCCTTGGTTCTCAAGATCATTGACAATATCTGTAAAACGACTAAACATGTCAGTTATAGATTCTCCTGGTTTCATTTTGAAGGCTTCATATTGACCGAGAATAATGTTGATTCTGGTCTCATTCACTCGATCTGTTCCTTCATAGGTGATATCTAATCTATCCCATACTTCTTTTGCTGTGACACAAGAAGATATTCTGTTATATTCAGTTGGAGACAAGGCACAATATAAAGAGTAAATTGCTTTTGCATTGAGTGCTTGTCTCTTGTTTATCTCTTCCTGAGTCATTTCGCTGGTCTCAACAGTTTCTTTCCCTCTTTCAGAGGCTGATGTAGCAGTAGGAGTGATTCCTCTTTCCACAAGTCCCATTCCAGAGGATCCTTTGATCGTAGGAAAGCTTTCATCTTGTTCTTCCGCATGTTGTAATCCTTTCCATCAAAGTAGGGTGGTCTCGTATTGCTTTGCCCTTCCACCAGCCCTGGTGCTAGCATACTAGCCATGGATCTTTTACTCAAAGTAAAACACTTCAAATAAAGTAAGAACACGAGCTCTGATACCAATTGATATTGCTAGTACGAGTACCTAGAGGGGGGTGAATAGGTATATAAAAGATTTTTCTTGATTATTGCGCAATACTTAGACAGTTTAAGGATTTGCGATAAATAATAATCAACGTAAGACTAAGTAAAGGAAAGAAAGAATTGAACACGTGGTTTATAGTGGTTCGGCTTGATTCAAGCCTACGTACACTCTTCTGCACTGATAGCCAATTGGCTAGATTCCACTATTAACAAAGAGATGTTACAGTGTTGATCTTCCTTGATTTCTAGGTGTAGATGATTTACCACACTCACTCAAGGTATCACCAAGTATGGACACTCTCTGTGTATACGATTTTGCTCAGAATGAATCGACTAATAATCAAGATGCTTCAGACTCTGGAATTTCTCTATCGATCACGTACTCAAACAACTAGAACGTCTTCCTTTTTATACTCCTTTATGCCATCATACCCGTTGGCACTTTCCAAAGGAATTCCTCCAATCTACCCGTTGGACGGAATCAATCAAGAAGATCATTCGAGCTATTAAAGGAACCTGACGATAGCCCATCAATCATGTTCGCCCATACAATCAGGATCTTGGTTTCCAAGAATAGAACATTCCAAGAATATTTCGTCGACCATCGGATCTTCAATTGATCTTGATACGAACAAAAGAATCCGTTATATTTATCCAACCAAAAGATCTTCTCCAGAGGATAGGATTAAATCCTCAACCATATACTTCGGCTTTGGATTTCCTTCGTCACTGGATCAGAAAGACTGTCAATGAGAATAGTCTTGAGTCTTGAGTCTTAAGTCTTGAATCTTGACTTTTGAATCTTGAGTCTGGTAATCAGAAAGTCTTCGGACTTTAAACTAGACGATCTGCAGATGTCCAGACTAGACTGATAGAAACGTTTTGTCAGCTTCAAAATATTATGGAAAGATTTCTCCAACAACCCTGAGCCTTGCTGTGATTGGGCAAGGTGAGACTTGGTCGGATGAGGCTCAGCCTCGCCAAATTTAGGTGAGGTCGAGCCTCGCCCAACCACAACGAGGCTTAAAGGGGCCTCGCTAGTGGCTGACAAGGCTCACAGTGGCTAGGCAAGGCTCGCCTCGCTAGATCTAGGTGAGGTTGTGCCTCGCCCAGCCACGATGAGGCTCGTGGGAGCCTCCATAGCCATGGTGAGGCTTAAGGGGCCTCGCCGGTGACCGGCGAGCTCGAAGCAACCTTGTCGAGGGCATGTGAGGCTCTAACAAGGTTGTTAGGCCTCGTTTGGCCAGTCACTAGCCAATGTTGAGGTGGCGATCGACTAGGGGAAGAAGAGAGGAAGAGAAAAGAAAAAAAAAAGAAAGGGAAGAAAAGAAAAGAAAAGAAAAGAAAAGAAAAGCTTGATTCTTGATTATTGTTTCTTGAGTTGTTTCCAGGAACAAAAAACAATTTTTGTTTTTGTTTTTTATTTCTGTTCTAAATCTGTTCCGAGGAACAAAAGACTTGCCAAACATGTTTTTGTTCCATTTCTACTTCCGGGAATAAAAGAACAAAAATACCTATTTCTGAGAGCGTTACTAAACGCAACCCTATTTGATAATGAAATTTCATTTTATTTTATTTATTTCTAGAACAAATTTTTACTCCAAATTAAGTTTGGAAATTAGAAGTAACATTTTTTTACTTTGTTATTTCTAGAACAAAAATGAATAAAAACTCTTTTTTTCGCTTGCTCTTGCTACTAGTCCCCGCCGTTGCTTGTCGACTGTTTAGGGGAGAAAAATTTTGTGTTGTTATCAAAGGAAATTTTATTCTGAGAATATAAATTTTGTGTCGTTATTAAATTCGCTTTTTTGCTTAGAAGCTTGTCCATAAAATAAAAATAGAAAAATCAATTTTTGATTAGAAATTGATTTAAGAAAGAGAATGGTTATCATTCGCCCCTAAGAAATTAAGGACGGATCACATGAAACACTAGAGAGAAAAAGAGAGAACCTCTTCCTCGTCAGAACTTGGAGTTATGGAGACTGGAAGTTGAGAAGGCGAAGCAGCATTGGAGCAGAACGATGAAAACACGTCCGCTCCCTCTCCCTCACTTGTAAGTAGCATCGGTGAAAGATAAAAAGGCCTTCATTTGTACTGTACTTTTTGCCTTTTTCAAAGGGTCGTTCCATATAGCTAAGGAAATACAAAGAAAATTTCAGCAGGTCCACTTTTTCCCCAAAGTAACTTCCAAAGTGGTGATTATCTTTCGTCCAAAAAACAAAGTAGTGATTATTGCAAAAAGAAAAAGATTATGAATTAGTGACTTTGTCTTGATTGACCCTCTAGCTCATCGATGATACAGGTCTTTCGCCGGACAATTACCATGCTCGTGTGTGTGCGCCAGGTGCCATTATTTGTACCATAGGCGCATTTTCGTCCAAAGTTATTCAAATTCAATTTCAAAATTTTCGAATTTTAATCATAATTCTTTAAACTAAAATCCGGATCCCCTGCAATTCTCAAAGTTCCTCAAACTGCGTGTGAAGTTTGGCTCTCAAGTCTGAGAGCCTTTGAGGATGCAAATGAAAGGCGTGACGAGATTTTGCTTGTACGATCGGTTCGATTGCTTTGTGAAGAAGAAAGAGAGAGAAGGGCGAATGGAGAAATTACCTTCTCCTTTTGCTGCTTTGGAGGGTCAAATAATATGAACACACAATTTTTTTATTTTTTTTGCTGGGCAGTTTTATTGATCTACAGTACAAAGCAGAGTTAAATCTGCTAGAAGAGGAACCAAAATGCAGCAACAAGCCTCACTTTACAATCAACCTCCAGGCGCCACACGTCAAAGAGAGTCGAATCCGCCCGGATGGTCATCAGCCAGCCTTTTCCCATATAAGAAATATGGTGCCGTTCGGCTGGCGTACACACCTGCACCTTATGAAGAAGCTTGTGCTGTGCTTCACTTCCTCGTCCGTGCCAGTCTCGCAAACCTAACATAGTCATAAAGAGAGTCGAATTCGCCTGGATGCCATAACTTGCCAGGTCAAGGTCATCAGCCAAAATTTTTCCCACGCCAGAAATTCTAAGCTTTTCGGCTGGCACACGCTCCTGCAGCTTACGACGGAGGAACACATTCCAACTAATTCCCAAAAAATATAAATTTGTATCAAATTCAAACTAATAACTAATCCCAACATGGAAGTATTGAAAAAACTCATATAAGCAAAAAATCTCAAATATCCTTGATCATGAGACATATAATTGTCACTATAAAAAAGAACCAAAATTCCAACAATAGTAATTAATATTAACATAATAGAAGTAAATGGATCTATTAAGTGACCGGACTCTAAAGAAAAATCATTATTAATGGTCCAAGACCATACATATTGATAGATAAAACTTCTATTTATTTGCTGAATAGATGGATCTGCAGCTTATGACGAAGCTTGTCCTTCAATTCCTTGACTGTGTCAGACCTGCAAACGTGAAGAACAAAAGTCTCACCACTAGAGCTCTTGACAAATATCTGAAATGGAGCAAGGAGACACCAATTGTAAGACAGAGCCATCTGCGATGTTGTAACAAGCTAATGTCTTGTGATCCTCAAGAAGCTTTCCTTGATAGAGCATATGCGAAGTCATGACCTGCGTAGACATCAATGCTCCAGCTATGGCTTTGACATCACGCACAGTGCACCAAGATTTAGCGCCTAATGTGACTCTACGACTAGACATGTCGACAATAATTGACACATCATCTTTGGGATGGAAAACCAAATGAAATGTGGTCTTTGGCAGCAAGTCGAGTGAGGCGAGGGTCATATCCTCCGCAAGCACCTTTCCACCAAATACCAAAGCGAACTCATCAGGCCGTATCCCTTCCTTGGTTTGAATCATCAATTTAACATTTTGAATGGTATCTAGTTGCCTCGCTTCGACCAGCAAGTTTTTCTGGGTCAAAGAAATCTCAACCTTTATTATAATCCTAGTCGAGTCCTGAAGGATGAGATGGAGCGTGGAGTCACCGTGGATGCCATAATCAACTAGTCTTTTTCCATCTTCGAGATGATCTCCTCCGAAAAAAAGCAGCTGACTATGTTCATCGATTTGTTCCTTGTCTTGAATCGATGCTTTGATATGTTTCACGGTCGAATCTCTCCTAGCTTTCAAGGCTGTTGTCTTGATGATCTTCAAGTACAGATTCACCTAAGCAACAAAAAAAAGGCAAATGGGTTCCGAAGATGGCGACAAACTAAAAATCGAATCAACATCCATAGAATGAACAAAGTTGACAAAATCTGAGAGAGTATCTGTTCTGAACAGCAAGTCGATCACAAAGCCCCTATACTTTTTCCAAGTATTTAATTAGCCACTGCCTTGAAATTAGAAATTCAGCAAGCAAAATCTCAAATGGAACGGTAACATAAAAAAAAAAAAAAAAAAAAAATACTGACCGCACTGATTTTCCTGTTTCAACAAGGCATTTCACTTAAAAATGGTTCTTTTCCACTACATTTTCTTGCCTTCTCTAGCTTACCTCGTTCGATCCGACCAAGTTCAGAAAATATGGGAAAAACACGACATAAGAACCCAAAGAGAGAAAGAACCTCTTCTTCGTCAGAATTTGTAGGCACAGATTGTGGAAGTTCGGAAGGCGAATTACCCATCGGAGCAGAAAGATGAAAACACGTCCACTCCCTCTCCCTCACTTGTAAGTAGTAACGGTGAAAGATAATAAGCCTTTATTTATACTGTATTTTTGCCTAATTCTCTAAAAATGCCCTAAACTTTAAGTCCACTTTCAATTTTGTGGCGAACTTTTCTTTACTGAAATTTCAAGTTTAGCTACCCTAAATTTTCTTTTGTCTAAAAACATCACTAACTTTTAATTTATTCTCAAATTTACTCAGTGGTCCAATCCCAACTTGACGTAACATTTCCGCATCAATAATAAATTTACATCGATGAAAAATTATCTTTAAAATAAAACTGTTCTAGAATATGTAAATTGGCGATGGCTACTAATAGGGGTAGATTTAAGATTAGAGTAAAAAATGGTGATTTTTCTTTTCAACAAAAAAAGTTTGTGGTAGATTTGATATTAGACCTAAAGTTTGTGATTTTTTTTTGAAGAAAAAAAGAGGTTCACTTCAAAATTAAGACTAGATCTAAAGTTTGGCCCTTCTTTTAGGGAATTAGGCCTTTGCCTTTTTCAAAGGGTCGTTTCATAAAACTAAGAAAATACAAAGAAAATTTCAGCAAGTCCACTTTTTCACTTTAAAAATGGTGATTATCTTTTGTTAAAAAAGAAAAAGAAAAAGAAAAAGAAAGGTGGTGACTTCCAAAGTAACTTTTATGGTGTTTTATATCTCCAAGAATATACCAGCCTTTCCCCGGACAATTACCACATGCGTGTGTCAGTCTATCAGGTACCATTCTTCACACCATGGACAGGGGCACTTTCGTCCAAAATCATTCACACTCAATTTCTAAATTTTAGAAATTTAATCATAATTCTCAAAATCTTTAAACTAAAATCTGGATCCCCCGATTCTCAAACTTCTAAGGCCCTGTTTAGTTTAGCTTTCCTAATGAGCTTTGAGCCTCCAAAGCCCCTTGGAGAAATTTTTTTGTATTTGACAACCATTTTCAAAAGTTACTTGAGCAAATATCAGCATTCCTAATACTGAAACCCCAACACAGCTCTGGACCAGTTTTGAGTATTAGGCATTTCGAAAATGCAAGTCACTGTTCAGCACCGTTATTGTTCATCTTCTTCCCCTTCTTTCTGTTCATCTTCATCTTCCCCGCCGCCTGAGAGTTCGGCTTCTCCGATAGCCGCCATCGTCGTGTGGGGGTCGCGCATCCCAATGACCACCACCCGAGGTGGCGCGACCTTGCGACTCAGGCGGCGTCGCTTGGCGCGCGAGACCAAGCGACACCGCCTGAGGTCGAGACCTGAGGCCGCCAAATCTGGCCATCCGGTGGTTGGCTGGCAATTGGTTGGCCGCCGGAATTTGATTTTCAGACTTACAAAAAAAAAAGCAAAAGCTAATTACAAATGTGAATTTTGCCAAACGGTGTTTATGCTAAGTTATTTTTCAATACTATAATTTACCAAGTGGTGTAACATTTCCGAAAATCCCTTTACCTCAAAGGCATTTGTATTTTCCCAATGGTATTTCCCTAAGCCGAACCAAATGGGCCTTAAGTCCGAGAGCCTTTGAGGATGCAAATGGAAGGCGTGATGGGTTTTGCTTGTACGATCGGTTCGATTACCTCGTGAAGAAGATAGAGAGGGAGGGCGCGAATGGAGAAGTCGCCTACTCCTTTTGCTTCTTGCTTTGTCACTGCTTTTGCTGCTTTGGAGGGCCAGATCATCCGAACACAAAAAAGGAAAAAGGAGAACAAAAAAAAAAAAAAAAAAAAAAAGGAGCTAAAAAGAGACTTTGCTGGGCACTTTTATTGATCCAATGTACAAAGCAGAGTTAAATCTGTTAGAAGGGTAACCAAAATGCAACAACAAGCCTCACTTTACAATCAATCTCCAAGGGCCACACATCTCCACATAATGTGGAGATGCCAGGGAGATGCCAGGTTTCACTAATCTTCAAGTCTCTTAGCCCATACAGAACATTAAGATGGATCTTAGAGAAAATAGTATTGCTAGAAAACAAAAAGCTACTGCCATGCAACACATCAAGTCACTAGTTTAAACCTCATATTTGAGATGGATTTGCCTTTCCAAGTACTACATGCCCATTTCGACTCCGCGTCCCAGCTGAAACCAACTCGAGTAACTCCACACTTGGCATCAACTTTTAGCAACGGCGCATTCCATGAACAGATGATTTCTGGATTCGAGATAGGCATACCTGATTTGGTTAGAGTTCATTTAATATAGCAAGCTAACAGATGAAACTATGCTTTGGAATGTTTGGAGTCGGCCACATTTTTGTGCCATGCCTTTTACCTGACAATTTATTTGAAGAAGCTGCCTTCCAAACCACCTCATCAGCCTGCCATGGATGAGAATAGACAGCACCACATAGCGCAGATAGGATCACTGCCAAATCCTCTGATCTTGCAATTGGCCATACCCAGTCTCCATCTTTGGCTTGCAGTGAAACCATCTAGCGGAAAACTTTTTCAGAAATGGCCCCATAAAGATGTAGTGGATCAAACCAGGAGAAGATGCTCTTACCATCACAAATAGCATACCAAGGGCTTTATCTCTGGGGGAAAATTACTAAAAAATCATAAACCTATTTCAATTTATCCAATTTAGTCTTAAACTTTTGACAATTTGTCAATGTAGTCATTTTGACTAATTTTAACTAAAAATTGTTAATGTAAATACTTTTCATCCCATGTGGTACGGTTGGCATTGATGTGAACATTATTTGTAATTTCTTTAAATAAAAAATTGATTTTTTATTATCATTTTTAATCTCCCATACCAGAGTTGTTTAGTGATACTCAGGCTAGACAATGGCAAGTTGGCCGAGCTTCTATTGCCGACTGATTCTTCGATAGTAGCTGGATCGCCTTGGTGTTTTCTCGACATAATCGTACGTGTGAGTTTGGCGTGACAGAATTTTCTGAGTTTCTTGGAAGAAGTACACCTCAAGTGCCAAAACTTGTCACAGAGGGACACTTAAGTACCAAAAGTTAGGAAAATAATATTTAAGTACCAAAATCGGAGCAAAATGGATCATTTAAGTGTAATTTCGGCCAAAATACCGACGTGGTAAAAAATTAATATAAAAATTAGTTAAATTAAATTTAAAACTAAATTTATTTAAAATATTTAAAAATAAAATAAAAAAAATTAAAAATTAAAAAAAAAAAAGAGGTAGGCAACTAAGGGCCGAGCCCTTGCTGCCGTTGCCTCCCCTCCACCGCCAGAAGTGCCGGCGATGGAGGGGGGGTCGGTTGGGGTCCCTGGGCCATGGCCAGGGGCCGACGACCTCGGCTGATCGGCGATGAGGGCCCGCGAGCTCTCGCCCCAGATTTGGGCGAGGGTTGGCGGCCCTCGCCCAGCTAGGCCAAGGGCCGCTGACCGCTAGTCGTTGGGACCCTAGCGGGCGGCTACCCTTGGCTCGGCTAGGCGAGGGCCACTGACCCTCGCCGAAGCTGGGCGAGGGCCACGACCCTCGCCCAAGATCGAGGTGAGGGTTTGTGGGCCCTCACCGTCGGTCGGTCGGGGTCATTGGCCCTTGGCTAGGGCCCGGCGATCCTGGTTGACCCCTCCCCTCCGTCGCTGGCCCTTCCGGCGGCGGCGGGGAGGCGGTGGCAGCAAGGGCTTAGCCCTCAGCAGCTTGCCTTTTTTTTTAATAAATATTTTTACTTTATTTTAAAATATTTTAAATAAATTTAGTTTTAAATTTAATTTAATTAATTTTTTTACCACGTCGCACTAAAATGCCGTCGTTTTTGTATTGTCTAGCCACGTTAATGTGCAAAACGATATCGTTTTGCACTTACTTTGCCAAAAAATCGCCACGTTGGCATTTTGGTCGAAGTGGCACTTAAGTGATCAATTTTGCTCTGATTTTGGCACTTAAGTGTCACTTTCATAACTTTTGGCACTTTAAGTGTCTCTTCGTGCCAAGTTTTGGCACTTGGGATGTACTTTGTTCAAGTTTCTTCTTATTTGGAATGGTTAACCAACCTTCTTAACGCTTCCCCCTTTATACATAACTGAAGCTCCGAAGCCATCCTAGAACAACTGCCCGTTCTCAGAGGGAATGCCGACGAAAGTGAAGGGCCTCCTCAAAGGCCTGAGATATATTTCGCATATATTTGGTGCGTGCTGACTTCGTTTCCCTTTCCATTTCAAGTCGGTGAATATGAGTTAAGTAGTATGTCGACAGTAACCATTGGTCGGAGAGAAAATGTTTATCGCCTGCTGGTTATCATGTTAGCAGTAGAGCAAGCCGTATCTAATCCAATCCCCCTCCGTTTGAAGTCACATAATGAGAGAATTACTATCGCATGAATTGCGAGGGAACTCAATGTTTTTAGAGGCATTTAACGGAAAAGAACACTGATTATCATGCTTGTTAAGCACTCGACAACCGATGATATGCATACATTGAAACTGATAAAGAGTTTGCATTTTGAATCGGCGTAGACAATGAAAAGGAGCAAGAATTGCAGATCGGGTTTCCCACGGATGTAAAGCACATTGCTCACATCGGATGGGAAGGCCCCTCCTCCAACGCCCAGAGTTGGGTACGGTCATTGCTCAACCTCCTCATTCACCACCTCCATTTTTCTGGGCATCACAAAGTCGAATGGTCAGATGATCAGTTTGAGAATATGCAAAGCGTGATTAGACAATTATATGCAGATTTAACTTATGGAGACTCGAATACATTTTGCATTCTAATGATATCCCAAAACCAGCTTCCATTTCGCACCGTATCGCTTCTTGATGATTTACCGAGAAAAACAAGGATGATCCGTCAAATAAGGAGGACATTGAAAGAAATAGCATTGAGATCACTTTCCTGAAGTCCTTGTCGTAATGATCGTTTCTAACGCATGATCGTGAAAATAAGCATATGGCTAATACTTTGAATCCTAATGCAGATGCACAAGTTCGATTCGACTCCGCAGCTCACGTTGCAGCCAGTTGATCCTTTGGAAGACGCCACGACCCTTCCATCCAATCGCCATCAAAAGATTGATTCCCACTTTTCGTCCTACAAAAATGCATTTAGAGTATGAAAGGGCTAGTAATAACACCTAGAGGGGGGGTGAATAGGTGTAAACAAAAATTCTCGCAAGATTCAGAAGTAATAATTGCTTATAGAAAATCACAGACGAATTTAGACTTTAACAGTTTCAAACTTGAACAGATAAATAGAGCTACGAATCTAAATAAAGGAGTTGAGGGAAGGGAATTAAGAACACATGATTTATAGTGGTTCGGCTTAGATCAAGCCTACGTTCACTCTCCTGTGTTGACAGCTTATTGACTGGATTTCACTAAGAATTCAAAATAGATTTTACAACTTGATGATCTCGACTTCATAGTGAAGAGTCTCTACTGGTCTCTTACAAAGTCTCACTATGAGTTTATCTCTTTTGTAAACAACTTTGAGCTCAGTGAAATAGCAAGGAACTAGGAAGCTTCAGATTTTGAAATTTTTCTCTCACGCACTCTGTCGAACAATTAGAGAGTCTGCTTTAAATACTCCTTTATGCCTTCACAACCGTTAGCACTTTCCAAAGGAATTCTTCTAATTTACCCGTTGGACAAAATCAATTAAGGAGATCTCGAGTTGTTTGAAGATTTGTGATGAAAGCCTGTCAATCATGTTCGCTCATACAATCAGGATATTGGTTTCCATAAGTAAAACATTCCAAGTTTGCTTGCATTCCAAAAGATTTGATTATCGAAATTGATTCCAATAAAGATAGTTAATCATATAGGTGCTATATCCAGCCATAAGGTCATCCGTGAGCCATACGAAATGAATCCTTAAAGAAATAAAGATAATCTCACATCTGGATAAGTCTTCATTCTTCAGTCTGGAAACTGTCAGTGAGGGCAGACTTTGAACCTAAAGTCTAGCGGTCTTCATACTTTGATACTAGAGTCTGGAAGTCTTTAAACTAGACTTTCTGGAAATGTTTTGTCAACTTTAAAATAGTAAAGGAGTTTTCTCCAAAAATCTCCTCATTTTTAATAGTGACAAAACTTCCTTGTAGATTTAAGAACTTTTATCTTGCAAAACAACTTTTAGGCAATACATAATATTTTATAAAACTAAGTTGATTATGACCTGGAAAGTATCGATTTTGCAACCACGGAAAACATGTTAATCTTGAAAAGATAAGACAATTAACTATCCAACCACAATCAGTATTACCAAAGTAAGTTACTGCAGACGTCAAAAAGTCCAACAAATCCAACAAAGTTCAAGAATCAAAACGAAAAACCGATAGTCAAATCATAATAAAGTCAAATCTGCATACATTCTCCCCCTTTTTGTCAACAGCAAAAAGTGGAGAAAAATAATAAGAGTTTGATGAAATCAAGACTGTTAGGGATGCGAACGAGCTATAAATCCCCCATAGACTTCATAGTCTCCTCCTGCTTCCTCAAAGTCTCCTTCAACTACTCAATATCCTTACCCTTGGCATTCTCTTGAACTTGAAGTTTAAGGGCTTGTACTTGTTCATGTAGAGAGTCTGAAGTAGACTTTAAAGCTGTTTTGAGGTTCTTGATCTCAAACTCTATTGCATATTGCTGTCCCTTCAACTCCACAAGGACCTCTAGCAGTCTCTGAAAGTCCACTGTTGGTTCTGTTTGGGCACTAAGTCCAACCAAATCAATTTTAGGGGAGTTGAGATGAGAGGGAACATTAGCAGGTTGATCACCCAGACTTGGAGAGGATGGCTCAACATTAGCTTCAGGATATTGAGATGCATAGACATCCTTTGGATCTGCTGGACATTTGCTCACATCATCACTTGTAAAACAGGTGAAGAAGATGTACCTATGTTTTCAGCAGCCCCCCTGTCTTTGTGGTTACAGGTGGAGAAGAAAAATCTTCTTCTTGTTCTTTCTCAGCTCCTAAGTGATGTGCTTTTTCTCTTGCAGTTCCACTCAGAGTCTTCTCAGAATCATCTGACAAAGATACTACAAATGTTGGCTCAAAAGAGTCATCTTGACCCTCTTCTTTTGATTCTGCTTCTCTTCTTTCTCTTTCTTCTTCTCTTTCTTCTCTTGTTCTTGCACTTCCTTCTCTTCTCTCTTCTCTTCCTTCATTGCTCAGCTTTGTCTCTTTTCGTCCTTTTTCCTCTCTGTTCTGCGGCTGCTCAAAACTAACAAAGCTCTGTAGATTTTTCAAGGCAAATGCGGAAAGTTTGAGATAATCCTAATCTTCATCGTCCTATAAGATAATGACTCTCCTCTTCTTGATAGGTGCACTCATAGGCTCCTTGCCTTTTCTCTTTTTCGCAACAGAGTCTTGTTTTGTTTTGGTTGGGGACTTCTCCTTTAAGCACTTTAATGCTTTATTCAGCTCCTTCAGTCTCATCTTTGAAACCATCTTCAAACCTATCTCCATAGGAGCAATGGTTTTGACACAAAGAGATGCTAGAAACTGAATGTGAAAGTGTCGAAACAATTTGGTAACCAGTGCGGAGTAAGAAACTTGTCCCTTGTCCTTCACAATAGTCCTATACATGTGCATTAGGATTGTGTGTGGCAGCGAGAACTTCATCCCATTGTTGATGGCAAACATCAGCTTTGCCTCAGAGCGAGATACATCTGTCTTGGAGGTTGACTTGGGTCGGATACAATTGATTACAACCTTATGCAACAAGATGTTGGAGGCAGATATTCTGGAATATGAAATTCCTCCTTCGGCAAGTTTGTCCCGAACAAGAGACACTGTTGCATGACCAACAGACACGTTTATTGGTTGGAAACTCCCTCTTTCCACATCAATGACATCCGCCAAAGTGTCCACATCCACCACAAAGTTTTTTTCCCTTACCGTAAAACAAAATCTATTCGCGTCTAGAAAAAACATATTCGAATAGAAATAAGCAGTTAATTCAAGGTAAGCAACAAAAGTTTCATAACAGAATCTTTCAAGTTGAAGGAAAGCGAACTTTTCCCTCAGATTCACCTTCAAAGAATCCAAGAAATCAAAATCCACAGTTCCAGGGTTCATCACCCCTCTCTTCTGCAATTTTGAATAAGTCTTTTTGTGGTCCTTAGAACGAAACACAATCGTTTCCTCACCATGTACAGTAGCCACAATGCCCATCCTAGGCTGAAAATTCGCATACATTCTCTCATCATCATCCTTCACCTCAGGCTAATTAAAAGAATTGAACCGCGGATCACTTGGAAAGTTAGCAAAAGTCTTGTCTGCCAAACTTTCAAGTGCAATGCCTAACATTTCTATTGATCGTAGAAACATGGTCTCGTTCTTGTATCCTCTCTCTCGCAGAAACTCATCAATAAACATCATCGCAGTACCACTCTCCTTTAACTGAGTGTAGAGTTTAAAGAGAAATTGGGGTTTTAAAGTTCTTACGGGTTCAACATCCACGATCTCTTCTTCTGTTTGTTGGCGCAGAGGATCTTGAGTCGCACGTTGACGCTATTGAGAATGTTGTTGTTGTTGCTGTTGAGGGAAGTTTTCTTCCTCAGTTAAGTCAAAGTGAGTAGGACCCTCTAGCATGTGCTGTGGTCCCCTATTAGTGATTCGAGACAATTTCCTTTGTAAACACATCTTTGCAGTCGAAGAGGATTTCTCAAACTCATTCGGTTGAAAAATATGAAAACTTGTAGAGTAAACTTGAGAGAAAAAATGAGAGAGTAGGAATTCTGTATTCTAGGGTTTGTGAAAACGTAAATGGAGAAAAAGGATTTCGACGGTATATATAGCAAATGAAACAAGGTATACGAACAAATCACAAAGGAAAAAATAAACTGCCTTTTTCGAAAATAAAAACTACCAGAATTTCAAAAATTCGAAAGAGATAATTTCTAAAAATAAAATAGGCAAATAACTATTCAAATGACAATTATACTTGTTCAAAATTTTTATACTAAAAATTAAATTACCTGCATTGAGGAAATATTGACTTACAGATATAATTTCTGGATATTATGAGTCTGATCACCTTCAGACTTTAACCAATAGAAGATATAATATTTAGTTCGGTGCGAATAGACTCAAATAGACTTTTCTCCAGTGACTTCGTAAAAATTTCTGCCAACTGATTGTTTGGGTCAATGAACTGAATTATAACTTCTTCATTCTGAACATGATCTCTTATAAAATGATGTTGAATTTCTATATGTTTTGCCCTTAAATGAAGAATTTGATTCTTCGTGAGATTAATGGCACTAATGTTGTCGCATTTGAT
Organism: Eucalyptus paniculata subsp. matutina; assembly: GCA_017140255.1. Taxonomy (NCBI): domain Eukaryota; kingdom Viridiplantae; phylum Streptophyta; class Magnoliopsida; order Myrtales; family Myrtaceae; genus Eucalyptus; species Eucalyptus paniculata. The sequence goes on along the minus strand of CM029442.1, from coordinate 31,710,203 downwards.
CTCGGTGCACGATTCTTCAATTCTAAAGTCTCTTAGTTGTTACTTTATCCACAAAATTTGAGAATAGAAACTTCCAAGAGCCACATACTCTGCTTCATTGAGAACCAAGACACTAACTTGTTGCCCAGCAATTGACAAGTACCAGAAGTACTTTTTCTATCAACTCTACAACCTGCTAAATTTACATCTGAATATCCAAGAAGAGTAAAGTCTCGTTCTTTGGGATACCACAGACCTAGCTTTGGAGTAGTTGTAATGTATTTGATGATGCGTTTTGCAGCACTTAAATGAGATTCTTTGGGATTTGATTGGAATTTAGCACAAATACAAACACTAAACAAAATGTCAGGTCTAGATGCAATAAGGTAAAGAAGCGAACCAATAATGCTCATGTAAAGCTTCTGGTCTACATTCTTTCCTCTTTCATCTTTGTCTAGCTTCAAAGAACTTGACATTGGTATTTCTGTCTTTTTGCAATTCTCCAATCTGAACTTCTTGATGAGATCTTTTGCATACTTTTCTTGATGAATAAAGATACATTTCTTTGATTATTTAACTTGCAATCCCAGAAAGAAAGTTAATTCACTCATCATACTCATTTCGAATTCATCCTGCATACATCTAGAGAATTTCTTGCATAGATTTTCATTAGGAGATCCAAAGATAATATCATCAACATAAATTTGAACCAGTAGAAAATCTTTACACTCTCTTTTTATGAATAAAGTAGTATCTACCTTTCCTTTAGCAAAACCTTTTTGGGTTAAAAATTTACTTAACCTTTCATACTAGGCTCGAGGTGCCTACTTCAGTCCATACAAGGCATTTTTCAGTCTAAAAATTGAGTCTGGCTTTTTTGGATCTTCAAAACCAGGTGGTTGTTCCACATAGACTTCTTTTTGGATAAATTTATTTAGGAACACACTTTTTACATACATCTGGAATAACCTAAAATTTTCATAGCAAGCAAAAGCAAGTAATAATCTAATTGCTTATAACCTCACTACTGGTGCATAGGTCTCATCATAATCTATCCCTTCTTCTTGCGTATATCCTTTGGCCACGAGTCTTGCTTTGTTCCTGACCACTTTTCTTTTCTCGTCCACATTGGTCCTGAAAAACCCATTTAGTCCTTATAATAGACTTACCTTTAGGTTTAGGAATTAGCTCCCAAACATCATTGATGCTGAACTATCTGAGCTATTCTTGCATAACTTTGATCCAGCTTTCATCAGATAGGGTTTCTTCTACACTTTTGGGTTCTATTTTAGAAATAAGTGCTAAAGCACTAAACTCTTCTCGCCTTTTGGATCTGGTGCGAATTCCTTCATCAATGTTGCCAATGATGAGTTCTTTGGGATGGCTTGACTTATGCTTCCAGTTGCTAGTTGGTCTGAGAGTCTGCTAATCTTCTGCTTTAGTTGAATCTTCTAGTTCTGCTTGATGTTGATCTTTAGAAGTCTGAACCACTTTGTCAGAATTAGACTTTGTATAGTCTGGAGCAGGCTCAGATTCTTCAAATTAAGTCTGATCCAGTTGATTCTGCATAATGTCTTGAAACTTGACATTCATAGATTCTTCCACAGATTGAGTCTTCTTATTGAAAACTCTATATACTTTGCTTAAGATTGAGTAGCCAAGGAAAATTCTTCATCTAATCTTTCTTCAAACTTCCCAGTTCGATCATTTGCATTTTTCATAACATAACACTTACAATCGAACACATGAAAGTAAGAAACATTTGGTTTCTTCCATTTATACACTTCATAAGGAGTTTTCTCTAGAATATGCCTTAAGAATACTTTATTAATGATATAGCAAGCTGTAAAAATTGCTTTAGCCCAAAATCGAGAGGGAATTTTACTCTCAATTAAGAGGGTTCTGGCCATCTCTTGTAAGTATTTGTTCTTTCTTTCCACAATCCCATTTTGTTTTGAAGTGTATGGAGAAGAGAAAATATGCTGGAAACCAGATTCATCATAGAATTTCACAAAGTCTTGATTTTTAAACTCACCTCCGTGGTCTGTACGTACGCTTGAAATATCATATCTTTTTTTCATTCTGAACTTTCTTGGCAAACTTTGAGAAGTGAGAGAAGGCTTCAAACTTATTTGCCAGAAAGTAAACCCAAGTAAAGAGAGAGTAATCATCCACGATTACTATATAGTATGCTTTGAGTTCTAGTTGGTTCAAAGAGGTCCATATGCAGAAGCTACAAAGCTCGATTAGTAAAAACTTGATTTACAAGTTTAAAGGAACTTCTAACCTGTTTTTCCAAAACACAAGGAGTGCATAATTCAGACTTTTGATAAGCCAGGTTGGGGAGACCTCGAACAAGTTTCTTGGATGAAATCTTGGCAATTTGCTTCATGTTGACATGACCAAGCTTTCGATGTCAAAGATTTGCTTCATCTTCAATACATATAAGACACTGAGAACTAACTGGTTTTATATCGAGAATGTAAATGTTCCCATGTCTTCGCCCAATAAAGGATCGAGAGAAATCTTTACTTGTTCCCGAACAGATGCCTTCTTGGAAATTAATTTTGAATCAAGTATTAAAAAGTTGACTTATACTGAGTAGATTGTAATTCAGTCCTTTTATCAAGGAGACATTGTTGATAATCAAGTTTCCAATTTTCACGGTTCCACATTCAACAATTCTTCCTTTGCTGTTCCTACCAAATAAAACTTTTCCACAATTTATTTGAACAAGTTTAATAAAACAACTTGAATCTCCTATCATGTGTCTCGAACAACCACTATCCAAATATCATTTAATATTCTTCTTGATAGTGACCTCAACTTATTTGTTTGAGTCTGAATCAAAATCTGTTCCAAAGTCTGAGTCTGACTCTGAATTTGCTATTAGCCAAATGTTGGCATATTCTTCATCACTTTCCTTGCATTCAGTGTCACTCCATGTTTCTGACTTCTCAGTTCTTTCTTTTTTTTTTTCTTCAACAAATGATAGTTAGGTCTAATATGCCTCTTTTTCTTGCATTCGAAGCATATTACATCTTTGCTGATCTCGTTGTCCTCAGTCCATCTCTTCTGGAAATTTTGCGTGCTATGCTTTTTCCAATTGAATCTTCTTCCATTTCTATTCAATCTCGTGAACTTCTTAATCATAAGCGCCAGTTCTTCATCGTCCATTTCATCTTATGAATCTATATGATTAGAATTATCGTTAGATTTTAGAGCAATTGACTTTTTACCTTTGGGATCTTCTTCCTCATTGATCTGCTCCACTTCATATGATTGAAGTGTGCCAACAAGTTCATTTATTGAAAGAGGCATGATCCTCTGGGTTTCTCTAATTGAAGTCTTCACGTGATTCCAATCTTTGGAGAGTCCACACAACAATTTATTGACCTTCATTGGTCTTGAGATTGGTTGTCCTTGATATGCCAGGCCGTTTACAATCTCTATGAAGCGACTAATATATCAATGATAGATTCTCCAGGCTTCATTTTGAAGGCTTCATACTGTCCGAGTAGAATATTGATTTTTGTTTCCTTTACTCGATCAGTTCCTTTATAGGTAACGTGCAATCTGTCCCAAACTTCTTTCGCTGTTTCACAGGAAGAAATTCGATTATACTTAGTAGGAGATAAAGCACAGTATAAAGAGTATATAGCTTTAACATCAAGAGCTTGTCCTTGGTTAATTATTCTTGTATCATTTCGACATCATCTACAGCTTCCTTTCCTCTTTCTAAGGTTGATGTAACTTTGGGATTGATCCATTTTTCTACTACATCTCATTCCAGGGGATCTTTCGATCTCAGGAACGCCTTTATCTTGTTTTTCCTCACATTGTTTTCCTTCCCATCAAAGTAAGGAGGTCTGGTGTTGCTTTGGCCTTCAACCAAACCTGGAGCTAAAATACTAGCTATAGATCTTTAACTTAGAAGTAAAAACACTTCAGTAAAATGAGTACACAAGCTCTGATACCAATTGAAAGGGCTAGTAATAACACCTAGAATGGGTGAATAGGTGTAAGCAAAAATTCTCGCAAGATTCAGAAGTAATAATTGCTTATAGAAAATCATAGACGAATTCAGACTTTAACAATTTCAAACTTGAACAGATAAATAGAGCTACGAATCTAAATAAAGGAATTGATGGAAGTGAATTAAGAACATAAGGTTTATAGTGGTTTGGCTTAAATCAAGCCTACGTCCATTCTCCTCGCTGACAGCCTATTGGCTGAATTCCACTAAGAATTCAAAAGAGATTTTACAATTTGATGATCTCGACTTCACAGTGAAGAGTCTCTACTGGTCTCTCACAAAGTCTCACTATGAGTTTCTCTCTTTTGTAAACAACTTTGAGCTCAGTGAAATAGCAAGGAATTAGGAAGCTTCAGATTTTGAAAATTTTCTTTCACGCACTCTGTCGAACAACTAGAGAGTTCACCTTGAATACTCCTTCATGCCTTTACAACCGTTAGCACTTTTCAAAGGAATTCTTCCAATCTACCCGTTGGACACAATCAATCAAGGAGATCTTGAGTCGTTTGAAGATTTGTGATGAAAGCCCGTCAATCATATTCACCCATACAATCAGGATCTTGGTTTCCATAAGTAGAACCTTCCAAGTTTGCTTGCCTTCTAAAAGATTTGATTATTGGAATTGATTCCAATAAAGATAGTTAATCATATGGGTGCTATATCCAGCCATAAGGTCATCCGTGAGCCATGCGAAATGAATTCTTGAAGAAATAAAGATAATCTTGCATGTGGATAAGTTTTCATTCTTCAGTCTGGAAATTGTCAGCGATGGCAAACTTTGAACCTAAAGTCTGGCGGTCTTCAGACTTTGATACTAGAGTTTGGAAGTCTTCAGACTAGACTTTCTAGAAATGTTTTGTCAACTTCAAAATAGTAAATGAGTTTTCTCCAACAGAGTCACCGAAATATCATTCATTGTCAACACATTTAGCGCGATAACAATGATCTTGTTCTCTATGTGCAAACATGTTGTTGTAGTAGATATGAAGCAAACCGGGGCAGGAAGCCCAAACAACCTCTTGTGAAACATTAAGGATGCACGGTACTCGCTGAGATGCCTACTATCTAAAGGCTTTGGCTCACCTTAGAGCTCACCTTCCAAGCGTGCCTCTAGTGCAACGAAGCATCTGAGGCGGCACCGCAAATCAGCCTCGTCCATTGATGGCCCAACTCAAGAATCATTGCGCCCCGCCCAACATTCTAGAAGAAACCAGAATTTGGGTCTTGGAGTAGAGACACCCTCACACGATGCCGCCATGGTGTCAAAGCAATCGCGGAGGAGGAAATCAAAGGGTTCATCTGGCAGTGGGTCGACAAGGACGTTGCGATCAAAAGGGCAAAGTCCTTCGAACGATGCATCCTCGTTGACAGAGCATGGGTCAGGGTCCGAACATGGACAAGGACTAAAGAAGATTCAGAGTCATCTCAGCACAGTTACCGAAGTGTCCGAAGAAGGGAAAGGGTGAGAAGTGATTAGTGATTAGTGTACATGCAAATTGTAAAGAGTTGAACAAAATCTTCTGAAACCAGTTTGTCTCTCTTGCTGAGTTTCTTGTTCTAAGGACATTTTTCTGCTAACAAATTTGGGTCAATGGAAGATGGATACTTTCGTAGTGTCACAAAGACCGCAACACCGCGGCTCACTTAATGAAAGACTTGTAGACTCAGACTTGCATCAGGCAGGTAAACCAGTAAACCCAAGGAGTTGCTTTCGAAATAGATGGTTTACAGAGATGAAAAGGCTTCTAAACACATAATGCAAGTGCATACAAATGATAACCGACCATCTGCCCGCAAAAGATTTCCTGACTCATCGTCTAACCACTTTTGTCGTGGGTGGATAATGATATGCGAAATCATATACAAGAAAACCTTCATGTGCTCAAACGTTTGCTCGCATAGATCGACTCCAGAAATTCTTAGCAACCACGGAACAACTACTAAATTGAAAAATCAGACCTACCTCCGAGTTCCCTCTGGTGCTGCTGATCAAAAGCAGAAGTGTTCCAGGGTGCTTCTACTGTATGTCTAAGATCAAGCTTTCAACAAACAACATTCATTAAACAGAATAACCAGCAGTATAATGTACTGCTGTGATTTTACGATGTCCAGATATTCAATGCAAGGAAGCAGAGATATACACTGGACCTTCATCGCACATGATTTACTTATGACATACCAAGAAAATTAACATCTATTGTATAAATGTCAGACACTAATTTCCCGCTTTCTCTCCAAAATATGATGCTGATCACTGAGTAGTTACAAACTCTAGGCATTCCAATTCCTAGGAAGTGAGATAATCTCAAGAAGAGTCGAATTCTCCTCGACGCTGTAACTCACCAGCTAGCATTTTTCCCACATAAGAAATATGGTGCCATTCGACTGGCACAGGCAACTGCAGCTTATGACGAAGCTTGTTCTTCACTTCCTTGGCCGTGTGAGACCTGTAAACCTGAAGAACAACAGTCTTACCTTTACGGCTCTTGACAATACCTGAAATGGAGCATAGGAGACACCATTTGTAAGAAAAAGCCATCCGCAGTGTTGTAACAAGTAAGGTCTTATGATCCTCAAGAAGCTTTCCATGACCTGCGCAGACATCAATGCTCCAACTATGGCTTTGACATCACGCACAGTGTCCCAAGATGATGGATTTATGAGATGGGCTTAAGGCCCATCCGCTCAAGTTGGGCCCAAAAAGGCCCGGCCCACGGGAATAGGGCCCGTGGAGGGGGAAGGTATAAAAGGGAGGAGAGAGAGGGAGATCACACCGGTTGGAAAAACAGACGTACGTATGTTTTTCTCCCGCGCACTTTCTCTCTCTCCAAAAAGACAAAAAGGAACTCTAAGGCAAACGGCACTGTCTTCCCTTCAATTGACATCATCGGGCCAGAATTTCTTCCTCTTCTTCAGCGTTGGTGTTTAATCTGTGGCTAACAAGGTACGCTCGAATCCGTGGTGTGCTTTACGATCGGTGATGCGTGTTTTCCCGGGCTTCGTCTTCCGCATTGATTTAGGGGTTCGATTCGGTGTCGAATCCGGTTTTCGGGGATCCGTTATTCCCAACATTGGTATCAGAGCCCTAGTTCACGTTTTTCCCGATCAATTCTGATGTTTTTGATTGATTTTTCGCGAAATCACTTCGGCCGTACGGAACCGGGCGAAAATCCCGACACCCGAGCGCTTTTCGGCATTTTTTCTGAGTTTTCGTAAGTCGAAATAAAATTCTGAAGACACTGGGAGAAGCGCGACGTCGAGACGAGTCCGGCGATGTGTCGACCGCCGCCAGGAGCCGCCGCACGCGCCCACACGCGCGTCCGGAAGGCGCTGCGCGTGGGCGCGACGCGCCTGGAAGCGCTGGCTTCGCCAGCGCGTGCGCCACACGCGCCGGTGGCGAACCGGCACGTGCGCGCCGGCGGTCGGCGAACCGGCACGCGCCGATCCACAGACCGACGCGTGCTGACGTCATGTGATGACGTCACCGTGACATCATCCAACGGTCGGTAACCGTACGGATGACGTCACCGATGATGTCATCGATGACGACGGTTGGCCGGCCGGTCCGGCAACCCGACCCGATGGCGACCGACCCGACCCGATCAGCCATGTGCGTGCCGCGCATGTGCGGCTGACGTCTGCGTGACGTCAGCACGCTCACGCGCGAGGCACGTGCCGGCTGACGTCTCCGTGACGTCAGCCACCGCACGCGCGCGGCACGTGCGGTCGGTTCGTCCGACTGGCCCGACCGGTCCGACCCGCTCGCCCGTTGACCCGAAAAAAAAAAAAAAAAAAGAATTTGTTTTCTTTTTCAGTCATGCCTATGTGGGTTATAAGTAATCCATTTTTAATTCTGCATTTGTTGCAGGAACTATGATGCGTTATGCAAGGATACCTGCAATCCCGAGAACGGACGAGGGAAATGCAAGACTTAAGAGGCTGATGACAGAATTAGCTAATTATCGGTGGCATGATGGTGATTTAGTATCACATGTGATCAGGGTCAATCAGATGATACAGGAAATCATCTGTAATGGTTATCTTATGCCGGATTTTGAGAAGGTGCCGGCTTTGATGAACACTCTTCCACCTGAATGGCAAACAGTGTTGGATCGGCTATGGGAGGTCAACGTGGTCCCGGGTTATAGGAGGCTGGTGGAAGCTTTTGTGAGAGAGCACTATAGGATTGAGTTGGCCAAAACTTCAACCCTTAGACAGAGCGCCACATGGCGCCGAGTGAATGCGCCTTGGAGGCGACATGAAAGCTCTCCAAAATTTTTTTCATGGTTGGCAAATGTGCCTTCAATTTTCTCAGATGATTTGACTGATAGATTAGAAGGGACATTCCCTATTTATTTCTTTGATTGATTATGTAATGATTACTACCTAATTGTGTTAATTGAAAGCATTATTGTTTTTAATTGTATGTCAATTATCTCTGTTGCTTTCTATTATTGCTGGTTGTCAGTGGGTAATTAGCTGTGGGTAGTAATAGAAGTTTTTGTAACTTCATAGAATTTATTTGCATAAGATAATTATATTAATAATAATTTTAAGTTAGGATTTTTTGGAGGATGATTGGAAACATAGTGACTTTTTGATTCTCAAGCCTTACTTGAAATTATTTATTAATATGATGGGTCTATGCAAATAGGGATGCATAAATGATAGGCATTAATTATTCGTGCATGTATGTCTGATGTGTTCAGAACGATGGTTCAGCAACTAAGAATGTAATTGCTGATATGAACGGCAATAATTGTGAAATATTGGATATGAAGATTCAATATGTGCTGAAAAAGCAAGAAGCACTAGAAGCTCTTGACCATGTTATGGAAGATCTTAAGGATGCCATGCGCCCCTTGAGCTAGTAGAGGACCGCTTAACAGTATTATGAGCCGAAAATAGACATTTGCTGTGCTGGTTCTAGCTCAGAAAGGGCTTTGTGCTCTAAGTGCAAATGTATTGATTCGTTCAATATGTGAGAATGCAAATGATCAAGTCCTTATTGCAAGAAATCAAGAGTTAACCAACAAGAGAGAGGAAAGCGTCCTCAAGTGAAGAAAATGTCAAGAGTGATGTGTTACAATTGTGACAAGAGATGTCACTATGCTCGCGACTGTCGTGAGCCAAAGAAGGAATGCACCTCTTGTACATTTGAGAACTTTGCTTATGTGTCAAGTTCTGCATTATAGGCTGAATCCAATCCTTTGTGGAATGTAGATTCAGGAACGACAGACCATGTAGCAAAGGATAGAGGATCCTTTGTGGAATTCCGACGAGTACCAACTGGAACTGAGTGGATCCATATCGGAAACAACTCTAGAGCTGATGTAAAGGAATTGACACTGACCAATAGAACATGAGTGATTGACGAACCTTGATGTTCTATATGCTCCAGAGATTCGTCGAAATTTTAAGTTTCTGTCTTAGTGTTGGTTAAGCTTGTTTTTGGTATGAACTTCCATAATAAAGGTGTAGATTTGTGTTTAGATACAAACTACTATGGTTGTGGTCACTTACTGAATGGTTTTATTGTACTAAATGTTGACTGTGATGATGTCAATATGTTATCCCCTTGTTTCACGTCTTCTATCTTATATGATAATGATGTGAATATGATGGCATGCTAGACTTGGTCATATGGGCCAACAACATATGAAAAGATTAGCCAAAAAGGGCTTGTTGGGCAATATTGAAAAAGTTGATTTGTCCATATGTGAGCATTGCCTAGTAGGGAAAATGACAAGGAGACCATTTGGAAAAGGTAAAAGAGCTGAATTTTCTCGGCATTTAATCCATTTGGACGTCTGTGGTTCAATGAATGTGAGAGGAAGGCAAGGGGCTGTTTCTTTCATCACTTTTATAGATGATTATACTTGATTCGGATATGTCTATTTGATTTTTCATAAATTTGAAGCATAAGTTGTTTCAAAATGTTTATGAATCTGGTAGAAAATCAATTAGACAAGAAAATAAAGGTATTTAAATCCGATCGAGGTTAAGAATATTTATCTGATAAGTTCAAAAAATTATGTGATGAAAAATGAATAGAAAGATAGTTGTCTATTCCATGTACTCCTCAACAAAATGGTGTTGCAGAGATAAGAAACAAAACCCTACTGGAATGGTTACGTCCATGATGGCGCATGCTAACTTACCCATCACTTTTTGGAGTGATGTGTTGTTAACTGCTGCCTATATACTTAACCGGGTGCCTTCCAAATCGGTTATTTCCACTTCATATGAGTTATGGACAGTTAGAACACCGGACTTAAGTTTTTTCTTAAGCCATGGGGTTGTGCTGACTATGCTCATGAGTCATCTCACAAGTTTTGGGAAATTGGGTCCTAAAGAAAATAAGATTATTTTCATGAGATACTGCGAACACTCAAAAAGGTATGTGTTCATAGGTGAGCAGGAAAGTGGGAGTATAACTGAATTTGAATCACGGGATGTCACATCCTTAGTGGATGAATTTTCTAAGAGGGGCGAAATAAGGGAAAATAACTCCCTATTTGAAAAATTGGATCAAGATAATGATGTCAGTGGAGTTCGTTCAAGTGGAAGTAATATGAGATGTAATGAATTGAATTCAACTCATTCTCAATTGCAACCACCTGATGTGACGACATCATCATTACCTAATCCAAGTGGGAGCATGATGGGGAATGATGTGTTAAGTGTACAATCTCCCATACGGTGAACAAGTCGCCAAAGTATTCCCCGTCGATGTTTTGACATTGAAAGGGAAACTTTTATGGTTGCTCCACAAGATGAGGATGAGCCAAGAAATATTAATGAGGCTCTAAATTGCCCTAATAAGAAAAAATGGATTCATGCAATGAAAGAGGAAATGGAGTCAATGAAATCAAACCAAGTCTGGGAACTGGTTGATCTTCCAAAAGGACGCAGAGCTATAGGAACAAGTAGGTTCTCTAAATAAAGCGAAAGGCTGATGGCTCAATAGAAAGGCATAAGGCTCGCCTAGTAGCGAAGGGGTATAATCAACAGGAAGAAATTGATTATGAAAATATATTTTCTCCTGTAGTGAGATTTACCTTGATTCGCATTATTCTGGCAATAGTGACTAGTATGGATCTTGAGTTACATCAAATGGATGTAAAGACTGCTTTCCTCAATGAAGAATTAGAGGAAGGAACATATATGGAACTACCTGCTGGTTTCACAGTGAAAGGCCAAGAAGAAAAGATATGTTGACTTTGGGGGTCGATATATGGCCTTAAGTAGTCATCGAAACGAAGGTATATACATTTTCATAATGCCATAGTGGCATATGATTTTACAATGATTGACGAGGATCATTGTGTATATATCAATAGATCCAATGATCAATTCGTGATCATATCATTATATGTTGATGATATACTAATTGCCGGAAGCAATATGGAGTTGGTTAATACTATCAAGAGATGGTTGTCTTCCAACTTTGAGTTGAAGGATATGTGATTGTAAATCCATAGACACTCCTATTGCAAAAATGTGAAGGATTGAGCCATAGTCTGTGTCCAAGGACTCCACAAGAGAAAGAACAAATGAAACATGTTCCTTATTCTAGTGCTGTTGGGAGCTTGATGTATGCTATGATGTGTACAACACCCGACATATGCTTTGCAGTCGGAATGGTGAGCAGATACCAATCCAATCCAGGTCAAACACATTGGAAAGCCGTTAAGAGAATACTGAGGTATCTAAAGGGGACTGTTGATTATACGATGAGTTATTAAGGAAAAGGATCTGCAACTCACAGGCTATTCTGATGCTGATTGGAGAGGAGATTTAAATGAAAGAAAATCTACCTCTGGGTTTGTTTTCTTACCGAATAATGGCACCATATGTTGGAGCAGTAAGAAACAAAAGTGTATAGCCTTGTCCACGATAGAAGTTGAGTTCGTGGCATTATCAGCAGCAGTATAAGAAGGTGTTTGGCTTAAGAGATTTTTTGGATCATTTAGGTGTTATTGAAAGTGCTACAGATTTATTGTTGGTTAACTGTGGTAGCCAAGTAGCAAAAGCGTATACCAAAGATCCAAAATATCATGGCAAGACCAAACCTATAGATACCATGTATAATCTTGTCAAGGATATGGTTGCACGAAAGGATGTGAACTTAAAGTACATACTACGCATAGAATGGTAGCAGATCCTATAACAAAGCCAATACCTAGAGATGTGTTTTGTGGCCATATGAAATCTCTAGGATTGCGTAGAGACTAATGTAATTTCCCTAAATGTTCACAATTTGATGAATTTGTGTTTTCATCATTAATGCCTATGAATCTTTGTTTGATCTTTATGCATCTTAATGCTTAGTGCATTACTTTAAGTTGAGAAGTATGTCGGACAGATATAAGGTTAGCCCACTCACACGGGTAATCGCCTCTATTTACTATGTGATAAATAAAGATGAGACTGTTTTTAAGCTTATTATCTAGGTGATAATCGAGAGCTCAAGCTTAAAACACGTATGTCGCCTTAACTGAGTGTTAAGATGAGGACATAATACTTACTATGTCCGAAAGTAAAAATACCCCACATGTTTTACTTTATCTGTCGAAGATGCCAGATGTGAGTTCTGATGAATTTTTGTGAATGAGTAGATATGTGAACTCAAGTTAGACATTGGGTATGTCTGAACTATCATTTGTACGGTATTGAAAAGTGTAGACATACGCTCCATGGGAAAGGAGTTAATACCGTAATACGTATTTCATACTACGTATGCATGAGACGACCAATAAGAGTGGCAAAAGTTTGATCTCAACTTTTATGTCGTGTGAGACTCTTGAGGAAGAGAGTTCCTCAATTTCTTAGTCCCCTCATGACTATTACTTATTCTCAAGATTTCTATTTAGTGTTTGCTATCTTAGGATGTTGCCAATGGTCATGAGTGATTCGATCTAATGGAGCATTTCTAGAAAAGCAAGCTGGACTGAAATTAAGAGTTTGAAGGAAAGAGGAAGATCGAATTTGGAGAATCACATTGTAGTTTTGTATTCACCGGTTAACCAATTATGACTGTCTTTGTGATAATCATAATTGTGAATACAATATATATATATATATATATATATATATATATATATATATATATATATATATATCATTATTTTAAAGAGATCAAGAGAGATATAAATGTGATCGATCGATCTAGGGTACTGCATACTAAATCTACTCGGAGTATGATGCCCATTATGAGCTGCTATATATTCCTAACAGATGTATGGCAACGAGCTCTCAAAGTATGCTGGTCGCACGGATTATTCACTGGTATGAATGTTGAAGAGAGGAAAAGAGGATTATGTTCGGCCCACCATGTTAAGTGAGAGTCTATGATGGATTTTTCTCTGATGGGGCTGAGTAGGGCTGTCCGCCCATGTTGGTTTTGCACCACCATGTGCGAGTGGGAGATGATGGATTTATGAGATGGGCTTAAGGCCCATCCGCTCAAGTTGGGCCCAAAAGGCCCGGCCCACGGAATAGGGCCCGTGGAGGGGGAAGGTATAAAAGGGAGGAGAGAGAGGGAGATCACACCGGTTGGAAAAACAGACGTACGTATGTTTTTCTCCCGCGCACTTTCTCTCTCTCCAAAAAGACAAAAAGGAACTCTAAGGCAAACGGCACTGTCTTCCCTTCAATTGACATCATCGGGCCAGAATTTCTTCCTCTTCTTCAGTGTTGGTGTTTAATCTGTGGCTAACAAGGTACGCTCGAATTCGTGGTGTGCTTTACGATCGGTGATGCGTGTTTTCCCGGGCTTCGTCTTCCGCATTGATTTAGGGGTTCGATTCAGTGTCGAATCCGGTTTTCGGGGATCCGTTATTCCCAACACAAGATTTAGCGGGTAATGTGAGTCTGCAATCCTACATGACAGCAACTGACACATCATCTTTGGGATTAAAAACCAAATGAAATGCGGGCTCTGGCAGCAAGTCAAGTTCCTATCAACTACAAGCACCTTTCCACCGAACACCAGAGTGAACTTATCAGGTCGTATACCTTTCTTGGCTTGAATCATCAATTTAACATTTTGGACGGTACCCAGACGCCTCGCTTCGACCAGCAAGTTTTCTGGGTCAATGAGATCTCCACATCTACTGTAATCCTAGTCGAGATGAGATGGAGAGTGGAGTCACCGTGCATGCCATAATCAACTTAGTCTTTTTCCTGATCGCCTAAAAAAAAAAAGAGCAGCTGACTATGTTCATTGATTTGTTTTGTGTCCTGAAGCGATGCTTTGATATGCTTCACGGTCGAATCTCTCCTAGCTTTCAGGGCCACTGTCTTGGTGATCAAGTACATATTCACCTAAGCAACAGAAAAAACAGATGGGATTCAGCGACAAACTGAGAATTGAATCAACATCTATAGATTGAACAAAGTTGAAAATCCCGACAGCCGAGAAAGAACGAGCCGGGCATCTGTTTTAAACGGCAAGTCAATCGCAAAGCTTTTGAAACTTTTATCCAAGTATTAACTTAGCCACTGCCTTGAAACTAGAACTTCACCAAGCAAGATCTCAATGGAACGGCAATACCAACAAAGTAAAATGTAAAAATTTCCTGATCGCACTGATTTTTTAGTTTCAACAAGGCGTTTCACCAAAAAGATCGGTCTGACCGAGTTCAGAAAATATGGAAAAAACATGACATAAACCTCCCATTTCCTCTAAAAGCAAGAAATTATTGAAGCCCCCATGAAATTATTATGGGCACGCACAATAACCATTATGTTTTTATTTTATTTTATTTTATTTTATGTTCTCATGAATAGGTTTGGAATAGAAATCTAGGCTACGTTTGGTAATGTTTTTGTTCGAAGAATAATTTTTTTTTTAAAACATTTTTTTCTTTCTATTCCTAAGAACAATTTCTAAGCATTTGCATGCATTTGGTAACTATACAAAATTCTTGTTTTCTGGAGAGAAATATGTTTGGTATGACCCCATATATTTTTATGACTTATAATTTCTTTTAATTTATTAATAATTTTATTAGGTTTTTTTTTTTAAAATTTCTTTTTCTTCTCATTCCTCCAGCCGGCAACTGGCGAGTCACCTTGAGCCTTGCCATGACTAGGTGAGGCGACCTTGCCCGGCCACTGGTGAGGTCGAGCCTTGCTGTGGCCGGGCGAGGCTCGGCCTCACCTTGGTCGAGCGAGGTCAAGCCTCGCCCCACCATAGCGAGGTTTGAAGGGGCCTCGCTAGTGGTGACGAGGCTCATAGTGGCCGGGCAAGGTTCAGCCTCGCTAGTGGCGACAAGGCTCGCAGTGGTTGGGCGAGGTTCGGCCTCGCCAAATTTGGGTGAGGTCGTGCCTCGCCCAGCCAAGGTGAGGCTCGTGGGAGCCTCCCTAGCCACAGTGAGGCTCGAGGGGCCTCGCTAGTGGCTGGCGAGCTCGGAGCAACCTTGCCGAGGGCATGCAAGGCTCCGACGAGGTTGTCGGGCCTCGTTTGGCTAGTCATTCGTCGATGTCGAGGTTGGCGACTGACTAGGGGAAGAAGAGAAGAAGAGAAAAGAACAGGAAAAAAAAAAAGCTTGATTCTTGATTCTTGTTTCTTGAGTTGTTCCCAGGAACAAGAAATAACTTTTTTTTTTCTTGTTTTTGTTCTAAATCTGTTCCAGGAACAAAAGACTTGTCAAACACGTTTCTGTTCCATTTTTGCTCCCGAGAATAAAAGAATGAACACACATAGTTCCAAGAGTGTTACCAAACCTATTTGATAATGAAATTTCATTTTTTTTAAAAAATTTCTAGAGCAAATTTTTATTCTAGAATTAAGTTTGGAAATTAGAAGTAAAATGTTTTTACTTTGTTATTTCTAGAACAAAAATGAATAAAAACTCTTCTTTTTGCTTGCTCTTGCTACTAGCCCCGCCATTGCCGCCGCCGTTCGTTAGTTGTTTAGGAGAGAAAAATTTTGTGTTGTTATCAAAGGAAATTTCATTCTGAGAATACAAATTTCGTGTCGTTATTAAATTTGTATTTTTGCTTAGAAGCTTCTCCATAAAATAAAAATAGAAAAATCAGTTTCTGATTATAAATTGACTTACGAAAGAGAATGATTATCATTCGCTCCCCTAAGAAATTAAAGACGGATCACATGAAACACTTAGAGAGAAAAAGAGAGAACCTCTTCCTGGTCAGAATTTGGAGGCATGGAGACTGGAAGTTGAGAAGGCGAAGCAGCAACGATGAAAACACGCCCGTTCCCTCTCCCTCACTTGTAAGTAGCAACGGTAAAAGATAAAAAGGCCTTCATTTGTGCTGTACCTTTGCCTTTTTCAAAGGGTCGTTTCATATAGCTAAGGAAATACAAAGAAAATTTCAGCAGGTCCACTTTTTCCCAAAGTAACTTCCAAAGTGGTGATTATCTTTCGTCCAAAAAAACAAAGTGGTGATTATTGCAAAAAGAAAAAGATTATGAATTAGTGGCTTTGTCTTGATTGACCCTCTAGCTCATCGATGAGACAGGTCTTTCGCCGGACAATTACCATGCTCGTGTGAGTGTCAGGTGTCATTATTCGTACCATAGGCGAATTTTCGTCCAAAGTTATTCAAATTCAATTTCAAAATTTTCGAATTTTAATCATAATTGTTTAAACTAAAATCCGAATCCCCGCAATTCTCAAACTTCCTCAAACTGCGTGTGAGGTTTGGCTCTCAAGTCTGAGAGCCTTTGAGGATGCAAATGAAAGGCGTGACGTGATTTTGCTTGTACGATCGGTTCGATTTTTTTTTTTTTTTGAACGAATGCTTTGTGAAGAAGAAAGAGGGAGAAGGGCGAATGGAGAAATTACCTTCTCCTTTTGCTGCTTTGGAGGGTCAAATAATCTGAACACACAATTTTTTTTTTTTGCTGGGCAGTTTTATTGATCTAATGTACAAAGCAGAGTTAAATCTGCTGGAAGAGGAACCAAAATGCAGCAACAAGCCTCACTTTACAATCAACCTCCAGGCGCCACACGTCAAAGAGAGTCGAATCCGCCCGGATGGTCATCAGCCAGCCTTTTTCCCATATAAGAAATATGGTGCCGTTCGGCTGGCGTACACACCTGCACCTTATGAAGAAGCTTGTACTTCACTTTCTAGTCTCCCAATAGTCTCCCAAACCTAATAGTCGTAAAGAGAGTCGAATTCGCCTGGATGCCATAACTTGCCAGGTCAAGATCATCAGCCAAACTTTTTCCCACATAAAAAAATCTGAGATTTTCGGACGGCACACGCTCCTGCAGCTTATGACGAAGGTTGTTCTTCACTTCCTTAACCATGTCAGACTTGCAAACCTAAAGAACAAAAGTCACGAGCCTAATCACTTGCCAAATATCTGAAATGAAAACACCAATTGTAAGACAGAGCCATCCGCAATACTGTGACAAGCTAATGTCTTGTGATCCTCAAGAAGCTTTCCCTGATAGAACATATGTGAATGCGAAGTCACGAGCTGCGCAGACATCAATGCTCCAGCTATGGCTTTGACGTCACATATAGTGTACCAAGATTTAGCGCCTAATGTGACTCTACGACTGGACATGTCAATAATAACGGAGACATCATCTTTGGGATGGAAAACCAAATGAAATGTGGGCTCTGGCAGCAAGTTGAGAGAGGCAAGGGTCCTATCCTCTGCAAGCACCTTTCCACCAAATATCAGAGCGAACTCATCAGATCGTATCCCTTCCTTGGTTTGAATCATCAATTTAACATTTTGAATGGTATCCAGTCGCCTTGCTTCGACCAGCAAGTTTTTCTGGGTCAACGAGATCTCAACCTTTACTATAATCCTACTTGAGTCCTGAAGGATGAGATGGAGCGTGGAGTCACCGTGGATGCCATAATCGATTAGTCTTTTTCCATCTTCGACATGATCTCCTCTGAAAAAAAGCAGCTGACTATGTTCATCGATTTGTTCCTTGTCTTGAATCGATGCTTTGATATGCTTCACGGTCGAATCTCTCCTAACTTTCAAGGCTGTTGTCTTGATGATCTTCAAGTACAGATTCACCTAAGCAACAAAAAAAAAGGCAAATGGGTTCCGAAGATGCGACAAACTAAAAATCGAATCAACATCCATAGAACGAACAAAGTTGAAAAAATCTGAGAGAGTATCTGTTCTGAACAGCAAGTCGATCACAAAGCCCCTATACTTTTTCCAAGTATTTACTTAGCCACTGCCTTGAAATTAGAAATTCGGCAAGCAAAATCTCAAATGGAACGGTAACATGTAACATAAAAAAAAAAAAAAATACTGACCGCACTGATTTTCCTGTTTCAACAAGGCATTTCACTTAAAAATGGTTCTTTTCCACTATATTTTCTTGCCTTTCTCTAGCTTACCTCGTTCGATCCGACCAAGTTCAGAAAATATGGGAAAAACACGACAGAAGAACCCAGAGAGAGAAAGAACCTCTTCTTCGTCAGAATTCGTAGGCGCAGAGTGTGGAAGTTGAGAAGGTGAATTAGCCATCGGAGCAGAAAGATGAAAACACGTCCACTCCCTCTCCCTCGCTTGTAAGTAGTAACGGTGAAAGATAACAAGCCTTTATTTATACTGTATTTTTGCATAATTCTCTAAAAGTACCCTAAACTTTAAGTCCACTTTCAATTTTGTCTCGAACTTTTTTTTACTTAAATTTTAAGTTTAGCTACCCTAAATTTTGTTTTGTCTAAAAACCATCTCTAACTTTTAATCTATTCTCAAATTTACTCCATGGTCCAATCCCAACTTGACGTGGCATTTCCACATCAATAACAAATTTACATCGATGAAAAATTATTTTTAAAATAAAACTGTTCTAGAATATGTAAATTGGCGACGGCTGCTAATAGGGGTAGATTTAAGATTAGAGTAAAAATGGTGATTTTTCTTTTCAACAAAAAAAAGTTTGTGGTAGATTTGATATTGGACTTAAGTTTGTGATTTTTTTGAAGAAAAAAAGAGGTTTACTTCAAAAGTAAGACTAGATCTAAAGTTTGGCCCTTCTTTTAGGGAATTAGGCCTTTGCCTTTTTCAAAGGGTCGTTTCATAAAACTAAGAAACAAAGAAAATTTCAGCAAGTCCACTTTTTCACTTTGAAAATGGTGATCATCTTTCGTTAAAAAAGAAAAAAGAAAAAGAAAGGTGGTGATTAGCGCAAAAAGGAAAAAAATTTCTGAATTAGTGACTTCCAAAGTAACTTTTATGGTGTTTTATATCTCCACGAATATAGCAGCCTGTCAGGTGCCATTCTTCACACCATGGACAGGGGCATTTTCGTCCAAAATCATTCACACTCAATTTCTAAATTTTAGAAATTTAATCATAATTCTCAAAAATCTTTAAACTAAAATCCGGATCCCCGCAGTTCTCAAACTTCTTCGGCTTTTAAGTCCGAGAGCCTCTGAGGATGCAAATGGAAGGCGTAATGGGTTTTGCTTGTACGATCGGTTCGATTACTTCGTGAAGAAGACGGAGGGGGCGAATGGAAAAGTTGCCTACTCCTTTTGCTTCTTGCGTTGTCACTGCTTTTGCTGCCCTGGAGGGTCAAATCATCCGAACACGAAAAAGGAAAAAGGAGAACAAAAAATCAAAGAGCTAAAAAGAAATCTCTTTTCTGGTTTTTCTTTTACTTTGCTGGGCAGTTTTATTCATCCGATGCACAAAGCAGAGTTAAATCTGCTAGGAGTGTAACCAAAATGCAGCAACAAGCCTCACTTTACGATCAACCTCCAAGGGCCACACACCTCCACATGGTGTGGAGATGCCAGGTTTCACTAATCTTAAAATCTCTTAGCCCATACAAAACATCAAAATGGATCTTAGAGAAAATAGTATTGCTACAAAACACAAAGCTACTGCCATGCAACACATCAAGTCACTAGTTTAAACATCATATTTGAGATGAATTTGCCTTTCCAAGTACTACATGCCCACTTCAACTCCGAGTCCCGGCTGAAACGAACTCGAGTAACTCCACGCTTGGCATAAACTTTTTGCTCTGAACCTCCTCAGCGGCAGCGCATTCCATGAACAGGTGATTTCTGGATTTGAGATAGGCATACTACCTTCATTGAGTTTTCATCCAATATAGCAAGCTAACAGATGAAACCATGCTTTGGAATGTTTGGAGTAAACAATATTAATTTGTGCCACGCCTTTTACCTTGCTGAAATTCTTATGCTGCTCCATGCACTATCACCTGACAATTTCTTTGAAGAAGCTGCCTTCCAAACCACCTAATCAGCCTGCCATGGAAGACAATAGACAGCACCACATAGGGCAGATTGAATCACGGCCAATTCCTCTGATCTTGCAATTGGCCATACCCAGTCTCCACCTATGGCTTGCAATGAAAGCCCTAAATCATAAACCATCTAGCAGAAAACTTCTCCAGAAATGGCCGCATAAAGATGCAGTGGATCAAACCATGAGAAGATGCTTTTACCATCAGAAATAGCATACTCAGGGGCTTTATCTCTAGGGAAAATTACCAAAAAATCATAAAACTTATTTCAACTTTGCCAATTTAATCTTAAACCTTTGCTAATTTGTTAATATAGTCAGTCTGGCCAATTTTAGCTAGAAATCATTGACATGAATACTTTTTATCTCATGTGATACAGCTTAAACTAACGTGAACATTATTTACAATTTTTTAAATAAAAAATTGTTTTTATATTTTCATTTTTGATCTCCCATACTGAACTTGTTTAATGATCCTCAGAATGGCATTGCGCCAGTCGGGCCGAGCAATGGCAAGCTGGTCGAGCTTCTATTCCTGACTGACTGTCCGACCGACAGGAGCTGGATTGCCTTGGCGTTTTCTCAACATAATCATACATGTGAGTTTGGCATGACAGAATTTTCCGAGTTTCCTCTTGTCTGGAATGGTTAACTGACCTTCTTAATGCTTCCCCCTAACTGAAGCTCCAGAGCCATCCTAGAACGACCGCTAGTTCTCAGAGGGAATGCCGATGAAAGTGAAGGGCCTCCTCAAAGGCCTGAGATATATTTTGCATATAGTCAGTGCGTGCTGACTCCGTTTCCCTCATTTCGAGTTGGTGAATATGAGTTAAGTAGTATGTCGACACCAACAATTAGTCGCAGAGGAAATGTTTATCGCCTGCTGGTTATCATGTTAACAGTAGAAGTCGTATCTAATCCAATCCCCCTTCATCTGAAGCCGCGTGACGAGAGAATTACCATCGCATCAATTGGGAGGGGAACTCGATTTTTTTAAGAGGCATTTAGTGGAAAGAAACACCGATTATCATGCTTGTTAAGCACTCAACAACCGATGATATGCAGACATTGAAACTGACAAAAGAGTTCAGCATTTTGAATCGGTGTAGACAAAAAAAAGGAGCAAGAATTGCAGATCGGGTTTCCCATGGATGTAAAGCACGTCGCTCACATCGGATGGGAAGGCCCCTCTGCCAATGCCCTGAGTTGGGCACGGTCACTGCTCAACCTCCTCTTTCAGCGCCTCCATTTTTCCGTGCATCACACAATCGAATGGTCAGATGATCAGTTCGAGAATATGCAAAGCGTGATTACACAATTTTATGCAGATTTAACTTATGGAGACATTCTAATGATATCTCAAAACCAGCTTCAATTTCGCACCATATCACTTGTTGACGATTTACCCAGAGACACAAGGACGATCTGTCATAAGGACATTGAAAGGAATAGCATTGAGATCACTTTCCTGTAGTCCTTGTCATAATGAACGTTTCATAAAGCATGATCGTGAAAATAAGCATAGGGCAGAAACTAATGCTCTGAATCCTAATGTAGCTGAGCAAGTTCGATTTGACTCTGCAGCTCAAATTGCAGCTGGTTGATCCTCTGGAAGACGCCAGAGACCGTTCCATCCAATCACCATCGGAAGGTTGGTTCCACTTTTCCTCTTAAAAATGAATCTAGAATCACCTAAAGATTATTCATCGTTAACACATTTAGCACGATAACAATGATCTTGTTCTCCATGTGCAAACTTGTCGTTGCAGCGGATATGAGGCAAACCGGGGCAGGAAGCCTGGACTCGCTCTTGTGAAACATTAAGGACCCGCAGGACTCACTCAGACGCCTACTATCTAAAGGCTTTGGCTCACCTCAGAGCTCACCTTCCAAGCGTGCCTCTAGCGCGATGAAGCATCTGAGGCGGCACTGCAAATCAGCCGCATCTACTGATGCCCGGACTCAAGGATCATCACACACCACCTGACATTCTAGGAGAAACCAGAATTTGGGTATTGGAGTACAGACACCCTCACACGATGCTGCCATGGTGTCAAAGCAATCGCGGGGGAGGAAATCAAAGGGTTCATCTGGCGGTGGATCGACGAGAACGTTGTGATCAAAAGGGCAAAGTCCTTTGAACGACGCATCCTCATTGACAGAGCATGGATCAGGGTCCAAACATGGTCAAGGACTTTAGAAGATTCAGAGTCATCTCAGCACAGTTACCGAAGTGTCCAAAGAAGGGAAAGGGTGAGAAGTGATTAGTGGTTAGTGTATATGCAAATTGTAAAGACTTGAACAAAATCTTTCGAAACCAGGTTGTCTCTCTTGTTGAGTTTCTTTTTCTAAAGACATTTTTCTGCTAAAAATTTGGGTCAGTGGAAGACGGGCACTTTGGTAGTGTCACAAAGACCACAAGACCGCTTGACGGCTCACTTAATGAAAGACTTCTAGACTCAGACTTGCATCAGGCAGGTAAACTAGTAAACCCAAAGAGTTGCTTTCAAAATAGGTCGCGGTTTACAGAGCCGAAAAGGTGTCAGTGTATACAAACGATAATCGCAAAAGACTTCCTGACTCATCGTCTTACCACTTCTGTCGTGGGTATATTCCTTTCCGGATAATGATATGTGAAATCACATACAAGAAAACCATCATGTGCTCAAACTTTTGCTCACATAGATCGATTCCAGAAATTCTTAGCAACCACGGAACAACTACTAAATTGAAAAATCGGACCTCCCTCCGAGTTCTCTCAGGTGCTGCCGATCAAGAGCAGAAGTGTTCCAGGGTGCTTCTACTGAAATAGGCAGGTCTAACATCAAGCTTTCAGCAAACAACATTCATTAAACAGAATAATGGCAATCTAATGTACTGCTGTGATTCTACGATGTCCAGATATTCAAAGTAAGGAAGCAGAGATATTCACTGGACCTTCATCACACATGAAGTAGTAATGACATACCAAGAAAATTAACATCTGTTGCATAAATGTCAAGACACAAATTTCCTGCTTTCTGTTCAAAATTTCTTCTAATTCAGCAAGCGAAATCAGAACTATGATGCTGTTCACTCAGTCGTTACAAACTCAAGGCATTTGATTTACTACGAGGCGAGATAATCTCAAAGAGAGTCGAATTCTCCTGGATGCCATAACTCGCCAGGTCAAGGTCATCAGCCAGCCTTTTTCCCACATAAGAAATATGGTGCCGTTCAGCTGGCACACTCACCTGAAGCTTATGAAGAAGCTTGATCTTCACTTCCTTAATTGTGTCAGACCTGCAAACCTGAAGAACAACAGTCTTACCATTCCAGCTCTTGACAAATATCTGAAATGCAGGGGACACCAATTGTAAGACAGAGCCATCTGGAATGTTGTGACAAGCTAAGGTCTTGTGATCCTCAAGTTGCTTCCCCTGATAGACCATATGTAAGCTCATCACCTCTGCCGACATCATCGCTCTGACTATGGCTTTGACATCACGCACAGTGTACCAAACTTTAGCGCTTAATGTGACTCTGCGACTGGACATTTCAACAATAACTGACACATCTTTGGGATGGAAAACCAAATGAAATGTGGGCTCTTGCAGCAAGTCAAGCGAGGCGAGGGTCCTGTCCTCTGCAAGCAACTTTCCCCCGAATACCAGATCGAAATTATCCAGTGGAATCCCTTCCTTGGCTTGAATCATCAATTTAACATCTTTGACGGTATCCCATTTCCGTGCTTCGACCAGCGAGTTTTTCTGAGTCAATGAGATCTCGACATTTACCATAATCCTAGTTGAGTCCTGAAGGATGAGATGGAGCGTGGAGTCACCATGGATGCCATAATCAACTAGTCTTTTTCCATCTTCAAGATGATCGCCTCTGAAAAATAGCAGCTGACTATGTTCGTCGATTTGTTCCTTGTCCTGAATCAATGCTTTGATATGCTTCATGGTCGAATCTCTCCTAGCTTTTATGGCCACTGTCTTGATGATCTTCAAGTACAGATTCACCTAATCAATCAAAAAAAAAAAAAAAAAAACAAATGGGTTCCGAATCAACATCCATAAATTGAACAAAGTTGAAAAAAATCTGAGAGAGTATCTGTTCTGAATGGCAAGTTTTCCACTACACTGTCTTTCTCCAGCTTACCTCCTTCGATCTGACCAAGTTCAGAAATTATGGGAAAAACATGACATAAATCCTCACTTTTCCTCAAAAGGCAAGAAATCTCGAAGCCCCTCATGAAATAACTAAGGAACAAATACAGAGTGAGAGAAAGAGAGAACCTCTTCTTCGTCAGAATTTGGAGACACGGAGCGTGGAAGTTGAGAAGGCGAAGTAGCCATCGGAGCAGAATCATGAAAACACGTCCACTCCCTCTCCCTCCCCTCTCCTATAAGTAGCAACGGTGGAATAAAGCCTTCATTTGTACCGTAATTTTGGCTAATTCCCTAAAAAACCCAAACTTTAGGTTTAGTGTTAATTTTGTCCCAAATTTTTTTATCCAAACTTTAAATTTGGCCACAAGTGTACCCCGAATTTTTTTTTGTCAATTTTTAATATATTCTCAAATTTACTATATGTTCATAATAACTTGACGTGGTATTTCCACATCAATAATATTATTTTCAAAATAAAACTGTTCTAGAATATAAAAATTAAGGATGGAGTAGATTTAGGACAATGGTAAAAAAAGTTTGAGGTATGATCTAAAGTTTGAGATTTTTTTTAAGATAAAAAAAGGTTTAGAATAGAATTGAAACAAAATCTAAAATTTGCCTCTTTTAGGAAATTAGGCCTTTGCCTTTTTCAAAGGGTCCCTTCATAAAACTAAGAAAATACAGAGAAAATTTCAGTAGCTCCACTTTTTCCCTGAGGTAACTTTCCAAAGTGGTGATTATCTTCAGTAAAAAAAAAGGAAAAGTGGTAATCATCGCAAAAAGAAAAAGAAAAAAATATGAATTAGTGCCTTCCAAAGTAACTTGTATACTTTTCTATATCTCCGCGAATACACAGGCCTTTTGCCGGACAGGGCATTTTCGTCCAGAATCATTCCAACTCAATTTCCGAATTTTCGAAATTTAATCATAATTCCCACAATGGAGAAGTTTTGTTTTTTTTTCTGCTTTTCCTGCTTTGGAGGGTCAAATCATCCGAACACAAAAAAGAAAAAGAGAAAACAAATAAAGATCTAAAAGGAAATCTCTTTTCTAGCTTTTTTTGGCCGGGCAGTTTTATTGTTCCGATATTCAAAGCAGAGTAAATCTGCTAGAAGAGGAACCAAAATGCAGCAACAGGCCTCAACTTACAATCAACCTCCAAGCTCCACACATCTCTACATGGTGTGAAGGTGCCTGGTTTCACTAATCTTCAAATCTCTTAGCTCATACAAAACATCAAGATAGATCTTAGAGAAAATAGTATTGCTAGAAAACACAAAGCTATTGCCATGCAACACATCAAGTCACTAGTTGAAACATCATGTCTGAGATGGATTTACCTTTCTAAATACTACATGCCCAATTCGACTCCGAGTCCCAGCTGAACCCAACTCGGGTAACTCCACACTTGACATAAACTTTTTGCTCCGAACCTCCTTAGCGACGGTGCATTCCATGAACAGATGATTTTTGGATTCGACCCTCGTTGAGATTACATCCAATATAGCAAGCTAACAGATGAAACTATGCTTTGAAATGTTTGGAGTAAACCGTATTAATTTGTGCCATGCCTTTTACCTTGCTGAAGTTCTTATGCTGCTCCATGCACTATTGCCTGACCATCTCTTTGAAGAGTCTGCCTTCCAAATCACCCGATCAGCCTGCCATGGATGAGAATAGGCAGCACCCCATAGGGCAGATTGAATCACGGCCAATTCCTCTGATCTTGCAATTGGCCAGACCCTGTTTCCATCTTTATCTTGCAATGGAAGCCCTAAATCATAAACCATCTAGCGGAAGAATTTTCCACAAATGGCCCCATAAGGATGCAGTGGATCAAACTATAAGAAGATACTTTTACCATCACAAATAGCATATAAACAAGGGGTTTTATCTCGAGAAAAATTATTTAAAAAGTCCTAAATTCATTGCATTTGTACAATGCAATCATAAACTTTTCTAATTTGGCTATTTTTTTTTGTCTAGTCCTATATTATTCTATACCTATTTTACAAGCCCAATGTGTATCTTGTGCCATACCCAAGTTGCAAGACTATATTCCATTATTCATGTGTCGCCACCCTTGCCCCTTGAGAAGGTGAGGAATCGCACTCCCCACCTTCACCTTCCCAAGTAGGAAGGGGAGGTCATTTGGGCAAATACTACTCGTTAATTTGGGCAAATTAGTCTTAAAAATTTTAACAATTTGCCATTAGAGTCATCCTGGCTAATTTTAATAAAAAATCTTTGATGTGGACCTATATAACACCGCTAGCCTTAACGTTAATTATTTTAATTATTTTAGTTTTTTGTTTGTGGCCATTGGTGAAGCTCTCATTGGTTGCAAAGGGCCTGGGGCCTAGGTGAGGCCATAGTGACCTTGCCAACCATGGGCGAAGGCGGGAATTTGGGCGAGGCGAGGGCCTGCATGGGCCCACTAGCTGTCAGTGAGGCGGCCCATGCACAGATCTAGCAAGTGTTGCATGGCTGGCGGGGTCGTTAGCACAATAATAAAAAAATTAAAAGAGAAAAAGGAAAAGAAAATAGGAAAATGAAAAAAATGAAAAATAATTTTAAAAAAATTAGGGTGACCGACATTTATGTTAGTGATTTTGTGATTTCCAATTAAAATTAGTTGGAATAATTCAATTGGCAAATTATCAAAATAATTAGGATTTAATTAAAAGGTTTATGATTGAATTGGTTTAAGTGCAATTTGTTTATGACTTTTTTATAATTTCTCCCTTACGGAGAAGAACTAAAGGAAAGAATTTGCCAAAAGCTCTTCCATTTTGAAATGTAAGCTTTCACCAAAGCAATCCACCGAGGAGCAGCATCGGAAAGCAACTGCCGTATGAGATTTCATTGGCCAATATGCTTTAGTCCCAAACCTCCCTCCTCCTTTGTCAAGCAAACGTCTAGCCACTTTACTTTTTTGGTCTTCGTTACAGAACCAGACCACAAAAAGGCGCTCCACCGACTTTCTATAGCCTTCATTGGTAAAACAAGCACACCGCACCAGTATGAAACAATGCAGACAGAACCAACAAGTTATAACTTGCAAGCAAAGGATCAGGGACGCAGTCTCTTGGACAAGCTCGTGCTCGAGGAGCTTGGTCTTGAGCTGCGACTTGCGCTAGCAGAGGTCCTCAACGAGGTGGAGGAGCTCGGAGAAGTCCCGCGGGCGGGGCTGGACCTGGCGGAGGACTTTGGGCATATCTGGTTGTTATTCGAAGTTGTTTTACCAAATTAATTGGAGTCATATTAATGGTTCTGATTGACTGGCAAAGGAAAAAACTAAAGCCACAAGCGCTTCCCAACCTGATTGTTGCTGTAACATGTTGATCCATTTTCGTTATTGATGTAAAAAAGTCATAAGATCTCATCTCATAACCATCTTTCCTTGTACATCCTAACGAAAAAAATCATGGACTGATCTAAGCATACGAGTGCACATTCAGAGCGTGCCATTTTCATACTAATTGGTCCTTCTCAATTGTCTTTAGGGCAATTCTCTGCATAATCCTACATGTGAGTTTGGTGTCTGAAATGGTTAACCAGCCTTCCTAACGCTTCCTCCTCTAACCACAGCTGAAGCTTGGGAGCCATCCTAGAACGACCACTGCTGCTCAGAGGAAATGCTGATGAAAATGAAGGGCCTCCTCAAAGGCCTGAGATGTATTTCACATATATTCGCTGCATTTTGACTCTATTTCCTTTGCATTTGGAGTTTGAGAGTATGAGTTAAGTAGTATGTCAACGCCAACGATAAGTTTCATTCGATTCCACATTGAAATTGAAAGAAATGGCATTGACATCACTTTCATGGAATCTTTTTCATAAATAATCATGATCGTGAAAATAAGCATAGGGCAGCAGCTAATTTGCTGCATTCTGATGCAGATGAGCAAGTTTCATTCAAGTCCGCAACTCATGTTGCAGCCAGTTGATCCTCTGGGAGATACCACAGACCCTCCCATACAATTGGCATCTGAATATTGGTTCTGCATTTTCTCCTAAAAGTGCATCTAGAAAGACAGATGATATTCAAAGAACAAGAATCTTGTTCACCATGTGCAAACTTGTCGTTGCAACAGATATGGAGCAAAGTGGGGCAGCAAGCCAGGACTTGCTCTTGTGAAACATTAAGGACGCACAGGACTCACCGAGACACCTTCTATCCACCAGCTTTGGTTCACCTCAGAGCTCACCCTCCGATTGGGGCTCCGGTGCAATGAAGCATGTGAGGCAGCACCGCAAATCAGCAGCTTCTGCTGATGCCCCACCACAAAAATCATTGCGCTCCACCTGACATCCTAGAGGAAACCAGAATTTGGGTCTTGGGGCAGAGTCACCCTAACGTGATGCCACCTTGGTGTTGAAGCAATCACACAGGAGGAAATCCAAGGGTTCAACTGGTGGTGGGTGGATAAGAACATTGAGATCTAAAGGCAAAGTCTCTCCATTGATGCATCCTTATTGACAGAGCATGGATCAGGGTCAGAGCATGGACAAGGACTAAAGAAGATTCAGAGTCATCTCAGAGCAGTAGCCGAAGTGACCGGAGAAGGGAAAGGGCAAAAGGTGATTAGTGTATACGCAAATTGTAAAGACTTGAACAAAATCTTCCAAAACCAGGTGCCTGTCTTGTTGAGTTTCTTGGCATCGGTGGAAGATACATACTTTGGTAGGCTCACAGAGAATAGAAGAACGCACGAAGGCTCAGATAATGAAAGACTTCTGGACTCAGAGTTGCATCAAGACATGTAGCTCAACTTGAGGGTGCCATGTTTTGACCATTGACAAAAACTAAATGCGTGCTTAAGATTGCCCGAGCCCAAATACAAATCCCGGGGTTAAAAACAGGCTTCAGCAACATTTGCAATTCCCATCAACATGTCAGGAAGGTAAACTAGCAAGCCTATATTTCATGGGAAAAGAACTGATGAAGTAACTTAAAAATTTTCACCTTTAAAAGGAGTTGTTTTCTTATAAATCCTAGTTTGCAGACAAGAAGAGGTGTCTAAATACATACTGCCAGTGACTACAAAAAATGAATGACCATTTGCCCACAAAAGATTTCTTGACTCATCGTTTTGCCATTTTTGTCATGGCTACATTTCTTTCCAAATGATGAGTACGTGCAATCAAATCAGATACAAGAAAACCATCATGTGCTCCAACGTTTGCTCCCACAAATTGATTCCAGAAATCACGAAACAACTACTAAATAAAAAAATCAGACCATTCTCCGAGTTCTCTATGTTGCTGCTAATCAAAAGTGGAAGTTTTCCAGGGTGCATCTACTGAAATTGGTAGGTCTAAGATCAAGCTTTCAGCAAACAACATTGATTAAACAGAATAACCCACAAAATAATGTACTGCTGAGATTCTACAAATTCCAGATATTTAATGTAAGGAACTGGTCCTTCATCGCACATGATGTACTAATGACATATCAAGAAAATTCGCCTCAGATGCATAAATGTCAGATACTACTTTCTGTTCACAATTCCTTCCAATTCAAAAGCCAAATCAGAAATATGATGCTCTTCACTCAGCATTTACAAACTCAAGGCATTTCATTTACTACGAGGCGAGACAATCTCAAAGAGAGTCGAATTCTCCTGGATGCCATAGCTTGCCAGGTCGTGGTCATCGGCAAGCCTTTTTCCCACATAAGCAATATCACGTAATTTGGCCAGCACACTCACCTGCAGCTTATGAAGAAGCTTGTTCTTCACTTCCTTGACTGTGTCAGACCTGCAAACCTGAAGAGCAAGTGTCTTACCATTCCTGCACTTGACAAATATCTGGAATGGAGCATAGGGAGACAGCAATTGTAAGACAGAGCCATCCGCAATGTCGTAACAAGCTAAAGTCTTGTGATCCTCAAGCTGCTTCCCCTTATAGACCATATGCAAGCTCATCACCTCTGCCGACATCATCGCTCCGACTATGGCTTTGACATCACGCACAGTGTACCAAAATTTAGCGCCTAATGTGACTCTGCGATTGAACATGTCAACAAAAACTGACACATCATCTTTGGGATGGAAAACCAAATGAAATGTGGGCTCTTGCAGCAAGTCGAGTGAGGCAAGGGTCCTGTCCTCTGCAAGCACCTTTCCTCCGAATACCAGATCAAACTCATCTGGTGGAATCCCTTCCTTGGCTTGAATCATGAATTTAACATCTCGGACAGTATCCTCATTTCTCCCTTCGATCTGCAAGTTTTTCTGAGTTGACAAGATTTGGACATTTACTGTCATCGTAGCCGAGTCTTGAAGGATGACTTGGAGCGTGGGGCGACTGTAGATTCCATAATCAACTAGTCCTTTTCCATCTTCAAGACTATTGCCTCCCAAAAAGAGCTGCTGACTATGTCCATCAATTTGTTCCTTGTCCTGAATAAATGCTTTGATATCCTCCACAGTCGAATTTTTCCTAACTTTCAGGGCCACTGTCTTGGTGATCTTCAAGTATAGATTCACCTATGGCACCAAAAAAACATATGGGATTCCATAGATGACAAATCAAATCGACATCCATATTATAAACAAAATCGAAAAAACAAGAGATCTGAGAAAGAACCGGAATCTGTTTTGAACAGCAAATACATTCACAAGTCCTTTGAACTTTTTTCCAAATAAATTTAACTAATGGCTTAAAACTTTCACCAAGCAATATCTCAATCAGAAGGAAAAAAAAAATCCTTTCAACAAGGAGTTTATGGTTCTTTTCCACTAAATTGTCTTCTTTTCTCTAGCCTTCCTCCTTCAGGCTAACCCAGTTCAGAAATAGGGGAAAACGTGCCTCACTTTTCGTCAAAAGCAGGAAACTCGAAGCCCTCATGAAAATACTAAGAAATCAAGAATCAGAAAAACGATGAAACGAACGTGAGACCCTGGAGAGAACCTCTTCTTCGTCTGAACTTAGAGCCACGCAGGCTGAAAGTTGAGAAGCCGACGCATCATGTATAGCTTCGAGCGCAGCCGCAGCATCCTCGTGACCATTCCTGATCAGAAGCTCCTTCAGTTTCTCGCGCGCATGAGGCGGAAGCTTCGCCACACGCTCGTTGAAAGAGCTGCGACCCGGATGATCCTCGTTGATACCACCATCATTACAAGAACCTTGAGTGTCGGACAATCGAAAACTATAGTCGGTCAAGATCGTCATGGATTGACTCGGAGTTTCGAAAGACGTGGCGGTGGAGTTGAGACTATTTTCGTCGAAGCAGAAGATGCGTCGGATCCTGGGAGACATGTTCGAAGATGGGTTGAGAGCAAATGACTCACTGCAAGCAGAATGATGGTGCTGGTGCAGGCAGAAAGAGACGATGCGTTTGGACAAGTAACCATGAAGGAAATTGTGCAGAGGTTCTTGGCTGGACGTTGACTCGGTGGAAAAGTCATTCTTTATACTTCTAACTCAGCCGGATAATGTTCCCCACCTTCGAGGATGGTGAGAAGTCTCCTTCACTTTTATTTTCCTTTTGCCTTAACTTTTTTAAATTTAAATGTTGATAATTTCAAGTGCTGGATAAACAAAATAAAAGCTATCGGATAATAATTGAAAAAATTGATGACTGAATATTATCAGTTCATTGCCGTGCACATAATCGTGATTGTTGTTTTCGGTGTTCTTTATATAAATATAATCAGTAATTCATTCCTTACTTATCTCATTAACTGATATTTCTTTTACTTAGTTGAATCCTTCAAGTCTAGCTAGATGCTCCTGATCGACTGAACGCGCTTCTTAGTTCACCTTCTATCTTCTGATGAGTTCCCCTAGTCAGAAACAGTGGAAACATCTATTCCAATTTCTACCAGTTTCTGGCAATCTTTTATCAGCATGGCAGCTGATTTGAACACTTGGTTTAACGACAGCCACTAAGTGTGAGGCTCGGGTTTCACTGGTTCCATGATGGGCAGGCGCAAGATAGCAGAAAGAATGGAGAAGACCGGCATGACCACTAAGGCAGAAGCTGCTTCCTGCTATATATATAGGATACACAAAAAGATGCAACATATTATCACCACATCAATTATCCAGCAAGAGTACACGTGCACATATACTCCCAAGTTCCTCCAATTCCAACAGTAGATTACACATCCAGAATACGCCTACTCTAGTACCATATCATCATCATCACGAGATCAACCTGGAGTGAGGCATGACCATGGGAGAAGAACCGAGCCTTTGTACTAACTTTGGCGATGAAACACCCCCGCCTCTTTGTGTCAAGAGGGTATTTGGATCAAGAGGTAGTTTGTTCTCAAGTGGAGCTAGAGGGAGATGGTTCAAGCATTGGATGCTTTTGGCCGGTCTCAAGCATGCAAGATGGTAGCGTAGCTGGTTGTTCCACACAGGAAGCTTGTTTGCCAGTACCGTTCCTTCCTTTTCCTTTGGAACTGGGGCGCCAGTTGGATCCTGGATAATTTGAATAAAAGTTTGCCATACATAAGCTTGTGATATTCGATGTCTCACAGTTGATGTTTCAATGCCATTAAAACTCCAACACACCAACCAACTCATTGGCTACTTAGTCCGTCATTCATAAGTCAAATCTCCTAACTATTTTCAAGATCGTTAATTAGAGAGAAATGTTAAAGGGGCAAAAAAAAAAAAAAAAAACAAGAAAAGAGGTACAGGTGAAAGCTACTGCTATAAAAAATAAAAATAAAAAAAAACTACTGCTATCGGTCTCTGGAATTAGAGAGAAATGTTAAAGGGGCAAAAAAAAAAAAAAACAAGAAAAGAGGTACAGGTGAAAAATACTGCTATCGGTCTCAGGAATTCCAGTCTAAATTATGTTAGATAACAAGCCAGAATCTTAACTAGGTTTTTCATGGGCTTTTTCATGGGCACATACAAGACATGGTCAAGCAAAGCAGAAACGTAGAAGAGCAATCAGAGCAAAAATCAATTAAAAGGATGATTAAACACCAAAGTGCTGTTGAATTAGACTTATCCTTTGAGTCATTATGTCCAGCCGAACCAGATAAGCATCCACTTATTATGTTCACGATAGTTCAGCTCTAAATATATTGGCGTACTTGATAAATCTACCAAACTAATTTTCATAAAACCAGAAGAATGTAGGGAAGACTGTATGACATACCCCAAGCCCAAGGAAAGTGAAAGACTGATTATCTGCTCCAAGATAGATCTCTACGAGCTTCCTTAAATCTGCCAGGGTAGCATCCTTCACGACCTTAAGCGTGGTGATAACGTTCCCAGTATTTTCCTTCGATGCTTCCCACTTCACACAGACCTCTATTTGTTCATCAGATCCAGTGCTAGAAGGATCACTATTCTCCTTTAAATCCAGTGCTAGGTCATTAGGTGTCCGGCTTTTGGTCACCTGGAATTCTGCCACTTTCAACTCTTTTGGCTCGGTCGAAAGCACCGGGCTTTTAGTTTGTGACATGGATTTTTTGTTCACCTCTGAGAGGATTTGATCGCCAAGCGGGTCTCCTTTAATCATCATGATGGGAGTTGTTTGGGGATCCACATTCTCTGACCCTCTTTTCTCTGTTAGTGGTGCTCCAATTTGTTGGGAAAGCTCCCTATAGTTCCCACACAGAGTGAATATATTTTGAATCCTTAACCGTCTCGAAGAGGCCACATCTTTCTCGTTCAATGGTTCCACTGTATCACTTGAAAGTGCTTGGGGAACAGTTATCGAGCACACCCTCTTTTCCTCTATCACTTCTTTCTCTACTTCTTCATCCATGGCCTCTTTATGTCCCTCTTCCTCTTCGACTTCTTCTTCTTCCTCGAAAACTGTGCTCAAGCAGACTCTATCGCTGAACATTGGCCCATAAACATCATATGCAGCTACCTCATTCGAAGTGCTTGTATTTGAATTGTTGGGAAGGTCCGAGAGGTTACTGCTTCTGTCAAACCGGTTGACTCTGTTGTCTACATATTTCACTTCTCGTGCATAACAGTCTTGATCACCCATGTCCAAATCCATCGATTTCACCATTCCAGGGTCCTCATCCCCAATTGTTCCCAGCAGCCTCTTAGCAAAGCCACTCCATTCCCCATCCGTAGGCCCATTCTCATTGCCATTTCCGTTCCTCAACTGAGACTCTATTTCCTCTAACCGTCTTCTCAGCATTTCAAGTTCCTCTTGCTGTTGCACTATCCTCTCCTCCATTCTCCTCCTCTCCAATTCTACAAACTCATCAGCCATTCTCTGACATTCAGCTAATTTCTTTTCCAGCTCAGTTTTAAGAACATGTATCCGCTCATTCACCTTCATGTTGATCTCCTCCTCGCTTGCACCAGATACTTTCCCTTCCACTACCTGGAGTTTCGTTCTCAGGGATGCAACCTCCTGTTCCTTCTTGAGGAGCTCTTTGTGTGCTTCATTGCGCTCTTTTTCTCGGAGCTTGTTCTCCATTTGCAGCTTGCAGATGAACTGGTCCATTGCTGCAATCCTCGAACCCAACATTTCTGCAGCTGAAGAATCTTCAGCTCCAAGTTTGTCCTTGACTGGTGTATGTGGGCCACGGACAATACATTTTGCTTTGGCTCCATACTCTAGCGTGGAAATTGTCTTGTGTATATCCTTTGGGTCTGGGCTTGCACATAGTATCATAAGAATCTTCGATTTGTCGTCCTCAAAAGAATCCTACAAAAAGGAATAATTCATAATCCATCATATCTATAAGACATGAGAAAGAAAACAATCATAGTATCACTCAACCACGGCAATTCACTTACCTGTAGAAGCATTGTTAATTTGCTGTCTCTGAAGGGCACATGTGAATCACCATTAGCAATAGATTCAACCACTCTCTTCAGTGCTACATTACCATGGTTGATCTTTGCAGTCTAAAATCAAGAGGAAGGATTCTTAAGTAACTTACAGATACTAGACTTAAAGTTCAAGCAGGAGAGTAAAATTTTGTGGGCATTCCCAAATAAAATGTAGTCCTCACCTGCATTTTGGCCTCTAATCCAACTTGGCCAGCTTGCTCAATGTTTTCAGAACCAGCCATATCAACAAGCATTAGCTGTCCCCCAACAGTAGGCACATCCAAAATAATCTGAACAAAATTCAATGAATAAGTTCACTTTCAACTGTCTCCTGACTCTTATTTCACTGATGATTCATGTTTGGTAAGATTCATACCATGCAGTGGCTTCGAGAACTTCTCTCGTTGCAGAGTGTGCTCTTGACAATCCTCCGCTTCTCCACTTTCTGAATCTCTTTCGAAATCTTCCCAGCTTCAGTACCTGAGATAAATGCTGCATTTTTTGCCTTTTTACCCATCACTTCAAGTCTTACCTGAAGTTGCCAAAAGACAAATTGCTAAGCCAGGACAGAATATGCTGTTGTTAAATCTCATACATTGTCATGACCGAGTCAATCCATCATGAAAATTTATAATCCTACTTCCAAACTATCAGAAGGACAAAGTCAAGTGATAATACCACAACAATAAATATATTTGGAAGTGAACGGGGCACCCTTGTTACATTTCATATGTTAAACTTTTTACTTAAGAATCCCAGATACTTCTTAGTTCTTATAGAAGTCACAAGCAACAGAAAATGGTATCATTTGCAATCTCTCTGCAATTTAAGCTAAATACACCAATTATACTAAATTACCAAACAGCAGACAGCTCAGAAGCATACGGATAGCTGAATGTCTTAACCTTCAAAACACATAAATTCCTCAAATCACGTGGAGAAGAGATACCAAACTCAGAAATGCAAATCCATCAAACATCGACACTTACCTTCGACGAACCCCCCTTGGGCCACCCGAGCCCGAACCCTCCTCCGTTGCTCGACAACAGATCATAAATCTCCTCATTATAGATCTCCAAAACAGTAACTTGCACGAAGGTACCGACCCCCAATTGCCCCCCATTCGCCTCCCCTTCCTCCCCATTCTCTCCCAAGATGTCCTTCAACGACCGGTACACGATCCCCGGCTGCTTCGCGCACCCGAACATCGTGTGGCTCTTGCCCGACCCCGTGGGCCCGTACATCATCACCGTGCACTTCGCCCCCAGCTTCACCCCGTTGATCCGCGACTGCACGAACTTCTTGTAGAACGCGTCGAGGCCCTCCTCCTCGGACAGGGAGACCCCGTCGAGGCTGAAGTCGCGGTACCCGAACTCGGCGCGGACCCGGACGGTCTGCCGGTCCGGGTTGATCTGCAGCGCGGAGGCGGGCTTGTCCTTGCGGTCCGGGCAGTCGCGGATCCGGCCGACGACCTCGACCGGGTGCTCCCCGGCGGGGGCGGCTTCCCGGTGGGCCGAGCCGGGGGCCGGGGAGGGGTGACCGGATCTGGGTCCATTGAAGTGGAGGCGGTGCTTGGACTGGGGGGTCTTTAAGGCGGCGTGCGGCTGACTGGACTTGGAGGAGGAGGAGGAGGAGGGTGTGGGCGCCATTTAAGAGGAAAACCCAAGAAGAGAAAGAGGAAGAAAAGATCGTTGAATTGGGTGGCGGTGGCGTTCTTGCTTTGAATGAATCGTTCCAGGTATGAGCAAAGCAGAGAGAAGAGAGAGAGAGAGGATGGAGAAGATGAAAATGGAAAGAATCGGAGGAGAGAGAGAGACGGGGTTGCAGGCTTCAGGGGCGCGTTCAAAGTGAGGGGAGAAAATGTAGCCGTTACGATTCCTAACGGCTACATTTTCTCCAGGCCACGAGCGAAGAGTGCCTTTTTCAAGTTTGGATCTTCTTTGCTTCAAGAAAGGGGGGAAAAATAAAGATGAAAGAAAATGAGGGGAACGGAGAATTGCACTTGGTCGGCAGATATTAAAAGATTCAAATCTTGTTTCGATCATCAGTTCACTTCATTTTAGAAACAACTCGTGTTGTTTGAAAAAAATTAAACTGAATTGAATGACTTTGAGAACCCACGATTAAATTAATTTAAATAATAATGACATCATCAATTCAAAATTATTCTGACATGAGCAATTACATCTGAAGTTGAATTTTGGGTGCGAAGAATGTCACAACTACTAGATTCAAAGGGGATATTGATGGGCTTACCAAAAGAATCGATCTTTTTGATATCATGCTTAAAGTTGACACTCATATCAAAACATTATTTTAAAATGCCCATCTATACCCCTTCTCTCCCTTCCCCCACAACCTTCTTTCTCTCTTGTTCGCTCCTAGCCGCGTTGCTTACCACCTCATCCAACCCTACAACACGGCCACATCCGCCACCGATTCTTTCCTTTTTTTTTTTTCCTCTAGTTCTTCTTAGCCAACCACCGGTGATAGCCAGGTGACTCGGTAACGAGGGAAAATTTTTTTTTAAAAAAAAAAGGATCCGGGCAAAATTAGGGTCGCCCTAAATACTTGAAATGCCGATTATTTCAAATAAGTGAGGTGACCCTTGCCAAGAGGCCATTTTTCCCTTTTTTTTTCGCTTTTCTTTTTCCTAGTTAGCCCTCGCGATACCCCTCGGCAAGGAACTCTTTGCGAGTCGACCCTCGCTACATTTGGCGGGGGTGGCCTCACTCGAGGCCAACGAGGGCTAGGTGACCTTGTCGGCCGTTGGTGAGGGTTAGCGAGGGTTGGCCTCGCCTAAGCCTTACTCGCAATCGATCCTTGCCAAATCTAGTGAGGGTGGCCTCGCTTAGGGCCGACACGGGCCGACCTCACGAATGGCCCTAGGGAGAGGGTTGCCACGCCTAGGCGAGGTCATCCCTTGCCTGTGGTGGGCGTGGGTGGCCCTTGTTGACGAAATTGACCCTCACCCGACCCTTTGTGGGCATGGCCGATGGCTAGCCGACCATCGATGAAGAGGAAGAAGAAGAATAAAAAAAGAAAGGAAGAAAAAAGGGAAAAATGACAAAAATACCTTTGACCTCTTGGAAAGTTAGATTTTTATTTGAAATTGATATAGTCATTTCAAGCTTTATTTGAAATTTTATATAATCACTTTCGCCTTTATTTGAAACAACATCTACTTCAGACTCTTATTTGAGAAAGTGATAACACTTCAAGTTCTTATTCGAAATAAGATCTACTTTAGAATCTTCGTTCCCTTTTTGGAACTTTCCCCGATAATGATAGAAGGAGTAACTTGAAATGGAAATCGATAGATTCTTAAGCAAGATTGCAATCTAAATGCAACTTGAAATGACATTCCAAAATTAATGAAATTTTCATAAGTTTCGAAAATCAAAGATTGTATTTGATATGTCTGCTTAGAAAGAAAACCAAAGCATTGTTCACTCCCTTTCGCTATGAAAGTGACAAAAACTTAGAATAGGCAAGGTGGGGACGGCAAAAGAAAGGGAGCCGTTGATATTAATGATGGAATTGCTGCCAAGATCTGGGAGGCTCCAGATCGCCATATGAATGTCATCATTCAAGCTTTATCTTCGAAATCCTACTTGAGCAAATTGCATATTTGATCCCATCTTGAATGATTGCAGGAGATTTGATGTTCTCTTGCCAAGATGGGGAAGAATTTGTGGCTGGGTTTTGCCCTCTTCTGATGATGCTTGCTCTTCTGTGTTGTGAATTTTCTTATCAATGACTCGGTTTAATGGAAATGTGATGGACCCAATTGCATTTTTCTCTCACAAAAGTTTCAAATTCTATCATATTTTCATGCTCACGTTACATTATCGCTGGGAAAATGACCCAATTATTCATAAATGTATTATACATATGGTAATTTAATCCTAAATTTTTCACTTCTGTCAATTTAACCTTAAATCTTTGTGTGAAATTCTAATTTACTCATTCCAGTTAATTTTCGTTGAAAATTGCTGATGTGGTGGTCCTTCAGTCATCGTAGATCAACTTATATGGCATGCCGCCACATCAATGATTTCCCTCGAAAATTGGCCAGAAGGACCATGTTGGAATTTCACGTAATTTTTTTTTTATTTTATTGATAAAATTGAAAAGTTCAAGAGTAAGTTGATATTCATATAATCTGTTTAGGATTGATTAGACAATTTTTGTCATTTTTACCCCTCCTCATCTTCCCAAAAAGATTATAAAATTCGGAAATTTTGCAACTTAATCCTCAACCTCTAAAAGTTGAGATTTTGTGTCCCAATACTTCTACTTACATGTGATTTTGGTACATGACTCGTTGGTGAATGGGTGATGAAGTCGATTACGTCCTTGCACGCGATAGAGTTCCATAACATACTAATCAATATTGAAACGAATCTGTTAAACATTTTTGGTGTTTAGTCTTGCGTAAGTATTGTAATGTTACATACAAGCATTAGCAAACTATAATACCACAAAATTCAGGATCCTACAATTGAATTGAATCACAGTATAATTTCTTAAAATTCAAACAATTTAAGAATGAAAACCACTTTGAAATTAGGCCAAATGTAAGAATGGCGATCCAAGTTCAACCAAAATGAACGTGAAAGATGATATAAACGCGAGATTTTCTGCGTAAAATCCCCCATTTTCAATTATTTTTGTTTCTTTTTCAAGCATTTAAACTCTTTTTTCCCCACTTTCTACCATGAAAGCATTTAATCTGTTGAGTGGATTTATAGCTTGCACCTTTTTCTTCATATTCTGTTGTTTAAAGAAGTTAAAAGAGGGTCAAAACTCACAAGATATTTGGAGTTTAATTGCCATACACGTTATAAAACATCTAGCGTAAATGCTAGTTTCGACCAATGATAAGTTTGAGAATGCTTTTGACTATGAGAATTTGCGTCTACAAAAGGGGCCTCCATCTAAAAATATTATTATCGAAAGCACGGAGTGTTCGATATTCGGTTTCTAAATAAAGCAACTTCTTCTTCTTCATTTTTATTGTTTGGCAAAATTGCAATTCCAAGTATTTGGATGTTAAGTTATTAAGTACTATCTTTCTTCCAAATGATGGACTAAACTCGGTTCGTTTTTTGCATAATTGTAGCATAATTGCAATCGTGCTGTGAAGTGCAGTGACTCAAATGTTTGATAATTTATGTTTTAAAGTAACGATACTTTCGTACCCGAACAAGTCCTTAAATTGTTCCGTTTATCGAAAGTCTACTCCAAACGTAAAAATGGGGTAATAATAAACCTCTAGGGTAAATTAACCAATTGGGAAATGCCCCCAAGCTTGCTCCTCACGATGAGACTGCCCGGCATGCAGTCAACATGATGCAGGTCCGGGATGCCTTACAATTCAAAGGTATGTAAGCTGGCTTCCCAAAAGCTGCTATGAACTACGGTGACTTTGGAAGTCCTGCAGTTGTCGAGGTGTTGGCCAAGACCTTTAAAAGCCGCAACATCCATTTCATGACCAAAGCTGTCGCGAGAATGTTGTAGATAAAAATCCTTATTAGTACCATAAATGGCATAATTCAGAATAAAAAGGGTTCTGAAAATGAGACCTAAAAAGTAAAACCTACAAAAGAAAAAGGAGAAGCACCGACAGTCAGAAAGGTAAGGAAGCACCAACGGTCAAAAAGGTATGGAGCACCTCTTAGGGTGCGTTTGCTTCAGTATCCCTAAGGGGCTTTGGAGGCTCAAAGATCCTTGGAGAAATGTTGGACTTTTAATAATTATTTTAAAGTGCATTTTAAGTGAAAGCCAACATTAGAAAGACTGAAAATCCAATGTTAGTAAGAATTAGATTTGAGCTTCGGCATTTGATCAAATGTTGAAACTCATCTTTTTCATTCCAAAACTACCCTCACTCAATCTTCAAATTTTCGGTTTTTCCTTCATTATTATTTTTTAAAATGCTAAAAAGATTAAAAAAATATATAAATGCTAAAAAAATCAAACATATATATATTTATAAAAAAAAAAAAAACCCTTTGTTGGTTCGGCAAAGAGTTACAATCATTGGTGAGCTAGATTTGGCGCCGATGGCTATCAATCGAGGTCACCCAATTGTCAAGGGTTGCATGACCTAGGTGATCATCGCCTAGGTCTTGCGGGAGGGTTGCTTGACTTCGGGCAACCTCGACCAACAGCTGTTGATGCCAGATTTGGCTCATTGGCGATCGTAGCCTTTCGCTAGATCGGCAAAAGGTTTGGTCTTATTATTATTATTATTATTATTATTATTATTATTATTATTATTATTATTATTTGATTTTTTTAGCATTATTGTCAAATTTTATATTTAAAAATTTGCATATATATATATATATATATATTTCAATTTATAAAAAAATACAAATTAAAAAAAAACTAATTTTACTCATCAAAATGGCTTTTTAAATGTGTTTTCTACGAAATAATATTTATCTTAAAGTTGCTTCTCAAAATACAGTTTACCAAATGATTTTTGTATTTACCCAAAGTCTTTTAGGTTAAACTGTTTTACATTTTCTCAATGAGTTTTCAAAATATTGAACCAAACACACCCTTAGGCTTTGTGAAGACAACTTTGGAAATATGTCTCATATGATAGTTTTTACGGTGGAAAAACGCAACACACCTTTTTTTTTCTCTTTGACATGTTAATGATTGGGTATGGCAACTTAAAACATGTATTATTGGAGACATAAGTTACAAAATTTAAAGTACAGTTGCAACATAAGACAATGCAACTCATATATTATCGTATGTTGGGTAGGCACAAAATCACTAAATAATTTGATCTACTTATTGATCTCACAAAAATGGGGAAAGGCATTTCATTTGCATTTACCAAATATCTCGCAACTATGTTGTTCCTGAAAAATATGGTTAGATTTAGGCATAGTGCCGCATTCATGAAGGATCGCTTTCATTGCAAAGCAAAAGCACTTCAACTTATTTACACATCCCAAATTGATAACTCAGGTAATTCCCATAAATTAATCATATCCAACGCTTAAATACACGAGCAAATTTAATAATGCTAATTAATTTTGACTTGGAAATCACTTCAGAAAGTCACAAACACGCCAACTCAGAAAAGTGTGACCAACTCAGAAAAGTGTGACCACGGGGAATGAAAACATCCAAGTGAAAATTACAATGTTATCAAATCTGCTCTTTTATTTTAGTACTTTTTTTTTTTTTGGGTCGACTCTTTTATTTTAGTACTTGCATTCTCCAATTTTAACCAATAGAAAACCCGGGAGATTACCTGTTCGAGGCTTTTTACCAGCTGTCAGCTACGAAAAAAAAAAAGAAGAGAAAAAAACAGAAATCTCGGCCCAAAGAGAAATCCCCAGGCCCTTCTTCTGTTTTTATTTGCACTTCTGGCCCAAATTGTGTTCTCCCTGGTCCTCAGACTACAACGAAATTACTCAAAAGCCCAACCCGAAGCCCCTGTCTCATTCCACCTCACCATATATTTCAAAAATCGAAAACTCGCCCTTTTCCCGCCCAAACACCAAAAAAAATTTTTTAAAAAAATTTGAAAATAAAAAATCATCTTAAAAATCAGCATCATTTCTCATCTTCTTCGGGAACCTCCAAACCCAAACCTTAAACTTTCCCCCTCTCTCTCTTTCTCTCTCTACGATCTGCATCAGCTGAAAGGAAGATCCCCGATGTCCGCGCCGTCGGTTCGCCGGATCAAGGACCGCGGCGGCGCCGGCGCCGGAGGCAAGGTCGCGGCTGCGAGACCGGGTAAGCCCCTGACCCCGCTCTCCAACGCCAAATCCGTCCCGGGGAAGGAGAATTCCGGCGCCAGGCCGATTGCACAGAAGCCCGCGCTGCGCGCCGTGCCGCGAATCTCGAGCGACGGCGGCCGGTGGTCGTCGGCGGTGCCGAGGGGGCGGAGCCCCAGCCCCTTCGGCGGGCGGGCCGCCGGCTCGGACGGGAGGAAAGACAGGGTCTTGCCTAGGGTTTCGCTGGAGGGGCGGGAGGCGGAGAAGAAGGAGAGGAGAGGGATTAGGGAGGTCGGGGTGAAATCGAGGGACGAGAGCGGCAGCGGCGGCGGGGGGTCTAGGATTTTGAGGGATTTGAAGGATAAGGTGAAGAAGGGCGGCGGTTGTGAGCAATCGTCAGTTGGGAAAGTAGGAGTAAAGGGAAGGAATGTACATAGAGTGAATGGAGAAGCGTGTGTTGATTCTGAAGGTTTGGTCAAGTCGAGCAAGGTAGATACTCAGTTAGATTCGAAGGGTCGCGTTGAAGAGGTGAGGGCTGAAGAGGTTAGTG
Organism: Eucalyptus paniculata subsp. matutina; assembly: GCA_017140255.1. NCBI lineage: Eukaryota > Viridiplantae > Streptophyta > Magnoliopsida > Myrtales > Myrtaceae > Eucalyptus > Eucalyptus paniculata. The sequence goes on along the minus strand of CM029442.1, from coordinate 31,666,717 downwards.
TTGCTCTAAGTGGTCACCCTTTGCATGAACTGTTGGTAGATAAGAAATCAGAAGAGGGTGCAAGTGCTAATTTGGCATCCTCATCTGGTGTTGCCGGTGAAATGACTGGAAATGTGAGTGCGAAATGTTTGAGCAGTTCGGGGGTGGAGAAGGGGATGAGCTCTGAAGCTGTCAATGGTCAAGTGGGAAAAAGAATCCGAGTAGGCTACATGAAAAGCTCGCTTTTTTAGAAGGCAAGGTTAAGAGGATCGCTTCTGATATTAAGAGGACTAAGGAGATATTAGATTTGAATAACCCGGATGAGTCGAAAGTCGTACTTTCAGATATCCAGGAAAAGATTTCAGGGATTGAAAAGGCGATTGGTCATGCAATAGGTGATTCTGATGGTAAGATGGCTGCAGTAAAGAACACTGCAAATGCTGTCCTTGAGAGTGACAAATCGGTTGGGGAGACTCAGGTTGAGAAAAGGAGTAGTTCGAAATGTTCAGTTAAAGTTTTGAATAGTGAGGAATTAGAAGCTCGACTTTTTCCTCATCACAAGCTGCTCAAAAATCGAACCTCTGTGAGGGCATCGATAGCAAGCACACAGTCATCAAGTAAAGCAGGAGTGCATGAGATGAATATTTCTGAGGCTAATTCTATGTCAAAGGTGGAATATGACAATGCGATAGCTTTGGAGTTTTTGGCTTCATTGGATGAGGAGCAATCTAAGATCACCATCAAGGATCAGAAGTCTGGCATGGAGATCTGTGAGGTTCAAGAAATGGATGGTGTTGCAACTTCAGCGGTAGAAGATAAATTTGTTGACGGGAAGGCCAAGCCGGAGATAATGCTCACAACTGATGAAAAGCTTGATGAATTTGACGATCAGGAGAACGTTCAGAGGCTTATAATTGGAGAGGAGAACGAAGACTCTTATGCTTATCAACTGCATGAGATCGGCAGCAAGACCTCCACTGGAGGTTGGTTTGTGTCAGAGGGAGAGGCAGTACTCCTTGCTCATGATGATGGCTCATGTTCCTACTATGATATTGCCAATTCGGAGGTACGTGATCTGCTTTGCCCTCATGATAGTTAGTATATACCTCATTGCCACAATGTCCTCAGGAGCATATTCACTTGCATTTCAGATGTTAGATGTGGGGATTACATCCACTCCAGAGAAGTGTGTGTTGCTAAGTGAGCTTTTGTCAGTGTGCATTCACTACTACTTGTGTGTCAAACCTTGCCAATTGACTAATAAAATCTTTTACAGTTAGTTTGCTTTTGCATATTTAGTGATAAAATACCGTACTCATACCTTTGAATTTACTTATAGGCAAGGTGACTGTTTCTCTTTAAGTAAGTTCCATGTACTTGAATTTACTTATAGAGAGCAAGGTGACTGTTGAGTGAATTGCTTCCAAAGTTTGCATTGGTTTGTATCACTGGGTCTTTGGTTGGTCATTCTTGAATAACAGGTGGTTGCATTCTTTCATGATGTCTATAGTTCACTGGTAGTTTGTCAACCTTGCATGTATATTATTCCTTGAGGAAAAAAAATGAAATTGATGTTGCCTGCACTTAATCAGTGATTAAGATAGTGCCACAATAAGCAACTATGACTACCAGGAACTTCCTCATTTGAGGATTAACTACATCAACAGATGTCCAGCTGTTTTATTTTACTTTGTTTACTGAAATAAATGAAGATTTTACAATAGGTTGTGAAGATTTCTTTATCATTACAGATCTTCTTATTTTTGTGAAAATTGCATGCTCGATCCCCTTAATCTGGCAAAAGAGGCTCATTCATCCATGATAATCATCATTGTTGACAAGTGTCAACCGCAGGACATAAGTGAGGTCTGGTAGAAAGAAAAAAGAAATAGATCTAATGTGCCTCTAATGGTTTGAGATTTTGCAGGAGAAAGCTGTATACAAGCCCTCCATGGTGATCTCAAATAACATATGGAGGGATTGTTGGATTATCCGTGCTCCTGGTGCAGATGGGTGTTCAGGGAGGTATGTTGTTGCAGCCTCTGCTGGAAATACGATGGATGCAGGGTTTTGTTCCTGGGATTTCTACACCAAAGATGTTCAAGTTTGCCATATTGAGGAAGGTGGTGCTGTAACTTCTTCAAGAACAGTACTTGGTCCTTTACCCAGTAACACTTTGTATAGAAGAAGTGCTCTGTCTAGTATTATGGTCCCAGAAAATCAGCTATGGTGGTATAAGCCATGTGGACCTCTAATTGTCTCAACAGCCACCTGCCAGAAGGGTGTCCGAGTCTATGATATCCGGGATGGGGAGCAAGTTATGAAATGGGAAGTGCAGAAGCCTGTGTTAGCAATGGACTATTCGAGTCCTTTGCAATGGAGAAACAGAGGGAAAGTTGTCATAGCTGAAGCTGAGGCAATCTCTCTATGGGATGTGAACTCTCTTAATGCACAACCATTACTTTCCGTGCCTTCTACTGGACGAAAAATATCGGCCCTTCACATTAACAATACTGATGCTGAAATTGGTGGAGGGGTTCGACAAAGGTAAATGCTCTTAGACAATTTAAGTCTCTATCCTTGTCAACAATATCCTAAATGTAGTTCTTTGTGTGCAAGTTGACTGGATTTTCGCATCATCTACATGGGCACCTCTTCATATTGACTACATCACATCTCTGTTTCTGATTGTTGAGTTGCTTTTGTGCTATAAATGCAGTATTTGTTTGAAGCATGCATGATTCTGGTATTTGATTCTATCTATCGGTCTCCATTTGAAGGTTTTCATCCCATATTCTCTTACGACTTTCCATGTTGAGTGCAGAGTCAGTTCATCGGAAGCTGAAGGCAATGATGGCATATTCTGCAGTGGTGATTCAATTAATATCATGGACTTCCGCCATCCATCTGGTGTGGGACTCAAGATACAAAAGCTCGGGATCAGCGTGCAGTCAGTCTTCTCTCGTGGTGATTCTATTTTTCTGGGCTGCACAAGCCTAAAATCAGTAGGAAAGAAACTGAGTTGCACGCAGGTGCAACAGTTTTCCTTCCGCAAACAAGGCCTATTCAGCACTTATGCTTGGCCGGAGTCAAACTTACACTCCGACCATGCGGCGATAACTCAAGTTTGGGGCAACTCAAACCTGGTCATGGGGGCGAGCGGGCAAGGACTATTTGTGTTTGATGCCGCGAAGGATGACGTATTGCACTCTCTTGGGTGTGGAAGCACACAAAATGTCAGAGAAGTCATCGGTCCAGATGACTTGTACTCACCTTCTTTTGACCATCTGTCCTCACGTGCTCTCCTTATATCGAGAGATCGCCCTGCATTGTGGAGGCACTTGTCTTAGACATGACAAACGGTTCGTGACTTGGTGGTCCAGTTTCAGAAAGAACTGCATGTATGGAGGATCTCATCTTTTTCCTTGTTCTCGCCAATGGAGGTGAAGGGCTGTCTAGTACTATGATCTGCCCATATGGTGCTCTTCATTTTCTGCTTCTGGATTTGAAGGTCTGTTATGACTCAATGTAATGTTCTTATTTATCATAACAAGAACCTGTCCTGTAGACAACTACAAATAGGATTTTGGTTATTACAGCAGAAAATGAGGTTGGAGATGCACTTTTAACTGGTAATTTTAAATCAAATACAATGTCAGCCCCGGCACAAGAAAAGCAAAGAGCTACACATAGATACAGGGTCAGTCCAGAGGCACATCACCGTTACATGGAGCTTATGTCCTGTTTAAGTCAACATGAGGTTTTAGATCATTCCATGATCCAATGGGTATGGAGTACTCATCGTCTCGCTTTAATTCGCTGTAAAATAGAGCGAGGTGGTAATACATGTATATAGCTGATGATTTTGCCCATCAAAGAATGAAAAAAAGATGAACATCATCCATCGGTGGGCAGTGCAGTTGGTTGAGTTTTACTATTTTACCGCCCGAGGGAATGAGTTCGAATCTCTACGTTGTCAACATGTCTTAAGTAGGAGTCATGGTGGTGGGGTCTTGTGCTTATGCTAATTTCCCCCTAGCTATTGACGCTTGGTCTGGGATGCACCACGCACTCTACGGGCCGTGGGCTGCCCGACGGGCCCGGCGGGTCCTGGGCAAAAAATGAATAAAGACAAAAATCTAATTAGATGATGGAATCCAAAAGTAGGTAAGCAAGAGATGCTGTTTCAATTAGTATGGAGTACTCATCGTCTTGCTTTAATTCGTTGCAAAATAGAGTGAGGTGGTAATACATGTATATAGCTAATGATTTTGCCCATCAAAGAATGAAAAAAAGATGAACATCATCCATCGGTGGGCAGTACGAGTTGGTTGAGTTCGACTATTTTACCGCTCGAGGGAATGAGTTCGAATCTCTACGTTGTCAACGTGTCTTAAGTAGGGGTCATGGTGGTGGGATCTTGTGCTTGTGCTAATTTCCCCCCAGCTATTGACGCTTGGTCCGGGATGCACCACGCACTCTACGGGCCGTGGGCTGCCTGAAGGGCCCGGCGGGTCCTGGGCAAAAAAGGAATAAAGACAAAAATCTAATTAGATGATGGAATCCAAAAGTAGGTAAGCAAGAGATGCTGTTTTAATTAGTATGGAGTACTCATCGTCTCGCTTTAATTCGCTGTAAAATAGAGCGAGGTGGTAATACATGTATATAGCCGATGATTTTGCCCATCAAAGAATGAAAAAAAAAAGATGAACATCATCCATTGGTGGGCAGTGCAGTTGGTTGAGTTTTACTATTTTACCGCCCGAGGGAATGAGTTCGAATCTCTACGTTGTCAACATGTCTTAAGTAGAAGTCATGGTGGTGGGGTCTTGTGCTTGTGCTAATTTCCCCCTAACTATTGACGCTTGGTCTGGGATGCACCACGCACTCTACGGGCCGTGGGCTGCCCGACGGGCCCGGCGGGTCCTGGGCAAAAAATGAATAAAGACAAAAATCTAATTAGATGATGGAATCCAAAAGTAGGTAAGCAAGAGATGCTGTTTCAATTAGTATGGAGTACTCATCGTCTTGCTTTAATTCGTTGCAAAATAGAGTGAGGTGGTAATACATGTATATAGCTAATGATTTTGCCCATCAAAGAATGAAAAAAAGATGAACATCATCCATCAGTGGGCAGTACAGTTGGTTGAGTTCGACTATTTTACCGCTCGAGGGAATGAGTTCGAATCTCTACGTTGTCAACATGTCTTAAGTAGGGGTCATGGTGGTGGGATCTTGTGCTTGTGCTAATTTCCCCCCAGCTATTGACGCTTGGTCCGGGATGCACCACGCACTCTACGGGCCGTGGGCTGCCTGACGGGCCCGGCGAGTCCTGGGCAAAAAAAGAATAAAGACAAAAATCTAATTAGATGATGGAATCCAAAAGTAGGTAAGCAAGAGATGCTGTTTCAATTAGTATGGAGTACTCATCGTCTCGCTTTAATTCGCTGTAAAATAGAGCGAGGTGGTAATACATGTATATAGCTGATGATTTTGCCCATCAAATAATGAAAAAAAGATGAACATCATCCATCGGTGGGCAGTGCAGTTGGTTGAGTTCTACTATTTTACCGCCCGAGGGATGAGTTCGAATCTCTACGTTGTCAACATGTCTTAAGTAGGAGTCATGGTGGTAGGGTCTTGTGCTTGTGCTAATTTCCTCCCAGCTATTGACGCTTGGTCCGAGATGCACCACGCACTCTATGGGCCGTGGGCTGCCCGACGGGCCCGGCGGGTCCTGGGCAAAAAATGAATAAAGACAAAAATCTAATTAGATGATGGAATCCAAAAGTAGGTAAGCAAGAGATGTTGTTTCAATTAGTATGGAGTACTCATCGTCTTGCTTTAATTCGTTGCAAAATAGAGTGAGGTGGTAATACATGTATATAGCTAATGATTTTGCCCATCAAAGAATGAAAAAAAGATGAACATCATCCATCGGTGGGCAGTACGGTTGGTTGAGTTCGACTATTTTACCGCTCGAGGGAATGAGTTCGAATCTCTACGTTGTCAACATGTCTTAAGTAGGGGTCATGGTGGTGGGATCTTGTGCTTGTGCTAATTTCCCCCCAGCTATTGACGCCTGGTCCGGGATGCACCACGCACTCTACGGGCCGTGGGCTGCCCGACGGGCCCGACGGGTCCTGGGCAAAAAAAACAAAAGTCGCGAAGCCCCCCTGCCCCTAATTCGCGAAGCCCTAATCGCGTTTCTTCTTCTTCAGCCTTCGATTCTCTCTGTTCCTTTCCTTCTCTTCGTCTTCGATTCCACGGTTCCACCCCGAGTATCCACGCCGCCGCCGCTGCTCCTCCTCCGCCGCTATCTGCCCCCTCGTGCCAGTCACCACTCGCCAACCGCTGCTCCTCCGCCTCTGCAAGATCTCTCGACCGAGCCGGCGAGCCCCTTTTCCGTCACTCAACAAGGTACGAAGCCCTAATTTGCGTCTCATCTCTTGATTGTCTTCCGATTTCTTCCTCAGTCTTTGATTATCTCTCTGTTTCTTCCTCAATCTCTTCTCCTCATCTTCGATTCCTCACCAAGCATCCACGCCGCCGCCGCTGCTCCTCCTCCGCCACTGTCCGCCCTCTCGCGCCGGTCGCCACTCGCCACAACCGCTGCTCCTCCGCCTCTGCTGTCCGCCCCCCTCGCCGACTCTTAGTCCCGACTCCCTTCATCTTTGATTCCTCACTGAGCCTCGACGCCGGCGCCGCCGCTGTTGCTCCTCTGCCACTGTTGTCCACCCCTTCGCATTTGTGCAGGTGATTTAATTGTCTACGGCCTTGTATAGTAATGAAAGACTTGCAATTGTAGTACCCTGTTGATTTGCTTCTCCCTCCAGCGGCTCTTTGGTGTCGAAAGGAGCTTTGCTTCAACGAAAACACCGCTTGGTTGGAGTTCCACAGCAACATCGGGAGGAAGTTAGGCGGAGGCACGCTTCACATCAAGGTCCGTTCTTTAGTTTTATCGCATCGCTTTGGCTTGATCTCTGTTTGGTTTTGAGTTGCAACTTTGGAAGATTTTGGGGGGTTTTGAGGCTGTGGCCACTGATCACGAGAGGCTTTTTGGTCGACTATTATGTTCAGTTTGGCACGGTGGAATGGAATGGAATCGGGAAATGACGGGGAAAGGAATGGGCTGGAGTGATGATTCCAAATCTTTGTGTTTGAGCGTGATTCTGGATAATTTTGGGAGTTTTGAGCTTGTGGCGATTTGGTAATGTGGAGAGATGGTCGCTGTTCATGAGCTTGTGAGATTTTCTGGTCGATTGTCACTTATCAGTGCTTAGTTCAATTTGCTACAATTTGATTTTGTGATAATCTGGGAGATGTGAGGTTGTATCGGTTTGTTGATGGGGTCTAATTTTCGGTTTTGTGATAATCCTACAGCATTTCTTTAGTTTGTTTGCCAGCTTTTGGCAGTTTCCGAAAAAAACAGAGAGTACATTTTCGGTTTTGTCCAAAAAAAAAAAAAAGAGAGTATATTTTCGGTTTTGCATTTGAAATTGTGATTGTGCATTTTCTTATATTCTAAGATTGATGATCTAGACCTAAAGAAGTGCTGTAGACTAACTATAGTGCATTGCTTGATTAAGGTGATTCATTAACATGTCAATGGAAGTAGAGGAATCTTATAATGCAATAACACCAATAGTGGAATCAACATCACAAGAACATGAAAGAGGTAAAAACTTTGAAGAAACATAAAAAACAAATCAGGTATCTGGTTCTTGTCCAAGTCTTCCTAGTAAGCGAAAATCAGCAGCTTGGCTTCATTTTCGAAAAGGAATAACTCACACAAATGGGAAAGTTGATGTATTTTGCAATTACTGCGGATCCAAGTATTCATACCACGTTGATAATAGGACTTTAAATATGTTGAAGCACTTGAGAAAGTGCAATAAGTATCCTCGCAATGTGGATAAAAGGCAAAAATTGTTTGCATCACAAAGAGTAGATGGAACTCAAATGATAGGAGGAGATACTACTAGTAATACTGGGAGTGGTGGAATTTTAATGACATGGAAGTTTGATCAGGAGATTTGTAGGCAAATGCTTATTCGGATGATTATAATTGATGTACAACCATTTTCGATTGCTGAACGTGTTGGATTTCGTGATTATGTGAATCAATTACAACCTCTCTTCAAGCATATGTCGCGATTTACGGTGGCTAGGGATTGCATGAAGTTGTATTTTTGTGAAAAAAGAAAATTAAAGGCTTCCTTTTGAAAGCTTAATTCTAGGATCGCCCTTACGACTGACACATGGAGTTCCATTCAGAATTTGAACTATCTATGCCTTACTGCACATTTTATTGATGAAGATTGGAAATTGCAGAAAAGGATCATCAATTTTGTGGTGATAGCTAGTCACAAGGGCAAGGATATTGGGAGAGTTATTGATAAATGCATATATGAGTGGGGAATAGAGAAGAAAGTGTCCACAATTACAGTGGATAATGCTAGTTCAAATGACATGGCCATTAATTATTTGAAAGAAAAATTTTCAAGAGAGAGGCTATTGATCTTAGATGGTGAATCTTTACACATGAGGTGCACGGCTCATATATTAAACTTGATTGTGAAGGATGGCTTGGCTGAGATACGTGATTCCATTACACGTATTCGAAACGTGGTTAGGTATGTGAGAAGTTCTCCTATGAGAGCTAAGACATTTCGAGATTGCATTGAAATTACAAGAATTGCTTATAAGGGTTCAGTTTGTCTTGATGTCCCAACTAGGTGGAATTCCACTTACCTAATGTTAGAGAGTGCCACAAAGCTAATAAAAGCTTTTGAAAGGATGGAGGAAGAAGATGTTTCTTTCCTAATTGAGCTTAATTCTGATACTCCAAGTAGCGTTGATTGGGAAAATGCTATTGTTCTTTCTAATTTTTTGAAGAAGTTTTATGATACCACCAAGAAGATGTCCGGAACTTTGTATATCACTTCAAATGATTATTTTGTGGGGATAGCTTCTTTGTACAAATATTTGCGAGAAGCAATGAAGGCTTTTGATCATAGGGTGAGAGTTATGGGCTTGAAAATGAAAGAAAAATTTGACAAATATTATGGAAGTTTTGAAAAAGTCAATATGATGGTATTGATTGCGGTAACATTGGATCCTAGAAAAAAGCTGAATTATGTGAGGTATTGTTGTAAACTCATTTATGATGATGCTGCAGAAGTTGATGAGATGTTTGATAAGGTGAAGTTTGCCTTGGAACGTGTGTTTAAATTTTATGAGAAATCTTGTCACACTTCTAGAGACAAAAATTTGGATGGTGAATTGGTAAGTTCTTCTAATATTGGTAGTAGCTGCGATTCTTATCTCAATGAGGGAAATGAAGAGGACGATTGCAGCTTAAATTTCTTTGTGTAAGAGCCTTCGTATGATGACTTTCTTAATGAGGAGAAGAAAAAGTCCGATAGCAACTTATCTGAGCTCGATCGATATCTTAAAGCTGAACTTGAAGATGGTCGCGATCTTGACATTTTGAAATGGTGGAGTGTTGCTGGCCAAAAGTTTAAAATCTTATCTTTGATGGCTCAGGATATTTTGTCTATTCCCGTTACTACCGTTGTTTCATAATCAACTTTCAGTACTTCTGGTCGTGTGCTTGATGGTTTTTGGAGTTCTTTGACTCCTAGAGTTGTGGAAGCTTTGATTTGCACTCAAGATTGGTTGAGAGCAATTCGTGATCCAATTAATGTTGAAGAATGTATTGAAAATGCGAAAAAGTTTGAATTTGGTAAGTCCATATCATTTCATAATGTAATTTTTTGGTATATCTATTATCTAAGAATTGAATACTTTATTTAATATCTTCTTTTTGTTAGATATGGATGACGTTGGCAAGGAGATCAACAAGGAGATTGACGGTCCATAGAGTTTACAAGTTGAAGTGAGAGGAATCTATGAGTCATCTTGAAGGTTTTTTCCCCCAGCTCACTATTTTGTCTATTTCTTTGCAAGATGGGAGATTTCTCTTTCTTCCCCATATATAAAAACGTACATTTGCTTTTGTTCATGGGTTGTGTGCCGTATTGGGAGATCATGAGCATGTGCGGAGGTGGTGGATGTGGTGTGGGGTGTGTGGGGTGTGAGGAACAAGGTAATGGCATGTCGGCTAGCTCAAAAGGTGTCGTCGCATCACGAAAGATAATTGAAGTAGCCTCAATTGGAACTTGGTTCTGATGTCCCTTGTTCTATCTCTTTCTCTTTGCTTTTTTTCTTTCCCTTTTGCTCATTTTATTATTGTTTTCATTATTTTCTTTCGAAAGAATTCATGGTGGATAATGAGCTTGAGAGGGAGGACTAATGCAAAAGAAATTCGTCTATTATTCGTCTATTAATTATTGTTTTAGTTTTTGGAGATTGGAACTTGGAATTTTAGAGCTCAAAACTTCCGGACCGGCAGTCCGGAAAACCAAAATTGTTTCGCTGTTGAAAACCAGAATTTTTGGCGTCAAAATCGGTTCCATGGATCCACCTGGGAACCGGACCGGACCGGCGGTCCGGTTCCCGAGTGGATCCACGCAACAAACGGGTGGATCCCGGTTCCGATTTTTCGGAACCGGTCCTTAGCGGGCGGTTCCCAGTTCTAGGTCGGGAACCGCCCGCTCGGACCATGCACACCCCTAATGGTGGTGGGGTCTTGTGCTTGTGCTAATTTCCCCCCAGCTATTGACGCTTGGTCCGAGATGCACCACGCACTCTACGGGCCGTGGGCTGCCCGACGGGCCCGGCGGGTCCTGGCCAAAAAATGAATAAAGACAAAAATCTAATTAGATGATGGAATCCAAAAGTAGGTAAGCAAGAGATGCTATTTCAATTAGTTAGCTGTCAATTTTCTTCTTCTATCGCGGATTGGTTGATTCATCTGTACACGAAACTCATCTCTTCAGAGCCATTGATTGCATGTTTACGTGGTGACCATCTTGTCTCTGCTTTTAGACTTGATGCATCTATAAGTTACCTAGGCTTCCGATTGATCTTGCACTATGTAAGGAAATAACTTGAGAAAATTTCGGACATTTAGTTTAATTGATGAAGTTGAAAAGTTTAATTGCTTGGTCATTACCCCTATCGTGTACACTTTGTCCTAACCGTTTTGTCGAATTAGCAAGTCAACCTATGAATAAAGAGCCAACATGGTGCAAGTGCAATCAAAGTATCCCTAAATCGAAGTAGCAATTTTCTGTGAAAAAAAAAAAAAAGTGGGACAGCTCGCTAGAAAATGCTACGATCTTTCCGATCATCAAAGTTGAAAAGGGAAAGATAAGGGTAGGTACTTGGAATTCTTTAACTAAACGACACTCTTAATGAAGGAAGGTGGAGGACTAAGACGCTCTTCTTCCTTGACAACTCATCCTTCTGCTGGTCTAATGAATGAGCGCGATGAGGACTTCCGATGGACGTTGGAGGATGAAAGGCCTCAGCGGTTACTGATTAGACCCGTGACAATCACGACCGTGACAAGATGATGCCAAGGACGTGCACGTTTCGCATGCGTCTCGTCAATCTCCAAATTAAATGTGCTTGTTGGTATGTCAGTGTTGAATGGGAGTTAGTTATTTCGAGCATGCACCAGAAAGACGGGGGAGAGATTTTTCAAAATAGGGTACTCTTCAAACATTACTCAAAGCTAAAATTATCTGAGAGCCTGTGTCAAAAAACATGTCGAAATTGCTAATTTTGTCAAATTGAGAGGCGGTAGTGCATCTAAACTGCTGGTCCAATGGTTCTTACCTGTTTCGACAGGCAACAAAGGAGGAACAAAGTCCTAAAAGAATCGGCCAGGCTAGCTCATGGGCTTTGAGGGACATAGGTGAAGTGCATATAAAGGTCCAAAGCACGCCGATCATGAGACACATTGTTTTCATTCTTATATTTAGAGATGGAAAATGACCCAAATAACTAATGAATTCAAAATTTCTTCAATATGGTTCATAAACTTTGACTTAATGCATAATGTGGTCCTTGAACTTTTAATCTATTTAATGTATCCATAAACTTTTGTTACATATTTAATTTAATCCTTCGATTATATGAAAATGTTAATGTTGTCTCGAGTCTTAAATTAATGAAATGGCTAACATTGAATATTTTCATATAGTTCAATGACTATATTAGACATGTACTAAAAGTTTATGGATCATATAAAATAAATTAAAAGTTCAAAGACCACATTGAATATTAAGCAAAAGTTAAGGGATTATATTACACTTTGGATCAAAGTTAAAGAATCATTTGTGTCATTATCCCATTAAGATACTGGACTGTTCCATTTTCTCATGTGTTTACTTTGAGAGGCTAATATGCACCTCAAGAAGTGACTCTCAACCAACAACAACTCCATCTTCTACTACTTAACAATTAGTGGAAATGCAAAGGTTAATCTTGGCAACTAGCATTTGGTGGCGGAAGTACACCCCAAGTGCCAAAATTTGGCACGGAGGGACTTCTAAGTGCCAAAATTTGGGAAAATAACACTTAAGTGCCAAAATCAGAGCGAAATGGATCACTTAAATGCCACTCTAGCCAAAATGCCAATATGGTGATTTTTCGGCGACGGAAGTGCAAAATGACGCCGTTTTATACGCTAACGTGGCTAAACAATACAAAAACAACATCATTTTGATGTTGAGGTAGTAAAAAAATTAATATAGAAAATAATTAAATTAAATTTAATACTAAATTTATTTAAAACATTTAAAAATAAAATAAAAATATTAAAACCTAAAAATTAAATAAAATTAGAAAAATAAGGGTAGGTGGCTGAGGGTTGAGCCCTCGCCACCGTTGCCGGAAGGGCCCACCTCCCCATTTTTTAATTTTTAGTTTTTTAATATTTTTATTTTATTTTAAAATTTTTAAATAAGTTTAGTTTTTTTAAAATCTTTTTAGTTTTTTAATAAATATTTTTAAATTTTTCGTTTTTTAATAAATATTTTTTTGAATTTTTAAATTTAAATTTATTTGTAATTAATTTATTTTATTTTAAAAATTTTAAAATAAGTTTATTTTTAAATTAAATTAAATTATTTTTATATTAATTTTTTTACGACGTTAGTACTAAAACAACGTCGTTTTTGTATTATTTAAGCCACGTCGGCGTGCAAAACGGCATTGTTTTGCACTTCATTCGCCAAAAAATCGCCATGTCGACATTTTGGCCGGATTTTGACCAAAATGGCACTTAAGTGATATATTTTGCTTCGATTTTGGCATCTTAGTGTCACTTTCTAAACTTTTGGCACTTAAGTGTCCTTCCATGCCTAGTCTTGGCACTTTAGGTATCGGTACCTCAACATCTAGCTTTACAAATGGACGCTCGTCCTGAGAATTTTAGGCGTTGAGTGCCCCAGTCATCCTCTGCAAAGAGTTGAAAATTCGAACTCAAGGACACCTCCCTATTGCACCGTCTTCCGTCATCAATCCGAATGAGTCCTCTCTCTGGACAGCAATGCCATGATGATCACTTTCAATTCTAAAGTAAGGTGGTGGTCCAATCTTTCACTTCACTGATCGAATTCAAAATGCAGGCCCCGGTTATGAATCGTTTGGACTCATTCAATGTTGTGGATGCAAACCGTGGGATCTCGTTTGCCACGCACTCTTCCTCTACCTTTACGGCATTCATTTCGCATCATTTAAGTTAACCATCGCTGTACACATTGCCCGATCGTATGGCACTCCAAACGAAGCTGAAACGCACCCCGAGGGCATCTCGGAAGATAGATGAAATGAGGGTTTTGGGGTAGGGGACGCGTCACTCTCGCCGTCCCTCCTTTCGTTGTCTTCTTCATTGTGTATTAATAATAAGAATTTATCAATAGAATTGGAAGTTACATTTTACACTTTCCACATCTATGTTTATTTCCATCTGCTTTGTAAGATATTGACATTTCTTTTCCTTAATAATGGAGTTTTCCAGAAAAAGGTTGTTTGAATTTATTTCGATTTTCACCATTCATGTAGTTCTGCTACTCTCTTTCAAGTGTGTTTTCTCGAGTTTATCAAACCAAAAATTTACTTAGCATAGGGGAGAATATAATTAAATGTTGGAATATTGTAGGGAATTCAAAATGCATTACATATTATTAGTTAGTTGTCTTCTAAAATGTGAAGTGTTCGATACAAAATAAGAATTCAAGACCCTGCATATGACTAATTCGTACTTTAGGAATTAAATAACGTATTAATTTACAACAAAATGTGTTGTACTGAAAAGGTGTAATGAGATTTCTCTTCCTCACGTGTAATCAATCGTTCAAGCTCTAAACTATAGATTTAGAGGCATCTTTGTGTTTAACTTGATAAAATTATCCAAAAAGTCTTAAACTTATTGCACTTTTACTCATTCAATCTTAAACTTTTTAATTTGTCAATTGAGTCTATCCAATCAAATTTGCTTGGAGACCGTGAATTGACATAGATAATTTTTAATGATATTTTAATATATTTTTAATATTTTTAATTATTTTTTATTTTTGATTTCTTTTCTTTTTTCCTTCTTCCATTTGCCCGTGGCCGGCCACTTGCCATTATTGGGCCAATTAGAGCCTAGGCTAGGGCACACCTCTGGAAGGCTCATCTTCGCCAGACCAAGGCTAGATTTGGTGAGGCCACCTTAGCCTGGGTGAGGGTCGGCCTCGCTTGGCCTAGGCAAGTGCTCCCCACCCTTGGGCCTTGCCTATGGCTAGAAGGTTGACCTGCCTGGCCAAAAATATTAAAAGATCATTAAAACTTATTCACATTAGCATTAGTTGTTCCACGTAGGAAGACTAGTGTCTACGTTAGCAAATTCCAGCCAAAATTTTTCAGATGAACTTAACTGACAAAATATGAAAATGTTTAGAATCAAATTGGCAAAAGTGTAATAGATTTATGATTTTTTGGATAATTTTTCCAATATAACTTTCATTGCAACATGAGTGATTTGGTGACCTGCTATTAGTACCACTAGGACTATATCTCTAATCAACTTAGTTATTAGCCATTTTTTCCTTTTCATTTCTCCACTATTCTTCATCATATAAATTTATTTCCCTATTTTTTTCATATATATTAAATTGGTATTCTCATTGTGTGCTTTCACTGGAGAATTGCCAAAAAAGTCCTAAATTGATTGTAATTATGTCGGTTTAGTTCTAAACTTTTTAGTCGTGCCAATTTAATTCTAAACTTTTTCATGCTTTGTCAATTAAGTTTGTCCGATCAATTTTAACTAGAAATTGATGACATGGATGCTGGTTGCCCCACGTGGCATGAACGGCGCTAAGGTAAATATTTTGAATAATATTTAATAATTTTTAAAATGCGTGATTTTTTAAATAATTTTTTTTATCTTTTATCTTTTATCTTTACTTTCTTTTTCCCTAGACTTAGGGCGGGGATTGGCGAAGAACGGAAAAGACCAGAAGAGCTCAAGTCCCAGGGGCTTCCTGGTTCCCGAATCATCACGTGTTAGGTTTGATTTTCTTTCATTTGTAGGTTGGTTGCTCATTAGGGGTGAGCATGGTCCAGGTTGATTCGAGCCACCCCCTAATCCTAGGACCAATCCGTACAGTGTCGGTCCTCAATTTTTAGGACCGAGGACCGACCCTATTGAGCTTGGGACCAAGGACCGGACCGACCTAATGGGTTCGGTCCAGTTTCAGGGTCAACCCGGGACCGATCAATAATTTTTTTCGTCTTAATTTGTATGCTCCCTAAAAAAGCAAACCCACAAATTCAAATTACACATCCATCGACAATGCGACATTATGCAACTAAACTATAAATACCAATACATATTTAACAAATTTAAGATGACACAATAATATAAATTTTATACATGCTAACCACTCATTGAGATATGGGACAAGATGGAAAGTTTAAGTAATCATCTATCTTTAATATTCATAACACCATATGCAAAAGCGTTTTCCTGCATTTGATCATGTAGAGTCCACTCAACCAAAAAATGAGTTTCACACCACTTGACTAGCATTTGATCATGTAGAGTCCACTCAATCAAAAAATGAGCTTCACACCACTTGACTAGCAAATCACCGTAGTAATTGCAGTACTACTCTATTATTCAAAAACTTCTACCATTTGACACAAATTGAAAAGCAAAGTGCAGGTAAAATTCATTAGTAAAATACAATTAAATCATAAAAAGTTCAAAATACTTAATATAAATCATGAATATATAACTTCACATTTTGTTAATTTACTTGAACTTCTAAACACCTGAAAATAAAACAAACGACACATAATTAATACTCAACAAAAGTTTTAAATTGAAATTACTATTAGTGCTATTGATAGAACATGTCAATATAATATAATATAACAGGCATTTTACTTAGGTTTGAATATATAAAAGAATTATAATATAATATAATATAATATAATATAATATATAGGGTTGGTCTAGGTTGGACCGACCCAAAACTCTTAGGACCGAGGACCAACCCGCACAGTGTTGGTCTTGGAATTTCAGGACCAAGGACCGACCCAGTCCCATTGGGAACCGGACCAAGATCGGCAGGATTGGGCCGGTCTAGGGTCAGTCCAGGGTCGACCCTAGACCGCTGTTCATCCCTATTGCTCATGACACTTTCCCCCTCGTTTTCCTTCACTTTTGGGCGTTACCCTTTTTTGGCATTTATATTTGTGAGTGCTGGTCACGCCGTGCCGTACTTATTCACGGCTCATTGGTCGAAAGTAGACGAGCCCTATTACCTTAATTCTTGTATTATTATTATTATTATTTTGGGTTCTAAAACCGTTACCTTTATTGAAATGCACGTGTAAATTGCTTTAGAAAAAATTTCACATCAAACAATTAGTGTGGTGGGTCCAATTAGATATGTTGATGAATTCAAACTTGAGCTCCCTCTTGGTGATCTTCCCAAATAAAGATATTGAATTTGTATTGCGCACTTCTAATGTCTCATGAAGTGGCTAGAGGAAAACCACTTTAATGTTATACATATGTATATGGGAAAAAGTATAAAAAAAAGTCATAAACATATTACACTTATGACAATTCAGTCTTAAACTTTTTAATTGTATCAATTTAGTCATAAATATTTTCATAATTTGCTAACTAAGTCATTCCGACCAATTTTGGCTGAAAATCAATAATCATCTTACGTGGTAAGCTTGGTACTGACGTAGACATTTTTAAATGTTTTTAATAGATTTTTTTAAATGAAAAATGATTTTAATAGGTTTAAGATTGAATTAACTAAATTGGTACAATAGAAATGTTTAAAATTGAATTAACACAAATTCAATAGGTGGCACACCCAATTTTGGTTAGAAATCATTAACTATTTTATGTGGTAAGCCCGACACTAACGTAGACATTTTAAAATAATTTTAATTAGTTTAAGACTCAATTGATAAAATATAAAAAAAAAAAATTGTGACTAAATTGGTACAATTGAAGTGTTTAAAATTGAATTAACACAAATTCAATAGGTCTATGATTTTGTTTAACATCAAAGCACCTTTCCTCTAGCAACTTGGTTTTTTTTTTTTTGGTCGAAGTGAAACGCTTTGATTGATACTAAGTAGGTGGAATACAAGTAGTAGGAAAATCAACACATAAGATAAGAAGAAGTTCGTGTGGGGGATTAGTAACCCAATTACCCGGCAAGGAACCGGAATTGTGTGATTTGGTAATCCAGTCCGCGGCTCGGTTGGACTCCCGTGGTTCAAACTGCAAGAAGACGTCCTTCATTTGGCCTAGCAGCTGTCGGCAGTCAAGGACAAAGGGCCGCGAGGCCCATGGAATTTCTGTGCGGCCCAAAAAAGAATCAACAGCGGGGAGGCAATCACTTGATATGTAGAAAACGGCTTCAGTTCGTGCGTTTGAAGCTGGTTCTGTTAGACCAGTTCGCATCTTCTTTAGCCACACGAGCGTACGCTGGATGGCTAGGGGTTCGGCCATGTGAGCCGATTGAGCTCGGATTTTTTGCACAAAACCAGCGGTACACACCCCATCAGCTCCTCTACAAATCCTGGCTATGGATCCCTTCGATCTGTTCTCCTGCCATGACCAGTCCACATTTATCTTCCACATGCCCGGATCTGGAGGCACCCATGAGTATCGTTCCAAGGTAATCGCTGTCCTTTGTGGTTGCCACTTCTCAAATAGTTGCTGAGCTAGGCGAGCTTCACTGCTTATCTTGTATTGTTTTGTTTTCCGGCCTTGAAAGATCAGGCTGTTTCGTGCTTTCCATATGTACCACAGAGTGGTTGCGAAGGTCGCCTTTTGACTTGTTGAGTTGCCGGAGAAGAGGTAGTTGCATACCCACTGATCTATTCTTGTTATTGATGTTGGGGAGGTGTTGATTTGATCACTGAAGTTCAGCCATAGTTCGTTTGTCCACTGGCACAGGATAAATAGATGTTCGGAGGACTCAGGATGCTCGTGACAAAAAGGGCAAGTAGGCTTAGGTAAGATTTTCCTCCGGCATAGGTTGAGTCTCGTAGGAAGGCCTTCGGTACATAAGCTCCACATGAAGTGCCTGATTCTGGGATTAGTATGTAGGTGCCATATTTCCTTCCATAGTCGGTTAGGGACTTGAAAAGAAGATGATGCGTGGTTCTCTGTGTTTGTTATGGTTGTTGTTCATAGTCTGTGGTACCCATGTTTGATTTTGTAGTTCCCCGAGTGATGCCCTGTCCATATTAAGCAGTCAGGTCTGGTGTTTATACTGAGTGTTGTTTGTTGGATCTCCTCGGAGATGTTACTGTCAAAAAGCTCATTGATGAGTTGATTTTTCCATGTACGCGAGTGTGGATCAATAATATCTGCAACTAGCTTCGGATCATTTTGGTTCGCCGGTCCTCCAATTTTGTCTGACATGAGCCAACGATCTTCTCTGAAGTTTATAGATTTGCCATCCCCAACCTCCCATTTCAAATCAGGTTCAAGAGCATCTCGGCCAAGTAGGAGGCTCTGCCAACCCCATGATGGTCTGGCGCCCTTAGTAGCAGTCCATAGGCTACCATTAGGGAAGTAGAGGCCTTTAAAAATCCTGCTCCATAAGGCCTCTGGAGTTTGATGTAGTCTCCAGGCTTGTTTCCCTAGCATTGCCTTGTTAAGTTCCATTAAATCTCTAAATCCCAATCCGCCTTGGTCCTTTCTCATCTTTAAGACATCCCAACTCTTCCAGTGAATACCTTTATGTGCTGCATTCTTCCTCCACCAGAAATCTGAAATTTTCCTTTCAATCGCTTGGCAAATGGATAGGGGTATTTTGAATATATTCATGGCATATTGGGGAAGAGCCTGAACAACCATTTTTATTAGTACTTCTTTCCCCGCCTTCAAAATTAATTGCTCCTTCTAGCCCTCCAGCTTTTTGTCCACCCGTGCCATGATCCAATTGAACATCTGTTTTTTTTGTTGGACCCCAATCTGATAGTATCCCTAAGTATTTTCCAGTTTTTTCTAAGATAGGAACTCTCAATTCAGATGCAATGTTTCTTTTTAAAACCTGTGGACAGCTTTCCCCAAAAAACACCCCAGATTTGTTACAATTAACTGACTGGCCCATCGCAAAGCAATATCAATTCAGTAAGTTTGCAAGATTATGAGCTTCTCTAAGTGTTCCATCTAGAAAGAACATAGCATCATCCGCGAAAAATAGGTGGGAAAGAGTGGGGCAATGAGGATTTAATTTGATACCTTTTAGGCGACCATCACTAACAGCATTTTGCACCATGTGGGAGAGGACGTTGGCCAAAATTATGAACAGATAAGGTGAGAGCGGATCGCCCTGTCGTATACCTCTTGATGGAATAAAGGTTTCCCCTGCTTCACCATTGATTAAGATTCGTAATTGGGTTGAGGATATGCAAAATCTGATCAGCTGCACCCATCTATCACTGAAACCCATCTTCTTCATGCAATCACATAAAAAGTCCCACTCTACTCTATCGTATGCTTTCTGCATATCTAGTTTCAGCACAGCCTGGAATTTTCTTCACCTTTTTCTAACTCGTAGCTGATGTATGACTTCTTGGACTATAAAAATGTTATCTTGTATCTGTCAATTGCTAACAAAAGCGCTTTGTTAAGGAGAAATAATAAGATGGAGCCAAGGTTTGAGTCGATTCGCCATGACTTTTGTGATAACTTTATAGCTGAAATTACACAAGCTAATGGGCCTGAATTCTGTTATGCTTTCAGGGTTTGCCACATTGGGGATGAGTGTAATATGGGTTACGTTTAGTTCTGGATCAAAGGTTCCTTCTCTGAAAAAAGAGTTTACAAGCTGGAATATGTCTTCATGAGTGATATGCCACTGACTTTGATAGAATAGGCCACTTAAACCATCTGGTCCTGGGGCTTTAGTTGCCCCCATCTGAAAAACAGCATGCTGCACTTCTTCCTTTGTGACTGGTCTTATGAGCGCCTCATTCATTGCTCTAAGACTGGCTGATAGTATCGATGCCCCACAGATTGGTATAGATTCTTGTAGTAGCTTGTGATGTGTTGTTTGATAACTCGAGGCTCACGGCTCCATACATTCTCATCAAGTTTGAGTATGTTGATTTTATTTCTTTGTCGCCTCTGAATGGTTGTTGCATGGAAGAATTTCGAGTTTCGATCACCCCACTTCAGACAATTAATTCTGGATCTAATGCCCTAATATATTTCTTCTTGGTGCCATAATGTACTAATTTTCTTAGTTAAATTATAGTATTCCTCTCCCCTATTTGTCTGGTCTGCCCTGTTCATTATCTGGATAAGCTGGTTTATGAGCTGATCAATCTGTTTGGATGCATTTTTAAAAGATCTCCTGCTCCAATTTCTCAATTCTTGAGTTACTTGCTTCATTTTCCTTACCAGGTTTTGATGCTGCCCGTTCACTGCCTTCCAAGCCTGATCTACTACAGCTGCACACTCAAGATGATCTACCCAGTAAGGCTCAAATCTGAACAATTTTTGTCTTTTCTGTACAACTGAGTTTAAACAAAGCATTAGAGGACCATGATCAGAACCTATGGCTAGATATACAAAAGCTTCAGCATTAGGAAATAGGAGCCTCCATTCTAGGTTGCAAAATGCTCGATCAAGCCTCTTCTTGACTAATTCCTCGTCTTCCCTGTTATTTGTCCACGTAAATGCACACCCCTTACTTTCAATGTCTATTAACGAGCATGAATCAACAAACTCTCGAAACGCTGTCATTCGGAACCTTTCCACTGATCTTCGACCCACCTTCTCCCAATGGTATAATACCTCATTGAAATCTCCTATACATAGCCAAGGTTGTGAGGTGTTTCCATTTCTTGCTCGAAGATAGTTCCAAAGAGAGACTCTCTCTTGGAAATTTGTTGACGCATGCAACATCGAAATCTTCATTTTAATTCCATTTCCAACATCTGTGCATGAAACTTCGATCATCTCTTGGCAACTATACTCAATAGAGATTTGCACCGACTCATCCCATAAGAGTACTAGTCCTCCCGCAATGCCGATAGGATTAATAGCAAACATAGAAGTAAATCTAAGTCTTTTTTTGATATTTTCCACCACCGGGTATTGATTCTTTATCTCCATAAGAAAAACCAAATTAGGTCTCTCACGAGCCACTAAGGTTCGTAGGTGCTGGACTGTCAAGGGAGAGCCTAGACCTTGACAGTTCCAGCTTAAAACTTTCATGGCTCCTTTGGTGGCTTGTTAGGGCTAGCCACCAAAGCCCCTATAGATTCACCTTCCCATACTTGAATTGGTGTATCCATAAGTTGGTCCAGATCCACTAGGGTTGTTAGTGAAACCCTCTTCTCATAAGGAGCAAATCGTTTCAATTTTTTGGGTATTGGTTTCGTTGGACCAAGTTTCACTACCCCCTAAGTCGCTACACCTGCATCCTGTATTTGATATGTCTTTAGAAGATCTGAAGGCTGCTGTGTCCTTTTCCCTTTCTTTTGTGCAATAAGCTCTGCTGAATCTGGTCCTTCTGGTGTTGTTTGTGTCACAGGTTGATAAAGCACAAGGGCTTGACTTTCATCACAAGAACTTTTCCTGTTTGATTCAGCACAAGAGGGGGTAACAGGGGTTTCGGGAACCATATCATCTTCTATTAAGGTAAAATCGATGTCGCCATAGAAAGTATTCCAGCAAGGGCTAAGATTTTTCACCTCTGCCTTTAACTAAGAACTATAGCGGCCTGATTTGTCCTGAGGAAGTCCAGATTCTTCATAAGGGAAAGTCGGACAATAGTTAGCATAGTGGCCTATATAACCGCAGGAATAGCAATAATGTGGGAGTCTCTCGTATTTAAAGTCAATCCACCAGTTGCGATCTCCCACGTGAATGATTGTTCCAGTTTTAAGGGGCTGCATTAGATTCAGCCTCACCTTTGCTTTGCCTATCTTTCGAGAATCATTGTTCCGGGCATCAATTCTAACTTCCTCTACCTCTCCCATTTTTCCAGCAATCATGCTAATACACTTCTCCGACATTGCTGCCCTTGGAAGCCCCATCAAATGCACCCAGAACGAGCAGGAGTTGAATTCATAACAATGCTCGGGAACGGTAGGGTCTCCTTCCTGTAAGATTAACAGATTACTGACAAAAGACCAAGGGCCTGTTTGGAGTATTCTCTTCTTATCTGCCTCCAATTTAAATATGAAAACAAAGAAACCCTGTTCTATCACCTCACATTTGACTTCTTCTACCTTCCAAGACTTTTTCATTGTAGCCCAGAATGCTGGAAAGTTAGCATTTGGTTTCAAGAACAATTTTCCATCTAATAGGTGCTCATCAACCTTTTGGTTTACCTCAGGGATGTGATTATTCAACTTCGTAATATCATCCGCAACCCAGAGATCTCCCATACGTTTACAAAGGGTCAACAAACGGAGCTGGTTTTCATGGCTACCCTCCATTGCTTCAGCAGGTCTTTCTAGAGAAGAGGGTTTTTGTTGACGACAAGATGGGGGTTCCAAAGATGAGCAGGTTTTGGTTTAGACGATGGTTTTATGGGGAATGAAGGGAGCTCTGTAGATTACACGATCATTGACTGATAGATCTGAGTTATGACAAGTTAGGGTTTCAGGAAGCATTTGTTCATTCATTTTTTTGTTGTTTTTGGGTTGGAAGGAGTAAATGATTGATCAATCAGGTGGGGAATGTGTAGCAATATCCATTGCGAAGACAGATTCCAAGTCTAGAAAGAAAAAAGGATCTATCCCAGGAAAGGGAGAAGGAAACTCACCGTCGGCGAGGGAAGAGGCCACTATCGGGCAGAGAGGACGCAGAGCTTTGCGGAAGTCCTGATGGCACCATATCAAATGTTTTAAGTATGAGTTTAGCAATTTCACAGCGATTGAACGTCTCTTGTTGCTGCATTTTTCTCTTTGTGTTCTATGTCCTATTGCGAGAAAATGGCTGAGGTCAATACACAATTTGGTTAAGATATTAGAAGTGCGAATTAGAAATCCGATACTTTCATTTGGGGAGATCGTTAAGAGAGAGCTCATGTCAAAACTTATCAATATATCTAATTGGGGATCACCATGTCAACTCTCTGATGTTCAACTTTTCCTAACGTAACTCACACGTGTATAATAATAAGGGTTTTGGTTTTGGTGATAAAGGCTCGCCTTACCTTGGACCGATAAGAACCGAATACGGCGCCAAGAGCGACGACCTCACGCGTAGGTAAATCCCAACAGTCCTAAACGTCCAAAAGGGGAACGAGGTGGAAAGCGCCGCGCGCGACCTACAAACGGTATGAAGATCAAACCTAACACGAGGAGGATTCGGGAACACTGGGAGTCCCCCCGGGATTGGAGCTCCTGTGGTCTTACCTTTTTCCCGTTCACCGCAATGAATGAGGACGTGATTGGTAGGTAGCTCATATAACGCCTTCGTACCGCCATGTTTAATCGAAGACGATACGTCCACGTTGCCTTTCTGGATCGAAAGCTCTTAAGCTCAAACTCTACCCCCGACTGGGAAACCAAATGGGTCCTCCGTGAACCAACTCTCTCTCTCTCTCTCTCTCTCTCTCTCTCTCTATCTTTCTCTGTCTATAGAAAAATGTGTGTGGGAAAGTGAAAGGAACTTGTATCCTAAAAGGAGGGGGGGTTTTCATTGGTTGGCCAAGAGCACAAGAAACTTGGTGGTTATGAAAATTTATGGGTGAGAAAATTAGAAATTCCCTTCTCCAGTGGGGCAATTGCTTTGCACTCGTGACGTGCCCATTTCCCTATTTTGTGGTCGTTCCTAAAAAGCGATTGGCTTTGGTGGTTATGAAAATTCATGGGTGATTAGAAATTCCCTTCTCTACTTTTGCACAAGCGGTCGCTTGTGATCCCTTCCCCTATTTTGAGGATGGATAGCAAAAACCAAAATAATAATAATAATAATAATAATAATAATAATAATAATAATAATAATAATAATAATAATAATATTATTATTATTATTATTATTATTATTATTATTATTATTATTATTATTCCGTTTAAATAGCTCATATTACTTTATAAGATTAATTTCAAGAAAAACATTAAATTAGTATATTTTTGATAAATTTATTCTAATTTAATTTTTTTGACCATTAAAAATCTCAAATTGGTTATTTGTGTCAAATTTATTTTTCATTAGTTTCCATCAAATTGTATTAATATAACGAAAAATTACAATTGGTACAATAGTGGCAAACGGAGGGTAAACCCCAAATTAATACACCCGTTTACTGTCGCCTATCATTCAGCTTAGTAATTTGAAGTATAATTTAATAAAAACTAATGAATGGTAAATTTGTCATAGGTTTATCCCTTTATGGTTTTTAATGGTCAAAAAATTATTGTAGGGTAAATTTATCACAAGTGTATCAATTTTAGGTTTTTCATTGTATTAACCCTACTTTATATCATAATTGGGTTCAAATCCGATTTATTTTGCACGTGTCGTCCCCATTCATCACATTCCACCTACTGTTCCTATCCGGATGCATATGCACTTTATATTTACAGATGCGATCTTTTTCTATCGATCGATTCAAACCATTGGATTGAACATTCTAACCTATTCTTTTTTCTGTGTAAAAATCAAGGGTATAAATCAAGTCTCAATCTATCGACAAAGTGACATTGAGCGGCAAAAAGAATACCGACGATTTCGAATTGTTTTATTTTATGGATGAAGGTTATTGTGATCTTGAATTATTTTTATTTTGTGTAACAATGATGCCATGAAAAAAATACTCATAGAGATCCATAACGTGGCTTGTCCGCACTTAACTCGCTATCACCGTTAAGAAGAGAGAGATTATGGCTCTGGGAAGCAGAGAGTACCTTTCGAACCAGTCCTAGCTCACAACAATAAGTTTTAATAACTCAAAAGGCAAAATCGAGCAGGACGTGTGTCGGCACAATTTAGTAGTAGCTAAAAGGAGTTGATTAGGGTCCCAAATAAGGAGAAACATTTAGGAAGCGTGTCCTATTACACCTCCTCTTAATCCCAAATGAAATGACAAAGGATTGTCACCACTCACTGTTGAAAGAAGATAGAGAAAGGATCAATTGAGGGAAGACATCCATATGTACACATAGGGTGTGTTTGTTTCAAGAAAAACGTAACGTTTTTGGAAAATGTTTTCAAGAAACCATTTTCCAGGAAAACGGTTAGTTTCCCTTTATTTGATTATACGTGATTGAAAATATTTTATGGTATTTTGATTGCATTTGAAAAATGATCGAAGGTGTAGAAGACCCTGACGAAGAGGAAGAGGACGAGCAAAGCCAACGGGAGTGTAGGAGGGGCTAGGGTTGGAGGAGGCGGCGGTGACGAAAGGGAGGGGGCGAAGGAGAAGGAGAGAGGGAGGAGGAGTTAGGATTTTGGAAAACGTTTTCCGGTTCTTTTAAAGGAGAAATCGTTTTCCTAGACTTTTAGCTTTGGAAGGAAAACATTTTTTGTTGACTAGGAAAATATTTTCCATTGACTTATTTTTCTAAATTAACCAAAATCTTTGGAAAATGAATAGTATCTATTTTAATACGCTCGAATAACTCATTATCATATAGTGAGTGATAATATATATATATAACCCTAATTCAGGCTGGTCCGGTATGGAATCAACTTGTAATCATGGAATCGACCGATCATCATATTATAGATTATAAATTCAAAACCCTGGCCCGTGTATTGCGTCCTCATGTCATGATACCGAAATACACAAATAGCTTGTCAGTTTTGAGAGCAAGAGCGCATGGAGAAGGTACTAAATAGACCTGGTGTCTAGGCAAATCGTTATAGTCATTCATCAGGCGTGTCGCATTGTGAGGCACAATCCATGGGATGGCTATGATGGTGTTAGTCTATATAGACCGAGTCCCTACATGGGTGGTGGGGCCAACGTATGATACAAGCTAATTACGCAATATTCATGTCGAATTTCAACTATAAAAGGAATCCACGTCCAGACGGACGCCCATAGCACTGCTAACGAAAAGATTCACATCCATTCATCGCCACCGGCGGAGAGAGAGATGGGGAGAGAGTGCCATCCCGCGTTGAAGGGCATAATCAGAGGGGATAGAGAGAAGAAGGAGCTGTTCCGGGGCAGCTTCTCCTCGCGAGAGATGGAAGCTCTCGCCGCCATCTGCGAGACGGTGTTCCCTCCGCTGAGCAGGGCCGCGGCGGCGGGGACGGCGGGAGGAGAGTTCGAGGGACGGATGGACAGAGAAGACGAAGCGGTGCGCTTCTTTTATGAATCGTCTGGCTCTCGAGCTCCAGTGCCTCAAGAGGTAATTAAATTCCACGTCCTCTGTCTCTCCATTCGAGAGATGTTACCTTGAATTACCGGAAAAACCACCAAATTCAGACAGCTTTTTGCCATGTTTGTGATTTGAGTTCTTATGAAATCAATTACTGTTCTCGCTAGACGGATAATTATATTATCATGGATCATCACGGTACGCAGCAGCTGGTAAAATTCACGATTTGGTTCATGTTCACATGAACTTTCACTCCCCCTCCATTTGAATTTTTGAGAAGTAAGACCGCTTCCATGCAAAAGCGTATATACCTGGATGTAATCGAAAAGCTCAGCAGCGATTAAGAGCTTGAATCAGGTGCGATAGTGCTTAAGCCGAGTCGGCAGAGGGTTACGGGAACTTGTTGCCGTAGAGTGGCAACGCCTTTAATAGATTGGTCCTGCTCTTAATAACAATTCATTGCTTCTTAACACCCCCACTTGGCCATGAGTCCATGCCACCGAGCTTGGCACGATGTCAGGGCGATCTTGTATCTCGATAAGCAAGTCGGCCTTGACACCGACATGACGAAGAAGAAGAAGAAGAAGTAAAAACTCGAGAAACATGTGATGAAGGATGTGTGGATTGTGTTGCAGGTGGCGGAGCTTCTGGGGAGGAGGGGACTGCTCGCAGCGGTGATCGTGGTGCGAGTGGTCCTGCTGGTGCTGTCGACGAGGCTCGGCACGCTGCTGCTGTGCGGTTCGCTCTGCGTGGGCGGGCGGTGGCCCTTCGTGAACACGTTCTCGAGCATGGGCTCGGACCAGCGAGAGAAGGTGCTGCGGGGATGGCTCAAGCATCGGTTCCTCACGCCCATCCGGTTGGCCTTCGTATATCTCAAAGTCCTGTGCCTTTACGTCCTCTTCTCTCGGGTATTTCTTTCTCGCTTTCTTGAGCAAAATACCAACTCTTTAAATCTAACCCTCTACATGATATGATTAGTTGTTAAAGGGCGGGATTAATCTCGGCTTATTATAATTTACAAGTTAAGCAAGTTTATATGATTAGTGGAAAATTGGAGATTAGTCAAAAAAAGCCATAGTTCAGATGAAATGTTGAATTCTTAGCATTTGCCTTGACAACGACACCACATCAATATAATAGATCAAGTGGTCGGTTGTTAGTGATTTGTTCTCAATTGTATTTTCTGTAGTCACCAGCTCACGATTCATGAAAGATACGCTGACTAACTTATTAATCACTATATAAATAGCTCAAGATGAAGTGTTAATGAGCATATAAATCCATAGTTAATGTTATTAGTGATGGTGACTTGTATAAAAGCCATTAATTTTACACTAGCCTAGAATAAAATCAGGGAAAGTATCAAAAAAGTTTTATACTTATTTTATTGGTACCAATTTGCCCTAACTTGGGTAAGAGTCAATCTCATCCACATCATAATGTTCCAGCCTAAATTTGCCGAATAGGCTCGATTAACAATACATAAAAATGTTTAGGATTAAATAAGTTCAAATGAAAAGTTTAGAAGTGATTGGTCTCAATGCAATGCGACTTTTTGGTACTTTTCCTCTCCCCACTTTCAAATAATCACAAACACACAAACACACACACAAAAAAAAAAAAAGGAAAAAGGAAAACAAAGATAATTTAAGATGGTTCTTAGACATTGAATTTGAATTCAAATCTTAATTTAAGTTCTTCTTTTGGAAAAATTTGAATGCTGGCTGATCTGTTGACGCACGAATTTTGAGACGCGTCAACAATTTCGATCTCAAAATAAGTGATGGGAGAGAGAGCCAGCAAGGGAAGTCATCTTTTCCAGCTTCTCATGAACCCTCTTTTCTGCACGATTCTTGGCTCAAAATGCGCGTTCAATAGCAGCCATTGAACGTGGAAAGAGTCAATTCAGGTTGGAATCTGTCTGTCGACACGATGATTCAAAATTCCTCTTCGGTTGACGCCAGCAAACTAATAAATGACAACAACCCAAGATGCTCCATCGCTTCTGTAGTTCAACATTATGTCTGAATACTAAGCTGAAAATGCCCCGTTTCGATGTCCACTTTCTCTTGTTCTGTGAAAATCTTTTATATAAAAGTTAGGGAAAATCCTCCGAATTTTTGGGTGTGGTACATCTTTGTCGTCGAGAACTAAGTGCTAGGCGATATCCTCTAACATTGCATTTCGTTAAAACTGTTTACTCTAATGTTATATATATATATATATATATATATTATTATTTGCATGTACGATGTACATTAAATTTAAGAGATAAAAGTATAATGTCATCTCATTTTTTCCCGGCAAAATCGCCTTTTTTTACCCTTAATTGCTGTAAAAGAAATGAAAATATAGAACATAGGAGAAAATTAAATTGACTTAATTACTAATAAGCGAAAAATGGATATCGACAGTAATATTGGACAGCTGAAGTCTGACTAGTATAGCCGCATTGATAGAGCTAAATAAAATATTTTAAGAAAAAAGAATAAACGTAGGTTAAACAAAAAAAAAAAAGGTCAAATGACGAAATATTTTTATCATTATGTATATTTAAATTAATTAAAGTTAAAAGCGAATGATTAAAAATATATAAATTTAAAAGGAAATGATGCTCTCAGCTCATGAAATAAAATGATTAATCGAAATCTAAGTCAAATGGTCCTTCTTTGGGGATAGAGGGACTTGAACCCTCACGATTTTAAATATTATAAATTTTTAATTGATGATCTTTTCTTGCACCAGTTCACCATTTGAAATTACATCTCGAGCATTTTTGTTATTTTACCTTTTGGATATTGATGTCCTTTTCCTTTTTACTCAAGCACATTTCTTTTTCTTAAAATACCTTGCTAGTTCCATTAATAATTCATTAACTCCAACAATCTTACTATGTAATAATACTGCCGCTATCTATTTTTTTTATCTGATATTTAAAGTTTTCGTCAATTTGTATTTCCTACTTTCTTTGTCCGTTCATTTCTTTACTGAAATGGAGAGTGAAAGAAAAATTTCTACGAAAGAAAATGAGATGAAAATACATATTTACCACTTAAAAGCCATGCATTGCAAAAGCCAATGGAAATCATAACAGAGGGTTAATATTTTAAAGTTTGATAGAAACATAAAGTGTATAAATTCAATGGTGTTGTAACTTAGAAATGTGGTTGTGAGATTGTCAAACTACACTTTGCAAGTGACAATGAAAGGAAAACCTTTTCAGAGGCAAGACTTTCGTCTTCAGAATAATCTCTTCTTTTTAATTTAGGCGACTATTTAAAAGGTAGGACACGGGTGGAGAATTATTCGATCTAAGGAAATGTTTCTCTTCCACTGCCAATTATTGTCTAACATAATCTTTACACTATATTATACAAAAATTGAAAATGAAATATATTCATAACTTAGGTAGCGCCCACTTAGGTAGAGCTCCATGAACATATATGACCCATATTATTGATGAGACCAAATTGTACTCAACTACCCCCATTTATTGCACACGCGTCCATGTATAGGGACTGCTAAACATTTGTGACTAACCTTTTCATGTATAATTCATTTTTGTATTCTGTATCTGGACGAAAGGACGGAACCCACAATTCAATCTTGAATACTTTCGAGAGATGCGGAGGTTGATTTATAAAATTGGATCACAACGAAATGTAATAAACCTTTATCGGATGCTTGAACATTACTTGTTCATTTAAAATTTTAGTTACTGTACTTACAATTTGTCTCAAAACATCGTCATTTTGATTTGTAAAAACTAATTTTCCTTACAAAAAAAAAAAAAAAAACTTCAGTGAGTTTTATGTAACAAGGCATCTGTTACTATAGCAAATCACTACCAATTTTCCTTATGAATGTTATTTAATGTAAGATGAATGGAATTGGAGCGATGTTAGGGGATACAAAGAGGCTGTGTTATTCCAAAAACTAATAAGCTTTCAATACCAAGTACACGATGCGCATCAAATAATACAAAATGTAAGGTGTCTAATATCGATCTAGGTAGTGCTAGTTTAGCAGGACAATTACCAAAAAATTCCTTAATTTATTGTATTTGTGTCATTTCAATCATAAACATTTCACTTTAGTCTTTTTATTTCTAAATATTCTAATGATTTGCCAATTAGTCATTCCCATCAAATCGCTGATATGGATACCAACATTATCACGTAGGATAGCTAGCGCTAACATTGACATTTTTTTATGATTTTTTCTTTTTTTAAAATTTTTGAACATTTTATTAATTTTATTTTATTCTATTTATTTTCTTTCTTTCTTTTTTTTTTCTACAGAATTAGTCAAGATCAAACGACCCTTGTCTAGCTTAGAAACAAAAATAAAAGGAAAAGTAAGAAATAAAAAGAAAAGAAAAAAACAGAAGAAAAGATTCAGATTTTCCAAAAATAAAAATAAAAATTTTAAATATTATAGTATCATATAAAATTGCTGACAACGTCCTATCAACGATTTCCATTCAAAATTCATTAAAATAACTAAATTGATAAATTGTCAAAAGATTTAAAATTAAATCAATAAAATTACAAAATTTAAGAATGAATAGACATACTTTTCTAACAATTTCCCGCTAAGTTTAGCTTTGCCAAAGAGAAGTTCAATTATTGCCTTTGTGACCAGAAAAACAAACCCTCAAGCTTTCTCAGGTCATTGGGTCTCAATTGGCATAGTGTAAGACAGCTCATAAAGATGATTTTTTGTTTTTTTGTTTGTTTTTGGGTCGTACATACAGATGATTGAAAGCTTGCAAAAATGGAGGACAGGTAAAAATCACTCTCAACATCAATCCTTATTTACCAGCTTTAATTTATAAATCTGTCGGTTTCTCTCCCGAAACTAGTCAAAAGGACTACTTCTGCTTTCCATGCCTTGGCATCTTTTGAACACCCTTTGTCCAATCTTTTCACGCCAAGTCTCACCAGGCTTGATGCTTGCGAAAATTCGACGATCGTTTTGGATGGAAAGAGACACTTGACCAAATTTTGCCATTCTTTCCTGGTCATGTCTCATCAAATTATTAATTTATTGAACATCCTTCTTGTGCCAAATTTGGCTTGGTAATGGTAACTTCGCCGACAAGTTCGGGAATATTAAGAACTTCTAGGTTGTCTATTTGGCCTTTTATTTTAATAACATTTTCCCTTAATTCTTGAGCTTTTCATGTGAATTAATTTAGGGAGAGAGTAATAATAATGTCAAAGCACTAATTTTGGTGAGAGGAGAAAAGCCTGTGCATGTTGAAGTCATGATCTAATTCTGAATACTGCTCGAGTGATGATTTTGAGTATACTTGTTGTGAGTATTACAATCAGAACGCTGACAGATGCTGAGTAAAATCTACAACAATGAGGTGCTAAAGTAAGCTAATAGTAATGTTCGTGATGTCTTAAATTTTCGCAGAAGATGGACAAGAATAGAATGATTCCTAAAGATCCAAAGCACAAATTTGGCACAGAATTAGTTGGTTGATGTTAACCGATACTTTGATCGACGGCCTTTTTTATCTAGTTGAACTCGACCCATTGTTTTGTTTGCTGCATCTGTCCTAGGAGATGAGGGAAAAAAAGAGCCACCTAATAGCAGATGCTAGCTGAAGTATCCTGAGGTCAATTTCAAGATTCACTCTTCAGGGATTTATCCTTTGTGATGCAGGATGCAGTGATTCTTGAGGATTAGCTGGAGAATTTTCCAACGTTTATTTTGTGATATTGCAGGTAGATGAGAAAGGCGAAAATCCGTTATGGAAAGCGATTGGGTATCAAGTAGACGAGGAGCAGGAAATGTCGAAACCCGACCAGGGAAGGCTGCTTGAGAAGGGAATCATTGAAACCAACTACTCTACAGATCTAGGCCTCCTCCAATCTCTCAAGCAAAAAGGCCTGGAAGTCACGCAGGATTCCAAAAACAAGACTTACAGAATCAAGTGCGATGCTGTCATCGTGGGCTCCGGCTGCGGCGGTGGGGTTGCGGCAGCAGTCCTGGCAAGTTCCGGTTACAAGGTGGTGGTTCTAGAGAAAGGGAACTACTACACCCACAAGGACTACTCTTCCCTGGAAGGCCCCTCCATGGACCAACTCTATGAATCAGGAGGCATACTAGCATCTTGCACTGCGAACGTGCTGATCCTAGCAGGGTCCACGGTTGGAGGCGGATCTGCTGTCAATTGGTCTGCGTCCATCAGGACGCCCCACGCTGTCCTCCAAGATTGGGCTGAGAAGCACGGGATGGAGCTCTTTGGGAGCAAAGAGTACGCCTCTGCCATGGACATCGTGTGCAAGAGGATTGGGGTGACAGATCGGTGCGTGGAACAGAGCTTTCAGAATAAGGTTCTTCAGGAGGGATGTGAGAAGCTCGGCCTTGAGATCAACGCGGTGCCACGGAATTCCTCGGAGGGCCACTATTGCGGCTCTTGTGGCTACGGCTGCAGGAGGGGAGACAAGCAAGGTACCGACTGCACCTGGCTGGTGGATGCGGTGAATTGCGGTGCTGTGATCCTATCAGGATGCAAAGCTGAGCGGCTCGTCTTTGAGACGAATGCTCCTGGCAGAGCGCGAAGAAAGAAATGCATCGGAGTGAGGGCGAAATCAATGAACAGCGATATTGAAAATGTCCTGCAGTTCGAGGCCAAGGTCACGGTTTCGGCATGCGGCGCCCTCCTGACACCGCCTCTCCTGATCTCGAGTGGACTAAAGAACAAGCATATTGGCCGGAACCTCCATCTCCACCCTGTGGCAATGGCCTGGGGGCATTTCCCTCAGGACTCGAGCTCGCAGCTCAGCGGCACATCCTACCAGGGTGGGATAATCACATTGATCCACAAGGTCGTTGAGGGAAATTCAAATCCAAATGTGCGGGCCATCATCGAGACGCCTTTCCTTGGGCCCTCATCATTTTCAGTGTTATGCCCTTGGGAGTCGGGCCTCGACATGAAGGACCGGTTGGCCAAGTACGCGAGGACTGCTCACTTACTCACGATAGTCCGGGACAGGGGGCATGGGGAAGTGACAAGGGAGGGAATAATAAACTATAAGATGGACTCGGTGGACAAGGAGAATATCAGGGCGGGCCTGCGGCAATCACTCAGGATCTTGATCGCCGCGGGGGCAGATGAGGTGGGGACCCACCGGAGTGACGGCTTCAGGATGAAGTGCAGGGGAGGGACTGCCAGTGAGGACCAAGTGGAGGAGTTTTTGGACAGGGTCAGTGTAGAGGATGGCCCCTTGGCCATGGCTGAGAAGTGGGCATTTCACACTTCTGCCCATCAGATGGGGAGTTGCAGGATGGGAATCAATGAGAAGGAAGGTGCAGTGGATGAGAACGGGGAGAGTTGGGAAGCCGAGGGTCTATTTGTGTGCGATGCTAGTGTTTTGCCCACCGCTGTCGGCGTCAACCCGATGATCACCATTGAGTCCACAGCTTACTGTATTGCCAACCGAATAGCTGAGTATTTGTCGGAGCGGGGAACGCTGAAATCGCCCAAGACGAGGAGTGACATTTTGATGAATGGCAAGTGAGTTTTGGGCAGCACAGATGTACAAATTATTTTTTTGTTGTATAATTTGTTAAGCTTATGGATAGAAAATCCCGGTGTTGCAGACAACTTAATGTGTCATGGATCGGCTTAATGATATTCTCTGTGAATTTGTTAGGTACATTGCACTTGATGTGAAATTGCACCATGGTTTCGCAAGATTAAGCAATTTTCTGTTCGCTCCTACGTACTTCTGGGAGTCGTTCAGTTTCTTTCTTGGAACTGCTTTATGCTTCAGGGAACCATCTCTTGAACTCAATGTCACTACTTAAAAAGGAGTTGAAAACAAATCAAAGGAACATGCAATTAGCATTCCTCCATCGCTAATCAATACTAGAATGCTAGAATATGCAACACAGTCAATTCACACGACAGGCATCCTTCACTCTCTTACACGCGGATTTGGGACCCCCGGTGACGAAAGATGTGATCTTGTTCTATACATAGATTGATATACCGAATTGTACATACAGTTACAATTGAAAGCAGGAGTTGATTAGCGCATTAATGCTTGGGGGCGCAGCAGCAGAATTTCTCATGGTTTGCCTCTAAATGGTAGTGATGTATGACAGCTTTGCCTCGGTCTAGTGGCTTAATTCAGTCGTCCAAGTCCATCTCTCTAAATGGTAAAGGAACCGTCTTCACGGCTCGGAACTTCCCAACATTGTTCAAATGTTCATTCTCCAATCTGTAAATTCATTTTTGAATGAAAATTAGCAGCAGATGTTGAACGAAAATGACATTGAAATCTCTGGCTAAATTTGTTCATAGGACCTAGGACAATGAACTCAACAGACGTACAAGAGAAGGTAGCTGAAATGTACCTGTAGAAGTTCCAATGTCCCCGACGAATCACTTCCAATGAAGCCATGAACAAATCTAGCAAACGCGATTCGACGACTCCCCCCCGGAACTGCAGAACTGTCTTTACCCAAGCAAGCCTCAGAACCATGTTCAAAGCCTACAATAGTAAGAGCTTCTCAGTACTTGTCAATTGTCATCACCAAGTATTTCTTTCAGTATGGACAAATTGGAATTCGAAGGACTGAGGAACTTACGATGGAAATGAAATAGATGCATCTGTTCTTGAGGATTAGATCATCTCTGAGCCAAGGGTTCTTGGATCTTCGGTTGAGGACGCCCCAATCTTTGATGAAATCCCAATAAAGCTGATAAAACATCGCCACAGTTGAGGTCACCAAGACTACTATCAGCCATGGCGTCCCCTTCTGATGGTCGTATGTGATCCTCGCTCCGGCTGCCACCATGGCTGAGACGTACTTCCCCATGTTTGCCAGATGGTTCGCATCGTTCTCGTCAAACCATCTTCTCACACACTGAGTATGGACAAGAAACACCAAGATCTCAGCTAATAAAATTTGAAGTTAAGCTCATGATTATTTGATGATTTCATTTATGGAAGGATGTAAGTTACCTGCATGGCACGCCAGTAGTACGGCGAGAATGAGATCACATAAGCGAGTTCTCTATAAAATCGCCCCGATTTGCAGGTCTCATATTGGTGTGTTTTGAAGCTTCCGGCAAGAAAGTGGCAGGCTGTCGTCTCCATGTGCCTTAGCAATGGGATCTGCAGTGACAAAGGAACAGAAATGTGTATAGATTTCCAATGAACATAGAGAACATAATTCAATATATAATGGTGTTATTGCACAAAAATGACACGGACGAAATTCGCAGGATGAAGTTTATTGTACCTGACTGGTTAGTTGGTCAGCCATGAAAAAGTCTACCATCAAAACCTGCATTCAATTATATCAACTTCAAAATGTGATCAAATTGTCTATTGCAAAGTTCTTCCATGCATTTGAAGAGGTAAAAAAATGTACCTTACAAAAAGGTGAGCAGATAATGTTAATTATGACCCGAATGAAACAGTGTCGGGTTGGACGATAGAAGACATCGAACGGACATACCAGCAACAATATATAAATCTGCAAGTTAAAGTAGAAAAACAGGGACAAATTCTCAAAAATGTGAATAATATGTCTAGTCACAACTTAGTCCTAGCAATGAAATTGTGGGGGAAGTTTTTGTACCATAAGGAGGACTCCTGGAATCGCGTCGACCCAGTTTGGAGAGGTTTTGTCGGGGCGCAGGAGGAGGTGAACGACCATCGCAGCAACCACAGTCGTCATGGAGGCGGTGCAGATGAGGAATGCATCACGGTACTTGAGCGCCGTGGTTGGCGAGAACTCGAATATGAAGTTGTAGTTGATTCGAGTCCGCTTCCATGCGAAGAGGTTGCATCCATACATGAACAGGTGCAAGCTGAACAATGCGAAGGCACTGCACAAAAACAGACTGTTGCTCATATCTGTTGCTCATAACATCAGCAATTGTGAAAGTGAACCTACACTATTGTTCCACTAAATCATCAAATTTTGCCACAAGTTGATCATAAACACGTAAGCAAGACAAGGCGAAACGATTAGATCAGTACTCTACCTGAACACAGGGTACACAATTTCCACGAAAGTAGGATCGGCATTGGAGGAGAAAACGCCGGTGAGGTGTGCTAGCGTCGCGTATAAGCTAAACAATGTGACGAAACATCCGGTGAGTAATCCTGCAGACAGATGGAAAATTTCAAGATGTGCTCGGATGAACTTCTAATTGTACCCATTCACAGCAAAATCGAAACTGTTGAGAGCTAAATCTGAAAAAGTCTTGCAATGTCCAACTCAACTGCGAGTTCGCGACTCGGGAGAAATCCTTACCGACGAAGAACGTGACCGTGTGAGAATCTCTTTGCTGGTGTGGCCTTAAGAACTTCATGGCCTTTTTCCTGTCATCGTTGGCAAAGTGCTTGGTGAAGATGGACTCCACTTCGTCCATTAGTCTAATAACCTAGCAAAAATCACACAAGAACTCCGTTAGTGGTCCTTTAGAAAAATCATAACCACCTTCAGCTTGAAGTGTTTAGAAATTTCCCTTGTGTAAAATCTTTGGAAACTTTGAAAATCAGGTTACCTTATCTGAGCTGACAAAGTGGGATTTCTTCACTTCTTTAAGATAATTTGTGGACGCTTGTTGACCTGCAACCTGTTCATTCAGAAATCGAAATCAGCAATTTAGTCTAATTCTCTAGCTGCACGTTGAGTATCTTGAATTGTTGCTATAAATGGCCAAAGAATTAATATAAGCTCTAAATTCTTCACTGTGCTAACTCTAATTTCTACTCATAGTATAGGAAACATTATATAATAATCTAAATTCTTCAATTAAGTAATTATTAATTGTTTTTTGTAATAATCTATAATATTCAATCTACAGTACTATATTAAATAATTACATTCTACAATATACTATAATTCTGGTCATATAACTATCTTCATTTTTTTTTGTAACGATAATTGTACAACAATGAATATTTTGGCTATATAATAGTAAGAACAATTTATCATAATTATACCTATTATGGGTAATTCTAGAAATATTTAATTCTGAGGAGTACTTTGGAAATCGCTATTACAGTTTTGTTTGTGCTAGCTACTACATGCTCTATTATACAAGGGATTATGTTATGGCCAATATTACTGTGACAGCTATCAAAATACTTTGTGTGCACGCGTGCGTGCGTATAAATTATAGCACGATAATATTTTGATGGGTAATAAAACCATGACAGAGATGTTTAAGGATGTAATATACTAAATTGATTTTTTATAAAACATGAACACGTGTTGCGAATTATCTCCCTTTTTATTTTATATTTTTCTCCTACATATTTTACACATATAGAGTGTCTCTTCTAATTGAGAAGGTAAATGACCTCCAATGATGATCTCATAGTAAGTTCAAAAAATTAAAATGCTCACCTTGTGGAATTTCTTCAAAATCTTTGTGAAGGCCATCAAGTTTAATGAGCTGCCAAAAGTACCCAAATAATGATATCCATTATCCATAATATGTAGAAATCGATTTAGAATATCTGTATTAATTCTTTTTTCAATGCTCTTTTACTATAGGAAAATATGTGTATGTATGAAAAAATATATAAGAGTGACCAAATCAAATAACCTGTAGTTAACGACCAAAACGAAAAATAATAATAACCTATAGTTTTTCAGCAGACAAAGCCCTTTGTAGAGCTCCACAAAAGCACCTCTGATCATCTTCTCAGCACACTGGATCTTCTTCTTGCTGATGCTGAAATCTCTGGTCCCGTCCTTTCTCGTGTTCTTGCTGTTCACAAGTTCGTCCCGCAGCATCGACGTGAGAGCCGTGATCGCGCCTGCCGGCGTTGCTGTGCTCGGAATCCTCTTCGTCATGCCCGTCTTTGGCTTGCCTCTCGGCTTCGACCTTGATGATGGCCTCACATGAGTCGCGCCATTTTTCCCTAGGGTTGCAACCCCTTGACCTTCCTCTAAGGCTTCCATGGAGTTCTCATTGAGGAGGTCGCCAAGGCTCTCTATGGAATATAATCAA
This sequence comes from Eucalyptus paniculata subsp. matutina, assembly GCA_017140255.1. Taxonomy (NCBI): domain Eukaryota; kingdom Viridiplantae; phylum Streptophyta; class Magnoliopsida; order Myrtales; family Myrtaceae; genus Eucalyptus; species Eucalyptus paniculata. The sequence goes on along the minus strand of CM029442.1, from coordinate 31,627,986 downwards.
GAAGAAGTGCATGTCACGGATAATGGTCAAATGATAATTAGATGAATTGCGCGCTAGGCGCTCTCTCAAATTCGATAATACCTTTGGGATAACTTAATTAATGCTGAATTTTGTGAAATTAAGTTTGAACACAAAACAAAAATGGGGAAAAACCTTGCTAATCACTTACTAAAGATATGCTAACAGGCACTTTAAGGCCATATTTGGGCCAATTTTGGAAATGGGCTGTGGGCCTCTAAAGGCCTTTGTGCCATAATTAGGTAGACACCAAGAAAATTTCAAAGGCCTTTAAATCAAAGTTAATATTTCTAGAAGTTTTATCTCAATGCAAGTCTCACCCAACTTTTTGGCTTTGATCATTTACGGAATGCTAAATTATTTCTTTCTTCAAATTTTACCATCCCTAAATAATTTAAATACCAGTTTTGCTCTTACCAATATTACTATACATGCATCGCACAACATTGCGGGCAAGGCCAAGTTCAATTGCCGACAAGCCTTGACTAAGGTCGACCACCTAGATAGCTTTTGGCCCATCCATTAATTTCAGCCATCTATAGTATTCTACAATTGACTATCCCGTTTGGTTAAAAACTCATATTGCTATAATTGACAGTCTCTATTCCCGTGATTTTTACATTTTGATCAAATAATTTTCAAGAATCTATCTAATAATATATTTCTCTAGCCATTACTTATTTTACCTTACATAAATTTGTTTCATGTCGTTGTTGGTTGCAATGAGATGCCTTAACTCTATGATCTTTCCCTATCTAGAAGTCCTGTATGTAATGGGACGACTCATTTCGTGAACAAATTGTCTTTGTAGTTGTACACATCATCGTTTACAGATCGAGGTTCACCCACTTTGCGACAGACCCATGCAGCTTTCTCTCTCTAAGCTCCACGTGGCAGGACACGAGGCTATCTAAAACTTTCCTACGTAAAACTACCCTTTAACAGCGGATTTTTGAAAATGTCACCCTATCCAAATAATCACGCTCCTTAGCTTTCAAGACTATGTACAATTCCTCCTAATTTATAGAAAATCAGTAGGAAAATCGCCATATATTTTCAAAAGAAAAAAAGCACTATGAATCTCACCTGATGAAAAATCAGAATCACGGGGAGAAGAAGAACGCGAGATGCTTCCCTCGTGACTGCCATTCGCCTTCAGGGACGACGAATTCCCGCGTCGCCTCTCGCTCAATATGGTCTTCAGGTCTTGCAAGATCTGCAGCTGCTTATCGAGCTCCTCTCCCCTCTCCAGAAACTCTCTCTCCCTGTTCTCGTAAAACTGGTTCACCTTATTAAGCTCTTCGTCCAGCGCCTCAAAGAACACTCTCACCTAAAGATGCTCAATCAAATTTTATAATTATAACGAAAATTCAAAGTAAATGTATATATATTGTGCAGCAATTGATTCATTGGTCTTATTGATGTACCTCGTGTTCTTCATTGAACAGCTTAGTGAGTTCGGTTTCATGGGCTTCGCCCTCTACCTGTCCATTCTCCAAGTTCTCACTCCTCACCTGCAGTCAAACCCCAAGGAACGATAAATCCACGGAAAGAGAAAACGAAAGGCAGGAAAATGGGCCTTTATTCAACGACTTCGTCTGTCTTTTGGTGTCTCTTTCGTTTATGTGTCATTTTCCTTCTCTTTTCTGGTGCTCGGCTCACGTTAGCTTCGTGATTTAAAGAGAGAGACCTACCTGTGCAAGCGTTTCTTCTTCTTTACCTTCTTTTTTAAGGGGAGAAACTATATATTATTCAGAACAAAGAAAATATGACTTTTTTCCCGGGATTTTTGTCCTCACCTCATGCCCTCGAGTCTCAACTCAACAGGAAATTGTAGCACACAGGTCCCAGCTCGAAAGAGCTCATGGCCGAACGACCACTAGATCATGTGGATCAATGAAAACTGACGAATGTCAGTCATATGAACCCGAATTCATGCGAATATTGCTCGGCTTGAAAGACTCGAATGTGAAAACTGACAACTCAAAAAGGGTATTATCTCTTTTCGGGTTTTGCTTCATGGACTCAAAGTCATCATCTATGAAGTTTCGGAAACGTGTAACTTGGAATACTCTCCTTACTAAACAAAGACTTCATATGAAGCTATAGCTTTTTTTTACCGATTAATGAAGAATAGGGTAAGTCAATTGAGATTCACTATTATTTTGAGAGCTTGATGAGATTCTAAATTGGTATCATTTTTGGGGCCAAAAACCAAAAAAATACACAATAATTTATTACTATGACAAATTTAACACGACCTTTCAAACACACTAAAAAAAATGCACAATCTTTTACCTATTGAGATGAATATAACACAACCTTCCAGAAATAACAAAAAACCACATGACTTTTGGCTGGCGTGACAAAATTAGCATCTATTAGTATCTCGTTCATATGCCGAAGTTTGGAACTTTAGGCAAAAGGCCCTTCTAGACAAAAAAAAAAAAAAGAGTTCTTTGAGTTCTTGCTTTATGGAGTGAAAGTTTTTTTACGCTTGCTCGGAGAAAAGTGATGTGATTTCGATATAGAGAATAAACTACGACATTAATATTAAATGAAAGTGGACTGTATTTATGGAGTTGAAAATGCATTGGTACTAATCGTCAACGCAATAAGAGTCAGGTGAGCTAGCACATGAATAAGATGACAACGAAAAATGAACGAAAAGACTGGAGAATACTATTTTTTGTCAAAGTGATTGTGTATTTTATATTATTATTATTTTTTTTTTGGTACATTTAAAAGGTTGAGTTAAATTCTTCGCGGGGTAAAAGCCGACGTGTTCTCTTAGCACCTTTAGAAGATCGGATTAGATTTGTCGTGCTGGTACAAGGTTTTCTGATTTTAAATTGTGGATGTTGTTGGACGATCAAGACTCAGCTTTGAGTGAACGGAAGAATTAGTGCATCTTGACGGTCTCGAATGCAGTGGATTCACTGCTACACTTGGCAGGGCCCAATTGGCTTGAATAGTTTATCACTATTTATTTATAAGGAGTAGCGTGGATAGAAAAGAGAGGTGGGGCTTGAGCTGGGGACTAGGCGTGCCTCTCGAAATTAAATTTTAGGAATAATACCTCTCACAGACAAATTGAGAGTCACTATAGATTAAAAAAAGATCATGTTAACGGATGTATTTAAAATACTATTTAGGCATACTTAAAGAGACGTATTTTTTTCTAAAATATTAATAAATTAAGAACTTGTATCGAAATACTTTGAAATATGAAAAATTAAACATATTGGACAATCTACTTATTAAATTCACACGTTAAATATACTATTTGGCAAGTTCAGACGATTACTAATACTCTTCCATACCCAATAAAAAGAGCAAGAGGCATAAAGTGACGAGGAACGAAAATGGAGGAACTAGGAAAGTTGCAGCGGTTATTGGAGTCCAACCACAACATAATAAATAAATGAATAAATAAATCAGCCTTGAAATTGATTATTTTGCATGAAAAAAAAAATCGAAAAATCAATAAAACTAGAGTTTCGACCAACAAAATAATAATACTAAAGTGGAAATATTCTAAAATTGATGATTAGAGTTGTAGTAGCTACTTTGTGTACATCTAGAATTTCTAATTTTTGGGATTTCAAGTCACTAAATTTTGACTATTGTAAACTTTATCCGACGTCTGAACTGAAAATAGCGTAATTGCAGCTCTATTTCATTATAACTGCCGTTGCTTTTACACAAAGTATTTACTTATCATTACAACTAAACATGTGCCAACGTAAGTGCTTAACCAATAAACAACCTATTCATCAAATGACAAGCTTTTCTATATATAGTCTGCAGATTTGGCTTTAAACCTGTAGCATTTCTCTACACGCACCCTATCATCTACAGCAAAATAAAAGCTTGCCAAACCTAATTATGAAGTTCATTTTAACGCAGCACAAGTACCATGCACGGTGAAAAGAGAAGGACAGAGGAAAGGCAATAGAAAAGTATGTCTACGAGCTTAATAACACAGGACAATAAAAATGAAAATGCAGACTCTTTCTCTCACACAAGGAAGCGTGGGTTTTCAAGCGTACAAACGTACCTGAATCGCTACTTGAGCGATGGTTTCGTTATCGTCGATGGGGCCGCGAAGCCTGTCGGCGATCTTCTTTGCCACGGAGCGGACGGGGTCGATGAGGACGGAGCTCGCGAGACCCCATTTGATCAGTGCCTCTGGATGAGAGGGTTTCGTGGGCTTTCTCGCGAGCTTGATCTTCTTCACGTGCTTCTTCAGCTGCCAGTAATTGACGAAGGCCTCTTTCCATTCCGGGATCAGTTGAGCTTCGAGCTCCTTCGAGAACTTCACCATTCCCGTCTTCTTTCTCCGTCCTTCGCTCCTCCTCCTCCTCCTCTCTCCCGATTATTCTTCTGCAAAGAATCGCCGTGAAGAAGAAGAAGAAAGGAAGGCTGTTGGCCCGAAAACAAGACGAGAAGAAGGAGGAGGAGGGCGAAGCGTGAAGATGATTTGATTTCGAGGTGAGGTTATTTATAGAAAGTGCAAGAGAGACGTGGAGGGAGAAAAAAAGGAGGATGTTGCTTGTTGCCCTGCATCTTCCCGTTTTTCCTTTCTTTTTTCCTTTTTTTTCTTCTCATTTTTTTCAAATGTTTTTCTTTTGGGTGGGTTTTGCTGCTGCATTAATTTCAAAAGACTGTGAAACAGTAGAGATGAACGTGGTCTGACGTCATACCAAGAAAAAAAAGAAGCGGGAGGGTGTCCACTTTGCTCCTGCGACTTAAGCATTCATCTGTCCCTTTGGTGGGTTGGTCATTTTGCTGACAGAGAATGCTTATTTTGCACCTTATTATTCCTATGGGTATAGTCATATGTGGCATGGAATTATCAGTTCGACTTTTTTGATATTCTGATAGGGATTCTCTATCATAAACGGTGTAATTACTACATATTTCACTTATCAAAAGACGACACGTGTTTATTTCATATGAATTTTGTTACACCAAATCAAATTCAAATCCTAAGGACCTCCTTTGAGGAAGGTCTCGGCACTCATCAAAATTTGGTCATCATTTTAGAGATTGATTTCTTGATGGCAATGGCTAGATCGAGAGGCCCGATTTTCCTCAATGGGCATAGTGAATGAGATGAATCATGGGGACACCAAAACTAGAGTAGATCAAGAATTGTCCTTCCACTGATATAGTGAATCTAACACACAGAAAAATACAACCTTATAATAAAAAATATGATTAAATGTATCTGAGACTATGGTTTTTTAGTCATTTGATATGTATTATAAAACATGATATCTAGATGAAAAAAGATTGTGATAACCCTAACCAAGAAAATGCAGCATAAGAACTACAAAAAGAGAACATTGTAAATAAAGCTTTTTATTCATAAATTCCCACTAGCTTCTCATGTGGAAAATTTGATGGGATGTCCAAACTAATGTGGCAAATCTTAGAAAAATAAAATTAACAATGATGGGACAAACAAACGTGTAGATTCTGGTCGAAAAAGGGTCACATGTGCGTCTTCCCCCACGAACTCCTCTTTTGTCTCGTGGAAGTCAACAAGGTGTAATGGGGAGCACAGAGATCGCATTGGCCGCCAGATTCTCCTTAAATCCTGTTTTTTATTATTTGTTCTTGGTTTGTGTTTTTTCAAAACTTTTTTCTAACAATATAAGAGGTAAGGATTAAAAAAAAATAGAAAAATAGGATAAACTGTGAATTACTATCTATATAAGTGGATTAAACTGTTATTACGGCATAAAAATATTCGCCACATGATTATGTATATAAAATCTGCCATATCAATTAGATTCAAAATGCTGGTCATGTTCACCATGGATTTTATTTGGCATATTGAAATATCTGATTATTGGGATGCGAAATGACGGGTTAAAAACAAATTTTATATGTATTGACATCTTCAATAGATACTTTTTGTTAGGATTATATAACTAATATATAGAATAGTTCGATTTTCCGAACACACACGTCCTGCAAAATAAGTCAACGCAAGTTCTCCTCTCAAATTATTGTGGTTGACCTGGTGATTTAGTGGTTAGTAGTTTATAATTACACTAGACATGCACGTAAAATGCATGAGAAATGTGCATTATAAATGGGGGATGATACCATTGCTGATCCGAGAGGCGTAATGAATTGTCGGCAAACTTTTTATCTCATTTCAAATATCAAAAGTTTATTTATATCATACGTATGAAATGAAAATTCTCGATTGGTTGTAATGGGGGGACCAGTGACCTTTTGACCATAAGCATTTTCTACTTTGTTTATTTGCTAGTTGGGACTAGTTATGTACCGGAGCTCATTAGAATATAAGGACCGCCGTCATTAGAATATCTCGGGTCTAATACGAACCGACCAAAGTGCGCAACATGTGTGAAAATTCGAAAAGAAAATGATAATTAAAAAGAAAAAAAAAAGACAAAGTTATCGTATTAGATTCTTTTTCTCAGAATAAATAAATTATATGCATCACCTTGCTCAGTGTCCACAAGCTGGAATTGAGGGGCTCGTAGACATCTTTGGTTTTAGTGGGAGGATTCTGCAATATTCTTTATTTTTTTTTATTTTTTCCTTTTCTGGGAGTTTAGTGGAATCTGAATGCTATTGGTAATTGCATGTAGAGCCACATTTTATCATTATACTTAGATTCCTTTAAATTCCTTTTCTTTTTATGAGAAGGATGTCGGACCACGTACTTGCTTTATAGAATAATCATCCCAGGTATTAAAGATCCATTTAGAATTTCTACACTATCATTTTGTAAATTGAGGTATCATTGTTAACATCGTCAAGTATTGCCAAAGTTAACTCTTGGCACTCTTAAATAGTTCAGCGAATGGAAGACCAATTTTTAGGTACATATTCATTGACCAATTTGAGTAAGAAAAATGCTTAATCACTTAATATCTAATGAGCAACTGATAAGTGCACTCAGACGTGGCCCTAGAATTGGCAATCATAGGATGGTGAACTAGGGATCGCGATGGTGGCAGAGGCGACGGTGAAAATGCTGCTAGCAACGTTGCAATTGGTTTTGGCATTGACGGAATACGGGTTGAAGTGATGTGATAACGAGTGCGGTGATGGTGGAGGTGTTCAATGCATACGGAACTTGTGGTTTAGCAACGAGGATGGCTCCCGTGGTCAGAAGTGATTTGGCAGTAGATTTCAAACAATTTGGTTGATAGTGGTCAAGGTGGAGTTACATGACATATACAGGGCTTATATATTCACGTGATGCGAAGTTAGGTGGTGAAAATTCCTAACTATGGATAGTGGAAGATACGACTTTAACGACCTTACTATATATCAATACTTGAGAGAATATCTTAACGATATTATCACAATTATTACTACCATCATAAGTTGGCCTGGAAGAGGATAATATGAGTAGAACTTGTGTATTCTTTTTTTTTTTTTTTGATGACCCGGGAACTGCTGTCAGCTGGTAGCCTAGACGTAAACCCGGGGTGAACTGAACCACCACCACAGACCCAGATGCGTTTGAGTCGCGCAAATGCGACACCTCTGGGATTCGAACCCCTCCCCTTCGTGAGGGGGAGAGGGCCCGAAGCTAGCTGTGCCACCGCGAGCGGTGGTGTGTATTCTTATATTAACTTGCGGATTGACCTTGGTTTTCAGTAGGTCTTAATGCAATTCAATCCTTGACTTTGCATTAATGTGAGTTGACCTAACTTTGATAGACTTGCAGTTCTATTGGCAGGTTTATCTCAATTTAATTAAAATCCAATGTATGTTGGACTAAGAAAACCCCATCTTAAATTACTACATTTATATAGAAAAAACCCAAAAAAAAAAATTTAAAAATAGATTAGTGGAGATACAAAACAATAAAAATAATTCCAATTGCATTTTATCTTTGCTTGTCATGATTGAATCCCAGAAAAGTGGCGGATGAACCAGTGGTCGCCGTTATTTTCACATTTTTTACATAACATTGATTTATCGTGCAGTTTATATACTAATTAATTATTGTGGAGCCGTGCTATAATCAACGTCCAATCTCTGCAGCCTCTTTTATTTCATCTTTTGTTCATTTTATTTGTACGTAAATTGACTCTCTTAGATTTCTTCGTAAAAGTTGCCTTTTGCTAAGTCAGCTTTCCATTAAGGTTTTTACTTTAGTCCAATTTCATTGTTACCAACCAAAATTGAATTTAAAATCAAATCGTGAATCTTCCCACTCGTTTCTTGCACGATCACTTCCTTTGATCCTCCACTAATTCTTCATCACTGATCATTTTTTTAACACGATGGTCATCTTTTGTCTCCTCAATTTTAGATTAATTTGCATGTAGTGGACACCCAATTGCTCATCATCATTATCGAAATTTATCGAAAAATATCCAAACAGAAAAATTATAAATTTATATAGAACAGCATTAGGTGGAGCTGAATTCAGTACATAATAAATATAGGTGTCTATTATAGTAATATTTCTTGTCAATTTTCCACGTCGGCGCCACTAATAGGTAGTAGATAGAGAGGTGACGAAACCCATTTCGGAATTTGCTACCTTGGGCAGAACTTTTTCCATGGAATTTATGGTATGATCCTCTATAATGGAAATCGACTGTGCATGAGCACTTCCAATAGGGTAAAACAACCCAATAAGGAAACAACTATGATTTCTATTGGCCAAAGGACAGATGATTACTAATACTCGTAATTTCGTGTAAAATACACGTGCATACATGATTTTCAAAAAGGCTTCTATCTCCTTTGCTTTGTGTTCAATTTACTCAATTTAGGAAAAATAAATGTTATTATGGAGTGAAATGAATTATATACGTGTAAAACACGTGTGGTATTGCCTCACGTAAAAGTACTTTAATGTTTAAGTACTTAACTCTATATCTTTTCAATGATCAATCAATGACATAACATACTGATTTAATTGAGGCCTGGACCGTGTAAGAACTCTTCGAATAATGCATGTAAATTGGTCGGTGGCGAAGTTTAGGCACGATCCAAGAGGTTTCTAACCTTGGGCTAGTCTTCAAGCCACTCCCTAATAGAATGAATTATGCCACTCGAGGACACCTTGTGCACTACAAATGCCAACCGATTCTAAGCCATGCTTTGGAATGTGACAATACATATGCACGGTGTCGCACACAATGTCTATTGCATTATTCGCTGTCAAAATCTTTTTAGCCATCTTAACCTTAGAAATATAAACTTTCACAAATGTTTAGGTAATTACAATTATTCAAACGGTACATAGGACTTCTAAAAACAAAGACCCAAGAAAGATGGATCGGTCAAGATATATGAAAACTGTTGACCACTTAAATCTTTAAAAAATGATCAATTGGGAATTGAATTAGAATAGTGACACGACTTAAACAAGGGACAATCCCATTCTACACCTCCCAAACATTTTTTTTTTTTTTTTTCATCATACCTTTGTTTGTCAACTATGTGGAAGCATTAGGCCGACAAGCTAAATCGACGCCATTGGTCTTGTCAACTTCCACTCACTCTCTCCCTTTCTCTTTCTCCCTCGCCCACGGGTACCACTGTACATACAGTCCGACGGGAAAATGTTAAGCTTGTCCATGATCCAATTTTTTGTAAGGCAAAAGTTAATTAAATCATAATATTTGGTGTTTTGTAATTAACTAAGATTATATTTGTTTCGCGTAAAATGAATAATTTGTAAATCATTTTTCTAAAAATGATTACTTGCGTTACTTAAAATTATAAGTCAACAAAAAATATTTTCATTATTGACTATAATTTTCGTTTAATTATTTTTCTGAAAGATGAAAATATTTTTTCGTTTTTTTCCTTTTTGCAAGGGATAAGAATGATCATTTTTAAGAAAATGAGCCAGCCGACGAGTTGTGTCATGATTCCATCATTGCAAAGCAACATTTTTCCCTGTATTGATTCTTGCCATTAGGCGAGACAAGAAAAGATGGTTCAGTGTTGATAGTGGAGGACTTTTGTAGATGCTGCTAAAAATGGCCATTGTCATGCACAAGAGGATCCCTTTTCCTGGCAACATCTCTCAATATGAGTACGATATCTAAATTTTGAAGACTAGGTTTGTGCTTGATTTTAAGTGCCTGATTCATACATCCGTCAGATGAAAGATAGGGCAAATTTGTTCGATACAAGGGCTATTCCGAGAGCCCAGCTCAGGGGCGGGCGGCGACCGGAGTTGTCAGCATCGCAACAGACCCACCATATGGTCCAAGCCGGGCCCATGAAGTAGAAGGCGATCAAGCGTACATTATCAACTAAGGAAGCATGAATGTCCAATGTTTAAAACTCAAGGAAGTAAGATAGTGGGCTTGGATTATTATTCCAGATGATGTTTGGCCCGGCCCAATTTCCAAGGACAAAGACCCCTCATTATTTACCTTTTATATACTAGGGTTAATACCCTGAAAAACCAAAAACTGGTACACTTGTGACAAATTTACCTCAAACTATTTTTTTGGCCACCAAAAACTCCAAATTGGTATATCTTTGACAAATTTACCCCAAACTGGTACACTTGTGACAAATTTACCCTCTGTTAATTTTCGTTAAATTTTATTGTCAAATTATTAAGTTAAATGACACGTGACAATTGACTGGTATACCAATTTGGGATTTTACGCTCCATTTATCACAGTTTACAATTTTTATGATTTTTTTATGGTATTAATCCAATTTAGCATAGGGTATATTTGTTATAAATTTACCAGTTTGAGGGTTTTTTGCGGTTGAATAAATTAGTTTGGGGTAAATTTGTCATAAATGTACCAGTTTAGGTTTTTTTATGGTCAGTCGGGGTAAATTTGGCACAAGTGTACCAGTTTAGGATTTTTCATGGTCAAAAAAATAGTTTAGGGTAAATTTATCACGGGTGTACTAGTTTGGGATTTTTTAGGGTATTAACCCTATATACTATTCCTCTCCCTTGCACTCTCGAACCAACGCATATTGCGCCAGCCACGTGCATTTCGTAAATAATTTCGAGTATTTTTTTTTTTCATTTTTTAGGCAGTGGGTAGTTTTCCATTTTCGACGGTGTTACGATTCTAGCCTTTTTCAAGAATTAAATTGGAGAATTAAAAGGATGCATTTCGTTAAGGGCGAAATCATTTCCACCTCATAGATTGCTTCATATATAACTTTTAAAAGAGATCACTTTCTTTGGGACTTGAATGCTCTCATTCAAATTGGGCAATACTATGTGCATTTTTCAAATTGGTTCCGTGATTCTCTCAATCTCTATATTTTCCTGGTTGTGGAAATTGCAACTTTATATTATTATCTCATCTTTTTTGTTTTCTTTTATGTTTTTCAATCAAAGATGATAATTATTTAGGAGTGAAACCATTCATAAGAATAGGGGTTGAATCACTAGCAATAGTCATGCCCTAATTGGCCAAAGTGAAGGCACGCGGCCCCTCGCTAGGCTCAAGTGAGGTTGCGATGCTGAGATCAAGTGAGGGCATTGCGGTCCTTGCATAGTGCCGGCAAGGGTTCGCTGCCCACCTTTGTCAGCCCCTAGTCCCTTCAAAGAAAAAGTAAAGAGAAGAAAAGAAAGGAAAAAAAAAACAACAAACTTTAAAAAATTATTAAATATTATTTAATAATATCCACGTTAAAAGATTTCCGACTAAATTGTCTTGGCTGGATGAACTCAATTAACAAAATATAAAAATATTTTATTAAATTACACAATTAAAAGATTTAGGATCAAATTAATAGAAGAGCAATAAATTTAGGATTTTTTTTTCCAGTAATTTCCTTGAGAGACATGTGCAAAGCTCGTTAAGTCATTATTCAATCAAACTTGCTTTCTATGTGGAGAGTATTTCCACCGAGAGCAATTTATATGTGGAGTTAGAAAGTGATCCACTTCCTCCTAGAACTACAAAATTATTTTTATGTCGAGTCGTTCCTATTAATTCATTCCCGACTCCTCCATATTAATGTAAACCCGGAAAAAACTACGCCTTCATTCTCAATTTTTAATTTTCATTTACTCTAACTCCATGTCACCAAACACAAGTACTGAAAAAGAAACTAAGGGACCACTCTCATTTAACTACTTTCATTATAGCTAACCAAACTAGGGGTGATCATAGCTCCAAGATGGAACTTAAAACCAAAAAAAATCGGATCGGTGAGAATTTGTCCAATTCCAAGTTTCAATGTATGTAGGGCGGGTTTTATGTTCTACAAATTGAGGAACCTATTTGGATGGATAAGTTTCGGGTTCTAACTAAATGAAACTTGGAGCATAAAATTTGAGATAAGTTTTTGTGTTTTCCTTTATTTATGTCTTTGACTGATTTTGCAGTATTCCACAACGTCCAATGATGAGTCTGAGTTTCTATTTTATGATTGAGGCTTTTACTGTATAAATATTTCATATTATTCATGTGTCTAAATATAAATTGTGGTCAGTAACTTGTAACAGCAAATGGTGGTCATTAAAAGTGATAATTCAATATAATCGTTCAATTAATATCACAAGTGGAACCTAAGGTAGAATGTGGAACTAACCCTAGAACTCATGATAGTGTAGGTTCCGATTTCCAAAGTATACAAAATTTGTTCCAGTTTTCAAGTGGATATGGAACTTAGAACCTAGAACTACTCATCTCTAAAATAAACACAAGCTAGTAGAGCAGTGGAGAAAAGTAGATCGCAAAAATTGCTATACTGAGTTTAACATTCGAGTGGCTGAGGAAATTTTGTCAAAGTGGTAGAAGATTAGTATTATATTATTGGTCTGAAAAATGAGTTCATTATATAAGTATATTCTCCACTTATTGCAACATAGTTTATGTACACATGTGTACGGTGCTCACGAGAAATGAACTCCAGACCTATTACTCTCCGGTCCCGCCCCTCAAAATGTCTTTTATCAACTGGACCGCATGCAACAATTTTTTCCCTGTTTCGATAGTTCCCCCACTAGGCGGGACAAGAAACGATGGTTCGATGTCGATAGTGGAGGACTATAGTCTGTGTTGCTAAAAATGACCATCCATCACGAACAGAACGACTCCTTTTTCCCGGCAATATCTCTTGGTATGAGTACGATATCTGAACTTTGAAGATTAGGGTTTGTTTGATTTGAAGTGCGTGCTTCATACATCCACTGGAGATAGGACCCAAGTTGTTGGCCTCGCGACAGACCCATCTTATGGTCCGAGCCGGGCCGTGAAGTAGTAGGCAATCAATTGTACAATATCAACTAAAGAAGCATGCATGTACAATAGTGGGCTTGGACTATTATTCCAAATTATGTCTGGCCCGGCCCAATTTCCGAGGACGAAGACTTCTCGTTATTTACCTTTTATATACTATTCCTCTCCCTTGCACTCTCGAACCAACATCGCATATTGCGTGAGCCCCGTGCATTTTGTCGATAAATTCGAGTATTTTTTTGTTTTTTTAAGATAGTGGGTAGGCTTTTATTTTCGGAGGTGTTACGATTCTAGCATTTTTTTTTTTTTTATTCTAGAATTTGAAAGAGATTTTTTTTTTTTTTAAGAATTAAATAGAATCAAAAGGAGACATTTTGTTGAGGGCAAAGTCATTTCCACCCCCGTAAATCATTTCATAAAAAGAGAAAACCTTCTTGGACCTAAGCAAGGTCTTAAAAGGTTCAAAGGAGAAGAAACAGGTGGGAGATCCGTCCTAAAATTAGAGATCTCGCAATGTCACCTCCCGTATTCCTACCCACCTTGGAAGAAAAATTTAAGTGGGAATCTAGGGACTTATCGGTAGAGAATGTAGACTCCACATCAATGCTTCGATACTAGCTACCGCCAAGCTCCACGTGCCTAAGATGAGATAAGGCAGTGTCAAAAACATTGTAAGGTGAGGCTACTCCTCGTGTACCCATAGTTGATTGGCTTTGAGCTAAACTCTGCTCATCTTGTTGTGGCTTAAATGCTCTTATTTTAATGGTTCGCACTATTTACATCTCCTTATTTGCTTCATACATCCACTTTTATGTTGAATTGATTATGCTAAACATTGCGAGCCCCACTCTAGATTTAAGATTATTTCTTATCTTTTTTTACATCTGTTTCATTTTTACTAGAGATAGACTACTCATACCCATCTCAAATAATATTTATTAATATTAAATGTGGGGCCCACTTTTGATTTAAGATTGCCTTCATTTTTTTTTTCATTTTTGGTTTTTTTTTGTCCTTTTCTTTCTCAATTTGGAATAAAATTGGTGCACCTCTTTTTAAAAAATATTTTATTATATAGATAACAACCTACTTATTTGTTTATGGCAGAAAAAAATTATTTTTTAATGATTTTTATATTTATTTTTTATATATTGGAAAAAATTATTTAAAAAATAATTTAAGCACAATTAAAAGGATAAAATCTTTGAGTAAATTGTGCATAATGCATACAACAACCACAATATTCAATCTTTAAGTAAATTCTCATAAACTTTGTACCAAAATTTGAAGTCAAAAAATTCACAATCACGAGAATAATTTACAGAAATAAAGTAAACATTTATAGATAAATTTAACAATTTTTTACTTTAATATATGATTAGTGCCTACTCAAGTTATAATAATTGAGAATAAACGAAACATGCAAATGTAATAGGTGCGAAAGAATTGATTAAGTGAAGAAAAATTGTTTGAAAGTGATGCGAGTAAGTTTTTCTTTTAGTAAAATTCAAAAAAGAAGAAGAAATAGTAAGTGTCGCGATCAAATTTCCAGGTACCACCTAGGTTTGGCTAATGAATTGCTAAAACTAAACTTAGCTTAGACTCTCTCAAGTCCATACCAATTTTCAAAATAGGTTCAAATTCTTAACATGCAATTGATTTTCCAATCAGGAGTCGCCATTAATCTATTTTTGGTGGGTCAATTAAAATAAAGTAACTAGAGATTTACTTTACTTCTACAAACCAGGGATTATGAGTTCGGAGACTTGGTTATCGTTAGATTTCTTTAACGCCCTTTCAGTACATTTCTCTTTTATTTTGAAAAAAGTATTTTGCAAGCAGCTTGAATTGATTTTAAATTTATTTCCTTAACATGTGAGGTGATCATGTGGATGTGCAAACCATCAATTTAGCACACAGATAAAGTGATGAATAAATTGCAAGACTTACCTCATAACAACGAAAGTTTCAACAATGTTAAATTAGAGTTCATATCGACAATTGATTTCTAATTAACACGCAATCACTCAATTTTTATTTTCACTTTTTTAATGAGAATCATGCAATGCATGCTTCTAATCTAACATAAAATGATATGACATGGCAATATGACCTAACTATATGACATAAATAAAATGCAGTCTATACTAAAGCATGAAATGGATTTATTCTTAAAAAATTGTATTTTCCATGAAATTCGAAATTAAAAAAATGCAACAATTAATTATGCAATCTAAATTAACCAAATGACATAATTCTAATGACGAGCAATTTTTAACTAAATGATCCTAGCAACAATCACTAAATGACGGGCATTTCATGAACCTAATCCTACATGACATGCGCATGATTTTTTGTATTTTTTTAATGAAAATTCGTAATTAAAACCACTAAAAATAAAAATCTAACTAAAGTGAGAACTAAAGTGAAACATTATCTATTCTAAATACCTTCTAAACATGCATTTTAAAAAATAACTAACCTATTATGCAATCAATTCTAATCTACATGGAATGCAAATGCAATTTTTTTTTTTTTGTATTTTCGGGATAAATAAAACAATTAAGAGATAAACATCAAACCATCCATGGTCATCAAAAATGTTGTCCACTATTCGAATTGAAGTTCAAGCTTGATTAATTCAAACATGATTATTTCGCTAATAAAATCGATAAATTAATCTTAAATCTTAAAGATCAAGATATCCATTTTACTCCCGTGTGACAAATTATTCCATCTAAAGCCTTATAGATAAAATAAAAATTAGTGCGGTTGCGAATTGGATGCTACATCAGGGAATTTCAATCATGTCGATGCAGCAAGACCAGGAGAGCTTCACCGGTGTCGGGCTGGGCGCAATTCAAGGCTGCCCAAACCGTCTTGAAGCCCACAGGAAGTGATAGTTGAACAACGAAGCCCTTTGCATGGCGGAGGAGATGGGAGCAGCAGATTAATTGAAGATGGGCACCCTTCACGGACACAGTACCTATGTAGCACGGACACTCTCCGGAAGCCTTCGAGTCGTGTCCGACACTCCGACACGTGTCCGACACTCCGACACGTGTCCGACACGCTCCGACATGTCCCGACACGCGGTCAACGAGTGTCGAAAAATTCGACACGTGGTCAACTCTCTCCGACACACTCCGACACGCGAGTCTAGAATTCCGACATGTGATTCCGACACGCACGGGGTCAATTTTAAAAATTTCTAATACTTGAGGGGTCAAAATATAAATATACAAAAAAGAAGTAATAAAATTTCTATAAATATACACGCATAGGATTAATTTTTTATTTCAGTTTTGTTTTTTTATAATTGTTTTAGTTTTTTTAAAAGTCTTTTACTATGAAAAAAGTAATAAAAAAATGCTTTATATGATAAATAAATAAATATAAAAATATAATTTCAGCATTTTTCTTTAAACAATGTTTTTTTCCTCTAAGTTTTATGTATTATTGTAACAAATTAAAATAATGAATGATATTATTTAATATTTTTCGTGTAAATTAATTCTAGGCTATTTTTATTATTATTTATTTATGTATTTATATATTTAATATATAACGTGTCGGAACGTGTCGAAATTCTCTATTTTTAAGAAATGACGTGTCAGCGTGTCGTGTCGTGTTGTGTCGCGTGTCCGTGTCGGTGCTACATAGCACAGTACCATCGCCGAGAAAGAGTTGCAGGCGCACGTGGAGACTACTGACTTCGAAGGAGTCCCATTGGACTGCCGAAGGCAAGAGGGTAGAGCTTTTCGTTATCAATTTTTCCTCACGATCCGCCTCTCGATTTCTCACGCGCGTTTCTCAATTTTGTGGCGTACTCAATTGTGCGTCTCCGTTGCTGCTGTCCTTCAGCAGAAGCCAAAATCCCTTCTTTGACTTTTGCTTCCCCCTCAAAAGCTTTTCTCTTGTGTCTCTCCCTAAAAGGAACGAAGGAAGACACCCAAAAACCCTAAAAATCGAAGAAAGAATTTTTCCTCTCGTGTCTTCAGTTTTTTTTTTTTTTTTTACCTCCAAGAACCGAGAAAATGCCCCCAAAAAAAATAAAAACCCTCCTTTGTGCGGCCGTATATTCAATGTCGGGCCTCCTGAAACCCTACATGAACAACCTATTTATAGGCCAATGATTAGGTTTTTCCAAATAGATATACACGAAGATTCTTTTTCTAAACACAATATTCATTTTGCCGAACGCAATATTTGCTTTTCCACTTGCCCTATCCAAAAAAAATTCCATCATATCTCGGAAAAATTTCAAATTTGCTATTTTTCACGAGATAATTTTTTATCATTAAAAAAAGGGTTTGAAATTTTTTTGCCTCAAAGCTTAGTCTTTGCTTAAAGCTCGAAACCATTAATTCAAATTCATCCATCATCGGTCCAAAAAATAAATGCAAAACATGCAAACTAAAGATAAATGCACTTAAAACCGCTAATTCAAATTCATCCTTCACCGCGTCCAAAAAAATAAATGCAAAACATGCAAACTAAAGATAAATGCATCTAAATTTATATGCTATGCAATTAATATTTTTTCAGGGATAAAATTAACCCATAATTTTCTATGCAATAAATAAATAACCGGATCGCCAAAATTTATGTGTCAACAGTAAGAAATAATATTAAATTCAAGGCAAAATGTGCAAGAGATAATGTAATTAATTCAATGTGTTAGGGGTGTCAAGAGCCAATTGCAAGGATGAAAATAGTAAGAATTATTCTTAAATAAAGAATGGGACCTGTAATGGTTAGTATACTCAATTCAATGTGATATGGGGTGTTAGGAGTCGATAAGGGAGTGAAAATAAGGCGAACCATTTAAATTGAGCAATACAATTTGCAATTTCAATTTGTGATTCTCTCTCTTTTTTTCCTGGTTGTGGATATTGCAACTTTATATTACTATCTCATCCCTTCCTTTTCTTTTATGTTTTTCACTCGAAACATGAAAAATACTTAGGAATGAAACCACTCAGAAGAATAGGAGTTGATTCACTGGCAAGGCCATGATGCCCTCACTAGCCAAAAGCAAGGGCGCATGGCCTCTAGTCGACTGCGCAAAGTCGCAACACCCAAATTAGGCAAGAACATTGTGGCCCTCACCTAGTGCCATGACGATTAGTTGGCAACCCTCATAAGCTCCTAATCCCCCTAAAAGAAGTAATACAAGAATGTCCAAGTTAGGGTCACCTAAGATAGTTGATGTTCACATTAACGATTTTTGATCAAAATTAGTTTGATTGGATAGACTCAATTGGTAAAATATAAAAATATTTTACTAAACTTGCATAATTAAAACATTTATGATTGATTAGTACAAGTGTAATAGATTTAAGATTTTTTTGGTGAGGTGCAAAGCTCGTTACATCATTATTGAATCGAACGGGCTCCCTATGTGGAGGGTATTTCCGTCAAAAGAATTTTATATGGGGGGTTGGAAAGAGATCCACTTCCTCCGCCATTTCCTCCCCCAGCCACTACATTATTCTTCTAAGATCTAAGTTTCACTATTTTGATATGATTATGTAGGAATAGGAAAGAGACCTAAGTGGGATTCCAGAGAGATTTTCTCTTCATGTATCTTTTAATTTTTTTAGTTTAGCAATACAATTTTTCTCGTGTAATGCATTTGCATGGGCAAATTTATTAAAACAATGCAAAACTTATTGTATTCTTTTTTAATTTAGCCTTAAACGTTTTTTTTTTACCAATTCAGCCCTGAACTTTTTACATTTATATTAATTTAGTCCATTCATATAATTTTGGTCAGTTAATGCTGATGCACATATTTCTTGGATTATTAACAAGCTTGCATTGATATCATTCAAACCACTCTCAATGTAGGATATGGCTGGCGTTGGTATGTTAATTTTTAATTTAATTTATTTTCTTTTATTTTCTCCTTTTTTTTTCTTTCTATTGACCAAACTAGGGGCTAAGGATGGTGAGGTGGACTTCACTTGGCGAGCCATTGCAAGGCTAGGCGAGGATGAGCTTCCCTAGTGGCTACTGGCTAGTCACTAGACAAGCTAGAGGAAGAAGGAAAAAAAAAAAAAAAAGAAGAAGAAGGAATAGGAAAAAAATTAAAAAATTGATATGCCAGTGTCGATTAAACAATCGATGTTGGTCGGCGTCCACGTTAGCGTTAGTTGACACAAATATAAAAGTTTTATGATTACATTGACCAAAAAAATTATTATTGAATTTGAAAAATTATAATAAATTTAGGGTTGTTTTGATAATTTCCCTCATTCAAACGTGAACAATGAACAATCAATCGATTTCGACACTACTTTAAGCAGTGCGGGTGATCATGTATTATATAATTTAGTCAACTTTGGAGGTAGAAGACCTTCATTGGAAGCGTTTCACGTGGATCGTGGAAAGTGATGTTGGGACAAATGCGCAGAAATTGCAAGGAGGACTTGAGTCAGCTCTGAAGGGAAATTCCCACCAAACGAGAGGAAAGCTCCGAGAAATGTTAATTGAAGACCCAACCGATATCTAATATTGTATAGTCATCATAAAATATTATCTAGCTAGAAAATTCATTTTGAAATTTCTATTTTTATGAAAGTCGTTTTCAAGAAAAGTAGTTAGTTTTAATTTATTACACGTCAGCCGAAGACCTAGAGAGGGGGTAAGCAGGGGTTCACTGCCAATCGTGTACTCTCTTTGACTTTTTCAACTCATTTATCTCTTATTAGGATCAAAAAATAATTTTATTATTAAAAATTATTTATAGTATTTTAAAAACAAATAATCCGCACAAAACTAAATCTCATTTTACTAATCTTATCTCAGTGATGCCCTCCAGCATTTTTATGTCCATCAAAAAATAAAATAAAAACTTCTATTAGTCATATTATATATTATTAGTTCGTTATGCAATTTTCTCTCATGCACATAACTACCGACAACAAAATAATTTCAAGTATGGTATCGCAAACATCACCCCCCTCCCCATGGGGCCCCTTTCCATTTCATTGCATTGCGTAATAGTTGACCTAGATCATAAAAAGATTAGAATTTCACAAATTTAATTACTTGGTGCAACAACGAATTATGCTAATCTGTGTGAAGCGGGTCAATTAAAAGAGTGCTTGCGGAGAAAAAATATCTTCTAATTGCGTATAAAAACTTAATAGAAACTTGGTAAAAAAGTTTCATAGAAAATGAAACAATATAAAAACTTACTAAAATATGTTTAAGAAAATAAAGAGAGATCTAGAGAAAGAGATATTGGTCCATATTTCTTGTTGCCACGCCACATATGTTCCTCGAATCACAAATTTACAATTTATATCTAGTAATATCCATTCCTTTTATTAATGGAAACCCAAAAATAAAATACCTTTGTTCTCAATTTTTAATTTTGATTTACTCTTATTCCACGTCACCAAACGCAAGTACAGAAAAAGAAATGAGGGGACCATTCTCGTTCAACCACTTTCATTCCCGTCAAACTAACACAAGCTAGCACGGCAGTGGAGAAAGCAGGCCGCATAAATTGCTATGTCGAGCTTAACATCCAAGTGGCTGAAGAAATTTCCTCAAGGTAGCAGTAGAAGATTAGGAATATATTATTGGTCCAACAAGGTGTAAATTTTCTCAACAGACCCCTAGTAGGCTCGAGCTTTGGGTAATTAAGCATGACCACTAAGGTATGGGGCTGACCTTCATGAACTTAAGAGGACAAAGTCCTTTGCCTAGCATCTTGTGAACTCAGGCCTAGAGGTTGAGGATCTGACCATGGGCGCCGGTGTCCAGGATCCAACCTCTATGGTATGGGGGTTGGTCCCTTTGGACTCAGGCCTGGCCTTGATGGAGCTTGGCAAACCTGGCCCTTGCACCTAGACTGGGGTGGATTTTATGTATCTAAGTACGAAATTCCTATTGAGTCTTTATATTTAGTCATATTTAAAAAAATAATAATTGTTTTCAAATTTTTAAAGAGAAAATCATTTTCCAGCATTTAGAAATAATTTTTTCTGTCGATTAGGTAAACATTTTATATTGATTTATTTTTTAAGTGATCCAAATTTTTAAAAAAGAGAAAAATGATTTTCTGAAAAATAAAAAAGAGCTTGAAAAGCAGTTCCTTTTTGGAGGTTAAGAGAAAGGCCCGTGTTCGTAGGACAACATACCCTTTTCAGATGTCCACGAGTCTCTATCTCAACTTCTTCCCGGTAGACTTTAAATTAATTCCGGGGGAGCGACAATTTCTTGGAAAATCAGGTTGCAAAATTTATTGCCAATCTGAAATCTGGAATGGAGTCTGAACAGGACCGCAACGTACAAAACACCCGCAGAGAAGGAGAAACACGTTTCCCTTTCTTTACTTATTTATTATCGCCTTCCTTTCCTTTTTCATTTTTTCCCATCTGATGAGCGTGACCCACGCTGAAAGACGCACAGACGAGAAAAATAAATCCAGGAAATTGGAGAAAAGCGAGGAAAATCATGAAGATGAGATACGGAAAACAACTTACAACCGAAATAAAAATAAATCCAGAAAATTGAGATTTTGACCCACCCCGTTGGCAGCAGCAGAGGTGGTAAAGTTACATGTTGGCCACTCGCAACGCCAGAATTCAACTTCCTACTTCGTCATTTGTGCAACTTACCTGCGGCCCATGGCTTGTGGGAGGTGGGTTCCGAGTTTACGCTGCTGGCTGTACGATTCTTTTCGGGTAAAAAAAAATATTAATTTGATATAAATTTATAATTAAGAGTTTTTTGTTTTCATCTTCCCGGCATGAAGTGAGGGATCGATTTTGATGAGACTGGAAAGAAGTTAGAGAGGTACTTTTTTGGTGGGTCTTCGGCTTCGTCTGCGTCTTTCTCTATCGGTCTGCACTCGCGGGCAGATCAGATGCAGCCTCGCATGGTCAACGTGCGTACCTGCACCTAACCTCCCCGCCCGCCTCCCTCCTCTGTTGTTTATTCTCCCTCCATTTAAGTCCCTCTGCTCCTCTCTTCCTCCCTGTCTCGCTCATCAAACCAACCAGCGAATCTCATACCCAAGAAAACCGGAAGCGAGAGAGAGAGAGAGAGAGAGAGAGAGAGAGAGATTGTGCGCCGGCGCGCGGGTGTTGTGTTGTGTTGTGTTGTGCTCGCTCGACCCGATCGCGACATGTCAGAGGTAGCCAAAGAAGCATGGGGGAAGTACCTGGGGCAGCTCCAGACCCACCCTCTCCGGACCAAGGTGGTTTCTCTCTCTCTTTCGCCCCTCTTGATTCTTGCCCACGATCTGTTTTCGCTTCTCCGCCGCGCCCGTCGAGTCAAAATCGCGTCTTTCGCGGCGGGCGATTTTGGGTCGCGGTTCTTGGTCCGCCGCGCTCTGTTCTTGAGATGTTTTTTACGCCTTTGAGTGTTTGTTTTTAGGCGATCACTGCTGGGGTTTTGGCTGGCCTTAGCGATACGATTGCGCAGAAGATTTCCGGGATCAAGAAACTTCAGATCAGGAGATTGCTGCTTATCATGGTACGGTAAACGATCGTCGGCAATGGAGTTAATTTTTTTTTTGTTGGCAATCGATCCTTTTGGCTGCTGAGTACGGGCGGCTGATGCGAGCGAAATTCATATGCTGATGATTACCGAATGATTGTTGGCAGCTTTATGGGTTTGCATACGGTGGGCCATTTGGACATTTTCTCCATAAATTGATGGACATCATCTTCAGGGGGAAGAAAGGCAACAGAACCGTCGCCATGAAAGTAAGGAACTTGGGCCTACCTGCCATTCATTTCAGAAGACTTGCTATGAAGTTATGAACTTTGACTTTCGGCCTGACATCTGTTTTGGGATATCGATTGTAAAAAAAGGCGTAATTATTTCCCAACAGCTTAACCTGTTGTGAAAGGAGCCATAAATGTTGGTCTAGCATATGTGGTCTTTACATTTTCTTGGGGCATTTTCTTTGCCTGTGCTATATAAATGGGCGATGAAACTTTTTTGTGACACTCCTGTTGTTTGATGGATGAGGTTGCTTTGCAATAGGTGTTGTTGGAGCAATTGACAAGTTCTCCATGGAATAACATGTTCTTCATGATGTACTATGGCTTGGTGGTCGAAGGTATGCTCGTATATCAGATATTTTTTTGTTAATGTTGATGTTGTCGATGCATCCCTAGTTGCTTCAAGTATTGTTTCTTCACAATTTATTGTAACTTTCACAATCCATGCTCTCAATCATGGCTTTGGCTATTTTTAAAGCTGCAATATGTTGAAAAAGGTATCTGTGCCTACTAATTAGGGATCCACCATCCCTGAGTATACTATCGTATTCA
The DNA here is from genome assembly GCA_017140255.1 of Eucalyptus paniculata subsp. matutina. Classification (NCBI taxonomy): domain Eukaryota; kingdom Viridiplantae; phylum Streptophyta; class Magnoliopsida; order Myrtales; family Myrtaceae; genus Eucalyptus; species Eucalyptus paniculata. Next base: position 31,604,468 of record CM029442.1, on the reverse strand, counting down.
AGCATCCAGTCCCCTTGGAGTTGAGAGTTTCTTCTATGTTCTTTCTATGCATTTGTTTTCCTTCAATTTTATAGTTGAGAAGTAATAAAGGTCGACATTTCATTCTAAGTACATTCAAGCAGTTTTTGCAGCTACATAAAATTAGAAAATGAAGCATTTATAGATAAGCTCCATGGAGGATGCTATGATCATACAAAGTTGCCCCAAAGGGATATACTACCTTGTTCATTTTGAATGCATGTGGTGATTTGCTCTGCCGCAGACCAGATGATATATTATTCTCTAATTTAGGTGTGCGTGCTGACTCAGCTAAGCTACTTTGAATGATTTATCTAAAGATTAATCTGCTTTTAGAGTTGATATTGTAAGTGGTGGAGCTATCAACATATGGAAATAAGAATTTGAATTCTTATAATCAACGTCTTTGTTTTTGTTATGAGATTCCTGTTTATCTTTTGGGGGAACTTTACTTAGTAGTAGTTCTTCATTTGGCATGCCAGATCTCTTTGTGAAGTGCTCCCTCATTGCAAGTCTTGTGTGTTGCTCTTTAGTCACAAGTCTCTGGAAACAATTAGCTTGACAAAGGATATCAAAATTGCCCGAAGTTATCTGATTTTCACTTTCCTTTTCCATTACACAGTTTCTGTATCTGAGTACCCTGTCTGTGCTGCATAGCCAAAATTTTCTTAAGCATATACTTTGTGAACGCAGGAAGACCGTGGGGTTTAGTCAAGGACAAAGTCCGAAAGGACTATCCTTCAGTGCAATTGACTGCATGGAGGGTAAAACAATGTTAACTCTCTGTTGCTATACAAAAAGTAATGTCATTAGAAAGAATTTGTCACTCACTAATTTTTAATATAATGCAGTTTTGGCCCATAGTTGGGTGGGTGAATTACCAGTACATGCCTGTCCAGTTTCGTGTTTTGTTCCACAGCTTTGTTGCCTCATGCTGGTAAGTTTGTCTGTCTTTACTTTGGCTTTCCGTTTTTCTGGAGCCAGTGCCATTGCCTGGTAATAGTGCTTAGCCGTCTGTTACCTCCAAGGCATGAAGTGGTTTAAGAAGATATCTCTTATTTGGCATTGCTTTAACTTGTCTTGGAATCCCAATTATCCTGGCATATGCGGATGCATTGTGTACTCATGTCCAGGGGCATCTAATCAATGGGTTTGATTAGTCAGGGACTGGTTAATATGGTTTGAATTGACTGTCATAATAATATGACTGACAACTAAAGTAAACATCACCGATATTTCTACTTGGTTGGAACAATTGCTCCGAACAGTCTGCTATTACTAAATGAATGTTATAGTTCCTTCCAGTTCAACGCATTTTTTTTTTTTTTTGGTTACTTAACACCTCCTAAATGTTGAGCTCATAAAAAGATATATTGAAGGTGAAAATATGTAACAGATTTTGAAGCTGTTCTTTTACATGCTGTTTACATTTTAGTTTTAACATCTCAAAGAATACAATCAATATGTTAGATGGTCAGTATTCTTAGAGTCGACACAACCCTGACTTCTAATGCAAGCTAGATTTTACTGCTGCAACTCTTCAATGAAAGCTATAGCAGAAAATTAATGAGATCTCATTGCACGTTCAGAATGTAATAAGTCAAAGGAGCGGCCACTAAGGAGTGGTCTTACAGTCTCGAGCCCCTGAATGCTGCTTTTCATTATATGATTACTGTTAAACTTTATGGTCAATATCGAACTATACATGCACTTATGAAAAGTTTCCATGTCTTATGTTCTAAGCTACATGTGACTTGGGCATATAAGAGCTGTGGAACACCTACAAATCGCCGCTCTGTTCTAATTCACTTGTTTTCCCATCTCAGGGCAATCTTTCTCAATCTGAAGGCAAGATCAGTTGCCATCAAGAAGGCTTAGGGTAGGATGACTGATCTCTCTTTACGTTTTTAGGGAACACATGCTCCTTGCTATACTTACTGGTGTATTAAGACGAGAGATGGTAATTGATGATTTCATGGAAACAAAGCAATAGGGCGTGTTGGCGAAATGCCAGCCTACCTGGCATTATCATACTACTCGTTGAGTACCCTTTTCACTTTGCCACTTCACTCAAAAGTTGTCTTGCTGGGATCAATAGATCATGTTTAAACTATCGACAGTAAGACTTCAATAATTACGAACCTGTCCCTTGTTTTGCGTTTGATGTTTCTGAGCATTGCACCGATAATAAGTATTCATTCTGGTTGCGACTCCTGGATCATTTCCCAATGACATTCGAACCATTCCGTGCGATGTTGTGATAAAGCTTCCACATTGATCCGGTCTTGTAGATATGAATCAAGCAGTTCGAGCTCACCAACACTCGTGAAAGCTCTAATCAAGTTTCCTTGGACACGATAAACATTGCTGGGTCGATCTTCTTCAACCTCTCGCCTAAGTCATATAAACTGTCTTGTGAAATACGTCATCTATCCATTACATGTTCTTTTTGTTGTTTTCTCGAGTCGTTCTAGATGATTATATGGAAGTAAGAAGCCTTACTGGGTCGATCTTCTTCAACCTCTTGCCTAAGTCATATAAACCATCTTGCGAAATACGTCATCTATCCATTACATGTCCTTTTTGTTGTTTTCTCGAGTCATTCTAGATGATTATATGGAAGTAAGAAGCCTTACTGGGTCGATCTTCTTCCACCTCCATCCAAGTCATAAAAACCATCTTGCAAAATACGTCGTCCATCCATAACACGTTCCATTTCTTGTTTTCTCGAGTCATTCTAGATGATTATATGGTGAAATTCACATGGGAGTAATCTCAAAAGCCGTTCCAAGTAAGTAAGTAGATGGTCTTCTTCCACGCCACGAAGAAGCTAAGCAAATTCCACATGAAAAAGGACAATTTCATGATTGGCCAGCAGCTTGCAAAGACGGTCCCGATTGCAATGCCAACGAAAAGTATTTTGGCAAGTTGGTCAAAGCAATTATTTTGTAGATGAACGGAAGAGAGACGTTGCAAAATTATAGTTTAAGAAGATGTACTGGACAACGATTGGGACGGACACATTTGTCGTGGTATCGGCAAGCGAGTGGCAGGCGAATCCAAGACATGTGGAATTGGTCAAAGAAAGAATCGTCGAATCGATGTAAGGTAGAGCCGTCGTGGCAGTCCTTGATTGGTCATAGACATTATTCGAAAGTCAACGGTCACATGTTCAAATTCCTGATCTATTCTCGGTCTCGAGAAACCTTGGTTAGCCCGTGAAAGATGGGTCTTGGTTTAGGCGTATCGCCGGTCTTGGGCTTTACAAACATCGTGATAGGATATGGTTCCAGGAAAATCCATGACCATGAACATGCATATATAGGTACAAATAAAAAAAATGAGGTCTTGTAAATTCAACTCACTAAATTATTAATAGAAACAAGGAGAAAAAAAAAAGATGGATCATTTCTCGCACCGAAAATTAACTTATCTTTGTCTATTTTTCTAGAATACACTATTTTACCTTCGAATTCACTTTTATTAGACCCCAAATTACGGTTGTGATCAGTCGATATCATAAACCTTATTTTAAAATCATTACTTTTTTTCCCCCCAAAATTAGTCAAAGACTTCAGAAAAGTAGACAAAAGGCGAGCCTCTCACCGTTACCCCACCTACATACCGCCGGAAAAAACACTCTTTGGGTGGGGAAAGCTAATTGCAAACCTACTACATCTCGAATTCGCGACGTATCGGAAAAAAGATTGTGGGCACCTTTCATCGCTGGGCTAACATTCAAGCGGCAGCGGCGGGGGTGGCCCGGAAAATTGAAGTCTCTGCGACGATGTTGCTGTTAGCAAAGGAGGGTAACTTGTTTCTTTCTTTGCCATGGCGAATGGGATCTTTAGCGATAGGAGGATGCAAAAGGAAAAACCCACAGGCCAAAGTTAAAAAAGGACGATTCGATGCTTACATAAATGCCTCGAATTCGTTCCGCGAATGCATGATGACGCTCTCGACAACAATGGTAATTCGGCACGGTTACGCGTGTAGTCAGACGATTCGCATGTTTTTCCAACGGCTGAGATGGGTCGTGCGCGATGTCGGGTCATGTCGAGTCATGTCGGATTAAACGACTGGAGCAAAATGTCTTTCATTCATGATCATTCCATTGAAAAAATTGGCCCCGCGGCGGAAGGGGGGGGTCCACCAATCCGCCCCTGCCGGAAAATCGGCCGGATCGATCGCCGTCCGGCCAGGTGCCCACAACAACATAATACCCAATAATAGAACGGAGGAAAACAAGAGAATTTGCATATAATTGCGATCCGTCTGATCTCCTACATGACAGATGGAATCATCGATCGAACCGTCCATCTCTCCCTCGATTACACCGATGCGCTGTCGCGGCAGCGACGGCTCCAGGCTAGTCGACACTTGTTCTAAGAGACAGAGAGAGACAGAGAGAGAGACTCACCGTCTCTCGCGATTAGAGGGGTCCGGATCAGGTGCTCCTCGCGCTCCCCTGCAGCTGCTTCGTCGGGGCCAATAGCGGGCCGCCACGTCACATCTGGATCCACCGGGCCAGCTGCGAAGGGTTCAGGATCCCCGGGACGTGGACCCCGTCGGCCTTCAGGATGCTCGCCACCTCGCCGTAGCTCCCGCTCGGCTTCCCCACCTCCTCCGTCTGCGGCGGCTGCTGCTGCTTCGGCGGCGGCGGATCGTCCCCACGAGGGGACGCCGCCGGCGCTGCCTCTGGCATCGTCCCGAGCAGCGTGCCCTTCGTCAGGAACTCGTGGGCCATGAGCCCCGCCAGGAGCCGGTTGTCGGACATGGCCGGCGGCTCGGCTGGGCCCTCCTTGGCGGCGGCGTGGGCCTGGGCCAGGGCCTGGGCCGGCCTGGCGGCCGGCTTGGTCGCGGTAGCGTGAGCCGCGGCGCTGGCGTAAAACGACTCCCTCTCCTTGCGTTTCCTCGACGCGCCAGGTGTCAAGATCGTGCGGGCGCGGTAGCTCATCTCGCCCGCATGGGAAAAAGCCGGCCACGCGTCCCCGAGGAAGGGAAGGGCGGTTACGTCAATTCGCCCCCGGGCATCGAGGGCAAAAGCGCCAGACCGCGTTTTAAAAATGAGCTGAGAGAAAGAGAGTACGTCCAAAGTGCGAAAACGACGTGGAATTTACTAAAACACCCTAAAAGAGAGAGAGAGAGAGAGAGAGATGGAATTTAAAAAATACCAAAAAATATGGAGATAAGATGGAGAGAGAGAGAGGAGCGAAGAAGGTCGGAGAAAACGAAAATAGGATCTGAGGAGTAGGAGGATTTGCAGGTGGAGGACGGTGGTGGCGGATCGATGATCGGAGGCGTGGCGGAGGCGGCGGCGGCGCGGCGGGCGAGGGCGGAGGGAGAGAGAGAGATAGAGAGAGAGGGGGAGAGAGAGAGGGTGGGTTAGAAAGGGGGAACAAAGAGAGTGAGAGAATGGGGGAGGAGGAGGAGGGGGGGAAGAAGGGGATGGTCCATGGCGGTTTTATATGGGATGGGATGTGAAATTACCTAAAGGCCCCGTGCTGTCCGGAATTACGAAACTGCCATCCTGGATCTGGGGGAGATTTTGGGGGGTGATTATCGGAGCGACTCCGTTTAACGCGAAAAGAGGTCGATGGATTCTTTCTCGTGAATTTTTCTCTCTGCTTTGGTCAGGATGTGGAGTTTGTGTTAGGGCTGCAAAAAGTCAAAGGTCAGTCAACCAAGTGAAAAGACAGAGAGAGAGACCACTAATACAGAAATTTGGATTTTTTTTTCTAATTTATAAAAAAAGGATTGACGTAAATTTTTTTATTGGCCATCTCTAATTATTTCTACCGGATTACTAGTCATAATATGTATATTGTGAAAAAAGATTATTTTACTTTATCCCTACTTTTTTTAAAGCCAAATTTGAGTGACACTAAGATGTCATAGGACGGATCAATCTTTTTCTATTCTAATAGAATAAATCAAATTGAAAATTTCACTGGATACTGAACATAAAATAAGTAAGTGATGATATCGAGCGTGAAATCCTTTCTCATCTACATTGGATTTGACTAGGCCCTTATGGTTATTTAATACTTGCCCTTAATTAAAAAGAGAGGGGATGGAAATGGCCTTAAATGTGATTTGTTTTTGGATAAATTATATCTTTTACCTCAAAAAGTGAAGAAAAAAGAAGTTCGGAGTCTTGCCTAAGGAGGTTACGTTTGCATCAAGCGAAAAGAAAAAAAAAATGCTATTCTTGTGAGTGTCGTGCATGCGTTAAAAATGAATATGAACCGTTGAATATGACTAGATTTTGCTTATAAAAACGACGGATCAATGCGAGATGCGACCACATTAATGCTATTTAATTCATGGAAGCAATGTAATCTGGGCTGTCTGAGATGGGGCTCCGGGCCCGGTGGATCTTGGAGCCGTGGCCCATTTTTGTTCCACCATGAGCCCAATCTAGGCCAGATTTCCAAATAGTGAAGAAAACAACAACTATGATTTGAGACAGAGACTTGGGTGGACTAAAATCGACAATTTAATTACAAGGAATTATCACGTCAACTGTGGACCTGCTAATAATTCTCTTAGGGCCAATTTATAAGCATGCTCAAGGTTTTATCAAGGCTTTTGTTCTTAGCATGGGTATAATCTTCAATAAATTATAATAATTTTCGCAATTTCAACCTACTGCTCACGTGGGAAATTATTTTTATGACATTTCAATGTGCGAAATGTATCTATTTTCTTAAGATGCTTCTTATGCGTTTGACCTAAGAAATTTCGGATAATTTTGTATTATGTGTTTGACTTCTTACTATGTTGGTTTGGTTGTAGCTTAGCTGCCATTGGCTGTCATGTTAGCTCATCTAGCCATTATCCACTTATTTATTTATTTATTTAAAATTGCGAAAATATTTCGGCATGGAGCGATCGATATCATCCATGACGATATATTGAAAAGTTGGATTAACTAATATTTGAGAGCTTTCTCTTATTTTTTCTTCTAACCAAACGACTCTGCAAGTGTGGATTTTATCTACGACTTTATTTGTTTAGTGAAAATTAATGATTTGGAAACCTAAAAATGACTAGTTAAATCACTTGAAATAATTACTCAATGAGAAATGTTTTCATTAGGAATAACAATTTGTGTCTAAACATTTCCATAGATGATGAATGTATTATTTTTCCTTCATTCATTTTTGTAAGCAACACATGTAGTCATTATTAGGAAAATTTTGCCAAATCATTCACTTTTCATGGATCAATTGCACTCGCTTAAAAGAAGTTTGTTTTTCAACTTTATGGTATTTGAATGATGAAAAACTAATTGATCTACGAAAATCGTTTTTTATAAACTGAAAAGCTTAGATTTGGGAGAAAACGACTTCCCCTTTTAATAAGAAGGAAATCATTTTCCATTAAACCACCTAACAAATGAAAATTAATCATTTTCTTCTAAAATGATTTTCATGGAAAATACTTTCCATTATCAGAAAACTTTCCGTGAAGTATACGCACCCCAAATGAAAATCCAAAGTCCCTCAAAATTCATCAGACCGTTCAAAAAGTGCATATGATCGACACACGCTCATGAGATGTAACATTTTCGGCACTGGAGGAGGGACAATTTTGTCCGGAAAATTACCCAATCATGTCATCTTTGGTGATTGTTTGAGTAATAGGAATGAGATTTCCCGAAACCGCCAAAATAAACAAAACTCAACCACGCCCTACGCTTCGCAATTTCAGTACAAAAGCCAAGTTACGTCGGCGAGAGATCCAACTATGGGAGGAAGGCCGTGACGAGAGCGACGTCGACCGGTGTGAATCTATTAAGGCGCTTTCTTTCTTTCTTCTTTCTTATTATTATTATTATTATTATTATTATTATTATTATTATTATTATTATTATTATTTTGGTTATGACAGAAAATTTTATATAATGCTGAAGGTAATTCGACATATGACCCCATAAAACGGGCATCCAAAATTTTCGACTCACAAAAAGAAAAAAGAAAAAAGGGCCTAAGCAAATTCCAATACGATTTGAGCGGAGTGGGCTGCCCAATTCGATTGAAGTATGATTCGTCTACGGACCTTAGCTACCCAATCTGCCCCTCTATTTACCCCTTTCCACTTTGGTCCAATAGCCTCGCCAGGGCTCTTTCCTGCATGCCAATATTCGTGAGCTCCAGCTTGTTCAACTACACGGATTTCAACTAATAATCTTGTTTTTCTTTTCCTTTCGTCGCGTGCGTGCCGAGATAATTGTCGCGGGCTCTTCAAGTGGATCGATCTCGTGATCTGCGCTCAAGCTTGTCGAGTAATGCCTAGACCGCGGTGCCGGACCAGATGGGTTCGTTCTTCGAATGTGTTTTGAGTGGGCAATCGTTGTTTAATGCGAGTTTTATGTTTATGTCACGTGGATTGAGTTGCGCACATTTGTTGGGCAATAAGCAGTTCGAATGCACCGTATCAAAGTACTCTGAATACTATGTGCTGATGACTATCCGCATCAAAGTACTCTGAATACCGAAATGATTGCAGTAAATTTCCAATGAAAGGATATTTTATACGACGCATATTCTCACGTGATAGTAACATGTGGTGCAATCGATTGATTGGTAGTGTGATATATGTGCACATAACATCAATGCACACGAGAAATAATGATTGATGAGTTATATCACGTCAACACTGTTATGTGATAATGATTATGCACATATTTTTAGATATTGTCACCGTGTTTTAGCTCATGTGATGCACTCCAAGCATTACTAAATCTTAGATTCTCTAGAAAGAATTATTGCCTTAGTGGTTGCCTCAAGTCATCCCATGTATTTAAATTGTGGGCAAACCTTGTTGGATCTTGTCATGCTCGATCCTCCACCATAGCTTTGCATTACTAGAGAGATACATGGAGTCATTGCTACCTTGATCTACTCTGAGTCCAGATGCATGATCCCAAAGAGGCTATGTAAAGGTGCTAACTCTTTACCTGCGTAACCGAGCCCCTGTACTAGAACAATTTGAGATTTAGCACATTATTTTTTAAAACTTCCAATTTCTCATCTACCCTTCCATGAAATTACCCATTATATCCCCTTAGCCAGCCATTCGACTGCACACACGTGCGTAGTGCGTGACCTTAGACATGAAATTCCCATATTAATCCCTTAGTCATATGCAGGACTTGACACACTAGTTGTAACTACAGGAAGTTTTTCTGGATACTATCTGTAACCGGGAAGCATGTCTAACTATTGGTAATATCTTAATGGCCTATACAATAAATTTATTAAGAAATATAACTTTTTTTCATTTTTTTCACTGTCATGATATGAAGTTGAAATCAAATAGTTCATTCACTGTTCTTTCCAAATTTTTTAATAGAAAAAAATATATAACCATATTTAGAGAATCATGAAGATATCTATATTTAACGGATTGTTCAAATTTATTCTATATTTAGATTAAAAGATAAAATGTGAATTGAGTCTTTTTGGTACAGAGTTCAATGAATTGATAGTGTGTGTGCATGCGTGCGTGTGTATATATATATATATCCCGAGTCCTTATGCTTTTTGCTTTGTCGATGGATGTAAAAGAGAACTTGGGTGATTAAGATTTCTAAAAAATAGGAATTCCTCTTACCTTTATAAAATATTATAGGATAAATATAAATACTAAGGTTTTAGCAATTGTTTTGCTAATGCTTATGTGGCCTACACAGACAAATGTTTTTTTTTTCTTTAATGGTAAGGCTACACAAAGACAAATGTTGTCTACTATTATATATTATTTTCCAGGATTGCAACATGACATGAATTTTGCTTACTGATCTTTGAAACATCATCGATGTGATGAGGAAGTTCATAGACCGCGCGATTCACGAGAGTTTCACACTGATCTCAATTTTCTTTCCTTTCCTTTTACGCGTCTAATATTTTGTGTAGTCATTAGCTATTCATTTATTTATTTTTATCGAGAGACGGAGAGAGAAAGAGAGGGAATAGATGGTTATTCAAACACAGTATAAATCTCTCCATCCAAACGTGCGGAGCCTTCCTCTACCGACAATGGTAGTTCTCATTGATGTTTTGTCTGTTTCAAACCCTAATTAACAGTTTCAGCCCCTACACTTTCCGCGATGCAATGGCGTTTTCGGCCTTCCCTTCTCTTTCCGCTTTCTCTGTTTACTTGCCAGGGACTGGTCACTCACTGCGATGCTTTTTTTCCTTGGGCTCATGCTCTTTCGCATTTATTTTGTGAAATCTTCCCTGTGATACCCAATTACCTGAAGCGATGATTCTGTCTTGGTGTTCTCTGTCTCTGATTCTGGTTTAATTGGGCTCTTCTCCTTTATCTCCAAGATCAGTTTGGTTGCCTCAATCTTTTTACCGGTAACCATGTTCTTTCCGTCTCTACTCGCATGAAATGGCATCCACAAATTACTAATTCAATTTCCTTGGTTTCTTCGATTGCTGTCATTCGTCACATAAGATTGGCAGGCATCCCAATGTAGTCGCTACAAATCAATGTAGTCGCTTACCAAAACAATAGGTAGTCGCTTAAGGCTCTTTTCAACACTTTTTCTAATATGTGCAGCATCAACCCGTAAAACGTCTGCATTCTCGCGGACATGACTTGATCGCTTGGAATAACGGCATGCTTATGACTTGTGATGTATATGTCAAACAATTAAGGAAGTTAATATTTACGTAAGCTTTTCTTTCGGTTGGTGATTTTCATAGTCGATGTTAACTAAGACAAGTTCACTTAGTGCTGCAAGGACTGGAGTGTGGATGTATGTGAGTATGGATGGCATGGCATGCATCGATAAATACGAGGTCGTTCAGCAAGGGGTTTTACTATCACGATTCATGAGTCTCAGACTGATCTCAATTTTCTTTCCTTTTTATGCTTCCAACATTTTATGTACTAATTAGCTATTCATACATTTATTTATAGAGAGAGAGATTCAAAAAATTATCAATTGTGCTTGGTACATATTGGTCCCGTACAAGTGAGTCATGAGATCGTGTATATCTCTTGTGATATCCACACAATCTAACGGATGGAATGCATTAATTCCAAAAGAAATAACAGGCATGTTTTCTATAGAATATATTTATTTCTTTTTGTTCCAAAGAATGATAACAACAGATAAAGCTACTTAGCAACTAATGAGGATTGCTCACTTTAGTCCCGAGTTTGAAACTAAGCATTCTCACGAGACATTATTGCATGCATTTCGAGTCCATTACATATGATCGGTTAGATCATGTGGATATCGCACAAGACATTCACGTGAAACAACTCGCTACCAGACCTATATGCACCAAAAAAACAACTAATAATTTTTCAGTGTCTACCACCCTCTGCCTCCTGGAAAAATAAAATAAAATAAATAAATGAATAGGTTATTATTACATTAGATATTGGGACGCGAAAGAAGGAAAGAAAATTTGAAATCAGCCCGAAACTCTCTATGCGTAGTTAAGGTAACCTTATTAACTGTGGGATAAATATTTGCCAAGTACTGTATATAGTGTATCCTCAATAATTAAGGCGGATCCACGCTATTCAATGGCTTGAACCAAGCCAAGCCACGCCCATAAATAACCTACCTGGGTTTGTTCTTGTACTCCAAACTCTAAAGCACTGGAGCAAGAGACTGTACGAGTGAAATCTGAAAGGTGAACAGTCATGGAGGTCAAGGCATCGAGGAAGATGGTTTTGATAGTCACGTCGGTGTTGATACTCTCGACATTTGTTGCTGAGATATATGTTGATGCTGCTGATTGTGCGAAATTCTGCGCAGATGTTTGTTCAGCAACTGAAGACCCAATTTCTTGCTATGAAGCATGCTTCAAAAGGTGTGCCAAGAGTGATGGCCTTGTTCCACCGGAATTGGGCCATTGCAAGCTTGGTTGCCTGGCGTCGACGTGCTTTGATCAACGTTCAGGTATTTGTACGCCCAAAATATTGATACTCCAATGTCATTTTGGATAGCTATTGACTCAATCAATTTTGTCGATATTACAACATACGACACAAAAGAGGGTCCGAGATCTGGTTGGGTGTTTTCCTTGATCGATTGCATATTGAATGGACTATAGGTGGTCGATTTACCCACTTTCGAATAAATATGATTTGTATCATTACTGTACGAATCGAATCTATGTATATTTCTAAATTCGCAATGGGAAGGAGAGGATTAAGCAGTCCCTTTTGGAAAAAGGAACATAAATTTTCCCGTCTTTTTACTGTTGGTGGATATGACCTTACTTTTCATGATTTGTGAGTCCTCATGACTCACAAGGTTATGTGTAATTAATTATTTACCCAGCATTTATTCCATGTTCCATGAAAATAACACGAGCTCTTCCTCTCTTTTTTTATCCCCCTCCTTTTGTTTGCAATGTTTTGTAGAAGTGAAGAAGGTCGAAGCATACGAAGAGAGGGCTGAAGCTTGTGCAGACTCCTGTTCCGAGAGTTGCCAAAAGTCTTATGTACCACATTAGGATTGCAAATTTGAAGGACGGAACGAGAGAATGCAATAAATATGGGATTCCTTTTATGAAATCTTTGTCCTCAGCCATCATTTCTTAATCGATGTGATTACATGACTGAGAATTTTAAAGAGTTCGATGGGATCTCGAAGGAATATATATATTATTTACGATCTACCCTTAATTTCCTTTGGACAATCTTAAGTTAAAAAGAACGAGTTAAATACAGAAGTAGTCAAATCTCTCCACAATCTAGTGATTGCATGGTACCATATGAGGTGGGCTTATATGATTTTAGTACAAAATTAAAATGGGGTCTCTTCATAACTATCAAAGTGGACGACTTCCAATCATCTAATGCAGAGAAGCTCGGATTCAGGAACTAAATGCTGAATTCATAGAAGCATTAGGCATCCATCTCAATTTTTAGTGAGGTGGGAAAGGACAATGAAGGAGGGATTGAAAAGAACGTAACCTAACTAATGCCGCTATCTCAACGCGAACTCAGAAAAGGAACAAATTCGCTTTGGAATGGAGTTAAAATAAATGAAGAACAATGGCACATGAACCTACTCATAGTAACAACTTACAAACAAGAGGCACCCAATAAGAAATAGGGAAAAAGCCATCAAAAACCTAAAATTATGTCCACTATAACACATCAATCATCAATTTTTTTCTTTTATGATATTAAAAACCCCAAACTATACCCATTGTTACACATATACCTTAAAAAAATTTCTTATAATATAAAAAACACTTAACCTGTATTTATGTGACACATTTACCCTTCGTTTGTTAGATGATTTTTCAATCAAAATAATTTCGTCGTTATTTCATTTCACTTAAGCCATGTGAACATCATATTAACACTGTTTGCTTTCCGGCATTTATATAGACAGATTTTAAATGAAGTTTATTGACGAAACCTTAACGGAAGGTAAATAAGTAAATGTTGTCAATGTGAGTACAATTTGGAGTTTTTTGTGACTTTTTCTACCAACTACTACTTTTGGACACAAGCTCAAGGAATAAGGGAGCGAGAGTTATGCGCACTTTCGCTTTTGCTTCATCATGCTGGGCTTTGCAATTTTGACATTTAACAATTTATTTTATCAATTATCTAATAGTCAAAGCGAAAGACAGTCCAGCATCAACACACAGTAGAAGCAGAAACATGTATGCTAGTGAGATTTTACTAGGATGATCGGTACCCGGTCCAATTCAGTTCCGATTCCGGCTCTAGTCCAATGAAATCCATCACTTTTTTTTTTTTTCATGTTTCTATCCAGATATCCGGATATCTTATTGTCCAAAGCATGACCAATAACAAATTCAAAACTCAAGACAAATCTTATGCTTCCATCTAGATATCTTATTGTCCAATTACAAGCTCATATTTCCACAGAAACAATATACTAAACCCACTATTTTTTGGAAGAAATACAAATAATAAATTAAAGTATATGTAACTAATCCGATTTGGGCGGCTTCCAATTTGGGCAGCCGTTTTGCACACCCTTAGATTGTACGTGCACATCGGCTAATCATACTCCATTAATGAAGAAAAAAATGCCAGAATCTTGTATCAGCTAATCATACGACAACATATATTTATCTTCACTTATGTTGGTGAGTGAGATTTGGTGACGTTCACCTAGACAGAAACTTTGCTGAGTTGGTATTTACTACACTTCTCGATGCTTTATCTAATCTATCCATCCTTGATCTCTCTTATAATGAGGTGCATAGCACACAAGTTTTTCTTTCTATTGTTTTCTTTTTCAAGGAGAAAACTAACTTCGAAATCAAATGTAATTTTCTTGCCGATTGCAGGATGGTTTTCTAGTTTCACCTGGATAAACAAAGGTAGTGAAATCTCATCTATAGGAGCTCCCAAATCATTGGCTTAGTTACGTGTGCTTAAGCTAAGGCATCGCCCATTTCTTGGTACACTAGTTTAACTGGGATATAACATACATTGAGCGATAAAGACTAGGATGCAGAAAAAATGGTCTTGGATAGAAAACTATGCCATGTTGTATTATTTCCTTTCTTGAGTTTGGCTTTAACAAGGTGGATTTGGTGATTAATGGCTGCAATAAAATCCCGAACACTCTATTCTTATTATAGTTATTTGCAATATCAGTATCCTTGCATCCAGGGGAAATAATCTTCAGAAAGATACAAATGATCTTAGACATGCTCTTGTTCACGTTTGCCTTGGACACTGAATTTTAAGTGAGAATCCCATTTGGTATTTACTTTTTTATGGTATCTTCCATTGCAAGCATCTAATTCCCTTTTTGTTTGAGGCATTTGGAAAAGGCTTTCCTTGGACTCACTTGAGTTTGGAAAATTGCGAGCTTTCGTCCAATAGAGTTATTAAATTCTTAAATACCCTATCCATCTTAGATAAATAAGTTAGTTCTCTATTTCAGATAACAGGCTTGGTAGGTCGATCCTCTAGCCTTACGACTACTCTTATTTTTTTGAAGCTTATCTATCTTGTTTATTAAATTTTTCTTATGTCTGTTCAGCCATGCAGTAGAAGTCTTGGTAAAATCAATAGGCATATCAGTTCAAGTACTTGACATGGTAGTGTTAGATTGGGTTCTTCCGGCCTTCGAGAGCTGTTGAAAATAACAGCCAACCTTTAAAGCTTTTCAAAATTCATATAAGGGTAATAGTGAGCATGGCTTTCCATTCAGCCTTTCTTATAGGACATTTACCATGTTTAACATAAGTCTTGTAATTTGCTTGGTATACTAAAAATCGCAATGAAATTGAATTTGCCAAATCTTTGTCAAAGCTTATTGAATGCACATCAGAACTTGTTGTAGTTACTGCTGCATATAATCTTATGTTCCAAAGTCCCTCATTGTTATATGCCTAGCATTGGAAGTTGAAAGGTATTTTTGTTTTTTCCCCCAGATCTACTCGGTTCTTCTTTCTAGAAATACTGGTTCTTAAGAACCAGGCCGTTAATTAACTTTTACAATTTCCAATACTAAGCATATGACAATGAGGGACACTAGAGGCATAAGATTATACACAACACACTGCAACAAACTCTGGCACGCTATAAGATTTAACAAAAATTTGACAGATTCAATCCCACAGTGATTTTTATTATACCAAGCAAATTAAATGACTTATGTAAATATAGTGAATGTCCTATAAGAGAAGCCCATGCTCACTGTTAACGTTGTATCAATCTTGACAGGTTTCAAAGAGTTGGACATCACTTTATGTAGCTCTCCAAAACTAGATAACCCAATCCAACATCACCCATTTTAAGTAATTGAATTGACATGCCCATTAACTCTATCAACGCTTCTGCCGCATGGTTGAACAGACATTTTTCCAAATTCAATAAACTGGAATAAATAAGCTCCAGGAAATAAGAGTGGTCGTAAGACTAGAGGAAGGACCTAACTTGTTATTTGAAATAGAGACAATACCAAGTTATTTATCTAAGATGGACAGGGAATTTAAGAATTCAATAACTCCATTAGATTAAAATTCGCAGTTTTCTAGACTCAAGTGAACCAAGGAAAACTTCTCCAGATGCCTCAACAAAAAGGGAATTAGATAACTAAAGGGAAGATACTATTAAAAAAATAAAAATAAAAATACTAGCTATCGGTGAAGAAGTAGAACTTGCATTGACCTAATCCAATCATCATCCCAATGGATTCTCCCTTAAATCCAGTGTTCGCAAGATGTGCATGTGAAAAAGAGCATGTCTAAGATCATCTACATTTTCTTTGTGAAGATTATTTCTTTTGAATGCAAGGACACTGATATAACAAATAATTATAATGAGAGTACCGTATCTAGGATTTTATCGCAGCCATTAATCACTAAATCCACCTTGCAGAACCCAAGCTGCTGGAGGAAAATAATACAAAAGGGCACAGTTGTCTATCCAAAACCATTCAATCTGCATCCTAGTCTCTACCGCTCAATGTATACTGTATCCTAAGTAAACAAGTGCACCAAGAAAAAGGGGTGATACTCCGCTTGAGCACACTTAATGAAGCCCATGATTTGCCAACTCTTGTAGATGAGATTCAGCTACTCTTTTTTTTTTTTTTTTTAAGAGGTGAAAATAGAAGCCATCCTGCTATGTGCAAGAAAAGTTCATTTGATTTTGAGGTTAGTTTTTTTCCCTACAAAAGAAAACGATGGAAAAAAAAAAGGTGCACTATGCACCTCATTGTCAGAGAGATCGAGATTGAGGATGGATAGGCTAGACGAAGCACCAAGAAGTGTAGTAAATACCAACTCAGCAAAGTGTCTGTCCAAGTGGAAGTCACAATATCTCAGAAAATACAAGCACCTGAAAGCAAAGTTCCAAAAGCAAAACTAGGAATCAGGGGGTGAAATTTATTAGGTAATACAAACAATCACTAAGCATCTGACAGAATAGTATCTGCCTCTTACATCATTATGCATTTGTGAGCTTGTGACTTTCAAAACGGGAACAGTTTTATAATATCGCTTGTTTTTCACGGATTAAATACACTTTTATTGTAGCATCGTGAGAGAGAATACTCCCTTCTAGTTTGTTGAGTGAGAGCGATTTCTTTCATGAGTAAGAGAAAGATCTTTCTATGTTCTTTCTCACTTTTCAAGAACACAAATTTCACTTAAAAAGAAAATGTTATTTCCCTTTAAGAAGTAACTTACAACAACTGCCTTATGACAATTATTTATTTTCCTTTAGTTGGAAGTCCATTTTAATTACTGGTTGGGTTAACTCAACATGGGCAGCCCAACAACTATAAAACCCATCATCTTTCATTCATCCATGGTGGGCTAAATATAACTTTATCTTTTCTCTGCAATATTCATTCTAGCAAATAATCCGCATGATCAGCATACTTTAAAAGTTCATTGCCATACATCTATTAAGAATATAAAACAGCTCAAATATGATGTTTCAATATTGAATAGATTCAGTATACAATACCCTAAATCAATCATTCACATTTATATCTCTCTTGATCTCTTTTAATTGTGATATACTGTATTCACAATTATTATCATTCCAAACTAATCATAATTGATCGGTCAGTGGATACAAAATTAGAATGTAATATCAAAATAAATCGATCTTCCTCTTTTCTTAAATTCTCAATTTCAATTCAATTTGTTTTTCTAAAAATATCCCATTAGATCAAATCAATTTATGATCATTGGCCACATTCTAAGATAGCAAATAATAAATAGGAATTTTGAGAATAAGTAAGACTCATGAAGATACTATATTAAGTACTTTTCCCTATAAATCATATAATTGAGTTCGAAAATTTGATTACGCTAAATTAAAAACCATCTCTTTTTTCTTGAAAGACAGCTATTTACGCACCCTTCCACTTGAGTATATTTCCTCAAAAGCAAGTCTAAGTGTCCATCAATTTATGTCAATAAATCAAACACTTAAAATCCGAGTGTACCAGAAAGATATAGTTAACCAAGCTATTACATATCTCTCTTTGCAAGCAAAGAATCCTTGCTGGCATTTTATTGTCCAATTTAATTAATTTATTTTTTGTTGGTATTGTCCAACCAATTTAAGTTGATAACAAAGGATCTCCCTATTTTTTAAGTTGATTATTTGTGGGGCTGAGCCCAACGCCAAGGTCAATTTTTTAAAAGCGAAAGCTGCTTGGACCACATGTCCTAACTTTGGGCGTATTAAATGTGGGCCCTATATGAATAAGAAATTTAGGAAAGTCACAATGCCTAGCTTTTTACATATAGAAGCTAGGACGAATCCCACATTGCTTAGAAACACGCATGCAACTCAGTTTATATTCCAATACGAGTCAAGAGAGATTGTCTCTTCGGAGACATCTGATAAAATTGGAACGATACAGAGAAGATTAGCATGGCCCCTGCGCAAGGATGACACGCACAAATCGAGAAATGGTCCAAATTTTTTTATACTTTTTCAATGTATTGTTTATTTTATATATTTGGAATTATGCTAAATTTTATAAAATTTACCTATTTGCCATCCCTTTCACCTCATGCTATGTACTCGTTTTTTTATAATTTTTTTTTGAGATATATTTGGAGTTATCTCGAATTTTCTTAAGTGTATCTCTTTGTTAATCCTTTCACCTCATACTATGTACTCGTTGCCATCCCTTTCACTTTTCTAATCAATTCTCTAGATTATTCTTTGCTTCAACAAATATAAAATATTATTCATACTTTAAGAGTTCATTGCCATACATCTATTAAGAATATAAGACAACTCAAATATGATGTTTCAATATTGAATAGATTCAGTATATAGTACCCTAAATCGATCATTCATATTTATATCTCTCTTGACTCTTTTAATTGTGATATTCACAATTATGATAATTCCAAACTAATCATAATTGGTCAGCCAATGAATACAAAACTAGAATGCAATATCAAGATAAATCAATCTTCCTCTTTTTTTAAAATTCTCAATTTCAGTTTAATTTGCTTGTCTAGAAATATCCCATTAGATTAAATCAATTCATGATCAATGCCCACATTCTAAGATAGCAAATAATAAATAGCAATTATGAGAATAAGCAAGAGTCGTGAGGATACTTAATTGAGTACTTTGCCCTATAAATCATATAATTGGGTTCGAAGATTTGATTATGCTCAATTAAAAACTATCTCTTTTTCTTAAAAGACAGCTATTTATGCGCCCTTCCAGTTGAGTATATTTCCTCAAAAGCAAGTCTTGAGTGTCCATGCATTTATGTCAATAAATCAAACACTTAAAATCCAAGTGTACTAGAAAGATATAGTTAACCAAGCGATTACATATCTCTCTTTGCAAGCACAGAGTCCTTGCTGGCATTTTATTGTCCAATTTATTTTTATTTTTAATTTTTGGTTGGTATGGTCCAACCAATTTAAGTTGATAGCAAGGGATCTCCCTACTTTTTAAGTTGATTATTTGTTGGGCTTAGCCCCACGCCAAAGTCAAATCTTTTTTTTTTTTTTAAATGCAAAAGCTGCTTGGACCACATGTCCTAACTTTGGCGTATTGATGTGGGCCCTATATGAATAAGAAACTCAGGAAAGCCACAATACTTAGCTTATATTACATATAAAGGATAGGACGAGTCCCACATCGATCATGAACACGCATGCAACTCAGTTTATATTCCCAGACGAGCCAATAGAGGTTGTCTCTTAGGAGACATCCGATAAAATTGGAACGATACAGAGAAGATTAGCATGGCCCCTGCGCAAGGATGACACGCACAAATCGAGAAATGGTCCAAATTTTTTTATACTTTCTTAGTGTATTTTTTATTTTATTTTATATATTTGGAATTATCCTGAATTTTATAAAATCTACCTATTTGCCATCCCTTTCACCTCATGCTATGTACTCGTTTCTTTATATTCTTTTTATCAGATATATTTGGAGTTATCCCGAATTTTCTAAAATGTATCCTTTTGTCAACCACTTCACCTCATACTATGTACTCATTGCCATCCCTTTCACTTTTCTAATCAATTCTATAGATTATTCTTTGCCTCAACAAATATCAAATATTATTCAATATCACGGAATCGAATTTCATTGTTGTTTTTTTTTTTTTTTTTTTTTTTTTTTTTTTGCGTATCCATTATTCCCTTCTTTCATTGTAATAGATACCACCAAAAAAAAAAAAAAAATTAGTAAGATATTATCATGGTTCAATTCTTTAATAGGTTTACTTTTTATTGGTCTTAATATTTAAGGAGGTTTTAACATATGACTTGTTTAACTAAGGAGAGACGAGGGGTTTGGAGTCGACCTTCTGAAGAAACTTCAATTCCACTAAGTAGAGATTCAGGGCAGTCGTTTATTTTCTTGTCATATCCTTATAGATTGACATTTTAGAAAATGTGATTTTAATAAATAAAAAAATATTTATTTTATATTTCGTTTCAATAAATTTCTAATCTCTAATCCAATTAGAGCTCTTCAAAAGCTCATTCAGCGTTTGAAAACACTTCATCTTTTCTTCTCAAGAACAAGTCTATTTCATTGAAGGAAATTTATCTGTGTCCAAGTTCCTTCAATGGGATCGACACTCCCATCTCTCATGGCCGGGGCCTAGCTAAAGGATGACCCTGATAAACTTTAAAACGTCCGATTCTCGGCTCAATGGATCGAGTTTGCTTTCAGATTACACATTTGGAAGCCTGATGTTGGTTCGGAGCGCGACAAGTGCATATCGATGGGAGAGTATTTGCTGGATGTTCCCAGAATTAGTGTGAGATGTTATGATCTTTAGTGCCTAGGTGGTACACGGTTACAACGATCTAATTAGACATTGCTTTGACCACGACCATGTTTAAACAATATCTTGCTTAAAACCAGACTGAAGCTGGGTTGCATATGAGCCTTTTCTTTGTGCGCAAGATACGTCGTCAAGCCATTGCATCAGCAGCATCCAAAACAAGGTTTAGATTACATCCAATAATACAGTGAGCAGGAGAAGAAAGAGGAATCATAAACTCACTCTTACCCGATCGACGCTAGAAATAGGCAACTTCCATTTCGACGGATGCAGGATGTTAGGAGGTTGCTCTGCCTTCTCTTCTGTGGCTTGATATTCGCTCAAAGTCCCGTGGAGAGTGCTCTCTGCTTGAAGGATATTACTCCCTTCGACCGACCACGATTTGGACTGGATTGTCGAGTTGAGGTTATGACGGATGTCAAGGTGTTCTATGCCTACAAAATTGCATATTGTGGGTGAAAAGATGGTACTACGGCATACTGTGGTAACAAAGATGAGCATCCATGAACATATGATGTATTCTGTGCTTTCTTAGAAGGGTCTTCATCTATCAATGTTAAGAGCATAGAAACCAGTGATTTGTATATGCTTTCTTTCTAATCCTTGGAGGCAATGGAACATTGTTTAGCATATTGTAGGCAAATATACTGTTGTCTATCCGTACTTATTGTGTTGGAGATATGTTGTAATTCAGGCTGATAACTAACGAGCGATAAAAAGGAAAGGTAAATAAAAAGGGGGAAAATGCCTTCTTGACAAGAAAGAAGGTTTTTTTCGATCCATCAGAAAGCTCATTGAGCTCCCCAATAAGCATATGAAAAGTAAGTAGCATATCCCATACTTGGAAGAAAAATGCCTTTTTGACAAGAAAGAAGGTTTTTTCCAACTCTATCAGAAAAGCTCATTGTGCTCTCCAATAAGCATATGAAAAGCAAATAGCATATGCCAGTGTCTCTGGTACATGGATCGCCTATATCTTCAATCACAAATTAGAGATACATGGATCAACTCCTTTGAAACATCTTGACATTTTTAGAACTGCCTCAGTTGAGGCATCATAGGCACAGTTATCAACCTTCTCATCTTGCATTTTTTTCAGCAGGCCAAGAACAAATTTTCTGTTCAGGATTTCAGAACCCCACATTAATTATTATGAAACAGTAGCAAAAGGCAGCAACGAATGATTCCTCGCAGAATTGAGATGCACATTCACTGTATCTTAATCAAAATAGGGTCAACAGAGTGCAATATCTGTTCATCACGAACTCAAAGTCCATACCTTGGCCTACAAGGCCAGGAAAGGCATAGAAATCAAGTTATTCTGCTGTCGCTATTGTTAACCATCGAATGGGAACACTCATAAACACCAATCGCTGACAACTAATGTTTTTTCTACCCAGTAAAGCTCAGGTAGTGAAGAATCAAAAATCTAATCTCCTCATTGGGAGCTGAACAATTCAATGATGGCGAACAGAGATGTGCTGTACCTGTACAAAAACAGAATAAAAAATGATGAAGAAAAAGAAAATGATTATCTGGTCTCCTCAGGCACAATACAGACGATGGGCTTTAGATGATATTCATGCATGACCTGTGTCCACATGTTTCCATGAAACACCAGGAGTGATTGGGGCACCGACTCATAGCTCTTCTTTTCAATTTCAAGTAATGATTGACAGGTTCTTCCATAGTGGGCTCCGACTACAGATCCTGATGGTGAAGACTCCACAACTTTGCCGTAAGGTTTTCTATCTCATGTTCTCAGTGTCTGAAACACAGCAGAGACGAAGTTTCTGACCTTTGGCTGGAGAGCTTTTGGATCCACTCCTATGGGATAAGAGATGGAAATTTCTACTGCACTCACATAACACAACCCCACCAACTCTCATACAATACCTTCTAGTGAGTCTCTCCTCCAAAGAAATTGACTGAACAACTCATAATCCATTCATTTCCATTTATTCCTTATAACTAAAGAGATCATAATGCGCCTACTCGGCAGACTGTGCTTACTTTCAAGAGCTCATTGCCCAGTTTAAGGGTCAATTACTAGATTCTTGTGTTCTGTTCTCATCCGTCATATGTGAAGTGGATTCCAGTAATGCGACATCCGTCCTCGTATGAGAGGAGGATTTATAGGCTAAAGTCTGGATAATTACTCGTTCTTTGGCTACTCTGTAACAACCTGGCCCGATCCATTCAATTCCAAGTCCCACCGGCCACATCTGAGTTGAGTGTTGCATGCTTTCTGATCGCACATACAATTCTGCTATAGAAAAAGACAAGAAAAGAGTAGAGAAGCTTCGCAGCATGATATTCATGTTAATAGCAGTACACAGGCAGCATGATATTCATGTTAAACCTCATGATTAAGTGCTGGGGTCTATTCAGTTCAATATGCTTCGAAGAAATACCCACACAGTGTGACAGATTTTCAAAGCGATACCATAACAAAAGAATAACATCTCAGAGTAGCTTACACAAGTTTCTTCAATCCCTAGCACACTTTGAAGTCCCAGAGATCTGCAGAACAACAAAACCACACAACAAATACACAGTTTCTCACTTCCGCTGAAAAACAATTTCGTTATACATCACAGTACAGACTCTGAATGAGAAGTAGGCAGCATATCTCATTATATAAGAAAGGTAATACTATCATATCATCAACACAATTCTATAGAAAATTACCTCATGTAGGGTGCAAAACATTCACACAGCCAATATAGTTTTGAGAACTTGGACGTGGAAGCATCAGTTTGCCCCTCGCAATGGAGAAATTTCAACGCATAACCTGTGGTGAACAAAGAAACATGTTGCAGAAAATAAGTACCGCCAAGAAAAAGAGTTTTAATGGAAGGCCAACATGTACCATTATGAATAATGCATCGAAGCCTCTCTTGGGCTCATATTCTCAGCTTCAAAACTTCACGTTTGACAAGAAAAATATCTGAGAAAGAAAAGGAAAGACCTTCAGGAAATATACCCGACATTCTTTCGCCTAGTTTCCCATCGAAGGACGGGCGCAATGCAGCCTCTGCTGCTTCATCTATGCAACTAATTTCCCAACAAGTAGAACAAATGAATCAAAACGATCATGGAAGCCTTCACGTCTAATTTAAAACTATTCATCGTACTTCTGCAAGCTCCCCCACCCCCTAAAAAAAAAAAAAAAAAGCGCTGTTTAGAGGATGACCTCCACGCATCATTGAAGCCCTTCATTCCTATTACCAAAAACTCGTATTCAATATCTTCTTCTGACCAATAACTTGTCCAAAAGATGCTCTCTAATGAAACCCAAATAAAGCCGCGGCAAACTCTTCCAAACCTTGAGCGTTTTGTACCATTCGTGAAGCCATCATCCGCGTCATTTTCAGTTTGTCCTGCTCAAAGAAAATCATAAGGGAACTCGTGAAACGGACAGGCCAGTTGAAAAGGAAAAAACACCATCGGTGAAAGACACGAGAAATCGACAGACAGATTTCTCGTAAATCAAAAGCGCCAGCGCGCGAATGGTTGCATACTTCCTGTACTCGACTCCACGGTAGTTAGTCTCCTCGGTCTTCATGATCGAAGTCGGGTCCGGGCGTGAAGGAAGATCGATCCTCCTATACACATTTCGTAACATTTGGTCAAAAACACTTTTCTTTTTTCTTTTTTTTTCCAAACGCAACCAAATTTCAGCCTGAAACTTTTGTATACCAGAGACCATGAACTGAGTAAAGCTTGAAACTTTTTGCATTTTTCTTGGTCGGTGGCGAAGAGAACATCTTCAAAGAGAGACCCCCTTCGTTTGTGTCCCGCTCAGTGAAGAAACAGAGTCCCCGTCGGAATGAAAGGACGAAGAAGAAAAAATGAAGGACGAAAAGAAGAGAGAGAAGGAGGAGGCGAGACGATGAGGGAGTCAAAGGGGTTTTGGCGCGGTGGGCCCGGACGACACGCGTCGCCCGGTGAAGGGGGTGGGGTTTTGACGCGCTACAATCTCACTCCCACCCAAAATTAACGCTAGTTTTAGGACCGATCGGTTTCTATTCCGGTCCGATTTCGATATAGAACTAGGAACCGGACCAAAAAAAAAAAACTAGTTCTAAATTCCAAAATAGGGTAGTTCAAAAAAAAAAAAAATTCCAGTATAGGGAATCGAACCAACCAATCTTAGAACTGAGAATCGAACCGACCGACTAGTCCAATCTGGTCCGTTGAAATCAGTAAATTTACTATTTTTGGCCAAAAATAAAATAAAAATAAGAGAAATTTGGAGGAATTAGAATTTGTTTCTTAAAAAATTTTAAAATATATTATATATAATTAACCGAACCGATCCGATCAGTCTAGTTTCCACTTTGGAACTGGAAATCGGACCAACCAACCACTAGTTACAAAAGTGAGAACTGGGAATCAAACCCCTCTCTTTGGGAACCACCGAAAGCTAGCCGGCCCGGTCCGGTCTGAGTGATTCTCAATTCGGGCAATTCCTGTTACAAATCCCTAGCTAACAAGCTTTGCTCCTCGGATATCATACGGAAGTTGAATAATCACGCATTAATTGGACATTGTATATTATTAATGGATGACTACATGGTTACGTATACGAAGCAAAATATATAATCACTCGTTAGAAAGAGAGCTTGAGATCTCGCTCTGAAATTAAGTAATTTTGCTAGTTGAAAGACTTCATTTAATCAGATCTTGGAGTGAATCCAAGGCCATGACGGTGCTCCGGTTCTGGGGTTTCGTGTAATCGATCGAACCGGTCGTGATAAGTTGGACGAGGAGTCGATGCACGCACTCGGTCAGGTGGAACGAGGTCCCAGACATGTTCTCGGCCCGTTGCAAGCCCCTCGTCCACATCACGCGCGTTGTCGATGCAACAAAACCTAATCCAAAACTTAAAATTAGCAGTCACAAAGAAGTCGGATCCGAGCTCCCGATTCGGTCCTTGGAGCATCCGAACGAGTGCCGGGCTGAATACTGCAGCAGCTCGTCGGGGCTCCGGCATGCGCTCGCTGTTCCGGCTTCCTTGCGAGGCAAACTCAGCTAGAGCACAGCCCAACGGCCCCGGTCCGTAACAAATGTTAGTGTCACATTTAGCACAAATTCGTCATCTCCTATTATTATTATTTTTTCTTTTTGGTCGGTATCATCTCCTATTATGACTCGGCCAAGAAATTTAATTAAGTGGCGGAATAATTAATTGGCTACTGAATTTAATTAAATCGGAATTTATTATCGTGCCCTAGTAGCGTTGTGCTCTCAACTTATGACTCAAGGAAACATTTCAGGTATATATAATGATCATAACATTACTTTTAGCTATTAAGACTTTGTTTGTTTTGTGAAAAACAGATGATTTAAAAAATATTTCTCTAAAAAGCAATGGTTTGTATTACTTAAAATATTTAGTTAATGAAATGTTATCATCATCGATAATAATTTATATTTATATATTTTTGTAAACAATGAAAAATATATATTTTGTTCATTCCTTTTTAGAAATTATTATCATCCAAATGATTTATTTTTCATGAAATTAACGGAGATTAAGAGATCATTAATTTTTTTTATTTAACGTTTCCTTACTAATTAGTTGCGGGCATGGACATCTCATGTTAAAGCTTGTTTGACCACCCGATATGACACCCTACCATGAGTTGGCACGTGAACAGTGCGGTCGAGTACTCCTTGCACACGAAGAGCGTGAAGCAGCGAGGACGTAGGAGGGAGAAGAGAAGAAAAAAAAAACATTTCTCACTTTTTTCCTTTTGCATGACCTCTTCAAAATTAAGAGGGATTATCCGAAGTACCCACCTTAGGATTGACCCAATTGCGAGAGCTTTTTCATGCTTTTCATTCAGGAACCCATGGTTGTGAGTTCAATTCGCGGGTAGGAAACTCAATTTTAAGTTAAGAGTCATGGTGGTGAATTGTTGTATCGGTTCCTGGCTGATTAATTATGGTCATGCTTCTGAGTTAGAAATGAAAAATAAAAGAGAGATTAGAAATTAGCGACGAAACGAAAAAGAAAAATGTTTAATCATCTCTTGTGTCTTCGGTTGCTTCATAAATGTTCTAAAAGTATCTTAAACGTGGAAAATTCAATTGGACAGACTGGTGTTGTGGTACGACGTCCATGAATTTTCTGAAGGACATCCGTTGTCCACGTGAACAGAAGGTTTTAGGGTTTTGGAAAAGAGTGAGTCTTGAAAGGAGAGCGGGCGAGAGGCCCAAGAAGGTATCAAAGTTTGACAAGAAGACAGTGAGAAGGAAGGCATGAGTTTTGCATAAAAAAATCGAAGGGTGCAATATAATATAAAAAAACGGAAGAGAGCTTTGGGTTCAAAAAATTGTGAGTGAAGATCAAGGAATACATAGAGCGAAGAGAGAGCTGAGTCTGGTCAAGAAAAACAAAGCAAAGATATAGAAAGGAAAAAAAGGATGAGAATATGGCATTTTTATTTCACAAAAGATGAATGATTTGAAAAGATATTTTCTTAAAAATAATTACTCATATCGTCTTGAAATAACTAATCAAAGAAAAAAGTGTTTATAATTTATCGCAATTTATCTCTAAACACTTTTGAGGTCATTCATTTTATAAGCAATTGAAACAATCGATTTTCAAAAATATTTTTCAAATCATATATTTTTCATGAAACAAATGGAGAATGAAGTCTTTGAGAACGAGTTTAAACTCTTGTTAATAATTTAAAGAATCATCAAGTGAGTTTCAAACTTGAGAATGTTAAACATAAATTATCACCTTAGTTGGAACTTGGAGACCTTTAATCAAAAGTATAGGTAATGTATTGCATTTGTATTTTAGTTTGCATTTCTTCTAGTTATGTCTTTAGCTCACATATTATATTAATGTTAGTATTCTATATATCAAAAGTTTACTTCGGTAGTCATTACCTAGTCATCTTCTTTAGGTTCATACATTGGAAATCGGTGGTCAATGGGTTTCCATCACATTTGAGATGATCGCCCCTCTCATTCATTAATTATTTCACCAATGCTAAGCTGGTTATGACCCAACTAAGACGTAAGAGTAGCCTTTTTTTTACAAACTGAGGGAAAAGTGGAAAAAAGTCCGTATTCTATTATATTAGTACCGATTCGGTCCTAAACTTTTTTTAGTACTTATTCCTATAAATCAAATAATTGAGCTCGAAAACTTGATTACACTCAATTAAAGACCAAAACTATTTGTGCGTCCACCCCTGTTGACTTTATTTCCTAACACGCAAGTCTAAGTGTCCATGCATTTATGACAATAAATCAAATACTTAAAATCCAAGTGTACCCAAAAGATAAATTTATCCAAGCGATTTCATCTCTCTTTGCAGGCAAAGAATGCTTGCTAGCATTTTATTGTCCCATTTAAGTCGATAGCAATCAATCTTCCTATTCTTTTAAGTTGATTTCTGGGGTTGAGCCCAACGCCAAGGTCAAATGTTTTAAAAGCGAAAGCTGCTTGGACCACATGTCCTGACTTTTGACGTATTAAATGTGGGCCCTATATGAATAAGAAATTTAGTAAAGTCACGGTGCCTAGCTTTTTACATATAGAAGCTAGGACGAATCCCACATCGCTCAGGAACCAACATGCATCTCGATTTATATTCCCAGGCGAGGCAAGAGAGGTTGTCCCTTCGGAAACATCTAATAAAATTGGAACGATACAGAGAAGATTAGCATGGCTCCTGCGCAAGGATGATACGCACAAATTGAGAAATGATCCAAAAATTTTTATGCTTTTTTAGCGTATTATTTTTATTTTATATATTTGGAGTTATCCCAAAGTTTATAAAATTTATCTCTTTGTCATCCCTTTCACCATGCTATGTACTCATTTCTGGGTGTATTTTTATTTTATATATTTGGAGTCATCCCCAATTTTTATAAAATTTACCGCTTTGTCATCCTTTTCACCTCATGCTATGTACTCAATGCCATCCTTTTCACTTTTCTAATCAATTCGAGAAATTATTCTTTGCTTCAATGAATATAAAAGATTATTCAAAATCACGGAATCGAATTTCATTGTTGTTGTTGTTTTTTTTTAATTTTTGTTTGCATATCCATTGTTTCCCTTGCTTGATCTTGATAGATACCACCAAAAGACATTAGAAGATATATCATGGTTTAATTATTTTATAGATTTACTTTTTTATTAGTCTTAGTGTTTAAGGAGGCTGTAAGATATGACTTGTTTAACTGAGGAGTGACGAGGGATTGGAGCCCACCTTCTAAAGAAACTTCGATTCTACTAACTAGAGATCGAGGGAGGTCGTTTATTTTCCTCTAATATATTTATAGATTGACATTCGAAAATGTGATTTAAAAAATATTTATTTTTATTTTTATATAGTTCACGTGCTTTGTTGTAGCAGTTAGCATGAAAAAAGAGAGAGTGGAGGATGATATTTGCTTATTTCGTTTGTGTTAGGGTGGATGGTTTTAGTAAGGATATGCTCGAGATGACTTCGCTTATTAGAAGAGACGTCACTATATATATGACTTCAAAGGGTGTTTAGTGTTGACCCACCTGACGAAATTGTGATTCAGTCCTGAAGAAAGTTATGGATGCTAATCGAATTGAGATGTCTGTTTTTGTCTTCTATGTCTATAAGGTGGCTTTGAAACTTTAGTCTGCTCACGAACGCCAAACTGATGATGGTGAAAATAGCCGATTTGGTGCTCTTTTCTCCTTATGAACAATTTTATTTCATTGAAGGAAATTTATTGGTGTTTAAGTTCCTTTAATGGGATCGACACTCCCATCCCTCATGTTCGGGGCCTAGCTAAAGGATGACGCTTATAGACTTCGGGGCATCCAATTCTTGGCTCGATGGATCGAGTTCACTTTCAGATTACATATTTGGAAGCTTGATGTTCCTGATATTAGTGTGAGATGTTATGATCTTAGTGCCTATGTGGTACATGGTTACATTGATCTAATAAGACATTGCTTTGCCCACCACCATGTTTAAACAATGTCTTGTTTGAAGTCCAGCTTGGAGCTGGGGTTACATATGAGCCTTTTCTTTGTGCACAAGATACGTGGTCAAGCCATTGCATCAGCAGCATCTAAGTAAAAAAAGTTTGGGAAAATGTCACAAAAAACCTTAAACTTTACTCAATATGACAAATTTATCCTAAACCTTTTTTGTAATATAAAAAAACTCAAATTTTGCCAACCGTGACATATTTACCCTAATTTTTTTTTTCATGATACAAAAAACCTCAAACATATACTTGCATAACATATTTACCCCAAACTATATGGTATTTTCATCTTTTACTTTTTAAGTTTTTTTTTTCTTCTTTTTTTCTTTATATCTCTTTCCTCCTCTAGCCATGGCGGAGGGAAGCCGGACTTAGGTGAGGCCACCCTCATTAGCATCGAGCGAGGACAGCCCTCACCAAATCCGGTGGGGAGCCCTCGCCTGACGCAAGCAAGGTAGCCCTCGCCTAGGCCGGATCTGGCGAGGAATGCCCTCATTTGTGTTGGGCAAGGGTTGCCCTTGCTGGATCTAGTGAGGGCTTTCCTCACCCCACCCAGGGGAGGGCCGCCCTTGCCCCACGCTTGGTGAGGGCAACCCTCGCCAAACCCAGGCGAGGGCCCACCTCACTTGCCACTAGTGAGGACGGCCCTCACTTGAGCAAGCTTCCCTCTGCCGATGGCAGATGAAAGAGAGGAGAAGAAAAACATAAAATGAAAAAAAAATTAAAAGATGAAAATTCCCTTCAGCCATGGAGTTACGGTAAATATGTCACAACTAGTAAAGTTTGGAATTTTTTTGTGTTACAAAAAAAAAAAGTTAGAGGCAAATTTGTCACATTGGATAAAGTTTAAGGTTTTTGATGGCCTCTTCCCAAAAGGTTTAGATTACATCCGATAATAGAGTGAGCAGGAGAAGAAAGATGAATCACAAACTTGCCCTCACCAGATCGACTCTAGAAGTATGCAACTTCCATTTCGATGGATGTAGGATGTAAGGAGGCTTCTCCACCTTCTCTTCTGTGGCTTGCTATTAGCTCAAAGTCCCACGGAGGGCGCTCTCTGCTTGGAGGATATTATTCGTTTTACCAACCACGATTTGGACTGGATTGTCGAGTTAAGATTATGACGGGCGTCGGGATGTTCTATGCCTACGACATTGCAGACACTGTGACATTGCCATGTCTGCAATGTCAAGTTAAGGTTCTGCCGGATTGCCAAGTTACGAACTGATGGAAACGAATTCCTAATTGCATAAGTCAAACTATTGAGAAAAACTAAAACCACATACGAGAAACGTGCCCAAGAAAATTTGAATTATCGATGGAAAAGCACATCACCAAAGGGACATAGCTTGTTTTTCATAGGTTAAATACACCCTTATTGTAGCATCGTGAGAGAGAGAATACTCCCTTCTAGTTTGTTGAGTGAGAGTAATTTCTTTCATGAGTAAGAGAAAGATCTTTCTACGTTCTTTCTCACTTTTTAAGAACAAGGATTTCACTTAAAAAGAAAATGTTCTTTCCCTTTAAGAAGTAACTTACAACAACTGCCTTATGACAATTATTTATTTTCCTTTACTTGGAAACCCATTTTAATTATGGGTTTGGTTAACTCAACATGGGCAGCCCAACAACTATAAAACCCATAATCTTTCATTCATGCATGGTGGGCTAAATATAACTTTCTCTTTTCTCTGCAATATTCATACCAGCAAATAATCCGCACGACCAGCATACTTTAAGAGTTCATTGCCATACATCTATTAAGAATATAAATCGATCATTCACATTTATATCTCTCTTGATTTCTTTTAATTGTGATATATAATATTCATAATTATGATAATTCCAAACTAATCATAATTGGTCGGCTAGTGGATACAAAACTAGATTGTAATATCAAAATAAATCGATCTTCCTCTTTTCTTAAATTCTCAATTTCAATTCAATTTGCTTTTCTAAAAATATCCCATTAGATCAAATCAATTTATGATCATTGGCCACATTCTAAAATAGCAAATAATAAATAAGAATTTTGAGAATAAATAATAGTCGTGAAATACTATATTAACTACTTTTCCCTATAAATCACATAATTGAGTTCGAAATTTGATTACGCTCAATTAAAAACCATCTCTTTTTCTTGAAAGACAGCTATTTACGTACCCTTCCACTTGAGTATATTTCCTCAAAAGCAAGTCTAAGTGTCCATGCATTTATGTCAATAAATCAAACACTTAAAATCCGAGTGTACCAGAAAGATATAGTTAACCAAGCTATTACATATCTCTCTTTGCAATAAAAGAATCCTTGCTGGCATTTTATTGTCCAATTTAATCTATTTATTTTTTGTTGGTATTGTCCAACCAATTTAAGTTGATAACAAAGGATCTCCCTATTTTTAAGTTGATTATTTGTTGGGCTAAGCCCAACGCCAAAGTCAATTTTCTTTTTCTTTTTCAAATGCGAAAGCTGCTTGGACCACATGTCCTAACTTTGGGCGTACTAATGTGGGCCCTATATGATTAAGAAATTCAGGAAAGCCTCAATACTTAGCTTATATTATAGATAAAAGTTCGGACGAGTCCCACATCGATCATGAACACATATGCAACTTAGTTTATATTCTTGGACGAGTCAAGAGAGGTCGTCTCTTCGGAGACATCTGATAAAATTGGAACGATACAGAGAAGATTAGCATGGCCCCTGCGCAAGGATGACACGCACAAATCGAGAAATGGTCCAAATTTTTTTATACTTTTTCAGTGTATTGTTTATTTTATATATTTGGAATTATGCTAAATGTTATAAAATTTACCTATTTGCCATCCCTTTCACCTCATGCTATGTACTCGTTTCTTTATAATTTTTTTATGAGATATATTTGGAGTTATCTCGAATTTTCTTAAGTGTATCTCATTGTCAATCCTTTCACCTCATACTATGTACTCGTTGCCATCCCTTTCACTTTTCTAATCAATTCTCTAGATTATTATTTGCTTCAGCGGATATCAAATATTATTATTCATACTTTAAGAGTTCATTACCATACATCTATTAAGAATATAAGACAACTTAAAATATGATGTTTCAATATTGAATAGATTCAGTATATAGTACCCTAAAAATCGATCATTCACATTTATATCTCTCTTGATCTCTTTAATTGTGATATATTTATTCACAATTATGATAATTCCGAACTAATCATAATTGGTCAGCCAATGAATACCAAAACTAGAATGTAATATCAAGATAAATCAATCTTCCTCTTTTTTTAAAAAAAATTCTCAATTTTAGTTTAATTTGCTTGTCTAGAAATATCCCATTAGATTAAATCAATTCATGATTAGTGCCCACATTCTAAGATAGCAAATAATAAATAGGAATTATGAGAATAAGCAAGAGTCGTGAGGATACTTAATTGAGTACTTTGCCCTATAAATCATATAATTGGGTTCAAGATTTGATTATGCTCAATTAAAAACATCTCTTTTTCTTAAAAGACAGTTATTTATGCACCCTTCCAGTTGAGTATATTTCCTCAAAAGCAAGTCCTGAGTGTCCATGCATTTATGTCAATAAATCAAACACTCAAAATCCAAGTGTACCAGAAAGATATAGTTAACCAAGCGATTACATATCTCTCTTTGCAAGCACAGAGTCCTTGCTGGCATTTTATTGTCCAATTTATTTTTGTTTTTAATTTTTGGTTGGTATTGTCCAACCAATTTAAGTTGATAGCAAGGGATCTCCCTACTTTTTAAGTTGATTATTTGTTGGGCTTAGCCCCACGCAAAAGTCAAATCTTTTTTTTTTTTTCAAATGCAAAAGCTGCTTGGACCACATGTCCTAACTTTGGCGTATTGATGTGGGCCCTATATGAATAAGAAACTCAGGAAAGCCACAATACTTAGCTTATATTACATATAAGAGATAGGACGAGTCCCACATCGATCATGAACACGCATGCAACTCAGTTTATATTCCCAGACGAGTCAAGAGAGGTTGTCTCTTAGGAGACATCCGATAAAATTGGAACGATACAGAGAAGATTAGCATGGCCCCTGCGCAAGGATGACACGCACAAATCGAGAAATGGTCCAAATTTTTTTATACTTTCTTAGTGTATTTTTTATTTTATTTTATATATTTGGAATTATCCTAAATTTTATAAAATTTACCTATTTGCCATCCCTTCCACCTCATGCTATGTACTCGTTTCTTTATATTCTTTTTATCAGATATATTTGGAGTTATCCTGAATTTTCTAAAATGTATCCTTTTGTCAACCACTTCACCTCATACTATGTACTCATTGCCATCCCTTTCACTTTTCTAATCAATTCTATAGATTATTCTTTGCCTCAACAAATATCAAATATTATTCAATATCACATAATCGAATTTCATTGTTGTTGTTTTTTTTTTTTTTTTTTTTTTTTTGCGTATCCACTATTCCCTTCTTTCATTGTAATAGATACCACCAAAAAAAAAAAAAATAGTAAGATAGTATCATGGTTCAATTCTTTAATAGGTTTACTTTTTATTGGTCTTAATATTTAAGGAGGTTTTAACATATGACTTGTTTAACTAAGGAGAGACGAGGGGTTTGGAGTCGACCTTCTGAAGAAACTTCAATTCCACTAAGTAGAGATTCAGGGCAGTCGTTTATTTTCTTGTCATATCCTTATAGATTGACATTTTCGAAAATGTGATTTTAATAAATAAAAAAATCTTTATTTTATATTTCGTTTCAATAAATTTCTAATCTCTAATCCAATTAGAGCTCTTCAAAAGCTCATTCAGCGTTTGAAAACACTTCATCTTTTCTTCTCAGGAACAAGTCGATTTCATTGAAGGAAATTTATCTGTGTCCAAGTTCCTTCAATGGGATCGACACTCCCATCTCTCATGGCCGGGGCCTAGCTAAAGGATGACCCTGATAAACTTTGGAACGTCCGATTCTCGGCTCAATGGATCGAGTTTGCTTTCAGATTACACATTTGGAAGCCTGATGTTGGTTCGGAGCGCGGCAAGTGCATATCGATGGGAGAGTATTTGCTGGATGTTCCCAGAATTAGTGTGAGATGTTATGATCTTTAGTGCCTAGGTGGTACACGGTTACAACGATCTAATTAGACATTGCTTTGACCACGACCATGTTTAAACAATATCTTGCTTAAAACCAGACTGAAGCTGGGTTGCATATGAGCCTTTTCTTTGTGCGCAAGATACGTCGTCAAGCCATTGCATCAGCAGCATCCAATTAAACAAGGTTTAGATTACATCCAATAATACAGTGAGCAGGAGAAGAAAGACGAATCATAAACTCACTCTTACACGATCGACGCTAGAAATAGGCAACTTCCATTTCGACGGATGCAGGATGTTCGGAGGTTGCTCTGCCTTCTCTTCTGTGGCTTGATATTCGCTCAAAGTCCCGGGGAGAGTGCTCTCTGCTTGAAGGATATTACTCCCTTCGACCGACCACGATTTGGACTGGATTGTCGAGTTGAGGTTATGACGGATGTCAAGGTGTTCTATGCCTACAAAATTGCATACTGTGGATGAAAAGATGGTACTACGGTATACTGTGGTAATAAAGATGAGTATCCACGAACATATGATGTATTCTGTACTTTCTCAGAAGGGTCTTCATCTATCAATGTTAGAGCATAGAAACCAGTGATTTGTATATGCTTTCTTTCTAATCCTTGGAGGCAATGGAACATTGTTTAGCATATTGTAGGCAAATATACTGTTGTCTATCCGTACTTATTGTGTCGGGGATATGTTGTAATTCAGGTTGATAACTAACAAGCGATAAAAAGGAAAGGTAAATAAAAAGGGGGAAAATGCCTTCTTGACAAGAAAGAAGGTTTTTTCGATCCATCAGGAAGCTCATTGAGCTCCCCAATAAGCATATGAAAAGTAAGTAGCATATCCCATACTTGGAAGAAAAATGCCTTTTTGACAAGAAAGAAGGTTTTTTCCAACTCTATCAGAAAAGCTCATTGTGCTCCCCAATAAGCATATGAAAAGCAAATAGCATATGCCAGTGTCTCTGGTACATGGATCGCCTATATCTTCAATCACAAATTAGAGATACATGGATCAACTCCTTTGAAACATCTTGACATTTTTAGAACTGCCTCCGTTGAGGCGTCATAGGCACAGTTATCAACCTTATCATCTTGCATTTTTTTCAGCAGGCCAAGCACAAATTTTCTGTTCAGGAATTAAGGAGAAGCCCACATTAGTTATTATGAAACAGTAGCAAAAGGCAGCAACGAATGATTCCTCGCAGAATTGAGATGCACATTGACTGTATCTTAATCAAGTTATTCTGCTGTCGCTATTGTTAACCATTGAATGGGAACACTCATAAACACCAATCGCTGACAACTAATGTTTTTTCTACCCAGTAAAGCTCAGGTAGTGAAGAATCAAGAATCTAATCTCCTCATTGGGAGCTGAACAATTCAATGATGGCCAACAGAGATGTGCTGTACCTGTACAAAAACAGAATAAAAAATGATGAAGAAAAATAAAATGATTATCTGGCCTCCTCAGGCACAATACAGACGACGGGCTTTAGGTGATATTCGTGCATGACCTGTGTCCACATGTTTCCATGAAACACCAGGAGTGATTGGGGCACCGACTCATAGCTCTTCTTTTCAATTTCAAGTAATGATTGACAGGTTCTTCCATAGTGGGCTCCGACTCCAGATCCTGATGGTGAAGACTCCACAACTTTGCCGTAAGGTTTTCCATCTCATGTTCTCAGTGTCTGAAACACAGCAGAGACGGAGTTTCTGAACTTTGGTTGGAGAGCTTTTGGATCCACTCCTATGGGATAAGAGATGGAAATTTCTACTGCACTCACATAACACAACCCCACCAACTCTCATACAATACCTTCTAGTGAGTCTCTCCTCCAAAGAAATTGACTGAACAACTCATAATCCAGTCATTTCCATTTATTCCATATAACTAAAGAGATCATTATGCGCCTACTCGGCAGACTGCTTACTTTCAACAGCTCATTGCCCAGTTTAAGGGTCAATTACTAGATTCTTGTGTTCTGTTCTCGTCCGTCATATGTGAAGTGGATTCCGGTAATGCGACATCCGTCCTCGTATGAGAGGAGGATTTATACGCTAAAGTCTGGATAATTACAAGTCCCACCGGCCACGTCTGAGTTGAGTCTTGCATGCTTTCTGATCGCACAGACAATTCTGCTATAGAAAAAGACAAGAAAAGAGTAGAGAAGCTTCACAGCATGATATTCATGTTAATAGCAGTACACACGCAGCATGATATTCATGTTAATAGCAGTACACACGCAGCATGATATTCATGTTAAACCTCATGATTCAGTGCTGGGGTCTATTCAGTTCAATATGCTTCGAAGAAATACCCACACAGTGTGACAGATTTTCAAAGCGATACCATAACAAAAGAATTAACATCTCAGAGTAGCTTACACAAGTTTCTTCAATCCCTAGCACACTTTGAAGTCCCAGAGATCTGCAGAACAACAAAACCATACAAAAAATACACAGTTTCTCACTTCCGCTGAAAAACAATTTCGTTATACATCACAGTACGGAGTCTGAATGAGAAGTAGGCAGCATATCCCATTATATAAGAAAGATAATACATCATATCATCAACACAATTCTATAGAAAATTACCTCATGTAGGGTGCAAAACATTCACACAGCCAATATAGTTTTGAGAACTTGGACGTAGAAGCATCAGTTTGCCCCTCGCAATGGAGAAATTTCAACGCATAACCTGTGGTGAACAAAGAAACATATTGCAGAAAATAAATACTGCCAAGAAAAAGAGTTTTAATGGAAGGCCAATATGTACCATTATGAATATGCATCGAAGCCTCTCTTGGGCTCATATTCTCAGCTTCAAAACTTCATTTTTGATAAGCAAAATATCTGAGAAAGAAAAGGAAAGGAAAGACCTTTAGGAAATATACCCGACATTCTTTCGCCTAGTTTCCCATCGAAGGACGGGCGCAATGCAACCTCTGCTGCTTCATCTATGCAACTAATTTCCGCAACAAGTAGAACAAATGAATCAAAACGATCATGGAAGACAAACACTACTTAGCGTCTAATTTAAAACTATTCATCGTACTTCTGCAAGCGCCCTCCCCCCCCCCCCCCCCCCACAAAAAAAAAAAAAAAAAAAAAGCCGCTCTTTAGAGGATGACCTCCACGCATCATTGAAGCCTTCCATTCCTATTACCATAAACTCGTATTCAATATCTTCTCTTGAACAATAACTTGTCCAAAAGATGCTCTCTAATGAAACCCAAATAATGGCACGACAAGCTCTTCCATTTTGGCCTGCTCAAAGAAAATCAGGAGGGAACTCGTGAAACAGACGGGCCAGCTGAAAAGGAAAAAACACCATCGGTGAAAGACACGAGAAATCAACAGACAGATTTCTCGTAAATCAAAAGCGCCACCGCGCAAATGGTCAGTCTCCTCGGTTTTCATGATCGAAGTCGGGTCCGGGCGTGAAGGAAGATCGATCCTCCTATACATATTTCGTAACATTTGGTCAAAAACACTTTTTTTTTTTTAAACACAACCAAATTTCAGCCTGAAACTTTTGTGCACCAGAGACCATGAACTAAGTAAAGCTTGGAACTTTTTGCTATTATTATTATTATTATTATTATTATTATTATTTTTTGGTTGGTGGCGAAGAGAACATCTTCAAAGAGAGACCCATTCGTTTGTATCACGCTTTCTTCTTCTTCTTCTTCTTCTTCACCGAAGAAGAAGAGAAAACAGTGAAAGGACAGAGTCCCCGTTGGAGTGAAAGGAAGGAGATGAGGGAGTCAAGCGGTTTTGGTGCCGTGGGCCCCGGATGACACACGTCGCCCGGTGAACGGTGTGAGATTTTGACGCGCTACAATCTCACTCCTACCTAAAATTAAAGCTAGCAGTCGGAGTGTTCGGTTCCCGATTTTATCCGATTCCAAGGTTAAATCAGGAATCGGATAGGGAGGACTGGTTTTCAGATTCCGGGTCCGAGAATCGAACCGATCAGTCCTAAAATTGGGAACCGGATCGGTCCGGTCTGGTCTGATGGAACCTGTAAATTTATTATTTTGAGTCAAAAATAAAATGAAA
Organism: Eucalyptus paniculata subsp. matutina; assembly: GCA_017140255.1. Classification (NCBI taxonomy): domain Eukaryota; kingdom Viridiplantae; phylum Streptophyta; class Magnoliopsida; order Myrtales; family Myrtaceae; genus Eucalyptus; species Eucalyptus paniculata. Next base: position 31,565,489 of record CM029442.1, on the reverse strand, counting down.
AATGAAAGAAATTGAGAAGAATTAAAATTTATTTCTTAAGAAATTTAAATATATTATATATGTATAATTAATCGATTCGGTCCGATCAATCTTGCTCCCACCTTAGAATCGAATCGAACTAACCAACCACTTGGTTTTAAAAGTGAGAATCGGAAAATAGACTTTCGAAATCACCCAAAATCAATCGGTCCAATCCGATCTGAACGGTTCTCGGTTCAGGCAATTCCTATTACACACCCCTAGCTAGCAAGCTTGCAAGCTTTGCTTCTCGGATATCATGCGGAAGCTAAATAATCACGCATTAATTGAACATTGTATATTATTAACGGACGACTATATGGTTACGAATACGAAGCAAAATATATAATCACTCGTTACAAAGAGAGCTTGAGATCTTGCTCCTAAATTAAGTAATTATGCTAGTTGAAAGACTTCAAATTAATCAGATCTTGGAGTGAGCCCAAGGCCATGACAGTGCTCCGGCTCATGGGTTTCTTGTAATCGGTCGAACTGGTCATGATAAGTTGGACGAGGAGTCGGTGCGTGCACTCGGTCGGGTGGAACGAGATGCCAGAACATGTTTACTCGTTCCAGTCGGGACACGAGCTCGAGGGGACATGACATGTTCTTGGCCCGTTGCAAGCCCCTCGTCCACATCACACGCGTTGTTCTTGTTGATACAACAAAATCTAATTCAAAACTTAAAATTAGCAATCACAAAGAAGTCGGATCCGAGCTCCCGATTCGATCCTTGGAGCATCCGAACGAGTGCCGGGCTGTATACGGCAGCAGCTCGTCGGGGCTCCGGCATGCGCTCGCTGTTCCGGCTTCCTTGCGAGGCAAACTCAGCTGGAGCACAGCCCAACGGCCCCGGTCGCGTAACCAGCACTCGGCGGGCTCCCAAGTCGTACGGTCTCTGCAAACGTTAGTGTCGCATTTAGCATAAATTCGTCATCTCCTATTATGACTCGCCAAGAAATTTAATTAAGGTAAGGGGCGGAATAATTAATTGGCTACTGAATTTAATTAAATCGGAATTTATTCTCGTGCCCTAGTAGAGTTGTGTTCTCAACTATGACTCAAGGAAAATTTCACAGTTATAGGTATATATAATGATCATAACATTACTTTTAGTTATTAAGACTTTGTTAGTTTTGTGGAAAATAGATGATTCGAAAAAAAAAAATTCTTAAAAAGCAATGGTTTGTATCACTTAAAATATTTTATCGATGAAAAATGTTATCATCATCGACAATAATTTATATCTAAATATTTTCGTAAATAATGAAAAATATATATTTTGTTCATTCCTTTTATAAATTATATAAGTTATCATCCAAATGATTTATTTTTCATGAAATTAACGGAGACTAACAGATCATTAATTTTTTTTATTTAATGTTTCCTTACTAATTAGTTGCGGGCATGAACATCTCAAGGTAAAGCTTGTTTGACCACCCGATATGACACCCTACATGAGTTGGCACGTGAACAGTGTGGCCGAGTACTCCTTGCACACGAAGAGCGTGGAGCAGCGAGGGCGTAGAAGGGAGAAGAGAAGAAAAATATAGAAAAAAAAGAAACATTTCTCACTTTTTTCCATTTGCATGACCTCTTCAAAGTTAAGAGGGATTATGCGAAGTGCCCACCTTAGAATTGACCCAATTGCAAGAGCTTTTTCATGCTTTTCATTCAGGAACCCATGGTTGTGAGTTCTGTTGGTAATTTGTTTATAAAACAAATGTAGAGATAACTTGTCCCACATTGAAAAGATGTGAGTGCGCACGTGGACGAGATTTACCATTAACTAACGATCATTATTTTATTTATTGAGAAAAATCAGATTTATTTATATAAAATATTAACTATAAAATCTTGTTGAAACAAGTGTGACTGTTTATAAAAGTTACAATTATTTTTTATTTTTTATTTATTTAATTCCGAATTTTTATATCTTTTCAACGTAACCTTTGAGATGTCTTTTCACGAAAAGTTGTCTTTATTCGAAAGAAAAAGATAAATATGTTTGTTTTGAGATCAAACACATATCTTCTTCCATTTTTTTCATTTTTCTTTCGAGAGAAACTACGTACCTAACGTTTTTAATTGTTTTCCATAAAAGTTAGAAATCTTTTAAATACTAATCGCTTATCTAATATTCTCATTTTTGAGACTTTGTTGTATCCCGAAGAAAAATTTAGGGTGGTTGAATAGCAACTTTGTGGGGCAAACAAATCCTTAAAGAAAGTAATACCACGCTTCAAAGTTCGACTTGATTAATCGATCTGACTTCATTGTTCTACCCAATTTGAAGCCATATTTTACCAACAAGTTCAATTCGCAGGTAGGAAACTCAATTTTAAGTTAAGAGCCATGGTGGTGAGTTGTTGTATCAATTCCCATCTAGATAGCTGATTAATTATGGTCATGCTTCTAAGTTAGAAATGAAAAATAAAAGAGGGATTAGAAAGTAGCAACGAAATGAAAAAAGAAAATTGTTTAATCATCACTTGTGTCTTCGGTTGCTTCATAAATGTTCTAAAGGTATTCTAAAACGTGGAAAATTCAATTGGACAGACTGGTGTTGTGGTACGACGTCCATGAATTTTCTGAAGGACATCCATTATCCACGTGAACAGAACAGAAGGTTTTAGGGTTTTGGAAAAGAGAGCGAGAGTCTTGAAAGGAGAGCGGGCGAGAGGCCCAAGAAGGTATCAAAGTTTGACGAGAAGACAGTGAGAAGGCATGAGTTTTGCATAAAAAAATCGAAGAGTGCAATATAATATAAAAAAACGGAAAAGAGCTTTGGGTTCAAAAAATTGTGAGTGAAGATCAAGGAATACATAGAGCGAAGAGAGAGCCGAGTCTGGTCAAGAAAAACAAAGCGAAGATATAGAAAGGAAAAAAAGGATGAGAATATGGCATTTTTATTTCGTAAAAGATGAATGATTTGAAAAGATATTTTCTTAAAAATAATTACTCATATCGTCTTGAAATAACTAATCAAAGAAAAAAGTGTTTATAATTTATAGCAATTTATCTCTAAACACTTTTGAGGTCATTCATTTTATAAGCAATTGAGACAATCGATTTTCAAAAAATATTTTTCAAATCATATATTTTTCATAAACAAATGGAGCAATGAAGTGCTGAGAATTGAATTTAAACTCTTGTTAATAATTTTAAAAAATCATCAAGTGAGTTTCAAACTTGAATCGCACATTGGAAATTTGAACGTTGATCATAAATTATCACCTTAGTTGGAACTTGGAGACCTTTAATCAAAAGTATAGGTGATGTACTGCATTTGTATTTTAGCTTTGCATTTCTTCTAGTTATGTCTTTAGCTCACATATTATATTAATGTTAGTATTCTATATATCAAAAGTTTACTTCGGTAGTCATTACCTAGTCATCTTCTTTAGGTTCATACATTGGAAATCGGTGGTCAATGGGTTTCCATCACATTTGAGATGATCGTCCCTCTCATTCATTAATTATTTCACCAATGCTAAGCTGGTTATGACCCAACTAAGACGTAAGAGTAGCCTTTCTTTTACAAACTGAGGGAAAAAGGGGAAAAAAGTCTATATTTTATTGTATTAGTATTGATTCAGTTCTAAACCTTTTTAGTACTTTTTCCTATAAATCAAATAATTGAATTCGAAAACTTGATTACACTCAATTAAAGACCAAAACTATTTGTGCGTCCACCCCTGTTGACTTTATTTCCTAACATGCAAGTCTAAGTGTCCATGCATTTATGGCAATAAATCGAATACTTAAAATCCAAGTGTACCCAAAAGATAAATTTATCCAAGCGATTTCATTTCTCTCTTTGCAGGCAAAGAATGCTTGCTAGCATTTTATTGTCCCATTTAAGTCGACAGCAATCGAACTTCCTATTCTTTTAAGTTGATTTGTGGGGTTGAGCCCAACGCCAAGGTCAAATGTTTTAAAAGCGAAAGCTGCTTGGACCACATGTCCTGACTTTGGGCGTATTAAATGTGGGCCCTATATGAATAAGAAATTTAGTAAAGTCACGGGGCCTAGCCTTTTACATATAAAAGTTAGGACGAATCCCACATCGCTCAGGAACACACATGCATCTCGATTTATATTCCCAGGCGAGGCAGGAGAGGTTGTCTCTTCGGAGACATCCGATAAAATTGGAACGATACAGAGAAGATTAGCATGGCCCCTGCGCAAGGATGACACGCACAAATCGAGAAATGGTCCAAATTTTTTTATACTTTTTTAGCATATTATTTTTATTCTATATATTTGGAGTTATCCCAAAGTTTATAAATTTTATATCTTTGTCATCCCTTTCATATGCTATGTACTCATTTCTTGGTGTATTTTTATTTTATATATTTGGAGTCATCCCCAATTTTTATAAAATTTACCTCTTTGTCATCCTTTTCACCTCATGCTATGTACTCAATGCCATCCTTTTCACTTTTCTGATCAATTCGAGAAATTATTCTTTGCTTCAATGAATATAAAAGATTATTCAAAATCACGGAATCAAATTTCATTGTTGTTGTTGTTGTTTTTTTTTTTTTTAAATTTTGTTTGCATGTCCATTGTTTCCCTTGCTTGATCTTGATAGATACCACCAAAAGATATTAGAAGATATATCATGGTTTAATTCTTTTATAGATTTACTTTTTTATTAGTCTTAGTATTTAAGGAGGTTGTAAGATATGACTTGTTTAACTGAGGAGTGACGATGGATTGGAGTCGACCTTTTAAAGAAACTTCGATTCTACTAACTAGAGATCGAGGGAGGTCGTTTATTTTCCTCTCATATATTTATAGATTGACATTCGAAAATGTGATTTAAAATATATATATACTTCACGTGCTTTGTTGTAGCAGTTAGCATGAAAAAAAAAGAGCGTGGAGGATGATATTTGCTTATTTCGTTTGTGTTAGGGTGGATGGTTTTAGTAAGGATATGCTCGAGATGACTTCGCTTATTAGAAGAGACGTCACTTCAAAGGGTGTTTAGTGTTGACCCACCTGACGAAATTGTGATTCGGTCCTGAAGAAAGTTATGGATGCTAATCGAATTGAGATGTCTGTTTTTGTCTTCTATGTCTATAAGGTGGCTTTGAAAGTTTAGTCTGCTCACGAACGCCACATTGATGATGGTGAAAATAGCCGATTCGGTGCTCTTTAGAAGCTCATTCAGCATTTGAAAACACTACATCTTTTCTCCTCATGAACAATGTTATTTCACCGAAGGAAATTTATTGGTGTTTGACTTCCTTTAATGGGATCGACACTCCCATCACTCATGTTCGGGGCCTAGCTAAAGGATGACGCTTATAGACTTCGGGGCATCCAATTCTTGGCTCGATGGATCGAGTTCACATTCAGATTACATATTTGGAAGCTTGATGTTCCCGATATTAGTGTGAGATGTTATGATCTTAGTGCCTATGTGGTACATGGTTACATTGATCTAATAAGACATTGCTTTGCCCACCACCATGTTTAAACAATGTCTTGTTTGAAGTCCAGCTTGGAGCTGGGGTTGCATATGAGCCTTTTCTTTGTGCACAAGATACGTGATCAAGCCATTGCATTAGCAGCATCTAAGTAAAAAAAGTTCGGGAAAATGTCACCAAAAACCTTAAACTTTACTTAATATGACAAATTTACCCTAAAACTTTTTTGCAATACAAAAAACCTCAAATTTTGCCCACCATGACATATTTGCCCTAATTTTGTTTTGTGACACAAAAAATTCCAAACATATACTTTGCGTAACATATTTACCCCAAACTATATGGCATTTTCGTCTTTTACTTTTTGAGTTTTTTTTTTCTTTTTCTTTACATCTCTTTCCTCCACTAGCCATGACGGAGGGAAGCCAAACTTAGGTGAGACCACCCTCATCAGCATCGAACGAGGGCCACCCTCGCTTAGGCTGGCGAGGGCGACCCTCTCGTGGGTCAAGCGAGGACAGCCCTCACCAAATGCGGTGAGGGCAACCCTCGCTTGACATAGGCAAGGTAGCCCTCGCCTAGGCCGGATCTGCGAGGAATGCCCTCGTTTGTGTTAGGCAAGGGTTGCCCTTGCTAGATCTAGCGAGGGCTATCCTCGCCCCACCCAAGGGAGGGCCGCCCTTGCCCAACCCTCAGGTGAGGGCCCACCTCACTTGACAATGGTGAGGGCGGCCCTCACTTGAGCCAGCTTCCCTCTACCGACGGTGGAGGGAAGAGAGGAGAAGAAAAACAGAAAATGAAAAAAAAAAATTAAAAGATGAAAATGCCCTTCAGCCATAGAGTTAGGGTAAATATGCCACAATTAGTAAAGTTTGGGATTTTTTGTGTTACAAAAAAAAAAAAGTTCGACATAAATTTGTCATATTGGATAAAGTTTGAGGTTTTTGATGGCCCTTTTCCAAAAGGTTTAAATTACATCCTATAATAGAGTGAGCAGGAGAAGAAAGATGAATCACAAACTTGCCCTCACCAGATCGACTCTAGAAGTATGCAACTTCCATTTCGATGGATGTAGGATGTAAGGAGGCTTCTCCACCTTCTCTTCTGTGGCTTGCTATTAGCTCAAAGTCCCACGGAGGGCGCTCTCTGCTTGGAGGATATTATTCGTTTTACCAACCACAATTTGAACTGGATTGTCGAGTTAAGATTATGACGGGTGTCGGGATGTTCTATGCCTACGACATTGCAGACACTGTGACATTGCCATGTCTGCAATGTCAAGTTAAGGTTCTGCCGGATTGCCAAGTTACGAACTGATGGAAACGAATTCCTAATTGCATAAGTCAAACTATTGAGAAAAACAAAAACCACATACGAGAAACGTGCCCAAGAAAATTTGAATTATCAATGGAAAAGCACATCACCAAAGGGACATAGCTTGTTTTTCACGTATTAAATACACCCTTATTGTAGCATCGTGAGAGAGAATACTCCCTTCTAGTTTGTTGAGTGAGAGCAATTTCTTTCATGAGTAAGAGAAAGATCTTTCTACGTTCTTTCTCACTTTTTAAGAACACAGATTTCACTTAAGAAGAAAATGTTATTTCCCTTTAAGAAGTAACTTACAACAGCTGCCTTATGACAATTATTTATTTTCCTTTAGTTACAAGCCCATTTTAATTACGGGTTTGGTTTACTCAAAATGGGCAGCCCAACAACTATAAAACCCATAATCTTTCATTCATCCATGGTGGGCTAAATATAACTTTTTCTTTTCTCTACAATATTCATACTAACAAATAATCCGCATGACCAGCATACTTTAAGAATTTATTGTCATACATATATTAAGAATATAAAACAACTCAAATATGGTGTTTCAATATTGAATAGATTCAGTATACAGTACTCTAAATCGATCATTCATATTTATATCTCTCTTAATCTCTTTTAATTGTGATATATTGTATTCATAATTATGATAATTCCAAACTAATCATAATTGGTCGCCCAATGGATACAAAACTAGAATGTAATATCAAAATAAATCGATCTTCCTCTTTTCTTAAATTCTCAATTTCAATTCAATTTGCTTTTCTAAAAATATCCCATTATCAAATCAATTTATGGTCATTAGCCACATTCTAAGATAGCAAATAATAAATAAGAATTTTAAGAATAAATTACATAGTCGTGAAGATACTATATTAACTACTTTTCCCTATAAATCATATAATTGAGTTCGAAATTTGATTATGCTCAATTAAAAACCATCTCTTTTTTTTGAAAGACAGCTATTTACGCACCCTTCCACTTGAGTATATTTCCTCAAAAGCAAGTCTAAGTGTCCATGCATTTATGTCAATAAATCAAACACTTAAAATCTGAGTGTACCAGAAAGATATAGTTAACCAAGCTATTACATATCTCTCTTTGCAAGAAAAGAATCCTTGCTGGCATTTTATTGTCTAATTTAATTTATTTATTTTTGGTTGGTATTGTCCAACCAATTTAAGTTGATAACAAAGGATCTCCCTATTTTTTAAGTTGATTATTTGTTGGGCTAAGCCCAACGCCAAAGTCAATTTTCTTTTTGTAAAATGCGAAAGTTGCTTGGACCACATGTCCTAACTTTGGGCGTACTAATGTGGGCCCTATATGATTAAGAAATTCAGGAAAGCCACAATACTTAGCTTATATTATAGATAAAAGTTCGGACGAGTCCCACATCGATCATGAACACGCATGCAACTCAGTTTATATACTCAGACGAGTCAAGAGAGGTCGTCTCTTCGGAGACATCTGATAAAATTGGAACGATACAGAGAAGATTAGCATGGCCCCTGCGCAAGGATGACACGCACAAATCGAGAAATGGTCCAAATTTTTTTATACTTTTTCAGTGTATTTTTTTATTTTATTTATTTGGAATTATGCTGAATTTTATAAGATTTACCTATTTGCCATCCCTTTCACCTCATGCTATGTACTCGTTTCTTAATTTTTTTATGAGATATATTTGGAGTTATCCCAAATTTTCTTAAGTGTATCTCTTTGTCTATCTTTTCACCTCATACTATGTACTCATTGCCATCCCTTTCACTTTTCTAATCAATTCTCTAAATTATTCTTTGCTTCATCAAATATCAAATATTATTCATACTTTAAGAGTTCATTGTCATACATCTATTAAGAATATAAAACAGCTCAAATATGATGTTTCAATATTGAATAAATTTAGTATATAGTACCCTAAATCGATCATTCATATTATATCTTTCTTAATCTCTTTTAATTGTGATATATTTATACATAATTATGATAATTCCAAACTAATCATATTTGGTCAGCCAATGAATACAAAACTAGAATGTAATATCAAAATAAATCAATCTTCCTCTTCTTTTAAAATTCTCAATTTTAGTTTAATTTGCTTTTTTAGAAATATCCCATTAGATTAAATCAATTCATGATCAGTGTCCATATTCTAAGATAACAAATAATAAATAGGAATTTTGAGAATAAGCAAGAGTCGTAAGGATACTTAATTGAGTACTTTGCCCTATAAATCATATAATTTGGTTCGAAGATTTGATTATGCTCAATTAAAAACCATATCGTTTTCTTGAAAGATAGCTATTTATGCACCCTTCCAGTTGAGTATATTTCCTCAAAAGCAAGTCTTGAGTGTCCATGCATTTATGTCAATAAATCAAACACATAAAATCCAAGCGTACCAGAAGATTACATATCTCTCTTTGCAAGCACAGAATCCTTGCTGGCATTTTATTGTCCAATTTACTTTTTTATTTTTTTTTTATTTTTGGTTGGTATTGTCCAGCCAATTTAAGTTGATAGCTAAGGATCTCCCTATTTTTTAAGTTGATTATTTGTTGGGCTTAGCCCAACGCCAAAGTCAAATCTTTTTTCACATGCGAAAGCTGCTTGGACCACATATCCTAACTTTGGGCGTATTAATGTGGGCCCTATATGAATAAGAAACTCAGGAAAGCCACAATACTTAGCTTATATTACATATAGAAGCTAGGACGAGTCCCACATCGATCATGAACATGCATGGAGCTCGGTTTATATTCCCAAACGAGTGAAGAGAAGTTGTCTCTTAGGAGACATCCGATAAAATTGGAACGATACAGAGAAGATTAGCATGGCCCCTGCGCAAGGATGACACGCACAAATCGAGAAATGGTCCAAATTTTTTTTATACTTTCTTAGTGTATTTTTTTTTTAATTTTATATATTTGGAATTATCATGAATTTTATAAAATTTACCTATTTGCCATCCATTTCACCTCATGCTATATACTTGTTTCTTTATATTCTTTTTATTAGATATATTTGGAGTTATCCCAAATTTTCTAAAATGTATCCCTTTGTCAACCCTTTCACCTCATACTATGTACTCATTGCCATCCCTTTCACTTTTCTAATCAATTCTATATATTATTCTTTGCCTCAACAAATATCAAATATTATTCAATATCACAGAATTAAATTTCATTGTCATTGTTTTTTTTTTTTTTTTTTTGCGTATTCATTATTCCCTTCTTTCATTGTAATAGATACCACCAAAAAAAATAAAAATTAGTAAGATATTATCATGGTTCAATTCTTTAATAGGTTTACTTTTTATTGGTCCAAATATTTAAGGAGGTTTTAACATATGACTTGTTTAACGAAGGAGAGACGAGGGGTTGGAGTCGACGCATAGCTCTTCCTTTCAATTTCAAGTAATGATCAACAAGTTCTTCCATTGCAGGCTCCGACTCCGAACCCCATTGGCGAAGACTCCACAATTTTACCATAAGGTTTTCCATCTGATGTTCTCGGTGTCTGAAACACAGCAGAGACGAAGTTTCTGAACTTTGGCTGGAGAGCTTTCGGATCCACTCCGATGGGAGAAGAGATGGAAATTTTTAGTGCACTCAACCCACCAACTCTCATACAATACCTTCTAGCGAGTCTCTCCTCCAAACAAATTGACTGAGCAACTCATAATCCATTCATTTCCATTTATTCCATATAACTAAAGAGCTCATCATGCGCCTACTCTGCAGACCGTGCTTACTTTCAAGAGCTTATTGTCCAGTCTAAGGGTCAATTACTAGATTCTTGCGTTCTGTTCTCATCCGTCATATGTGATGTGGATTCCAGTAATGCGACATCCGTCCTCGTAAGAGAGGAGGATTTGTAGGCTAAAGTCTGGATAATTACTCGTCCTCTGGCTAGTCCGTAGCAACTTGGCCTGATCCATTCAATTCCAAGTCCCACCGGCCACGTCTGAGTTGAGTCTTGCATGCTTTCTGATCGCACAGACAATTCTGCCATAGAAAAAGAGAAGAAAAAGAGTAGAGAAGCTTCGCTTGGCTTTGGTTGAGAGTGTTGGCTCCAAACAAGTCCAAGTAGGGCCACTTCATAAACCCAGAGAGCAAGTAATTTTCTTTAGCCTTGTTTAAGAAGGCAAACTACTGTAAGCTCGAGTTGACAGCGGATTTCAACTGCTTCTTCCAGGTCCATTGCGCGTATTTAACTTCGTTGTTAGGACCCACCTGGTTGAAAAATTCGAAAGCTTGCGGATTAAACTTCCAGTTTCTTCATGAAGAAGACTCCAGAATTTCATGCACGGAAGCAGAATAAGGCCACGATAGGAAGTTGCTCGAGTGTTTCCTCGGTGAAGAGGATTCTAGGATCTTTTTGTCAATGCGTACGAGCATTGATGTCAATGCATTCGAGTTTTTAAATACCTATCCGTGGTCCCTGTAACCAATATTTTAACTTTTCCAACATGTCGGTGAATGGATTTTTCAAGTATGCTGAGCCAATCGACTTAGATAGAACAGTCAAGTGTCGAGCTGGACTAATACATGTAACATAGTCCGGCATGGGTCACCACAAAAGGCCTGCAACCGACAAAAGAAAAAAGAAAAAAGCAAATCGATAGTGCGATCGGCTGAAATTTCATTATAGAATATGCAAGGATAACAGTGGCGATTCTTCAGGTTCCAAGGCTCAGCAATGCTCATTACCCTATATACCAAACGTATAGTGATCAAGAGATTAATTAGGAATTAGTGAATGGTCAGTTAGGCTTTCACGAATTGATTAAACCATCAGTATAGGCCGCAAGCCACTACAGGCGTCGTAGCACCAAAGAGAAGAGTTGCGGGTCAAGTACAAGAGCAGGCATTCTCTCAGTTCGAGCTTCAACTACATGCAATGCCATAAAAATTTCAATATCACCTTATTCAGATCCATGTAATGAGAATTTCGGATTTTTATTGCGTTTGTTGACGATTTGACACTTGTTTCTGAAAGTTTACTGAAATTTCCAGAATTTGTCGAAGGTTCATTCATAAATTTCTTTTCCCCTTAAAATATTGCTAGATATGCCGTCTCATTTTTTTAATGATTAATGTTCAGAAAACCGTTTAAAATAAATTTTACAATTAAAAAGAGTTGTTTTTCTCGTAACAAGTACAATAAATTCTTTAAAGAGTGGATTATTTCATATTAAATATACTTAGTTAAGTGGAGGGACTGCCGTTTATAAAATTCTTTTTTTTTTTTTTAAATTCATCGAAAGTGAAGCAATAATGAAATCACGGCAATTGACTGAAGTGGGGGCGAGTCGGAATTCAATTTGGGCCCCCAGACTTCCACTCCGACTCGCTCATCATTAGCTTTTTCATTTAAAATTTGTTACTTCGATCGATTCTCAAATGATTCGTTAAAAAGATGAGAAAAAATTGTCACTGGGCGAAGTCTATTTTCGCGATGCAAATTAACAACGTCGCAATATCTCATGCAGCTTTATTTTAACAATTTCTTTTAGCACCAAGAAATCGCGGGCATACTTTCGAATGTCGTCGCCGTGTTTTAGCTCACGTAACACCTCCAAACATTATATCCCAGATTCTCAAGAAAGAATTGCCAGACACTTTTGTTGGACCTTGTCATACTTGATTTGCCACCATAGCTTTGCATCGATCTAGATACATTGAAGCCATCGCTTCCTTTTTCTACTCTTGAGTTCGAATGCATGGCTCCAAAGCATTGCTCCATGTAAAACCGAACGTTCTCAAGCTACTCGGCATCCTGGACACTAGAATATGTCCTTGGTTTTGGCATCTATGAATCACGCAAGTACAGCCGATTGGGCAATCAGCTGCGCTATCCCGTACATAATCTCTCAGATGTAATCTTCGAGGTTGTCCATTTGATCACTCATAGCATAATGCGATCACTTGATGAACTTGGTCCACTCTTCGAGTCTTGTGAATGATGCCCCCTAGTCACCTAGGGCATTCACCTGAGTCTCTAAATCTTTAATCCATTTTCGATCTTCCATCATTTGGCTATCGACCATGATTGTGAAGTCTTTTATTCTAACTTTGGCTGTGAGTAGCACACTAGCCAACTCAAGCGCGTAATGCTTCAATTCTGAGGCGTACATGCAATTCAAGAAAGAAACAATGAAAGTGGGTAGTGAGAAAATGTTTTGCCCAGTTGTACAATCCAAGGTGGAAGCAACTTACATCGGGGGACCATCCTGATAGGAGAGTTTGATTTGAAATGTCCAAAATAAAAGCAATTGCGATAGCACCATCTAGAAAAAACCAAAAAAAGGAAAGAAAGAGAATAGGAAATGTCTAAAATACCCCTACACTATGTTAACACACGTTGACCAACCAACGATGGATAATGCGCTATGGGCAAGACACCTACACTCTATCCCGTGGAAAGGGTGCGTTGTAGAATATTCGAGTAAATAGATATGTACCGAGCCGTTTATGACTTTGTTTTTAGTTTTTTGTTTTTTTTTTTTTTTTTATTATAGATCATTCATGTTTAAATGTGTAGAAGGAACAATATTTATACTAAGTAATTCACTTCTTGTTATGTCTTAGTAGTATGGCACTATTAAACATAAACATTTTCTTTATTATGAATAGACTTGTGTTTTTGTGATGAACTTATTGATAATCTAGAATTTCAGCTATTTTACTTATAGAAAACTCCTTTAAGAAAAAGTAGGGGGCTCGAGATGTCACAAATCAACGTGTTTTGGGATGGTTTCAAAAAATAAAGAAGATAATTGAGTGTCGGTCCGGTTCTTGATTTCAAGGAAAAATCAGATTAGACCAACCAATTACATATATTTTTTTAATTTCTTTAAAAATGTTAAATATTATCTTTATCCGATTCTAAGTAGTGAGAAGAAACTGAGAAGAAAAAGTGGTGGTTAAAAAAAGTGACGGATCCTATGAGACCAGAACCGGACCGATCACCCCTACTTCATTGTTTGTAAAAGACAACAATTTCCAGCTATTACTAAGAAAAATCAGCGTCCCGAAAGCATTCCAGCGAAGTAGCATTTAATGTCTCTTTGTCTAAACGAGACAAAATTTGGTGAACCTTCATAAACGGGCAATGATGTCAGTACTCCTCAGAAGGGACTGCCTTTGTCTCCAGGATTTCTTCAGAAAGGCTTTTGTCAGTCAAGGCTTTCTAGAAGGCTAGAAGGCTTTTCGGAGAATGTACAATTGTGTCTGCAAGATCATTGAAAAGCATCAAATTAAAACTTTCCTCCTTTGACATAAGCGTAAGTAAAATCAATTTCTTGCTCAACAAGGACTTTGATGCATTCCATCGAGGCTATGCTTGTTTCGCGAAAAATAATTTAAAACATCTCAAATTAAATGGAGTCTTTAAGTGTCTTTAGTTCGAGCAATAAGGTGGAAAACTTCTCAAAAAGATTAATTGCTAGTGTTGTGCAATTGATAGCAGGTGGACCAACTGGCCAAAGGAAGGGTGGGTGGACCGACATGCCAGCAGAATAGGCACATTAAAAAGGTGGCACAATAAAAAGATGATCAAAATCAATGAGAAAAGAAATGCTATTTTGCCATGATGAAGGAGGGGGTTGTTGGGCTCGTGCCTAGCAGACAAGGACTCTTTAATACAGCACTCCCATGTGTTGTCTTTGCTTTGGACATTAGTGAGTAGTTACTAGGCACGCGCTCTGCATGGGCATGCTCGTTTTCATAGTGACAAATACTTTTTATAGCATATCTAAATCAATATTAATGTTTGTGGTGCAGGTAATATTAGCTGTAAATTGGCGATAAGCACAAAAATGCAAATGTTGTGGAAAAAAATGAGAATTCTACCACTTGTTTGGTTCAAAGATTTGGAATCTTCATTTAGGGCTTCTAAAAATTTGGCCGAAATCTGAAATCTGTTTGGTTCGTGTTTTTACACGGCTTTGGCGAATGCGGTGCGTCTCCAAGTGACTTCAGAGAACTTTTAGCTGTCATTTCTTGAGGTCGCTGTGAGGGATTGCATATTCGGAATCAACTTCCGGTATTATTCATCTCTCCGATGGAGAAGCCCCGTCTAGCCATGAATAAAAATAAATATAAAAATAAATATGTTTATATTTTTATATAAAAATATATATTTTATATTTTATATAAATATATAAACATATCTATTTTTTTTTATATTTTATGCTTATAAATATTTTATATAGATATAAACATATCCATTTTTATATAAATATATTTTATGTTTAATAAATAAATATATATTTATAAATATAAACATATCTATTTTTTATATATATTTTATGTTTATATTTTTATATTTTTTATATAAAAATATGTTTATTAAAAAACATAAACATATTTTTAATTCAGGGTTCGGCGCCGAATTCGGCTGTCCGGTATAAATATATAAACATATATTTTATGTTTATTTTTATATAAAAAATATAAACATATCTATTTTTTTATATTTTATGTTTAATAAATATATATTTATAAAAAATATAATATATATTTATACAAACATATCTATTTTTTATATATATTTTATGTTTAATAAATATATTTTATGTTTATATGTTTATATTTTTTATATAAAAATATGTTTATATAAAAAATATAAACATATTTTTGCTTTTTTAATTTAATAAAAGTTAATTACAAATGTAAATTTTACCAAACGGTATTTTGGCCAAAGTTGTTTCTCAACGTAAATTTTACTAAATGACATTTGCATTTCTAAAAACCCCTTTACCCAAAGGTATTTGCATTTCTCGCAAACGTTCCCCAAAAGCAACCAAACGAGCCCTCTATCTATCAAGGATAAGTTGGTTACAAAGTATTTGAATTGTGGGATAGTAACCAAGATAGAAGAGAGACAACAATGGTGAATGCAGAAATTGAAGACTAAAACCAGCAGATGCATTATATCATTATACTATGTTGCATAGATAATTATTTTATTTACTTAGTCAGGTATGGTTTTATTATTATCAACCAATATAGGATGACCTTAATATTTATATTGTTGACATGTGACTTATTTCCATTTCTACGATGAATTTAAATCACAGGGATAATGCCACTCTTATGATTTATATTCAGAATAACATGTGTTGTTTATAAATATATGTTGAGATATTCTAACTTTATGACTTTTTTTTTCTCAAATTGTTAATCAAAAGAGAAATGTATTAAACTCAAACTGCCAATTTTATTAGCTTAAGCTTTGTTAATTTATAATGAATGGGGCGATTTCACTATCATGAGTTTTATTAAACCATATATGTCAAGGTATTTTTCCCTAAATTTATCATTATCAATTAATTTCAATAAAAAAGAGAGAAAAGTTGGTCAATGACGATCAATAAGTTAAATAAAATTGCTGTCGTAGGCCGTTATATTATATGATTTTACTCAATGGTACTTTCATGATTTATATCCATAGTAATCTATGTCATTTTTTAATACATACTTAGATAAATTATATTTTTACGTTTTTCCAATATTCTAGTTGAAAGAGAACTAATTTAAAATCAAATCAATAACTTTACTATCTCGAGCTTCATTAACCTATTCACTTTACGTAATTTTCACTTCCCATTTTATTTGATCTATATAAGATAACTCATGAAGCATTTACATTCATGAGCAACAATAAATGCAAATGCTGAATTCGCAAAACTTGAGAAAACGGGTGAATTTGGATGAACATTGCTGCCTCCTGCCAATTATCACTATGCAGACTAAAATTTATGTAGGTGGAAAACGGAGTGAAAATATCTAAATAATATATGAAAGTCATGATGCTCATATTATCTACACTTTTGGTATCTAGATCCAAGTTGAATGATGTTGAATGCATTGATTCTCAACGTCATGTCTTCTCAGAAGTATGCTTGATTTCCAAGTCAGAAAAAGCACAAATCGATGAAATTATGGTAGAAAATCAGCCACGCATTTAAGCTAAGAGCATGTACAAAATAATACTATAGACACATGTTAGAGCTACGCACATATCTTTAAACATTATTCAAAAAGAAAAAGATAAGACGTTAAAAGAAAAAGAAGAGCAAATGAAGGCCTACTAACCTATGTGAAAATCATATCAAAATAGGAGGAGGACCACGATGATGACAACCACGTGATTATCATAGTATGACACAAAAATGCTAAGTTTAGATTGATTTTAGGAACCTTCATTTTTCTCCACTACTTTGTTTAATTCAAGTATTTTTAGCTAAGCTAAACGCATAATCTTCTAACTAGGAAAAAAAAAACACTCAAGATCATGTGTATTGAACTCTGTATTTTAGATAATATAATTTTCATTTCATCCCACATTTGACGATGTTTAAATCTTTGATTTCTCAATTATTCGAAAATAACATATACAAACAACACCCGTAAATAAAAATTTTAGTGTCTTCCCAATTTAATTTGGTAATGAATATCATGGCAATTACCTTCGAAGATTCTAAGGATCAACGAGCGGCGAAGGCAGATGATCATGCTCATAAAAAAAAATCTCTCAAACCATAAATGGCTAACTCTAGAATTCCTTCCTTTCTCATCCTTCCATTCCGTTCTTCTCCTCGATCCTCGAATCAACCCCCAACCCAGATCGATGCTCCTTCGAATTCCGCCGATCGCATGCGCCGAATCCTTTCGTGGGGTGGCCGGCGATTGACCGAAGTGGTGGGTGGGGGCCCGAGTCGAGGAATTCAATCTGGGCCCCAGGACGTTCCCTCCATTCCGATTCGCACTCATTCCACATCATGACTTTCCCGTTTAAAAAATCGTTACTTTCGATCCATTCTTTAATGGCTTGGTGAAAAAGAACGAATTTTTATATTCAACCGGGGCGATGATGCCTGGAGAAGTCTCCCCGTTCACACGCTCTGAATTCCGAGCGTTGGATTTGGTTTTTTAATGCGCACACCCTGTCCTTTGACTTCTCTGCCAGTTGAGCGTGTGCGTGACTGCGGGAGCAGGGGACTCTGTTCACACGCGGGTAAAGAGTCTCGGGATGTTACTGAAAGTCTGGAGAGAGAAAAGGGTAGTGAAGAGCTTGAAGAGAGAGAGAGAGAGAGAGAAAAGGAGGGAGGGAGGGCTTTGGATTCTTGGGTCGACAGAGGGGAAAACAACCCACCTTTCTTGGGTTTTCTCCCCCTGATGAACTGTAGAGATGAGCTGGGGATTTGATTTCTTGTGGGCTCAGTCAATGCTTTCTGGCTATCGAAAGGTGTCTTTTTTGGTTAGGCCTGTCTTGATCTTTTGCATGATTATTTCTTTCCTGTATGATACTGTGATGGGTCTTGTCGATTCTTGAATCTTTGTCTCTCAACCTTGACAGAACTTTACTGGGTTGTGGTTAAGCCTTATCTTAGTTCGTGGGGCTGTGGGTTCTGGGTTTTGGTTCATTCTCCTTGTTGTCATGCTCTTTTGATGATTGAAGTTGAATAATTGGACGACTTCAGGGGGAATTGGTGAAGTGCTGTTTGGGAAGTGCTGTTTGGGATTGCCATTAGTCGTAATCTTTTATGAAGCTTTCTTTGGATTTTAGCAAGTGTGTATGTTTGATGATCATGGAAGTTATGTGTCTACAGATTCTCGATTGTTGTAGGAGAGGCAGGTTTTCCGGGTAGATAATGTCATTGAGTTTTATATTGGTTGGGTTCTTGTATTGAGCTCTATCAGATCGTCGATGTAGTTCGTGCTACATTTGTGAGGGGGGCTTGTGATGAGAATTGGGATATGATGAATATAGAAGCTTGCTTCTTCCTTTGCTTCCGATTGATATGAATGGATCTTATGATGTTTGGATGTTGATCTTCTCTGTTTTGTTCATGTTGCTTCTTTTAGTGGCACCTCAAGTGCGATGAAACATAATGACATCTAGGAATTGGATGAAAAGGCGGAGATTCGGCATTCGAGGGAGGTTAAAGAAGATGTTGAAATGCATCTTTTCGGGAGAGCAGGTACGGGTGGATGAAATGATAGACTCTTCAGAGTCCTTGGCCACTCGAGATTACTCAGCCAGTGGGTATTCATCTCGAGCTGGTGAGCCAGAGCCAAAGGTGGATAAGAGCAATATTGAAGAAGCGGAGTCATCTCTCCGGGAAAGCGGTTATCTAAACTATGAAGTCAGTTTCTTTTCTTAAGTTATTTTATTTTTCTTGTTTTTTGTGATAACAACTTCTAAAAATGAACTTCCAATGTCTACTAGTAAGCTCTAATCAATTCCGTTTTTGGTGCTAAATTGCAGAAAATTGCGCTTTCTTTTTATAGTTAGTTGAGTCGCTTCTTTGTTTTGGTATTTCATCCAGATAGTGATATTGGGGCCCTTAAGCATCTCATGATATGTACAGACAAGTCTCTCATTGTTGTGAGAGTGCCAGGGTGATAGGCCCCTTTATGGTCATAAACTGACTTGCCTTTTTTTAAATGTGGAGGACTCTTGGATAATGCTATGAGGCATCATGGGAATTAGGATTGCACGGATGACTGCTGAAAATTCTATGACTGTATCTAAGAATGGCTGAACTGAGAAAATTTGATCATGGCTTTAGATGTCCAGAAGAAGTTTGGTTCTGTCAGAGAACTATGCCTTATGTTTTCGCAATATGTGGATCAGAATCTGATGTTGTCTGGGCAGAGCCATGTCATACTATTGCTGCTTCTAACACATACTGGCATAATACATCCCTTGGAGATATGGCTTTGAATTTCCTTCACTGGGTTTGATGTTATACATGACCATGTAGAAGGACCTAAGCCTGTTTCATCTAGATTCTTTTAACTTGCTATAAGAATTTTCTTTTGTAAATATATCATTGGGTCTCTTACGTAGGAGTGAATCATCAGTTCTGTCCTGATCCACATTTTTTTTCCACTTGAACACAAACAAATGAAATGTCAGGATTTCTTCACCAAGTCAGACAATGGATTTAGTTTAGGCTCGTGGTCTTAATACTGCCTGATCCCGTGGTCATTCATGATCTATTAAAAGTTAACAGTTCTTGTAAATTTTAGGAAGCAAGAGCATTATTGGGAAGGCTTGAGTATCAGAAAGGTAATATAGAAGCTGCACTTCACGTGTTTGAAGGAATCGATATAGCTGCTGTTACTCCCAAAATGAGGGTCTCCATTTCTAGAAGAGGCGATTATAATAGACGTCACTCACAAAGTGATGCTGCACCAACCATGTCCATGCATGCTGTTAGCTTGCTCTTTGAAGCTGTTTTTCTCAAAGCAAAATCCTTGGAGCATCTTGGAAGGTTTGATGGTAATTTATTTCCTAAACAACATATGTTTCACTATTTTTACAGCCAACATCTGCACCTATAATTTGATGTTTTCCCTAAGGTCACACTATGGAGCTTGGATAAATTCATTAGATCTTTTTTATGACCCAAAAATATATGATAAATATTTTTTATGCGTATTATCATTAGACAGCGCTAAACCTTTTTCTTTTTGTATTCTTTAGACAATTTTACAAGGGATTGACTTATTTTGCAGAAGCTGCTCAATCATGCAAAATTATTCTAGACACTGTTGAATCTGCACTTCCAGATGGCTTGCCTGAAAGCTTCAAGACCGATTGTAAAATACAAGAAACTCTCAATAAGGTTGTTGAATTACTTCCAGAATTATTGAAACTTGCTGGAGATTTCCAAGAGGCTATATTGTCATACCGCCGCGCCCTGCTTTATCACTGGAACCTTGAGGTAGAAACTGCGTCAAAGATACAGAAGGAATTTGCAATTTTTCTTCTCTATAGCGGTGTCGAGGCAAGTCCTCCAAACCTGCGTTCACAGATCGATAGTTCTTTTGTGCCAAGAAACAACATAGAAGAGGCAGTGCTTCTGTTGCTAATCTTACTTAGAAAATGTGCACTTGGAATGATAAAATGGGATCCATCTATCATGGATCACCTTTCTTTTGCCCTATCTGTCTCTGGTGGATTGAAGGCCCTTGCTCATCAGGTTGAAGAGTTGCTCCCGGGAACTCTTGAAAGAAATGACAGGTACTGCATTTTGTCTCTTTGTTACCACGGGGAAGGGGAGGACATGGTTGCATTGAATTTGCTGAGGAACTTGTTTAGAAACAGAGAGCATCCAGATTGTGTACTGGAATTAATGCTTGCTTCAAAAATTTGTGCAAAAAATGAAGTTTGTATTGAAGAAGGCATAGGTTACGCTTGCAAAGCACTTAAGGAATCACAAAGGAGGTGCAGCCAGAAGGCCAGCATCTCAAATTGCTTGCTTGGGACTTTGTTGTCCGCTAAGTCGAGATCAGTGTCTTCTGATAGCGAAAGAACTTTGGAGCAATCGAAAGCTCTTGCAGCTCTTGAAGCTTCTGAGAGAATGATGAAAGATAGAGACCCCTTTGTTGTGCATCAGCTATGTCTTGAAAATGCTGAGCAGAGGAAGTTGGACATAGCACTTTATCATGCAAAACAACTGCTGAAACTGGAGGCGGGGGCTAATGTAAAAGGATATATCCTCTTGGCTCGAATTTTGTCAGCTCAAAAACGGTTTGTTGATGCCGAGACTGTTATTAATGCTGCTCTGGATCAGACTGGGAAGTGGGATCAAGGAGAATTACTGAGAACTAAAGCAAAACTTCAGGTTGCACAAGACCAGCTAAATAACGCCATTGAGACATATAGTCAGCTTCTGGCCGTTCTTCAAGTGCAGACTAAATCTGCAAGAGTTGGAAATAAGAATCGCAAGGTATTGTTTTGATCCGCTTACACATGATATATTTCCCAAGACCTTTCTAGGGAGGAAATTGATAACCTGGTGATTTAGATCTTCTGAAATGTGCTGAGATGGGAATAATCCTTTTTGCTCTGTTTAGTTCTTGTAAATCTCTTTTGGCGTGAAGTTAATCTCTTCCCTTTTACTGATTAGAATAGTATAAAGAGAACAGTATGTCTATGTTCTTTATTAAGATTGGATCATTGGGTGATTAATCTATCCGGAATGGTGTTTAATAATATCTACTTTTCATGTTTTGCAACTGGCAGAGTAGAGGGCAGCATTACAAGAGTTTGGAATTGGATACGTGGAACAATCTAGCTAATGTGTACACCAGTTTGTCACAGTGGCGTGATGCTGAGGTATGTCTTTCAAAGTCAGAAGCTATCAGCCCCTTCTCTGCTTCCAGATATCACTCTAACGGTATGTCAAGTTCATCTCTCTCTCTCTCTCTCTCTCTCTCTAGATGGTGATTCTTCTCTTGCTTTCTGGAAAAATCCATATATCACCAAGCTAACTGAGTTTATGAACTTAGCTTTTGCACATATAGCTAATTGTTCTAAAAATGATGATTCCAAGAATGAAAGTGGAAACATCTTTCACTAAAATGTGTCCATGGGTCATTAGTTAGAGAATAATTTCCACTTGACAAAAAGATCGTAGTTTTCGTTTTTCTTCTGTTCCGATTTACATAACAATTTGTTCCTGTCATCAATCGTATTCTCACTTGAAAAAAATAACACTGTAATTTTTAATAACCATTGCCTTCTGCAATAGTTGTTTGCATGGACTTCACGTGGAAATTTTCACCGTCTAGGCATCATCAGGGCATCTTCTAAAAGTGGCTTGTTTTTGCCAACTTTATGTTCCATGCAAGGGCATTTCAAATTTTTCTGCCAAAAGGAAAACAAAATTCCATAGCAGCTCCTTAAGTTCTTCACTGTACTTAAAACAGTTAAACTTGCTTCCATCTGGTCCGATAAAAAAAGAGCATACTGAAGTTTCAATTCCTGATCAATGGCTCCTCTCAGTCTTCATGGATGTTTGTATTGTAATTCTTTATAGCATTTTCACCGAAAATCAAGTTCTGGCTGTTATCGTGCACCGAGTGTTATTGATTTGATTCTGGCAGGTTTACTATACCAAGCAAAAGGTCTCCACCAAGATGCCCTGAAATCATTTAAGGAAGCACTAAACATCGAGCCCAATCATGTGCCAAGCTTGATTTCCACTGCTTGCGTCCTTAGACAGCTTGGAAGTGGAGCATTGCCAGTCATCCGGAGTCTCCTCACCGATGCACTTCGACTCGACAGAACAAACCCATCGGCTTGGTTCAATCTTGGGCAGGTCTATAAATCTGACCCAGCAGCATCAGCACTTGAGGTGGCCGAGTGCTTCGAGGCTGCTGCTCTTCTGCAGGAGACTGCTCCGGTTGAGCCATTTAGATAAATAACCTCTCTGTAGAGATGTAAATGGTTGAGAATCAATTGTAGATTCTACTCATTCCTTATACACGAAGTCACATTAAGATAAATGTAAAGTAGATGGGTATAGAGTAAAAGCTTTGGGAATTTTTTTTGGAATATCATTTTGCTTTCTACGGCAGAGTAGTTAATTGAAGCTGAAATTGACAGTGGTTTGTGGGACATTCACAGTTTTTTGTTGGTTGATATTGTAATTTTGGGATTCAGCAGTTTGAAAGTTTAAATGTCAAGATTGCAGATGAGATGCTTATCAATAATAATGATTTAATCAGGGTGCACGCGCGGGACTTGTCAAGCATACTTATGGAAGAATCCAATTTTCAAGCGATGATTATGCACGCTATGAGGAAACATTAGTGTATGGAAAACTGCAAATTTACTTAGGTAGCTTTTAAACCAGTGTTAGGTGGTTCTTCTTAATAAAATCTTTCAACAAAATAAGAGAATGAAACTGTCTCTTTCTTACGGAATATGTAGCAACCGTAAAAGATGGGCTTTCACCCACCTCACTTTCTTGCATATTTTCGTAGATTGAACTGAGTTATAAGGTTAATAACTTTCGCTAGAAGATGATCTAGAAATTGGTTGAAACCTGGCATTGCATTGACTAGGAAAGCAGATTGAATCTCTCAGATTCTGCAGTAATCTGAGGATGAACTCCTCTTCATAGTAAGACAGACTTCACATGGTCTTTAGTAGACATTCGACAAAGCTACAATGTGCAAAAGACTTGTAATAGAACTATAATTTAACTACTTTCTTCAAATGTCCAGCATCAAAACTGAGCACAACGAGCAGTGTGCTGAAGCTACCATTAGAATGTAGTGATCATGTAAAAGCAGGTGCGTAGGTAAAAACATGTCAAGATTCAAGCAGCCCACAAGGTAAATATAAAAGTGCAAGAAGCTGAAATGAAAATTATGCTCATATGAAAAAATTCAACCAGACAGGGCTATAAAACTAAACTGAAATAAGTTAAAAGAAGTCATGCATTGGCTTGTTTTTAATAACAGTTAAAAGGTCAAATTGTCATTCTTTCCTTAAATCTATCCCTGCCTTCTTGGCAACAGCATCGAGTCCGTTTTTCTCAATGGTTTTCAACGCTTTTGTTGACAAACGCAGCTTAACGTAGCGCTTGCCAGCTTCCCACCAGATCCTCTTGTACTGCAGGTTTACAAACTGCAACTTCTTCGTCTTGTGGTTTGAGAAGGATACCTTGTTTGCCCTGTTTGCCTTTTTCCCCGTGAAGGGACATATTCTGCCTGAAAATGAATTAAAACTAATTCGATGAGACCCTTGCCAACTTATAAGATAAGTGTTAACAAAGCAGCTTATTTATTTTCATGCTAACGCTTAGGTGCCAATCTGAACCAAGCATAGCAGTGAAACTTTCAGCCAAGGGCAAAGAATTCCACATCGGACATAGGAACTAGCCAAGCAACCATATAGATATGATAGAAAATATATATAAATGCACAGACGTGCACATTATTTTAGATATTATGAGGAAGGCAACCCCCTTTATATCCCCAAGACATCAGTTATAAATGAATGTCCATTCAAAGAACCAACATATACAACTATTCTACTTGATAACCTGACCTACGTAAGTTCTACAAACAATGAGAAACACTTATTCATCTTACTACTGCATCTCGAGTGCAAAGCACCAAAGAGCGCCTGCATCATAGGACAGGAAACTTTAGGATAAGGTAAGACTAAAAATGACTTGTTCATCCTTACAATCATGCCAAAGCCACAACTTTCTCCAGAATTCCGCCAAAGTCCTTTGCATATATGTGGTAATGGCTTAGAAGATAAAAATGGAATTCCTCAAGAACGTGAGTTTGCACAATGTTTGAAATCAAATTACTTTCAGCTTCAAAGGTTTGTGCAAGTACACACTTATCTGAAAGGCATTAAAAGAGACCACCCAAATCTGAAGGCTTGGTAAGGGGATTGAATTCTTTTAACAAGACAGGAGCAAGTTGCGTTGTTAACAATGAAACCTACACAATATGAGAATTTCGCCCCAAGCAATCGTTTCCTCTTAAGTTCCAACTTTGAAACTAAAACGAAAACAAAAAACCAAGAAAAGCAAAGCGTTTTCCCACATATCAACAGGCGCTGTTAGGATGGAATGACCACCTGATTACCATTTAGCCCATCAATGTCGATCCCAAGACTGCAATGAGAAGTCAGAGAACATTTACAGACATCCAGATGCAGCATGTTAGAACTGCACAAGGTCCAAACTTGCCAGAGGCAAACAGAATTGAAGTATCTTTAAGCTCGGCTTACGAGAAGATTAGTTCTACTTCAAAAGTCTATTCTGTTCCTTAATCACTACGAATGGCAACGTAAGCGGCTCAAAGCAATCAAACACGATAAGAGCCAGAGAGCACTAACCGAAACAGCTTCCCAATACCCAAAAGACATAGAAAAGAGAACTCAACCCCGAAATTACCCCAACCATCGAACACGAACCAAGCCCATAACGAGCAAACGCAGCAAGAAAGCAAAGACAAGAACAAGAACCCAGAAAACTAGACGGAAAAAGGGAAATATGGGGCGTACGAGCAACGGGTTGTACGGTCGGCGCCGGAGCGGCTACAGGTGCGGCGAAGCGGCGGGAGTCGTCGAAGGAGACTCTGAGCCCGCTCAGCTGGGAAGCGAGGAATCCAATCTCGGGTGAAGCTCTGGCCCTCGGAGGCGCGAGGGCGGTCCGACTGAAGTGGGTATTGCGGAAATGGAGAGAGCAAGCGTTCCCCAACGACGCTCCCGGAAGCCACGGTCGCCATCGCCGCCGATGCACGTCGAGCGTCTTCTTCTTCTTCAAGAAGGGGGAGGAAGAGGGAGTTCGATCTGGATAACGTTGTAACGTTATCTTTTCCGAAGCTTTTCCTCTGCTTCGGTCGTGCTGTTTGTGGAGCTGGAGAAGGGCGAAGAAGAGTTAAAAACTGTTTGGGCCAAGAATTGGAAAACCAGAAGAATTTTGGGTTGAAATTTAAATAGGACCGAGGGGGCTCAATTGCAAAAATTTTTGGTATATTAGATAGAATTGTGATCCTTATTATCTTTCAATGCACTTGCCCATTCAACCTTCTAACATAATGTAAGGCAATGAAGTTTCCATACACCTTTTTGAATTTATTTCATATTATGCTAAGCTTTTTCTTTTCTATTCGTGGAATTTACCTACATGGCAACTTGTATATGTGAAGACTTGGGGGACTTCAAATGTTGGCAAATGGGGAAAATCGAGAATGGTGACGGAATGAATAAACAAACTGCTCTGCCTCTATTTAAAGGTTTAGGATTATATTATACAAATGAACTTAGGAAATTGATACTTATTATACATAATAATTGGGAGTTAAAAGCTGGAGTCCATGCCATGCAAGAGGATCTATCTCACAATTGGATCAATCCTTGTCTAAAGATGGCAATTCATGCAATGTCATTTGTATTTTATGAATCTAACTCGTTTGATTTTCTAAAATGACTAAAGGTAAATAAAACATCAATCCGAATAAAGAAAGACGAATAACATTGTAACAAGTATTGTCGACTTCGAGTCAAATTTAATTTGTATGGAATTTCTATCAT
The DNA here is from genome assembly GCA_017140255.1 of Eucalyptus paniculata subsp. matutina. Classification (NCBI taxonomy): domain Eukaryota; kingdom Viridiplantae; phylum Streptophyta; class Magnoliopsida; order Myrtales; family Myrtaceae; genus Eucalyptus; species Eucalyptus paniculata. Next base: position 31,538,823 of record CM029442.1, on the reverse strand, counting down.
GTCATTGTTATATATCATGCATGTGTAGATAATTATCATGACAAAATTCCAATTTGATAGTGTAAGTGATTTTATATTTTAGTTCATCCTTTAACATTTTTTGCAATTAAGTACTCAATAATAAAATAAGATATCATTGAAAAATAACATAAAATTGGAGGTGAGGTACGGATAACCGAATCTCCTTAAGGCGATTAGTTCCCGCCAAAGGTGCCCCACAGATTTACGAATTATGCCTCCCAAGATACAACATCTCAAACCTGTTTGGATTAGCACTATGCAAACAGGACTACGAACCGTTCAATTGAACCAAAGACACCCGAGATAAAATAGAAGAGTAGAAAAGTATATCAAAGCCTTTTTGGAATCGAGTTGGAAAAACCAAAACCATAAACCAAAAAACTTCTCATGAAGCTCTATGTTCCTATCTATATATAGAGATTTTTAGTTCATGTACTAAAGAGATACATGAATTAAATAGACGCGTGTATCCACGAGATTCATGAATAAAGAGATACGTGAATCCAAGAGATTCACGTATCCAAAGATACGTGAATTCAAGAGATTCATGAACTCAATAAATATATGAACTAAACGATACATGAATCTAGGAAATTCATGAATTCAATAGATACGTGAACATAAAAGTATAGGAAATTCATGAATCCAAAAGAAGATACGTGAACAGAAAAAATGTATCTTAATTTATTGGCTTCCGTTGATCCATTAACCATAATTATAACCATAATTACAACACTCAAGCATACTTAGTCTTTTATAATAAAGTGCTCCAATCATCTGCATTCGCGGAGAAGGGGAGATCACACACATAGTAGTATCGCCTTGATCGGTCATAGTCAAAACTTGTAGTATCATCATAAATGAAAGTTCATTGAGAGGAAGCACAAATTGTTCGGAATTCGACAATTTAATAACGAAGGTCAAAAGGAAAAGAATGAATCAGACGTTTGGTCACAATATAAAATCAGATGATTGCAGCGCATATAGGAATAATACACAAGCCACCAAGACCAAATAGAAACATCATACACAGTGGACCAAAGGGCTCAAGGGAAAGCATTGCTCTATACTTTAGGGCTTTGAGAAACCAGCAGAGCAGAAGGAGGAGGTAGATGGAAAACATAAGAAGTGAGTGTTGGAGAATGAAAGGACACCTACGACAAAATGGCCGACCAACCCCCATGAATTGCCATTGCACAATGGATTCAACAAAAAGGTTGGGGAATTAGTGATGACAGGCCTAGAAAAACTAAGTCCAAACCCGAAGAAGCCGAACTTGAGCCCAAGGGAAATGGTTCGGTATTCGAAGGATGGGAGCCTGGATGGTCGGCATTGTCTTCGATTACAGATGGACATTAAGCATGAAATTCCAAGATATCGACGAGACAAACCTCAAGGGTTTGAGGGAGCAAAGTGGTATTTTCAGAGGGTCAAGGCAAGACAAAAGGAAAGGTCTAAGTAACTGCATTCATTATAATTGCCACAGTAGCCTGCTCAGTCTCTTCTACTGATCGTGAGGGGCGCGTGAGCACGGAATTTCCTATCAACAGTACATGCACGAAGGCTTTCGAATAGAGAGAGAGAGAGAGAAAGCCTGCTCCCTGCTCCCGGTGAAGGAGAAGCTTCTCTTCCAATTAACGATTCAATGGACATCGTAGAGCATCAAGGGCCCCTACTAGGACCTCTTCTCACCTCTCTTGCTTATTACGCAAGGCCAGGACTACCGCCTACAGCGAAAACGAAGTTGCCCATCAACACTAGGATACCTTTCGGCACAGCAGAAGCCAGAACCTGCAACTGTCGAACCTTGGCATATTGATGCTTTGTAACTGCAAAAACCGTAAAACTGTCGTATGCGTGACATCGCATTAAAAGAAACTGAGCTGCAGACCTTTCCGTGGGAGAAAATCTCTGCTACAAAGATACATACAGAGAATACGCATCCCTTTTTGGCGAATGTCACAGTTCAGTTGTATTTTAATGGATACCGGGAGTTATTTACATACACGGACTGCTCACAAGCTAGATCACCTTCCCTTGATGAGAAGGGAACTTAAGCAAAAATGAACCCAAACCAACATATTGGCATGTTAAATCACATCGGAGTGTTCCTGAAACAAACAGAAAAATAGGTCATGCAAATGATGTGGTTGTCCTCAGCCTGGAACGAACACAAGTGCAGGTAACATTCCATAACGCCTTAAAATTTTCTTTGAGAGAGAAGTACAGAGGAACAAAAGGCAAAGGCTGAAGTCGAAATGTCATTCCTAATGTATGTGGTACACATTAAACATTTTTGTGGACCCTATCCCTCCTAAAATCTTGCCTACTCTTTTTAAGGCCCCAATTCTATCATGGCAACTTATGCAGTCTCGAGGTATCCATCCTTTAGTCACCAACCTCCGCAAGGAGAAAAATAGGCTGCAAAACCCCCAATTCTATCATGGCACGAGTCAGCATGTTACAATGTCAAAATGTGAAACGGCAATGCCAAAATTCAAGGTTAGTCCAATACCGCTTCAGAATGCTGTGTTTAAATAAGGTGAAACCAAACCCTGACAACCTGCCAGGAGATTGATGTAAATGGTCACAACAGCAATCGAGTTCACCCACTCATAAGTCAGACAGAGGTCTGTGATGCATCTTCATGTGTCTAATACTATGGGGTATTAGACCATCTGAGACAGTCATAGTTTAGCTACTTGCCATTCTGCAACATTCATCCCCCAAACTTTCTCCTGTAGAGATCAAGAGAAACATATTCCACTGTCACAGTCCGCTCGTCAAATAAACGTCCATGCAAACAATGTGCCGCCACACTAGAACACTCAACTCTTTTAAACTCCACCAAAACACAACCTGGCTCAAAAACCCTTTCAATGTCGAGATCCTCACCCTTAGCATCACCGTTCTGAATGATATCTGATTCCATATTCATGTTCCCCTTAGGTACTTCAAGAGTTTCTCTCCTTGACCAATCGCTTTCCTCTGGAAGCAACTCTTCTTCAACAAGTGATTTCTTTTCCATATCCTCCATCTGAGCAATGTCAGCATATTCGTTCTCTTGATTATCTGAGTCACCATTCACAATGTTCAGCTGTTCAGGGTTTTCTGAAGTCCGCATATTTGTAGTTCTTTGAGAGTTTAGGTCACTACACTCCACTTGCGCATCAGGCGGAGCCATCTGAGTAGAATCATTATCAGCCGCATCATCCACAAGATTGCTTTCATTGGTGTCATTGCTATTAGCTGCCAGAACACCATCTTCTTTAAGTTGATTTACATCACTAGGGATCTCAATTTCATTGACTACTCCAGCTTCCTGGACAGCAACTTCTTCTGAAGTCTCTATCCTGTCGTCATCACTTCCCATTCTTTGTCCAGTGTCATCAGATACTACACAAGGTTCTGAGATGGTTGAAGGGCAAGGACCAGTATCATGCTTCACAACATTCACAGATTTAATGGTACCAAACCTGCAGGACGCAGATGCACCACCATCATATACATATGCTAAACCTGACAGATGAAGACACAAACTCAGAGTAGGAAAATCCTTTGCCAGACCTGGCACACTCCAGACGTATATCTTCTAGTATTTCATCCAGTTCCAACTCGATGAGAGACAAAAAGCCTTCAGGAGCGAACTGACTCACATAAAGAGAACATACAATCAATATACCATCAGACATAAAACAGTATATGGAGGAACACAAAACTTGTATCATTGTGAACTCAATTATATCTAGAAAGGTTGAGGACAAAATTGACAGTACCCATAAGAAAAAAATACAGATCAACCCTTTTTCTTCATTTGAAAGAGTTGATTGACGACACATACAGGGTATCCATGAGGATAATCAGTTCCATACCACATTTTTTAGCTTCAGAACTTCTGTTGGCTTCTCAAGAAGAGGCCTTGCATGGTCAGGGATTGCACAAAGGGACTGGTTTTCACTTTTTCCCTAAAATATACCATTTCCATTGTCAGCACATACCAAATTGAATCAGTAGGAAACAAGAAACATAATGCATTTAATATGGTAAATGAGTACCATTGATTCTGGATCGGGGACTAACAGTTAGAAATTGGCCTCCTAACTTAATACCATTCAAACCAGCACAGGCTTTCAGAGTCACTGATTGGTCTACATACTGAAAGTGAGAGTCAAATTACTTAATGTCAACTAAGAAAGAGATCACATGGAAAATTCAATCAGAGAAAGAGAAGATGAAAACCAATCACAGAAAAAATTTCAACAGACATGAGTCTTATGCCCGATGACATTTTCACAATAAGCAGTTAACATGCCTCGATTGCAAGGCACATGCCTCGATTGCAAGGCATTGCAGAATTTCTCTGAGAGAGCACATAAGGATTCTTTTGATCAACAGAGGGTTGAGACACCATAATGGGTTGCCAAGATCTTTACTTTTTGAATAAGTGTAAACGTCATTTCTGCATATACGTTCAATCCAATTTTGTTTTGTGCTTTTCACTTGGTGGGTGGGAATAAGGATAGACATCATCAATTTACTCTTATTCTGCTTCCTATAGATAAGCAACCAATGATATTGAAGGATGCTATTATGATATGGAAAAAGAGTCTGACAGAGAAATTGCTCCATCCCATTGTCTGTCTAACTGGATTGACATGCATTCTGTTTAAAGAGGGATCCTAGCAAATTAAGGACCCCGTACTCACGTTTCACATTCATTAAACACCACCTTAATTATTTTTGCCACAAACACCCTTTTGATTTATATCTAATTTCACCACACAAAAACTGTCATATCGGACAAATGCTTATTGCCTAACCACCAACAAAATTGTCAAGAAACTCATTATCTCAAGTATTGTTTTGCTTAAAGAAAGATGTCTTCATTGTAATAGAACTTTTCATTAGCAAAGACTCTCATATTCTATGAATATTACTAACATTAAAGAGCACAATGGTGCAAGTTCTGACCAGAGCCTGCAAAGTTAAGAGACAGACCACTCATTTACAAAGTCAAGATGACAAAGTGCATTCAAATTAGGCACCTTCCTTTTCGAAGATTTTTGGGAATAAAAAAACTGCCCCTATTCAACATATATTATGTTACATTCAGGCATGCCACCCAGCCAAAAACACCCAAGGTATGGAACACTAAGTTTGATCTTGTTTAAGAGTTCTTAAAAGTGCAATACTACAAAGATCAAAGACAATGGTACTACGCAATGAATAACAGCAGACAAACAGCCATAAATCTTATCCAGGTTCAAGTGCTGGAAAAATTTTATCTTGAAGAGGAAAGAAACACATTAGGGGAAAAAACATATGCAACTTACCTCCAGGAAAGCATATCGATCCGTCGCATCATCATTAATCTGGAAGTGGAAAGCTTTCAATGGTCCAAATACACTAGCAATTTCCCTGAGCTGAAAGACAGTCAAAATTTGACAACTTATTCTTTTATGGCCAAAAACAATTACCAATTGAAGGGGATCAAATGCAACACTATTACACTCAGATTAGGCATCACCATCAGCTCTGTACATGCTATCTATGTGAGGTTTACCTACTTACCCTTTTTGGCCAGGGTATTCCTAATAAGGTCCTCACATACAGAAAAATGGGAAAAGCGGAGGATAGAGAGAAGCAATAGCAATCGGAGTAGCAAATATCTAAGCACAGAGTGACCACTTGAATTTAATCACATTCAAGAAAAGAAGAGCGTGATACCATTTCTGATGACAGAACCTTGGAAATTCCTCCAATAAAGATCTGCAGCCACAATGATGCAAAGATACATTATTTGACAAAAAAATTCTTAAAGTAAGTTAACAGCAACCAGCTCCATCCTGTCATTATTGGGCAAACTCCTAACTATCAGGGAAAAAAAAAGAAAAAGAAGCAAAGGAGAGACAATCTATGAAAGCAAAGAATAGCAGTGAACCAATCAACACCTTTAGTCTAGCACATATAGGATTGCCTGCCTTAATATACTTAAGATGCTCACTATATTCTTTATAGCATCCCCCTCTTCTGCGAATATAGCTGGACCAATCAGAACTGGTAAGACAAGAACCAGGGTTTGCCATCCTTAATTCCCATTGCAGCATTATTTCAGCCTTTGGGTTTATCTGCTTCAACTTCAATTTGGAACTACAAACGATGGGTATTTTCTCTTAGTCTGACACTCAATGACTTACAACATTTAGTTGTAGTCAATTAATGACCCAACCACAAATTTCTTTTGTGTTCCATAAATGACCAAATTGTTGAAAAAAAGACATCCCCCGTTCAAACAAATCGGAGGAAACTAAAACCAAATATCCAAAAAAATCAAGATTATTAAACTAATTTATGAGATGAACTCTTCAATCGGGAAAGATGCTTATATTTTCCCCATCAACTCTTCCATTACAATCTTCAGATTCGTCCATTAAGAAAATGAATTATGCAGATTTTACATCCAAAGATATCTAGTATTCATGACCAAGCTTTCCATGCTAATAAGTAAAATTAGTTTATCAGTGCCAAAACCAAATGATAAAAAGTTGTAGCAGCTTAAAAGAAAATTAACTCCAAGGAAAATTAACTCCAATAACACTTCCGGAATCCCAATAATCTTCATATCCATAACAAGCCAAAATTGGAATGAAATTCACCACAATCAGATATTACCAACATCTATTGACAGCAGACACAGCCATGGCAAGAACCACCGGCTGTACTTTATATATTCAACATAAGTACAAATGCATATGTATTACAGATATGCCAGTTCTCACATTATGCTTGCACTGGCCCATTACCCATGTAAGACCACAAATTTCAAAGCCTCAAACTAAACAATAGCACTTCATGGGATTGAGGTTCTACAAAAAAATGCTAGTTTAACCAGGAACTCACAAAAAATCTCACTATCCTGATGACTACAATAAGATATCCAAGAAATTACCTTATGTGGTGAATCATCGACTACATCACTCATCGAATATGCTGCAACACCTGATCTTGCTGTTTCGCCAGGGTCACCAGTCTGCATGAAAATAGGAACTGTCTGAAAACCTACAACATGGATAGTAACAGAAATCTACCTCAGAAACCACAGGTAAATTTGAACTGCGAGTCAAGCAATTACATCTATAAACAGCATAACATTCACAAACACTCACAAGTTCCAAACTTAAGAAAGGGCCAGTGCTCTCAGAAATAAACATTGGAGATACACAGATATAGTATGAGCACAGTCAAGCACAAAAACATGCACAAACACTAACAAACAAAGATTAAGGCAGAAGAGAGGATTGTAGTGCCCTCAGAAACATTGCATATGTTTTGGTAGAAACATAACCAAGCATGTGCAACCATATATCTAACAACTTAGGCATTCTTAGTTATGCTTTTGGTAGGTTCACTACATCAAGCTCATATCCAGGATCACATCACCATCACTACCAGTGGCAACATTCATGTCAAGATTTAAATTACAAAAAAAGTTTTACAACTACTTATTTTGTGACAGCAATTTGTGCACCACTGAAACCAGCATGATTCATTGCTCACAGGGAAGTAAAAACCAAATCAACAATGTTAGCCTGCATTGGCCAGTTAACATCCCTAGACAGATATCAATATTTGATGGTCTCATAAGTTTTGACACTAGTCCTACCAGAGTTCTCTGACATTACTCAAATGGAGAAAAACATATATTTGCAGCAATTTTAAGCAAATAAATCCCATTGTAGTAGCCCTGTAGAGCTAAAAAGAAAAAATAAGGATGAACCTTCAAGTTTACAGGAAAATAACTCAAGAAAAGAAAGGAGATAACAATACATCCTCATATGTTTTCTACATGGACTGAACTAATAAGCTAAGAAAGGAGATACTAATACAAGAAGAGAATAATCCTATAGACAGAAGTTGATGACACGACACAGTAAATTCTAGAGCTATAAGCACACAAGCCTCTGAAAGTCAAATCACCAAATCCAAAAGTCACAGAAATCTCCACAATAGCATGCTTTAGTGGACAAACTCATCCAAGAATCATGAGCATCACACCTATTCAGAAGTTGTATGAAAACTTTATGCTGCCAAAGTTTTGGTTTCTCTCGCATTTTAGTCAGCATCATGCAACTTTACAGGAAGGATACAAACGAATAAACACATTTCTGAAAGATTGATTCTATTATACTATGCCTTAAAGATTTGAAGTTGGGAAAAATGCCCACTTTAAGCTGTAGAAGGTAGCCCAAAAGCACCTTTTATGAAAACCATCCTACGAGCATGGCCTCTCTCACTTCTATTCAAAATATCAGACTTCACGAGACCTGCTCGAAACTCGAATGGCTGCAATTTTTTTCAGGAATCACAAGATGTGTTCATATTTTGCACTTGCCATTCAATATCCAAAAGTCGACTGGAATTTCATGGCTTTTCGATGCCTAATCAAACATCTCATGAAGATTAAAAACAATAATCTCCCAGCCCTATGCAGCAGATACCCAAGTATACATCTGAATTCCAACCATGAACGATTCTATTACTCAGATAGATATTGCTTCACTATCATCCTTACCTAAATCTCAGAAGGTTGAAATCATTGAAAACCTTACAAATAACTGAATAAAGATTAAGTAATCCCAGTTCCAGTAATTGCAACACAATTAACATGGGACCATAATGGAAAAATTTTCAAAGATGATAGTACTCTATCAGACCAACTTATAGAGGGTGGAGAGCAAAAAGGTCTAACAAGGTGCGGGGAGGAGGAATTATGTAAACTTCCCTCAGGAATATGTGGCCTCAATAGGAACATGAAATCGCAAGATATTGCTACAAAAAGATGGCCATGATGTTCACGCAGAGAAGCGTTATGGAAACCTCATATGAGGAAATAGAAGTTAACCTCTCCTTAACAGCCAAGCATGAAATGGAATAAAGGTTATGTGATCAACTAAATGAAAATATAAAGAATTTTAAACAGCAAAATGTTTTAAAATGACTAAATACTTCACTGGTTTTACTAGAGAAATTTCCCCAAAGAGAATACATATATATCTTGCTAATTTTTAATGGAGGACAACAGGTCAAATTGTAGTATTAAAATGTTTGCTTAGAAAAGGAGAGATCATATTTGAGCAGCAGGGTTCCGTTGCCCATCAATACCAGAACCCATTGACATGTTTAAACAATTGCAATTTGTTGCAATTTCTAATAACAAATAATGCAGCTGACTCCCAAGAACTCAAAAAACGGACAATTGTTTCCACAATCAGAAAACCTAATCCCTTGGAAAAATTTTTTCAAAAGATGGACTAGTAATGAAACTTTTGATGGATGAAACTTCTTCCCCACCCCCTTCTCTAGTGGATAAAATTACTTTGTTACAAGGAAGATAGCCCCAAAAACTATCTTCACTATCCAATCAACAAACAACAAACAAAATGACATAGCTATCTTCTGACCAGATGAGAGACCCAAAGCCAAAACTGATAAGAAACCTCAAGCACATCAACTGGTCACTACACCTGGAAATCTTCTTACTTAGGAGTCAGCTTCACCATCACCAGCCAGAATGTGACTTATGAAAGAACCAAGATAGACACCCTATTTAAGAGATTCCAGCTTTCAGTCAGAACACTCATCAGATATTCAAGAAAGCATGTATAAAATACTGAAATGAAAGCCACAATTCCTAGTAATCATAAACAATGGCAATCAATCTCCAACAGACTGATAAAATTTCCCTAAGATTCCATCCCCCAAAACTAAGGTTCTCCAGACATGCACATTTTCTCACTATACAAGCAAAGACTGCAAACAACTTACAGAGGAAATGTAATTCAGTTGGATAGTTGGCAGTCAGTACACTTCATGCACCCTAGAGAAACCAGAACAGGAAGGCAGAGAGAGGAGAAAGGTTTTTTTCTGTATGTTTTTCTTTGTTCTTTTTCTTTTTTCCTGGGGGGAAGTGGGGGGGGGGATTCACATATGTCTCTATTAACTCGAGCAACAAACAATTTGCATGCTTGCTGTCATTTGATTACCCATATGCAAAAAATGTCAACTGATGCTACAAAATCCCAGAGCGACGAATACCCACCACAAGGGATAAAACTTAATTGCTAAACGCAATCCATACTAGAAACAAACTGCATGCTGCCTTAACTTCCTCTCAAAGGCATCTTCTCCAGCATTAGGTAAATCTGTAGCTAATTCTCCTGGATATTTTTAGTCCAAAAGGAGCTTGTTTTCTGTTGAAGTATGATCTTACATCACTAGATTCCTGGATTTGATTGTGCCTTATATGCATGTTGTCTCCCTCCACCTAATAGCTTAAGTTTTGGGTAGGACTTTCTAACAGAAACCAACATGGTAAAAAGTATCCTCACCATGGGTATTCTCCAAGAGAAAGTAAATTTCCAATTGGCTCTTAGGGAGGGGCATAATATATAAAATCAGTTAAAGCTCATTCAATGCAATTGTGGTTGTTCTATAGCTGTGTTTTGTAGTCATTGTACTATGGCTGTGTTTAACCTGTATATTTGGTAATTCATGAATGATTCAAAGTTGCAGCATCTTCAAGCTAGATGGGACAACTTCCTAAGAGTTGCAATAGGATACTGCAGCTTAGGTGTTGCTAAATACCTTAGACAGGAAGAAAACCACCATTTCACGGCTAAAACCATTGTAAATAATTATATCAAACAGCTGGGATAAAGGAACAATGCATCATTGTGTCTCTTGAACATATTTCACCTCTATTGCCAATGGAAAAAAAAAAAAAAATTCCTCACATGCCAAGAGTCATCCTCTAAACTATATAAGTCCAGTCTGGATCAAGATAAGTTCTCTTGCAGATCCCATTACATATGCATTAAAGGCCTAATTAACATTTCCCTAACACTGTAGTTGAATAATACAGCATATCAAAAGATATACTATCGACTAAACAACCTTCAGCATATGGGTGTCTTACCCAAGGATAATGCAGGAGAAAATGCCACATAGACAGTCTCTCAGTGAATTTCTTATTTTATTAGGCCAATTAGCAAATCTCTGAATTAACAATCGCATGTGCCCATATATGAGCACATAAAGATTGCCTTTAGCTCTTGATAATCTACATAAAATAACCCATTCGATAAATCCCAAAATAAACTTGCTGAGGAAGCAATTCTTGTGCCCTTCAACATCTTCTGATAAACCCCTTACCTAATGCTAATGAGTCAACAAAAATCATAAACACCATATACAAGTCCACTCACTTGTGATACCGCATTTGGTGGTATGCAGTATATGTCTGCCAGAGTTTTGTTGACTTCATGGTTCTAACTCCCGATCAGAAAAATCACAGCATGTAAGAAAAGAAACTAGATGAACTTCATAATCGGATTACAACACTTTATGAGGCCCCAAAGTTGCAATTATCTAGTACATGCCGACCCTGCAAACTGAAGCATTTTTCTTACAATATAGTTGCATATCCCACATACGAATGTGGGACAGGAGACTGCATGAAACTTCATATTCGGGGACATTCAACTTTGTGAAGCCCAAGATTTCCAAAACTAATCTAACTAACAGATTAGCCTAGGCTTTTTCCCTTTCATTTCTCTTAGATAAGTTAATGCCCTCAATACCAAAATAATAAAGATTCCGATGATCACCTCTTGCACATGCCCATAATGCATGGAAAACTTTTAATTGAGATGGAATGATATAGCACTATATGGACAGACATGTAACCATAAGAACGTATTCAAAGATAAGAAGGGAAAAAGAGGATTCTTACAGCCACATCAACAAAATCTTTGGGACGTCTGATTTTTAAAATGGAGCTAGAAAAGAAAGCCCCATCAAATGAAAGAGCAGCTGAAGCATCCTCAGGGGTGAGAAACTCAACTAAAGCTTGACCCTTCTCCTTGTGTATCTGCAGTTTTTACGTGTTAAGCAGTACAGATCCTCAATGATATAGAATACCAAGTCATTTTTCAGTTTGGAAGCTTACAATACAGCTGATGCATGGTTCGGTTCCCTGGATATAATTAACACCTGAAGACAGCAAATAATTATTGAGACATGCCATGATGGCTTTCTCAGAGGCTGAAGCTGGTATGTTTTCTACATAAAGCCTCCTCAGCGGCCGTGTGGACTCTGTCAGTTGAATCGAGTCAATGGAGGCAGTGGTCTTCATAGGAGGAACATTTGGAGAAGCACCAGGCAGAGGTTTCATCATACTTAAAGCAGCAGAAACAGCACTGGCCGACTGATGCACACTTGATGGCATGGCTTGATTTGTAGATTGAAAACTATGCAAAACAGATGCAGTAAAGCCATCTTTTACACTCGTTGGAGGAATATCCCAACCGGCATTTTTCCTCTCTGGAGATCGTTTAGCAGGGGAAGGAGTCTTAATGGCTTTCTCAGTTTTCCTCTTTCTTGGAGAATAACCACCGAGCCCACTAGCAGGCTCTGCATGTCCTTGGGACTGATTGTTTGACCCATTACCAGGAAATCTGGTCCTGTCAGGATCAACGTGGTGTCTTTCAGATCTATCTTTGAAAGAACCAGAGGATGACTCCCCATGTTTCCTACCATTGTGCATTTGACGTCTGTGCCCCTTCGGCGAGAGTGAAATTGATCTTCTGTCCCTTCCACGCTCTCTACTCCTTGATCTTTTCCTTCTGATATTTACTTCATTATCACGGGACTTTGTTAGTTCTTTCCGTTCCTTTCTATCGAAAATTTCTGAACCACGCAATCTTCTCGAATCAAGTTTCTTTGACATGTTCCTATCTATATCTCGGAGCTTTCTCTTACTTTCTCTCTCAGATTTTCCTCTACTTCTTTCAGTATACCGTTCATTGACATGTGGCTCTCTTGGATGCCCTTTTCCAGCTCTGTCTTCAAGATCAGTTCTTGCCCGTTCAACAGGTCTGCTTCTATCATGCATTATCTTATAATTTGCCTCCCTGTCATCCTTGAATCTGACTTCACTGCTTAGTCTACTCTTCAATTTTCCTTCTAACTGGCGACTTCCCCTATCATTCCCTTTCATGAGAATGTCTTCCTTAACAGAAGCACGCTCTTCTTTATTTCTGGATCTTGCTCTAGGTAAAAGCTCCACTTCATGGGTGCTTTTGTCTTTGCTTCTTGTGTAACTATCTTCCCTTGAGTAATGGGAAGTTGGCTCCTCTTTACCTCTAAACCTTGACCTTGCAAGATCCACTGATATTTGTTTTTCATTATGCAGGGAGGAACGTTCAGTATCCTTGAAAGTTCTTTCAGATTCGTGCCGAATCGGCGCATTCTCAATCTCCCTTCTTGAATTTTTATCCTCTTCTGCATCTTTGTGTTTCATAGTTTGAGACGATTCCTTGATTCTCCTCATCTTCATTATATCTTCAAAGCATAAAGGCCTAGTCCGAGCAGCAGTACCATCATCCTCGCCATCATGTGCTGGCTCTTTTTCGACATGCCTATCCTTTTGTCTACTGGATCTGCTCATTTGGGCTCAAAGAAAACCACAGAGGTTAATCCTGACGATAGCACTTGTGCTGTAGATCTTAAGCCTATTAAACAGACAGAAAAAAAGGTAAAGAGCATATTAGCTCCTGAATCTAATATCAGCCTCTAGATATACTTACAAGAAGCATTTAATACCAAGATCAACTATCTACAATTAAAAATCTGCCAAAAATTCATCCATAATAATCCACTGAAAAGGAAAAAAAAAAGAAAAAAGTCCTACAAAAACTGAAAACAGCTTGCCACTGCAATCAAGATAAATAAGTAACACAGAAAATTACACCAAGCATTCCAATGGAGAAGTGATTGCAAATGACAATTGGACATTTGATACATGCAGCCATGGAAAATTCTAGAGCCATGCTCAAATCATGATTATTGCACTCTTCAATAACATCTACATACTAAATAAACCAAGAAAAAAATGTAAGAATAAGAAGACTTAATATAAGATTCAAGATTAAAGCAAAAGCATTGTCTGAAAAGAAAAATAAATAAATATTTTCCAGATCCTGATTGTTAATTCAGACGAGTTAGCCAACTAAAAGCATGACATGAAAAGCAAAAGATGGTTTTCATATTTATAAAAAGGTTCCCCAAAGAACAAGGGCAGGTTTGAACAGAGTAGAAAACAATAGTGCTTTTGTAAAGACTAAAGAACTTGCAGACACTAAATCAAACCCTCAATCAATTGATCCCCTTCTTAGTGTCCACAGGAAACAAGAGGATATGATCATGGAGTAAATTTGGCATTGCTTCAGCAGAGATATAGCAATCTACAGTCCAACACATGCAATGTTCTCCAAATATTGGGGCGACACTGCAATTGCACCGGCAATCCATCATACAAGTGCTATTGTATTTAACCCTAACGTCTCAAATGCCCTAGAAAAAAGTTTGTTCAAAACAACGGGAGACTCAATGAATGAAAAAGGGACAAAGAATCAAGACTATTTTTTTGGATGACAGATCTGAAAAAATTAACTCGTATTTACAAGTTTGGAAGATCCAGCAAGTAAGATGATCAAGTTTCAAATGGAATGAAAATCAGAAGCCTCCAAACGAGTTTAATAGCCATGTGGTACTTTCATAAACAGATTTGGACAAAAAAAAAGTGTAAAGATTTTCTCTCCTTTCATAAAGTTGGATCATTTTGGTGGTGCAAGAATTGGGTCCTATTAAAGAAACAAGGGACTCCAGCTGTATGGCCACAACAAGAAGCTTATGATATTTTGACATGATTAACAACATAAGAGCACTAATCTTGTCGGATAGATAAAGGCTCACTTGTGCACTCAAAATGTACTAGCACTAGACAACTACTAGAGAGTACTGTTTCAATAGCCACGTGAAAGCAGTCTGCAAAAGTAGTTACAAGAATCTGTCTTCTGCAAACAAGCTGAGGAAATCTTTTCGTATAATCAGTTTCAGTAGTTTAGGAAAGCTCAGTCTCCTATTAAGTCTCCATGAATACCTTCGCAAACATATACAACAAACAATTCCCTACTTTCAATGGTTTAGGACATGGTGCTTCAAAGAATACACTTCGCAGAACAAAATTTTACTTGACTCTTCTCGTCAGAACAGAAAGCGGTCACAAAGATGCTTTCAGAAGAGCCCTTTCCATGATGCTGTTCTGACCAATCCAAAAGGGTACTCCGAAAAAGCCTCTTCTAGAATCACAGCTAAAGCATCAACTCCCACAACCAAGTAGTACATTCAACTACCATTGTCTTGCTCTCTAAAATCTACTAGTGACAGCTAACCACAAAATCGATTTGTATACTCCAATTACAGGCAAACCCGCCTCACAGGTTCACGGAATGCATCAGTTCCATATCGAAAACAGAAGAAATTTGTCAAGCTGCTCTATGAACGTGAGTGCAAGGGACAAATTAAGCCCCCATGTATAACCAGCCATTAAAACTAACCTCCCAACATCCCTCATCACGAAGGGATGGAATTCAAAACTAGACACGCGCAAGCAAGCAAGCAACCAACCACACTTTCAACTACTGCCGCCGAAAGACAAGCTAAGGTCAACGTATTGCCAAGACATTCCGCACCCATCTATCTGTCAGCCAATAATGGGGAAAAAAACCAAGGAAAACGAAATCAAACGCAGACCCTTCAGTGAAAACAAGCGATTCCGCCTCTGCGGGAAGAAACGAAGAGGAGTTAAAGGCCGAACCTTTGGGGAGAAAAGCCGCCGGAGAGCTTCTGGGTTTCGCCGGAAAAGCAAATCTGTCGCGGTTAGAGTGAAGTGGCGAGGCCAGGAGGTTGAAGAAAACCTAAGGATAGCTGAAGCGAAGAGCGAAGTCACATGCTCTTCTCTTTTTTTTTTATGATAGGATGGAACAGTGCTGGGCTGCTATATGGAGCTCTAAATATTATATCTAATTTATATGATTTCTCTTTGAAAGAAAATGTTATATGCTCAACAAGATTTTTATTTTTTATTTTTTTTCACTTTTCCTGATGATGAAAAAAAAAAAGAAGAAGAGTTTTCTATTTATTTTCTTTTGTCTTTAATTTGGTTGTTCGTGAAAATTGATAGGAAAAGTTGATGGTATGTAAAGGAAAAGAAAGCGGGCCGACTTGGCTTTAAACATGACTAGACATGATGATTAAGCGCCCAAGCCAAAAATTTCTGTATAATTATATCATGACACTATATATATGAGACTCTAACTCGCAAGGCATTGGTCTTTTCTTTTTTTCTTTTTTTTTTTTCTGTAAGGAGTATTTTTTTTCTTGCAATTTCTACCCGTATTGCTTTTCATTGAGATTTATGCTTGCTTCATTCGGCACCATGAATAAAAAATATATTAGCTTTAATGAGTGCCAAAACAATCTCCTATTGAGCATTTTAACATTTCCTTTAGGATTAATGCTCTGAAAAATCTCAAACCCGTATACTTGTGATAAATTTATTCTATATTAGCTTTTGTTAAATTTTACTATCAAATTACTAAGTTAAATGATACGTGACAGTTGATTAGTGTACCGATTTTGGATTTTACTCTTCGTTTGTCACAATTATACAACTTTTGTAGTTTTTTTTTGGTAGTAATCCAATTTAACGGAACCACCACCACGTGGATGGTATCATTTGTACAATTTTTGTAATTTTTTGTGGTATTAATCCAATTTTAACGGAGGGTACTCTTGTCTTAGGGTTTTTTGCAATCAAATAAATTAATTTGGGATAAATTTGTTACAAGTTCACCAATTTAGGATTTTTTATGGTCAGTTGAGATGAATTTGTCACAGGTTTAGAGTTTTTCATAGTAAAAAAAATTAGTTTATGGTAAATTTGTCACACGTGTATCGGTTTTTGGGTTTTTCAATGTATTAATCATTTCTTTTAACTCATTCTATTAGATATCTCCTTGGAATTTGTTATAAAAAAATTAGAGTACCAAATTTTTTAGGAAAGAACAAATTAACATCCTCAATCAAGTTTCCAACTTAATACATATTTTATCTTTTATGCTATTTTAGAAGAGTGAGTAAATGGGTTTTTTTTTTTTTTTTGTGAGGTTTAAGAAGAATAAAAAATGAAAATGTTGAATCATGATGAGATAGGAAAATATCAATCATGAATCATCAATTTACCTAAATAAGATTTTAATAAATGTTAATACATGCATAATAAAGCTAATTTGGTCTATCAACATAAAAAGCGGTTTTTAGTATAAATAAATGAAAATAAAGCTACCTTAAAACCATTTTTTTATATAATTGGCAACTCCTTTCTTTCCAAGAAAATTGTGCAAATCTATTGCGGTTTTATCAATTCAGTCTTAAATCTTTTAAATTTTTCAATTAAGTCTTAAACTATTTCACATTTTGCCAATTAAGTTCATCTAGTCAATTTGACTAGAAATTACTAACGTACCTCTCATTCTTCATGTCAATTCTCTAATTGTCCCTTTCGGCTTTGACATCATGACATCCAACAATCTGTTCTTGCTTATCTCCAGGCCTATTTATTTATTTTTTTGGTCGAAAGAGAAATATCATTCAAGTGGAAAGAACAGAACAACCCGCAGCAATAGTGTCTGAGTATACAAGATCTAACAAAAAAGGGGGAGGGGAAACGGCCCAGTTAGGAAGTAAAGTGCCACTACTATGGGCCTTAGCAGCCCAATCAGCTACAAAATTGGCCTCACGCCTGCAATGCCCAATGCGAAGGTCAAAGAAGCAGGGGAGTAGTTCGACGGCTTCAGCAAACAACGCTCGAACCTCCCATGGCGTCAATCTAGGATCGTGCACAGCTTGAACCATCACAAGGCAATTAGATTCAATTAGGAGTGGATCATGAGCTTTGCCATGCTACAGCAGATGGTGGAGAGTGAGATTAAGCGCTAGATCTCTACCTACAAGGCCGAAGAAGCTAGCAAATCTCTAGTAAGACCATCAACCGGCTTACCAGTGTGATCGCAGCATATGCACACCATTGTACCATGAGTACTTGCTAGCTTCTAAGCCCCATCTTTATTTATCTTTAGGACGCCGGGATCTGGAGGCCGCCATAGGTGTCCAGGATTGGGTTGATGTCGCCTTGTTCGAGCTGAGGTTCAATTGGAGTGCTGAGCAATTCGGACCTGGGCCAAGGCAACATCCACTACATGTGTTGGATCATGACTCTGTCAACGGAATATGAAATTATTACATGCCTTCTAGATCTACCATAGGAGTGAGGTAATAGTCTCCAAGTCAGGTGAGATTTGTTGATGTTCAACCCTTTCTACAAGCCATGCATCCATTCATTGTACTGCTCGAGGTGATAGTCAAATATGAATCTGAGGGTGTGACCAGATTCTTGATGTCCACGGACAGAGTAGAAAAATATGTTCCAATGTCTCTGGTGTTTAAGAAGGGTATAGTTTACATATCGACTCTGTGCTAATGTGTCTCTAAAATAGATTATCTTTGGTGGGCAGTGTGTTGTGCCAAAGAGCCCAAAGAAAGGTATGAATTTTGGGTGCTAGGTTAAGTTTCCAAATACTTCACCATAGGGATGCTAGGGTTTGATAGGAAGACGAGGCTCTATCGTGGTTGTTTCTGAATACTGCATTTCTAATAGCATGGTAACCACTTTTCACAGAATATTGACCTTGTTTTGTATCTATCCAAAGTAGTTGATCATCTGCATAGGTAGGTCTGACCAGAATGTTAAGGATTTCCTATATAGTTTGAGCATCGAAATACCTGTGTAGTAGGTTAGCATTCCAGGTGTTGTATTCCGCGTGTAGAAGGTCAGCCACCATCACAAGTTCGTCCCTAGCAGGAGGTCCACCTAGGATCCTTTGGGTAGCCATCTATCTTCATGAATTCTTATCTTTTGCCCATCGCCAACCAACTATTGAAGTTTTGGTAAGATTGAATCCCACCCTAACAGTAAGTTTTGCTAACCCCATGATGGTCGAGCACCTCTACTTGCATATCTGAAATCCTATGAGTGTAAATAAAGACCTTTGAAGAGTGTGCTCCACAATGATAATGGTTGTTGGATTAAACACCAGGCCTATTTTCCAAGCAAAGCTTTGTTGAAATCAATGAGATCACGAAAGCCTAGGCCACCCTTGTCCTTCCTGCTCTTTAGCACTTCCCATTGTTTCTAGTGAATACCTACCTTATGACAATCATTTTACCACTAGAATTGAGCAATCTTCTTTTCAATGGATTTGCAAAGTGACACAAGAATTTTAAAAATGGACATAGCATACTGTGGGATTGCCTGTACAACAGTCTTAATCAGAATCTTCTTGCCACCCTTTGATATTAGATTTTCTTTCCATCCTTCCAATTTTGCATTAACTTTCCCTAGAATCCAGGCAAACATGTCTCGTTTTGACCTTCCCAATCAGATGGGATACCAAGATTTTTACCCGTCCTGTCTAGCACAAGGATTCAAAATTCGTTTTCCTATAGGCTAAGAGGGCAATCTCTACTGAAGAATATTCTAGATTTATTTTGATTAACAACCTATCCTATAGCCAAACAATACTGATTCAGTATATTTGCGAGATTTTGACATTCCTAGAGTTTACCATCTAAGAAGAATATGGCGTCGTCTGCAAAAAATAAATGAGAAAGAATAGGACACCACATGTTCAGCTAGATGCCCTTGATGTTTCCCATGTCAATGGCTTGATGTATAAGAGTGGATAAGACATTCGCTAGTAGAATGAATAAGTAGGGAGAGAGAGGATCTCCTTGTCTAAGGCCACGAGTCGGATGGAAAGAAGGTAATCGTTCGCCATTGAATTATTTAATACTAAGAGCGATTGTCATAATACACTGCATCACCCACTGCACTCAAGTAGTATGGAACCCTAACTTGAGGAGATAATCTTTAAAAAAATCCCATTCCACCTGGTCATACGCCTTTTGCATTTCCATCTTTAAGACTGCTCGAAAATTCCTTTTGCTTTTCCTAGTCTTTAGTTGATGAAGCACCTCTTGGACGATTAAGATGTTGTCTTGGATTTGACGCCACTCACAAATGCGCATTGTTCCATGGATATCAAATTAGGTAGCCAGGGTTTTAGACAATTGGTGAGCACCTTGGATATAATCTTGTAGGCATAATTGCATAGACTAATAGGGTGGTATTGGTCCAGACATTCGGGGTGTGTTACTTTGGGAATCAAATAAATAATGGTCCTATTAAGATCGGTGGGCAACATTCCTGACTAAAAGAAATCCTGCACCAAGAGGAAAAGCTCATCCTGTAATATATCCTAGTGGGTATGATAAAAAAGTCTATTCAAACCATCTGGTCCCGAGGCCTTATTCAACCCCAACTGGAAAGTTGCCCTATGAACCTCCTCTCGAGTGACCACAGTTGTTAATAGAGTGTTCATTTTTGCTGTGACAACACACGGACATTGATCTAAAATGGGCCCATAGTCACGATGTCCCACTGATTTGTAAAGGCTCGAACAGAAGTCCATCGTTATCCCCTTCAAACATTTGTCGTCTCTCACCCATCTTTGATTGTGGTCCTGCAACATGCTTATTATATTCCGTTGTCGCCGCTGAATGGTAGTCGCATGGAAAAATTTAGTGTTTTTATCTCCCTAGCTTAGCCAATTAATCCGTGAGCACATTGCCCAACATTGTTGCTCTTGCTACCATAATTGTTGGATTTCCGCCTTCAATTTAGTAGTTGTTTGTTTATCATACTAGCTATGAGGTTGATTGATGTGAGTCTAGAGTTGTTGTTGTAAAGATGATATTTGAACATGGGCCTTGGAAAACTTCAAGCGACTCTAGTGAGCTAGAGCCAAAGATACAGCCTTTAACTTATGTGGTAGGGCATAACTTGTTACCTGTGCTGAAGTCCATGACTTGGCAATGACCTCACAGCACTCCTAGTCTTGTAACCAGAACATTTCGAAAATAAAGGTCTTATGTCGCCGCCGGGTAAAGCTTCAGTTGTTAACAATAAAGGGCTATGATTAGAACCCAATTTAGGTAATGCAAAAACCTCAGCTTCAGGGAAAGTGAGATGCCAATCCATAGTACACAACACCCTATCCAGCCTTTCTTTCACAAAATCATCACCCTCTCGATTATTCATCCATGTAAATGCACAGCCCTTACTTTCCATATCCATAAGAGAGCAGTCATGCAAGAGTTCGCAAAAAGAATGAATTATATGAGGTTCAGCTAACCGTTTACCCACTTTCTCCCAATAGTAGATGATTTCGTTGAAGTCCCCAGCACAAACCCATGGTAAGGTATTGAAATAAGCAATTTGTCGAAGTTCTGTCCATAAGAGTTGGCGTAGCTGATACACCGTTGGTGCATGGATATGGGTAAGACGCATAGGTATACCACAACTAGCATCGGTGCATATCTTATCAAAAAGGTGCGAAGTAGATCGTTCCACTTGTAGAGAAATATGATCATGCCCAAACACTGTCATCCCTCTAGCCAAGCCGATAGGATTCAACACATGAGAATTCAGAAATTTTAGACTATGTTGAAGTCGTGTAAGCACTACCTCTTGATTCTTTGTCTCCATCAAAAAAACCAAGTCGGGCTTTTCTTTAGTAGCAAAAGCCTTAAGGGCTTGAACGTCCGGGGAGAGCCCAAACCATGACAGTTCCAGCTTAGTAGCTTCATTTGTCACTTGGTGGCTTTTTAGGGCTAGCCATCACACCACAGCCCACTTGCCTGCCTCTTCTACCGAAAAAATGAGTGTTTCCGTTAGTTGAGTATCGTCGAGGCCCTCTGTTATGTGAGTTCGTGACTCATATGGGTTATACCGTTTCATTTTCTTTGCAACGCCTACTCTTGTATAGAGTCTTGTATCCTTCAGCTTTTTGGTGTTGGGGATTCCCATTGCTTGATCCTAAATGCCCCTCATCTCTAAAGGTACAAGAATTAGCTCGCTCGTAGATGAAGCCTTGGTAGCATTTCGTCGTGATGGTGTTGCTAGATTGGTTAGAAGTAGGATTGATGAGGCATTGCTGGTCTCTTCAGACTTTTAGTGTCCTTATCATTGCTAGGATGTAGCACATTCTAAATACCCTTCATCTTTGCAGGTACATGGATCAACGGACTTGTAGATGAAGTCCCGGTAGCATGCTATCATGCTAGTGTTGCTAGATAGGGGCAACAATAGGGTTGAGGCGATGCATTACTTGTCTCTGTAGAATTCCGATATCGATATCATTGCTAGGAGGTAGTGCATAAACTAGATGGCTCGAGGAGGGGGGAGTTTCTAGTATCACCTCTTCAAATTTATCCTGTGTCTCATAAAAGGTCGGCTAATACGAACTATGTTCCTTTACTTCCGCACGCAACCATTGGCCATAAGCCATCTTTTCTTTGCCTACCATTTTTGCTTCGTCAAAAGGAAAATTCTTGCAATACATAGCATAATGGCCAAGCTTGCCATAGGAGTAACAAAAATATGAGAGCTGTTCATAGCGAAAATCAAGCCATATGGTTTTCCTATCTATTCGAATCAATTGCCCTATATTTAATGGCTCCTATAAATTGATTTCTACCCTTACTCTACCCTTACTCTGCCAGCTCTAAGGGTTGTGCCCTCTTTTGTTTCAAGTTTGACCTCTAGCACTCTCCCAACATGTTTAATAGCTTTGCATATCATAGGTTCAGAGCACCATTCCAGCGATAGACCAAATATTTGCACCCAAAATGCACAAGTTGAAAAATCATAACAATGTAGTGAGGTATTTGGTATCCATGGCTTAAAAATTACCAAGTGACTAGAGAAAAGCCAAGGACCACCATCTAATATCCTATGTTTCTCTCCTTTAGTCGTGAATTTAGCAACATATAGATCGACTTCACGTTGGGAGATCTCGACTTGGTCTGTTCGCCAAGCTCGCTTCAAGATATTTTGAAAAGCTTGGAAGTTAATGGAGGGATTGGAGAGTATTTACCTACTAATATTAGCTTGCACTCTTCAAGTTTTTCTAGTGGCGGCATGTCATCCCAAACTTCAATTTCATGTTCGGACCAGAGGCGACCCAACCTGGTGCAGGGGTAGCAAGTCGCGGATCACCCTCCTGGTCTTGGGAGTCCATGAGCTCAAAAACCAGGGCAAAACACAGAAAGGTTAGAGCATGAGGAGAATTCTACATGCAAATGAGCTGGGTACACCCAATGAGATAATTGCGATTGGCGTAAGAGAAGGTTCATCAAGGCAATTGACTTCTTGCAGCAGTCGTGAAAACCAATTCAGTAGAAAACCAGGGGATTGGGTTCGGAGAATACGGGTGGGTGTTGTGGGCATGAATTGCGAAGGGGGGAAGATGAGGAAGTAGGGGAATCGAGAATGGTGAATTCCATTACCACGTCATTAGAAACAGGGGAGCGAAAACCAGAAGATACAGGTGGATAAGCGGGCAATCGAAAGAGCAAAGTGAGGTAAAATGGTGGGAAACGACGGTGATGTTAGGGTTGGATGGGCGAAACTACCATCAAGGTAGAAGAAGAACTCTATAGAGAGGTTTGTTCCCTATATTTAGTCACTCTCCAGGCTTATTTGCTTGTTACCGTTTGTATCATTTTTGCAACAAGCTATCTTTCAAACGAATGTAATTTAGTTCCCCAACAAACTTAAAGCATAGGAAATACCAAATCAGATAGAGAGAACTAGTGACGTGAGAGCCATTTTTTGCAACAAGCTATCTTTCAAACGAATGTAATTCAGTTCCCTAACAAACTTAAAGCATAGGGAATACCAAATCAAGTACAAAAGATAGAGAGAACTAGTGACTTGAGAGCCGTTTTTTGCAACAAGCTATCTTTCAAACGAATGTAATTCAGTTCCCCAACAAACTTAAAACATAGGGAATACCAAATCAAGTACAAAAGATAGAGAGAACTTGTGACGTGGGAGCCACATGTTTGCAGTTATAAAACAAGTGAAGAGATCGTAGTCACAATCAGCCATCTTACGCAATATTACGAGTGTTAACTTGGACATTTTTTAACAAAAAAGAGAAGCAAAAACATACTCAAATAACAAAGTATCAATATTTTAGCAATGTGGCGAATATGATGGTATCCCTACACAGCTTCTAAGATATACACTACTTGGACTAATATACATTAAAAGTTTGACTAATGAGCTTTACGTAGACATAAAATTTGAGTCAATTGGATGTCCTACGAAAAAGTTATGGGTGGTCAAAATTGAGTTCTTTTATTCAAATTCTACAAAAAAAAAAAAAAAAAAAATTATGAGTACCACGAATTTGTTATTGAAAATTGGAAGAGCACCAAAATTTATAGGAAACAACCAATTAAAATATCTTTTTTAGGCAAATTGAAGATTTATGGCTGTTAGTCTGTTATTTTCCTATCTTGATCAAATTCAATATTTCAATTTTTTTCTTTCTTTCTTAAACCTCAAGGCTTCAAGTTGAGCTTCTAAGTTTTTGTTATAAATCTTCTTGTCTGATGGATGAGCATGCTTAATTACAGCCTTGAAAAGAACCATTTACTTTCTCTTTGAAAATATCATGATTCAAGATTTACCAATTTTCAAAGTTAGAGCAATTAATAATGGTTATTCACTCATGGCGCTCATCCGCGCATCTCTTATCACAACAAGCTTGGCAAGAACATGATACAATTATTTCTCTGCTTGTGGGTGCTCTTGATCTTTGCTACGTAGTCTAACTGCTCAAAAGCAATCGGTGGTTGTTTCAAGATTGCTGATCTCATCCTAAAGTTTGAAAATTATGTGTGCCTTGAATTGTCCGTTCTAGTGGTAGATGTCAATTTTCCCCGTGCCCGAGATTAAAGGAAAACATACTCACTCATTTTACGGATATTTTAAGGAAGAGCTTCTTTATTTGTTCATATCAGAAGCAAATGGAACTATATTTTTGGACCGAAGAAACTCCAAAAAAAAAAAAAATCGTAAGTGCGTGGACGAGATGATGACTTGGTTTGAGCGGATTCACAAAAAATTGTCCATCCTGAGACCTATGTTTACAAAACAGTCATGGTCATAACACAATATGGATAAATAGAACCAAAGACCGAGATTAGTTTTTTAAAAATAGTTTCAATGAAAACCTTGAATATTTAATTGCAAGAATATGAAGTGCAAGAACAATTCTAGATAAAATTTGCCTAGAGAAAGTACAGAAAATGACAATTGTAATTGGTTTTAATGGGAAAATAGGATTTTCCTTGACATGATTTCCATTATATAATTTCATTTTGTTTTTTTTTTGGGCTTACTAGGTTTTATAATTCTCTATTAAATTTTTATCATAATTATATCACAAAACTGTTCATCATTGGATCTATCGTTTTTAATTTTATGGTGCATATTTACTCATCCTTTTGGTAGGAACATGAGTCTGCATAATCCTAGTGCTGCTCGTGATCCTTGCATTCTCGCTGATTATTTTACGGTCATTTCATTCCATTTAGGATTAAGAATAAGTGAAATTGTATTATGTAGATAGTCATTGTCTTATTTATTTGTTTCTTGTTATAATAAAGAGGAAGCCATGCAAAGAACTTACCATATATAGACCAAAGAAAAATATTATCTCGTCTTAATGACGTTGAAGAGTTTGAGAGAATGGAGCTTGTATTTAGAGTGAGAGGGATTTTTGTAGACAAAAGCTTTTATACAACTTTAGATCGATGTAAGAAGTTAATTTTATCATATCACTGATTTTATATTATGCTATGTCTGTATGACTATTTTATGATTTTCTTACGTAACTTCTCTAATATACACTATTTTGAATAATATAAATTGTAAGTTTGACTAATAAGCTTTTCGTAGGCATAAAATCAAGCGAATTGAACGTTGGACAAAAAAGGCATGGGTGGTCAAAATTGAGTCTTATTTATTTGTCTATTTATTACTAGGGGTATCAAAAATCGAACAAAAAAATCGATCTTTTTTCAGTTTAGTTCTCAATCAATTCGGTTCTCATTAAAAATCGAAATTTTGTTTAACCGATTCAGTTTTTATCGGTTCAATTAACCAAACCAAACAGTTAACATCTACAATTTTTTCATTTTTTTAATTTTTTTCTTTCCTTTCTTTTATTTTCTTTTTCCTTCTTCTTCTTGTTTATTGGCCAGTCACTAGCCATAGTGGCAGCCAGTGACCGGCCATGATGAAGAAGAAAAAAATATTTAAAAAATCGATTTTAAAAAAATTATTGAAAGTGGTGCATGTAGGAAAAAACAAAACAAAAACAAGGGTAAAAACCGAAAAACCAAACCGAACTGAATTTTAGTTCGATTCGATTTCCATTCGGTTCATATTTCAATTTAGTTCATTTAATTTCCTTATTGGTTCAATTCGATTTTTTTTTTTTTTTTGGGAAAATCAAACCGAATCAAATTGAACCATTTACACCCCTAGCTGGAGTGAGTCCAAGAGAATGGAGCTTGCGATTGGAGTGAGGGGTTTTTTTATAAACAGAAGACTTTATACAAGTAAAAAGTTAATTTTATCATATCATTGCTTTTATAATATACCATCTCTGTGATGGCACCATCCATGATTAGCTCATCATCTCACAATACTATTTGCGACCATGAAATGGAGGAAACTGAGCCTCCTTTCCCAAAGGTGGATGAACAAGTTGTCATAGAAAACATTTCAAGAATGGATGCTAAAAGAACTGTGACCTCCTAGAGAAGATGCTTCCAATGATTTATTTGAGAGAAGTCAATTGAGATTTGAAAAGGTGCTTACACATATGATAGAGCATGCACAAGTTCCTGCAAATCATCTGGTGAATAACCAACCTTGTTATATAGCACATGGTAGTGTGTAGGCCTAGTGGTTCCCTGCAAAGTATCAAACAAGATATGGAAGATAAGAAACAAAGATTAAAAATTGCCAAATTGTTTCATTCTTGAAATGCATCTAACATTTGGAAATAAGCTGGGATAATCAATAAGAGATAACTACAATTTGGGAGACTCCAGCATAGCAATCGGGCTGTTGATACTTAAAACTAAACTTTAACTCCAACCGATCAGTCAAAAAGAACCCATTAATTGTTGGTTCTTATATCTTTTATTAAGTCACAGCTTTATAGAAAATCCTGTCTGCCAATTTCATTCATAACGAGACATTGGCATAAATATCTAAGTATTTGAGATATCATTTCATTCAAGAGAGCTGACTATAGAACATGAGGAGTTAAGTAGGTAAGGTAGGGAAACAAGAGAGGACAATCACTCCGAATTAGTGTAAAGTAAATCCTATAAAGTATATCTCATTGCAACTAATTAGGTACTTTTGTGTTCACTTACATTTTATTGTGCCAGTCCCCAAACAAAACTACCACAGATAGTGCAAGGCATTGTCAGCAGGAATTGAATTACTCCGAAGTTAATGCAGGAACTTACTATCATCCCTGCATGCGCATAAAGATAGAAGTCATTGTTCCGAGGATGACACACTTTGTTATCTATGACGGTTCCTGCAAATTGAAGTATGTAAATGTGGAACAATACTCAGAACCAAAGTTCAATTTCAGCAGATCCACTCAATGGATGGTGTTCCTACATAGCTTCTCTAATATACACTATTTGGAATAATATGCATTGAAAGTTCGACTAATGAGCTTTTCGTAGACATAAAAATCGAGCGAATTGGATGTCTGATGAAAATGGCATGGCTTCTCAAAACTAAGTCTTACTTATTCGTCTACTTATTACAATAAAGAGAAAAACATGCAAAGAATTTATCGTGTATGGACCAAAGAAAAATATTATCTCACTACTTAACGACATTGAAGGAGTTTGAGAGAATGGAGCTTGCAATTGGAGTGAGGAGATTTTTGTAGACAAAAGTCTTTATACAACTTTATATTGGTGTAAAAAATTAATTTTATCATATCGTTCTTTTATATTATGCTATCTCTATAAGACTATTTTATGGTGTTCCTATGTAGCTTCTCTAATATACACTATTTGAAATAATATACATTAAAAGTTCGACTAATGAGCTTTTCGTAAACATAAAAATTGAGCAAATTTGACACCAGAAAAAAGGCATGACTAGTCAAAATTGAGTCTTTTTTGGTCAAATTTATGAAAAAGTATTTGAAGTGCGAGTGGATAACCATTATCAATCGCTCTAACTTTGAAAATTGGTATATAGATATAATTATTTTTCTGCTTGTGTGGTGCTCTTGATCTTCATTGCATAGTCTGCTTGCTCAAAAGCGGTTAAGTGGCTGTTTCAAAATTATCATCTCATCTTAAAGCTTGAAAGTTATTTATGCCTTGAATTGTCGGTTTAGTGGGAGATGGCAATTTTTACGGTGGCCAAGATTAAAGAAAAATCGTACTCACTCATTTAACGGACATGCAGTAGCTTCTTTATTTGTCCATATCACAAGCAAAGGGAAAGATTATATTTTGGGATGGGAGAAACTCCCAGAAAAGCCATTAAGTGCATGGATGAGATGAGGACTTGGCTTGAGTGGATTCACAAGAAATCGTCGATCCTGAGATCTGTATTTACAAGACAATCATGATCATAACCCAATATGACTAAGTAGCCCACGAATTAAAGGCGAGAGTAGTTATCGAAAGACAGTTTCAATGAAATGCTTGAATATTTAAAGGTAAAAGCACGAAGTGCAAGACATTTGTCAAGACAAAGTACAAATAATGACAATTGTAATTGGTTTTAATGGGAAAATAGGATTTTCCAAACATGACATGATTTCCATTATATATATATATATTTATTTTTATTTTTTTTACTTTAGGACTTAATAGATTTTATATTTCTTTATTAAAATTTTATCTTAAGTATATCACAAAATGAAAATCCAATTAATGACCTTTCCTTAAGTGCAAATTTTGTATCATTTGGACATCAGACAAAAAAATTTATGAGCGGTCAAAAATTAACTAGGTTTGTCTAACCATCAACTAATTCTTAGATAGGAACAACTAGTTCTTCCAAAATAAATGTAATCATACATATAGAAAAAGAAAGATAAAGTAAAAGGAAATTAAGTAATTAAATTATCTTCACTACAATATTTATATTGTTCGAACAACTTATTATAAAAATAACTTCTTGTGGAGATACTTCATTGAAGATCAAACTAATTAATTGCAAAGAATAAATTTTGTTTTAGCAAATACTAAGTACACATTGAAAGAAAAAGAGACTCAAATGATAATGTATCGATAATTTAGCAATGTTGTGAATTTGATGGCGTTCCCTACATAGCTTCCGTAATATACACCAGTTGGAATAATATACAATGAAAGTTCAACTAATAAGTATTCTATGGACATAAAAATCGAGTGAATTGGACGTTGGATGGAGAAGTTATGAGTGGTCTAAATTGAGTCCTTTTTTTATCAAATTCTAAGAAAATGTATTCAAAGTGTCATCATGAGTGGATAACCATTATCGATCGCTTTAACTTCGAAAATTGATACGTAGATAGAATTATTTCTAATGACAATAGTAGATCTCATCTCAGATCATAATAAGACTTTATCTCAGCTGAAAGTGCCCCTCTACCTAGATGAAATTGGAACGCAGTTGCATCACATCTTAAAATATGGAGGCACATTGCTTCGCGTGGAAAATTCCATTCAATCTTGTTATGACCATCATTTGTGTCAAGTTTAAGGGACATAACAAACTTCCTCGCCTTTGTCTTTTAGATCTAGTAAATGAACTCACAGAACTCATAGCTAACACTCTCTTTGCTGAGCCCCATGGGAACCAATGCCTCCCGCATTCGAGACACTAGCCAGCACCTTGGCAATGATTTTCTAAATAATATTACATAAATTAATGACAAAAGAGCGGTCTGAGAATCCATCAATATCAATTCTTCCGTAGGAATGCATCTCCGGAACTCAACAAAGGCAGTAATTCGGTTCATCCACACTGTAGGGACCAAGAACAACACCAAATTTTGGTACTAGGTATAAGATAACAGCTTTACATAATTTTCCTTTGGCAATGGAAAATTCAAGAGCAGGCATCAGGTTAACAATAGACGGAGCTCATAGAAGTCCGAAAGAGCAGCAAAATTCAAATTCATTTACCCCAGTCTAAAGTCAACTAAGCATTGCAGGAACATGGATAAAGATTTGCAACCCCTCATGGCATACTCTCAACTGAACTTCTATACATGCGATTCACCGATTTGTCACATCAACCCATGTTTTCTGTCCTTGTATCTTGGCCTGTCCCTCGCTCTCCGAGGTTGCGGCTTCACTCTCCTTTGCCTCTCAAGCGATCTTTGAACAATCTCCCCATTCACAAACAACTCGGCTACAACAAATGGCAAGACCACAAATGGCAAGACCACACTATAAGTTATTATCCTTCTACGACATCAAGATGAGCTAGAAACTAATACACTGGTAAGTCCAAACGAAAAGGGGCATTGGATTTATCAAAAATGCGCTCCATATTTAGAGATGGCACGCATAACTTGCTGCCACATCTTCATAGCCACGGATTATACTGCTGCTGGAGATCGACCATCACAGTGCTGTCATAAGTCTCAAACTCGATGGAGATTGATTCTGTATACTGGGTTTACTTCTGTTTACCGGCCCTCACTATGCACGCATGAGCCCTGTGCTACCAGTCTTTTCACAATCAGAGAGGTTGCTTGCGTTCAGTTTGTAATTGATGTGTCTCACTCGCCGTCGAAGCTTGCGTTTAACCAGAGTGTCCGACTTTCAAGGGGAAGTGGAAAAAATAACAGGTTCTCTAACATCTATTGAATGGGTTCTGCTTTGTCCCTCAGTCAATAAGCAGATTTAGCTGCGTGGACCTTCTGCTTTCGTCAACTTATGGTTAAGGCTTTGTGGAAAGCTAGTTTTTCAGTTCTCTTGTTACGATTCTCTCTAATTCTACGGCAACCGAATTACCATGTGCTTGCTCTAACATTCACCTGATTATAGTCGAATGTTCACTCCGTAACAAGACCTAATAAATTGTTGGTGAAATTGCACGAAATCAGATCGGACAACATTAGCTAGTTATATATTCTAGCGCAAGCAGATATCTAACTTCAAATCTGGAGAGGACAGACTGCTACAAGCACAATGGTAATGAATGACCAGATCTCAAAATGACTCTTGACGCTCTTTATTTATTCTTCAAAATCCACAAGATCATTTAACAGCGCAAGATGGCTAGATCTCCCCAAGAAAGTAAAATTCAAATCAAAATAGTTAACCAAATGCACGGAATGGGTCTTAAAGGCTCTTAAAGGCTTTAGATTCTAGTCAAGATATGGAGAAACAAGAGTTTCCAAATAGATAACAGATTCAATTTCACCGTCGCTTTGGATGGGATAATCCTTGTAAGTATCATCCTCCGGATTGAGCAATGTCATCTGGTTTGTATCAATCTGGAAAACGATTTTTCCGCTCCTTGTGTACGCGGGAATCTTCACAAATTTATGGACTGATACGCCATCAGTCGACACACTGAACAATTTCATCCACGATCCTCCTCTCTTGTAGTCGTTTGTTACCCATGCCTCGAAGAGGTCATTTATGACGGTGCAATGGTATAACAACAGACTGGCCCCGTGAACCCCGAGCCCCTCGAAAACCACGTCCCCATCCACCTCAGGGGCCCGGAGGACCTGGTGGAATTTCTCTTCCGACAGATCGAAGGACATAATTACAGTCTCGCTCTTGTTTCTCCTCTCGGCCGGGACGCACCAGTGCAAGGCCCCGTTCCAATAAACTCCTTGGTCGGAAACAGCGAGGTGGTTTTCTTGTTGGACCGGAGTCATTCTCCAAGAACCGGACCTGAGCGAAAATATCACCACTTGCCCATTTCCGGTATCATCGCCTTGTACTATTTTGTAGTCATGAGATCGAGGGTCGTATCCGAACCCAATGAACATCTCATCCGGTTCGAAAAGATCGAGACCGGGCAAGTCCCTGCATTCCCTGGTGCTCGGGTTATACAGCAGGAATCTGCCGGGGTCATGTAAACACACCAACCCATCGCAAGACCCCACGAGTAACGGCTCCCAACAAGCATCGTCCAAGCTCAGCTCGTGAGCCCGCACCACCACTGCGTGATCGCCACCGCCAATGCCACCGTCGAGGGCCTCGTAGTCTATGGTCTCGAGGGGGCTGGTCTTGAAGATCCTCTGGCTAGCAACCATGTCCCCTGCCTTCAGCCTCTGCAGGTGTGACCTGGCGAAGCCCGGGCCGGAGATTAGGGACCGCCACTGTTTGCAGACGCATTTGAACCGCATCAGCGACTTGAAGGGCACCCTCAGGAGGATCTCGATGACGATGTCCTCCGGGAAAGGTTCCGCCACTGCTTCGGGAAATGTTCTCTTCATCGGGCTGCTGTTATTTCTCCTGAAACGTAATTTTTTTTTTCGCAATTCAATAGTGTTTGGCCTAGCAAAGGCTTATGCAACGAAGTGTACAGTCAAAGTCAAGCCAAGAACGACACCGGGTCAAAGAAGCTTACTCAGCACAGAACGAGACGAGGGTTGACCTGACCTTTCGCCGATGGAAACGGGAGATTTCGATCTACCAGGGTCACTGGAGCACGTTGGATGCCAGATCGAGGTCGATTGGGGTCCGGCAATCCCCGTGGGTTGGCCTTTTCGAGGTCCAAGGCCGTCGCCAGGCCACGGAGACAGGCGGAGGCGGGGCGGAGGCAAGAGGGCAAAGGAAGAGAGAGCCTGCGCGATGTTTTAAATGAACATATTCAAGACTACCCTAATCTCAATTGGCTGATTTATATAGACAAACTTCATTACAATCATTGAGTTTTTGAGGTTTTAGCATTTTTGGAATTTTGATGTATTTATTTTCCTTCCATCTTTTTAAGTTTGAGAGAATATTTTTGTCCTATCTAGAATATTCCATCTTCATTTAAAGAGATATTTCCTTTCATTTTCGCATTGGAAGAGTTCCATTGAATAGGGGTGATCGAGTCCAGGGTGGGTAGCATCTAGACCTAGATCCTGTACTCAACTCTGTTATAATCGATTCTCCTTTTCTGGACCATATACCCGACCCTATTTATATTGAACCTTGTATCCAACCCATCCTGTTTTTCCGGTCCGGTTCCAGTGACCCTGTTTATATTGAACGTTATATCTAACCCACTCTGTTTTTCCGATCCTGGTTCAAGGTCAACCATGTTTTCATTGAAACCTGTTTTGCAATCTCCCAATATTCTATACTATTTTGAATTTTATATTAATATGCGAGAAAATAACGTAATCCTCATAATTTGTATTGAAACATTAATCACTTGTAATAAAAAAAAAAAATGTATTAACTTTTTGACTAAACAAAAAATTAAGGATCCACAGAGCTAATTATAATAAATAAAATCATAAGGCAAAGAATTAGCAACAAACATGGGTCTAATATTAGTTTTATTCCCACAACTACTGTATGAAGCTACTTATTTATGCAAGCATAACTCCTCCTACAAAAGAGAAATTAAACAAGCCAATCCATGTGATACACAAGAATTTGGCGGCGACGAATACCATTCGTCCATCATACAGTGCGGTGCAAGAGGAAGCCAGTGAGGGAGGGAAGCAAGTGAGGAAAAGGAACGACAAATGAGGAGTGTCGTGCATGTTTGAGAGAGTTAAGAGGAAAAACGTCGTGTGATTTTAAGAGTAAAAATAGAAATCGGGGGAAAAAAAAAAAGGTTTTGGACCTCTACTTACAAAACCGGTCCGGGAACTGATTTCTGGGTGGGTAATTACTCTCAACCTATTCCCGGATCAGTTTAAACTGATTCCGAATTTTAGGAACCAGTTCTCGAACTGGTTTCAACGAGAACCGGTTTTCGGATCGGTTTCAACGGGAATCGATTCCCGACCTTGTTTTCTAAGTGGACCGATTTGGTTCCCGGGTATACCCAGTCTGGTTACACACCCCTACCATTGAACACGATAAATAGGGCTCTCACAATCGACGGCAGTTGAGCACTTTTGGCTCATTACGACCATTGCAAAGGCTTAGCATGGCTCATTGCCGATCTTGCCTTCGACATCCTCAATCTGCCACTTGACTGTGGATATCCACTTTATTTCCTGTTCTCAGCCTCGTCTGACTCCTCTGATGAGACTCGTACATCTACATGGATCAATGACTTGTTCATGATCTTGGTCTATGGTAACATGCTCTTGTTCTTAGGGACAATTTTTGTAGTCGGTGACAAGTGATAATGACTATAGACTGACTTCTACGATAAATTTAAAATTGAAGAAATGGATGGAGCTGGCCATTTTAAGAGATGGCACGGCCAAGTCATGTTATCCAATTGGTTGGAGAGGATTGAATAATTCGGGGTACACCTATTTCACAAATTATGTGTTCTTGCAAGCACGGTAACATGCCCCCCGTTGAGGATTTACTTCCATTTGTGTTCACGCGTAAGATTGTGACATCATCATTTGAATGTAAATGCGTCCGTTGAACTTTAGTTTAAATGGATTGATTTCGGTGTTCCGAAAGTGGAATATAAACAATTTTAGTGACCGCCTTTCCTGATCAGATTCCATAAAATGTACATACATATATATATAGGAACCTAAGGTGTACATACATATATATATAGGAACCTAAGGTGCACCCACTACCAAAAGCAAGTTGGTATACGGTTGCGACACACTGTAGACTTAGAACGTGGACTGCACCGCATGGACAATTCGATTTGATGTTTGTCATGACCTCAGTATCGGGTTTAAGAGACAGGCAAGGATCTAATGTAAAAAACTCACAAGCTAACACAACATTAAGTCCTGGAACCGACGCCCTCAAGAGTTCAAACACCAGAGAATCAAGAGCCCCTTCCAAACAAGTTAGCCGGCACCTTGGCAATGATTTTCTAAGGAACATCATCCTTAATTTAAGACTAAAGGGCACACACAGAAACGCGTTGACATCGATTATTCCATGGGAATTCATCTCTGAAACTCGACAAAGCCAGCAATTCAGTTCTCACTGTCTGGACCAAGACCACCGCCAATTTTCAGATTAAAAAGAAAATAACAGCTTTATATGATTTTCCTTCAGCTATGGAAATCCAAGACAGGACTTACATGCATCATCTTAACAACAAAAGGAGTTCATACAGATCTGAAAGAGCAGCACAAAACAAATACGTGCACCCCAGTCCAAAGTCAACTGAGCATTGCCAGCATTGCCAGATAAAGACTTGCAACCCCTCCCAGCATACTCTTAACAGAACCAATTTACATACTGTTCACCAATTTCTCACATCAACCTAGTTTTCTCTGCGGCGAACATATCTGGTTCTGTCATTGTATCTTGGCCTGTCCTTAGCTCTCTGAGGTTGCGGCTCCACTCTCCTCTGCCTCTCAGGTGATCTTTGAACAATCTCTCCATTCACAAACAACTCAGCTACAACATATAGCAAGGCCAAAGTATAAGTTAATACCCTTCTATGACATCAAGATCAGCTAGAAACTAATTCACTAATAAGTTCAAACAAAGAGGTGAATTGGATTTATGAAATATGTGCTCCATATTTAGAGATGGCACACTGACACGCTGCCACATCTTAATAGCCCCGGATTAGTAACATGCCTTAGGATTACAGCAAACATGCTCATAAAGCCTTTAATATTCCTATTTCCAATGTTATCACATCTCATCATACATGGAGCATTGCAAAACTTACCCCAGTTACAATGCAAGTCCAGGGGCATCTAAGTCAAAGGATGCCCAAGTGGCACTATTAAAGAAAAAGGGACCATTCTATACATGGAAATTAAGTGAAAGGGGTAAAGTGACCATTTTTATCATCTGCACTACAGAGTATAATCAATTGGCCAAGCAATCTACCACAATCTACCCTTCACTGCATTTTTGCTGAGACTCCACAAAAGGTTTTCTAAACCAAATGCTTTTACTTTGATCTACTTTCTTAACAAGCCGGTGACAAACCAAGACAATAGTGCTTTTCCAAAAGGTGGACTTGGAAATTTCTCTTTAGCAAATGATTTTTCAGAACCAAAAACAAGAACTGTTTTAGTGTTTTTAAGTGGAGAAGAAACATTTATACAATATATGTCAGATGATGGTTTCCACATTCATCTTTTTGCATTTGTCTCTTTGAACAAAAGCAAAAACAACCAAAAATCATTTTGAAGCAAAAACAAGAACATTGTAAAAAACAGTTAATTTGTATAGTTTGCCAAACAAGTCCATAATATTAAATATATTTCAAAATGGAGAGCTCTAAACAGTATCTTAAAGCATTGCCAAAACAAGGCCAAAGAATTTCCCATGCGGAATCCAAATAAGTGGTACTGCAGTCACTGCAACAACAACATCAAACAAGTTCGTAAACATTTGTAGTAATAAGGAAACAACTTTTCAGAATCTCATGCACAGAGGCCTCCTTATCCATGTAAAAGTCATTTTTTCAGTATTATCTACGAGAAATAAAGTCTGTTTCTCTACCCTGCAAAATTCATAGAAGTAGACTCCATTCACATTTAACAACGGCATTCAATCACCCTGACCAGAAAAGGACATACTCAACCCCATCAAAGAAGTCAATATTATCATCTGAGACCTGCGATGCACCGTGTGAAAGCATTCTCAACAGCGTATAAATCAGTTATACTATTTACAGATACTAAGGTCCATGTCTCAGCATGTCAATCAGTTTGCAGCCAGCAAGATAAGAATACTCATTAAAGAACCCCTATAATTAGTGAGACACTAGTCACTGTAAGATTCATAATCAAACTTATGACAAACTCAAAATACACTGTAATGATAAAGTGTTTCTATTTCATCACTCATCTGCAGATCCATGAAATTTCGATAGCTGACAATAGTTAAAAGAGACATTTGATATAAGTCAATTAACATTCAAAACTAAACATTGTCAACAGACTGCTAAGCTTTGCCAAGATGGACTCTCACACAGACAGATGTTCTTGATTGACACATTTGAGTTATTCTAACAACATTCCCCCATGCAATAAGATACCTAATCAGACTCATGATAAAACACAAGTTGGTGTAATGACGAAGTGCTTCTGTTTCATCTCCACTGAACTGCAGCTACATGGAATTAGAAAGCTGAGAATAGTTAAGAGAGATGTTTGATATTAGTCCATTAGCATTCAAAGCTGAACATTGTCAACAGACTCTTCAGCTTTGCCAAGATGGACTGTCATGCGCATAGATGTTCTTAACAGACAAATTTTAGTTATTCATCACCCACAAGACACTCATTCTTTTTAGGGCAACGGAGCATATGCATAACCTGTCATTCACTAAAACCATCCTATGTAGACTCCACTTGAGTGATTCCACTATTAAGAATGAATAGAGTCCCAGCAGAAACACAGCCTTGCACTTGTCATTGTTAGCTACAAACGCAAAGGTTATAACTGATTGAACAAACTTACAAATATTTTTATACTCAAACATAAAGGGTGGAGAGAAACCAACTTTTAGAAATGAGCAATTTCTCATTTCAGTTTATTAAATGCAAAATGGCGAGTAATCCATGCCTCCACTAAAAGCTATAGCACATTGAAAAAGCCATAACTTTGTCTGATCAGGATATCCTACGAAATTCTCTAATTTATGCTCTACATGCATGAATGCGTTTTGCTATGCTCTCCACATCTAATCTTTCATCAAACATTCACGTCAATGTCTCTAGGGCATGACAACAAGCAATGTGCAATAAACCAAAATTCTTGACTAGTCGAAACAAGTTCAGCAATCAAATCCAATTTAATAGGTGAGCCAGGCTTTCAGAAACTAAAGAGAAAAATATCAAAACCATTATTCACCCCTGAAATATATCCAAGATCCAACCAAAATAAAACATCCATATTTTAACCGTCAATACATTATTACCAAACTACATGCCACCTTAATAAAAAGAGGATAGATCATGATTCATCTTAAAGGCACCAGCCTTACCTCCATAGTCCTTGTACTCAGGATCGACATAGGAGTCGGGAAGCACAAACAATACCCCAGGCAAACCTGTTCAAAAATACAAATTAAGCTGAGGAACAAACCAGCTTAATGAAACCAGATAAAGAGAGAAAGACAACTAACCTTCAAGCTTGTTTGATGTCTCCTCATCAATCTCACAGCCAAACCCAAAATATCTCTCACAGGACACGTTGTATATCTTATTCTTTGCTTCCTCCTCACTGATGGACATTAGCAAACACAAGCGACACTAAAATCAATCAAAAGCCCCAACATTATTGTCGCACTTCTGAGGCGAAATCGTTCATCAAGATTACTTAACTTCAAAATTTAAACACAATCAAACACGGGGATTATCAATCCAAAAGGCATAGACCAAAAACTACAAAGAAGGACCTCCAATCAGCTTGTGGAGTAACCACTACATCCTAACAGAACCAACATCATTACCTGCACCAAAATTTCTATTAACAATCAGAACTCTAGTAAAAGTATGCCAAAGCTCCTCACTTCTCGGGTTTTCTACAGGGGTTCCCATGTAATTCATCGTGAACATATCCAAAAGTAGGCATCTCCGCGCCTTTCTAACAAGTTACTTTACGCCAATGCAACTCATCCTTTCTCGCATCTTCCAAACCACGACGAAAACAAAATCAAGAAAGACCCCCTACCTGCCGACAACTTTGGCTAGGGTTTCGATGTAGCAATCGATCATCTGCTGCTTCGTGGCGTTCTCACCCCCAGGCTTATCCATGACGATGAGCCAGTGCTGGTAGTCGCACCCCGGGAACAGCGGCGCCATCTCCGTGGGCGGCCGGTCGCTGAAGTTCGAGCCGGAGTTCAGCGGCGAGTACGCGGAGCCCCCGGACCGGTTCACGCGGCACCGTATGGGCGCGAACCGAGCCCCGGCGGCGCCGAAGGGAGTCGAGCCGGCGGCGTGGGAGAGAGGGCCGAGGGCGCGGCGGCGGAAGAGGAGGGACGGGAGCGCGGGAGGGGAGGTGACGGAGGTCGTGGTCGAGTGGAGGCGTCTGGTGACGAGGGAGAACACGGTGAGGCGGCCCGCGGCGGCGCCGGAGGCGGAGGCCGCGGCAGCGCGTGCTAGGGTTTGGGCCATTGCGGGCGGAGGGAGAGAGGGAGAGAGAGAGAGCGACTGCGAGAGCGAAGTGAGGGTTTTACGAGGGGATAGAGGAAGGAGGTAACGCTTATCGCTGCGTTTATTTATTTTTATTTATTTATTTATTTATTTTCGTTTTATCGCGAAATATTTATTCGAAAAATATCTTCAGACAAAAAATTAGGAAAGAGGATGAAAATGAAGGAATCTTTCACGAAGAGCAAAGTACTTCGAAACTCGACTCAAAATTAGAATTCTACGCATTTTAATAATGTCTATATTGTATGATGCGAAAATGCAATCAAGATTTCCATAACTAATGTAGCCTAATATCTCGATAGCTGGAATCAAGAACGCAAAACTTCTCCTTTATTACCCGACCCCTCACCTTAGCACTTTATAAATGCTTTTATGTGAGAATAATTGTGAAACTTAAGTATCATTTATAAATTTTCTAACGAAACATTTTCATTACGGATCATGTTGAACTTGGCTCACATTAACTAATCTCATATTAAATTAATTAAGAAGCTTTCATTTCATCTTATTCTATTAATTCTATAAAACTGTAAATCATAATATAAATTGTGTTGTTTTTTTGTTGTTTATAAATCTCAAGTGTAAGCTTAAGTTTTGGGTACGAGCTTAAATTATTACTAGTGAAAGAGTAATGTGTCTCGACCTGATATGGTTGCAAAGGATGGAACTATTTTCATCCTTTGAATCGCTCAGGTCCACCTCCATTTTTCAGCTGAAGAAGGATATTGACCTTAATTATTTAAACGACGCATGAAGTGGTGAATCCCAAATCTATGACACTTTCATTATTTTTTAAGTTTTTATTTTCTTATGTATGATAAAGTTGCCGTCATTATAAATCTCGCATATTTTTTTTCAATTTTTTTTTTTTTATAATGGGTATTGTGTTGCCATGCATATCTAAAGTATTATGTTTTCCTTTTTTATTTTAGGTTTTACTTTTATACGTATTAACTTTGCTGAACAAAGAGATTTTCGACAACCCTAACTCTTATCTAAGTTGTGAAGCAAATTTATGATTTAATTATTAAATAGGATTTTAGAAAATGCTCAGCATGAATAACTGTTAAACACAGTTAAATATTTTTATAATTTCTCATCTTTATTATGCATCTCACCGCCAAACTAATTTCTTATCATTTGTCCTTTAGTATACACGTAATGGTTTATCCAATGAAAAGAAGGGGAAAAAAAATTTCCAAGACATGTCACAATAAAAATTATAATTACGGTTTCCAATACAAAACCCAAAAGATGAAATTAAATTAAAATAAATGGTTTGCATTAAATAATAAAATATTTTAAAGAACAACTAAATTTCATTTGTTTTGAATTGAAAAAAATTACTGTTAGTTATGGAGTGTTCATGAAAAAATGGTAAAGTGCCTCTTTGTGCATAACCCTTTTGATATCATTATTATTAGTGCATTTTAAGATACTCATATATTAATTTGCATGCTCAGTGTAAAAGTGTATGGTTAAAAAAAAAATACCAATTCTTGGAACATGCCTCACTTTTCACCAAATGAGCCATTGCATATTTTTATGTTGAGTTAATACCCTGAAAAACCCTAAATTGATATGCTTGTAACAAATTTACTCTAAGCTAATTTTTTTACCATTAAAAACTCCAAATTGTTATACATTTGACAAATTTATCTCAAAACTAGTACATTTGTGACAATATTACCTTTATTAATTTTCGTTAAAATTTACTATCAAATTATTAAATTGAATCACATGTGACAATTGGTTAGTGTACTAATTTGGTATTTTACTCTCTGTTTGTTATAGTCATACAATTTTTATGATTTTTTGTTGTATTAATCTAATTTAACGGAATGTATATTTGTTATAAATATACTAGTTTGAGATTTTTGGTGGTTGTATAAATTAGTTTGGGGTAAATTTATTTTTTGAGTTCTTTACAGAGTAAATTTGTTACAAATGTACCAATTTTGAGTTATTTATAGTTAGTTGGGGTAAATTTAATTTTCGTTAAATTTTATTCTCAAATTATTAAGTTAAATGTACCGGTTTTACACTCCATTTGTCACTGAATTTTTCCAATTTAGGTTAAAAAAATAATTTTTTTGGTAAATTTGTTTAAATGTACACAAGGTTTTTTATAGTCGTGTATTAGTTTGGGATTTTCACAAGTGGATATTAACTTTGGAATTTTATTTTAATTTTTGCAAACACCATCCACATACATCCAAGCAAAACCGTACATGATTGCCCCTTTTATTTTAATGTCTTGCTCGAGGTTATGATGGTTTAACTTTTAGCTGATTTAGAGTGTTTGAGGTAGGTGTGAGAATTCTGGATAAGAACACAATGATAATTAATGTGAACGTGCAAAATGATCTTGAAAAGTAAAACTTAGGTATTTATTTGGTACATTCAAAAGTAGACTATGTACATGGATGAAATGTGAGATGCATTCTTATATTTTCCCAAAATGAAGAGATTTGATTTGTTTTCTTGGACCTATCAAACAATGAATAACATATTTACTACAAAAGTAACCCTTTGAGATAGAAGCGATGAAGGAATAATGGTGCAAAAATAAAACCATCAAGGCCGATTTTGTCTACTTAGTAAAAATAGAGTGGATTTAGTCATATGAATAGTAATAACTAGCCATAACCCAACACCATTTTACATGGTAAATTGGCCAACTGCAAGTATTTGAGTAACTTAAAAAGTGTAAATCAATCAATTTAATATATAATATATGGATTTGTTAGGTGTTGCTAATTTCCAGAGTATTAATTAGCATGGGTTTCTATTTGCTACATTTCATCTGTGAGAAGATTTAAATGCTTCAAGGAGTGCACTTCCTCCCTATCATCACTTCAAAGATCAAGCTCGACGTTCGTTTGACCAAATATTTGATTAAGTTGGGCTTTGATTAACTGAGCTTGACATGATCATTGAAAATAAATTGATTTTGTTCGACGGGTGAGACTATTGTCCACACAATTTAGCTTAAATTCCATTTATTTGAGAAAAATGAATGATTTAATTTTTTTAAATAATCTTTATATTATTTATAAAAATAGATAAACGAAAAAATATTTTTATTATCTATGAAAATATTTACACAAGTTGCCAATAATACAAATATTTTTCATTTATTAATTATTTCGAGTGATATATTTCATTTTAAAAAAAATGTTTTTCAAATTATTTAT
This sequence comes from Eucalyptus paniculata subsp. matutina, assembly GCA_017140255.1. Lineage (NCBI taxonomy): Eukaryota > Viridiplantae > Streptophyta > Magnoliopsida > Myrtales > Myrtaceae > Eucalyptus > Eucalyptus paniculata. The sequence continues at coordinate 31,496,436 of CM029442.1, read as the reverse complement.
TTTCTTCTGTATAAATGAAGTCTTAAAGTCGAGTGCTTTTAGGTAAACAGACCAAAATGACTTTCAACAACATGAATATTTAGCGAAATATTCATCAAACTTTCCTATCTAGTTTCCTCAATCAATTTAAGTTTAGAGACAATATAGCTGTCTCATATGTTTCCTCGCTACAGAGATGAAGCAAAACTGAAAAAAAGAAGAAGAAAAAGAAGAAATGCTCAAATTCATAATCCTCACTCAAATGATCTCCCAAAAATTCTAACATTACAAATCCAGACTGGCCAATTAGCTGTAAAAAAACGAAGAACTTTTAATGTCCCAAACCATTATCTATAACCATTTAAATGAAGAGAATCATTTGTCAGTTCACGTACATTTGAATCAAATTTCATACTAAACTATCTTGTCGAAATTATTTCTCCCACGAAATAATGAAAGTTAATGTGAAGAATCTTAAAGCTGCAGTTTCGGCCTTGATATTTCGGGTCGCATCTAAATTTTGATTAAAAAATTGACGTAATTTTATAATTTGGAGAATGCTTATGCTCCATTCTTGTGAACGGATCTCTCTCTCTCTCTCTCTCTCTTTTTTTTTTTTAAATTTTTATTTATTTAGAGGTGCATAGGCTGACGTGTTTCTTAGATACATTCTCACTATAAACAAAATTTTGAAATCAGAAGAGCATGTGATAATATTTATATCACTTTTTTATCAGCTGTCTATAACTAAAAGGAAAATATACAAAAGACTAGATGAGAGAAGAAACGAACAAGGCAGATTATGTTTATGAAATAAAAGGTGGGTCCTTGATTGTATTACAACTTCCGTTCACTCCATAACTTTCTGATCCTTGTAACTTCAATTGAATTATTCTGTGGAATCGCATCAAATAAGGCATGCCAATTTCTCATCCTTTTAACTTCGATTGGATAGATTTGTGGAATCACATCGAATTAGGCATGCCAATTCGAGGCTGCTCAACAGCATCTCGTGATCTTCCCGGCAAAATGATTTCCAGCTCAAACCTCGAATAGGATGGCCTCCACACAAGACCAACCTATATCTGGGGTTGAAGTGCATTGAAGTGAACATGTAATCAGACCATCCAGTAGCCAATCCTATGCCATACCTTCCCTGGAGTCTGGCTCAATGAGTAAGCACCACTGAAACCACATGCCATATGTACATCTTTATCAACCACACAAGAAAGGATCCTGGAAAGATCAGGTCTGATGCAAATTTACAAACTGAACTCAAGGAACTCGAGCACTGCAATAACTTGGACAAGGAATTGCATTCTCCAATAACCCATAGAACCTTCCTTTTTATTCCTGAGAAATGGCTACACGGGTTAGGTTGGTTCATTACTTAGTACCTCCAACCATTTTCTCCAACCGATGAGCGTCGCGTACTGTGTCATTGGATTTTGGCTGGTTTCTGTCTATGACTACCTGAGGTTGTGGCTCAAGTCTCTTTGTCTCTCCGGTGGTCTTTGAACAATCTTCCCATTCACAAACAACTCACCTGCAACATAACGCAAATCACAATTGTAAAATGTAACATCATTGTTGCAGCAAATCAAGTAAGCCATCAGTGTACAAAAGATGAACAGGAAATAAATGAGCAAAAAGGAAATCGCTCTCTCCATTTTTTCCTTGGCAATGCACACACGTATCATGTTTATTCCATCTATAAGTTCAGCCACTTCACAAATAAATTTATAGAAGTCAATAAAAAAAAAATTCTAGAAGCATGAAAAAAGAAGCTCTATACGATTTGCTTTAGACAACCACCATGAAGACAAATAAAATTTTCTGATTACATGGGGAAGCTCGCCCACTCAAACAAAACAACCCACAATGTAGTTCTGTATGTTCATTCCAATGATTCTGCATCTCCATTCACAAAGAAGTGCAGAGCTGATAATGAATGAATTTTACTGTGAGTCCATTAGCATTCAAAGCTAGACGTGGCCCATTTGAGACTATTAGCTTTGCCAAGATGGACTGCAGACAGCTGAGGAAATTCGCATACTAGTGACCATCCATGAATTGCCCATATTTTTTCACAGTATGACTTGAACTCCTTTATATTCACATAAACAAGTGATGAGAATGCATGCAAACGAAAAAATCATTCAAAGGGAAGCATGTCCCAATGTTTGTGCAAGTGTACACAACTGTCTCTGTAAATAATGTAGCTGAGCTGCTTTACTACCAATATTTAATCCCATGGCCTCTGACAATCTGTAAGCATCCGCTTTTATATAACCTAATTTACGGTTAATTAGCAAATCTAAGACCTCCAGATTAAAGCTAAAATTTTGCTTAAGATGAGACATGAACTTCAATACTAATTATGTAAAACCCAGAGATATTTCTGCCCCCAAAACTACTGCTAAATTGCATCTCAAGAATGACCATCGGATAATGTAGTGTATGAATCGCAAATTTCACACCCATTCAGAATGAGACTTCTCACAGAATCGCTAGAATTAGCCAAAGAGCCAACAAATGTAGTGGATTAACCTGGACCTAAGAAAGGTTGAAGCATGTAAGTTTCACCTTCACCAATCTAAAGCTCCAGTGGAAAGAAAAGAATAGAGCACTTGAGAGAGACATTTAATCGAATTTAAAGCTAAAATACTACCATTAGAATTTTTAGCCTAGCCAAGATGGACTAATACGTATGTTGAGATGTTTGTGGGCCCAAACCTCTCTCCATTTTAATAGAAATACAATAACATTATTCGTTTAGCAAAAACATAATAATAGGGATAACATTATCCATGCTTGTGTTTGGAAAAATAAGACATGCTATCAAGTTCTTGATAATTAAGAAGAGTCCACAGAACATTCCTTAAAGGAGGGTGTTATGTTGTATTAGGAGTGAACGGTTCTGGTTTCTTATAAGTTCCGCCTAGAACCTGGAATCTACCATTGGGTACAGGTTTATCATTTTTTGGAACTTAGAACCTATACTGTCACAGGTTCTAAAGTCGGTTCCAGGGTCTAACGGGTTCTTTTTTTTTTTTTTTTTTTTTTTTTTTCATTTTTAGTTAAACAAAATGAAAATGAACGCAATAATAATAAACAAGCTTGTCATTCATCAAAGAGAATACAAAATGAACAAAACTATCAACAAAAAAAAAAAGGAATTGTTGGCAAGGAATTCAACTAAATAAAAGTAGGGGTGAATAGTTCTAAGTTCCGTACAGGTTCCATCTAAAACTTGGAATCTAACTGTTGGAACAAGTTCCTCATTTTTTTGGAACTTAAAACCTACCTTGCATACCCTAAAACTTGGAATCTATCCTATTATAAGTTTTAAGGTCTACCCAGGTTCCACTTATATTACTATTTAAACGATTATAATTTACTAATCATAACTTATATTTAAATACATGAAAAATATGAACATTAATAAAGTAAAAATCTTAGCCATAAAATGGAAACTCGAACTAGTGCTTTCAAATTATGTACTCATCATCGAACATCATAGAATATTAGAAGATCGCATGGAGACATGTATCAAGAAAAATATTAAAACTTGTTCCAGGTTCTAGGTTACAGGTTTTAGGTTCCAGGTTCCTTCCCGTTGAAACAGGTTTCTCATTTTTTGGAACCTGGAACCTACCCTGCATACTTTGGAACTTGGAACCTACAAGTTCTTACCAGTTCGATTCTTAGGTTCCAGATTTTACCCTAGAACCATGCTCACCCCTACACTGTACATCTCAAGTCATTCATAAAAGATAAATAGGTACCTCCTAAAACTACTGAAGCCTATTAATGCACAAGCTAGGATCATAAGCTGAAAAAAGTTTTGTGTTTGCATTGCAATTGCAAGTAAAAGGTGATGTAAGATAGCCTGCAAGGTGCCTATATGAGTGAACCTTCAACTCATGCATAAAAGCAGAACAAACGCTAAAAGCTACAAACGCTAAAAGCTATGACCCTTACCTCCATAATCCTTGTATTCAGGATTGACATATGAGTCCGGAATCACAAACAACATCCAAGGCAACCCTGTTGGCAGAAATTATTCATAGCTTTTAGAAGATAAACAATAAGTAGCCCAAGTTAGAAAAGACATTAAGAGAGAAATGGAAAGGAACAACAAGTGAAGCAACCTCCGAGCTTGTTGGACCATCTCCTGCTCAATCTCACACCCAAAACCAAAGTATCTGTCAAAGCAGACATTGTAGATCTTCTTATCTGCTTCCTCTTCGCTGGAGCCAATTTCAAACAAAGCAGCGTGGGCAGTCAACAAAATCTTCCAAACAAAAACCAAATTGGGAAAATTGTCGAGCATTTTGCCATCATCATAGAAAACCAACAAGGGAAAAAAGCTTACAACTGCTGTAAGCTTCAAAAACATTCATTTGCATAAGATTAGCACAAATAGAAGTACCCACAGGAAACAAAAAACACATTCATAGCAATTAGCAATCATCCGCCATACATAGATTCAGCAACTCCTCCTCCTGATGCTTTTTACAAACCCTGGCCACCTCAGAAACCAAAATTCAAGATCGATTCAATACGGCATCATAAGGATTAGGAAAGAACGCGGACCTCATAGCCTGCCAGCAACTCTGGCCAGGGTTTCAATGTAACAGTCGATCATCCGCTGCTTCGTAGCTCCATCGCCACCAGGCTTATCCATGACGACGAGCCGATGCCGGTGATCGCCGCCCGGAAACAGTGGCGCCGTCGCCGGAGGAAATCGCTCGCGGGAGGTCGAGCCGGAGTTCGCCGGCGAGCGAGTGGAGGTACGGGACGGGCACGCGCAGCGCCGGACCGAAGCGAACTGTGTTCCTGTTGAGGCCGGCGGAGGCAGGCGCGGGCTCGACGGAGAGAGGCGCGACGGAGAGACGCGGCGGAAGAGGAGAGCGCGGGCGGCGGAGGCGATGGAGAGAGGAGGTTTCGGTGGCAAGAGGCCCCTCGGGAGGAGTTGGACGGAGAGGGTGCGGCGGCGCGTGGCGCGTGGCGCGTGGCGACGGAGGAGATGGGCCACGCGCCTGGGTTTGTGCCATGGTGGGACCGAAACGGCGATAGATAAAAAATGAAGTGGAGAAAACATTATCCTTTTTTTTAGAAAAAAGAAAAGAAGATAAGATATTTCATTATATATTTTTCGGCATAATTATACAAACTGTTTCTAAAATTTGGCTTAATATATAATGTTATCCTTAAACCTTAATTCAATATGTGATTTGACTCCTGAACTTTTAGAAAATATTTAATATAATATCTAAATATAAAATTATTCAATGTCATTTTTCCATTAATTTACATTCAAAGATAATATTGGACATATATATATATATATATTATATATATATATTTCATGGAATATATACTTAAAATTCATATAAAAAATTAAAAATTCAAAAAATGATATTATATATTATATTTAAAGTTTATGGACTATATTAAACAAATTAAAAGTTTAGTAGATCGCATTCGTTTAAGTCAAAATTAATGAATTATTTATGTCATTTTTTTTTGCAAGGCTTAGAAAATCTTATTTATGTGACGGCCAAAAAACCAAAAGGAGGCTTTATTTTAATTCCTTTTTCTTTCTTTAAAATCATCATCAAAGATTCGAAATGTGAATGATGTATTTTGGTAATTGCCGGATGTAATTTTGATAGCTATAATTAATGATGTGCTGACTTGTTTGGTAATAACAAAGTGGAACAAAGGAATAACCAAAAGTAAAATTGTTACCGTTCAGAAACATCGACAAAATACGTGTAACAAATTTAGTATTTACTACCAAAACATGGACGGATGATCTCATATATATTAACTTTTAAACTCCGACGTCGCCTCCCTTTCCTCGCCATGAGATCTTGCTCCGGTCACCACTCTCTTTGAAATCGTGTGCGATTAGATTTTACCTCGAGAGTGTCCTACATTCGAGAATAAGAAGAGAGCATGAATGGGTTATGGTAGAAAGTAATGGACATATGAGGCATGTGTGTCATTTCGCACATAACCCTATCTTTCAATCTTTTTAAAGGATCTTGTTCTTGAAAATCTTCTGATTTACAGTATTAACAAAGTGGCAAGCGAAAAGCATATTTATGGACAATTGGTCGTAGCTTATCTAAATAAGCCAGAAAAAAAGGATCGATTTGCATTCCTCTAATATGAAAATTGAAGGGCATTTTTCTTCCTTTGAAGAAATGGCATGGATAGTCTTTCAATTTTAGCCAAATGTGTAACGTGATTCATGAGTTTTTAATTTATTCAATGTAATTCTTGAACTTAAGCCTAATGTCAAATATTGTCATGAAATTTTTATTTATTCAATATAGTTTTTGGATTTTTAGTAGAAGTTTAATTTACTTTATGATCTATAAGAAAATGTTAAATGTTGTCATTCCATATAGTCTAAGAACAAAATAGAATATGCATCATAAGTCCAAAAACTACATTGAACAAATTAAAAATTCAGGAGTGAAATTGCACATTGGACCAAGTTTAGGGACCACATTAAACAACTTAAAAGTTCAGAAATTAAATTGCACAACAAGTCAAAGTTCAGGAATCATTTATATAGTTATCCCTTTTCCTTTTAGCATAGTATATCCAACTTCAATTCATTCATTTCCTCTTCAAATCTCCTTCTCGGGTAAGGCAATAAGTTGAGACTTTGGCTCTCCAGCTTATTCAATGGGTGGTGTTCCTAGGCTTTCTGCTCTTAATTTTCCAGTCCTCCCTCCATTGGGTTTGTACAATAAGTTAGGTAAAATGTATCGGCTGATAGATACTGTGAAATGAGAGAATACACGAGACAAGTTCTTTTTTGGTTAAAAGAAAAAGATTCAAAGATCATAAGCTTCTATGGCAATGGCATTCTGGGCATAACAGATGCATAAGTATTTTTATATAGACATTGCACGCACCTCGCATATCGAATTGCAAGAATGAATTTCATTTCCCTGTGAATAACAATTCTATATGCTACCTTTTCAATGTGGAAAATTAAAAACTGTAACTTCTAGGTGAAGAACAAGAAAAACGCAAACCGGATTATAGATTATCAAAACTCCAATTAAGAGAGCTTCATTTTACCTACACAAGAAGTGTAAATTCGTTCACTGCTGTTTTAGCATTATCATTGTAACTTTTCCTGGAGACATTAAACCTCCGCAATTCTTTTCATGGTAAGTTCAACAAACTGTTGCGATAACTTGACCTGCAATTACTAACAGAATAAAAAGACTAGCCGAACAAGAATAGATACCGAGCAATGCCACGAAAAAATCGCCTCAAGGATCAATCCAATGATTCCATATGTATCAGCTAAAGGGTGTCATATTTTTATTGCAGCTTAAATGCACAGCACAACATTGATAGAGTATATGATTACATAAACAACAAAGCCAAAGGGCAGTTCCCAACCATGTAGACATGAAAACCTTCATTTTTCCTTAAAGAGCTTCACGTCAGCCAGATTCAGTGCTCACATATTCATTTTTCTTCATGCAAGTTTAGTTTGGAAACCATATGCTCCACTTTCTGTGAGAAAGACAATTGTCAACATGTGACCTGATCATAGTATAAATGCAACAGCAAACATGTTTAGATAATGCCAATCAGCACAACATGGCCATTGCTTAACTTATTGTGCCTCAAGTGCTGATGTTAAAAGCCAGTAGTGAATCATCCACTACCTTCATCGGATATCTAGAAACCTATCAGCAGACACCTCATGAATCATGTTACAATGAGATAGGGACCACCTCAGTTTTTCTTTTGAATGCCTATAATTTGGTTATTGAACCTGCTCCGAAAGAGCATGTGCATGTTTATGTTGGAGAACCATGTCTGGTTCTTTGTCTGAATCAAACTCATCAGCATGTCTGCCTCTTTAAGAGAGATGATACCTTTAGGATGAGAGAAGGTGCATATTGCAGCAAACCCTATCCAATTCAAAAGTAGGACACATCTAAGAAAACATTCCAATCAGTAAAACTCTTTGAAGAATAACAATATTTACCAACCAGCCTAGCTCATGGCAAAGGTAACTAAATAATGGGAGTTAGGTAGCTGGGCAGTCACTAGTTCTATCCTGGTTAATCAAAGGTGAAGGGAAAAAAGGACCTTTTGAATTTCCTTTTGCTGTATGTCAACAGTTTGTGCCAGACTAAATAAGTACTTACATGCGGAATTTGGATTCAACAGAAGACAGAATATTTTCATAGACATTGTCATAAAGTAGTGAAATGAAGGTACTGTACTGTTCCATTGCTTGTGGAAAGCATCATATCACATCTATTGCTATGAAAGCCCAGATACTACTTCCATCATCTCATCATTAGGCCATGGAATTGACACCAACTAACCTGTTCAGTGTAAGGCAGATACTTCCCATCAAATGTCACAACAGCACGGTCCTTCCCATCCACACCTTTGACTTTGTCAACTGAGCAGTAGAAATCAATGGCTGACATTCTGCAAAAGAATGTTAATGGAAATAAATTTAATGAGTATCAATTGAACAAAGCTGAAATAGACAGACATCCCAGTTCCTAATATGCTATTCTTCAGCCCATCAATGAGGAATAATCATTACATGAGACCAGCAGCTAGGCCGCTTCCTAGACCATCTTACTGGTCAACTCAACCAAGCAAATCATGGGAAGGTATTTTGTATCATTTGAATGTTCTACACAGAATCACATATCAATTTCATGAATCTAATTTACATAATTTTCACTGAAGTGGGGACCCATCATAAGACAATGGCAGGTCAATAATAGAACAGTCCTATTCCAAGCCGATGACCATTATCATTGCTTGGAACGTGCATCATTCCAACCTACCCACTTCCTCTTTTTTTTATAACCACAAATGAATTGTATACACCCAAAATGAGCTACTTGCAGGCTCTTTAATAAGGAGACCTAATAGAGGGGCTAAAGTCATGCCAATATCATACTATGCAGACACCTTGGTCTAATTTCATCATACTTGAACAAATGATTTGTGCATGGACAAAGATGGAGTTTCCAAAAAGAGAATAATGCAGTTAGGAATGTATACTCACATGCCATCACCAAACTCTTCATTTATAATTTCCTTGATGCTTTCTCCAAAATGCATCACTGCTTCATTCAACCTGGGAAATCAATAGCCAAGGAAGTAGAAATTAAAGCACTAGCCATTTCCAAGATTCTGATCAGCATCACAGACTATTCATACCATAATCGATCAGTACAACAATAACAGAAAATCCTACAAACTAGAACTAGAATTGACCCAAAGGCGAAAAACAAAAGCTTTGGATTAACGTGTTTTCAGATCATATCTCTTGAAACCGCAGCTTCAGACAAGAGAAAAGTTGAAAGAACCTCATCTGGTCTTCTATGAAATTTTACAGCCTACACAGGCAGCCTTTCATCACAAAGGATCATTGAAGAACATCTTTAATAAGAGAACAAACACGAAGTTTGCTTGTAGTTTGAGAATCAAGATTGTTTTGTCCAGCTCAACTCAGTCACCAGACAGAGAAAGCTTAAACAGAGCAGTCTCCCAAGAAAGAGCAAGTAATGAATCAAATCAACTCTCAACACCAGATAACTGGAACTACCACTTCAGTTGATAGCTATTGCACTTTTGTCCTCCACTCCAAATCGATCAACACCGTGGTAAACATTACACTTCAAACCGATTCATCCACACTTCACATCAGATAAACAACCATCCATGCAGATCTTAAGGCATGGACATGTCCTCACAAAAATTCTACCATATGCTAGGAACAAAACGATACTACCGAATGACCCATCATCTGAAATTTAAAGAATCGAATACCCATATCCATACCCATATCAAAGCACAAAGCCACATAGGTTAACTAACATAACTCAAAAAAGAAAAACATTACTCACAGAGAAAAAAAAAGATTTTTCAAGCACAGGAACTATTTATGATGAAAAGGGTACCTGTAAATAGTAGGTTCTTGGATCAAACTGGGGTCGTAGGACCTCATGGGGGGCTTCATCATCTCCTGGACGAGGTCCTCGGGCAGGTCAGGCAGGGCGGCCCGGATCTTCGGGGCGGTGTCGGGCTTCAGCTGGGCCTGTCGTCTCAGCAGCTGAGCCACGTAGACGTTGGTGAGGCCGGTCTCCTGCGCTATCTGATTGAAGGACTTACCGGATTTGTGCTTCGCCGCCTGCAGCCGGCCCACCACGGTCGCTTTGCTACTGCTCGCCTCCATCTCCCTCCCTCAGATAACTGCGCAGAGCGGCTACAACTGGAGAGCCAGATGCTTATGTAAACCTCTTGCTAAGATGAAAACAACCCAGAAGCTGTCGGTCGCGGAAGGAAGATTTTATCGGATGAATGGGATTGGGAGGGAGAGCCGTGGGAGTGTAGAACTATTCCGATGGGGCTTTGTTTTTTCTATTATTTGTGGACTTAATCCCTTCTTTTTTTTAAAAAAAATTCCTTCGGATAATATTTTTGGTATGGTGCATCTAAGTTTGAGTATTTTCTTTCTAGTTTTTCATCACTTTGTTTATCTTATTTCCATTTTTTGAGCTAATTTTTAACACGTATCACTTTGTTTAAGTTCATCACTTTGTTTACAATCTAGTTCATGTTTTGTGGTCACTTAAAATTTTGATTTCTTTTGGAAGAATTAACAAAATAGTCTTGAAACTTATTATAATTATCTAATTCAATTTTAAATATTTTTTTTTCGATTGTGCAATTGTAAAATATTTGTGTGAATTTAATCCATTTGCATGACAATTTTTTAGTGGCCGTGCTGATGTGAATGTTATTTATCTTACGTGATTAAATTAATGTTGATGTGAATAATTTTTAATAATTTTTATTTTTTTTCAAATGTATTTTTTTCCTTTTTCCTTTTTTTTTTGGTCATTCTTCTTAATTTTCATCATCTAACTTGTCTTTAGACCTTGGTAACAACCAGCTAGAGGCAAGGGCTAGTGAGAGTGAGCGTCAAACTTGCTAGTGGCCATCGAGGTTCAAGCCTCGTCTAAGCATGGCAAGGCTCAACCTCATCAAATTTGGTGAGGTTGACACCAATGGCTAGGCAAGGCTAAGCCTAGCTAAATTCAGCGAGGTTGATAGCAAGGTTGACCTCGGTCACTCTCAATGGGCCTTTAGCAAACTGTTGAGTTTTGACGATTGGCTAGAGTATGAAGATGAAGGGAAGAAAAAAGAAGAAGAAAGAAACAAAAGTTAAAAGAGGAAAAAAAAAAAAAAAAAAAAAAAAATAAAAAAATATCATAAAACTTTTATGTTAGTACTATTTGTGTCATGTAAGACGTGTGATATCCATCGGTGGTGATCGATCAAAATTGATTGGATGAACTAAATTAACACAAATATAAAAGATTTATAACTCAATTGATAAAAAAAGAAAAGAAAGTTTATGACTGAATTGACATAATCATACTAAATTTATGTTTGTTTTGATAAAAAAAAATTATCATGAGTAGTTGCAATGTTTATAGTGTAAGTGATTGGACATGATCATCAATTTTGAGAAGCGGACCAAAGTAATATAGTCTACTACAGCCATGTTAATGAAATCCTGTTGATTACTGAGTCTACTTTCTAGGAAAAAAGAAAAGACAAAAGTAAAAGCCTCTTCATTTTTTTATTTTTTTCGTAAAATGTTATTATACAAGCGGGGCTGGCTAAGACTTTGATACGTGTACAGATTATAATTTTGGTAGAATAATTTATTTAATCAATAGAAGAGAGATTCTAATATCATAACTGTGTATATGTATCTTCCGTTATGTAAAAATTTTCTTGTTGGTCAATTCCATTCCCACTTGCCAGAGTCTGATATCCTCATATAAACATAATGATGAAAGAGATCAGAGACCGTTAATATAAAGTACACAGAAAAGAAGTTAAAAATAGCAGAAGAAGTGCTCTTCATCTTCGCCACCGAAATACTTATATTGGTCCAGTTCTATTCCCTCTTCGAATATCCGACTTGCACATGGTATCCGAGGCATAAAATCCAAAGCCTTCGTAATAGGGGTGTGGTTGAACCAGACCAGTAGGGTCAGGTGCATTTGCTTTGAACAGAATGCAACCCATAATCCAGTTCGGGTCATATCGGGTGAGGTTTTTGATTGGAATAATGACATAAATAGTTATTGAACTTTAATCTAATATACAACGTGATCCTTTAACCTTCAATTTTTTCAATGAGGTCCATAATCTTTAGCCCAATGTTCAATGTTGTCCACAAATTTTTAATTTGTTTAATGTGATCCTGAACTTGTGGTATATGTTCGAACTAATTTTGGGACTATTTGAAAATGTTCAATGTTTTTTTTTATATTATTAATTTAAGTTCATGGACAATATTGAATAATTTCATATAATTCATGGACTAAATTGAACATGTATCATATGTTTTAGGACTGTGAGTACATTAAACAAATTAAAACTTCATTAATCACATTAAATAAATTAAAAGTTTATGGATTGCATTGCCTATCATATTAAAGTTCATAAACCATTTATATCATTTTTCATTTCAATTTTTTTTTGGCTTTTCTCGGCCCCTACTCAAACTCACTCCACAATAGCCAAATGCAAAAATGTTCAAAGAGATATAGATGAAGAAAGAGGCCACTGGCGAGGCTTGTGGCCCTACTCTTCCATATATGCATTTCCATGCCCTTACACACCCAAATAATGCAGGCGTGATGGTCACTCCTCCCAAATTGCAGCTTCAATTGCACATATGCGCTTATTCTTTCCAACTGTCCAGATCTTATCCATCTCTATACGTAATCGCTTACCTATTAGTTACATCACTATCAATATATCTAAAACTGCTCATCTTCTCCTCTCTCTGTCTAACTATAGCTACTCTATCCACACTACCAATCTCAATCAAATTCAGTCACCTGAAAAAGTAAACAAGGAAATCACAAGTAGGTAACAAATGGGTTCCACTTTCTTGCGGTTCCCATGGGAGGACGGATCGAGCGGTGGTCTGGTCTGCTTATGCCAGGCACTGAAGGTGTTGATGGGGAGTGATCAAGTGGTCATTGGTGAGGCCAGCAGCTTTCATGAAGGAGTGAATTACAGTTGGACCGACGAATCTGAATCCGCTCCTTACTATGTCTTTGCTCATGCTCTCTGATTTTGACGGTATATATATTCCCTCTTGATCTGCAGTATTACAATCCCCTCATTGATGAGATTCCCATATTCATATATGACATATCCCCATACATAACTATGCTGACACAGAACATATTTTATTGAGTAGGAGTTATGCCTTAACCGATGCTGTGGTTAATGTTGAAGTTTCAAAAAGGTGTGTTCTTGGATTTCATACAGCCAGGACCGCATGCGGATGGGAATGGGAAAGTCTTTGTGTAGCCATACATTTGGTAAGCAAATTGAAGAACTTAGGCACAATTATGACACCACAATGGCAAAAAAAGGTTACGGATTGCTCTTGTGCGTCAAGAAGTACCGCTCTATAACTATATCGTGAGTTTTGATCGCTTAGAATAAGCTGTACACGACGTCCAGGATTGAGTTTATTCTGGGCACCTTTAGCTCCCAGTCGAAGATCCTTGAGAGAGTGCAACACATCAGAACAAGTGAGATACTTTTCACGAATCCTGTTCTCATTCTCAGTTCTTTATACATCCCAGAAATCTGAAAATTCAACAAGCAGTTTCAAGCTTCTGCAGAAGCAGCATACTGCCTTAAAATCTAGTACAAGATAATTACTTCCAACTAGCAGGAAAAAAGAGAACTGCAATGTCAACGAAGTAGGAAAAGCAACTTGTTAATTACTCTCGGTCTACCACAGAACAACTACTTACGTCGACATAAAACAAGTGTCTGCCTCAAAGACACTTCAATCAGTTCCCTCACCTGGTTACTGTTACGGTCAAGTGACGAGCAATTAAAGGATGATGTTATCAGCTGCACCACGGCAGGACTCTCTTTGACAGCAATCACCATAAAGTTCTGAAGGCATGGATTTTCAATATCCAGCCAAATCTCAACTTAGAGAAAAGCAACCCTGGAAATAGGAAAATGGAAAAGAAGGTATTGAATTGAAACATCACAACATGATAAATAAGTGAGAGATTTCATGCTTATCTTGTATCTGATTTCTACATCAAGAAACCACTTAAGATTTGATTTTCAGAAAAATCAACTATGCAGAGTAGCCACTCTAGTCTAGTTAACAACATAATTGAAAGAAAAGAGACATTAGTCGAACATGTCATTCTGCCATGGTGAGAACATATAAATTTTCCCCCTGATGTGAGAACTCTTTTCACCTGGTGATAAGCGAAAAAATTCATCTACCGACCTGTATACTTTATTGGACATTCTAAGCTAAATTCCTTAAAAGCATCCAGGGATATTTATATCAAAACATTCATTGAAATTGTATCAACACCATTGATAAATATTGATCTCCAAGCTTATACCCATGCTCTGGCTCCATTAAAGCATCCAATCCCTCTTTATCAAGATCACTATCCAACATTTTGTCTGAGTACTGGTGGAAATGCTAAAGCTAGCCATTTAACCCATGAAAATGGCAGAACCACTGCTAAATTATGTCTTAAATTTGGGCTGTTTAAAAATACACGACCCAATATTGATTGGGAAATTTAGATTGTTACCGTTGTATTTGGTGCATGAGAAAAACAAGAAATAAACTTCCATTATACATCTTCTATCACTATGTAAGTCAACCATTATACATCTTTGATAAACTGAATGTCTATCAAATCCCACCTAGATAAGTTTAACAAACTCATGATAGATTTAAAAATCGCTCGTAAAATTTTAGATGATGAAGAACATGGCATGATGTTTTTAGTATTTTCTACTAGAGTCATGAGAGCATTTTACTAATTCACTGCTATAGAAGCGTATTGAGGTTACCTTGGAAGAGGTGAAATCCTCCATATTATCTAAGTAGTGGGAGAGGAAGTTGTGAGATAACAATCTAGCATAGGATGTAACACAAAGACTAGTAATTCGAGATAGAGAACAAAATTGGGGTCTAGCAACCGGAGAGATAAAACTAGGTCTGTTTGTGTAAAAGGGATATAGGTGCAGCAATGTGACTAGTAAAAATCCATATTTCTATTTGTGTAAACATGGGTATATTAACCCACCACTTAATGTACATCACTTTAACACGTGTTATTAAATTTGCCAGAAACCTCTTGGCCATATGACACTAGAGAGCATTTCATCCACAATCTTTCTTAATGTTTCTACTCATTAATTCTTCAATTGCTTCAACAATTTTGGAAATTGTTTTCGTTTGAAAGCTATAATCAACGTGTTGTCAAACGCTTTTTCAAGTACATTTTCATGTTTAGATGAAAAATGAAGATTAAAAAATGGAAAATTTTCTTTTAACAAACAGAGCAACCAGCTTTGCTTTTGCCACATCCTTTTTTGATCCCGAGGCCTTCGGGGTCTTTTCCTCTTCCTTTCTTGAGTCCCTTTTTTTGGACCTAAAGTCTTTGGCATTACCTAACATGTGGCCATGCTTCTCTTCTTGTCGGTCAATTCCATTCCCACTTGCAAGAAAAAATTTGCCTTCCTCATCGGAAACCACTAACGTTAACCACACAAGCAAGAAAGAAGGTGGCCTATATAAAAAATGGTAGAAGCTGTGCTCTTCAACCTCGCCACCGACGTACCAAAATGGGCCAGTTTCATAACTTCTTCGAAGATCCAGCTTTTATGTGGTGCGAAAGATGAGCACCAAAGCCTTAAGGATACCGTGGAGACCATCCAAGCTGTGGTTTTGGATGCCAAGAAGCAGTGATGGCACCAACACCAGGTCAAGCACTGACTGAAGAGGCTCAAAGACGTGATGTATGACGTACATGACTTGTCGGTCGTGCAGGCTATAAATTCAAAATCAGTTGTTCTCCATGGCTTGTCTGAAGATAAGTCATGGGAATTATTTGAGAAAGTGGCTTTTGGAGATGAGAAAGAATCATTGGACCTAAGGTTAGAGGAGATAGGTCGAGATATAGTTAAAAAATGGGCAGGCGTTCCCCTTGCCATCAGAACTATAGGCAGCCTTTTTATATAACAAAAAGGAATATGGCACTATTTCAAAGAGCATGAACTATCAATAGATAAGTTGGACCATGGAATTATGGAAGTCCTCAAGCTGATCATCTTCCGTCATGGTTAAAACATTGTTGCGTACTGTGCATTATTTCCAAAAGATTATGTCTTTGACAAACAGACAATGATATAGCTTTGGATAGCACAAAGCTCTATTGAGTCATTGAACAAGAATGAGGACCTAGAAGAGATTGGGGATTTTTATGTCTCGGAGCTATTATGTAGGTCATCCCTTGAAGTTGGAGTGGTCGATTATGATACAGGTGAGGTGCGAATGTTCAAGATGCATGATCTCATGCACAATCTTTCCTTGAAAGTAGCCGGAGATGAGTGCAAGATGATTAATCTCAATGAAGGCAGCATGGTTGGAGGAATTCGACATGCATCATTTGCTTCACAATCGAACTCGCTATAGGAAGTGACCTCTCTACTTGAAGTGACAAATCTACGAACATTTCTTTCTTTAAAGAACTTGTCCCAAAATGAATATTACTCGATCTTCTCCAAGTTCAGGCATTGTCGAACATTGGTGTTGGCCGATGCAGATCTTTGTATCCCTCCATCCTTGGGGACTCGACTAAAGCACCTACAATTTCTTGATGTTTCTGAAAACCTATTCATTACGAGTTTGCCGGATTCAACCACAGGTTTGTTGAACTTGTAGACCCTTAAACACTTTGGTTACAGAAAGCTTACAACACTTCCAAAAGATTTGAGGAAATTGGTCAACCTTAGACACCTTGTAATTGAGCGGTGTGACTCACTAAGCCACATGCCATGCGGGTTGAATTATTTTCTTCGCTTAAGACTTTATCTCAGTTCATCATACAAAAGATGGATCATAAAGTACTTGGCGGTGTGGGAAGATTAGATGAGTTGGGTGGGTTAAGCAGATTGAGTGGGTCCATTACTCTTGGAAAGTTGAAGTTCCTTAATCTGGCTCCGAGTAAAGGTCACTTAAGGGAAAAACAACGCCTCCGTTCCTTGATGTTAGAGTGGTCGTGGGGGCAGCAAGATGATAAAAGTGACAGCGATGAATTGATCATGTGGGAGAACCTTAGACCACACCCAAATATGGCCCGTTTGACCATATCTTTTTGTACAGGTATGAGATAACCCTAATCGAACCAAAAAGAGTAAATCATCAGAGTAAAACTCAAATCACACGAGACATATAACCGTAATCGAACCAAAAAGAGTAAATCATCAGAGCAAAACTCAAATCACACGAGACATAGAAATACCCTAGCCATATTTCACGATTTGTAATCAGATTGAGTCACTTTATAGATGTCGCCAATGGTGGTTGCGACATAAAGCATCAACCACTTCTCCCAAAACATGACGATAATGTTACGGTCCTTTCTCTCAAAACAATATTAACGCAAGTACTGGATTTGAGTTGATGGAACTGAAAATGTAATTACTTAATTTAGGTTTCACACATGGAAATATCGCACCTATCCAACAACCCGTCAAAGAGTCAAAATCACATCAAATAAATATTCACTCAATATGACTAGTGATTGAACTGAGCAAGGAATTATTGAAATACTTTCTAAATTCGAGTTGAATTCCGAATTTGAGTAAGTTTCTTAGTCTAAGTCAACTAATTTCTCCTATTTTGGATGTGGAGTAGCTTTTGGCCACAACAATAAATTGTGTGGCATGCTCGTCAATTACATCCTTAAAAAAATTGCACGTGTTTTGAAGTTAATAAACCTTATGTTAAAAACATTGTGAATTTTTTTTGCGAAATTGAATGATTTTTTTGCCCGATTTGTGACCATATGGGGTCACTATGTTCTCGAATTAAAACCAGAGAGGAAGCTTTCAATTGCTTTCCATCGTCTGAAGTCAAATTTCACGGCAGTCGTTTAAAAATTTATGCTATTCAGGAATGACGTGGTATTGCCGGGCGAAGATCGCACTTGGTTTCCCTCCATAGTAAAAGATTCACGGAAACTGAAATGAAGAATGCACGAATGAAAGAAAATGACAAGGAAACTAAATGTTTGGAAACATTAAAGGGAAAATTAAACTGCATGACTGAGATTAAAACAGAATCCTGGAGGCAAGCAAATGAAAATTACAACGTACTTGAAATGATAAACTTCGATAAGGAAAAGCTTTGGTTTTTAGATTTTAGACTGAATGATATTGAAAATAATAAACTTCAGACGAATATTTTTGGTGTTGGTCGTTACTTAAACTTTTAGTAGGGTTTGACAAAATTGGTCGTCTCTTCTTCCTCCTTTGTTTTGGCTCTAACATGATATTCTTGATTAAACTAAGGGACGATGATGTGCATGTGCTCTTTTGATGGACATCTAGAAACTGAGGTGTCATTTTTGTACCTATGTTCCGTTTGCTTGTGGAAATTATCTTTCTAGAAAATTATCTCCTTATTTTCCGGTGCTTGGGGTGTGGAAAAAGTGGTCAAAGAAAACATGTTCTGATCGGTGGAAAATCCCCTTCTAAAGTTGTGGAAAATGATTTCCGTTCCCACCTTTCTTGCGCATGCTCTCCTCCTCGTCCTCTTCTTTTTTTTTTTTTTTTTTTGTCAGTCCTACTCTATTTTTACTCTACACTCACTCTTAGACTTTTGCCCTACCTCTTGCAGGGCGTGGGAGTCGAAACCCACTCCTGAAACTTACGCATCCCCACTCCATCCCCCCTGAGAAGGTGGGGATTTGAACCCCTCACCTCCCCTTTCCATGTCGTCCTCTTCTTCGACATGTGGAGAGGTGATTGCATCGGAGAGAAGGAGAAGAAAAAAGGAAATAAGAAAAAGGAAAGAAATAAAAAAAATTAAAAATAAAAGAATTTAAAGATCGAATTTTTTGGCAATTTTCTCCAAGAAAATAGATTCTCCACACTAATCAATGGAAATTTTTTCTAGGTTTTTTTTTTTTTTTAAAGTTTCAGTCAAATACTGAAAAATACTTTCATCTTTCTAGAAAATGATTTTTTGAAAAATATTTTGCCATAAATGTTACATTTTTCTCAAAATAAACGGAGCCTAAAAGATTCACAAAATTTCCAATTCCCCTAGCATATATGTTAATGCAAGATTAAAAAATTAAAGGCTTTGCATATGAAATTTGACTAAGAAGATCGACTTTTCTTGGGACAAAGTTCACAAGTCGTGCAATTAATCAGGTGCATTTGAAAGAGTCAAGCTAGGTTGGAAAGAAGATCTCTTCCAAGGCAAATTTTTTGTTTTGGGTGATGGATGATGATGTAAAGCTAACTTGTTTCTAAACATTGAGTAAATTAGTCATGTAAGGATTTATTTGTATATCTCTTGCTCGGTTTAACAAAGCCAGCCATATTAAGTGAATACCTATCCGACGTTGTTCTCTTTTATATTTCGCAACAACAATCATCTGTACATAAATGCAAAAGGCACGCATGTAGCAGTGACGCCAAGAGCTGTACAAGTGCTGAATATTATTTCAAAATCATCTTTTCCATACAAATGCGATCCGTGGCATCTTACCTATACCAGAGCTATGTCACCAGCACTTCCTCCTCCTCCTGCGGCACAGGCCCTTTCATCTCTTCCTCGAGCACCACCATCTAATCCCGATACCTCGGCACGATAAGCATAGAGTTTCGCCATGAACAGGAAGAACGCAAAATTCAGGATGTTAAGCACTGCAAAGAAGGCGTAGTAATAGTTGAGGTGCGAAGCATTCAGGTTGTCTAGGATCCACCCGCGGTGGCCTTGCCTCTTGGTGATGTGCGAGACCGTGGATAGGAGGAAGCTGCTGAGGAAGTTCCCAACCCCCAGCGTGATCATTAAATAAGACGTGCCCAGGCTCTTCATGCTCTCCGGCGCTTGGTTGTAGAAGAACTCGATTTTTGCTTCTTCCAGGAACGCGTTGGCTGTTCCCATAAGCACGAATTGAGGAAGCAGAATGAAGATTGTCAGTGGGATTTGTCCTTTCGCTTCGACCAAATAGTGCTCCCTCACCACTCGGAGCCTCCATCTCTCGGTGAAGGAAGCCACAGTCATGATCACGATGTGGAGAACGAGGCCGATCCCCATCCTGCAAAGAAGACTGATGCCTCTCGGATTCTTGGTACATCTTCGCATAAGCTTGACGAAGAAGCGGTCATACATCACAGAACACACAAGCTCCGATATGGTCACGAATCGGGCTAGACTCGCTGGGGGATCTTGAAGCTGCCGATGCTGCTATCTAAGGTAGTTCCTTGCTTGACAAAGAGGGTATTGACTTGAGCCACCATGCAGCTCGGGACGAAAGTCGCGATCAGGATCGGGATCATAAGCAGCATTTGTTTCGTCTCCTCGACTTGGGTGACTGAGCATAGCTTCCACAGAGAGGTCGGGCCGGTCCGGACACATGCTTTGTTCAAGAATCTGCATAGAGAGGGAGCCACACAGTTTATCAAAGGGTTGACTCCACATCTGATGTATCAATATTTCAGATTGGAACACAGAAGAGGTGGAAGTTGATGCAAATTATTACCTTAAAGTTGGTGTTGAGTCGATCCTGAATTTCGCCTTCTTGGCATCCTCTTGCGGGTCAAGCTCATAAAGCTCCTTCGGATCACTCGGGACCAGCACCCTCCACTTCCTCACGGCAGCGACGATGACCCGGGCCGTGCTCGTGAGCGGGCTGCCTGCAGGCACCCGGTGGCGGTAGAAAGGGGTCCCCGCGAGGAAGATCACCACAGAGATCACGAGCCCGAGGGTGGGGAACCCGTACCCGAGGGCCGAGACTACGTTGTCCTGAATATACGCAAGCACGAAGTTGGCAAAGAGGCTCCCAAAGAAGATGCCGACCGTCCGCCAGTTGGAGAAGGCGAGCTCGTGGGCCTTCTCCTTCAGGTCGAAGTCATCGAACTGGTCCGCGCCAATTGTCGAGACGTTGGCCTCGGCCCCGCCGCTCCCGACAGCCAGCGCGTACAGCGCGCCGTAGCCAGCTCGTACAGCGCGCCTTAGCAAGCTGCAGTTTGGAGGCCTTCTCGTTGCCGCCGTCGGCCTCCAGGCAGCGAGGCGGTTGGAGGCCGGGGAGCGAGACGGCCAGGGTCCAGATCGACATGCCCTGCGCGAAGACATGTATGTTTTAATTGTCTCGCCCATGACGGAAAAATTGCATCTTTTTGTACGAGGCGAAGTCAATCGCTTTTCTCGAAAGGCGGAAAAATTGCATCTCAACAGCTTTTCGATATTGACTTTTTGGAAGGAAAACGTAGAAGTTTCGGGACTAGCGTATTGATGGTCTTCCACTCATCTTTCTCTCTAAATTAGATCTCAGTTAAGTTTCTTTATTTAAAGAAAATGGTGCCATTGGAAAAAAAAAAAAAAAAACGACTAGCGTTTGCCCTAAAATAATCACCAAAATCCTAAATCATATGCATTGTGACATTTTTACTCTAAACTTTTTCTTTGTGAAATGAAAAATCTCAAACTTATATATATGTGATATATTTATTCAAAGCTTCTACAATGTGACAAATTTGCTACAAAAAACCCCTAATTTATATTTGTATGACACATTATCCCAAAATTTTGGTGTCATAGAATAAATTTTGGGGTTTTTGGTGTCATGGAAAAAAAATTGAGATAAATGTGTCACACAGGTATAAGTTTGGGATTTTTGATATCACAAAAAATAATTTATGGTAAATGTGTTACATCATTTTTCCATCCACGTGGATTGCACTAAAAAAAAAAGGACGTTGCATAGCCTCCCTGGCCAAAACTACGTCGCAGAAGATGGATGAAAATTGGGGTTGTTGATCTTCTATTTTGTATACAAAGCAGGCTTGCTTGCTTGCTTGCTTGCTTGCTTGCTTGACCACCTTCCCTCACTTGCCATCGCTTGCTCACTATTGTAGTTTCGCCATTGTTTGCCAGCCATCTTCCTCTCACTCACTCAAGTTTGTCATCTTCTCACCCTTGCTCAATTGGGTGGAAAAGTTTAGGGTTATGATGGTCAAATTAGGGCACAAAGGGCAAAATTAGGGCTTGGCTCAGAGGGAAAAATGGTCCTTGGTATTAGAGTAGGAATCACGAAATAGTGATGGGGATCCCACTTTGTTTAATCAATTCAGGTGCTATTGTGGGGATAGAATAAAAAAAAAAAAAAACTGATTATGCTCTTAAAGAGAGGACATCCCCCGAACGGGTGATGGGCGGCAAAAATTCAACTTCATGGCCCTTGGTACCAATGCCAAACAAGTCCCTCCCCAACCATAAAGCAAAAACCAATTTTTTTTTTGGTCGAAATATATGATATATTAAACCGTTGTAAAATTACAACCGCTTGCAACAGCGTCTGCATACACAAGATCTAGAAGGAGAAAAGGGGAAAAATATTCCAATTACGGGCTTGATCGATGCGGCCATGGGCCTTCGCGGCCCAGTCCGCCACCGAGTTGGCCTCCCTCCTGCAGTAACTGAGTCGCAGATTAGGGTACGAGAGAAGCATCATCTTGACCTCTTCAAAGAGTACTCTGTCCTCCCATGGCGACGGTTTGTTCTGGTTGAAGTTGTCAAGCATGATCCAACAGTTCGATTCAATCACCAGGTGATTGGTATGAAGTCCCTGCTGTAGCAGATGGTGGAGGGTAAAACTAAGTGCTTGCACCTCAGATTGAAGTGCCGAGGTCGCTGGAAAATCTGCAGTATAAACATTAGTAAGTCGTCCCCTGTAGTCCCTACTAATGCACGCCATGAATCCTTTTTTACTTCCCTGCTTGTAAGCCCCATCGATATTGCATTTTAGGGTGCCACGATCAGGGGGTCACCAAAGAAATTCAGAGTGCAGTGCAGAGGATTGCTGTTGCTTTCGCCTGGGGTTGGATTAGTCGTAGTTGCGAGTTTGTGCTAGAGCGTCTGCAACAGCAATATGGGGCCGCGACTGCTGGTGCCTGAAAACAAAATTATTCTGTCCTTGCCAGATCTGCCATAATACATGTGCGATGAGCTCTATCCCAGGTACTGTAATCTGAGTCCTGACCTGATTCGTGATCCAAGCTTCTATGCTAGTAACTGGAGGGGAAATGTTTAGTTCGTTTAGATCAGAATGCTGCCATACCTCCTTTGTCCAAGAATAATAGAAAAAAAGGTGCTCAATGGTTTCCTAGGTTTGTTGATTGCATAGGCAACAGATAGGATCAGAAATAATATGGCGTCTAAACAGATTGGCTTTGGTTGCGAGTGAGTTATGATAAACTGACCATAAGAACATTCAGATTTTAGGCTTTGTTCACATAGTCCATAGTCTCGTCCATAGTGTTCTGTCATGTCTGAAGGTTGTTGAGGCTGCATGATTGCTGCTGTTTAGTGCTGTACTAACTAGGGAGTGATAATTGCTCTTCACTGAATGAAGACCATTCTTTGTTGCTGCCCATATTAACTAGTCAGAAGCAAATACTGGTCTAATAGGTATTTTGATAATCTCATTGACAATGCATTCATCATAATGCTGCTGGATAAGTGGAATATTCCAGGATTGGCGGTTAGGGTCAATAAGATCAGCCACCAATTCTGGTTCTTCTCTTGCAAGAGGTCCTTGTATTGGCCTAATAGGTAACCATCGATCCCTTCGGATTTGGATACTTTTACCATCACCCACAGACCATCGCAAATTCGGTAGAATGGCCTCTCTTCCAATAATTAGGCTTCTCCAGCCCCAAGAGGGGCAATACCCAGTTTTCGCATGTAGAAAGGTTTGATTTGGGAAATAAAGGCCCTTAAATATTTGACTCCATAAGGATAGTGGACTGTGAAGTAATTTCCAGGCTTGCTTACCTAGCAATGCTTTATTGAAAGCCATCAAGTTGCGAAAACCCAGACCTCCACTATGCTTGCTTATCTTTAATGCATCCCATTTCTGCCAATGCACCCCTCTTCTACTAACATCGTTCTTCCACCAAAAACTAGATATACGCTATTCTAGGCCCTTGCAAATAGATTGAGGAAGCTTGAAAACATACATTGCATATTGGGGAATAGCCTGCACTACCGACTTAAGAAGGACTTCTTTACCCCCTTTAGATAAAAGGCGTTCTTTCCACCCTTCCAATTTTGCAGTTACCCTAGTTGAGATCCAAGAGAACATTTATCGTTTTGATCATCCCCGGTCCGAGGGTATACCCAAGTACTTGCCGTATCGTTGTAGTATGGGAACCCGAAATTCCCTTGCCAAGTTTTCCTGCAAACTCATCGGACAATATTTGCTGCAAAACATGCCCGAATTGTTTCTGTTGATGACTTGTCCTGTAGCTAGACAATATTGATTCAGAATATTAGAGATGTTCTGACATTCAGTGATTGTACCATCTAGAAAAAAGACTGAGTCATCGGCAAAAAATAAATGTGATAGAGTTGGACAGGACCTAGCAAGCTTTATCCCCTTAAGATGGCCGCTGTGAACTGCTTGGGTAATTAAAGTAGAAAGAACATTGGCCACTAGCACGAAAATGTAAGGAGATAGGGGATCACCTTGACGAAGTCCCCGTGAAGGCTGGATGTAAGGTAGTTGCTCACCATTAAAGCGTACACTGAGAGATGGTGTGGTTATACATTGCATGACCCAAAGAACCCATCTGTGATGAAAACCCAACTTAATCAAATAGTCTCTCAGAAAGTCCCACTCCACTCGATCATACACCTTATGCATGTCTATCTTGATTAAGACCTTATGCTTTCGCTTCCATTTCCTTGCTTTGAACTGATGCATAACTTCCTGGACTATTAAAACATTGTCTTGAAGTTGTCATCCACTAACAAAAGTAGCCTATTCCTTAGCAATGAGATTCGGTAGCCATGGTTTCAATCTATTTGCAAGAACTTTTGAGATGATTTTATATGCGTAGTTGCATAAACTGATTGGCCTATACTGATCTAGTCTTTTAGGGTGATGGTCTTAGGGATCAAAGCAATAATGGTTCGATTAAGGTTACTAGGTAGCATACCTGAATTAAAAAAAGTCTTCCACTAACCTTAGAAGATCATACTTTACAATTTCCTAGTGTGTATGGTAGAAAAGTCCGCTCAAACCGTCCAGGCCTGGAGCTTTAGAAATCCCCAATTGGAAAGTCGCCTTGCACACCTCTTTAATATTGACCGAAGCAGTTAAATGGGTATTCATATCTAAAGTGACAACTGTAGGGCATTGATCCAAAATAGGGCCATAGTCACGAGCCTCCTCTGAAGTATATAACTGTGAGAAAAAAGAAGTCGTCATCTCCCTTAATGTTCGAGGATCCCACACCCATTCTTGATTTGCATCCTGTAGCATTGTTATCCTATTTCTTTGGCATCGTTTGCTAGCTGTTGGTGTAGCGAATTGATTCGTAGGTGGCCATTCTTAAATTTCACGCGACTCCATGCCTGTAAAGCCCTCTATATAGCTTGTATCTTGTGAACTAATATGGGATGTCAATGCTGGATTGAATTCCGGGTCCTATAGATAATCTCCTGACATTCGGGATCCCGGTTCCAATATGCTTCATAAACAAATTGTCTGCTTCCTTTTCCAGTCTGTGCTGCTGTGGTTAGTAGTAGGGGACTATGATCATAGCCCACAGCTAGCAAAGCCAATATTTCAGCCTCAGGATATAAAACACGCCAGTCGGAAGTACACATAACTCGGTCTATTCGCTCTTTTATTAGCTCATCTCCTGCTCTTTTATTCGTCCAGGTAAACTGACAACCTTTACTTTCCACTTCCATTAGGGAATAGTCATTAATAAAAGACCGAAAGGAAGAGAGTCTAAAAGGAGCAGCTGGCCTCATGCCCACCTTTTCCCATGGGTAGAGTATGTCATTAAAATTTCCTGCACAAACCCAAGGCTAGGTATTTGAGATGCTGATCAGCCGTAACTCTTGCCATAATAACTGCTGCTTGTGATAGGAATAGGGTGCATGAACACAGGTAATGCGCATAGTTCTATCGGCGATCAAGTCACTACATATCATATTGAGATAATCATATGAAGAATGGATGATATCTAAAGATAAGCTATTATGCCATAGAAGCGCTAGACCCCCTTTCGGACCAATAGGGTTGTGAACAAAAACATGCTGAAATCTTAAACGCCGTTGCAAGCTTGTGAGAACCGGTTCAAAATTCTTGGTCTCCGTTAGAAAAACCAAGTCGGGCTTGTCCTTGGCCACTAAGGCCTTAAGAGCTTGAACTTTCAGGGGATTGCCCAGATCCTAACAGTTCCAACATAGTAGTTTCATTTGCTTGTGGGTGGCTGTTGAGGGCCAGCCACCATCGCCCATTGGGCCATTTCTTCTACCGCATAAACTGGAGTATCCATCAGGTGATTGTCATCAAAATTTGAAGGGGATGAATGTCGCATCTCATAGGGTGAAAACCTCCGTTGTTTCTTAGAAGTACCCCCTGTGGTATTAGTCCGTAGAGACTTTCTTTGTATTTGCTTTGTCCTATCCGTATATTGAGTTTGAACTGCTTTTAATTTTGTCGATGCAGGTACCGGGTTAGTAGTGTGCCCAGCTTCCTGTGCTACTACTGGCATGTGAGTTGGCTGTTGGGGCATCACTTCTGTCGCCCTAGCTCGATTTGCAGGTGGAGGCAGTAAAGGAAGTTGCTACTGCAGACCAGGGGTAGTCTCAGGTACCATCTCTTCCATCTGTTGAGTTGTTTCTGGTGGGTTATAAAATGCTTTCCAGTAGGGACTATGTTCAAGCAAAAACCATTTAGAAAGTGATATAAGGGGTGAAAAGTCCCTCAATTCACCTCATGCTTCATAAAAAGGAAAAAGACAATAAATTATCTGACATTTTCTCCCCTCAATTTTTTTGTCTTGAAATCTCTCTACTCAAACATAGTTTTTTTTAAAAAAAAAAAAATTCTATATACGAAATATCTTATCTTCTCAAAAAATTGCCATATAATAAACCCTAAAATCTCAATTGGAATTAGTTTTTTTTTTTTCGAAATTTCATTTGGAAGGAGGATGACAAACTGGTGCTTGACATGAGCAAGCCTGAATTCAGCTCCATTCCTTCCTCGTGCACCTTATCATAATTAAAAGGAATAAGTGTTCCGGAAGTCCTAAAACTTGTCACGAAAATGCATTTCGAAGCCTCTAAAACTTGCAAAAAAGTGCATTTAAGTCCTAAAACTTGTCAAATTGTTTCAAATGAGTCCTAAAATCGACGCTTATTAGCCTTTTCCGTTAAAAATGCTGACGTGGCATTTTTAATAATTTTTATTTTCCACATGGATTTTTTAAATAATTTTTTATTCATTTAAAAAAATTAGATTTAAAAACTAAAAAAATCAAATTTATTCATTTTATAATATTTTCACCAAATTTTTTTTTAAAAAAAAGTTAAAATATTTATTAAAAAATGCAACGGTTCCTTCTCCCCGCCGCCGCCCATCGCTGGAGGGGTCGGGCGATGGTCGCGCCCAGGCGGGGTGGCGAGCCTCGCCCGGCCCTAGGTGAGGGCGGCGACCGTTACGCCGATCCGCAATCCTCGCCCCGGCCCCGGCTCGCCACCCCCGCCCCAGGCCGGCGGCCGTCGCCGCCCGACCCCTCCGGCGATGGGCGGCGGCAAAGAACGGTGGGGGGGGGAGAGGAGCCGCGCTGATTTTTTTTTAAACAATTTTAAAAATAAGTTTTTTAACTTTTCTTTTTATTTTTGTTGAAAATAAGATAAAATGAATAAATTTAATTTTTTAGTTTTTAAATCTAATTTTAAAAAAAAATGGATAAAAATTAATTAAAAAATACACTTGAAAAATAAAAAAATTATTTAAAATGCCACGTCAGCATTTTTAACGAAAAATGCTAACAGCGTCGATTTTAGGACTCGTTTGAAACAATTTGACAAGTTTTAGGACTTAAATGCATTTTTTGCAAGTTTTAGACCGAAATGCATTTTCGTGACAAGTTTTAGACTTCCGAACACTTATCCCTAATTAAAATGATCATATCTACATTCAATATATATATATAAACAAGAAGAGTGGGTGAAGTGCCCCATTTACCAAGATTGGAGGAAAAGTTTAATCAAGGCATAGATGACATCAAATTTGACCACTGCATTGTCTTGTATTGAGAGAACCATTTACCAAATTTAGCATCAACAGCAGTCTCGGTGCACCGGAATATATTCTGTGTTTTGTGTTACCGAAGAAAATAATGATATCCTCACATCACATATCGTCAACGGATGATGATACTTGTGGGGTCTTCTGACAATCATCTAGAAAGTGAGATTGATTTTTTAACCTATTTGAAATTAAAGGGACTCGAATCTTGCTATTCTGATGTTGGTTATAATAGTCATCAGCTAAAGCCATCTAGGCGTTGCATGTACAAATATAAGAATTGACTGTGTAACCTTGAGTTTTCTTGGCTCCAATTTCACCAGTTGTGGAATTAATCAAGTGTATTTGAAAGAGTCAAGCAAGGTTGGAAGAAAATCCGTCTACGCCTAGAAGAAGCACACGACTGAAAACTATATGTGGGGGGAAAGATAGACAGATTTGTTCGACAGCCATTATATTTGCACAACATGACGTAAAGCTACTCGTTACTAACCAGAGAAAGTAAATTACTAATGTGTGTATATGTATGTAAATTGCTTACTCAGTTTAACGAGCCAATCATATTCAACGAATATCCATCCGATGTAAATTTTACTCTTTGTCCAATGGGTAGACAGGTGGAGTTTTTCCTTACGTGAAATCAAAATTAAGTAATCACATGTTCAGTTCTCAGTGACTTAGATCTGTTACTAAAGTTGTTTTGAGAGAAAGGAACGCAGTCTTAGATGCTTTATGTTGCAACCCCCATGGACAAAATTGGTAAGATGACTCGATCCTATCTACAAAGGCCCCGTTTGGTTCAACTTTGGGGAAATGCAAAGCCATTTCCCCAAGTATCTTTAGAAGAATGGGCATTTGAAGTGTTTGGGTACTCCTATTTTGGTGTATTTTGCAAAATAGCTTTGAGGTGAAAAGAAAAAGAAAAAAAAGGAAAGGAAAAAGGAGGAGGAGAAGTTGAAGTAGAGGGGAACGATTGGGAGGAGGTCGAAGCTGGTGGGGGAGGCGGCGGGTCTCGCAACCCGGTGACAGCGGTGCGTGGCGACGACGGTGCGGGTGACCAAATCTGGCGGTGCTCAACCCGTCATGTGGGTCGCGCGACCCAGGTGACGCCGCGACTTACATGACGGTGGTGTGTGGCGACGGCGGTGCGTGGGTGACCAGCTCCACCAGCTGAGCTCCGCTGGCTGAGTTTCACTTTCGAAGAAACAAGTCCAACAAGGAAGATGATGAACAGTAGTTTTTGAGGGTAAAACAGGAAAATGCAATTATCAGTGAGGGTAATATTGGAAGAAAAAAAATTCATTAAACCCCTCTTCAGCATTCCAAATGCTAGCATTTGACCAATGATATTTCGGAATGCTGAACCAAATGGGTAAAAATTTTCCCAATGGACTTTCGGGGTTAAAAGCCCATTGGGAATGCTTAACCAAACAGGACCAAAGTGCACAAAACTCGCTAATGAATATCTATATCTCGCGCAATTTGAGTTTTCCTCCGATAACTTACTCTCTTTTGTTTGACTAGGGTTATCTTGTCTTGCCGGGTTCTTGCATTTCCGTTGTGGACAACAACAATTATGTGAAGTATTAGAAGTTTATTGTGGACTGCCTTTGGGACAATTAGTCCAAAGTTTCATCTGAAATAATCAACTTGACTTGTTTTTGTTTAAAGAGTTCAAGAAACGGCCCTTGTTTATACGGAGTTTGCGGATTAAGCAAAAGCAGAAGGTCAATCACGCGTTTATGAAATATATTCTTTGACAAATCTATATTAACTTGCTATTAGAAGGATAAGATAAACGGTCAACACCAAACTCGTTACTATTTGAATATAAAATTTCAACCATGCGTGCCGACCAAAAAAATAAAATAAAAACCATGTGTGAACATGAGAGATTGTCCGTCCCACTCACTGAACGTTGCTCTCATGAAGCCGGAGAGGTCCGTGTTGTTTTAATTCAGATTTCGGAAAGATTATTGCAAAAGCATCGAAAAGAAAGGAGAAAAAAAACTCCCATAATTTCGATTTCCATGAAATTGCATGACTCGATTTAATAATCGTAAATGAGGTAAAGTGATGCATTGGATGTGACATCCCGATTTTTCAATTCTATTTTTTAATAAATTGAGACTGGCATTTCATTGACATGCATATAGTTCTTTTCCTTGAGTCAGCCACTCATGTGAAAACTAGTCTATCAGGTGAAGCTGTTAAGAGATTCTAATGTATCAGACTCGAGAATACTGAGCTAATCTGTAAGGGTCATTACGGCACAATTAAAAATTGATTAGAGACCGGAGATAGGTCGACTCGACAAAGGCATGTGATCAAGTGTGGGTGATTCCACCAAATCGCACAATTCTTGTCAATTGGCACTTGATCGACGTTTCTGTCGATTGGGTACCCTATGTCCGTATTTGAAACCTTGATATTATCCTAACAATCGAGAGTCGCCAATGTATCAAAGATGTACATTGTGGCTTGATCAACCACATGTCAAATGCACAAAATTTTTTAAAAGTTATCCGGTAGATTAGGACGTGCTAATATCGTGCCAGAGTGAAATTAACCATGAAATTGAGATCGAATTCAGAAATTGAAAGTCATGGTGTGTCACAAATCATTTTAGGAACATTGACTCATATTCAGAAGATTTTTTCATGTAATCAGAACTTTTCAGCAATTAAATCAGAGAATGATTAATTTGACTCGAGAAATTAGTAGGCCCGCATTTGGTCGCTCTTTTGGGACTTAAGTTGGTTCTATGGATGAGTGAAGATGTGAATTGAAGTGTGGTGACATTAAATTAATTTTATGGACTTCAATTGGAAGGGAATTAAATGGAATTGAAGAAATTGTTGTATAAGATTTTTATGCCCTGGTGGAAAATGAAATTGAACCTATTGGAAGAGGTTGTGGAGGATTGAGATAGTGGATTGTGACATCACTTGTGATGTCATGGTGTGGGGCAAGAATGGTTAGGATGTTGACAAGTGAAAGGTGGAGATTTACCTTAAAAAAGGTGACCCATCACCATCATCTTCTTCCTTAGATTGCTTCTTGAATTGGGAGGAGAGAGAGAGGAGCAACCGGTTGGAACCAGCAGCCCCGACGCCCCCTCCCTGCGTGACGCCGTCTGCCTGTTTGCTTGACACCGCCAGCTCCGCCGGAGAAGCTCGCCGCCGCCGCCGCCGTCACCGCTTGTCTGCCCGCGTTGCCCGCGCACGCCTCGCCGGCCAGCTCACCGTTCTGTTGTCCACAGCCGGAGTTCCAACCCTTCGTCCGCCAGCTCGCCCGTCACTAGAGCCCGTCGCCGCTGCCATCTGTCCGCACGTACGCCGTCCCGTGTGCAAGCTGCTCCGCCCTCCCGTCCCAGCTTCGTCCGCACGCCAGCAGCCATTATCCGTCGTCCCGAGCTACCAGCCGTCATCAAAGATCCTGCCAGGTCGCGAGAGCCTCTGCCAGCCACCACCTGAGCTGCCGCCCCTCTCCTCCGCTTGTTCCGACCCAAACCGACGTCGGCTTCGCCCTTCTCGGCCCCAAAACAGTAGCTAGAAAAATTGGTATTCCAGCTCGGTTTTGGCTGGCTTACTGACCTCGGATGCTTGGCCCGCATTGATGAAAGTTGTTCCCCGCGGCTTTCCCGTCATTTTGGTCCGATCGGTTTGTTAATCGAGTGAGTTTAACTCGCTAAACCTCGATCAGAGGGTTAATTATGCTTCAGGTGTGCTTAGCTTAAGTTAATTAAGCTTAGGTGGTTAGTTTAGGTTATTTAAATGTTAATTAGATTAAAAGTATGATTAAGTTAAATTAGGTTTAATTAAGGCCAAATTGTTATTTATATTAGTTTAATGGTGAGTTGACTTAAATGAAGGAATTTTGATTTAATTAGAATATTTCGAAATTATTTGAAAATTAAATAATAAATATATTATTTAAATTATTAAAATAATATTATTAATTGCTTTTCGGAATAAATTTAATTATTTATTAAATTCCGAAAATTTCGTCGTGACCTTATTTTCTTAGAATTTCGTGCCGATTGCTGCTGTGTATTCAGATTATTAATTTGATGAGTGGATATTGTAAATTGAGTAATGATTCATGCAATTGATTGTTGAATTGTGAAACGAGTCGTGATTGTGAAATGTATATAATTTTTTCAGAAAATCCCGAGTGTCAAGTTTGACACCGAAAATGACTTTTTAAGTATTATATCAAGCAGTGGGGTTTGAAAAAGAATGATAGTTTTTCGGGTTTGAATTTGATTGTGTACCCACACACAACTACTTTCTCAGATGTTTTTAATATGAAAAAAAATGGCCGGGATCACTATTTTAAGTGGAAGCATTGAGTAAAATGCAAAGTGTCCTGAAGCCGACTTTTTATTTTGTTGTGTGATAATTAAGAGGAAGTTGTCCAAGGCTATTGAGCCGGACTTGCCCCTATATGGGATGCCCCTTACAACGGATGCGGGTCGTAGTAGCGGTTAGGCCAACTGGACCCATGCTCCCTCGGGAATGCCGTCGACGTAATGACGAAGCCGCGCTCCAAGGGGGGAGGTGATGCCTGGCATTAATGTCAGTAAATAGCCAAACAGTGAGTAGGCTATGCCCTTGTGTGGCAGTGAATACCAATTGGATCGTATGCTGAGTGTTATTGACGGGTCGGATTATGGGACGGAATCATGTGGCATGGTATGTGACGTGTCATAATGATTTGATCTTATAATCCGGACTCCTGTGGTCATTCGAAATGATATTGTTGGCGTTCCAGTGGTTTAAGTTCCTATTACTATCTATGATTGAGTGATTTGAATCGTGCTAACCTGCATGAAGAAACAGAGGCGAGGTAAGTTCTCTATGTGGTGTGGTTAGACCACCCTTGGACATATTTTCTTTCTAATAAGGGTTTAGGGGGTTGAACTTGCTGAGACAATGTCTCATCCCGGTTGTGGGCTTACATTTTCAAGTCCTCAGTGGACGAAGCGGCCAGATCGTTTTGGTTGGCTTTGTGGAGTTACAGAGGTGAAGTCATGATGATTGGAGAACGTGTCCGACTTGTAGGTCGTAGGGCAGTTCCTTTTTATGATCCGGTCTTTCGTAGACTTTTGGCCGTAGACCTCTATTTGTAACTCCGTTGATTTATGTAAGTGTATCGTTGTGAAATTGCTTCCTACTGCCTTATCCTGTGTTAGATTGTTAGGGGTTTTATAATGTCACGCCTTGAACCTCGAGCGTGCCAACATACCACCATGGTCATGTAAATGCAACATTCCTAATTAGTGTCGCCGACCCCATTCATTTCTTATTGCGCAAGCGGAACATATTATAAAACCCCTGACAATGAAATACGAGATAGAAAAGTAGGAAGTAAAACCACAACATAACACATTCATAATTCAACGGAGTTACAAACGAAGGCCTACAGCCAAAAGTCTACAAAAGACCGGCTCTTAAAAAGGAACTATCTTACGACCTACAAGTCGGACACGTTCTCCAATCCTTATGACTTCACCTCTGCAACTCCTTGATGCCAACCAAAGTTATCTGGCCGCTCCGTCCACCAGGGACCTGAAATTGTAATCCCATAACAAGGATGAGACATTGTCTCATTAAGTTCAACCCCTTAAACCCTTATTAGAAAGAAAATATGCCCAAGGGTGGCCTAGCCACATCACACAGAGAATTTACATCGCCTCAGCTTCTTCCTACAGATTAGCACAATTCAAATTACTCAATCACAGATAGTAATAGGAACTTAAACCACTGAAACGCCAACAATATCATTTCGAACGACCACAAGAATCTGGATTATAAGACCAAATTATTATGACACGTCCCCTACCATGTCACACGATTCCATCCCATAATCCGACCCATCAATAATACTCAGCATGCGTTTCAATTAATATTCACTGCCACACAAGGGCATAGCCTAATTGCAGTTCGGCTATCTATTGACATTAATGCTAGGCATCGCCTTCCCCATTGTAGCGCGACTTCGTCATTATGTCGACGGCATTCCCGAAGGAGCATGGGTCCAGTTGGCCTAGCCTCTACTGTGACTCAAGCCATGTCACTCTGTTGACGGCATTTCTAAAGGAATAAAGGTCTAGTTGGCGTAGCCACTATTGTGACCGAGTCTTTCAACCAGCACACGACAATTCAATATTGGCCCCCGGACACTTTGCATTTCACTTAATGCTCTGATTAAAATAGTAGTCTTGATCTTCTTCTTTCGTATTAAAACATTTGAGAAAGTAGTCGTGCATGGGCAAACATCACTTCGAGCCAAAAACCAATACTTTCCTTTTTCAAACCCCACTGTTTGATATAATACTTAAAATCTATTTTCGGTGTCAAACCCGACACCCGGGATTTTCTAAAGAAATTATATACTTCTCACAATCACCACTCAATTTCACAATTCAACAATCAATTGCACAAATTATCACTCAATTTGCAATATCTAATCATCAAATTTATAATATAAATATACAGAAGCGATCAGCGAAATTATGAGAATTTAGGGTCCCGAATAATTTTTGAAATTTATTAAATAATTAAATTTATTACGAAAATTAATTAAATAATAATATCTATATTTTTCACAATCCACACTCAATTTATAATATCCAACCATCAATTTCAACATTCGTATACACAGCAGATTAGCACAAAATTCTGAGCAATTGAGTTCATAAATAATTTTTCAGTTTTTTTAATAAATAATAATATTTTAATAATTTCGTAATATAATATATTATTACAAATTCAAGAATTTCGAAACATTTAAGTAAATCAAAAATAAAACCCTACTATGTCCCATTAAGGTTTATTATTAAATAAACTCTTTTAGCCTTAATTAAACATGCTTTAAATTAAACAAACCTTTTAATTTAAATCACAATTAAATAAACTAAACTAACAACCTAAGCTTATTTAACTTAGACTAAGCACACTTAGGGCTTCATTAACCGTCTAATCAAGATTTAGTGAGCTAAACTCACCGGATTAGCGAGCCGAGCGGACCAAAATGATGGGGACGTCGAGGGGAACAACTTTCTTCAAAGCGGGCAAGCATCCAAGGTCGGGAAGACGGCCAAAACGGGCCAAAATCGGGCTGCCATACCCATTTTTGCAGCTGCTGTGTTGGTGCTAAAGGAGGGAGGAACGGGCTCGGGTTGAGCTAAAGAGGGCTGGGGGTGGTCCGGCGGAGCCTCGGCGAGCTGAGGCGGGGGCGCACGGTGGCCAGAGGTGGCGAATTCGAGGCCGAATAGCTCCATGGATGCACGAGCAAAGGCCGACGGAGACGGCTAGGCGTCGGCCAAGCGCGGGTAGCGGCGGAGCGCGAGATAGCGAGCGGCGACGACGGTGTGCGGCTGCTCCAGCGATGCTGCTGGCCTCACTGTCTTCGGCTTGTAGGGGCATCGCACAGCAAGGGGAAGGGGGAGAGAAGCTGCTCGACGGACAGAGAAAGGGAGGGAGAAAGAGGGGGCTGGTTAACGGCGATCCGGTGCGACGGGAAGGGCGTGCGACGGCGAGAGGTCCGGCGGTTTGCTAGTTGATCTCTCCTATTGCTTGCCTCCGAAGAAGAAGAAGAAGAAGATGGAGATGGAGAAGCGGTTGCATCGTAGGGAGAGAGAGGGATGAGAGAGAAGGAAGAGAGACCACTTCTTTTCTTTTTCTTTTTTCTTTAAACCAACAAAAATGGCCCACCATGACATAAGATGACATCACCTTCCACTAACTTCAAATCTCCCACAACAATTTTTCAATGAATCCAATTTCATTTTCCGCCATGGCATGAATTCTCCAAAATCTTGTACAACACAATTCATTCAATTTCCTTCTAATTGAATTAAATTGAAGTCCATAAAATTAATCAAATATCACCACACTTTAATTCACACCCTCACTTGTCCACAGAACCAACTTCAGTCTCAAAAGCATGACCAAGGGTGGGCCTACTAATTTCTCGAGCCAATTTAGCCATTTTCTGATTTAATTGTTGAAAAATTTTGATTACATGAAAAATATTCCGAAGATGAGTCAATATTCCTAAAATGATTTGTGACACACCTAGACTTCCAATTTCTGAATTCGATCTCAATTCACGGTTAATTTCACTCTGGCACGATATTAGCGCGTCCTGATCTACCGGGTAGTTTTTAGAAATTTTCGTACATTTGACCTGTGGTTGATCAATTCAAGCCACAATGTACATCTTTGACACATTGGCGACTCTTGGTTGTTGGGGGTAATATCAATATTTCAAGTATGGACATACGGTACCCAATCGACAGAAAAGTCGGTCCAGTGCCGATCGACAAGAATTGTGCGATCTGGTGGAATCACCCACACTT
Organism: Eucalyptus paniculata subsp. matutina; assembly: GCA_017140255.1. NCBI lineage: Eukaryota > Viridiplantae > Streptophyta > Magnoliopsida > Myrtales > Myrtaceae > Eucalyptus > Eucalyptus paniculata. The sequence goes on along the minus strand of CM029442.1, from coordinate 31,459,833 downwards.
GATCAAATGCCTCTATCGAGTCGACCTATCTCCGATCTCTAATCGATTTTTAATTGTGCCGCAATGACCATTATAAATTAGCTCGGTAGAAAGGTGTCACGCCCCGAACCTCAAATGCGCCAACATCCCACCACGGTCATGCAAATGCGACATTCCCAGGTAGTGTCGCCGACCTCATTCATTTATTATTGCGCAAGCAGAACGTATTATAAAACCCCTGACAATGAAATACGGGATAGAAAAGTAGGAAGTAAAACCACAACATAACACTTTCATAATTCAACAGAATTACAAACAGAGGTCTACGGACAAAAGTCTACAAAAGACCGGCTCTTAAAAATGAACTGTCCTACGACTTACAAGTCGGACACATTCTCCAATTCTTATGACTTCACCTCTGCAACTCCTCAAGGCCAACTAAAGCTATCTAGCCGCTCCATCAACCAAGGACCTGAAATTGTAATCCCCAAACCGGGATGAGACAATGTCTCAGCAAGTTCAACCCCCTAAACCCATATTAGAAAGAAAATACACCCCGGGTGGCCTAGCCACATCACCCAGAAGACTTATCTTGCCTCAGTTTCTTCCTGCAGGATAGCACAATTCAAATCACCTAATCACAGATAGTAATATGAACTTAAACAACCGGAACGCATTCACTTTCATATAACCAACAACCGCGGGGGTCCTGATTATAAGACTAAATCATTATGACACGTCCCATTCCATGCCACACAATTCCGTCCCATAATCCGACACATCAACAACACTTAACATGCATTCCAATTGTTATTCACTACCACACAAAGGCATAGCCTACTCGCGATTTGGCTATATACTGGCATATAGCCAGGCATCACCTCCCCACCTTGGAGCGCGGCTTCGTCAGTACGTCGACGGCATTCCCGAAGGAGCATCGTCTTCCCCTTTGGAGCACGGCTTCGTCACTACGTCGACGGCATTCTCGAAGGAGCATCGATCCAGTCGGCCCAGCCTCTACTACGACCGGCATCCACCGCGTGGGCATCTCATATAGGGGCAAGTCCGGCTCAACAGTCCAGGACGATTCCTCTTAGTTATCACACAACAAAAGTATACTCGGCCCCATGACACTTTGCATTTCACTCAATACTTCCACTTATAATAATGATTATGGCCATTTTTCTTCATATTAAAAATATTCCAGAAATTACTCATGTGTGTGGGGACACGCTAATTTCAAATCAAAAAGCCAATATCTCACTTTTGCAAACCCCACTATTTAATATAATCATTAAAATCCAACTTTTGCATCAAAACCCGACACTTGGGTTTTTATGAATAAAGTTCCTATTTATCACAATCAACACTCAATTTGCCACATCCATTAATCAAATTCAAATTCTAAATGCACAGCAGCGATCAGCACGAAATTCTAAGAAAATAAGGTTCCAAAATAATTTTCAGAATTTATTAAATAATTAAGTTTATTCCGAAAATTAATTAAATAATAATATCCATATCTTTCATGATCCACACTCAATTTATAATACCCAATTATCAATTTCAAAATCTGACTACATAAGCGATCAAAGTACGAAATTTTGAGAATTTAGGGTCTTGACAAAATTTTCGGAATTTAATAAATAATTAAATTTATTCCGAAAATAATTAAATAATAATATTTTAATAATTCGAATAATAATATATTATTAAATTATTTAATAATTTTGAAATATTCAAATAAATCAAAAGTAAATTCCTTTATGTCACATAAAAACTTATATTAATATAACCACTCACTTAGTCTTAAATTAAACACAATTTAAGTTAATCAAACACCTTAATATAATATATACTTAAAAAATTAAACTAACCACCTAATAACACTTAACATAAACTAAGTACCCCTAAAGCATTATTAACCCTTTAATTAAGGTTTAGTGAGCTAAACTCACCGGATTAGCGAGCCGAGCGGACCAAAACGACGGGATCGACGCGAGGATTGACTTTCCTCAAAGTGGGTCGAGCATCCAGGCTCGAGAAGGCGGCCAAAATGGGTCAAACACCGGCTGCCATACCCATTTTCTGCAGCTGCTGGTTGAGGCTGACGGAGGGCTGCACGGCGGCGGTTCGAGCGTAGAACTAGTGGAGAGGGGCGGCGGTAGCTCGGGCGGTGCAGGCGGCGACTCCGACAGGTCTTTGACGATGGCTGGCGACGACGAGCAGCTCAGGACGACGAAGGAAGATGGCTGGGACACACGGACGAGAGCTGGAGGCGAACGACGGCATGGCGTGCGGCTGGACGAGCGATGGCCTCCAGTGGGCTTGAAGTGGCGTTCCGGTGGTCCAGCAGCTTGCTGGCTGCTCTAGCATCTTCTTAGATCTAATGGGGTGCCGAGCAGCAGCTAAAGATGGAGGAAAGAGGGCTTCAATGACGCAAGGAAAGAGAGAGAGAGGCGGAGGAGCAAGTGGCGAGGCGCGGGCTGCGACAGCGAACGGCGAATGGCGACGAGCGGAGGCGGCGGTGCTAGTCGATCTCTGCTGCTGCTGGTGGCGTCCAAAGAAGAAGAAGATGGAGATGGAGGAGAAACCAACGGAAGGGAGAGAGGAAGGAGAGAGAAGGAGAGGGACCATCTCCTTTTCTTTTTCTTTTTCTTTAATCCAACAAAAATGGCCCACCATGACATCATCGCATATCATCTTCCACTCACTCAAATCCTCCACAACTTCTCCAATGGTTGCACTTTCATTTTTCCGCCGGGGTCCAATTCTTGTACATCCAATTTCTTCAATTTTTCATCCAATTCTCTTCTAATTGAATTAAATTGAAGCTCATAAAATTAATCCAACGTCACTACACTTCGATTCACATCTTCACTTGTCTATATAATCAACTTAAATCCCAAAAGCGCGACCAAAAGCGGCCTACTAATTTCTCGAGCTAAAATAGCCATTCTCGGATTAATTTGCCAAAAAACTCGGTTGCGTGAAAAATCCTCCGAAGATTAGTCAATGTTCCTAAAATGATTTGTGACACACCCAGACTTCTAATTTATGAATTCGATCTCAATTCCATGGTTAATTTCACTTTGGCACGATACTAGCACGGCCCAACCTACCGGGTAGCCTTTAGAAATTTTCATGCATTTGACCTGTGGTTGATCATCTCAAGCCACAATGTACATCTTTGAAACATTGGCGACTTTCGGTTGTCGAGGTAATCTCAAGGTTTCAAATATGAACACAGGGTACCCAATCGACAGAAAAGTCGGTCCAGTGCCGATCGACAAGAATTGTGCGACCTGGTGGAATCACCAACACCTTATCACATGCCTCTGTCGAGTCGACCTATCTCCGATCTCTAATTGATTTTTAATTGTGCCGTAATGACCCTTGCAGATTTGCTCGGTCGAAAGATCGCTTCCTGGTCAAATTCTCGAGTCTGATGCATTAGAATTTCTTAACGGCTTCGCATGATAGACTAGTTTTCACATGAGTGGTTGACTCAAGGAAAAGAACTATATGCGTGCCAACGAAATGTCCGTCTCAATTTATTGAAGATAGAATTGAAAAATCAGGATGTCACAAAAGGTCGCTTCCTGGTCAAATTCTCGAGTCTGATGCATTAGAATCTCTTAACGGCTTCACCTGATAGACTAGTTTTCACATGAGTGGCCGACTCTAGGAAAAGAACTATATGCGTGCCAACGAAATGCCCGTATCAATTTATTGAAAATAGAATTGGAAAATCGGGATGTCACATATAATATGTTCCGCTTGCGCAATAAATAAAATTAATGGGGTCGGCGATACTACTTGGGAATGTCGCATTTGCATGACCATGGTGGGTTGTTCACATGTCTCAGGGTTCGGTGCGTGACACTGGAGGCTTCATAGAAGTAAAACCTTCAATTGAGAATGCAAGCATTCAAATAGAAAATGTCACGTCATCAATTGTACATATGCGAATAGACTCAAGATGATAGACTAAAGAGTTATGCGGCTATGCCATTGTTTACTTTTTTTTCCTTTACTGATTATAAATTTTATAAAACAATAATCGACCAAAATGTAAAGGGAAATAATACTAAAAACTCATGGAAAGAAATGCGAGTGGAAGAGGTAGAAAAAGATTTCAAAGGAAAAGATTCAATTGTATGATAGGAAGATAATGTGTAGGAAAAGAAATCTTCTAATTATTTTGTTTTGCTCACAGATTAAGAAGGAAAAAATGGAAAATATAGAAAATAATTTTTTTTTCACTGATTTTTTGGTAAAAGCGTGCAGCTGAAAACTATTAGAGGAAAAGATAATGGGCGAGCGCGGAGAGAGTAAGCATTTTGTGTGTGATGGTCATATTACATAGGGGGTTCAATAATCTGACCGTAAACTCGAGCCATTTTAGATTCTACAATATTTTATTCATTAATTACTCTAGATTTTTTTATCTTCATAGAAAGATCATTTCCTTCACAAGTACATTCACCTACTCCTCCAAATATGGAATATGAATACCTTAGGGGTGAGTACTTGAATCATACCAAATCGGTCGGTTTTGGATGCTTCCCGCCGGAATTGATCCAGTTCCCAGTTCTTAAAATTTGGAGTCAGTAAATATTGGTTTAGTTTTAGGTTTCAGGTAGGAATCAAATCACCTGGACTGAGTTGCCTGAACGTTGCGACATTGTGACTCATGCAAGAATGTTGATTTCTGCCGCTGGTCGAGGGACATTATAATATTCATGCGAGAGCATATGAACATACGCCAAAGTTTCCAGGAAAGTACACTAAGACCGGACCATCCCCAACATGAAGAATTGCATGATAATGCTTGCAAGAAAAGCGACGTGATGTTATGGAAAGCGGATGTAACAATAAACAATTTTGGATGAGCACATTGAGGAGAGAGTGAACGGAGAGTTGAATACAGCGGGGCACGCATCGTCTTTGGACCCATTAAAGTGGAAATTTATGGTGTGAGACTGATTAATTTGGAAAAGTAATATTAAATTTAGGGCGACGCTTTTTCCATCCCTAAATAACTATATCCACTCCTATTTACATTAGAAAGACGAAACTGCTCTCAATTTTTCAATTGCAATTTGAAATGTTGGTCTCATTCCTTCTCAATTGTGCCTATACGAAAATGAAGCTAAATTGCTGATTTTCATTTATTGGAAGGACAATTTGGAGATACCTTGCTTTTGTTTAATGCCTCTTTGAGGTCTTCTTCACCGTCATGTTCTAGTTCTAGTGAGTCCATTATTGGAGTCATCACATCATTGGATTTGTCCACTTCCATTCACATATGATGATAGATCACCTAAATCAAGCAAAATACATATTGAAGCCAATAACTATTAATTGAGATGCATGTGAAGCTCGCAACCCAAATTCGAGGAACACCTCACGAAACGGCTACTACCGAGCAAAAACGCAGAGGTTTATGAAATTAGCACAACGGCAGACGACAATGAAAGCACGCACAACACACGACTACAAAATAGAGCATTGGATATTGTCAAGAGTTAGTATGTGACGCTCGCAACCCAAATTCGACAAACACCTCACGAAACGACTTTACTGAGCAAAAGCGCAGAGGTTTAGGAAATTAGCACAATGGCAGACGACAATGAAAGGACACACAACACACAGCTAGAAAACAGAGCATTGGATATTGTCTTGATGAGATTGCGAGAGGCAGGTGTCAAGCTCGAGCAAAAGGGACACAACTCAGGCGAGAGAAGGTGGTGTCGTGCCGTCGTCTGAGAGTCGAGCAAGAGGGATGCCGAGAGAAGGAGAGAGCGAGACATGAGAGGCGTGAAGCCCAGAGGGAAAGAGGAGGCATGAAAATTAGGGTTTACACTTCACTACATTTCTTCAAAAATAAAAAAATAAAATAATAAATCCGTCTAGTTCGGGTGGTCTAGTCCAACCCTGAAACTGAACTAGACAGGAAATTCCCAATCCCAAATTTAAGGTACTAGGAATTGGACTGGCACTCTCGGGTACTGGCTTGAATGAGTCGGTTCAATCTAATCTGAGTGGTTCCCAATTGAGGCGGTTCTATAGCTCACCCCTGCCTACATGTATTTGCTAGTGACTAGTTTATTGGTGTATTTTCGGCCAATCACGTGACAGTTAGATCCGCTGAATCTCGTCCATAATAAAAATGGCCATAATCATGTGTTAAAGACTTGCGTACGAGGTGAGACCTCTTAAAGAACAGAGGAAATGCTAAAAAGAAAGCAAATCGCAAGAAGAAGACAAAAGTAGAGAGTCGACATGGGGAGGTGTTTGTGTCGATTCCCGATCGGGGTGCCTTTGATTATTACAATACGTTCAGGGTGAGAGATGGGGAAATCAACTCAACTGGAAAGAGAGAGAGAAAAGGATCGGGGTGCCTTTGATTGTTCCAATACGCGCGAGGTGAGAGATGGGGAAATCAACTCAACCGGAGGTGAGAGATGGTGAAATCAAATTGATTGGAAAGAGAGAGAAAAGGAGTGGGGTGCCTTTGATTATTCTAATACGCGCGACGTGAGAGATGGGGAAATCAACTCAAGAAAAGGATCGGGGTGCCTTTGATTATTACAATACGTGTGAGGTGAGAGATGGGGAAATCAACTGAACTGGAAAGAGAGAGAGAAAAGTGAATAAGTTAGAGAGAGAAAAAAAAAAAGAGATGAGCTATAGAGAGAAAAGTCAATAAAAGAGAGAGAAATCCTAAAAAGAGATAAGCTAGGGAGAAAATTTAATAAATTAGAGAGAGAGAAAAACTAGAGAGACATAAACAAGAGAGAGAGAGAGAGAGAGAGAGAGAGAGAGAGAGAGAGAGAGAGCTGATGGTAAAGAAGAGAGACTTTAATAAATTAGAGAGAGAGAAAAACTAGAGAGACATAAACAAGAGAGAGAGAGAGAGAGAGACTCGAATATGCGAAGAGAGCTAAAGAGAGCTGATGGTAAAGAAGAGAGACTTTAATAAATTAGAGAGAGAAAAACTAGAGAGAGAGAAACAATAAGAGAGAGAGAGAGAGAGAGAGAGACTCGAATATGCGAAGAGCGCTAAAGAGAGCTGAAGGTGCAGAAGAGCGCTGAAGGTGCAACACCGAGAGAAACACAAACTCATATCTTATACATATAGAAAATGTCGCCGGTGGAAGGAGCTGATGATTACACCCAAGATGGGACCGTCGATCTCCGAGGGAATCCTGTTCGTCGGTCGAAGCGCGGCGGATGGACCGCCTGCTCCTTCGTCGTTGGTACTCTCTCTCTCTCTCTCTCTCTCTCTCTCTCTCTGTGCGCATATTACATGTGAATGATGGGAAGTCTGTGTTCGTGGGTCGAAGAGCATTTTGCTGGTGGTGTTAAGTGGTTGGACTTGGACTTGAATGGATGCATGCTCTCCTACATACTTTGGAGCAGCCTCTTTGTTCTTCCTTTACTTTTTTTGACTGTCTTGATAATGCATGCTTTGTTCTTCCTTCTCTCTCTCTCTCTCTGTGCGCATATTACATGTGAATGATGGGAAGTCTGCGTTCGTGGGTCGAAGAGCATTTTGCTGGTGGTGTTAAGTGGTTGGACTTGGACTTGAATGGATGCATGCTCTCCTACGTACTTTGGAGCAGCCTCTTTGTTCTTCCTTTTCTTTTTTTGACTGTCTTGATGATGCTGTTTAGAACTCACAATGTTTGATTGTTAACCTAACTGACAACCTCCATTCTCATCGTAGAAATGTGAAAAACGAACATGAGATGATAAACAGCTGAAGTTTCTTTCTTCAACTTGTTATATTGGAGATTGTGCTTGTTCTCGTTCATTTATCTCTCTGTCCATCCTTAGTGGGTGCTCTCATGGGTGCTCTCATGGCATGGGGTTGAATACTTCGTTTGGGTTATTAATATTTCAGTTTACACTGCATTTTATGGAAGAGAACTATGGAGGGATGAATGTCTAGGCAAAAAAGGAGAAGGAAAATAAAGAAAAAGAAAAGAAAAAGACATGCGGAAGGGACTATGATCACTGACATGATGTACGAATCCAATTGCATTGCCGCGAAATAAGCATTGTTTGTGGACTATGTACAGTTTTTTGCGAGCCTCAACGTGGACCCAGCAAAATTTTACTAACTTTGATTATATTAATTGGAATCATGCAAGTATCTTTCGCTCCAAGTGGTTGGTTTGGCTAGCAAATCTTGATATTCATTTCCAATTTAACATTGAAATCTATTGAAGGTGCTTTGACATTAATAAGTCTTCCTTAAATCCCATTAGAATCATGATGTGTATTTAGCTTATGGTACGTTGAAAGCAAATTGCTAGTACGTTCACAGGTGCCAATGGCCACGCCTATTTTATATACCGTCTTAAAAGTCAAGAAAAAATAAGAAGATTTTGTTTATTGTCATTTTGTCCATACATCACGCGAACTTGGGTACTCTTCACTTTCCCTCCTTCATTTTCCATGATGTCAGTATCTCTCTCTCTCTCTCATATATATTACTTAGATTTTCAACACAGCATTTTTTTTTGTTCGAAAGGCACGGCATATTGAGAAATCATAAATCTGCTAGTACACTCTTGCCATATAAAATAAGTTGGCTTCGCATGATTTTACATAAATTTTTACGACATTTGCTAGTTATACATTTCATTTAGTGGCAGGATTTTCTTTTACTAGATAAACATGAGCGAAATCTAGTCTTTGTAAAAAGGAAAAAAACAACGGTAGAAGACTATCTAGTAATGTCAAATTCCCGATAATCATTTACATATTGACTCTTTGACTAAATTGGTGCAGCGTTTCAAGTTGTCGAGAGGGTAGCGTACTATGGAATTTCGTCCAACCTCGTCCTCTATTTGACCAGGAAGCTTCAAGAAGGTACGGTTCAGTCAGCCAACAATGTGACCAACTGGGTCGGCACCGTTCGAGCCACTGCCGTCCTCGGCGCATACTTGGCAGACGCCCATCTCGGCTGTTACTGGACCTTCCTCATCGCATCCGCCATCTATCTCATGGTAAGGGTCGCCCGCATCGCCATCCAAGTGTGTCAATTCGGAGACTCTGACGTGTTTTGTTTTTTGTCTCTCTCCTTTCTATTATGTACATGTGTCACACATGATGTGTGTGTGCTGTTCATAGGAATCGAACCTCAGACCTAGTACTCTTCAGCAGGGCGCATGCCTGTTGGCATCCAAGAGTAACATGTTAAAATCAAGTTAAGTTGGCCTAAAAGTTCAACCTAATATATTCCTTGAAGGGAAAATAATATAAAGAATTCATGAGTTTTGACTCAATTTACAATATTGTCTTTAAAATTTTAATTTATTCAAATGGTTTTTAGAAAATTTAAAATTATCTAATGTTATTCTTCCATTAATTCAAATTTAAAGATAATATTGAAAAATTTTATATAGTCCAATGACTAAATAGAATATGTGTCAAATGTCCCCGGCTATATTGAATAAATTAAAAATTTAATACAACATTATATATTGGGTTAAAGTTTATGGATCATTGTATTATTATCCCACAAAAGTAAAGGATGTGAATCCAATTGACACAATTTGATCAATACTCAAGCTCGAGTGCCTAGGATACATGATTAGAGCTTTATTTCTCAAGTTTGAGATTGGACTGTGCTCGAATTCAAGTTCTTAAAATACAATTTGTTGAACTACATATTTTAGCTACTTATAGTATACATATGTGCATGCACGTGTAGTTAAAAATATATGAGTTTGACCCGGTGAAGTACTGGAACTCAAGAATAGTCGAACGGAACCTAGATGGACTAATCTAGTAGTTGAATCGGGGTAGCTCAAGAGAAGCTTGACTATTTCTCACTAGCGGCGAAAATCCATCCCAAAAGTTAAGAGGAAGCACTTAAATTATATGGTGCACAAAAGTCTAAAATGTATCAGTTTGTCTTTGTCGAAAAAGTACATTAAATTTATAGTCCAGACTCATTAAGGTTGTCTGATTAATTAATTTGTCAATACACCTTTATGAAAAGTCTAAAAGGGCACTTGAATATAAGAACCACTTCTCAATAACAGGAAAGAAGCGATGTATCGTCATCAAACACTTAATAAATTGCTCGTACTAAGTAAGCGTAGTTCAATCAAAGAGTCGTCAATACTACTTTGCGACATTGTGAAAGATTACTAAACTGCCAAATCAATAGGCACTACCATGAAATCAATGTTTCTAATTAGACACATGTGATGTGGAGAAAGTCTTATATAATCAGTATACCACCTATCACCGATCACGACAGGTATATTATTTTATCAACATATTATATAATCACTTAATTGAAAAGCGATTGACCTGGCTCACGCAAAAAATATACTTTTTTTCGTTTAGATGAGACGATTAAGCATATCTATCTTGCTTCACATAGGGCATGTTGGGGTTGACCCTGGCCGTCTCGCTTCCCGGTCTCAACCCTTCTCACTGCTCGGAAGCCAACGTAGACAATTGCAAGAAGGCCTCCACATTGCTGCTCACCGTCTTCTACGGCGCACTGTACATGCTGGCGGTCGGGACTGGCGGGACCAAGCCCAACATCTCAACCATCGGCACGGACCAGTTCGACGACTTTGACTCAAAGGAGAAGGCTAACAAGCTCTCCTTCTTCAAGTGGAGGGCGTTCAGCATCTTCGTTGGGACACTCTTTGTCAGAACCGTCCTCGTGTATATTCAAGAAAACGTGAGCTGGGCTCTTGGTTTTTTGCTCCCGACCCTAGCGCTCGCTATCTCAGTTGCGATCTTCCTGGCAGGCACCCCTTTCTACCGGCACCGGGTGCCTGCAGGTAGCCCGTTGACAAGGATGGCGCAGGTCATCGTGGCTGCCGGGAGGAAGTGGAGGGTGCGGGTCCCGAGTGATCCGAAGGAGCTTTATGAGTTTGACCCGCCAGAGTATGCCAACAAGGGGAAATTCAAGATCGACTCAACACCAACCTTGAGGTAGTAATTTGCATCAACTTCTAATTAATCTGTGTTCCAAACCGAAATATTTATACATCAACTGTCCATCGGAATAGTTCAGCAAAATGGGCGATCGTGTGCTATATATAAAATTTATGTCTCTCATTCTGTATTGATTTATGCATTTTTACTCTATTCTATTCATTTTTGTTGGAAATTGGTGATCCATTTTCAACAAAATCTAGAAGCTACTAACTTAATGGAGAAGGAATGAGTCGGCGACATTGCACGTCCATGCAAGAAAAAAGGAAGAGTCCAAGTTGAACTTGAAGACTCTGTGAAGAAGCATCAAAGAAAATCCTAGAATGAGCTAGAGAAATCTACATGCAATCTACGTGCATGAGAAACACGTGAAGAAGCCACAAGCTGATCAAGAGAAGGGGCACATAATAAAATAATATTATAGTAGTTGCTGGAGTCTTCAAGAGCAGGAAGCAAAGCTTCAACGGTTAAACTTGAACGTGAAGGAAAGCCCACAATTGTTGACTCTTAACCATGAAGGAAGAAGGAACCAGAAGATCCGGAAGAAGCCGCCCAAGCAGAAGACAAAGAAGCTGCAATTTTATATTATTTTATGTACTCTTAGTCGGTAGAATAAGGCGGTGAACTCACGCCTATAAATAGGCTTGAATGTTGAATCATTTGAGCGTGTGAAGGGAAACCCTCCACCGTGAGTGAGGGTGAATCCTCCACCATACCTCCATCAAATATTCAACTAATGAAATTATTTTCCCCATATCTCATGTCTTATATCCTTAAATTATTCTATCTTATCCCTTGTCTATTCTCTACAAAATATACCATACACTTGCACACATCACAAACCAAAAACTATAACTAATACCAACACCATACTTCCGCACGTAAACACAAATCCAAAAATTTTTAACATGGTATCAGAGCCAGATGCACCCAGGTTCGTAACTGAGCCAGGTGTGAGGAACCATGAAGCCAGAGATAGGCACATCGGATGGTTATGGGCGTTTGTCCTCACCATCCTCAACTAAGAAGGCCAGAGCCCGAGCGAGAGCCAACAGAGCTAAAGCCGGAGCCAGAGCCAGAATCAAAGGTCAGAGCCCAAGCCAGAGCCAAGAGAGCCAGAGCCGGAGCCAGAGCCAGAATCAAAGCCGGAGCCAGAGCCAGAGCCTACGAGAGCCAGAGCCAGAGCCAGAGCCCGAGCTAACAACTACAACTAAAGAACATTTTGATGGCCCGAGACGTATGGGACATCGTTGAAGAAAAACATGCATGTTCAAAGGCAAGTGCAAGTGATTCGACAAGAGAATGCAAGGGATCGTGGAACGAAGACGACATAAAAGACATGGGACAAACTACAAAGAGAATTTCAAGGTACGTTGAGTATTTATGATATAATGTCCAGATTATCCCGAAAATGGATCAAGGGGGAGTGTTGGAAATTGGTGATCCATTTTCAACAAAATCTAGAAGCTACTAACTTAATGGAGAAGGAATGAGTCGGCGACATTGCACGTCCATGCAAGAAAAAAGGAAGAGTCCAAGTTGAACTTGAAGACTCTGTGAAGAAGCATCAAAGAAAATCCTAGAATGAGCTAGAGAAATCTACATGCAATCTACGTGCATGAGAAACACGTGAAGAAGCCACAAGCTGATCAAGAGAAGGGGCACATAATAAAATAATATTATAGTAGTTGCTGGAGTCTTCAAGAGAGCAGGAAGCAAAGTGAACGTGAAGGAAAGCCTACAATTGTTGACTCTTAACCATGAAGGAAGAAGGAACCAGAAGATCCGGAAGAAGCCGCCCAAGTAGAAGACAAAGAAGCTGCAATTTTATATTATTTTATGTACTCTTAGTCGGTAGAATAAGGCGGTTATTCACGCCTATAAATAGGCTTGGATGTTGATCATGTGAGTGGGTGTGAGGGAAAACCCTCCACCGAGAGTGCGTGAGGGGATAACCCTCCACCTTGTGTGGGGGTGAATCCTCCACCATACCTCCATCAAATATTCAACTAATGAAACTATTTTCCCCATATCTCATGTCTTATATCCTTAAATTATTCTATCTTATCCCTTGTCTATTCTCTACAAAATATACCATACACTTGCACACATCACAAACCAAAAACTATAACTAATACCAAAATCATGCTTCCGCAAACACATAAATCCAAATATTTTTAACAATTTTCGTCTGAAATATTAATTTTCCAAAAGCAATTGCAGATCACTATCACATGTCATGTATTTTCACATCGAAATCATTGATTAAATCGTAAGTAGATGCCTTAGTTTCAAAATTGTGAATACATGAAAGTGAATTCACGAAGTATTGCTAGCAAAAAGAAGTTATCCATGGACACTTGATGGAACGAGGATGTGCAGCATCTAAACATTGTTTCGGGAGTTAAACCTGTTCATGATAAGGGATATAATAGCACATGATTTGACAGACTCTTATCTATAGTTAACCTTTTGTCCCACTGTGTTTGTCACTCTCAAATGCAGATTCTTGAACAAAGCATGCGTCCAAACCAGCTGTACTTCTCCGTGGGAGCTATGCTCGGTGACCCAAGTCGAGGAGTCAAAACAAATGCTGTGGATGATTCCAATCCTGATCGTGACTTTCATTCCGAGCTGCACGGTTGCCCAAGCCAATACCCTCTTTGTCATGCAAGGAACTACCTTAGATAGAAGCATCGCCAGCTTCAAGATCCCCCCCGCGAGTCTAGCCAAATTCGTGACCATATCGAAGCTTGTGTGTGTTGTGGCGTATGACCGCATCTTCGTCAAGATCATGCAAAGATGGACCAAGAACCCGAAAGGCATCAGTCTTCTCCATAGGATGGGGATCGGCCTTGTCCTCCACATCGTGATCATGACTGTGGCGTCCTTCGCCGAGAGATGGAGGCTCCGAGTGGCTGGGGAACACAATTTGGTTGAATCGGAAGGACAAATCCCACTGACAATCTTCATTCTGCTTCCTCAATTCGTGCTCATGGGAACGGCCAACGCTTTCCTGGAAGTAGCGAAAACCGAGTTCTTCTATGACCAAGCGCCGGAGAGCATGAAGACCCTGGGCACGTCTTATTTAATGATCACCATGGCGGTCGGCAACTTCCTCAGCAGCTTCCTACTATCCACGGTCTCGCACATCACCAAGAGGCACGCCCACCACGGGTGGATCCTAGACAACCTGAATGCTTCGCACCTCGACTATTACTATTTCTTCCTCGCAGTGCTCAACATCCTGAATTTTGCTTTCTTCCTGTCCGTGGCAAAACTCTATGCGTATCGCACCAAGGTATCAGGATTGGATGGTGGTGCTTGAGGAGGAGGAGAAAGAGCCGGTGCCGCAGAAGGAGGAGGAAGTGCTGGTGACATAGCTCTGGTATAGGTAAAATGCCATGGATCGGATTTGTGTGGAAAAGATGATCGTGAAACTATCTTATATCCTACACTCTACTTGGTGAATAATTTTCGGCACTTGTACAGCTCTTGCCGTCACTGCTACATGCATGCCTTTACATTTATGTACAGATGATTGTTGTTGTGAAAAATAAGTAATCGGACATTACATTTATATGATTCCGTCAAAATGCAATATAAGTAATTTACTTTATAGGTGGAGCATCATAGGATTCCATTATAGCAAGTGATATAAAGAGTATCACAATTTCACTGGAGTTATTCAAATACTCTTGATGTTTTTCCCAACATCCAAATTACATCCGTAATTTATATAGTGTTTAGTCGTCACAATTCCGTGCAAGACAACTCCTCACAAAAATTACTCACAACTTGGGCATGGACTGTGATGATAACAATACATTCCATTCTCTCAAAACAATAATAAAAGTAATTGATCTAGGTCAAGGGAATTTAACACGTAATTAATTGATTTTGATTTTGATTTTACGTAAGGAATTACCCCACTTATCTGCCCACCCGACAAAGAGTAAGAATAATGTCGGATGGATATTCACTCAATACGGTTGGCTTTGGTAAACCGAGTAAGATCATCATTACATAATTAATTTACTCTGTTTAGAAACGAGTTAGCTTTACATCATCCATTACCCAAAACAAAAAATTTGCCTTCGAAAGAGATCTTCTTTCCTTTCCCCCCATTACATCATCTTCAGTCGTGTGCTTCTCCTACGCAACACGGATTTTTTCCAACCTAGCTTAACTCTTTCAAATGCACCTGATTAATTCCACAACTTGCAAACTTTGTCCCAAGAAAAGTACTCTTAGTCAAATTTTCACACGCAAAGCCCAGATGGCTTTAATTGAAAATAGGTCCAATGGCACCTCAGTTTCAGATGATCATCAGAAGACCACGTACACATCATAGTCCCTTATTTTAAATAATATCATGTAAGAGCCAAAAAAAAAAAGGAGGAAGAAGATCCGACCAATTATATCAAACCCTATTAAAAGTTTAAGTAAGGACCAACTCCAAACCCTGCTAAATATTCTTCTGAAGTTTATTGTTTTCGATATCATTCAGTTTAAAATCTAAAAACCAAAGCTTTTCCTCCATTAATGTGTCGTTGGATATCAATCCCGTATTTCTTCCAGTGTAGCTAGATTTCAAGTACTTTGTAATTTCCGTTTGCTTCCAGTTTCAATTCCAGGATTCTGTTTTGATATCAGTCATACAATTTAATTTTCCCTTAAATGTTTTGGAACATTTACTTTCCTCGTCATTTTCTTTCATTCGTGCATTCTCTATCTCAGTTTTCCGTGAATTTTTTTTTTTTTTTGCTCTAGAGGGAAAACATCTTGATAGATCGATTGCTATGTGGACGAATTAAAACCAGAGAGGAAGCTTTCATTTATTTTCATTTCATCTGAAGTCAAATTTCAACGCGAGCGCGATCTTCGCCTAGCAATGCCATATCATTCTTGAATAGCATAAATTTTTGGAACAAAAAACTGCTCACAAGAACATCCTCCTCCTTTTGATTATACATAATAAAAACAAGAACTGATAGAATGTTCGCTCTTTTACTTTGACCGATCAACATTAGTTCAGTGATTTGTCAGCCTCAAACCCTTCCCTGTTAAATTTGGAAGGAAGAATGTTAAAATGCATCTGACCAATAAAATAAATAAAGCGAATCGTATTGAGTGAATATCTATCCAATGTTATTCTTACTCTTTGTCGGGTGGTAGATTTGTCTCGCGGCCAAAACCTTCACCTAAGTGCCGCCAGTTGTTGAGCTTCTTTCAGAATTATAAAATATATATGTATAACAAAAGTCTTTTACAAGTATAGGTTTTTTCAAACAGCATTTAAATCCATGTTGCTTCCTAGTGCGCATTTGAATTACATGTCACTTAGCACTATTTGAATCTTTAAAAAAAAAAAAAAAAACCCTTTAGCTTATGATGTGTTTGTTCTATAAAAGAATTTTTTGCAAATTAGTTTTCCGAATTTTTTGCAAATTGATCAGTCAATGGAATACCATTTATGGTCAAAGAATATATGTATACTTAAAATTAGGAAAATGACTTTTCTAACAAGAAACATGGAAAATATTTTCACTACAAATGATTTCTCAAAAAAAAAAAAAAATTCTTTTATCATGAATTTTTTTCTTTTTTTTAATGGTCTGTTTCTTTCATTGAAATGTTCATAATAAAGGAAAATATTTTCTAAGGACTTTTCACTTGTTTGGTGGTTTAAAGAAAGTGATTCCTTCTTACTAGAAGGAGATGTCATTTTCTCTCAATCTAAGATTGTTGTTTTAAAAATGTTTTCTGTATATTAATTAGTTTTTCCACCATCCAAATATTCAAAAGGCGGAAAATAATTTCTAAAAAACAGTTTTCTCATCAACAAACCCTACATTTTCCCCAAATGCTCTTCTAAACGCAAACATTCGAAAGGATGACGTATCATGGAATCTCGTCCAACCTTGTCCTCTGTATGACCAAGAAGCTTCACCAAGGCGGCACAGTCAAGGCGGCCAACAACGTCACCAACTGGGTCGGCATCGTTTGGATCATGCCTATCCTTGGCGTGCACCTCGGAGACGCCCATCTCGGCCGTTATCAGACCATCGTCGTTGCATCCACCATCTATCTCACGGTGCGTGTCCTGCACATTGCCATCGAAGTGTGTCAACGTGGAAACTTATAGCCATGAGCTTTTGATGTATCTCAAATAAATCAGATTGACATGTGAAAATCATGCTTAGCTGGGCAGAAAGTTCAGCTTTCTTAAAATAAGTAGAGGATATAATATGAACTGAGTTGACAGAGTGTTTCTAATACTTGAGCACGAATCCACTCAATTCCGCCCAGCTGGATACACGATCGGAGCTTAATTTTGTCAAGTTCGAGATCGGCCCGAGCTTGAATTTGACTTTTTTTAAAATACAATAGAATTTGTTAGTTTAAAAAGATATAATTTTGATCCGGCTAAGTAATCGAACTACTTGAATTCAAAAAATTAACCGAAGCCAACCATGTTTGACTAATCTAGTAGTTAATTTAGGCGTAGCTCAAGAAAAACTTGACTATTTCTCAAGATTGATTAGTGGCGAAAATCCATTCCAAAAGTTTAAAGGAAGCACGTGCATGATTGAGTGCAAAGGGGCCTAAAATGTAATTTGTAAATAGTCTTTGTTGGAAAGAAGAACATCACATTTATTGTCGAGATGCTTTAATATAATTAATTTAATTTATGAACATGTTTATAAAAAGTCTACAATGTATTTTGTCATTTGTCTATATCGAATGAAGGGACATTAAATTTATCGTCAAGATGCGTTAGTGGCATATGATTAATTTAATTTGTAAGAGTTTTCCTAATATGGACTACATTAATTGATATTGTAATTTACTGTTTTTACGGTTACCGTAAAACATGGTTGGTCTAAGGTGAGATAAAAGGTTTCTTAATTAGTCTAATATGGGCTGGCTAGTGTAGACCGAGTTGAGCCTGGCCCGTAATGAGGGGGACTGGCTGGAAACTCTATAAATAGTGCTCAAGTCTCTTTTCTAACCCGAATTCTCACTTGTATCCTCACCAAATGGGCATTTACCTAATGCTACATGTGAGGGGGCTGCCTCATTGAGCCAGTGATACGGAGGACAATAGAGGAGAATGACTTGTGCGTGGAACATTGTGTTTTTGCTTCCGCTTCAAGAACAGTGGATCCCCTTGATGAGTGGGTAATTCCTTTTCTGCTTCCGCTTTATATTCAATAGATCCCAAAACAGGTGCGTTAATCTTTTTATATATGTTCTTGTTCTAGTTATAGAGATCTTGGGGTTGCGCAATTTGCGTCCAACATGTGGTATCAGAGCAACTATAACCCTAGAATTTGAACACAATTGATTTTGCCCTAATTTGTAGTGATTAGCCCTAATTAGTACGGATCTTGCCATAATTTGTGATTTTTGAGACTTTTTGTTCAATAAAAATTACATTAAATCACAAATTTGGATTGGAGGAGACGAGACAAGCAAGAGGGTCGGCGGCGCATCGCTGGGGGATGCCGCACGCGCCTCCACGCGCAGCCACGCGTCGCCTGGGCGTCAAATGCGCGCCACGTGTGATCTCCATGCGCCGCGCACTCAGGCGGTGCGTGTGGGCGCGTGGAGCCTCTATTCGGCGCGTGGCTGGCGGCGTTGGACTCGTATGGTGATTTTCTATTTTGTGATATATTTATTTTATATGTTTGATGGTTTTATTGATGTGAAATTGTATATGAAACCCTAAATACGTGTATTTTAAATGAATTTTTGCGTATTTTTCCTTGTATTTTTCTGTGATTTTGGAAATACAAGTATTGTGTTATATGTATATTATCACATAATCATTATAAATGTGTGATTCATCAATAAAAATCAAACTTTATTGTGAATTGAAGCTGGTTTAATAAGATATAACCATTATGGAATAGTAATTGAGCTATGTATTGAGCTGATGAGAAATAGTAAAAGTTATGAAACTTTTATTGCTCAAGCATACTCCTTAACACGCTGGTAATCTTTGAATGATAGACGTCTTAAGAACTCGTGACCAAACTGATTGTACTAATTAACATATCTGATATATGTGGGTAATGCATGTCGGTTAAATTACTGCATATTGTACATGAATTCATCTGGTCACTTGTTAATGTCTATCAAGTTGAATATTTTTATGGTTAAGGAGTATGACAATATTTATGCAGAGCAATAGTATCTACTGTTATAATTTATATATTTAGTTTTGTGGTTTGACTCAATTTATGGTTGAAGTAATGATATTTGTTACCTAAAATTGATTAATAAATCAGTTGTTGGCCTTAGAGTCATTTTTGCCTTATGAACTCATGAATGATAATGGATCAGCTGTCAAACTTGTCAATTTGGTGTACCCTATATTACTATTGATGTTAATTTGTGAGAGATATTTTAGATCAACATTATTTTTATGTTGTTCTGGTAATATGTAATTGGAGTGCATAAGAGATGTTTATTCTCTGTTATGAGAAGTTTCTTGTGTTACTGTGATCAATGATTTTATTGAAATCTGTCTTTCAGTTTCGCTATATATATATATATATATATGTATGATTAATTTTTATTAATGAATAAAGTAATTTAATTAGCATGATATGTGATTTTGGTGATATGCTGCCCCTATCACTAAAGGTTAAAATCACATGTATATGGTGTATGTGAGGAGTAAAGTTTCTATCCCTGGTATGAGAGAATTTCAATGATTCAATTGAGTAGTGACTGCCAAAGTGGCACGCTTGATTGGGTTTGAGAAATTTCGGTCTCGTATGATGATTGGGATGTCTCCTAGTCTAATGCGTAGTCATACTCCCAAAAGAGGTGATTGTGTATTAGTTCGTGGAGGGATACATGATAGTATGGTGGGGGAGTGATTGATTCTAGTGATTCATATACCCAAAGGTAATGAATTTACGAAGAATTTGAATATATTCTCATAACCGCTATCATGTGGAGAGTGTGCAACTGCATGTCATGTATTCTGCCCAAAGGTGATTATATGATTTTGCGTGTAACTCTCTGGATGTGTACTTATACGTCAAGTTACACAGTGCTCACAAGATGCTAAATATATACATTGCTTGGTTTCCAGTCACCTTTTCTGTAATTAATAACTTCATTATTATTGAGGTTTTTTACTACTTCAAATTTTAAGTTGTGGACATATGATTTGTTGCTTGAGAAAAGAGTAATTGAATTTGCTTACTGTTCATGAAGCGTTCCATTCTAGAACACTTGAAAAGAGGTTTGTCTGCGGACTGCACTGCTATAAGATGATGGAAGCCTTAGTTGCTTGAAATTATGTCTTGTCTGATATTGAAATTATGACACATCTGCAAAGATTGTGTTTAAGTCTTAATGACATATACATCTTGTATATGATTAAAAGGTTGTCCGGCTTAACAGTGGTCATGAGTATTTTGACAAGTATGACAATGCAACATAGCTTAAAGAGTCATTTGTCAAATACTTGGTAGATTCTGGAGCGGTAATTTAATACTATACCTAAAAATTTTATAGTATGTGATTCCATAATTAAGGATAGCTACTCTCATACTATTAAGGATAATAGTGCGATGGAAGATCACTGTGTCTTTATCTTTACCTATACAGATAATTATGTAATCTCTTGTACCATGGACTAAACTTATTGAGGTTCAAAGTACTATTCTTGATCTAGTTTATAATGAAATTTCTTAAACCTCTCAAGTGCAGAATGAAGTGGTTATAACTTTATTATGGAGATTTATTAGGGAAAGACGATCAGTTATATTATCATACTATATAGTCTATTTGTGAGAGCATGATTATAATATCTACTACATGGTTGTTTTAGCAACTTATATAAATGCCGTTTCTTGTTCTCAATTAAGTATGTGATTAAATGCCATAAAAAAAAAAAAAGATGATAAAGTTTTCACTCTGAAAGAGGGTGGATAAACTATTAGTGAAAAAATAATTATTTCTTTAAATATTCTTTCAGAGTGAACGTGGCATTAATAATTTATTTTGATATAAAGTTACGCCAAATAGATACAAAATCTATATTGTGCAACTGAATGATTTTGCAGTAGATTCAAGTAAACTTGTGTATAGACTGAAAAGTTCTAATTCATGGTATTAAGCAAGTTTCTAGACAATATTATTAAAGTTTCATAGTGTTATTATTTTGTTCAATTGTGAATAAAGTAATTCAATATACTACAAGGTTAGTGGGAGGAAATTTATTTTTTCTCATACTTTATGTACATAATATTTTGCTTACAAGTTGTGACATTGAGACATCTTATATATCCTTTGTACTGAGGTTTGTAAGGATTGTTTTTTCGATATTATATTAGATTTTTTCGGTAGATTGGAAATATTCAATATACATTATTGCAAGCCAGGAATTGCTGCTGTTGTTAAGGGTGATGGACTAAATCTATCACATTGTCTTTATTTAGGCATTAAGAAAATCTAATTAAAGGGTGTACCGTGTGTCAAGTGCATTTAAAAGTATAATGTATACTCGAATTTGCACTAGACTAAATATTGTCTTTGTGACGAGACTCTAGGCAGATATCGATCAAATCCAGGACATGATCACTAGGTTGCTGTCAAGAAGATTTTAAGGTACTTAAAGAAGACAAAAGATTATATGCTAATTTATAGACATGTTCAATTCTTGCAGTTAATAGGGTATTTAGATGTAAACTTTGCTGGCTGTTAGGATGATATAATATCAATAACAGAATACAGATTTATGTTAGTAAGAAGTGCAATAAATAAAGTTCTATGTTATCTTCTACTATGTATGCAGTGTTAGTAACATTCTTTTAGGTTGTTACTTGGGCTATTAGGCTTCAGAATCTCATGAAGGAGTTGATCGTTTTAACTTTATGGATATATTCCTACGGTTGTATTGAGATAACAAATTTATAGTATTATTTATTTACTACGGAGGTCTCAAGGGATTTAAATATATGGTAGTCAAAATTTTTTATCATAAATAAACGGTACAGAAAAGTGACTTATAATATAACATACTTTCATAGATGATGTGATTGCAGATTCACTAACTAAAGGCCTACGCTCATGTGTATTTGAGTGACATGTCATTACCATGGGTCTAGGAGTATCTTCGGATACTGTTGTTTAGTGAGAGCTATTTTGGCTTTATTCTAATAAATGTTTCATATGTGCTCGTTACACTTTGTAACGATTTGATATGTATTAACTTTTGCATTCAATAAAATATTTTTTGAATGCATTGTTATTATGTTGAATACATATTGATAAAGTCTCAAGGGATTGTATAAACCTTGAATGAAGGGTAAGGGCATCTGGGCATCCGGTTATTACGCTTGTGCATATGTCTTGTGATACATAAAGAAAGGTTAACCATAATGACAAGACATATGTGGGTTCATTGGAACCATAAAGCATTTTCTAGTGGCACAAGTTTTTGTGACACCTAAGGTAAGAGAAATGTGACTGACAAATGGGATTTCTCTATGAGAGATGTTATCCATTTGACACACTACCATATTAAATCCATATCAATAAAGTTGAGAACATTCGTGACCATGGAAGGCTCTTTGTGTATACATGCAGTTACCACCATGATTCGGTGTTTAAGACTTTATGGGATATGATTGACTATGAAGAATTATCTCTGGATCAAATGTGCGCACATACAGTATGATTTCAATTAATATAATCCAAGTGGGAGAATGTACGAGTTTTCCTAATGTGGACTACATTAATTGATATTGTAATTTACTATTTTTACGGTTACTATAAAACAGGGTTGGTCTAAGGTAAGATAGAAGATTTCTCAATTAGTATAATATGGGCTGGCTAATGTAGGCCGAGTTGAGCCTGGCCCATAATAAGGGGGACTGGCTGGAAACTCTATAAATAGTGCTCAAGTCTCTCCTCTAACCCGAATTCTCACCTATATCCTTACCTAAGGGGTGTTTACCTAACGCTACATGTGATGGGGCCGCCTCATTGAGCCAGTGATACGGAGGGCAATAGAGGAGAAGGACTTGCGTGTAGAACATTATGTTTTCGCTTCCGCTTCAAGAACAGTGGATCCCCTTGATGAGTGGATAATCTCTTTTTTGCTTCTGCTTTATGTTCAATGGATCCCAAAACAGGTGCGTTAATCTTTCTATATATGTTCTTGTTCTAGTTATGGAGATCTTGGGGTTGCGCAATTTGTGTCCAACATAATTTACCAACAGATTTACGAGTACTTATTGATTCCGTACTAGTCGACAACTTCTAATACATGAGGGATTCGTTTTGTACAAGTTAGTAATTTTTTTTTTGTTTTTGTTTGTCGATCAAGAATATTCTGAATTCAATCCACCAACGACTTAGGGCGCGCATGACAATCATTATGTTTCAGAAATAATTTCTGGAATAGAAATAGATTTTTCTCACTCTATTTCTAGAAGAGTTTCTAAGCAAAAATAAATGTTTGATAACGACACAAAATTTCTTCCTTTCGGACGGCGGTGGATTGGCGGATAGCGTTGGTGGCTAGCGACCAGTGGCGGCGACCGGTGGGGACTGGCAACCGACAGACGGTGGTCGGCGTTAACGGATGAAGGACCGGTTGACGAATGATGAGAAAATTTTTTATTTCTCATTTCTCGTTCCCGAAATAAAGAAGTAGAAAATTTCCATTTTTGATTTCTATTCCAAACCTATTTATGGAATAGAAATCTATCTCGAAATAGAAAAATGGAATAAGTTTATCAAACGAAATTCTATTCTAAAACAGATCTAGAATAGAAAAATTGTTTAAAGCAAAATATGCAGATTATCATGCACCCCCTTATCATCCATGCGATCGAAAAGTCCAAAGGTGAAATAAATAAATAAATAATTATTTGCCGTGAAGGACTCAACATCATTCCAAAACTTCAACAATCAAATCAATAGAGACAGGTGGCTGTGCTGGGCAAGCTAACACACGAAAAAATAAAAGAAAAGGAATAGAAAGAGGTGGCCAAAAAGTTAAAGCGGAAAAGAAAGAAAGAAGTGGGGCTGTTTCGTGCTAGACAGTGAAGAGAGAAGAGAAAAATAGAGTGCCCACCTGTGAGAGAGTATGGAGAAGAGAAAAAATAAAAATCTTTCGATCATGATTCAAATACCAAGTATAAACGAAATTTGCTCAAATTTAAGTACATTATTATTGGCATTTGTCTCCTCATCATTTTAACGTTATATTCCCTTATTGCGAGATTGTATTGATTGGTTATTGTTAGGGATAAGTCAATTTTGATCGATTTCTTTTTGGAGGAGAAATTGATCCTAAATTGAATTTAATTCTTAGTGAATTTTTGTCCGAACTGCCATGAAATCAATGTTTTTAATTATCATCTTTCTAATTAGTCTATGGTAAATTACAAAGAAACACGCTCTAGACACAAGAATGTGGAGAAATTTGTCTTATACGATATGTATACCCCTCATGACCAATAAAGATAGGCATGTTGCTTTATTTATTATATTATATATTACTTGATTGAAAAGCGATTGACAAGCTCCTCGTCCAAAACATACTTTTTTTTCGTATGGACGAGACAATTGAAAAGCGATCTGACTAGCATGTCTAGCTTACTTCACACAGGGCATGTCTCTGTTGACCCCGGCCATCTCGCTTCCCAGCCTCAAACAACCTCGCTGCTTCGAAGCCGACATCGACAATTGTAAGAAGCCCTCCACATTGCAACTCGCCGTCTTCTGCGGTGCGCTGTACGTGCTGGCGGTCGGGACCGGCGGGACCAAGCCCAACATCTCAATGATTGGCCCGGACCAGTTCGACAACTTCGGCCCGAGGGAGAAGGCCCACGAGCACTCCTTCAAGTGGTTGATGTTCAGCATCTTCATGGAGACCCTTCTTGCCAACACCGCCCTGTAAATTCAGGACACTGCGCTGGGCCCTCTGGTGCGGGCTCCTGACCCTCGGGCTCGCGATCTTGATAGCGGTCTTCCTCGCAGGTACCCCTTTCTACTGCCACCGGGTGCCTGCGGGCAGCCTGCTCACGAGGATGGCGCGGGTCATCGTGGCCCCCGCGAGGAAGTGGAGGGTGCCGGCCCCGAGTGATCCGAAGGAGCTTCATGAGCTCGGCCCGCAAGAGGATGCCAAGAAGGGGAAATTCAAGATTGACTCAACACCAACCTTGAGATAGAATTTTGCATCAACTTCCACTTCTTCCGTGTTCTCTAATAGTTTTCAGCTGTATGCTTTGACCCCAAAAAAAAAAGGTACTTTAATGAATTTTTTTGGGTTAATACCTGAAAAACCCCAAATTGATATATTTGTGATAAATTTACCAAAAATTATTTTTTTGACCATGAAAAACCTCAAACCGGATATCAGAATAAATTTACCCCGACGACTATAAAAAACCCTTAAACTGGTACATTTATGACAAATTTACTCCAAACTAATTTATTCGACTGCAAAAAACCCCAAATTAGTAAATTTGTGATAAATATACCATAAGCTAAATTGGATTAATGCCACAAAAAAATTACAAAAATTATAAACTGTAACAAATGGAACGTAAAATCCTAAATTAGTATACCGGTCAACTGTCACGTGTCATATAACTTAATAATTTGAGAATAAAATTTAACGAAAACTAACATAGGGTAAATTTGTCACAAGTGTATCGGTTTGGGGTAAATTTGTCAAAGGTATACCAATTTGGGGTTTTTGATGGTAAAAAAAATAGTTTGGGGTAAATTTGTCGCAAGTATACCGGTTTGGGGTTTTTCGGGATATTAACCCAAATTTTTTTCCTATGTATTTCATATTTATCTTTTGTTCTGTGTGTAAAACAAAATATTTAAGATGTAAATTTACACTTATTGTTATTTAATCATCGTCCCAGGCCTGCAGCGCATCACTTTAGCAACATCTCTTGTGGACTTCCATCTCAAGAGTGAATGAGTTGAGTCATATTATTTCCTGAAAAGAAACAGTATAGGTTTTTTCTCTTTTTATTTTTATGCTTTTGCAATAATCTCTCTGAAATCTGAATTAAAGCACCAAAATTCTTCTACGACTTCATGACAGCAACGTGGAGTAAGTGTGACAATTTCTCGTGTTCATACATGGTTATTCAGAGAGTTGTAAGAATAGTTGATGTTGAAACTCAATTATATTCAATTATAAGCCAATAGCAAGTTGCCATATAAATGACAATATAGAAGTTTCTAAGAAAATAGATAATAACAGCGTGATTTACCCTCTGCTTTTGCATAATAAGCACAATCCAGCCTAACAACGACTGTTTCTGGGACTCATTTGATAAAACCTAGTCAAGTTGGTAACTTTTAGATCAATTTTAAAACCAATTGCCACAAATTCGGTTCACATGTAGACTTTTAATAGTTCACATAATTATTGTGGCACAGAATGTTAATGCAAAAACACAACACGATGAGATAACCCTAATTGAACCAAAAAGAGTAAAACATCTCGGTAAAACTCGAATCACACGAGACATAGAAATACCCTAGCCATATTTCACACATTGTAAATCAGATTGAGTCACTTTATAGATGTCAATGGTAGTCGCAACATAAAGCATCAATCAATTCTCCCAAAACATAACGATAATGTTACGTTCCTTTCTCCCAAAACAATATTAATGCAAGTACTGGATTTGAGTTGATGGAACTGAAAATGTAATTACTTAATTTAGGTTTTACAAAAGGAAATATGCCACCTATCCAACAACCCGTCAAAGAGTCAAAACCACATCAGATATATATTCACTCAATATGACTAGTTGGTTTAACCGAGCAAGGAATTGTTCAAATACTTTCTAAATTCGAGTTGAATTCCGAATTTGAGTAAGCTTTTAAGTCTAGGTCAACTAATTGGCATCTCCTATTTTGGATCCAAATATTGAATATGCAAGAGGTGTGTATTGGTTTTTGCCTAGTTAAGAGTGCAGTAGCTTTTGGCCACTACAATAAATTGTGTGGCGTGCTTATCAATTATATCCTTAACAAAATTGCACTGTTTTGAAGTTAATAAACCTTATGTTAAAAACATTATGAAATTTTTTTGTGAAATTGAAAGATTTTTTTGCCCGATTCGTGACCATATGGGGTCACTATGTGGTCGAATTAAAACCATAGAGGAAGCTTTCATTTGCTTTCCCATCGTCTGAAGTCAAATTTCACGGCAGAGCTTCCATTTGCTTTCCCATCGTCTGAAGTCAAATTTCACGGCAGTCATTTGTTTAAAAAGTCTATGCTATTCAGGATTGGTCGTTACGTAAACTTTTAGTAGGGTTTGACAAAATTGGTCGTCTCTTCTTCCTTCTTTGTTTTGGTTCTAACATGATATTCTTGATTAAACTAAGGGACGACGATGTGTATGTGCTCTTTTGATGGCCATCTAGAAATTCAGGTGTCATTTTTGTACCCATGTTCCGTTTGCTCGTGGAAAATATCTTTCGAGAAATTTTTTTTCTTACTTTCCGGTGCTTGGGGTGTGGAAAAAAGTGGTCAAAGAAAACGTGTTCTGGTCGTTGGAAAATCCCTTTCTAAAGTTGTGCAAAATGATTTATGTTCCCACCTTTCTTGTGCATGCTCTCCTCCTCTTGTCCTCTTCTTCAACATGTCGAGGGGTGGTTGCATCGGAGAGAGGGAGAAGAAAAAAGAAAAAAACGAAAAAGAAAAGAAAGAAAAAAATAAAAATAAACAAATTTAAAGATCGAATTTTTGGCAATTTTCTCCAAGAAAATAGATTCTTCACACTAATCAATGGAAAATTTTTTCTAGGTTTTTTTTAGGTTTCAGTCAAATACTGAAAAATGCTACATTTTTTTTGGAAAACATTTTGCCATAAATGTTACATTTTTTATGAAATAAACGAAGCATAAAAGATTCACAAAATTTCCAATTCCCCTAGTATATATGTTAACACAAGATAAAAAAATTAAAGCCATCTAGGCTTTGCATATGAAATTTGACTAAGAAGATTGACTTTTCTTGGGACAAAGTTCACAAGTCGTGAAATTAATCAGGTGCATTTGAAAGTCGAGCTAGGTTGGAAAGAAGATCTCTTCGAAGGCAAATTTTCTGTTTTGGGTGATGGATGATGATGTAAAGTTAACTCGTTTCTAAACATGGAGTAAATTAGTCATGTAAGGGTTTATTTGTATATATCTTACTCGGTTTAATAAAGCCAGCCATATTAAGTGAATACCTATCCGACGTTGTTCTCACTTATTTTTCGCAACAACAATCATCTGTACATAAATGCAAAAGGCACGCATGTAGCAGTGACGCCAAGAGCTGTACAAGCGCTGAATATTATTCAACAAGTAGTGTTTAGGACATAAGATAGCTTCACAATCATCTTTTCCACACAAATGCGATCCGTGGCATCTTACCTATACCAGAGCTATGTCACCAGCACTTCCTCCGCCTCCTGTGGCACCGGCCCTTTCATCTCTTCCTCGAGCACCACCATCTAACCCCGATACCTCGGCATGATAAGCATAGAGTTTCGCCACGAACAGGAAGAACGCAAAATTCAGGATGTTGAGCACTGCAAAGAAGGCGTAGTAATAGTTGAGGTGCGAAGCATTCAGGTTGTCTAGGATCCACCCACGGTGGCCTTGCCTCTCGGTGATGTGCGAGACCGTGGATAGGAGGAAGCTGCTTAGGAGGTTCCCGACCCCCAGCGTGATCATTAAATAAGACGTGCCCAGGCTCTTCATGCTCTCCGGCGCTTGGTTGTAGAAGAACTCGATTTTTGCTTCTTCCAGGAACGCGTTGGCTGTTCCCATAAGCACAAATTGAGGAAGCAGAATGAAGATTGTCAGTGGGATTTGTCCTTTCGCTTCGACCACTCGGAGCCTCCATCTCTCGGTGAAGGAAGCCACAGTCATGATCACGATGTGGAGAACGAGGCCGATCCCCATCCTGCAAAGAATACTGATGCCTCTCGGATTCTTGGTACATCTTCGCATAAGCTTGACGAAGAAGCGGTCATACATCACAGAACACACAAGCTCCGATATGGTCACGAATCGGGCTAGACTCGCTGGGGGGATCTTGAAGCTGCCGATGCTGCTATCTAAGGTAGTTCCTTGCTTGATGAAGAGGGTATTGACTTGAGCCACCATGCAGCTCGGGACGAAAGTCGCGATCAGGATCGGGATCATAAGCAGCATTTGTTTCGTCTCCTCGACTTGGGTGACTGAGCATAGCCTCCACAGAGAGGTCGGGCCGGTTCGGACACATGCTTTGTTCAAGAATCTGCATAGAGAGGGAGCCACACAGTTTATCAAAGGGTCGACTCCACAGCTGATGTATCAATATTTCAGATCGGAACACAGAAGAGGTGGAAGTTGATGCAAATTAGTACCTCAAAGTTGGTGTTGAGTCGATCCTGAATTTCGCCTTCTTGACATCCTCTTGCGGGTCAAGCTCATAAAGCTCCTTCGGATCACTCGGAACCGGCACCCTCCACTTCCTCACGGCAGCCACGATGACCCGGGCCGTACTCGTGAGCGGGCTGCCTGCAGGCACCCGGTGGCGGTAGAAAGGCGTCCCGGCGAGGAAGATCACCACAGAGATCGCGAGCCCTAGGGTCGGGAACCCGTACCCGAGGGCCGAGCCTACGTTGTCCTGAATATACGCAAGCACGAAGTTGGCAAAGAGGTTCCCAAAGAAGATGCTGACCGTCTGCCAGTTGGAGAAGGCGAGCTTGTGGGCCTTCTCCTTCCGGTCGAAGTCGTCAAACTGGTCCCCGCTGATCGTCGAGACATTGGCCTCGGCCCCGCTGCTCCCAACCGCCAGCGTGTACAGCGCGCCGTAGAAGACGGCGAACTGCAGCGCCGAGGCCTTCTTGCAGTTGCCGCCGTCGGCCTCCGGGCAGCGAGGCGGTTGGAGGCCGGGGAGCGAGACGGCCAGGGTCCAGATCGACATGCCCTGCGCGAAGACATGTATGCTTTAATTGTCTTGCCCATGACGGAACAATTGCATCTTTTGTACGAGGCGAAACCAATAGCTTTTCTCGAAAGGCGGAAAATGAAATATTGCATCTCAACAGCTTTTCCATATTGACTTTTTGGCTCGACTTTAGGATGTCTTTTGGGAGGAAAGCGGAGAAGTACGGCGATGGCGTGGTGATGTGGACGACACGTACCGTGAGATAGACGGCCAATGCGACGACGGAGGTCCAGTAACGGCCGAGATAGGCGTCTGCCACGTACAAAACAAGGACGGCGGTGATGTAAGCCGTGCCGACCCAATTGGTGACATCGTTAGCCGACGTCACCGTGCCTTCGTGGAGATTCTCGGTGAGATAGAGGACTAGGTTGGACAGAAAACCCCTGTATGCCATGGCCCTGAAGACCTCGTGCACTGCGCAACCATTAGTCAACAGGTCAATGTGAGAATGATTTTCGTAAACTGGCATGCTTCCACTCTTCTCTCTCTCTCTTTTTCAAAAATAAAAATGAGATCTCAGTTAAGTTTCTTTATTTAAAGATAATGGTGCTAATAGGAAAAAAAAAATGCACGAAGCCGACTTATTCAATATATTAAGGGGCAAAAGTCATAAAAAAAAATCGTAAATTATGTGCATAGTAACACATTGACTCTAAACTTGTATATTACACATTAATAAGTTTGGAGTTTTGGTATTAGAAAAAATAATTTAAGGTGATAGGGTAAAGTTTGGGGTTTTTATAACTTTTTTCCCAATATTAAGTGCATAGTTGGAGATTTATGATTTCCTAATACATCATGTCTGAAATTGAAGTGAAGTAAAGTAAATTGAATATAGACCCATAAGATCATGGAAAAAGACCACGGGACGAATGTTGTCGGTACACACCGGTTTGCATGACCAACTTTTCCTTTTCAATTGACAATGCATCACTAGAGGAATGGAATAAATGGGTCAAATTGATGCTTCTGATCTGGCCTTTATTATTGGAGTTTAGGTTAAGGAGCTAGCTCTTCCAAGCTCTGGATCATACTTAAGCCTTAATGAGGGACATAAATAACGTAACAAATCGCAACATATGGTTGATTATTATGTCGGGAGAAGATACTATTAGCTCTCTTTTTATCGACTATTTATAAATATCTCAACTAATTAAAAATCTATCTAATGTAGAATTTTATCATGACAGAGTCATGTTCTAGTGCGAGTCTCGTGCTTTCTTTAAACAAATATAATTCAAAGCAAAAAAAAAAAAAAAATCTCATTTAATTTAATGCAGTGGATAAAATACTAGCCAATTCGTGTTGGTGTCACTAAGATTATCATCATCAACTGCACAATAGAGTACTTCTCATTCTAATGGGATTTAAGAAGACTAGATGCAAAAGTACTTTCAGTATGTTGAAATATTAAATTTACGAGATAGAATATCAGAATTTGCTAGCCAACCAACTATTTATGGGGCATTTTTTTTTTCTTTTTGTGCGAAAATAATGGCCACCGGTATCTAATTTTGCCTTCTGCCTAGATATCCATCACTCTCAAGGAAATTAAGTTCAAATTTGAGATATTCATAACCCGACTGAAGTATTAAACCCCGTGCCACGAGAGCGCCCAAGTCAGGCACAACCGCCAAACATGTCTATGATAAAATGATGGTAGGTTAAATTTCCCAGTTACCCTCAAAACCCAACATGAGTCGTTCACACATTGAGATTTCAAAACTAAATCATCAAGAAAGGTAAAAAAGTAAAAAAAAAAAAAGGTTGGATGATACATTCTGTGTTGTATATGTAATTTTGTAAGTCGCCGGTCCGTTTGATATCTTCCCGCAATTTACCAAATTTCTCTTCAAAACAGAGAGAGAGAGAGAGAGAGAGAGGAGGGAGGGAGTACCAAGGATGAAGGTGCAGGCGGTCCATCCGCCGCGCTTGGATCGAGAGACAGGGTTTCCTCGGAGATCGACGGTTCCATCTTGGGTGTAATCATCAGCTCCTCCTTCCACCAGTGACATTTTGTTTATATGATATGTAACTGAGAGTTTGTAGGAGTGTTGAACAATGGAAGTTCAAACCCAAAAGACTTTTTATAGACGCACGAAGGCATCTAGAAGATTATAATTTCCATGCCATCGACATATTGACTTTGCTTTTGTCTTCTTTCTCTCCTTGCCCTAGCTTCGAGTTTGTTTTTTGTTTTTGTTTTTCTTTTGTTTCCTAAGGATGCTATCCAAGATGGTGATACCTTCGTGCGGGGAGATCGTTAGGAAGGAACCCAATTCAAATTGTTGATATATTTAGTTGAATCCATTTTTGCCAAAAAAAAAACTTAATACAATGAGATATGAGACAGCTATAATATATTAATTATTTCACACAACATCAATTCTTAGATGTGAGGCTTTTCTAGCACAACTCACAGGTGCATCTTAACACTCTATAATATAATAGTCGTTATCATGGTCAACTGCTTTGGCGGATCGAAATTGTCATGAGCAAATAAATATAGCGGTGAACATTAAGCATAATAGGTCATCGTTAGATCAATGTCTTATGTCTCGAATTTCCAACTTAATTGGTAGCTTTCCTTGAGTAAAATCTATCAAGTTGTCCCTTGGATGCTTCTTTGAGGTAATCTAGAACATAACATATCATATCAATCCCAAGTAGGATGGTAATGCACATCGTTATTCATTAGTACGATCTACCATTAAAATTCTCCATATATACTGATTTGATTGTTTTGGCTACGCCGGATCATTGGGTAGATACTTTGAACACTCCTTTTGGGGTCTTGCCCAAGTCAGACACATCGTGAACCTGTTCATCACTTGGATAATGATTTGGCAATAATATCTCTGAAATATGAACTAGAATGACATAAATCCTCTACGATTCACGACAGCAACGTTGGGTTTGAAATAAAGTCTGACAGTGACACAGTTTCTAGATGGTCAACAAGACGTTTAATAAAGAATAGCATGTTAAAGAATCAAAAAAAGAATAGCATGTTAAAGTTAAAACAAAGGGCGAAGAAGAAATGACCATTAAGTTGTCGTGGATATCAAACCCGTGTTTTCAGTGTTGTACCTTCAAGCGTAGCTAGAATTTCAGGTACGTTGTTCATTTGCTTCCAAATTCAATTCCAGTATTCTGTTTTAATCTCAGTCCTGCAGTTTAGTTTCCCTTTAATGTTCGGGAACATTTACTTTCCTTGTCATTTTCTTTCTTTCGTGCATTCTTCATCTCAGT
Organism: Eucalyptus paniculata subsp. matutina; assembly: GCA_017140255.1. NCBI lineage: Eukaryota > Viridiplantae > Streptophyta > Magnoliopsida > Myrtales > Myrtaceae > Eucalyptus > Eucalyptus paniculata. Next base: position 31,426,617 of record CM029442.1, on the reverse strand, counting down.
TTTCCGTGAATTTTTTTAACTTTCAAGGGAAAACATCTTGATAAATTGATCACTATGTGGTCGAATTAAAACCAGAGGGGAAGCTTTCATTTGCTTTTCCATTGTCTGAAGTCCAATTTCACGGCAAATGCGATCTTTGCCCGGCAACACAACATCATTCCCGAATAGCATAAATTTGTGGAACAAATGACTGCTCACAAGAACATCTTCCTCCTTTCGATTATACATATTTGAAGTCTGGGATTCGTTCCTTCGTTGGGCTGAATACAAGCAAGAACTTATAGAATGTTCGCACTTTTGCTTTGATCGATCAACATTAGCTAAGTGATTTGTCAGCCTCAAACCCCAATTACCATTAGATTTGGAAGGAAGTATGTTCAAATGCATTTGACCAATAAAATAAATAAAGCTATATCTCATTCGGTTTAACAAAGCCAATCATATTGAGTGAATATCGATCCAATGTTATTCTTACTCTTTGTTGGGTTCTAGATTTGGCTTGCCCACGTCCATTCGCCTCCTAAACCCCTCACCTAAGTGCCACCGATTGCTGATCTTCTTTCAGAATCACACACACACACACACACATGAAGTCTTTTACAAGTATAGTTTTTTTTTTCTTTTTTAAATAGCATTTAAATCCAAGTTGCATTCAAGTGCACATTTCAATTACATTTTATTAAGCACTATTTGAAGTTAAAAAAAAAAAAAAAATAGACCCCCTTTAGGTTAGGATGTGTTTGTTTCTGCCATCCAAATATTAGAAAGTTGAAAAATAATTTTCCGAAAAATAAATTTCTCATCAAACAAACAACCCTACATTTTCTCCAAATGCTCTTCTAAATGCAACCCTTCTAGAGGATCACGTATCAGGGAATCTCATCCAACCTTGTCCTCTATATGACCAAGAAGCTTTGATGGGTTTCTATATTTGATGATCCAACCTAAGCTCGTCTGCTCATGCTGGGTTAAAATCCAGCTTGTAAGTGAAGGGCCCATAAAAGAGTGCAGTTCTTGTAATATATAAAATAAATAAATAAAAGGTAAAAAGGGGATATGAGAACAGTGGTGTTTTTAGAAAGAGATAGTACATGCTCTCTCGACAAATGGACTTCGGGGTTTCAAAGAATTCCTCAAAACTGCAATGGTACTTAATCTATGGCAATCAAGATATGTTTGACTTTGTAATATGCCTTCGATCAGTGTTACATGTTTCTGGGCATGTTTTCGCGTTCGTTTTTGGTATTTGATTGTTTGAGTATCGGATCGATTTTTAGGAATTTGTTTCCCTTACAAGCTTCATTAAGGCATGGTCAAGGCAGCCAACGTTGTCACCAACTGGGTCGGAATAATTTGGATCACGGCCATCCTTGGCGTGCACTTTGCAGACACCCATCTCGGCCATTGCCAGACCTTCGTTGTCACATTCGCCGTCCATCTCACGGTGCGTGTGCTCCACATTGCCATCGAAGTGTGTCCACGTGAAAACCTATAGCCGTGGCCTTGTAATGTATCGCAACTAGTACCTATCAGATTCACATGGGAAAGTCATGCAAAGCTGCGCAGAAAATTCAGCCTTGTAAGTTCTTTTAAAAAAGTAGAGGATATAATCTGAATTGAGTTGACAGAGTTTTTCTAATACTTGAGCTCGAATCCACTCAATTCCACCCAGCTGAATACACGATTGGAGCTTGATTTGTCAAGTTCGAGATCCGCCCGCGCTCGAATTTGAGTTTTTAAAATACCAAAGAATTCGTTAGTTAATAAGTTTGACCGGCTAAGTAATCGAACTACTTGAATTAAGAAGATTAATCGAACCAAACCAAGTTTGATTATCTAGCAGTTGAATTCGGGGTAGCTCAAGAAAAGCTTGGCTATTCCCTAATATCAATTAGCAATGAAAATCCATTCCAAATGTTTAAAGGAATCACGTGCATGATAGAGTGAAAAAGAGCATAAAATTTAGGGTCAATACTCTGAAAACCTTCAAACTAGTACACTTGTGACAAATTTACCAAATACTATTTTTTTAACCACAAAAAACCTAAAATTGGTACACTTATGACAAATTTACCCTCTGTTATTTTTCGTTAAATTTCAGCATCGAATTATTAAGTTAAATGACACGTGACAGTCGATTGTTATACTAATTTGGGATTTTAAGCTCCGTTTGTCACAGTTTACAATTTTTGTGATTTTTTGTGGTATTAATACAATTTAGTGGAGGGTATATTTGTCACAAATTTACCAGTTTGAGGTTTTTTTGCGATCGAATAAATTAGTTTGTAGTAAATTTTTCATAAATATACTTGTTTAGGGTTTTTTTTTTTATGGTCGATCGGAGTAAATTTGTTACAAGTGTACTAATTTTGGATTTTTTATGATAAAATAAACAATTTTTGGTAAATTTGTCACAAGTGTACAGGTTTGGGGTTTTTCAGTTATTAATCCTAAAATTTATTTTGTAACTAGTCTTGTCAGAAAAAAAGTACATAACATTTATTATTGAGACACATTTATGAACGCAATTTGATAAGTTGAAAATGTATTTTGTTATTTGTTTTTGTCGAAAAAGTGACTTTAAGTTTATAGTCAAGGCACCTTAATGAAATATGATTAATTTAATCTGCCAACAGTTTTATGAGTACTTCTTATCGACTCTAGTCGACAACTTCTAATAAATGAGGGATTCGTTTTGTACAAGTTTAAACTTATTTTTCTTTTCGTTTGCCGACCAAGAACATTCTGAATTCTATCCACACGCGGATTATGTTCCACGCGACCGGAAAGTCCAAAGGTGAAAGCCGAAAAAAAGAAAATCATTTGCCGGGAAGGACTCAACATGCTTCCAAAATTCTAGAAGTAATTAAGTAAACAGGCAAATTGGACCTCGGTCTTCCGCGCTTACCCTAGTAAGGAATCAACGTGATTCAGTCATCTAGTCAACTACATCATATGTTTTGTCTATCTTAAGATGTGAAAATCACATGCATGATTTGGAAAATTAAGAATTCTAAACCGACTTACGGAATCAGTAACGAATAAATACAACAAAATAAGGCTATCTATAGGTGGTAAAGTCTTAAGGATTAAGCGTCCATTTATTTTACGGAAAATGTATCGTTTTTTGAAAATATTTTTCCAAGAAGTAAAATGATTTCGTTTTCTTGTATTTGATTGAAATTTGAAAGAAAAAACCCGGAAAGTATTTTTTAATTTTTTATATTCTTTTCTTTTTCCTTCTTCCTTGGCCGGTCGTCTATATAGCAACGGCCGACGATTGGCCACAGGTGAGTTTTATCTTGTCGGCTAGCGATTGGCCAAGGAAGAAGTAAAAAGAAAATAATAGATTAAAACAAAAACTAAAAACTAAAGAAAATAATTAAAATTTTGGATTTTAAAAAAATAAAAATATTTAAAAATTCTAATTTTTTAAAAATATTTTATAAGAATAAACGTTTCATTAACCAAAGACCTAAGCCTAACCATTGAAAACTTGCATACAACCATTATGGACCCTAGCTTGGGGTGGGGACCAGAGTTTGAGTATTGGGGACCTGAACACGGCTTTTATGGACTCGAGCTTGGGTGTTGGAGCATTGTGTACTAGCACTAGGGGTTTGGGCTTAGCCTTGATGGACCCGAGCATGGGCATTGAGGGCCTGGCCCCGAGTACTAGGGTCCTGAGCCTAGCCTCTATGGGCTTGGGCTTAGGCCCATCCACTAGAGAGTTGATTCTGAATATTAGGACCTGGGGACTAATGTTGGATATTTTCATGCCCAATCATAAATTTCGAGTTTAAGCATCGATTCCGAGTAATATTTTATGTAACGTTTTCTGGTTCTTTTAAAATTATTTTTCTGAATTCAAGTTTTAGTAGTAAAATATTTTCTATTAACTTATTTTCCTAAATAAGCCACATGACGGAAGATGAAGAAAATATTTTCCACGAAACAAACAAACTTTAAGTTTAAACACATGATAAACAAGTCACGTGTTAGTAGTCAACACCTGATAAATTGCTCGTTGCAAATAGACGTAGCTCAATCAAGGCTCATCAATATTACTTTGATACTTTGTAAAGGATTACTAACCACCAAATCAAAAGAAACTGCCATCAAATCAATGTTTTCAATTATCTTATTTCTAATTAATCCGTGGTATATTACAAAGAAACACGCTCTACGCACATGAAATGCGAAGAATTCGTCTTATATAATCAGCATACTGCCTATGACCAATAAGGATAGGGATGTTGGTTTATATAACGTATTATATAATACTTAATCGAAAAGCGGTTGACTAGCTTCTCTTGCATATCTAGCTTTCTTCACTTAGGGCATGTCTGTGTTGACCCTGGCAATCTCACTTCCCGGCTGCACCGCTCGGAAGCTGACATCGACGATTGTTAGAAGCCCTCCACATCGCAACTCCGTCTTCTGCGGTGCGCTGTACGTGCTGGTGGTCGGGACCGGCGGGACCAAGCCCATCATCTCGATGGTTGGCACGGACCAGTTCGACAACTTTGGCCCGAGGGAGAAGGCCTACAAGCACTCCTTCAAGGGGTTGATGTCCAGCATCTCCATGGGGACCCTCTTTGCCAACACCGTCCTGTATATTCAGGACACTGCGCCGGGCTCTTGGGTCCGGGCTCCTGACCCCCGGGCTTGCGATCTTAGTCGCGATCGTCCTCGCAGTTACCCTTTTCTACTGGCGCTAGGTGTCTGCAGGCAGCCCGCTCACGAGGATGGCCCAGATCATCGTGGCCGCCATGAAGAAGTAGAGGGCACGGGTCCGTGGTGATTTGAAGGAGCTTTATGAGTTTGACCCGCAAGAGTAAGCAGGGGAAATTTAGGATCGACTCAACACCAACCTTGAAGTAGTAATTTGCATCGAATTCCGCTTGTTGTGTGTTCCAATCTGAAATATTTAGGCATTAGCTGTCCATTGAAATAGTTCAACAGGATGGGCGATCGTGTGCTACATATCAGATTTATTTTCTTCATTCTGCCATGATTTAGCTATCCGTTTTTACTCTCTTTATTGTTATTTGAGAGATTATTTTTCCAAAAGTAATTGCTATCATCGAATCACTATCACATATCTTCACATCAAAGTCGTTGATAAAATCATACATAGATTCCCTCATTTCATAATTTTGCATACATGAAAGTGAATTCAGGGTGTGAAATGCCAGCAAAAAAGGGTTATCATAGACTTTTTTTTTTTTTTTTTTTTTGAGAAAAGCACTTCATAATTTCAAGGTTCAATTTGTTCCATTGAAAATGTAATATTTCTGAAAAATATTTTTTCAAGAGGCCATTTTTTAGGAAAATGATAATATTTTTCGATATTTAGTTGAAACTTAGAGATGAATTAGAAAATATTTTTCACCGTTTGGTCTGAAAATTTTGATTTAATTTTCCTAAGAAAAATTACCAAAAAATTTGAATTTTCTTTTTTTTTTTTCATTCTTTCTTGGTTGGTAGTTGACCATAGCCGAGGGACCAACTCACCCAAAGCCAGAGAGGCTCAAGCTCAGTAGATTGTGGGGAGCCAATCCTTACTAGATTGTCAAGCTTTAGGCTCACTTTGCTAACTCATGAGGCCTCGAGCTTGCCGCGGCTTGCTGACCTCTAGCGACACCTTGTGCTTGTTGATTTGGGGTAAGCTCATCCCTTGCTCAAGGCCAGCCATGGCCACTGGCCAAGGAAGAAGGGAAAAGAAAAAGAATAAAAAGAAAAGAAAAATAGAAAAAATTCAAAATTTGATTTCTCTAATTTTTATAATAAAAAATATTTTATTAACTAAGGACCTAGGCTTGAGTGTCAAGGATCTACGCATGACCTTTGTGGGACATTTGTGAATTGGGCTTGAGTGTTGATGACTATAGCTTGAGCATTGACGACCCAAGCACAACATTAATGGACTTGGCCTTAGGTGTCGAGGCATTGGGCACGGGCACTAGGGCTTCAAGCTTAGCCTCAATAGACCTAAGCATGGGTGCCAGGGCAATGAGGTCCTAGGCTCAGCCTTAATGGACCTGGGCTCAGGTGCTAGAGACTTGGTCCAAAATTCCGAGGAGTAGGGAATTAGCGTTGGCATTTCCTTGCTTAAGTATGGAGTTTCGGATCTAAGTATCATCTAGTTATATTTTGAACAATCTTATTGAAATATATGTTCTAGAATTTAAGCATAGGTTTTTTGTGGACTCATTTTCCTAACTAACCAAATGCTGGAAAATAAAGAAAATATTTTCACAAAACAAACATAGCCAGGGGAGGCCGGGTCATTTGACGGAAATGGAAGGCTTTTACCCCTCAACGAGAAAGAAGGCCCTATGGAGTAAAGGGAAATGCATGAATTCTTGGAAAAAGAGGGAGCGATCCTATATAAAAAATGGTTGAAAGCAAGCCAATTCAATGAATAGATAGAGTCAACGGTACCACAGACAGCGCTGCCTATTAAAGCACAATTTCTTAACATCAAAACAAAGGATATCTAAATAGACTTGGCCGGGCTTAGAGAGACTATTAAAGGGAGGGCTTTTTTCCGTTGGGCCTTAGCAACCCAGTCCACCAGAAGGTCGGCCCCAGGAGAGCACTGGGCTATGTGGACAGACTTATATTGAGCCAGTCTTCGCTTGCAATCGTCGATCCATACCCACAAATTCCATGGGCTTTGATCTGCGACCATCACATAGCTTAGCGAGGATTATCCATCAGTTTCAGTCTCTACCGACAGATCAGTTCGTGTCTTCAAGTCAAAGTGGTTCTCTCAGTACAGCAGCGTCTCCAAAAGGGCTAGGGATTCTATCTCAATCACCGAAGAAGCTCAACTCAATTTGCGAATCCATCGACAAGAAATCCGTCTGAGTTTCGACACACTCCTGCAATCATTCCCTCCCACGATCCTTCAGCAAGAGAGCCATCTATATTGAATTTGAGGGAACCTCTCGTGGCAGGATTATAAAATCTGCTAGATGGATTCAATTGACAAAATATGAAAAAATGTTCAGCACTTAAAATTGAAAGGTTTAAAACTGAATCGGCAAAAGACTTTTGGGCAATTTTTCTGAGTTCTGTCAATGAGAACCGTTAAAAATTTGCCTACATGGATGCTAGAAAGCAAATAATGCTTGCATGACGCCATGGGGTTTAGGTGAAAGATCATCTAACAAAATTTTGATAATGGGTAAATATGTTACACAAGCACAAGTTTAAGGGTTTTTTCTTTTTTTAATGTTAGAGGAAAAAGTTTAGGGTAAATGTGTCATAATAGACATATTTTGGGGTTTTTGATGAGGTGAAAAAAATAAATCAGGGTAAATGTATCGCGGTAGTATAATTTAGGGTTTTTAAAATAGCTTTTTACCATAAAGTTAAGTTAATACTTACAAAATTAAGAAAAATAAATAACTTGAAGCATTACTAAATGTAGAACAAATCCAAGATTGACGATTAGAATGTAAGGGTTGTTAGTCAAAATGAAAGAAAAAAGTAATTAAGAAAGAAATATTAAAAAAATAATAAAATTCAATTTTTTTTTTAAGTTATAAAAGATATTCAAGTTTGTTCTAAATAAGCTATGTAGGACTAGTATACACATTTGCGATTTCTAATCAAAATTAGCTGAAACGGTTCAATTGGTAAATTGTAAAAATGTTTAGAATTAAATTGACACAACTAATAGGTTTAGGATTGAATTAGTACAAATGGAATAAATTAAAAACTTTTTTCGTACTTTCCCTACAAGGAAGGCCTATTTAATTAAGAATACCTTCCACCTTACAAAATATCCTATCAATCTCATAAATTAGGTAAAATGTAAGCTTAAGTTTGGAGTGATGGCCCAAAATATGGAATTTTTTGCTCTTGTTGGCGTGGAGAATCAAATGAATGTCTTACGCATAATCCATACACAAATAAGATCTTTACCACTAAGCCAATTGTTATGAAGTAACAGGAAGTTAGCCCAAATGCAATAATTAATTCAAATGCTACTAGGAGAAAATCACCTAAAATGGGCTTTTCTGACTTGTCTCGAAATGTTGTATAAATTTGGAAATCAGATATTCAATCACCTTATAAAACTCTCGATAGAGTCAACTAAAATGTGTTATTGTGACAAAAGTGAACGATCTCAAATCTTTTCCTAGTTACCGGAAAAAAAAATTATATTTTTGGTAGCCGGGGACTTATATTTCTCTTATTTTGTATTTCACAAAATTAAAGAGTTTCCCCTCAAATTCATTAGGGACATGATTAAACGAAGAGACATATCTTCTTCTTCTTTTACTTCATTATCGATCCATTTATTTTGCACCTTCCGCTTAACACAAAGAAACAACTCATTCACGCTTTTCTTTTCCGCTGTTACAAGTTATGCTATTTCATCTGGTGGAGTGACTGAGCATGAAGTAACATGGATATGCCGTTTATCTTGCTATTTATTCGTGCATGAAGTGGATGAGGCAGCACCAAGTCCTTGTCTCACAAAAAAGCATCAGATTTGCAACCTACTCTCAAACACTCCTCAGCCCCTGCTTTTGTCTTTTACAAAATGGCAGAAACAGGTCTCTTAAGCCTTGCCACTGACCTACTGAAAATCCTCACCACCGATATGGTGAAACTGGAGGTTCCTACGTTCCCAGAAGATCTAGTTTTTCTGCGGTGCCAAGGACGAGCTCCGAAGTCTTGAGGACACCGTCAAGACCAACCACGCTGTGCTTTTGGATGCTGAGAAACAGCAACGGCACAACCACCAATTCAAGGACTGGCTCAAGAGGCTGAAAGACGTGTTGTATGACATACAGGACTTGCTCGATGTTGTCGCAATTGAAGATCTCAGGCGAAAGGTCACTTCGGGCAACAAGACGTCAAAAGACGTACGTGTTTTCTTCTCTGAATCAAATCAGCTTGCACACTACTTCAAAGTGGCTAATAAGATTCAAGAATTTCAAAAGAAACTGGTTCGGAATAAAAATGATAGGAAGCTCCATCTAGAGACATTCTTAGTGAGGCAACCGTTGCTATTGGCAGGAGGAGGACAACTCATTATTTGACAAATAGACGATGCAGTTTTAGATGGCATAAGACTTATTGAGTCATTGAATGGAAACGAGCACCTAAAAGAGATCAGTGATTGTTATGTCTCGGACCTATTGTGTAGGTCATTCCTTGAAGTTGAGGTGGTCCATTATGACTTAGATGCACGATCTTGCTTTGAAAGTGGTCGGAGATAAGTGCAAGATGGTTAAATTCAATGAAGGCAGCATTATTAGAGGAAATCGACATGCATCATTTGCTTCACAATTCTCCTCCCTATAGGAAGGGACCTCTTTACTTTAAGTGACCAATCTATGAGCGTCTCTCTACGAAGAACTTCTCCCAAAATGAATATCATTGGATGTTCTCCAAGTTCAATCATTGTCAAAATGGTCGGGCAATACAGATTTTTGCATCCTTCCTTCATTCGGTAGTCTGTTGAAGTACTTAAGATTTCTTGATTTTCTAGAAACCAATCCATCAAGAGTTTGCTGGCTTCAATCAAGGATTTGCTGAAGTTGCAAACCCTTAAACTCTCTAGTTGCTAAAAGCTTACAACACTTCCAAGATATTTGAGGAAAATTTTCAATTATAGATTTCTAGATGTCTCTGAAAACCTAATCTATCTAGAGTTTGCTGGATTCACTTGCGGATATGCTGAACTTGTAGACCCTCAAACTCTTTAGTTAGAGGAATCTTACCACACTTCAAGAGATTTATGGAAATTGGTCAACCTGAGACACCTCTTAATAGATAAGGGTAATTCAGTGAGCTGCATGCCGTGTGGGTTGAATCACTTGTCTCCACTTCAGACTTTATCCCCATTCATTGTACAAAAGATGACCTATAAAGTACTTGGTGGTTTAAGGAGAGTAGATGAACTGGTTGGATTAAACAGATTGGCTGGGTGGATTGCTCTTAGAAAGTTAGAGTTCCTTCAATCAGCACCGAACATAGGTCACTTGAAGGAAAAACATCTTTGTTTCTTGAAGTTAGAGCGGTCAGGCAAGCAACAAGATGACGAAAGTGATAGCAATGAATTGATTGTGAGGGAGAATCTCATAGATCTGGTCCATTTGACCATATTCTCTTCTATGGCGAGGAGTTCGCCAAAGTGGCTTTCCTCCATCATGAATCTTGTTGAGCTTAGACTCAATGAATGTAGAGGATTGAAGTACTTGCCACCCTTAAGTGACTCCCTTCCCTAAGGGCGTTGAATCTCGAGGATTTGCACGCTTTGGAGTTCGTCCAAGAGATAAGTGACCCAGAACAATGTAACGCCGCACGCTTCTTCTTCCCACCTCTAGAGCTATTGTCCCTCATCGACCGTCACAACCTTAAAGGATGGTGGAGAAGAAGGCAATTGATGGGAGCAAAATCAAGATCATTGGCAATGCGGATTTACAATCACCATTCCCAAAACTTTGCTCCGTGCATGTATTAAGTTGTCCTCACCGAAAAACGGTGCGACTATTTCCCTGAATAGAAGTCTAAAACTTATATGGAGGTAGCGCGAAGTGGTGGGAGCAACTAGCGATGGCCGTTCCACGTTGTCCATCAGAAACAACAATGGTATCCCCATTAATCCCTCTCCCTAAATTGGACTATCTTAAATTTCCTATCGTGGCGGGTGCACTTGATGATGGAGTCTCTTTCAACTCCTTGAGTCCTGGACCCTCTTCAGTTGCATCAAACTAAGGAGTCTCTCTCATTGCATGCAATACCTATCTTCACTCTAGCACCTTGACATTTGGGATTGTGAAGAACTCGATTTGTTGAGCCACAACGATGGGCATGACACCTAGTGGCATTCTCTCACGAAATTGGACAACTTCCAAAACTCATGGTGTTATTTGATGGTATTCAACATGTCATTGCTTTACGATCTCTTTGTTCGTTGCTGTGAGAATCTGACAATACTTTTGGAATGAATTGACAATTTCTCTTCACTCCAAAAGCTTGAGAATATGGATTGTCCAGGCTTGACATCATTGCCAGATGGGATGCGCTGCCTCACCTTCATGAAGAGATTGAGAATCGCTTGGCGTCCCGCTTTGAAAAAGAGGTGTCAAAGAGAAAGAGGTGTAGACTGGGAAAATATTGTGCACGTTCCATCACGTATTTGGGACTAAAGGAAACCAATCAGTCCCCAAGCGTCCAAGTCCAGTGGCAGGGGAATACCGTTGAAAAATAAAACAAGGAATGGTGTCATCGGAAGACACTGGTCATCAAAATCCGCGGAGATTTTTTTTTTTTTTTGGCGGTGGCGGAGATTCGATGATTGATCTTCATTTTTGTCAAGGTTTAAGAGAAATTGTAATAAATATCCAGTCTTTTGGTGTGGTAGGTGAGAGGAGGAATGTGTCCTTTTGACTGTCTTGGAAGCAATGGACGTAAGCAAAAGCCATGTGGGTATTCCCAAATATGTGGAGCATAAGTAAGAAAAAAGGTGATTTAACGGAAAGATACGAATTAGGGTGCTAAGGTCCGAAATAAAGATATCAAAATCGTGATTCTCAATTTGGTTCATTCTTTATAAGCAAAAGGTAAGGTGATTTAAGCAGAGACAAAATGAGCTCTTAACATCCAATTTTGTATAATTAACTAGAAATCGAGATAATGATCGGAATGCAGAGGTTTGAAAGATCGTAATTCTCAAGATGGTCACCAACCTTTGCATTTTGCAATAACAAAGGAAAGGGCGTTACTGTTTTTGAGACTAAATTCATTCTTTTTTTTTCCTAAATTGATACAGAAAATTTCATGAAGTGAAATAGTATCTATTTATTTATTTATTTCATGGAGAAATTAGAAAGAATTGCAAGTCATAAGAAGTTCCATTTAGATACACGTCCGAGTTAGAGAACAGTTGGCCGTTGGTAGGAGGAGGAAAGCTCGCTTTTTCGTGCGTGAGCGCGAAATAATTGGAAGAGAAGAGGATAAAGATGGGACCGATCCTTACTACTTACCTTTTATCAAAAAAAAAAAAGAAAAAAGATGGGACCGATCCCACCTCCAAGAAAGAGTGTTTCGATCTTTGTTAAAGGAGGTCTAGGAAATATCACGCTCTTTCAACTAGTGTACAATTATTGGAAGGACGAAGAGCTTATGATGTGGGATCTGTATGGTTGATGTCTTTGATGTACATTTGATCATCAAAGAGACAATGAAATCTGCACATGATGAGACTCCCTGGGATCCAAAAGTCGAGAATGACTTCGTCTTTTTCTTATCGGCCTCATTTTCTTTTCTCACTTCATAGGACATCATTTCGTTAGTTTTTGGATTTCGTAATGAAATATCTTTTATCAAGTGTTTTTGGATCTCGTAATGAAATATCTTTTATCAAGTGTTTTTGGATCTCGTAATGAAATATCTTTTATCAAGTGTTGTATTTAGGTTTTTATTTAAGGAGACTCGAGTTCTGTGTTAACTTTGGACAAAGAGGGTCAAATGCGAAAGAGACAAAACGCCTTTTAATCTCAAAACTAAAGAAGTTGTTAGCTTGCCGCACATATCATACCATAAATAATTAGTGTCGAAACCTCATTAATAACATCATCCAAACTCACTTTATGCAATAACGAAATCTCATTAAAATTGAAATGGTTTGTACAATATCGAAGGCCCTTCGACAAGGCTGGGTATGGACAAGATGCCTAGTAAAGCATAGCTTCCTACTAAGTTTGATGACACAACGGTGGAATCAAATCGACGATGTTGGACAGTAAAGACGACACCTAATAGACCACAATTTAAGATGGATATAAGGATATGCCGTTAGAATCTAATTAATGATGCTGGATGATGGTAACCACACTTAGTATGCACCATCTCTAGACGCGCATAAACACAATGTTGGAATTTAATCAACAATGCGGAGTAGATGCAACCTCTAATGAATACTACCTTTAGATGGAATTGAGGACACAATGTTGAAATCTAATCAACGACATTGGACAATGGTTAGCATTGGAATTTCATTGATGGTACTTCCTAGGATATAGACGCTTGCTAGAATTGAATCTACTATGGAAATCTTAAGCTACAGCCAGACTAGACTAGGAAAAGATAAAGACAATAGAAAGTAGTTTGGTGTGTTGTTTGTGGGGCTTCTTTGTCGAATGACTGATGGTATTTATAGGCTAACTTGGTAACCGTCAATGGTTGGTTACCTCCTCCTAAAGAATCACTCCACATTTTGGTTGAACCGCCTTATCCGTGCCTGTTTGACAACTATGTCATGGCTTGCCTAGCAAGCATTTAATTGTTTTCCTTTTGAGTTTAGTGCCTTTGAACCTGTTCCCACCTATTTTCACTGCCAAGGATGTATTTTCATCTTTGATCTTTGGCTTTGACATGTGGTACTCTGCTGCTCCATCATGTCATTCCATGTCATGGTCTTGTTGAAATTTAGCTTGAAATTTCTTAAAATCCTTAATTGTCTTTTCCCATATAATTATTCATGGGTAGGGCTAATAAATTAAAGCCCATATATGGCTGCGATGACTGTTTCAAGGCTTTCTATCCCGTGTTCCTTTCAAGTGCCCATAAGGGCATTTTTGGGTGTTAACTTATGCCCCCTTTCAAAAAATATAAATTGAAAATTATTTTTTTAAGGAAATACCTCGTTCTCTGTGTAATTTGCCGGAGATGATCATTATACCTTTCTTTTTTTCTGATACATTCGTAACCAATATGAACCAACAGCTCCCATTGCATCTCGACACGTCGCTTCAGTTTTCTAGCATATATTCTTAATTTTTGAATCGTCATCTCCTGTTCCAGGCAAAAGAATTCACTCCTTCATCTCTTTCGTACTTTGTCTTCTTCATTAAACCCTAAACCCTTTGTGTTCTGCTCATAAGTTTTCTATGGCTATTGAAGCTCCTAAATTCGAACCTGCATCTTATATTTCGAACTTCGATCGTCTATTCCACACAGAAGAGGTCAGCTATTGTCAATTTCAACCGCTGAGCGTTGCGGAAGAGAATAAAGAGGCATTACTTCTAGGGCCTACCCTTCTGGATCACAATCATGTTCCTCCGCCTCTCATACCATGCTTTCCTACTAAAAGAAACAAGAAGCTTCCGATACAATATCCCTCCATCAAAGGCATCAAGACATCCATACCTACCAAGTTTTGAAGTTTTCATTTATTTGAGGAGAGTTTCTATACCTCGTATCAACGACTACATAATGACGTGCCTACCCGTCTAATGTGGAAGAATGCCAGTGTTGAAATGGCATTGGAGATTAGCATGCTGGTCGATGATTTAAATAGAGGTTTATTGGAATTTACTATCTACTTTTGGTCCCCATCAACTAATTGGTTCTTTTTCTCTTGGGGACCCATGTCTGTGTGTGGCATCCCAAAATTCAGAGCCAAGCCATAAGGTGTGTTAAAGTCTTTAATTAGGTGATAAAAATTTCCATGGCTTATGCTTTAGCCATTAGTCTTTTAATTAGATGATTTGTGCCTATGATTGTGAAAATTTAAATTTGATAGATTAAAAATCTATGCTTGGCCATAAGATTTATAAATTAAATTTCAATAAACAAGATGCCCCAAGACTTTGGCCAAGATTAAAAAAATGGAAATTTAAAAATATTTATAGAAGGAATTTAAAAAAAAAGGGGAAAAAGAAGGTCAAAATTCGATTGGGCCTTAAGCCCAAGAGTGGAACTTTAATGGACCAAGTTAGCTGGCCCATTAAAGCCCACAAGTGAGCCGTCGACCGGCCCATTAGAGGCCCAAGAAGTGGCCGGATGGCCCAAGCCCAAGAGGCCCAAACTCAATTCAAAATCCAATGTGACAAGTGGCAAAGGGGAAGGCCATGCATTGGCCATGGTTGAGGCAAAACAATCATTACAAATGATGAGCTCTAGGGGGGTATAAGAAGGAAGAGAGAGAGGGTGACCGGCCATTTTGTTCGCCCAAGGAGAGAGAGAGAGAGAGAGGTGTGCGAGAGAGGAGGAGCGGCCGAGAGAGAAAGGAGGAGGGAACCGCCGTGTGCCGCCATGTTCGCCACCGTACGTCGTCGTTCGTCCATCCTAGAGGCAAGTGGAGTCCTCTAGCTTCTCTTGCATGCTTGTATGTTGTTTGCATGTTAGATTTTGGGGGTTTTTAGTGAGAAAAACCGAGGTAAGGTTGGCTTGTTCTTAAGTCATGTGACTGTTCTTGCTCGGGTTGTGTGAGTCAGTAACTTGTTTGAGCTTGCATGTGTGTTTGGAGTCCGATTTTGGCTTCGATGTCTTCATGAAAGTTGTATCTAACATCTTTTACTATAACATACTGAAATTTCGTGGAAAATGATGGATATTTGAGGGGTTAAAGTCGCATCTTACGGAGACCTCAGATCTGGAGAGTTTTTACTAACCTTTTGCTGGATTCATGATTGCATGTTGGTTTTTGTTGAGAATCTCACTTCGATTTCTTCATGAAAGTTGTAGGGAAAATCTTAAAATACAACATACTCAAATTTGAAGTGAAAAGAACAAGTATAGCTTGGTAAATCGACTAGATCTTGAAGACGATGATTCTGGTGATGTATTCCGAGACACCCGAGACTTAAAGGACTAAAATGAGGACTATACTCTAGTTATTTGACCTAGATATCTTCATGAAACTTGTAAAGGACACCTTGACACATAACATATTTAAATTTCAGAGAAAACGAAAGAGAATAGGTGGGTGAAATCTTAGTATTTCGGAGATGGAGGCACTGGACAATGCGGTAATGGATCCATAAGCTTCGTGAGGTTGAATAAAATAATATATAAGTGATCTGGCTTGGAGTTCTTCATGAAAGTTGTACGGAAATGTCTTGGCTATAATCCCATAAAATTTTATAATTTTTGGAGGCCATATGGATATTTTAATTGAATTTATTCGAAAACCGTGCATTCTGGTTTCATCCGAGAAGCATAGGATGTTTTGGGAAAATTATGAAATTTTATAAAAATTCAATTTGGCCATGAATTTTGCAAGTAATTATCATCCTATGGGTTTGTTTAATAATTTCTTGAATGTTGATAATTTTGGGAATTTATAGTTATTTTAAAAATAAAATAAAATAAATAATAAATAATAAATAAAAATAAATAAAATAAATGAATAAAAAGGAATTATTTCATTGGCCATAGATTTCGTTCAATTAATTCATGTTGCATGTGTAATAAAGCTTTGATATGTCTATGATATTGAATTGAGATGCACATGTGATAAAGCCTTGATATGTCTATGATATTGAATTGAGATGCATATGTGATAAATTCTTGGCATATGTATGGCAATTGAATCAATGCATGTGTGAATGTCATGCCTAGTATGATTTGTTTGATATCATGCCATGTGCCATGTTAAAATGTGAATAAAATACTGGTAAACATGGATGATGGTAAATGAGGAGATGGTTGTGATGGCGGATGATGCTCGGAATGTATAGAGATACATTGCCGAAATTCCCTGGGAGATTCAGGATGCCCGGAATGTGGGGGGCCGGAAGCCCTGTCGGAGGTCTTTGCCCGAAGGGAATACCTCGCGATGCCAGGATTGGGGTGCGAGATGCCTGGCTAGAAGGGTAAAGGCCAGAAGCCCTGTCGGAGGTTTCTGCCCAAAGAGAATGCCTCGTGATGCTAGTTGAGATGCGAGATGCCCGAAATGTGGGGGGCCGGATGCCCGATGGCCTGGGAGGCTGAATGTCGGGGAACCTCGGAGGTCTTTGCCCGAGGGGATGATGAAATTGATGATTTGAGAAATGGGTGATGTGGTGATCAATTGAAAAGTAAAAAGTGGAAATTAAACCATGATATGATATGCATGATGATATGCATGATGATGATAATGATATGTGATGTGAAATAACGATGATCACCCATGATGATAACGATATGCATAATGATATGCATGATGATGATGATGATAACGATATGCATGATGATATGCATGATGATGATAATGATATGTGATGTGAAATAACGATGATCACCCATGATGATATAATATGCATGATGATGATGATGATGATGATGATATGATATGCATGATGATATGCATGATGATGATGATGATGATATGATATGCATAATGATATGCATGATGATGATGATGATGATGACGATATGCATGATGATCATGATAACGATATGCATAATGATATACATGATGATGATGATGATATGGCATGCATGATAATATGCATGGTGATGATAATGATGATGGTATATGATATGACATGTGTAATGTGATGATGTCATGATGATGATGACATGTATGATACGATGATGATACACATGTATGTGTTATAAATTGATATGATGATGCATAATAGTATGCGCATGGCTTCAAGGTAAGTTACGCCTGCAATGCATGTATGATTTGCCTGATGTATTGAGTTGTTATTGGATTTCCCTATCTGCTGAGTGGTTGTACTCACCCCTTTTGGGGATAACATTTCAGATTAGCCAGTATGCCGCTTCCTGCCGTCACGCAAGGTACATTTTACAGGTTACCGTCCGACATTGAGGTAGAGTGTGAGGAGTTCGGCTGTCCTTCCGTGCCTGGACTCACCTACATACGCGTACGCTGTCTTGTCATGTACGACATAGGCCTGGCTGGGGGCCCAGTCGTTCAGGAGTTTGTTTTTGTTCACGTTCGCCGTGATGGGGTGATGGGAGGGATGCTGCCACCGCCACTGCCTGATGCACCGGACTGGGTATGAGACCTAAGCGTGACGAGTAGGGGCTGTGTTTTTAGGAGTTAGTTAGCCGACACTTATGATGGGGGGATTGTACACGTGTGATGTAGAGAGTCGAGGGTTCTTTTTGAGGTTTTAGGCTGGACATGGCTGAGTCCTAGCTTTTCCTTTTTGATGTACCGACCCAAAAGAAATCCCATCTTGAAAGAATATGTAAATAAAGTGTCGTCGCTTGTTTATAAAAAAATCCTGATGTTTAGTGGTGTGTATTTGTATCATGGTTGGTAGGGGGAGAGACGTGATATTTAATTTGCTTCCGCTAATGTGTCGCGCTGGGACTGTTTTGTTTTTTTGTTTTTTTTTTTTAAATGTGTCTGCGAATTAGGACACTTCTTCGAAAGACAGAAAGGTAATAAGGAGTAACATTGGCGCTAGTGACGACCTGCGAAGGGTTCGGGGTGTCACACTGTGACCCTCTTGGACATATTTACTATTTCTGGATTTGTTTCTGATAGCATCCTATAAACCAACATCAAAGCCCTAGAAAACTTCCATATTCCCAATGATGTCCTTGCTTACAGTACTTTTCTTGATGAATGTCATGAGATTTCGGGTCTTGTTCATTTCAAAGAGCAAACTAGTTTCTTGCTTTATTGGTTGTTGAAATATATATTTTTTAATCTAGCTCTCAAAGTCTCAAAGGATTTCTTTAGACTTGTCGCCAACCTTGCGAGAGGAAAGAAAGTAGCCTTTGGTCCACTTATTTTGGTTGTTTTATAGAGGAGTTTAACCCATGCTGCCCTTTCGATGTCATCAAAAGAGATTGGGGTTTTGTCTAGTCCATATTAGATTTTGCAAGCATGGATGGCCCTTTACTTTCCTTTTTTGTTTAGGAAAATCCTTCGTACTCTTTCATTCGATTCATCAAAATCTAAATAATCAAAACCCCATAGTCTAGGCTGTCGACTGCTTGCCTTATCTCTTAGGAAAGCACCTGATGGAACTTCCTCATTTGTATACTTCCTCCGGGAGATATTGAACCTTGATCATGATTGTGTTGACTCCTTTCTTTACGACGCTCTTGAATTCTATTATCTTTTCTATGAAAACGCTGAGTATATGGATGACTTCAATGCACTCTGGTTAAATGTGCTTATTCCAGCCGAGTTGATCATCCTGTATGACTATGTACCAAGGAGAGGATCTACCATGAATTTGAGGCTTACTCTCCATAATGCTATGTCAGGCAATTCGGTACCAGGGTGTACCAATGCTAATTGCCTAATCCATGGAATACACTTTGATGAATAGGAAGAAGTATAATTCCAATAAAGATGAACCTTTTGTTTGCTATTCTCGAATCACTACAGCAATGCGGGACTGATTTTTCCCATATTTCGAAACTTTTCAACCTTCTCTAGGGTTTGTAGTAGAATACACTAGTTGGTGGATTTCTTTCTCATTTGAGAGTCCATATGAAGAAGCCCTTAAGACTAGTCTTAGTCATATCAAACCGTGTCACGCACATCCTTATCCTTCATCACAAACCAAGATTCATGCGAATCATTTACAGTCAGCAATCTTCATCACATTTAATGAACTCCGGCTCCTTGTTCATTTCAACACTTCAACGGATGTGTACCATCTATATTAGCCAACCATCATGTCACTTCGATTTCCAATATAGCCTTAATTACGTGCATCGTATAAATCCACTGTCCCACAATGCACGAACTCCTACTTTCTCGGCTGTACTGCAACTACACACCTTCACCCTTGGTCACGTTGGTTCATGAAAGGTTGTGGCCGTTCGACTTCCAGACTTGGCCTATAAATAGTGTGGTCAATAGTGATGGGACCCCATCCATCATCTCAACCTTCGAATCCCTTACAACGTTCAACCTCTTCCTCTTTCTCTTCTCTCCCTTTCGATCGTCACTTCATTGCCTTATGGAGAGAACTGCTCCCCTACCTCTGCTTTACATATAATCTGCTGACTTCAAAGCCAGGTTTCCTCGAGAGGCTGAAGAACCTTGCAACCCATGCCGTGTCGATTAATCTTCCTGAAGGCCATCCATTCCTCGCTGACTATAAGGAATTCATGGTAACTTTTAATAATGGTATTGACAATTTCCAGTCCAACATAGGGGACATCGTTGCCTCGATAATGCTGAGCATGAATACTGTAAATGAATAAAAAAAGTGTAAGAAATTAATAAAAAAAGTGTTTTTGGAAATTTTCTGACCTCCATTTTCTTATACTTCTTGCATCTCCCACATAGGAACTTGCCAATAATCGATTGCTGGAACTCTTTTCCACCTTAGTCCATCAATCGATACGCATTTCCAGTTTGAGCATTACTAACTAAATATGGGCCTTCCCAAGTTGATGACCATTTCCCAAACTTTTCGTTATCAGCATTCATAGGTAAGATGGTTTTCCAGACCAAGTCACCGATGTCGAAATACTTGGGCTTGACGTGCTTATTGTATGCTTTGGCGACCCTTTGCTTCTGGGCAACAACATTTGCTAGTGCCGAAGTCCTACTTTCACCAAGGTTATCCACATTGGCATATATTAACTCATTATATTCTTCCTTTGATAGATCATCTTGCAATCTTACCCTAAGTGATTGCATCGTTATCTCAGCTTGTAGGACTATCCATATGTTAGCATATAAGGGCTAACTTTAGTACTTGATCTTTTTGATGTTCAATATGCCCATAACACTGTAGATAATAACGAATCCCATTCCTGTGGGTTCCTTTCTAAATGCTTCTAAATAAGATTAATAATGATCTTATTTGAAACCTCAGCTTGACCATTAGCCTGAGCATAATAAGGTGTCAAATGTACCATTTTGATGCCTCTGGACTTCAAAAACATTAACACCTCCTGCCCAGTGAAACACTATTCCTTGGTTAGTCGTGATTGACTTAGGAATTTCAAATCAATGGATGATTCGTTCTTTGATGAACTCTCTAATGACCTTTTGCGTTACGTTCTTATAAGAAGCCACTTCTACCCATTTTGTAAAGGAGTCTATTGCCACTAAGATAAAACTATGCTTTTTTGATGAAGGGGGTAAATCTTACTTATTATATCCATTGCCCAACCTTGAAACAGCCACGGTTTAATAATGGGTCTCATTGTCGTAGCAGGTATGTGTTGAAGTGGACTATGCTTTTGGCAAGGGTCACAACCTTTAGCATAATCAATGCAATCCTTCGTAATAGTTGGCCCAAAGTATCCATGGCGATGCAACAACCATTTCATCTTAATCCCAGCTTGGTGTGCACCACAAATTCCTTCATTTACTTTAGCCATTACGAGCATTGACTCTTGCTTCCCTAAACATTTTAGTATCAGGCCATTTACTATTCTTTGGTATAATTCATTGTCCATCAACAAGTACTTCATCGCCCGTCGTTTACAATTTTTATCATTGACAATTGGATTTTTCAAATAATATACGAAAGGAGTTCTCCAATCCTATTTATCTTAACCATCTTGCTCTTCGGCTACATAACTTGGTGCCGTCATCACTCTATTGTCTATCAAAGGTAACATTTTTACTTGCATAATTATATGCTTGCAAGCTCCTTTGATATTTTATAACCGGATTTCATTTGAGCTAATTCATTGGCTTTTGAATTTTTGTTTCTCCTAACATGAATCAATTCACATTCGGCGAAACTGCTCAGTAATTCTTTCATCAGGATATGATGTGATATTATGTTTTCATTTAAGCACTGATATTCTCCGATGGGCAAAAATTCCGTAATAAAATCTGCTACGGCCTGCCCTTTTATTGCTTTGTGCGATCAGATAAAGCAAAGGCCCATCTAGCTATTCGGCCTCTAATAATTGGCCCGGTTAACATATACTTGATCACGTCTATTTTGCAAATTACATGTACCGTAGTTGACAACATATAATGATGTAATTTTGTGTAGGCGTAATACAATGATAGACATAACTTCTCCGTGAGAGTATATCTTGTTTCAGCATCATTCAACATCCTGCTTAAATAATAAATCACTTATTCTCTTCTCTCATCATTCTCTTGTATCAGCATGCTTCCGATTATAATATCGTTTGCCGACAAATACAATTTTAAAGGCCTACTAGTTTTAGGTGGCATCAAAACTGGCGTCTAGACCAAATATTCTTTTATCCTGTCGAAGGCATGCTGATGTTTGTCATCCCAAGTGAAATTTCCCCTGATTTTTCAATCAAGTAAGGGGGAAAAAACTTCAATCTTCCCTGGCAAGTTAGCTATAAAACAATGCAAGAAATTATTTTTCCAAGTATCATTTGGAGTTGTTTCTTATTAGTTGGTAGTGGCAATTCCAAAATGGCTTTTGCTTTATACCTATCTATTTCTATTCCCCTTTGATGAACTAAAAAGCCTAGAAAGTTACCGGACCTGATACCAAAAGCACATCTTTAATGGATTCATCTTCGATTTAAATCTTTGCATCCTTATAAAAGCTCGTTCCAAATAATCTAAATGGCATACTTGATTTGATTTGATGATGGCATCATCTATATAGACTTCCATAAAGTCGCCAATCATGTCAAAGAAGATGAAATTTATAGCTCTTTGGTATGTTGCTCTGGCATTATTCAAAATGAAAGGCATCATCACCCATTCAATTGTACCAATAGCGCCTGGGCATCTAAATGTTGTCTTGTGAACATTTTCTTCTGCTATGAATATTTAATTATCCCTTGAATGGCCATTTATTAGGGATATAATTTCATTACGAGATGTTGAATCAACTAACATATTAGCCATTGGCATCTCGTACTCATCTTTTGGCATTGTAGCATTCAGTTCATGAAAGTCAATACACACCCTTAATTTTCCATTTTTCTTCTTTATGGGACTATATTCGAGGGAAATTCGACAAAACATGTAGTCCTTATGAAGCCTGTAGACAATAAACGCTCGATTTCTTCCTTAGTTTTTTGTATGACCTTTGGAGCAAAACGCCTTGGGGCCTGCTTATGCGGCCTAAATCCTTTCTTAATTCAGCAATCGATGTTCGACCACTTCTCTTCCAAGAACTGGCATTTCATGGTAGTCCCAAGCGAAACAGTCTTTGTACTTTCTTAATACATCTATCAACTGGGCTCTAAACTCACCATCAAGCAATTTGTTTACATAAATTGGACGAGAACAAAACTCATCTCCAAGGTTAATTTCCTCCCATGGGTCTTGAGCTTGTATCATTTTGTCATTTTCTTTGATCGGTGATTCTTCAAAATCTAAAATGCTGTCAACAGTGTCTATTGACTGCTCAGCTAGTTTGGCCCCATAGGCCGCATACCTTTTAATGGGGTCTTCCGATGACAGAAGATTTTCCATAAATAACCTTATCTAGTTGTCTTGCTAGTTCCATCTTAGAGATCCATTCAACACTTCCCTTATCGAAACGGCAGAATGCAATACTTTCATGATCAACTTTTGGAGGCCTACAAATGCATGTAACATGATCTACTGCCCCCGCTTAACCTTTGTTGTGTCGAGTGTTTAAGTACATGTGACATTTGAGCTGGCATTGGCCTTGACATATTCGACATTATCCTCGTTCCAAAAGGCCAACATTTGGTGCAATGTTGATAGCACACAATGATTTCTTTGGATCAAATCTCTCCCCAGCAATAGATTGCAAGACTCATCGGCATCAACAATGCTAAAAGAGGTTCTCAATGTCTTTGATCCTACCGTTAGGCTGGCCACGTATATTCCTTAGTAACTTCTCTAGTAAAGTCCAAGAGTTGAATGTTCGATGGGATTATTTCCTCATCTTTTTGACCTAGCTTCCTAAAAAAACTTCATGGGACAAGGTTCAAAGTCGATCGACCATTGACTAGTACTTTAGCAACCGGGCGACCATTGACTTTAGCACTGATCAAAGCCCTCAAATGGTTAAAAAAGTTCTCGGAAGGCTTTTCAAACTCCATCGCCTCTTCATTATCGAAGGAAAATTGCGCTCCTTCCTTTTCACGGACTAGGTTCTCAATTACACCAAGGATTGTTTGCTTTATTCGAAACTCATAAGGTAATCTGACTTGGACCATTTATGAACTTAAAGGAGAAACTGACTTGGACAACTGTCTTGGTTTGTGCATTTGTTCCTTGTCTTTGACTTGTGTGACTGCCCTATCTCTCCCTAATTCTGACGTTACCCCCTGTGTATCTGGTTTCCTTTTCCAAATCAAGTTCTTAGCTCTATAAGGTTTTGGTCTCTTGGTTGCAATTAGTGCTGGTTTAACCTGAGTAATATTGATCTAATTGACCTGCTATTATAATTGACACATTCTTCTTTTCCTCTGAGCTCTCTTTTTTTGGTTTGTGTCATAGTTTCACTCTGGTCTTCTTGGGCTTGGTACCATTCACCCTCCGGTGGGTCATGAGGGATCTTTAACATCCTTCGATAGTCTTGATCTCCCGCATTACTAATCTCCCCATCCAAGATGAACGACTCTATGCAAGTAAATAGATGGAGGCGTGGAGCTTACATAGTAATCAAACTTCCTACTATATTGTCCTAATGTATCTATGGTCGGATCTCCTTCGTCATACCTTTGTTTGAACGACTTATAAGGTGTTTGATGAGGGAAATGAGTTTTCGTGCAAGCCAATTCACTTTGGCGATGGGCACCGTGATATGGTCTGAAAGTTCTCACACTTCAGTGTTCATTGATAGTGCGATCCCTTAAAGGATAACCATACTTTCTTTGGCCTAGGGAGTCATCTTCTTCAATTACCTATCTACAATGAGTACAGATGTGTGGTGGCCTATACCTTTTACCCCAAGTTTTTATTGAAACCATTCTAGTCGTCACTGGAAAAGGATCAAGATCTATCTCCATAAGAGATTTCCCTCTATCATCAACAAACTTTATATTTTCTTGTCAAATTGCTTCTTGAATATTCTTCTTTAAGCCCACACAATCATAAGTATTATAACTCCATGAATGGTGCCATTTGCAATGTTTCTTTCCTATCAATTCTTCTTTGGATGGGGTACTTTGTCCTTCCATCAGTTTTATTTGATCGTTGGCAATAGTAGATCAAACATCTCCTCAATTCTAGTGATATCAAGGGTGTAATAGATTGATTCCTTTGCTTTGGTCATTATACTTGACTTATCTTTTGCTTCGGCTGGTTTCAATGCCTGGCAAGCATAAGGTTTTTTTATGACCATTTTGGCAACGGTTACTTCTATTGGCTCTATCTGTTCTTCATCGAAGTCACTTGTCTCAATGAAGTTAACATCTCCTCTTCGACCATGTCTTTTGTCCTTTCTTGAAGCAAGCTTTTATGCTTAATTGCTATAGTGGACAATTGAAACAAGTCTGAGTAAGGCTAACCCAACAATAAGGCTAACCCAACATTCTTTCCTTTATGTCAAACTTAAGACCATCAAAGGCTAAGTTTGTAAACGTTTTCTTGAGCAAGGGGACTAGACATTTGATCCTGGCTCTTTTGTATCTTGCTATAAATTGATTGATTGTCTCTTTTGCGATATGTTTTATAGTTGAAAAGTCAAGAACTAACAAGTCTAGAATAGTTCGCTAAAATTGTGTATGGAAAAGTCGTTCTATTTGCTCCCATGAGAAGATCGAATTGGCTGGTAACGCCATATACCATGTAAAGACTGTCTTCGATAATGAAAGTGGAAATAAACGAAGCTTCCAATGATCGCCATGAGTCGCATCTCCACACAAGGCTAAGAAGCAAGTAATGTGTTTGAAGGTTGATTGGTCATCTTCTCCAGTAAACAACGTGAATTCTGGCATCTTGAATCCCCATGGGTAAGGAATCGTATCTATCCAATTAGGACGTGTCCCATAGGTAATCCTGTTGGGTATTGGGTGTCGAAATTAGGGTGCAACATCAAGTTCATATTTCGCTGAGGATGCTGATATGCCATACGCTGTGGGCCTTGATATATGGGTGGCCGTGGAGCCTGTTATGCTGTTTGTTGCGAAACTTGGTACACTGGTGGCTTTGGTGCCTAGGATAGAGGTTGTTATTGAACCTGATATGCTGGCTATTGTGGGACTTAGTATGCTTAAGGCATATTTTGGTTGAAAAACGGATTATTTAGCTGCAAGTTTAGATGCATTGGTTGAAATTCTTGATTGAGTATGGGTGTATTAACATTTGGGAGTATTGGTTGAAAATGTTGGTCCTGATTCTCTACCAAAGGGTAGTGGTTTTGGCCCCCTAGTAAAAGGTACCGGTTCCTGCCCCCTAGGCGGAGCTAACACCGCCCCATGATTGTTAGCAGATGTTTGTATAGGCAGCATATTGAGTTGGTCACTAGGATTACTCATAGCATGCTGGGCATTTTCTTTCGTAGTAAATGACATGTCCTAATGAGGTCGTTGCCTAGTTTAGGATCAAGAGGTCCTTAAGGGATAGATCCACTAGCTTGGGTTATCAGAACAAACTCTCCTCTCTGGAGAATTCTTATAGGTGCCAAAGGTGGTATGCTCTACCCTATAATACCGAGATTTACCACATGAGGTAATAGCAAAGATGTGTACCTTGTGGTGATGGGAACATCCCCACTCTGAGGCTAGGTTGCACCAACTGCAGCTCGGTGTTGCCTTTATGCACACTCATAATATGTATTGATTATCAATGACCTTATCACATCAGTCATTCTCTTGACCATGTAATCAATGAAGTAATTCTAAGTCGCTCTGATGGTTTGCCTTGTTGAAGAATGCATGGCATGGGTTGTCACGCCCCGAACCCCAGGCTCACGCACATCCCACTGCGGTCGATCAAATGCGACATTCCCAGGTAGTGTCTGATATAGCTAGTACAAGTACCTAGAGGGGGGTGAATAGGTATATAAAAGATTTTTCTTGATAATTGCACAATACTAGACAGTTGATGGATTTGAAACAAACAATAATCAAGGTAAGACTGAGAGAAGGGAAAAGAGAATTGAACACGCGGTTTATAGTGGTTCGGCTTATTTCAAGCCTACGTCCACTCTTTTGCACTAACAGCCTATTGGCTGGATTCCATTATGAACAAAGAGATGTTACAGCATTGATCTTCCTTGATTTCTCGGTGTAGATGATCTACCACACTCGCTCAAGGTCTCACTAAGTATAGGCACTCTCTGTGTATACGATTTCGCTCAAAATATATCGACTAATAATTAAGGTGCTTCAGACTCTGGAATTTCTCTATCGATCACACACTAGAACAACTAGAACGTCTTCCTTTTATACTCCTTTATGCCATCATACCCGTTGGCACTAACCAAAGGAATTCCTCCAATTTACCCGTTGGACGGAATCAATTAAGAATATCATTCGAGCTATTAAAGGAACCTGACGATAGCCCATCAATCCTGTTCGCCCATACAATCAGGATCTTGGTTTCCAAGAATAGAACCTTCCAAGAATATTTCTTCGACCATCGGATCTTTAAACGATCTAGATACGAATAAAAGAATCCGTTATATTTATCCAGCCAAGAGATCTTCTCCAGAGGATAGGATTAAATCCTCAACCAAATACTTCGGCTCTAGATTTCCTTTGTCACTGGATTAGAAAGACTGTCAATGAGAATAGTCTTGAGTCTTGAGTCTTGAGTCTTGAGTCTTGAGTACCGAGTCCGTGATCGAAAGTCTTCGACTCTAAACAAGGTCTGCAAATATCCGACTAGACCGATAAAAATGTTTTGTCGCTTTGAAAATATTCTGGAAAGATTTCTCCAACAATCTCCCCTTTTTGATGGTGACAAACTTTCCCGTAGATTTGAACAACTTTGACCCGCAAAAACATTTCTCAAGTAATATGGCTATCTCATAAAGATTAATAAATCAACCGATCGCATCCGCAGAAAATTGGTTAGTCTTTCATGAGTAATACCATACAGCAACACTTGATATAAATGCAAACAGTCAAGTATCAAAATCTACACTCAATTCAGTCAAATTCAAGTTCAAGTTCACACCCAAGTTCACTCAAGTCATACTCAAAAACAAACATAAAAAACAAACATATTCAACCACAAATTTAAAGTCAAAGTTTAAAGTTCAAAGTTTAAAGTTCAAATTGCAATTCTCCCCCTTTTTGTCATCATTAAAAAGGTGAGAAAAGAGTCAGGTTTGCTTGGGAATGCGCACGATCTGGAAATCTCCCATTGACTGGACTATGCTTTCTAACCTCTTCAAGTCTTTCCTTAGATGAGCTACCTCCTCTCCTTTGGCATTGGCTTGAATTTGTAGAGCAAGGTCTTTCATTTTGTCCTTCAGTAAACCGAAGATGCTTGTCCAAAGATTCTTCATGACTTGAATTTCACAACCCGAGCATAGATTTGACCCCGCATTTCCGAAGAACATCAAGAATACGACGAAAATCTGCTGAATTGTCCATCTGTGTACTTGCATGTGCTTTCTCAGATGGAGTGAATACAGACGATGGAGCTTCTGTATAAACTTGTAGATTTGGTGTTGACGTATCATGTCCTTCTTCAGGCATTTGAGAAGCCTGAAAATCTTCTGGATCTGCTGTTGATCGTCTTAGACCTTTTCTGTTGGTAGCATGTGGTGTGGACCTTCCTTGCTCGCCATCTCCCCCTGTCTCTAGGGCCTCAAATGGGGAAGAGTGATGATCATGCTCTTCTGCAGTTTGATTCCCCTTTTCTCCAGCTTCAGCTGCAGACTTTTCTTTCTCTTCTTCTCCTTCTCCTTCAGCTTCTTTCTCCTTCTCTCGCTGCTCTTCTTCTTCTCTGTTCTTGTCTTGCTCCTCTTCTTCTCTCTGTTCTTCTGCTTCTTTCCCTTTCTTCTAATGTTCTGTCGATTCAGGTACAGAACGTCTAGTCCTTATCAAGGCAGAGATTGTGAGATCTTCCTCTTCATCTTCATCCTCCAAGATGAGAGTTCTTTTCTTTGTGGATGGGGCACTAATGGGCTCCTTCCCTTTTCTCTTTGAAGCAGAAGGTACTGGAGTCTTCACTCTGAACTTCTCCATTGCCTTGGAAAGCTCTTTCAGACGCATCTTCGTCAGCATCTTCAAACCTACCACCATTTTATCGCATGGTCGAACACAGAGAGTATGTGGAGGTTCAATATTTAAGTGTCTGAAGATCTTGGTCACAAGACTAGGGTAAGGCAATTGTTCTTTGTCCTTTGCCATTGCTCTGTACATGTGAAAGAGAATGGTGTGAGGGAGAGAGAACTTCGTCCCTGAGTTAATCGCATACATCAATTTTGCCTCGGAGTTGGACACGTTAGTCTTGGATGTAGACTTGGGCCTGATGCAATTGATCACAATTTTGTGAAGCACAATATTGATGGCACGCATCCTTGAATAGATGATTCTTCCCTATGTATCTCTATCTTTGACAAGCTCCAATGAGGCACGAGCAATTGAAACTTTGATCGGTTGATAGCGTCCTCGTTCAACTCCAATTATGTCAGCCAACATGTCCACATCTACCACATAGTCTTGGTCTTGAATACTGAATGATATTCTATTCGCATCTAAGAAGCTAAGATTCGAATAGAAGTATGCTGTCAATTGCACATAACCGTCTGTGGTATCGGTGCAAAATTGCTCAAGTTAAAATAGATTGAACTTCTCCCTTAAGTTTACATTAATGGCATCCAAGAAATCGAAATCAACACTCCTAGGGTTTATCACCCCTCGTTTCAGCAGTTTGAAGAATAGATTCTCATGTTCCTTTGATTTAAACAACTCCATTCTTTTTCCCTTCACCCTCGCAGCAACACCCATTCTAGGTTGAAAATCACTGAACATTTTATCATCATCGTTCCCGTCAGTTGGATTCGGTCCCGATATATGAGGGTCACTTGGAATGTTTGCAAGTGCTTCCTTAGCCTTTCCTTTGGGAGTAATTCCCAAATCCTCCATTCGTCTCAGAAAGATATACTCATTCCCATAATTCTTATCTTTAAGAAAATCATCCACGTAGTTCAACGGAGTCCCAATGCTCTTCATCGCACAATAGAGTTTGTAAATAAAAGAGAGTTTTTGGACTCTTACAGGGTCTACTTCCTCGATTATTTCTTCTTCTGGATGATGACCCGCACCTTGTGGGGTAGATGGTGTTGAGTGAATCGGGCTCTGTTGCTGATGATATTGCTAGTATGAGTACCTAGAGGGGGGTGAATAGGTATACAAATATTTTTCTTGATAATTTCTGTATACTTGCGCAATACTTAGACAATTGAAAGATAGATTGCGTTAAGTAATAATCGAAGGAAAGAGAGAATTAAACACGCGGTTTATAGTGGTTCGGCTTGATCCAAGCCTACGTCCACTCTTCTGCACTGACAGCCAATTCGGCTGGATTCCACTATGAACAAAGAGATGTTACAGTGATGATCTTCCTTGATTTCTTGGTGTAGATGATCTACCACACTCACTCAAGGTCTCGCCAAGTACACACACTCTATGTATACAATTTCGCTCGATCCGTATCGACTAATAATCAAGGTTCTTCGACTCTGAATTTCTCTATCGATCACACACTTAAAACAACTAGAACGACTTCCTTTTTATACTCCTTTATGCCATCATAGCCGTTGGCACTTACCAAAGGAATTCCTCCAATCTACCCGTTGACGGAATCAATCAAGAAGATCATCCGAGCTATTTAAGGAATCTCGATGATAGCCCATCAATCCCGTTCGCCCATACAATCGATCTTGGTTTCCAAGAATAGAACATTCCAAGATTATTTCGTCGACCATCGGATCTTCAATCGATCTTAGATAAGAATTAAAGAGTCCGGAATGATTATCCAACCAAAGAATCTTTTCCAGAGGACAGGATCGAATCCTCAACCATATACCTCGGCTTTGGATTTCCTTCGTCACTGGATTAGAAAGACTATCAGTGAGAATAGACTTAAGTCTTGAGTCTTGAGTCTTAAGTCTTGAGTCTTGAGTCTTGCGTCTTGCGTCTTGGGTCTTGAGTCTCGAGAATATAAAGTCTTCGTACTTTAAACCGTCGGTCTCCGAACATCCGACTTAGATCGATAGAAACGTTTTGTCACTTCAAAATATTCTCGAAAGATTTCTCCAACAATCTCCCCTTTTGATGGTGACAAAACTTTCTTGTAGATTTGAACAACTTTGACCCGCAAAAACATTTCTCAAGCAATATGGCTAACTCATAAAGATTAATAAAACAACCAGACTCTGCATCCACAGAAAATTGGTTAGTCTTTCATGAGTAATACCATATAACAATACTTGAAATAAATGCAACCACAAAGCATCAAAATCCACAAACAATTCAGTCAAATTCATACCCAAGTTCAAGTTCTCAAGTCATACTCAAAAATAAACATAACCAATAACCACTAAAAAGTCAAGGTTTTAAAAGATGTTGGTTCAAATTGGTTCTCCCCCTTTTGTTAGCATTAAAAAGGGTGAGAAAGGAGTCATGTCTCGCTTGGGAATGCGCACGATCTGGAAATCCCCAATGGACTGGACTACTCCTTCGAGCTTCTTCAGGTCTTCCCTCAGTTGAGCTACCTCTTCTCCCTTAGCATTGGCTTGAAGTTGAAGAGCGAGGTCTTTGAATTTATCCTCAAGAGAGACTGAAGATGCTTGTCCAGCATTCTTCAAGGCTTGGATTTCACAGTCCAGAACATATATCTGGCTACGCATTTCCAGAAGAATATCCATGATACGACGAAAATCTGCAGAATCATCCGTCTGTGTACTAGCATTGGCTTTCTCAGATGGTGTGTATGCAGACGATGGCGCTTCTGTAAAGTCTCGCAGATTTGGTTCTGACGTATCATGACCTTCTTCAGGCAATTGTGAGACCTGAACTTCTTCTGGGTCTTCTGGAGATAGTCTTAGATCTTCACTAACAGCAATATGAGGTGTAGACCTCTCTTGCTCGCCAACTCCCCCTGTCTCTAGGACATCGAAAGGGGAAGAGTGATGATCATGCTCTTGATTTCCCTTCTCTCCAGATTTATCAGCAGACTTTTCTTTTTCTCCTTCTTTTTCTTCTTCAACTTCTTTCTCCTTCTCTCTCTGTTCTTCCTCTTCTCTGTTCTGCTCTCCTTCTTCTCTGCTCTTCTGAAGATCTGTCGGATGAGACACAGAACGTCTTGTTCTTGTCGCTTGGATAGTGGGATCTTCATCATCTTCATCTTCATCTTCATCCTCAAGGATGAGAGTTCTTTCTTCTTTTCGATGGAGCACCAATGACCTCTTTTCCTTTTCTCTTTGAGGCATCGAACTCGGAGATTTCACTTTGAATTTCTCCATTGCCTTGGAGAATTCTTGCACGCATCTTCATTAACATTTTCAACCCTACCACCATCTTATCACACGGTCGAACACAAAATGTATGTGGCGCTTCAATGTTAAGATGTCTCAAGATCTTGGTCACTGACTGTGATAAGGCAATTGTCCTTTGTCTTTTGACATTGCTCTGTACATATGGAAGAGAATAGTGTGCGGGAGAGAAAACTTCCGTCCCGAGTTGATCGCATACATCAACTTTGCTTCGTAAAGAGACACGGAAGTCTTTGACGTAGACTTCGGTCCGAGACAAGCTGATCACAATTTTATGAAGCACAATGTTGATGGCATTCATCCCTGAATAGGTAATTTTCTTCTCTACGTCCATATCTTTGACAAGTTCCGAGTAGTACGAGCAGTGAGACTTTGATTGGAAGATAACGTCCCCGTTCAACTCCAACTATGTCCGCCAACATATTCACATCTACCACGTAGACTTGGTCTCGAACACCGAATGAAATTCTATTCGCATCCAAAAAGCTAAGATTTGAATAGAAATAAGCGGCCGCTGAGCATACCCATCCGTAGAGTCGAGCAAAAGTCTCAAGTTGAAGCAAATTCAACTTTTCTCTTAAGTTCACGTTGATGGTGTCTAGGAAGTCAAAATCGACACTTCTAGGGTTTATCACCCCTCTTTTCAACAGCCAAATACACTTTTTCCCCGATCCTTGGATTTAAACAAATCCATCCGATTTCCTTTCACCTTTGCTGCCACACCCATTCTAGGTTTAAATTCAAGGAACATTTTGTCATCATCGTTCCCGTCAATCAGATTTTGTCCTGGCATACGAGGATCACTTGGAATGTTCGCAAGAGCCTCCTCTGCCCTTCCTTTAGGAGCAACTCCCAATTCCTCCATTTTCCGCAGAAAAAGATACTCATTCCCATAATTTTTGTCCTTAAGGAAGTCATCTATATATTTTAATGAAGTACCGGTGCTTTTCAACGCACGATAAAGCTTATAGATAAAGGAGGGTTTTTGGACTCTTACTGGGTCGGCATCCTCGATTATCTCTTCTTCCAGATTTTGACTTGCACTTTGTGGGGCAGAGACGATGAATGACGTGGAGGAGAGCGAATCGGACTTTGTCGCTGACTTGATAAGTCTTCTTCCTCGCAAGATCGAAGTGAGTCGGTCCCTTCTCCATTCTTTGTGGTCCCCGCTTGCGATTCTTGATGATTTCCTCGAAGACGACATCTTTCTTTGTCTATGGAAGATTCCTTCACTTGCTTTTCCCAAGAAAAATGACCACTTTCTCGACGACGAACAAGAAGTAGAAGCAAAGATCGAGGAGAGTGCCTTTTAGGGTTTTGAAAATTGGGCGAAGAAAAACTGTATATATATATATACCTCGGATTTGAAAAGAGAAGTTTAATCGGTACAAGGAAAGTGTACGAACACTTCTTTTCAAAATCAATAACTGCCAAAATTAATTCCTTGAAAAAGACAAGTTTTCAAATTTCACACGAATTATATCTGAATGAAAGAACGTACATTTTCGAGATAAAATAGTAACTTACAGTCTTTAGCCAAGAATGTTGGAGTCTCATGATTTAAAGTCTGAGAGATCAGAGTCTTAGAAATGGTGAGTCTCTAGACTTTAACTTCTTCAAGCTTCAAAATGTTGAGTCTTGAGCGAATAAAGTCGAATTGATTTTTCTCCAAAGGCTTTGTGAATATATCTCGCTAGTTGACTCTTCGAATCAACAAATTGAATCGAGATTTCTCCATTTTGAATATGATCTCTAATGAAGCGATGTCGAATCTCAATATGCTTTGCTCTTGAATGAAGGATTGGATTTTTGGTGAGATTGATCGCGCCGGGTGTTGTCACATTTGATTTCTCGTGCATGAGTCTTCAATGCCAAAGTCTTGTAGCTATTGTTTTATCCATAGAATTTGCGAACAGCAGCCTTCCAAGAGCTACATACTCGCTCGTCGTTGAGAGAGCTACGTTGCTTTGCTTCCTTGAGAACCAAGACACCGTCCCGTTTCCAAGCAACTGACAAGTTCCGTAAGTGCTCTTTCTATCGACTCGCAGCCGGCCGATCTCGCATTTAGTCCGTCGTACTCAAGCTCGAGGTGCTTGTTTTAGACCATACAGCCTTTTTCAGTCCAAGACCGAGTCCGGGCTTCTTTGGGTCTTCAAATCCAGTGCGGTTGTTCCACATAAACTTCCTCTTGGATAAATCCATTCAGAAAGCACTTTTGACGTCCATTTGGAATAACCTGAAATTTTTGTAACAAGCAAACGCAAGTAATAGACGAATAGCTTCTAACCTTGCAACCGGTGCGTAAGTCTCGTCATAGTCTATTCCTTCTTCTTGCGTGTATCCCTTGGCCACGAGTCTTGCTTTATTCCGTACGACTTTTCCCTTTTCGTTCATCTTGTTTCAACACCCATTTGGCTCCAATAACAGCTTTACCTTTTGGTTTAGATGTCAATTCCCGTACATCATTAATGTTGAACTGTCCGAGCTCCTCTTGCATAGCTTCGATCCAGCTTTCATCGATAAAGCTTCTTCTATGCTTTTTGGTTCAATTTTAGAGATGAGAGCAACAAAGACTAGACTCTTCACGTCTTTGATCTCGTGCGAATTCCTTCATTAATTTCGCCGATAATGAGATCTTTAGGATGACCGGACTTGTGTTTCCAAGCATCGGATGATCTTTCTCGATGATGATCTCTTTCTTTATTTGAATCTTCATGAGCATCTTGATGTTGGACTTCCGTGAGTCCGAGATGCTTCTTGAGTTGAAGACTTTGGAAGGTCTAGAGCGGATTCGACTCTTCATATTGAGTCCGGCCGATTCATCTTGCGCTCGAGTCTTGGAATTTGACATTCATTGATTCTTCCACAGACTGGCTTTTCTTGTTATAGACTTTGTAGGCTTTGCTTGATGTAGAATATCCAAGGAAGATGCCTTCATCTGATCTTTCTTCAAACTTACCAACTCGATCATTTGCATTTTTCAATATAAAGCATTTGCAACCAAACACATGAAAGTATGAAACAATAGGTTTCTTACCTTTGAATAGTTCATAAGGGGTTTTCTCAAGAATAGGTCTTAGGAAGACTCTATTGATGATATAGCATGCCGTTGAAACAGCTTTCAAATTTCCAAAATCGTGAAGAAATTTTGCTTTCAATTAAAAGTGTTCTAGCCATTTCTTGAAGAGATCTATTCTTTCTTTCCACAACTCCATTTTGCTGAGGAGTGTATGGAGAAGAGAATACATGTTTAAAACCAGATTCATCACACAATTTTATGAAATCTTGATTTTCAAATTCTCCTCCATGATCTGTTCTTATACTTGAAATAGCACATCCTTTTTTATTTTGAACCTTTTTAGCAAACTTCTCAAAGTACGAAAAGGTTTCTGACTTACTTGCAAGAAAATATACCCAAGTAAAGCGAGAGAAATCATCCACAATTACTAGGCAATATTTCTTACCTCCAATACTCTGAGTTCTGGTTGGTCCGAAGAGATCCATATGCAGTAACTGTAGTACACGATTAGTAGAGACATGATTTATTGGCTTAAATGAATTTCTTACCTGTTTTCCCAGAATACAGGGTGTGCATGGATCGGACTTTTGATATGGTAATTTGGGTAGACCTCGAACAAGCTGCTTTGATGAGATTTTGGCTAATTGCTTCATATTGACATGGCCAAGCTTTCTGTGCCATAAGCTCGCTTCATCTTGGATTGAAATTAGACATTGAGATTCATTCATTTTCATGTCTAAGAGGTAGATGTTTCCATGTCTTCGACCCATGAAAGACTCAAGAGAGTCTTTACTAATTCCATAGCAAATTCCTTCTTGAAAGGAGATCTTGAAACCGGTATCACACAGCTTGGCTAATGCCGAGAAGGTTATAGTTGAGTCCTTCTACTAGAGAAACATTGCTTATTGTGAGATTTCCAATTTTCACAGCCCAAATCCCACGATGCTTCCTTTGCCGTTTCCTCCAAATGAAACATTTCCGCCGTTTACTTGAACAAGCTTTACGAAGCATTTTGAGTCTCCCGTCATGTGTCTTGAGCATCCGCTGTCAAGATACCATTTTATCTTTTTCTTGACTCGAGACCCGCATTCAAAAGAGAGTCTCAAGCTTTCTTTGGTACCCAAATTTTCTTGGGTCCTTTGATGTTAGTAGGATAAGCATTATTGGGCCATGCTTTCTTAACAAGTTTCCAAACCATAGACAGTCTTTTTCAAAATGATCTAGACCGTTACACTTTGAACACCTTAGAGCATTTCGACCAACAGACTTTGCGAAAACTTTCTTGAAATGATTTTTGTAAGCTTCTCTTGACGGTCTTTTCTTAATTCTTTCTTTAACTTTAGGAAAATCAATCAAGGGAATTGTTTCCGCTGTCATGCCTAACCCGCACTTATTGAAATAGGGTCTTTGAACCGAAAGCACTTTTTCAAGCTTTTCGGATCCTATCGAAAACTTCTTTGAAATATTTGATAAGTCTGTTTTTAAGAAAACATTTTCTTTCAAAAGATCATCTTCTTTTTCTTTAAGAGCAGAAACATTTAGGTCTAGACTTTTAACTTTTTCTTCTAAAATAACTTCCTTTTGTTTCGTAATTGAGTTTTCCTTTTTAAGTTCGGAAATTCTTTTGAGAGAAGTCTTAAGACCAAACACAGCTCATCAATATATTTAGAGACTTTGACATGAATTTTAAAATCACTTACCTCAAATTCACTATTTGAGTCCGATCCAGACTGAGTCCGAGTCCGAATGTGCCATCAAACATATGTTGGCATATTCATTATCACTCTCTTCACATTCTCGATCACTCCGTGTTTCGGCTTTGAGAGCCTTTCGAAACTTCTCGCCTTTTCCTCTTTCTTTTCGAAGAGGACAGCTTGGGTCTCGATGTGTCCCTTCTTCTTACATTCGAAGCAAACTACATCTTTGTTTGGTTCTCATCATCACCGACTTGGTCTCGCTGTCTCGAAAACTTTGTTTCTTTGGGTTGAACCTTCCGCCTTTTCTATTCAGTTTTCAATCTTCTTATCATGAGGGCGAGCTCCTCATCATCCATATCATCTTCAGAATCTGCATCATCGAATCATCATTTGATTTTAGTGCAATAGATTTCTTACCTCTTGGATCTTCGTCTTCATTAATTCGTTCCACTTCGTAAGACCAAGAGTTCCAATTAGCTCGCCTACGATAATGGCATGATTCTTTGCGTCTCTCTTATTGAAGTCTTTATATGATTCCAATCCTTGGAGAGTCCACGCAGAAGCTTGTTCACCTTCATGGGATCAGAAATTTTTTGTCCTTGGTTCTCAAGACCATTGACAATATCTCGTAAAACGACTAAACATGTCGCTTATTGATTCTCCTCGGGTTTCATTTTGAAGGCTTCATATTGACCGAGGAGAATGTTAATTCGGTCTCCTTCACTCGATCTGTCCCTTCATAGGTGATGTGTAATCTATCCCATACTTCTTTTGCTGTAACACAAGAAGATATTCTCGTTATATTCAGTGGAGATAAAGCACAATATAAAGAGTAAATTGCTTTCGCATCGAGTGCTTGTCTCTTGTTTATCTCTTCCCCGAGGCATTCCGGTATCAATAGTGTCTTTCCCTCTTTCGTAGATTGATGCAGCAGCAGAGTGATTCCTCTTTCCACAACGTCCCATTCCGAGGATCCTTTGATCGTAGGAAAGCTTTCATCTTGTTCTTCCGCATGTTGTAATCCTTTCCATCGAAGTAGGGAGGTCTCGGTATTGCTTTGCCCTTCCATCGCCCCGGTGCTAGCATACTAGCCATGGATCTTTTACTCTGAAGTAAAACACTTCAAACAAAGTAAGAACACAGGCTCTGATACCAATTGATATTGCTAGTATGAGTACCTAGAGGGGGGTGAATAGGTATACAAATATTTTTCTTGATAATTTCTGTATACTTGCGCAATACTTAGACAATTGAAAGATAGATTGCGTTAAGTAATAATCGAAGGAAAGAGAGAATTAAACACGCGGTTTATAGTGGTTCGGCTTGATCCAAGCCTACGTCCACTCTTCGCACCGACAGCCAATTCGGCCGATTCCACTATGAACAAAGAGATGTTACAAGTTGATGATCTTCCTTGATTTCTTGGTGTAGATGATCTACCACACTCACTCAAGGTCTCGCCAAGTACACACACTCGTCGTATACAATTTCGCCGACGTATCGACTAATAATCAAGGTTCTTCGACTGAATTTCTCTATCGATCACACACTTAAAACAACTAGAACGACTTCCTTTTTATACTCCTTTATGCCATCATAGCCGTTGGCACTTACCAAAGGAATTCCTCCAATCTACCCGTTGGACGGAATCAATCAAGAAGATCATCCGAGCTATTTAAGGAATCGATGATAGCCCATCAATCCCGTCGCCCATACAATCGGATCTTGGTTTCCAAGAATAGAACATTCCAAGATTATTTCGCCGACCATCGGATCTTCAATCGATCTTAGATAAGAATTAAAGAGTCCGAATGATTATCCAACCAAAGAATCTTTCCGAGGACAGATCGAATCCTCAACCATATACCTCGGCTTTGGATTTCCTTCGTCACTGGATTAGAAAGACTATCAGTGAGAATAGACTTAAGTCTTGAGTCTTGAGTCTTGAGTCTTAAGTCTTGAGTCTTGAGTCTTGCGTCTTGCGTCTTGGGTCTTGAGTCTCGAGAATATAAAGTCTTCAGACTTTAAACTGTCGGTCTCCGAACATCCAGACTTAGACTGATAGAAACGTTTTGTCAGCTTCAAAATATTCTGGAAAGATTTCTCCAACAGCTGACTCGATAAATCTTCTTCTTCGGTGAGATCGAAATGGGTAGGTCCCTCCCTCATTCTCTGTGGTCCCCTGTTCGCGATTCTTGAAGACTTCCTCGAAGAAGACATCCTTCCTTATCATTGAAAGATTCCTTTACTTGCTTTTCCAAGAAAAGATGACAACTTTCTCGAAGATGAACACGAAGTAGAGACAGGATTGGGAGGAGAATGCCTTTTAGGGTTTTGAAGATTGGGCGAAAAAGAAAACTGTATATATATAACTCAGTTTTAAAAAGTAAAGTTCAATCGGCACAAGGAAAGTGAATGGTCACCTTCTTTTTAAAATCATTAACTGCCAAATAGAAGTTAATCCTTTTGAAAAGACAAGATTCCGTTTTTCACGGAAACTATAAATTAACTGAACTAAAGATGGTACCTTTTTCGAGTTTAAATATAATAACAACTTACGCCTATAGCCATGAATGTCTCGAGTCTCGAGGGTTGGAGAGTCTCTAGACTTTAACTTCTTCAAGCTTCAAAATGTTGAGTCTCGAACGGATAAAATCGAATTGATTTTTCTCCAAAGGCTTTGTGAATATATCCGCTAGTTGACTTTTTGAATTAACAAATTGAATCGAGATTTCTCCATTTTGAATATGATCTCTAATGAAGTGATGTCGAATCTCTATATGCTTTGCTCTTGAATGAAGGATTGGATTTTTGGTGAGATTGATTGCGCTGGTGTTGTCATATCTGGTCTCTGTGCATGAGTCTTTAATCCCAAAGTCTTGTAACTGTTGTTTTATCCATAGAATTTGCGAACAGCAGCTTCCAAGAGCTACATACTCTGCTTCTATTGTTGAGAGAGCCATAGTGCTCGTTCCTTGAAAACCAAGAGACTGTCCCCGTTTCCAAGTAACTGGCAAGTTCCCGAAGTACTCTTTTCTATCGACTCGCAGAACCGGCCGATTCGCGTCTCGAATATCCTTAAGATTAAAGTCTCCTTCTTAGGATACAAAAGACCGATGCTTGAAGATGAAGTAACGTATTTAATAATACGTTTCACAAAGACTTCGAGATGGGATTCTAGGATCCGATTGAAACCTAGCACGTAAGCAAACACTCAACAAAATGTCAGGTCTAGAAGTAGTAAGATAAAGAAGTGAACCAATGATGCTCCTATACAGCTTTTGATCAACTTTCTTCCCTTCTTAATCTTTGTCTATCTTCAAAGAACTTGACATCGGTATATCAGTCTTTTTGCAATTTTCCAATCTAAACCTTTTGACAAGATCATTTGCATATTTTTTTTGATAAATAAAAGTTCCTTCCTTCAATTGCTTTACTTGAAGACCAAGAAAGAATGTTAACTCTCCCATCATACTCATTTCAAACTCATCCCGCATAAACTTAGAAAATTTCTTGCATAGACTTTCATTAGAGGATCCAAAAATAATATCATCCACATATATTTGAACAAGTAAAAAGCTTTTGTTTTCCTTTTTGATAAATAAAGTAGTATCTACTTTACCTTTGACAAAACTATTCTGTATTAAGAACTTACTTAGTCTGTCGTACCAAGCTCGAGGTGCTTGTTTTAAACCATACAAGGCCTTTTTTAGTCTGAAGACTGAGTCTGGCTTCTTTGGGTCTTCAAACCCAGGTGGTTGTTCCACATAAACTTCCTCATGGATAAATCCATTTAAGAAGGCACTTTTGACGTCCATTTGGAATAACCTGAAATTTTTATAACAAGCAAACACAAGTAATAGTCGAATAGCTTCTAACCTTGCTACTGGAGCGTAAGTCTCATCATAGTCTATTCCTTCTTCTTGCGTGTATCCTTTAGCCACGAGTCTTGCTTTGTTTCGTACGACTTTTCCTTTCTCATTCATCTTGTTTCTGAACACCTATTTAGCTCCAATAATAGTTTTACCTTTTGGTTTGATGTCGGTCTTCCCAAACATCATTAATGTTAAACTCGTTCGAGCTCTTCTTGTATAGCTTCAATCCAGCTTTCATCGATAAAGCTTCTTCTACGCTCTTTGGCTCAATTTCGGAAATAAGAGCTACAGCACTAGACTCTTCATGCCTTTTAGATCTGGTGAGAATTCCTTCATTAATTTCGCCGATAATGAGTTCTTTGGGATGACTGGATTTATGCTTCCAGTTACTGGTTGATTTGTCTGGTTGATGATCTCTTTCTTTATTTGAATCTTCATGAACAATTTGGTGCTGATCTTCCAGAGACTAAGATGCTTCTTGAGTTGTAAGCTTTGGAGGGTCTGGAGTAGGTTCAGACTCTTCATGATGAGTTAGACTGGATTCATCTTGCGTAGAGTCTTGAAATTTGACATTCATTGA
Organism: Eucalyptus paniculata subsp. matutina; assembly: GCA_017140255.1. Taxonomy (NCBI): domain Eukaryota; kingdom Viridiplantae; phylum Streptophyta; class Magnoliopsida; order Myrtales; family Myrtaceae; genus Eucalyptus; species Eucalyptus paniculata. The sequence goes on along the minus strand of CM029442.1, from coordinate 31,385,365 downwards.
CTCATCCACAGACTGGCTCTTCTTGTTATAGACTATGTAGGCTTTGCTTGATGTAGAATATCCAAGGAAGATGCCTTCATCTGATCTTTCTTCAAACTTACCAACTCGATCTTTTGCATTTTTCAAAATAAAGCATTTACAACCGAACACATGAAAGTATGAAACAATAGGCTTCTTACCTTTGAATAACTCATAAGGGGTTTTCTCTAGAATAGGTCTTAAGAAGACTCTATTAATGATATAGCTCGTCCGTTGAAACAAAACAAATCAGCCCAAAATCGTGAAGAAATCTTACTTTCAATTAAAAGAGTTCTGGCCATTTCTTGAAGAGATCTATTATTTCTTTCTACAACTCCATTTTGCTCGGAGTATATGGAGAAGAGAACATATGCTTAAAGCCGATTCATCACAAAATTTTGTAAAATATTGATTTTCAAATTCACCTCCATGATCTCGTTCTTATACTAGAGATAACACAACATTTTTCATTTTGAACCTTTTTAGCAAATTTTTCAAAATACGAGAAGGTTTCAGACTTACTTGCAAGGAAATATACCCAAGTAAAGCGGGAGTAATCGTCCACAATTACTAGACAATATTTCTTACCTCCAATGCTCTGGGTTCTGGTTGGTCCAAAGAGATCCATATGCAGCAACTGTAGTACATGATTAGTAGAGACATGATTTATTGGCTTAAATGAATTTCTTACCTGCTTTCCCAGAATACATGGTGTGCATGGATCGGACTTTTGGTATGGTAATTTGGGTGGACCTCAAACAAGCTGCTTTGATGAGATTTTGGCTAATTGCTTCATGTTGACATGACCAAGCTTTCTGTGCCATAAGCTTGCTTCATCTTTGAATTGATATTAGACATTGCGATTCACTTGGTTTCATGTCCAAGAGGTAGGTATTTCCATGTCTTCGACCCATGAAAGACTGAGTAGAGTATTTACTGATTCCAGAACATATTCCTTCTTGAAAGGAGATCTTGAAACCAGTATCACACAATTAGCTAATGCTGAGAAGGTTATAGTTGAGTCCTTCCACTAGAGAAACATTGCTTATTGTGAGATTTCCAATTTTCACAATTCCAAATCCCACAATACTTCCTTTGCCGTTTCCTCCAAATGAAACTTTTCCATCATTTACTTGAATAAGCTTTATGAAGCAATTTGAGTCTCCTGTCATGTGTCTTGAACATCCATTGTCAAGATACCACTTTACCTCTTTCTTGACGGAGACCTGCATTTAAAAGAGAGTCTCAAGCTTTCTTTGGTATCCAAATTTTCTTGGGTCCTTTGGTGTTAGTAAGATAAACATTATTAGGCCATACTTTCTTAACAGTTTCCAAACCATAGGACACTTTTTTTCAAAGTGATCCCGATCACACTTTGAACACTGAGAGCATTTCGACCTACGTACTTCACAAAAACTTTCTTGAAATGATTTTTGTAAGCCTCTCTCGACGGTCTTTTCTTAATTCTTTCTTTTACTTTAGGAAAATCAATCAAGAGAATTGTTTCTGCTGTCATACCTAGACCGGACTTATTGAAATAAGGTCTTTGAGCTGAAAGAATTTTTTTCCAGTTTTTCGGACCCTATTGAAAATTTCTTTGAAATATTTGATAAGTCAGTTTTTAAAAAAGCATTTTCTTTCAAAAAATTATCTTTCTTTTATTTAAGAGTGGAAACATTCAAATCTAAATTTTTAATTCTTTCTTCTAAGACATTTTCCTTTTGTTTTAGAGCTGAGTTTTCCTTTTTAAGTTTGGAAATTCTTTTGAGAGAAGTCTTAAGACTAAAACATAGTTCATCAATGTATTTAGAAACTTTGACAGGAATTTTAAAATTACTTGCCTCAAATTCACTGTCTGAGTCTGATCCAAAGTCTGAGTCTGAGTCTGATTTTGCCATCAGACACAGGTTGGCATATTCTTCATCACTTTCTTCACACTCTGTATCACTCCATGTTTCAGCTTTGAGAGCTTTATGAAACTTTTCAGCTTTTCCTTTCTTCTTCTTTAGAAGAGAGCAGTTGGGTCTGATGTGTCCCTTTCTCTTGCATTCGAAGCAAATTACATCTTTGTTTGGTTCCTCATCATCTACAGACTTGGTCTGCTGTCTTTGGAAACTTTGTTTCTTTGAGTTGAACCTTCTTCCTTTTCTATTCAGTTTTCTGAATCTTCTTATCATAAGAGCAAGCTCCTCATCATCCAGATCATCTTCAGAATCTGTATCATCAGAATCATCATTTGATTTTAATGCAATAGATTTCTTACCTTTTGGATCTTCGTCTTCATTAATTCGTTCCACTTCATAAGACTGAAGAGTTCCAATTAGCTCGTCGACAGATAGTGGCATGATTCTTTGCGTCTCTCTTATTGAAGTCTTTATGTGATTCCAATCATTGGAGAGTCCACGCAATAGCTTATTTACCTTCATGGGATCATAAATCTTTTGTCCTTGATTCTCAAGACCATTGACAATATCTGTAAAACGGCTAAACATGTCAGTTATAGATTCTCCTGATTTCATTTTGAAGGCTACATATTGACCGAGGAGAATGTTAATTCTGGTTTCCTTCACTCGATCTGTTCCTTCATAGGTGATATGTAATCTATCCCACACTTCTTTCACTGTAACACAAGAAGATATTCTGTTATATTCAGTTGGTGACAAAGCACAATATAAAGAGTAAATTGCTTTTGCATCGAGTGCTTGTCTCTTGATTATCTCTTCCTAAGTCATTCCACTGGTCTCAACAGTTTCTTTCCCTCTTTCAGAGACTGATGCAGCTGTAGGAGTAATTCCTTTTTCTACAACGTCCCATTCCAGAGGATCATTTGATCGTAAGAAAGCTTTCATCTTGTTCTTCCAGATGTTGTAATCCTTTCCATCAAAGTAGGGTGGTCTGGTATTGCTTTGCCCTTCCACCAGCCCTGGTGCTAGCATACTAGCCATGGATCTATTACTCTAAAGTAAAACACTTCAAATAAAGTAAGTACACAAGCTCTAATACCAATTGATATAGCTAGTACAAGTACCTAGAGGGGGGTGAATAGGTATATAAAAGATTTTTCTTGATAATTGCACAATACTAGACAGTTGATGGATTTGAAACAAATAATAATCAAGGTAAGACTGAGAGAAGGGAAAAGAGAATTGAACACGCGGTTTATAGTGGTTCGGCTTATTTCAAGCCTATGTCCACTCTTCTGCACTGACAGCCTATTGGCTGGATTCCACTATGAACAAAGAGATGTTACAGCATTGATCTTCCTTGATTTCTCGGTGTAGATGATCTACCACACTCGCTCAAGGTCTCACTAAGTATAGACACTCTCTGTGTATACGATTTCGCTCAAAATATATCAACTAATAATCAAGGTGCTTAAAACTCTGGAATTTCTCTATCAATCACACACTAGAAGAACTAGAACATCTTCCTTTTATACTCCTTTATGCCATCATACCCATTGGCACTAACCAAAGGAATTCCTCCAATCTACCTGTTGGACGGAATCAATTAAGAAGATCATTCGAGCTATTTAAGGAACCTGACGATAGCCCATCAATCCTGTTCGCCCATACAATCAGGATCTTGGTTTCCAAGAATAGAACCTTCCAAGAATATTTCGTCGACCATCGAATCTTCAAACGATCTAGATACGAATAAAAGAATCCGTTATATTTATCTAGCCAAGAGATCTTCTCCAGAGGATAGGATTAAATCTTCAACCAAATACTTTGGCTCTGGATTTCCTTTGTCACTGGATTAGAAAGACTGTCAATGAGAATATTCTTGAGTCTTGAGTCTTGAGTCTTGAGTACTGAGTCTGGTGATCAGAAAGTCTTCAGACTTTAAACAGAAGGTCTGCAAATATCTAGACTAGACTGATAGAAACGTTTTGTCAGCTTCAAAATATTCTGGAAAGATTTCTCCAACAGTATCGCCGACCCCATTGATTTATTAATGCGCAAGCGGAACGTATTATAAAACCCCTGACAATAAAATACGGGATAGAAAAGCAAGAAGCAAAACCACAACATAACACTTTCATAATTCAACAGAATTACAAACAGAGGTCTACGGCCAAAAGTCTACAAAAGACCGACTCTTAAAAAGGAATTGTCCTACGACCTACAAGTCGGACACGTTCTCCAATCTTATGACTTCACCTCTGCAACTCCTCAAGGCCAACCAAAGCTATCTGGTCGCTCCGTCCACTAGGGACCTAAAATTTTAATCCCACAACCGGGATGAGACGATGTCTCAGCAAGTTCAACCCCCTAAACTCCTATTGGAAAGAAAATACGCCCCGGGTGGCCTAGCCACATCACACAGAAGACTTACCTCGCATTAGCCTTCATTTGCAGGTTAACACAATTTATATAATTCAACCACGTACAATTATGATAACCAAACAACCATGGCACAATCACATCGTCAGAACAATTCAACCACTTGGATCGTCTCGGCGATCAATCGATTTGGCCGATTACATGTCAATTTAGCAATTCAATCATTACTCTTAATCACGGCCCACCCGGCAAAATTAGAATCAGTGGCATCACGGCCCCACTCGGCGCGACCTTTATCAAGTGGCAATTCACGGCCTCTCTAGGCGCGACCTTTATCAGATGGCAATTCATGGCCCCACTGGGCGCGACCTCTAATAGGTGGCATATCACGGCCCCACTGGACGCGACCTCTAATAGGTGGCATATCACGGCCTCACTGGGCGTGACCTCTAATAGGTGGCATATCACGGCCTCACTGGGCGCGACCTTTATCAGGTGACAAATCACGGCCCCACTGGGCACGACTTCTAATAGGTGGTTAATCACGGCCAACTCTTCCATAAATTTCAACACTTGGGACTTTATAAAAAGAATCCCTATTTATCACAATCACACTCAATTTGCCACAATCAATCATCAGATTCAAATTCTAAATACACAGCAGCGATCGGCACGAAATTCTGAGAGTTTAGGGTCCCGACGAAATTTTCGAATTTTAATAAATAATTAATTTTATTCCGAAAATTCATTAAATAATAATATCCATAATTTTTCGCAATCCACACTCAATTTATAATGTCCAAACATCAATTTCAAAATCCGAATACTCAGCAGCGATCGGCACGAAATTCTGAGCAACCGGGTCAAAAATAATTTTTCTGATTTTTTTTAAATTAATAATATTTAGTAATTTCGGATTATAATATAATATTATATTTTCCAGAATTTCGAAGCACTTAAATAATTCAAAACTAAAATCATTTTATGTCACATCAAGGCTTAACTTTAAATAACTTCTTTTAACCTTTAATTTAAACACACTTTAACATAAACCAACCTCTTAATCCAATTTATAATTAAATACACTAATCCACACACCTAAATTTACTTAATTTAAACTAAGCACACTTAGGGCATCATTAACACTCTAATCAAGATTTAGTGAGTTAAACTCACCCGATTAATGAACCGAGCGGACCAAAACGACGAGGACGCCAAGGAGAACAACTTTCCTCAAGGCGGGCCGAGCATCCGAGCTCGGGAAGGCGGCCAAAACGGGCCAAATGTCCGCTGCCATACCAATTTTTTCCAGCTTCTGTTTGGGGCCGAGAAGGAGTGGATCCGGTGGCTAGTGAGGGGCGAAACTGGCGGAGATTGACGGCGGCAGCTCAAGTGGTGATTGGCGGCAGCTCCGGCGACCCTTCGGCGGCGGAGACGAGCTCCGACAGCTCGTGGAATGCACGAACAGGGGCGGAGGCGACTGGGCGTCGGCCAAGCGCGGGCGGACGGGCAGCGACGGCGACGCACGGCAGCGGCGAGCGAGCGGCGAACGGGGACAGGCGGAGGCGTGCGACGGCTCCGGGCGACGTTGGCTGCTGCTTCTGCTTGGCGTCCGACCAGATCTGAGATCTCGAGCAGCAAGAAGAAGAAGATGGAGGAGAGAGGGCGACGGTGAGCGGACGCACGGCTGCGCGCGCGAATGGCGGCGACAACGACGGGACCGGCGGCGAGCGATGAGCGGCGAAGGAGGCGGACGGCGAAGGACTGCTTCGGCTTCTTCCTCTGCAAATTTTCTGGTCTTTCACACAAAGAAGATGGAGGAGAAAACCAACGGAAAGGGAGAGGAAGAAGAGAGAAGAAGGAGAGAGAGAGAGAGATGGGACCATTCCCTTTTCTTTTTCTTTTTCTTTAATCCCACAAAATGGCCCACCATGACCTCATGGATGATGTTATACTCCACTCACTCAAAACTCCCACAACCTTATTTCAATGGGTTCAATTCCATTTTTCGCCGGGGTACAAAACTTTGTGCAACAATTTCTTCAATTCCACTTGATTCTCTTCCAATTGAATTAAATTGAAGTTCATGAAATTAATCTAATGTCACCACACTTCAATTCACATCTTCACTTGTCCATAGAACCAACTTAAGTCCCAAAAGTACGACCAACGACGGGCTTATTAATTTCTCGAGCCAAATTGGCCATTTTCTGATTTAATTGCTGAAAAACTCTGATTACATGAAAAGTCTTCTAAAGATAAGCCAATGATTCGGAAATAATTTGTGACACACCCAGACTTCCAATTTCTGAATTCGATCTCAATTCCACGGTTAATTTCACTTTGGCACGATACTAGAGCAGCCCAACCTACCGAGTAGCCTTTAGAAATTTTCATGCATTTGACCTGTGGTTGATCATCTCAAGCCACAATGTACATCTTTGAAACATTGGCGACTTTCGGTTGTCGGGGTAATCTCAAGGTTTCAAATACGAACACAGGGTACCCAATCGATAGAAAAGTCGGTCTAGTGCCAATCGACAAGAATTGTGCGATCTGGTGGAATCACCCACACTTGATCACATGCCTCTGTCGAGTCGATCTACCTCCAATCTCTAATCGATTTTTAATTGTGCCGTAATGACCCTTGCAGATTAGCTCGGTCGAAAGATCGCTTCCTGGTCAAATTCTCGAGTCCGATGCATTAGAAACTCTTAACAGCTTCACCCGATAGACTAGTTTTCACATGAGTGGCCGACTCAAGGAAAAGAACTATATGCGTGCCAACGAAATGCCCGTCTCAATTTATTGAAAATAGAATTGGAAAATCGGGATGTCACATGGGTAATCTCTGCTGCTCTCCTTGGTTCTTCCACTTGTTGCCTTGGGCTGTGCATATGATGATTCCGCATGTGCGATATCATCCATTCCTAGCAGGGGTTCATTTGTGGTTCCGTCTATATGATTACGACTTCTTGTGCGTGGCATAGCACTATCTTTAACACTAAGTCCTACCAGGCGTGCCAAAAACATGTTTGTTGGTTTTGGATTCCACAACAAAATATCTTTCACAAAGTGTTGTATTTTGGTTTTTATTAAAGGAGACTTAGGTTCTGTGTTAGCTTTGGATAGAGAGGGTCAAATGCGAAAGAAATTATACACCTTATAATCTCAAAACTAAAGAATTTGCTTGCTTGTTGCAACATATCATACCAATAATAATTAGTGTCAAAACCTCATTAATAACATCATCCGAACTCACTTTATGCAATAACAAAATCCCATTAAAATTGAAGTAGTCTATGCAATATCGAAGGCCCTTCGACAAGGCTGGGTATGGACAAGATGCCTAGTAAAGCACAACTTACTACCAAGTTTAAGGACACAATGCTGGAATCGAATTAACAACGTTGGGTAGTAAAGGCAACACCTAGTAAGCCACAATTTAAGATGGATATGAGAATATAAGGTCGGAATCTAATCAATGACGTTGGATGATGGTAACCACACCTAGTATACACCGTCTCTAGACGTGCATAAACACAACATTGGGATTTAATCAACAACGTTGAGTAGATGCAACATCTAATGAATACCGCCTCTAGATGGAATTAAGGACACAATGTCGGAATCTAATCAACAACCCTTGACAATGGTTAGCACTGGAATCTAATCAACGGTGCTTCCTAGGATATAGACGCTCATCGGAATTGAATCTATGATGGGAATCTTAAGTTATAGCTAGGCTAAGCTAGGAAAAGATAAAGATAATAGAAAGTAGTTTTGTGTGTTGTTCGGGGGGGGGGGCTTCTTTGTTAGGTGATTGATGGTATATATAGGCTAACTTGGTAACCGTCAATGGTCGGTTACCTCCTTTGCAAGAATAGCTCCACATCGAGGCCTTGGATCGGTATTGAGGAGTATTGTTTCCAAGCCTTGTTCGGTGCGGGGATTGGCGCTAAGTGGTTGATTCAAGTTATGGACTAAATATTGTTCCTGACATATATATTAGTGAAATATAAGAATACATGACACACGTGAACGATTGAGCATGCCTTTGGGCCATACATGTGTCGACTAAGAGAAAAGATAAGAGCCAGTTTGTGTGACGAATTTATGCATGCACTTAAAGAAAAAAAATTGCCCATTGTCACACAGCATTGGCGGCGATGTCTCGTTCATTGAATGGGATGCCTTGATTGAGCTGAGATGTCCTGGTTGAGTCAAGATGCCTGGTTTTTGAACTCGAAAGCCTCGGGAGCTAGCCCTAAGAAACCTCAATCAAGCCAAGATACCTTGGTCTAGCTAGGAAGCTCAGTAAGAAGTTGGAAGCCTCGGTCGAACCGAGAGGGCCTGGTTGAGCTAGGACAACGTTAAATGAATTTGCACGAGTGCCGGTATATGCATAAGTATGATATATTGATATATTTATTGATAGGCCAAATGTAAGTATGCATTGAAGCATGTTGCAATGTACATTTGCCTGTAGTCAAGGGTAGCAAAAAGTTTGCCATTGATTTGCCATAGACATTGTTTGCGAGTGTTGTACTTGTTAAGTTTTGATGATGAGATACTTTCCTAGTAGAAAACTAGGAATTTTATTATTGAGTTTCCCCAAAACTCACTCCCTTATTTTTTAGTCTTGTAGGCATGGAAGTCTCATCTTAGTGTTGAGAGTTGTAGTCATGCTAGAGGAGATGGGAATTCCTTTGGCCTATATGGAAAACTTGCAATGTGATGCAAAAAGAAAAGAGGGCCTGTAGAGAAAGGGCTTATAAAAGTCTTATTATAATATATATTAGTGTGTTCAGTGTGATGTATGTCACAATCTTTCAGCTGTTGTTTGTCTAGGGAGTTATTTATTCACGTTTCCGTATGTGTATGATAACAAGATAAAAAGAATCGGGACGGCAACGAGCCTGTGACATTTCGAAAATAACCTTTGTCTCTTGTGACCCTAGAAATAGAGTTGGGGTCGTGACAAGTGGCTACGTCAATGAAACGAGTGAATGTGTAATCTAGATCTTTCTCATTTGATTGGGTTCCTTGTAGGTGACCTTCATTAATTCCAAAGTTCCTTGGTCATTCGACCCAAAAAAATTCGGTTAAATTTAGTAGGGGCAAGAGCACAATAGAGAACATGCTTTGCTTTGCTTTAAGTGATGCTCATTCATATCATTTGTCGTGAACTCACTTTCCTCTTTGGGGGCACAAGTGAATTTCCCTTTTTTCAGTGGTACAAAGGTCCATTTTGCACAACTACCCAGAGGAGCAAAAGTATACTTGGAGTGCCAAATATTGATACGAAGAAACATTTAATTACCAAAAGTTATGAAAGTGACATTTAAGTGCCACTTTTTTTCAAAAATGGGACACTTGAGTGCCACGTCTCGCGAAGGTGGTAAGAAATCCTACATGATAATTTTTTAATAATATAACTCACCTATGTGGCACGCCGGAAAGCTGAATCAATGACAAAGAACCAAAACCGTATTGTTTTGTCTTTTTTTTTTTTTGAATTTTAATATAAATATCAATTAAATTAAAATACTTATACTTTTAATATATATTATTAAAAAAAAGGAGGAAGAGTAGGTAAAAGGCGAGGGCTGAGCCTTTTCTTTTAATTTAGTTCTTAAATTTAGTTATTAAATTAAATTAATATTTATATTTATATTAAAATTCAAATTTGAGGCAAAACGATGTTGCTTTTGGCTTTTCTTTTCACGCCAGAATGCACAACATCATTTTGCACTTGTCTCGCCGAAAAAAAAAATATATTAGCATTTTGATCGGATTTTCTTATTGTTGATACTTAAGTGATCCATTTTGCTCCGATTTTGGCACTTAAGTGTACCTTTCTAAACTTTCGTCACTCAAGTGTCCATCTGTGTCAAGTTTTGGCACTCTAGGTATTCGGCTTCCACCCAAAAGTCATGGGTCCATTGACTAAATGAACATGTCCATTCTACCTTTCAAATAGGAATAGTTAGCACCATTGAACAACGAAGGGACGAGTGGTCAAGTTACCTTCATTCAAGCTAGTTCCAACAATGGTTCCCATCGGTTTTTATCTTAAAAGCATAACACTTTGTAGCAAGGGAAAATTGCTATCATACCAAATGTTAGGCCCATGTAAGCAATCAGAAGGGGCTGAATGGGTTTTTCAAGAAAAACTAACTAATTTTGTAGAACCAACCCCAATCAGGGTTTCTCCTCCACACATAAAGTGAACTAGCAATATGTAAATTGGAAATGAAAGAATTTAGGGGAAAGGAAATTGCAAACAAAATTTATTGAGGTTAAGCTTAAGAGTGCCTACTCTGTCTTTCAGATTTAGTAGTCCAAGTAGGCTGAATTCCACAAGCTATGCCAAGATTACAACTACCGCCTTGACACAAGTGTACAATTAGGGTACGGTTGGTAACTGGCTAAATAATAAATGATTTTATTATTTGTTTCTAGAAATAGATTTAGAACAGAAATCCGTTTGATAATTTTTTATTCCCGGAACAAAAATCCATTTTTTTTTTCCAAAAATAGATTCGGAACAAAATCAAGAAATATAGAAAAGTTGTTTATTTGTTTCCGGGAATAATTTTAGAATCAAGCCCAAATCTTTTTTTCTTTTTTCTCTTTTATTTTCTTCTTTTCTCCTTCTCTCTTCTTCTTCCCCTAACCGGTCACTGGTTGCCATTGTCGCCGTTGGCAATAGCCGACGACTGGCCGAACGAAGTCCGACAAGCTTGTTGGAGCATCGCTTGGCCATTGTAAGCCTTGACCTTGCAAATATTGGCAAGGCTATGGCTCATTGATGGCCAAGCGAGCCTCACCTAGCCCTGTGGCTTTGCTAGATTGGTGTGAGGTCAACCTCGCGTCACTTGGGTGAGGTCAAGCCTCGCCAGGACCTCACCAGTGGCCTAATGAGGCTCGTCGGGCTAGCGAGACTTGTCTGGCCATTGACGAGGCTCAACCTTGCCTAAATCTATGAGGCAAGGCTCGTAGTGGCCAAGCGAGCCTCCGGCGAGCCCATCGAACCTTGCCCTGGCTTGGCGACCCTTTGGCAAGCTCGTCGAACTTCCTCTGGCCCATTGCCAGCGACCGGCCACAAAGGAGGAAGAAGAAAAGAAAAGGAAAAAGAAAAAAGAAAAAGAAGAAAAAAGAGAGAAATATAATAAAAGTATCAAAAACTAAAAGAAATACAAAAATTTAAGAGTTCTACCAAACACATTTCTACTTTGGGAATAAAGATTTTGGGCAGTTACCAAAAGCATTCAAATGTTCAGAAATTGTTATTAGGAATAAAATAAAAAAGAATCATTTATAACTGGAAATTATTTTTGGGAGTTGAAATGATTACTGAACGCACCCCTAATCACCTTGAAGAACCTAACTTCCTTCAACAGTAATTTTGCTATAAACTTGGTTACTATTGGACCCACCAACAATTGTTTTCACACTTTGTAAGCATAGCACGATAAATTCTTTCACTAGATAATAAACCACATCTTTAGGTACAACGAGTCTTTTGCACACTTTGTCTCTCACTTAGACAAAGGCATTCACTCTAAATACAACTATGTCTCTCTTAAGACAAATGAATTTGTCACTCTTGTTAAGTCTTTCGAATGACATTCAAATGGATATGACAAGCTTACTAAAGAAACGGATTCAAAAACCTCTTGACAATGCTATTTCTCTTGTTTTTGTTCATTTCAACCATCGCGTTGTGGCTGAGTTTTCTCCAATTTATGATGCTCTACGTTCGAACTTGTACTTTCTAGTAGTTATTTCCATATTATCCGATGCAAACTTCCGGCAAAATTCCTTAAAAACCAAATGCAGAATCTTCTTTCAATCCGGACTGTTTAATCAGACCTTTTTATTTATGGCAGGTTTTGATCACACAACTCACCAATCTCTTGAATAAATTAGTTTGTGAGTTCTGGCATAAATAACCTTGGAAAAAAAATTATTCATTCGGTTATAAATCTATTGCATAGGATGTAGTAAAATGACACTTTCACGAAATTTAATACAGTCATTTTGATTAATTTTTGCATAAAAATGCTGATGTGATAGTTTAGTTATCACCGACCATCTTACGTGATATGACCAATGTCTAATGTGAAAAATATTACGTAAAATGACATTTTTTTGTTTATTATTAAATTTTTATTAATTTTTCTCGTCGTTCTGTTTATCTTTAAAATAAATCAGGTTTTTTTATTTTCCTTTTCTTTTGTTCAGCTCCATTGTTCAGCTGCCTCAAGTGCTATCTTTAAACTTCAAACTTAATGGTCAATTTTACGGTGGTGAGTTGTTCAATAATATGTCTTAGTTAAAATTTAGTTTCATGATATCATATTTTTTTATTTTTAAATTTAAATCAAAAGAGACGAATTTTTTTAAATCTAATCGGTAACTTAACCATCAAGTTTGTTTTTCCAAACTAACATATAGTTTTCTAAAAATATATTTCACAATATTTGTCTCTATGATGTTTTAGGTATTTGTAGAGCTTTGAGGCTCAATGATTTTATTTATTTTGTTCTTTCTATAAAAGCTTCCTCAAGCCCATTCAACTTCAACTGCTCATAAGTTTCTAGGTGTCTGATCTAACTGCTCCTTGAATTTTGGGTAACTTAACCCATCAAACTCTCGTTTGATCCCACCTCCAAATCAATGCGAGCGACTCTTTGCAAAAAGCCCTAAATACCTTCTAAGCGAATTGTTTAAGTGAATCTTTCCATTTCACGTTGAGCTATTTCCTTTCCTTACTTCAAGACTTGTATATATTTTATAACTTAACCCTACCCATTGCATGTGAATCCGATGTGTATGGATTTAAAAGAACCGAGGAAAATTGAGTGTGCCTAATGAGAGGACATCTTAAATGAGTGATGGACCGTGAACATCTGGCTTTGAGTGGTTCCGGTACCAAACAGGTCCGACCCATGAAGCATAAGCTGTAGGCTGGGCTCTCTAACGAAAGACTCCTGGTTCTAACATGATTTTCCATTATTGAACTAAGAAATACGATATATATGAGGTCTTTTGACGACCATCTAGAAAGTCAGATGTTGATTATTAACCTGTTTTTTTCAATTAAAGCGACACGACACTTGCTATTCCGATTGCATATATGCTAGTTACAATAGTCAAAAGCTATCTAGCCTTTGCATATATACATATAAGATCCAGTTGACTTTCTTGGTACCAGGCACACTAATTGTGAAATTAATCAATTGTATTTGAAAGAGTGAAGCTAGGTTGGAAGAAAATCCGTCAGCCTAGAAGAGTGAAAACTATATATGCGGGGAAAGAAAACCAGATTTGTCCAAAGCCCTTGTTATTTATTTATTTATTTGTTTATTTATTTTTATTTTTTTGTGTGTGCAGATGATGCAAAGCTACTCGTTACTAAAACAAAGTAAATACATAGCCGACGTAATTCTTACTCTTTGTCGGGTGGATGGACAAGTGGACTATTTCCTTAAGTAAAATCAAAATTAAGTAATTAAATGTTATGTTCCATTGACTTAGATATGTTACTTTTAAGAACGTTGTCTTCATTGAAAGGAACGTATAGTTATCGTTATTATTTTTTGCCAATTTGCTCTAGAAGTTGTAGATACTTTATGTTGCAATCACCATATACAACATTAGAAAGGTGACTCATTCCAATTCTACAAAGCTCGCTAAATTGGCTAGTGAAGTTCTGTACCTCATGCGAATTGAGTTTTCTTCCGCTAGGTAACTCCCTTTTGTTCGACTAGGGTTAACTTGTTGTGTCCTTGTTCTTGCGTTTCCATTCTGTGCCGCAATAGTTATGTGAACTGGTAGAAGTTCTCTATGTAGACCGAATTCGGGACACTTAGTCTAAAGTTAGATCTGAAAGCATCGATTTGATTGGTTTCTGTCAAATGAGTCCAAGAAACAGTCACTGTTTAGCTGGATTTTCCAGATCATGCAAAAGTAGAAAGGTCAATCACGCTATCATGATATATACTAAAATTTTCTATATTGTCGTCTACATTGCAACTTCGTGTTTGCATATAATTGAGTTCCAGTCCCCATTTCTCTCAAGCCAAGCAAGGAAGAAGAAAAGTGGTCAACATCAAGCATCAACTAAATATCTCGCATCTCTCTGAACAAACACGTGTGGACAAGAAAAATTTGCCAGCGACGCATGGTTGGATTTGGGACTACATATTTTAGTTTTATTCGTCCTTTGCTCAAAAAGTTTGTCTCGGGCTCGAAAAGAGAGATCGTCTCGCTTACATAACGTTGCTGTCATGAAGTCGTGGAGGGTTTATGGTGTTCTCATTCAGAATTCAGAGAGATTATTGCAAAAGCATCAAAATAAAAATAGCAAATTATTTTGCTCACAGAACAAAGAAGATAAAATTAATAGACACAGAAGAAAAATAGCTTCGTTTGAGTGAATTTTTTTGTCAAAGCACACAGCTGAAAACTATAGAAAAAGCATTTCGTACACGACAGTTGTATCACTTATGATAACAAATGGAGAAGTTGGCCAATAAAATGCGAGCTTTTCAAAATTCTAGTAGAAAAATTGTTTGGGATGCATATAGCATTCGTAATATAATTAGCTAATTAAGCCACATCGGATGTGTGATCAAGATAAAATACTTTTTTAGTTTGGAAGAGTTATGACTAGACTTGTCAAAAAGTTTTGTCGTGCAATTGTGCATTGGCAGGCCAAGTCCCTATAACTTTACAACATACCCATCTATGCATAATGAAAATTCAACGCAAGTAACTCCTCAACGGTTACAAGGTATGGCGGGGAGGAAGACAACTGGGGTAGCAGATCACAATAATCGATTATGGTCAACGTGTCTAATTCATAAATGCTTAAATATTTATTAAAACTGGCTAAATTCACTTTGACGCGTTGTTTTATCCAATGAATCGCTGTTTCCGGTTAGATAATTTAATAGATCATTCAAGTACATTTTTTTCTTAAACGTGGTGTGCTAATCTATGCATAATGAAAATTCAGGTGGCACAACTCCGAGGGCAATAGATGACCCATTATCTGCACAATGTAGAAAACAAAAACAGTCTATGCATTAAGATTATCATGCTCAGGATTTGAAGCAATTTTACGTGACGAAATATTGGAAAGGTGATGGCATTAGTTTTTCTAAATTTTTTAATCTAGCTAGTGTGGGTGCCACTTTGTGTTGTGTCCGTGCTTGGCACCGTGACATGTTCCTTTAAACAAAACGTACATGTCATTATCGTAATAGTGAACATGGGAAGAGAAATTTTATAACTAACTATATCTCAACCTCACTCACTCACTCACATAAACAAAGTCTCTCTCTCTCAGTAGGATCCTTTTACATGACATGACATGATACGCAATTAAGCAGATTCAAATCCTGGGAAAATGAGTTGATATCATAAACAGGTATGATGAGATTAAAATTTTGGCTTACGAGAGTTGACCTGTTTAACCTATTTAAATAAAAATTAACACATTTAAGTTGATGCGTTAACGTTTCATTTGTTTTAGCACAATATAATTAGACACGTTGTGACTGGTTTAATACTCATATTTAATGTAAGTAACTCCTCAACTGTTGCAACATATGGCGGGGAGGATGACAACTGGGGGTAGCATATCACGATAATCGACGATTGATTCACCATCACCATTTTCGAAATTTTAGTCCATGCAAATACGGGTTGTCCCCACTTGAATTCCATGCCATTGTTCCTCGGGATGGAATACTTTAGATTAGGTGGAGTTAGCACAAAGTTGTTGGAACAACAATTGATGGCCAAATTGTCTATAAGAGGCAATACTAATTTGCATATTCGTCCCTCATTAAATTAAAGAATCTACATTTCTTTGGTGGGGTGGATTGGGAACACTCGATGCTCGAGACACTACTTCTATTCCTCGGTAATCTTGAGTTCATGTGCCTCTACTATTGTGACTAACTAAGAAGTCTCTCTCGTGACATGTAGACCTAACCTCAGTCCAGCACCTTGATATATGGACTTGGAAAGAACTCAACTTGTCGAGCAACGATGATGAGCATGGAATTAGTGCAGATCCCTCATAAAATTCTGTGCTCTTATAATTGAAGAACTTTCAGAATTGGTGGCATTACTTGAGGGGATTCAACGTGTCACCACTTTGCAATTTCTCGATATTGCACTATGTGAGAACCTGACCAATTGGTCAAAATAGATTGACAATTTCTCTTTAATCCAAGAGTTTCGAATTATTGGTTGCTCAGATCTAATGTGTTTACCTATTGGGATTTGTCGCCTCATCTCCTTGTAGAATTTGAGAATTGTTTGGTTTTCAGCTTTGAAAGAGAGGTGACAAACAAAAAATGGTGCAAGTTGGTAAACAGATTGCGCCCGTTCCATGCTTTTCATTTAAATAATTGTTTTGGGACCCAGATATAATTCCAATTCAAGAATTCCTTGTGTCTTTGCTTTTGGTTGGGAAGATGAAAAACCTTAGCAATCATTACAGTAGATACAAGCAAAAAAAAAAATATAGTTATAACATTTTTGTGTTTAGGTATAAATTATTAAATTTTCATAGTTTTTTTCTCATTTCATACATTTTTTAGCCTTTTTAAATATGTAAGGTGTCAATTATGACCTAATATTCCGGACTCGGCCAGTATAATTGCTCCATCTCATATACATATATATAAATTATTTTGGTACATAATCAGAGAGCACGAGGTAAAAACAAAATTCAAGTGTCATACGCTTTAATTTTCTTAAAAATATCGAGATAAAAAAAAATGTATATTTTTGCATGCAAATTTTATATGTTTATGATATCATGATATCAATAACAATTTTTTAGATTTTTTTTTTTAAATAACATGAAAAAATCGATGTTTTGTACTTGTTCATATGGCGCACTGTTTAATTTCTGCCCCCACGAAGAACCAGTGCTTTTTAGCCTCACCAATGAAATATTGAAGCCAACCGGTTCCATTACCTATCAAAAGATGCAACTGCTATGGCACGAGTGATGATCTTTGGACTATTAAGGAAGGTCTCTTGTAATTTTTTGGGGGTTAATATCATAAGAAACCCTAAATTGATATTGTTGTAATGAATTTACCTAAAAGTAATTTTTAGTTCATCAAAACCCCAAACTAGTACATTTATAGATTTTACTACAAACTTATCATGTCAATTTCTTATTGTCTTAATGTCAATTAACTTATTGTCTTATTTTATAGTAAAATTTAACGGAAGTTAACGGAGGATACATTTGTCACGAGTATACTAATTTGGGAAATTTAGTGACTCAAAAATTAGTTTGGGGTAATTTATTTCAAGTATACTAGCTTGAGGTTTTTCGTGATATAATTTTTTTTTCAAAATTTTTATTAGCAGAAATTAGGGATGTGCATGGTCCGGGCAGGCGGTTCCCAACCAAGAACCGGGAACCATCCGCTAAGGACCGGTTCCAAAAAATTGGAACCGGGATCCACCCGTTTGTTGCATGGATCCACCCGAGAACCGAACCGCCGGTCCGGTCTGGTTCCTGGGTGGATCCATGTAACCAATCTTGACGCAAAATAATTTTGGTTTTTAACATAGAACGGTCGGGTCTATGAGTTGGGAAGGAGGGGAGAAGGTCTATGGTCAAGTTTTCAACATAGAACGGTCATGAAACAATTTTCCACGGCTGTGGCGGGTGGCGGCCGATGCAAGGGGGTGAATAGTAGCGGCGGAGGAGCAGCGGCGACGGCGTCAACGCTTGGGGAGGAATCGAAATGGCAATAGAATTAGGAGGAACTGAGGAAGAGACAAAGAGAGAGAGAACCGAAGACGAAGGGAGTGAGGAGATGAAATCTAATCTAGGGTTTATTTTAGTAATTTTTTTTTTAATATTAAAAAGGTTCCGGTCCGGTCCGGGTGGGCGGATCCACCTATGGAACCGAAACCGGACCGGTACCCACCAGTTCTGAAAAATTGGAACCGGGAACCGGACCGGTTCCCTCAAGAATCGCCGGTTCTGGGCGGTTCCGGTCCAGTTCCGGGCGGTCCAGGCGGTTTCCGGGTATTTTGCACACCCCTAGCAGAAATAAATGCATTAGTGCAATTGTACATTTGAGCTCAGCTAAAAAATTTCACCTAAGGTAGTTTTGCCCATCCTTGGAGTTGGTGTCGATATTCATACTGTGATTGGAGTTAACTATTTGTTTATGAGTGTACGTCGTGCCTTTGGATCATCGATCCTAGGAAAAATTTGTCTTAGCTTCACCACTTAAATCTCCATTGGAGAGCTGAGGCAAAGAGACACGACCGGCGACAACACAGCGATGAAATTAGCTCGTGCGTAACGTTAAAGTGGGTAATAAGATCGAGGGACTTAGGGAGAAAATAGGAAGGATTGCGGGTCATAGGAAGTTTCATCTAGATGCATATTTCAATGAGGAATCAGTAGCCGTTGGGAGGAGGAGGAAACTTACTCTTTCGTGTGCGAGAATAAAATAATTGGTGGAGAAGAGGATAAGAAGGAGACCGTCGAACTCTTATTTGATCCCACCTCCACATCTATGAGAGGGCCTCTTTGCAAAACACCCCTAAATGCCTTGTGAGCGAACCGTTTGAACGAATCTCCTCCGTTTCACATTGAGCTATTTCCTTTACTTCGAGGATTCGGGGCCACAAATTCACTACCAAAAGTTATGTATTTTGTATCTTAACGCTACCCCACACATTAAGGTTGATTCAATGATGGAGCAATCAAGCATGTGAATCTGATGCATATGGATAGCACTTTAATGAGAGGAAATCGCACGAACGAGGGATGGTCCAAGAAATTCGACTTTGAGACCCTTGGTTCCGACTTCGAGCCAATTAAGTCTGACCCATAAAGCAAAAGCTGTAGGCTGGGCTTGGCTCTAAAATGATTTTTCTTTTATAGTCTAAGGGGTGATGATGTACGCGAGGTCTTTTGACGACCATCTAGAAAGTAAGATGTTGATTTCTAGTCTATTTCCAATTAAAGCGGCACGAAGCTTGCGATATCGTACATATTAGTGACAATAGTCAAAAGACATCTAGGCTTTCGGTCGAATGAGTCCAGGAGGCTGTTGCTGTTTAGCTGAATTTTTCCGAATTACGTCAAAAGCAGAGGGCCAATCGCGCTGTCATGATGTATTCCTAAATATTCTATATTGTCATCTATATGGCAACTTGCCATTTGCTTATAATTGAGTTCCAATCCCCATTTTTTCTCAAACCAAACCACGGAGAAGAAAAGGGTCAACATCAACTGAGAATCTCCAGCTCTCGGAACAGCCCTGTGTGAACAAGAAAAGTTTGGTCAACGACGCCTGATTGGATATGGGACTACATATTCTGGTTTTATTCGTCCTTTGCTGAAAAGTTACGCTCGTGCTCGAATAGAGAGATCGTCACGCTTACTCAACGCTGATGTCATGAAGTCATAGAGGGTTTACTGTGTTTTGATTCGGATTTCAGAGAGATTATTGCAAAAGCATAAAAAAGAAAATAACAAAATGGGTAGATTTATATATTATGTTTTTCCCCCTCACGGAACAAGAAGATATAAAATAAAAAATTTAGAAGAAAAATAACTTCATTTCAATGAATATTTGTCATGGCATACTACTGAAAAACTAGACCTATCAAGTCGAGTTTAGGTTGCGTCATAAATAGTCGGACGCAAATCAACCTATTTTACCTGTTTATGACCAATTTTTTGTAATGCAAAATATTTTTTACTCATACTCGAGCCAAACCATTCTCAACCCATATTTGATTCTTTGAACTAAAGTTAAAAAAATTATTATTTTTTAATGGTATTGGTAAGACACTTTCATGTAATACAAATCTAGTAGACAAGTTTTATAATTTCTTTAAAAAATAACCCTTTGTAATTTCTTAAAAAAAAATTCAAGAAGTAATTTTTCAGAAAATTACAATATATTTTTTTTTTTTTTCCTAAAAACTAAAAATAGATTAGAAAATATTTCCCACTGTTTATGAAAAATATGATTAAATTTTCCTTTGTGCACTCCTTTTAATTTTTTACTTTTAATTTTTTTCTTCTTCCTTCTTTAGTCGCCAGTCATGACGATGGCTAGCAACTGGCCATAGGCGAGCTTAAGCTAGCTCGATTTCGACGACCAAGCCACGCCAAATCAGCGAGCTCGAGCTCGCCTAAGGCCAACTCACTAGATTGGTGAGGCTCGAGCCTCACCAAACATCAACGACCTCAAGTCTCATATGAGGCTGGTGAGCTCGAGCTTTGCTGGCCTCCAACAAGCTCATCCCTTGCCTAACCAGTCACCAGCTGTTGTTGTGCCAACCACTGGCTAAGGAAGATGGAAGAAGAAAGGGAAAAAAAGGAAACATAAAAAAAAAAAAATACTTATAATTTCAGTTTTTATTAAAAATATTCTTGTAAGGATAAAGAGTGAGTGTGTGAGCCTTGGGTTAGAAATGGGTTCTAAATCTAATCCATTTAGACCCATTTAGTTTTGGCTTTCAGTTTTTAAACTTATTTAAGTAGACTCTTCAAGATTTAAGTGACCAATTTATATTTTAAATGGGTTATATATGGGTTTATAACTCATTTTGACAAGTCTATTGAAAATTGAGAAAAAGCATTCTTATATGACAGTCACTCACGTGGAGAAGCTGGCCGATGAAAAGTGAGCCTTTTAAAATTCGCGTCTATGATGAATTATCCCACATCAATCACTTCACCAACGATATGATACTTGTTTAGTAGGGGAAGGTTAGGTAGTGCAATTGTGCTTTGGCAGGCCAAATCCGAATAACTTAACATCATACCCATCCAAAACGAAAAAACCAAATATAGCGTCCGCCCTATTTCACCGGATCCAAAATTATCATCCAAGTGATGAACGGTCATGTGTTCAATTTGGGCAAGGTCCCAAACAAAGTGTTTGAAATATCCACACAATCTTATATTGATCCAACATGTTTTTCATGGGTCAAAATTATCAAATAAGTTTTCATGGGGACTTATCTCGCAACCTTCAATTCATGTGGAACTATGTAAAGTTTGGCTAATAAGTTACTAAACTTTCACCTAATCCAGACTCTTTCAAACTCATACTAATTTTGCTATTTAGATTCAAGTTCTTAACATGCAAGATCAATTTTTTTTTGTCACAACTAATTAATTTTTAAGTAAGTCAATTAGAAATCTAAGTAAAGTGTTGGGGAATACTTTTACAAACTAGAGATTTAATGGATTCAAGGATTTAATTACGCTAGATTATTCTAACATCCTTTTGGTATATTTTCTTTTTTATTCTTGAAAATATTTTGTCAAGCAGTTTGAATTAATTTTAATTTATTCACTATCATGCAAGGGGTGATCATGTAGGTCTGCAATCAATGAAATAACAACTTAATAAATTAATTAATTGCTAGAAAGAAAGAACTTTGATCAATGCAAACTAATTAATTTTTTCTTTGGGTTTTCTATTTATCTTAAAAGAAAAACTAACCTATTTGTAATGCATGAATTGCAATATTATATCAAAATTATGACCTGGTTCTAACGATAAACAAAGATCTACCATATGCATTCTATATTAAATCAACCTAGACATGCAATCACTAAATGACATGGAATTGATGATATGACATTGTGGCATAGCAAGTTGTGACATCTGTGATTCTGGCCCTTGTCTTGATCATGAGAGATGGCAAAGGGATAGGTATGCCAATAATAGGGATTGGCCATGGGCTGATGGATCGGTCATGGACCTATTGGCCCGATCAAGAAAGGTGACTAAGGATTAACCATGGTTTGATCGAAGGATTGGCCATGTGTCGGCCAAGGGATCGGCGGTGAATCGATCCATCAATCACGCAAGTTGATCATAGTTATTTGACCATGGATCGGCCTCTTAATCATGAGGGTCGATTGTGGGACAATCATGCACTATCACAGATTGATCAGTGGATAGTGATGGATCGATCTCGCACGATCATGCACTGATCGCGGGTGATTTTGCATGGCCATGCATTGGTTGCGCAACCATGAACCAATTACGTGCAATGGTCTATCAGTCACGGATTGATCAATCCTATGCAACTACGTGACAATTGAAGGTCGACCATGGATCGGCTATGCTCAAACATGGATTGGTCACAAACCGACCATGGATCGTTCCGAAAGATCATGGATTGGCCATAGATCCAATAGTGAGCCTAGTCAATCCGACCATGGATCTAATTCTAAGCTCGGTTAGCCAAGCCATAAGCTCGGCTTTGTACTAGGCCGTGAGCTGGTTCTGAGCTTGGTCAGCCAACCCTAAACCTGGTCAGCCCGACTTTGAGCCCGATCAACTTTGCTTTAAGCTTGGCCAGTCCTGGCCACATGCCAGCCATGATAGGTCATCAACCTAGCGACGCTAGTCAAGCTTGACTACGTCCAACTCGTCTGGTCGTGAATTAGCTACAAACCTGAATTGGGTATTGAATCATGGATGAACACAAGAAACTCTTGTTCGATTGTATTGATGCTCATATCGGCTTCCTTTAAGGAGTCATTGTTTATGTGGCAAAATTTTTAAATCCTATGTAGCAAAATTAAAAAAGGAAAAATGTTTAAAAAAAATACTTCAAATCAAAAGGAAAATATGTAGAGAGAGAGAGAGAGAGAGAGATTAGAGGGGTGGCATCCGGGGATGATCAATTCTAGATGGGTCACTTCTCCGTTCAGAACTGAGAATTGTATGAATAACTCATTCATGTTTTAGAAATACTTAATATTAGGTAAATTACATTACAAGTATCAAAACTTGACACATGTGGATATTTAAGTGCCAAAGTTCCAAAAGGTACACTTTTTTTTTTTTTTTGTGAAGGTAAGAAATATATTGACTTTTAACCAAAGAGCTATATAAGGCTATACAGCAATAACTCGGTCCCATTAACTTGCACTCACACAGATAACAAGTCAAAGCGAGTGAAAGGAGGCCAAGGTAAAAAAAACCAAGCTAAGACAACGGAAGGGGAAGGCCAAACAACGGCACAGAAACAGCAAGCCTAAACCAACACAAGCAATAAAGAGACAGCTCTAATGTTGGTAATGGACTGTCTCGGAAGCCAGAAGCAGGGCGAATCCATCAGCTCACCAAAATGGAGGGGTTGAGTGACCAGCTTTGCAATAATCTTCTGTTAGCCGCAGTGGGAGGGACTTGATGGAAAGACAAGGCTTTGTCCTTTATAACCTGTTCAAGGCGCCTTTTCATGGCCAAAAGGGAGGGAGGTCTACCCCGGAATAGTATATTGTTACGCTCCTTCCAAGTGATGTTGCATAAAGCAGCAAATGCAAAGCGAGCAAGAGAAGAGCGGAAGGAAGGACCTGAAAGTGAATTGATTGCCCAAAGCAAGTTTTCCTTCCAAGATTTATTCCGCCAAGCATAATTAAATCTTGCGACCCAAAAAGTGGCTAAGGCAGCAGGAATGGGGCATCCAAAAAACAAGTGATCAATTGAGTCTGGGCGACAGGAGCAAAAAGGCACAGTTCCCATCCGGTATTCTACCATAGGTAAGGAGTAGTACCTAAGTCGGTAGTCTATTTTTTGTAATCAACCATAGCAAGAATTGGTAGCGGGGTACCAATGAATTGTTCCAAATGAAGGGCGCCCACTGTACTGGATGACTAGTCGACCAAAGAGCGCCCCAAGAAGACGCAGCAGAAAAGGTGCCATCCGAGCTGCCCAGCCAAAGAAAACGATCATCTTCATCATTGAGTTCAGGAAGGGGATCATCCCAGGAGGTAACCACATCCAGAACACCCGAATATGGGTCAGGACAGGAGAAAAAGTCAGAGACTGTAGCTTCTTTGGGTAACCGAGAACGGTAAATGTCTGCATTGTAAAATAATAAGTTCAGTGGCCCTTTGGGGTGCCAGTTGTCGTACCAGAAGGAAGTTGAGCAGCCATTTCCAACACGCTAGCGAAAGCACTTGCGAAACTTCACACAAAGGTCCAAGATTTTTTTCCAGGTCCAAGAGCAAGAGGTAGGTTTAGATGCCAGCCAAAAACTAACATTTTTCAAGAAGACAGAGTGTATCCATCTGCACCAAAGGGATTCTCTATCTATAAATAACAACCAGGTGTGTTTTAGCATGGCCGCGGTGTTGCTTTCCCTGAGTCTTCGGATTCCAAGGCCCCCTTCAGATTTCGGGAGGCATACATCAATCCAAGCAACCTTGGCACCACCCCTACCAAGGTCCGGGGCCTTTCATAGGAATTGCCTCAAAATCTGCTCAATATCATCCAGAACCGATCTAGGAAGAATGAAAACATTCACCCAATAGGCTTGAATGGAATGGAGCACTGACTTATAAGTTGTAGGCGACCCACAAATGAGAGAAAGCGTTGTGTCCAAGATTGCATCCTTGAAGTGATGAGATTAACCAGTGTAGCACAATCAACTTTGCGAAATCTAGAAGAAAGAACGGGAACCCCCAGATATCGGAAAGGCATGGATCCCTCTTGGAAGCCAAATAGAGAGATGAAATCGCTTTGAGATTCAGGGCTGACCCTTGAGAAATAAATCTCACTCTTATGTAGATTCGGTTGGAGGCCAGACCATATGGAAAAACTATCCAAGCCTGCCTTGAGAAGAGAAAGGGCTGGCATAGACGCCTCCGCAAACAGCAGCACGTCATCCACAAAAAACAAATGAGTAAGTCTAATCGGCTTGCATCTCCAAAAAAATTGGAACGATGGTTGATTGGTTTGCTTAGTGATGATGCCTGTAAAAACTTCCATGACAAAGGTGAAGAGGTAGGGTGACATGGGATCTCCTTGTCTAATGCCTCTACCGTTAGGGAAGAATCCATGGAGTTCGCCATTAAGGGAGACCGAGAAATGAGACGATCGAACACAGCTCATAATAAGGTTAATAAAATGGAGGGGAAAGCGAAAAGCTTGAAGCGTTACCTCAAGAAAATCCCAATTGAGTGTATCATAAGCTTTACAGAAATCAACTTTGATGGTGCACCTAGGCTTATGTGGCTTGAGGTGGAACCCCGCAAAAAGCTCCTGAGCTATAAATATGTTGTCACTAATTCGTCTTCCTTTAACAAAGGCGTTTTGAGTAGTACTAATGACAGAAGGCATGATGGCAGCCATACGGTTGGCAATAATCTTTGTAATGCATTTGTATATCGTGTTGCAATAAGCAATCGGCCTGAAATCATTTACCGTAGTAGCATTTGGGCATTTTGGCACAAGGGTGAGAATAATGTTGTTAGATTCCTTGAGGAGCTTTCCAGTAGTGAAGAAATCACTAATTGCATTAGTAACTAGAGGGCCAACAACATCCCAGCAATGCTTAAAGAATTCCACGCCAAAGCCATCGGGGCCCGGTGCTTTACTAGTTGAAATGGAGAATAAGGACTCACGAATTTCCGCATTAGAAACAGGCCTTGAGAGGTTGAGAACCTGGCTGTCATCGAGAACCTGAGGGATGATCGATGAGACATCCTGAGCTGAAGGTAGATTAAGGAGAGCAGTGAAGGCCAAAAGGTCTTGGAAGTGAGAGACCACAAGTTGTTGAACTTGAGGAGGGTCTTGAACTGTATTCCCTGCATCATCCCTTAAAGATAGGATTCTATTAAGGAGATGCCTCTTGTTCACTGAATGGTGGAAGAATTTGGTGTTAAGATCACCCTCTTCAAGCCACTTAACCCGAGACTTCTGCTTGTAAAAGCTTTCTTCCTGTAGGCGTAGGTCCGAGAAAGAGTTTATGCATTCTCGCTCGTGGGCTGCAAGCTCCAAGTTAAATGGATCCAAATGAAGGGCTTCTGTGCAGCAGTTAAAGCATTACCGGCCTCCATAGTTCTAGCAGAGATGTCTGAAAATGATTCTTTGTTAAGGCTCTTGAGCTTAGCCTTAAGCAACTTCAACTTAACATAGAGAGTGTACATGGCTATACCCCTAACCGGCGAGTCCCAAGCTTGGCGAACTAACTGGGTAAAGGACGGATGTTGCATCCAAAAGTTAAAATATTTGAAAGGCTTCTTTGTCTTTGGAGTAGGGAAAATTCTTACCACCATTGGAGAGTGATCTGAGATGCCGGCCGGAAGAAAAGAGGCTTCGGAGAAGGAAAATGCACTACTCCAGCAAGAGTTGATGAGCACTCGATCAATTTTCCTTTGCTTGCGATTTTCACCAGAGGAAGTAGCCCAGGTAAATCTACAGCTAGTATACCGAAGATCCTCAAGCTCCGCTTAAAGTAAGCAGGTTCCAAACTCATCATAAGATGGTAACCAGGTGGAGAGGCTGCCAACCCTATCCGAGGGAAACCTAATGGCATTAAAATCACCGGAAATCAACCACGGAGAAGCATTATGAGAACCACTGGTCTGGATCAAGTCTTGCCATAAAGGACGCCTACGCACAAAGGTGTGCTTAGCATATACCATCGAAAGGTAAAAAGCTTCACCAGTAGAGAGACATTTCAAATGCCCATGAATGACTTGATGGGAGGAAGAGAGGGAGGTAAACTCAACCGCTTTAGGATTCCATCCAATCCAGATCCTCCCTTTGTCAAAGTGCTTGTAATTAGCAATCCAGACCCAACCGGGCACAAGACATTGAGATAACGAAGAAACAAAATGGGAGAAGCCTTCATTTCCAAAATGCCCAAACAACTCAGGCTATTGACTCTAATGAGGTTACGGATCTTAGCTTGTTTAACAAGAGCACCCAATCCTCTTATATTCCAAGTAGCTATATACATATTTACAAGATGGCGGGGGACTTACTTTTTACCTCGCTTTTTCTTCGAGGTAGTTTTCGGTTTGGGGCTACTCAGAGCATTACTATCAGAGGAGGTTGGTTGTACTTCACTTGGTTGATGGATAGGGGATGGAGGTTGAATCTGTTCAGCAAGGGGAGACAGATCCACCGGAACTGAGGAAGCAGCAAGCAACCTATCTTCTTCAAATTCGGATCCAGCAATAGAAGCCTCAACATCCGAATCATCCTCAGAGATAGAGGAGGTAACCACCCACATGCGGGGGGCGTTAAGGTTTATCGACAAGGAGGGTCCAGCCTTTTGCACATTAGGAATAACCCCCTTAGTAGGAATAACTGGGTTTTGAGGAGGATCAATAGTGGAGACAAGCAAAGAAGCACCAGCACGGGTGCCTTTTTTTCCCCGAACCCCCTTCCACCCTTCATCTACTCGAGTTCGCTGAGCATGATCAATAGGCTAGGATAAGTCACCAGCGGGGTTGGTATTTGCAGCAGATGTACCAGGAGGACGGGCAGGTATGTTGGGGCCACAAACATGACCAAAGGAGCAACAAGCAAGGCATACAACAGGCTTCCATTCATATAGAACGTTCACTCGGCGAGTGGTTCCTTCAATACCAATTGGTATAGACTCTGGTAAGGTATGTTCAACATTGATCTCAACGCAAACACACACATAAGATAGGGTGCGAACCTGTTCCGTGTGCTGATCCACATATAAGGGGCGACCAATAGTACTAGCAATAGTGCTAATTCCCAAGGCAGACCAAAGAGCAAGCGGAACGTTCTTGAGCCGAACCCACACCGGAACTGTTTTGTGGCTATTCCTTTTAAGTTCTAGCAATGGGTGCCACTGTTGCAGAATTAGAGGGACCTTTGCCACAGTGAGAGGCCCACCATCAAGAACCTTCCTCCGAAATTCAGGGTCCGGTAAATGAAAGAAATAAAAACCATCATCATTCGCCCAGACTTCCAGAAGTTGGGACCCCCAAACGTTCTTCATAGCAATTTCAGTCATATGGAATGGCAATCTTTTACCTACATAATAATCCACAAGGCATTCCTTCCATTTAGGATCACAACCTTCAAGGACTTCGAATGCAATCCGGGCAAATGGCTCACCATCAACCACATCCGGAGGCACATAACTGAGGTCATATCCCTTGGTTGCAGCCTTAGCTATATTTGCCCAAGAAAGGGCTTGCGCCTTGGCAGCCTCAGGATCTAGCGGGGCAACACGCCCTCTAGAAGGCTTGCGCGTCCCTGCAGGTTTAGTGTCAGGTTTACTAGAGGTACCAGCAACATTAGAAACAGCAGGTGGACGAGCTCGAGTGGGAGGAGATTGGGCAGGGGAGGCAACAGCCTTGCCCTTGTTCGAAGGAGGACGAGATCTCTTACCACGGCTACGGCCCCTGGACTGATCTCGCTAGGCCTTCCTTGAAGTACTGCGTTCATGAGCGGACGTATCCATCTGCTCAAATAGCCCAGCACAGCAGAAAGGAAACTAGAAAACCCTATTTAAGGAAGAGCATTAATACCCGGGGAAGCCAAGTTTTGCAAGATGCTTCGGTGGAGTCCAAGGGTGGAGGAGGGAGAGAAAACCCACCAAGACCCAGCACCCCACACCAGCCGAGGAGCTTTCACCAGCAAAATCGGATTCGTGAAAACCAGAAAAAGGGAGGGGGGGGCTCCGATCGAAGGGCACCGGACATCAATGGGGAGGAGATAGCCGAAATCCTTCGGTGAAGAAGGAGAGGGTGGTTGGGAGAAGGGATCTACCGGAGCTTAGCTCCAACGATCCATCCAAATGCCCGGATTCAGCAGCAGCAGTCGCGAGTGAACAGGAGAGCGATCGCACGACTTGAGAGCATATTGTGAACAGTACAAGTCAGGTCAAAGTCTGAGAGTGCCACAATGTTTCCAAAAGGTACACTTAAGTGCTATTCTTTTCTTAAAATTGGGACACCTAAGTGCCAACTCCAGTAAACTTGCCAGAAATCTGATGTGGTATTATTTTAATAATAAACTTGGTCTACGTGTATCACCGAAATATCCACTCAGCAATATTTGCTTAAAACGATATTGTATTTTGTGTTCACTTAAGTACCGGTTGTGATTAAAAAATGATCACTTAAGTGTTAAGTTATGATGTAAGTGATCAGTTAAGTGTCAATTGTGGTTAAAAGTGTACACTTAAGGAAAGTGATCACTTAAGTGCCAAAAACGACATTGTTTAACATACTCTTGATATCTACGTAGATATTTTTTTTATTAAAAGAAATGCCACGTCACTAAAAAAATCATGTTGAAAAAAGCCACGTCAGCAATTTGACCAAAATTTTTCGTCGTTGACACTTAAGTGTCCATTTCTTTTTCGATTTTGGCACTTAAGTGTCCATCCATGCCAAGTTTTGACACTTGGGGTATCCAACACTTCTTAATATTAAAACTAGCCAAATTCACTTTGACGTGTTTTTTATCCAACGTATCACAATTTTTGGCATAATAGTCTAATGGATCATTCAATCACATGAATCTCTTAAACGTGGTGCGCTAGGTTATGCATAATGAAAATTCAGGAGGCATAATTCCATGTGCAATAGATGACCAATTACTGCACAAATGTAGTAAACAAAACAATCTATGCATTAAGATTATTATGCTCAAGATTTACAAGAAATTTTACGTGAAGAAATATTAGAATTTGATGGTATTATATTTTTTTGTTTAATCTAGCTTGCGTGGGTGCCAGTTTGCGTTGCCTTCAATAATGTCAAAATTGGTCACAAATCCGTTTTTTTAACCCATATTAATGGGTTGAGTTGTTGTATGGGTTAGTTATAAGTAAATTGATTATAAATTGGTTTATAATGACAAAGGTCAAAATAATATGTATTAAATGAGTTTACAACTTACTTAAACTTAACCAATCGTTTTATGATTCTCTTTTCACTCTCTCTTGTCCTCACTCAATTTTGCGCCCACTCACTCTGTGCTTTTATCTTAGTTTGTGTATGAGTTTTCATATATTGAGTTAAACATAAAGGATTGTGCATGATAGGAAGTTTCATTTCAATACACATTTGAGTTAGGAAATAGTCACCCGTGGCAGGCGGAGGAAAACTCACTCTTCCGTGCAAGAGAACAGAATAATCGGTAGAGAAAAGGACACGGAGAAGACAGTGAAACTTTGTTTGACCTTACCTCCAAATCTATGCAAGGAACTCTTTGCCAAACACCTTTATATATCTTCGCAGCGAGTCTCTTACATTTCACATAGAGCTATTTCCTATCCTTACGTCGAGACTTCCGGGCCACAAATTCACTACTAAGAGTATATTGTGTTTTATCTCTTGAACACCACCCGTTACAAAAAAAATTAATTTCATAATGGAGCGCTTAAGCATGTGATCCATTGCCTGTGGATATGAAAGAAATAACGTGGAAATCCTGCAAATGAGTGGTGGGCTCTTAAGATTCGACT
The DNA here is from genome assembly GCA_017140255.1 of Eucalyptus paniculata subsp. matutina. NCBI lineage: Eukaryota > Viridiplantae > Streptophyta > Magnoliopsida > Myrtales > Myrtaceae > Eucalyptus > Eucalyptus paniculata. The sequence continues at coordinate 31,354,763 of CM029442.1, read as the reverse complement.
TTGAGAGCTTTGGCTCCGATACCAAACAAATCCGACCAAAACCAAAAGCTATAGGCTAGGCTCGGCTCTAACATGGTTTTTCTTTATTAAACAGGGGATGACGATGTATATGAGGTCTTCAGATGACCATTTATAATGTATTTGTCGATTTTAACCCATTTTCAATGAAAGTGACACAAAACTCGCTTTTCCAATTGCATACGTATTGGTTGCAATAGTCAAAAGCCAACTAGGTTTCACACGTATAAAGTCAGAATCTTGAGTTTTCTTGGTACCAAGTTCACTAGTTGTGGAATTAATCGAGTGTATTTGAAAGAGTCAAGCTAGGTTGTAAGCAAATCGGTCTATACGATGTAATAATTCTTAGTCTTTGTCAGGTGGGTGGACAGGCGGAGTATTTCCTTACGGGGAAATCAAAATTAAGTAATTACACGTCATGTTCCATTGACTTAGATCTGTTACTTCTATTAATGTTGTTTTCTAAGAAAGAAACGTATCGTTATATCGTTGTTTGCCAATTCGCTCCTCGAGTCCTAGATGCTTTATGTTGCAACCACCATTGACGACAGCTAGTAATGTGTCTTGATCCTATCTAACCGCCCCAAATTGGCTACTGCATTTCCATAACTCGTGCGATTCAAGTTTTCCTCCGATAGCTAACGCTCTTTTGTTCGACTAGGGTTATCTTGGCGTGTCACATTCTTGCATTTCCATTCTGTGCTGTAATAGTTATGTGAACTCGTTGGAAGTCTATATGCGGACCGGATTCCGGACAATTAGTCTAAAGTCTGATTCGAAAGTATCAACATGATTGGTTTTTGGTAAATGAGTCTTAAGAAACAGTCGCTGTTTAGCTGGATTTTGCTGATTACGCAAAAGCAGAGGGTCAATCACGCTGTAATGATGTGTATACCTAGAATTTTCTATATTGTCGTTTATATTGCAACTTGCTATTAGCATCTATTTGAGTTCCAATCTCCATTTCTCTCGAACCAAACAACGGAGAAGAAAAGGGGTCAACATCAACTATAGATCTTACGACTCTCTGAGCAGCCATTGTGAAGAAGAAACTGGTCAACGTGCAAGGTATTTTGGAGTAAGGGTGCATTTATTTCGTGAAAAATAAATTATTTGAAAAATATTTTCTAAAAGATAATTACTCGTGTTGCTTGAAATAATTCATCAATGAAATGTGTTTGCACTGCTAATTATAATTATATCTAAATATTTTTGTGTACAATAATTTTTTTTTCGTTAATCTGTTTTGTTAAAATACAAGCGATCATTTTTGGAAAAAATATTTTCTAAATCATTCAATTTTCGCGAAATAAATATACCCTAAAATTTGTTCAATTCGTCATTTGCTCAAAAAAGTATATTCTTGCTTGAAAAGCGAGATTGTGACACATCTCAACGTTTCTGTCAAGTATCGTAGATGATGATGGTGCTTCAATTGAGATTTCGGAGAGTTTATCGCAAAAGCATAAAAAAGAAAATAACAAAAAGGGTACAGCTATCCTTCGATTATTTTGTTTTGCTCACCGAACAAGAAGACAATAAGGAAAAATGTAGATAAAAAGTTTCGTTTCAATGAATTTTTTTGTCAACATACAGCTGAAGACTATTAAACAACAAAATACTGGGCAAGCACGGAAAGAGAAAGTATTCCGATATATGACAAGTCACACTCTATGATGATTCGGCTTCTTACTCTATGATAATGAGACATGAAGAAGCCGATTAATAAGTGCGTGCATGATAAATATTCTATTTTTGATGAGATTTATTTTTTATTCCTAGGTGTGTGGAACAAAAATCTATTTAATAACACAATTTCATTTTAATATTTTGAAAAAAAATTTTAATCTAGAAATAGGTTTGGAATAGAAATGATAAGTGAAAATTTTCCATTTTCTCATTTCTTGAATAAATATTAAAAATGAAAACTCTTTTCACCACTCGCCCTCATTATTAACAATCGTGGCCACCTATCCACCAGTCACCACTGGCTGCCTTCCCTGCTAGCCACCTCCTGCCATTCCCCTCCACCGGTTGACTCTCGCCACCACCTGCTTAGGATGATGAAATTTTTTATCGTTATCGATTCATTTCTAATTAGAAATTGTGTCCAAAAATATAATGTTTCTTGTTCGTGCCCCAAAAGTCATCAATTGAGATGTCTATCCCGCCAATAATGTATTTGGTTAGTTATGCCACATTAGTTTTGTCACCAAAAATACTTTTTCAGTATGGAGGAATTGCGGCTGGGCTAGTCAAAAAGTTAGGTTGCGCATCCTTGGTAGGCCAAGTCCAAACAACTCCGCAGCCTAACAATCTAAAAGAAAGAAACAATTATAACGCCGAACTATTCCACCGAATCCAAAAGGATGATTCAAGTGAGAAACCGACCTAAGTGTGTTCGATTTGGACAAAGTTCCAAAAGGAGTGTTCAAAGTTTTAACATAATGCTGTTATGATCCGAAGCGTTCTACACGAGCCAAAACTATCAAAATGAGTATTCATGGGGACCTATAAGGATATATCTTACTTATGAATAATACCACAGTGCATTGCCCATCCGTCCTGGGACTGACATGTTATGCTTGGTTTTAGATTACCTTGGGAAGCAGCAAAAGACTATTTCACTGCACGCCAGCAGCTAATATGGAAATTCTAGACATAAGAGATTGATCTATTTTTATTCAGAGATCTTGGATATAAATCCTATCTTCATCTACCTTCTTCTCCTTAACGTTTCCCATGTATGAAAAATAAGAGAATTTGGGGGATTCCTTGTCCTAATATTCACCCACCTACACACACACACGTGTGTATATATATATGAGGCAAGAGATTGGAAAGTGACTTCCATTTAGGGTGGCTTTGATAGCTATCATATGCAATTGCAAGCTGTGAGTTGAGAGATGGGAAAGTCAATTCAATTGAAGCATGAGTGGGAAAAATACCAAAAAAGTTATAAATCTATTGTTTTGACAAATTTAATCATAAATCTTTTATATTTGTGCCAATTGAGTTCATTTGACCAATTTTTTTATAAGAATCGCTGACATGGGTGTTGACAATCTTACATAATATGACCACGTTGACATGGATACAATTTACAATTTTTTAATATTTATTTATTTATTTATTTATTTATTTTATATTTTTATTGTGAAGCAAGGGTCACTAGTGAGGGTCATGGCCCTCACTCAAGCTATCCGGCTGTGAGTGAGGACTACCAAGCCCTCACTGGATTTGGTAATGGCTCAAACATTGTGGCTTGGGTGAGGACTACCATTGTAGCCTTTGGTGAGGGCTTGACCCTCACAGTTGGGTGGGGGCTACCCTTGCTCAATGAGCCTTGCCAGACACAATGAAATTTTTTTTTTTAAAAAATTCAATAAAGTATTAAAAAATTGTAGAATCTGTGCATGTCAACGTTAGTCATGTCATGTAGGACAGTTAGTATTCATGTTAATGATTTCTAGCCAAAATTGGTCGGATGAAATAAATTAGTACCAATGTGAACTTGTTTATAACTAAATTGGTCAAATTGAAAAATTTATGACTCAATTGGTACCAATGCAATATATTTATGATTTTTTTTACAGCCTTCTAATGAAAGAGAGACTCGACTCTATGTATAACTATAGAAGGTTGGTTTTGGGGTCACGAAGCTCTTTGCACAAGTTTGCTTTAAGTATGGAAGAACTTGTATTGTTCAACACTTATAGAAACACAAACTCATATCTCATACATAAATAAAAAGTCACTCTACCACTTTAGGATTTGAGCTTGTGCGATAATTGATTTTTTGAGCCAAAGTGACAAGCATGGCACCTGGTGGCGATCCCTCACGAAACTTCGTGGTCTTACAATTGGAAGACTTCCAAACTAGTGGCAGCAATGCAATTTCCTGAGGTTGAATGCTGTGAGATCTAATGTGTTTGTTGGAATGAATTGGCGATGTCTCTTTGCTTCAAGATTTTCGAATCATTGACTGCCCATGTTAAACATATTTGCCAGCTGAGATTTCTCGCCTCACCTCCTTGAAGACATTGAGAATTGTTCAGTGTCTCGCTCTCTTGCTCTCGCAGAGGGGTGCCGAACAAAATGCGCTGTAGATAGGGAAATATAATTTTTTTTGGGACCCATATATGGTTCCAACTCAAGAATTGTTTGAATCTCTACTCTCTCTCTCTCTCTCTCTCTCTCTCTCTCTCTCTCTCTGGCTCCGCCGAGGGGGGGATTAAAAACATTAAGTAGTAATTCAAATTTTAGTCATTTTGTACGAGAAAACACTATCATTTTATGATATTTGCGTGTTTAGGTAAATATAATTCATTTTTTACTATTTTCATACATCTTTGTTACTCATATAAATATGTAAGATGCCCATTTTCGGACTTCGCAGGTATAATTGCATCATCTCAATACTCATGTAAACAAATATAATATTCTTTTAGTACATCATTAGATAACACAATATAACAATAAAATTCAATTGTCATTCGTGATACTTTTCTTCAAAGAACTAAAATCGAAATAGCTATATTGTTGCACGCAAATTTTATAGGTTGGTAATATGACTAATTTAGATTCGTGATAACCTATTATTATTATTATTATTATTATTATTATTATTATTATTATTATTATTATTATTATTATTATTATTATTATTATTATTATTATTATTATTATTATTATTATTATTATTATTATTATTATTATTATTATTATTATTATTATTATTATTATTATTATTATTATTATTATTATTATTATTATTATTATTATTATTATTATTATTATTATTATTATTATTATTATTATTATTATTATTATTATTATTATTATTATTATTATTATTATTATTATTATTATTATTATTATTATTATTATTATTATTATTATTATTATTATTATTATTATTATTATTATTATTATTATTATTATTATTATTATTATTATTATTGTTATTATTATTGTTATTATTATTGTTATTATTATTGTTATTATTATTGTTACAGTCACACCGATTTTTTCAAGTACTTTAACACAAACGATGTTTTATCATGGCACATCGTTTAGTTTCTTCCTTAAAAATGGCAGAACTAGTGCTTTTTTAGTCTTGCTATTGAAATACTAAAGCTAGCTGGTTTCATCAACTATCCAAAGGTGCAACTGCTATGCGGCACGAGCAATGAGCTCCATACTCCTAGGGACATAGTCAAAGCTGTTCGAGTAGTGCTTTTAGACGTTATTTGTATCGAGAAAATCTCTTAATATATTTTGAAATTAACAAAACTATCCAGTATTTATATTGATCTTGATATATGCAAGGAAAATGTCTATGTTTCAAGTAATGTTCAAGCTTCGAGTATTCTTAATGATTAAAAGACCAATGTGAACAACTCTAGAAATGGGGAACTCATATTAACTTGAAAGCGTCAAGGTTTTATGCCTACACTATCCATATCATTATCATTGTTAAATACCTTGTCAAGAACGGTGGATCATACATTCAGGAAGTAAGAAACAACAAACTAGGTGAATATCAACAAGACAACTGCATGAATATCATCATGGTGAATGAATGAATATAAGTTGGATATTATCAGGATTTACGCTTGAAGATGAGCAAGGATCTGAATGTCATCAAAATACTATCTATGGCTAAATATTAGTATAGCACCTAGTTTACTTGTGACGAAACTCTTACTACAACCTCCAAGATATTATTCTAAGATATTTTATGTCATAGCTTTACAGCTTGTGATCTGCCATGGATTCTTAACTAATTGGCAATTATCTTGAAGGTTGAAGCAATCTATTAATGGAAACCAAGATTTATTTGTATGGGCGATCAAATCGACGGAATCTATAATTGTTCAACCTTCCAACCTCTACAGCTACCATGATCTTCTCAAGAATTGTCCAACGGCTAGTTTGGCAATTGATACTCTTGAGATTGTCCAAATGGAAAGTTTTAGATGCTGAGGAGTATAAAAGAAAACCAATGCATCAAAGAGAAAGACAGATCAAGAGAAACAAAAAGCTTAAGAAAGCTTCACAAATTCTTATTTGTCTTTTGTGAGCATTCAATTTTAATCTTTTCAGAAGTGTTGGTAGAGTGATAGTTTGTGTTTAGATGTGAGATACTGAGTCCTATTAGTTTGTGTATAAGCAACACCTAAGGGTGAGCATAATTAGGGTGGGCGGCCCTACCTTGGAACCATAAGCCGTTCACTAAGGATCGGTTCCAAAAAATTAAAATCGAGAATTACTTGTTGTTTCTAAGGATCCACTTGGGAACCAAACCATCGATTTAGTCTGGTTCTCGTGTGGGATCTATAAAACTAGTTCCCATTCCCTATAAAATTGCTCTTATCAATTAATATCATAGTGAACCTAGTTTTTATGTAGAGCACTATAGCTTGTTGAATTGTGAGCCATTGATTTTGATTAAGGATTAAAATTATAGGGCGGAATGAATCGACAATACTCGGGATAAGTACACTAATGGTGCCATAAGGTGTGTACGGCGCTTACTTTGGTGCCAAAAGTTTTTTTCGGATCACTTAAGTGTCAAAAAATTTGAAAAATGCTCACTTTGGTGTCAACGCCGATCTGATCGGCCGGAAATCTGACGTGGCGTTTTTTTATTAATTTTTTAGGCTGACGTGGCTTGCTAGAGAGCACAATCAGCATCTAAACCACAAAAACGACGTCGTTTGGCTTCTTTCCCCCAAATCGAAACCCTAAATTCCCAAATTGAAAGAGAGAGAGAGAGAGAGAGAGGGAGAGAGAGGAGGCACGTCATCTTCTTCCCTGAAGAGCGTCACCAGCAGCGAATGACACCAGCAGCAACACCAGCAGTGCACCAGTAACAGCACCAACAACGGCACCAACGGCGGTGGCGGCGGCGCACCAGTAGCGGCACCTTCGACCCCTCTTCTTCCTCCTCCGCCATCGCCTCCTATTCTTTCTGCCACTTTTTGCTTGAGCAACAATATCATTCTCTCCTCGCTCACCTGGTCGAGCATCTACAATGGTGGCCGAGTGACAATGGCTGACTGACGGTGGCCGAGCGTTGGCGGGCATACAACGGTGGCCAAGTGGCGAGGAAGAAACCCTAACCCTAATTTCAATCCACGTATGAGCTAAACGGTGTCATTTTTGCGAGGGTGTCCACGTATAAAGGCAAAACGACGTCGTTTCTTGAAGAGGATGGAAAACGACGTCGTTTAAAAGCCGAGCAACTTTTTTTTAATATAAATGCCACGTAATCATTTTGGCCGGAATTTCTCGCCGGTGGCACCAAGTGACCGTTTTTTCTCCAATTTGGCACTTAAGTGATCCGGCAGAAACTTTTGGCACCAAAGTGAGCGCCGTACACAATTTATAGCACCATTATTGTACTTATCCAGACAATACTCATTAGCTAGGAACTTAATTTCTCCAAAGATCATGGTGAGGTCCTCTAAGGGTTTCTTGATAGCGGAAATATGTGGAGAATTAGACTCTACGTTCGAAGTCCTAACATCCATAGAAGTCAAAACATTAATCACTTAATCCATCTTTTTTCATCGTCAACCTAATTTAATCACGGCGATGGCTAAAAAGAGACCTAGTTGTGCTCTTAAAACAAGCCATTGGCTTTAAATTTTGTATCATGAAGGCAAAGTGCCACAACATTTATGGACATTTTCAATTTGTCTTCTTCATCCTTTTCATTTGTTTTTTTTTTTTAATGAAGAAATTAGTAAATTGATTATTTAGAATGAACAATAAGTAGGGGGATCCTATTACGCATCCGAGAGACAAAGTTAGTTAATAATGGCCGATATTACAAATATATATATATATATATATATATATATATATATATATATATATGTACATATATATTGGTCAAATATTACAAAATAATTAAATAATCAAGTTGGAATTTTTTTTCTAAAAATACATACATCCTATCCGAGTGGGTGGTTCAACGCTCAAAACTGGGAACCGGACCAACATTCATAGCTACTAGTAAATCAGAAACAAGAATTGGACCGGTCGTCATGGGAATCATCATTCCAGACTGGTTTGATTTGATTCCTGGTGGTCTAGGTAGTCCGAGAGGTCCGAGCAGTTCGGGCGGTCTGGGTTGACTTAGCGGTTTCTAATTCCTTTGCACACCCCTAGCAACACCTACTTTGAAGAGAAGTGCTTAAGTTCAAGCAACACTTGCTATTGTAACTTCTCATTGATTATTGGAATCTAACTAGTAGACTGTTAGCATGAGAGAGTGGATGTAAATTTACGTTAAGCTGAACCACTATAAAGCTGCATGTGCAAAGTATTCTATCTCTCTATATATATTCATTTATTGCTTGATTGAAGCACTGCACCAGATAACTTAAATATTGCCAAAATTTGATCATATTCATGTGGCATCCCGGAAATTCAAAGCCGAGCCTTAAGGTGTGTTAAATGTCTTTAATTAGGTGATAGAATTTTATGGCTTATGCTTTGGCCAATTTGTCTTTTAATTTGATGAATTTTGCTTGTGATTGTGGAAATTCAAATTTAATAGATAAATGCTTGGCCATATGATTTAAATTTCAATAAATAAAATATCCCAAGACTTTGGCCAAGATGGAAATTGGAATTTTGAAATATTATAGAAGGAATTTCAAAAAAAAGAAGGAGAAAATAGGTTATTTTCGAAATGGGCCTTGAGCCCATTAGCCTAAAGCTTGGTGGGCCAAGCTTAGTCGGCCCATTGGGCCCAAGAGAGGAGTTCGACCAGCCCAAGAAGGAGTGGCCGGTTGGGCCTAAGCCCAAGCCCATTAAGCCCAAATTCAAATTCAAAATTAGAAATTACAAGTGGCAAATGGCAAAAACATGCATTGGCCATTGGATAGGTGAATAATCATTGCAAATGATGGCTTAAGGGGGTATAAAAGGGTTAGAGAGAGAGTGGCCGGCTCTCTTTGCTTCATTTGGCCGAGAAAGGAGAGAGTGAGGGAGAGAATTCGAGAGGAAGAGAGGAGAGGCCGAGTGAGAGGAGGCGGAGCCGAGAAGGGAGGTGCCGCCGTTCGCTTGCCGTCCGACCGTCCTACGCCGCCGTACGCCGTGTGCTTGCTGTGTGTTCATCTTTGAGGCAAGTGGGAGTTCATAACTTCTCTTGCACGTCGGTTTTGGTAGTTGCATGTCTGGTTTTGAGTGTTATGTGTGAGAAAAACCGAGCCAAGGAGGGTTTGTTTGCATGCCATGTAGCTGTTTCCGTTCGGTTTGTGGTAGACAGTTTCTTATTCGGGCTTGCATGTGTATTTGGAGTGTGATTTTGGCTTCGGTGTCTTCATGAAAGTTGAAGCTAACATCTTGTAGTATGACATACTCGAATTTCATGGAAAACGAAGGTGATATGAGGGGTCAAATGCTTTGTTATACGGAGGTTCTAGATCTGCGAATTTCCTACTGACCTCTTGATGATTTCTTGGTTGCATGTTGATTTCTGTTGAAGATCTCACTTTGTTGTCTTCTTGAAAGTTGTAGGAAACACCCTAAGCTACAACATACTCGAAAATGAGGCAAAAATAACAAGTATAACTTGGTGAATCGGCTAAATCTTTGAGACGGATGGTTCTGTTGAAGTGAACCGAGACACCCGAGACTTCACGGGTTAAAATGGTGACCAAAATCTGGGTATTTTACCTAGATCCCTTCATGAAAATTTTAAAGGACACATTGATGCATAACATACTCGAATTTCAGAAGAAACGAAAGAGATTTAATGGGTCAAATCTAAGTTTTTCGGTGATGAACGTTCTGGACGAAACGGTGGAGGTTCCAGAAGCTTCGTGGAGTTATATAAATTAATCTATAAAGAATTTGGCTAAGAGTTCTTCATGAAAAATGCACGAAAATGTGTTGGCTATCATCCTGTAAAATTTGGGAATTTTCGGAGGTCATATGAGTATTTTAATTAAATTAATTCGAAAACTGTGCAATCTGGCCATAATCCGAATGTTGTGTGTGTTTTGTGGAAATTTGGGAAATTATGTAAAATGCGAATTAGCCATGGATTTTATGTGAAATCTGATTCTAATTGTTTGTTCAAGGATTGATTGAAGATTATGATTTTTGGAAAATCATAAATATTAAATATAATATTTATTTATGAAAATGGATAATATAATAATATAATAATATAATAATATAATATAATAATAAAATAATAAAATACTAAAATAATAATAAAATAAAAGGTGGACTATTTTGTTGGCCATAAGTCCTATTGAACTATGATGCATTGCTATATGACATTGATGCATGTGAAATCATTAATTATGATGTATTGTTATATGGCATTGATGCATGTATGATTATGAATCATGATGCATGTGTGTGAACAATATGCCATGAAATAGTAAGATGATAAAAAGTGGAAAGTGGTATGTGAGTAAGAGGTTGTGGCGGAGGATGTTGTCTGGTGGCCTGGTGGCGTAATTCCAGAGATTCCCTGGGAGTTTCAGGATGCCCGGAATGTGGGGGGCCGGAAGTCCCTGTCGGAGGTTTCTGCCCGAAGGGAGTGTGACTCGCGATGCCAGGATTAGGGTGCGAGATCCCCGGTTAGAAGGGTAAAGACCGGAAGTCCCTGTCGGAGGTTTCTGCCCGAAGGGAGGTTCCTCGTGATGCTAGTTGAGGTGCGAGATGCCCGAATGTGGGGGGCGGAAGCCCAGTGGCCATGAGATGGCCGGATACTTGGGATCCCCGTCGGAGGTTTCTGCCCGAAGGAGGATGATGATGGTGGAATTGATGAATTGAGAAAAGATAATGTGGGATCAATTGATAAATAAAAGTGATTAATGATGATATGATGTGATATGCATGGTGATGCATGGTTAATGATGATGTGATATGCATGGTGATGCATGGCCAATGATGATATGATGTGATATGCATGGTGATGCATGGTTAATGATGATGTGATATGCATGGTGATGCATGGCCAATGATGATATGATGTGATATGCATGGTGATGCATGGTTAATGATGATGTGATATGCATGGTGATGCATGGCCAATGATGATATGATGTGATATGCATGGTGATGCATGGTTAATGATGATGTGATATGCATGGTGATGCATGGCCAATGATGATATGATGTGATATGCATGGTGATGCATGGTTAATGATGATGTGATATGCATGGTGATGCATGGCCAATGATGATATGATGTGATATGCATGGTGATGCATGGTTAATGATGATGTGATATGCATGGTGATGCATGGCCAATGATGATATGATGTGATATGCATGGTGATGCATGGTTAACGATGATATGATGTGATATGCATGATGATGCATGGTTAATGATGATATGTATGCTATGATGATGCATGAATACGCTTGTCATCAAAAAGGTAAGTGATGCCTGAATTGTATGATGGTATGCACAAAGGTGTCGAGTTGTTATTGGATTTCCCTATCTCAATAAAAATGGTTGTCTCACCCCTTTTTGGGGATAACATTTCAGATTAGACTATGCCGCTTGCGTCACTGTTTCGCGTGGCGTGTTTTACGGTATTCCGTCTGATGTCGAGGTGGAGATGACTGAGATAGATCATGTCCCTCGGTACCGGATTGACTTTTATCCGAGTACGATGCTTAGTCATGTATGATATCGGCCTGGCCGGGGCCCCGTCATACAAGAGTTCATTTCGTTCACGTCCGTCGAGATGGTACTATGCGAGGATGCTGCCACCGCCACCACCTCGACGCACCGGGATGGGTGTGAGATCGCGCGCGAGGAGTAGGAGCTAGACCGCTTTTGGTGTAGATAGTTGACGCTCGTGATGGGAGGGTTTTTGTGCTTATATGATGTTAGAGGTCGGAGTTCCTTTTTGAGATTTTAGGAAGGACATGGCAGAGTCCTTACCTTTTGTTTCTTTTGTACCGACCCGAGGAAAAAACCCATCTCGCTATATGTATGCATGTAAGCAAAGCGTCAACACCATTTATAAAAATCGTGGTGTTTAGTTGGTGTGTATTTGTATCATGGGATTGGTAGGGAGATAGATGGTGATATTTATTTGCTTCCGCTATGAGTCGCGCATGGGACCGTTTTTTTAAAAAAAAAAAAAAAAAAAAAATGCACATGTAATCCGGCAAGGCTTTATTTAGCCAATAGATAGAGATGGATAAAGATGTAACATCGGCACCGTTAACGACCCGCGAAGGGTTCGGGGTGTTACGATGCGCCCTTTTTTTTTTTGGTATCGGGCGAATGGTTATAAGTGGAGTGATAAGGAGCCTCATTTGGAATTGAGGAACATGATGACAATACACACCATAGGAACTGAAATGAAATAATTGAATAACGGGTGATGGGTATTCACTCGTAGATCCCCAGTAGTCTGTCTTGAATTTCCAGTAACATGTATATGTTACTTATGTGATAGTAGTAATTGCTTTGAGTGGAGGCAGTGAGTCTCAGATTATTCCTGAGGCAATGCTTGGAAATTGCAGGAGAGTTATGGTGCGAGCTGGAAGTGCTCATCCATCGAGGGCTGAAGCCTCTGCTGCAAGGGCTGAACCCCGAATGGAAGATATCCCGTGCGCATTAGCCAATATTGGAAATCTGATGGAGAGGCGGCGCAAAGAACAGCCCGGAGCGAACGCCGTACTCAAGGACTAGTGGAGCAGTTTTTAAAGCTGAAGCCACTTAAGTTTAATGGAATGGGAAGTCCTGAGGAGGCAGAGCAATGGATTGATGGGATGGAAAGAATTTTCCGGCTGTTAGACTGCACTAATGCTGAGAAAATAGTCTTAGCAGAGTACCAATTGGAGGGAAATGCGAAGTTTTGGTGGAGAGCTTCGAAGGACATCATCTTTCCACCAGGTACTGATGTTAATTGGGAGGAGTTTGTTAGGGCCTTTAATAGGAAGCATTTCTCTGACTGTGCTAAGGATAGGAAGATTACTGAATTTGTTCAGCTAGAACAAAAGGGATTGACTGTAGATCAGTATGAGGCTAGATTTTCTGAATTGTCTAGATATGCTCCTAGATTGATTGAGGATCGGGGAAGAGAAGGCTAAGAGATTCCTAAAAGGGGCTAAGGACTGACATTAGAAAGCAGTTGGTGCCTTTGAACATAAGAGATTATAATGAGATTTATGAAAGGGCACAATTAGTGGAACAGGAGCTGTTGAGGGAGAAGTCTGAATTTAAGAAACCGTTTAATTTTAGTGATGTGAAAAAGGGAAAGAGGCCTTATTCTGGTCAAGGTCAGACCTGGAATGTGAAGAAGAAGGGTAATTTTGGAAACTTTGGAGGAGCAAGGAGTGGTCTGAACATAGGGAAAGCACCCTATCAGCCTGGACAACAGAAATGTTTTGGTCATGGACAAGTGGGACATCTTAGGAGGAATTGCCCGCGAGAGAGGTCGCAAGTGAGTGTTGGCTCGGTCGACAAGGATATCGAGTGCTTTGTTAGGTCAAATCCGCAAGGAAATCCTCGAGACCACCTTTCAAGGAAGGGTGTATGCGATCACCCAGGAGGAAGCGGAAGCTTCCAAAAATGTTATCTCAGGTACGATTCTTATTAATGGCAAAAAGGCATATGCATTGTTTGACACGGGTGCAACGCATTCGTTTGTGTCGAAAGATATAGATGTTTGAATAAGATAAAAGTTATGCCTCTTGAGACGCCTCTTTGTGTTTCCACGCCTTTAAAGGATATGGTATTGTCTACATTGGTGTGTGAAAATTGTAAGATCTCAATGGGAGGAAAGGATATGGAAATAGACTTGGTTGTAATGGCTATGTATGATTTTGATGTTATTATAGGAATGGACTGGCTTCGTAAGTATCGAGCTAGAATGGATTGTTATAGAAGAGTGGTGCAATTTGTTTTACCTGATCAATCTAGTTGTGAATTTCTAGGAAGTCAGACCCATTTTCCTGTAGCTCTTGTTTCGGCAGTAGAAGCATGTAAGTTACTTGACGAAGGATGTCAAGGGTACCTAGCCATAGTTAGAGATTATGCCAGGGAGGAGCCTAATCTTGAGGAAGTTTATGTGGTTAATGAATTTCAAGATGTATTTCCTGAGGAATTGCCTGGATTACCGCCAGAGCGGGAGATTGAATTTGAAATTGAATTAATGCCTGGAACGGGACCAATATCAAAAGCCCCGTATAGAATGGCCTTAGTTGAATTGAAGGAGTTGAAAGTGCAACTGCAAGAATTGCTTGATAAAGGATTTATTAGACCAAGTGCTTCACCTTGGGGTGCACCGGTCTTGTTTGTGAAAAAGAAAGATGGGTCAATGCGCTTGTGTATTGACTATAGGCAGTTGAATCAGGTGACTATTAAAAATAAGTATCCTTTGCCTAGAATTGATGATTTATTTGATCAACTTCAGGGAAGTTCGGTCTTTTCTAAGATTGATTTGAGGTCGGGATATCATCAGTTGAGAATTAAAAAGGAGGACATTCCTAAGACTGCGTTTAGAACTCGTTATGGACACTATGAGTTCCTTGTTATGCCATTTGGATTGACTAACGCCCGGCTGCATTTATGGATTTGATGAATAGAATATTTCAGCCTTATTTAGACCAGGTTGTGATTGTCTTTATTGATGATATTCTGGTGTATTCAAAAGGGCCTAAAGAGCATGAGCAAAAGGCATTTGAGAGTAGTTTTGCGAGACTCGAGAGAGCATAAGTTGTATGCTAAGTTCGGTAAGTGTGAATTCTGGTTGGATCGGATAGTATTTTTAGGACATGTGGTGTCGGGGAAAAGGAATTGCAGTAGACCCGGCAAAAGTTGAAATGGTAGTGAATTGGCCGAGACCGACGACACCTACTGAGATACGAAGTTTCTTAGGATTGGCTGGTTATTATAGGAGATTCATTGAAGGATTTTCGAGGCTAGCAGGACCTTTAACTAAGTTGACCCGAAAGAATGTGAAGTTTGAGTGGAATGGAGAATGTGAAAGGAGTTTTCAGGAGCTCAAAAGGAAATTGACTTCAGCTCCAATTCTAACTATACCTACTGGACCTGATGGATTCACGGTGTATAGTGATGCATCTCACAAAGGACTAGGATGTGTGTTGATGCAGCATGGCAAGGTTGTAGCCTATGCATCCAGACAATTGAAACCTCATGAGCTAAATTACCCAACGCATGATTTAGAGTTAGCAGCTATAGTGTTTGCCTTGAAGATATGGAGACACTATTTGTATGGGGAAAAGTTTGAGATCTATACGGATCATAAGAGTTTGAAGTATCTGTTCTCACAAAAGGAGTTGAACATGAGACAAAGGAGGTGGATGGAGTTATTGAAGGATTATGACTGTGAGATAAGATATCATCCAGAAAAGCGAATAGAGTAGCGGATGCTCTTAGTCGAAAGTCGGCCGCGAAATAGCTAGTTTAAGGATGGCGAATGGAAATTGTTAGAATCCGTAGCAAATTCTGAATTTAAATTGGAAGTGGATTGTCTTACTTGGTATGCTTAGTGCATTAAGGATTGAGCCAGAGATTATCCATAAAATTAAAATTCTGCAAGAATCGACCCGAGAGATTTTGAAAGTGAAAGATGCTGTATCTTTAGGGAAAAGATCAGAATTTCAGATCTCGATGATGGAATAGTAAGATGTCAAGGACGACTTTGTGTTCCCGACAATGAGGAATTAAGAAAGGAAATTCTGTCGGAGGCACATAAGAGTAATTATAGTATCCACCCAGGTAGTACAAAGATGTACAGAAATTTGCATCAGCAATTTTGGTGGAATGGTATGAAGGCGGATACGGCTAAGTACGTTTCTCAATGTTTGACGTGTCGCAAGTAAAAGCAGAGCATCGTAAACCCGCAGGATTTTGAGACCATTAGACATTCCTGAATGGAAATGGGAACATATAACGATGGACTTTGTGCAAGGATTGCCAAGGACATCAAGTAGTCACGATTCAATTTGGGTTATAGTGGATCGATTGACTAAGTCGGCACATTTCTTAGCGATTCGCATGGATTACCCAATGGATAAGTATGCGGACATGTATGTAAGTCAAGTGGTACGCTTACATGGTGTTCCAGTGACCATTACTTCAGATCGAGATTCGAGGTTCACTTCGAATTTTTGGAAAAGTCTTCAAATTGCGTTAGGATCTAAGCTTCAGTTTAGTACAGCTTTTCATCCCCAAACAGATGGTCAATCGGAAAGAGTAATCCAGATATTAGAGGATATGTTAAGAGCTTGTGTGATTGATTTCAAAGGAAATTGGGATGAAAGATTGCATTTGGTAGAGTTCGCCTATAACAATAGCTTTCAGAAGAGTATAGGTATGTCACCTTATGAAGCATTATATGGAAGGAGATGTAGGACTCCTGTTTGTTGGAGTGAAGTAGGTGAAAGGAAATTGACAGGACCTGAATTAGTACAAGTTACCACTGAGGCTATTGATATTATCAGGGAAAGGCTTAGAACAGCTCGGAATAGACGAAAGGTTACGCCGATAGACGTAGGAGGCCTTTGGAATTTGGTATAGGAGACCATGTATTCCTTAAGGTATCTCCAATGAAAGGAATATCTCGATTCGGGAAGAAGGGTAAGTTAAGCCCTAGATTTGTCGGACCTTTTGAAATTCGGAGAGGATAGGTGATGTGGCTTATCGTTTAGCGTTACCTCCTAAGTTAGGAAATCTGCACGATGTGTTTCATGTATCGATGTTGAGGAAGTACCAAAATGGATCCTGGTCATATACTCGATCATGAAGCCATCAAAATGGATGAGAAAGTGAGATATATTGAAGAGCCTGTGCAGATATTGGATCGAAAGGAGCAAATTCTTAGGACCAAAAAGATCCCACTGGTTAAGGTGTTATGGCGACATCATGATGTGGAGGAAGCCACATGGGAAAGTGAGGATCAGATGAGGGAAAAGTACCCTTATTTATTTCAAGAAAGCGCGAGTAGTGCTTGAATTTCGAGGACGAAATTCTCTAAGGAGGGGAGAATTGTGGCATCCGGAAATTCAAAGCCGAGCCTTAAGGTGTGTTAAATGTCTTTAATTAGGTGATAGAATTTTATGGCTTATGCTTTGGCCAATTTGTCTTTTAATTTGATGAATTTTGCTTGTGATTGTGGAAATTCAAATTTAATAGATAAATGCTTGGCCATATGATTTAAATTTCAATAAATAAAATATCCCAAGACTTTGGCCAAGATGGAAATTGGAATTTTGAAATATTATAGAAGGAATTTCAAAAAAAAAAGAAGGAGAAAATAGGTTATTTTCGAAATGGGCCTTGAGCCCATTAGCCTAAAGCTTGGTGGGCCAAGCTAGTCGGCCCATTGGGCCCAAGAGAGGAGTTCGACCAGCCCAAGAAGGAGTGGCCGGTTGGGCCTAAGCCCAAGCCCATTAAGCCCAAATTCAAATTCAAAATTAGAAATTACAAGTGGCAAATGGCAAAAACATGCATTGGCCATTGGATAGGTGAATAATCATTGCAAATGATGGCTTAAGGGGGTATAAAAGGGTTAGAGAGAGAGTGGCCGGCTCTCTTTGCTTCATTTGGCCGAGAAAGGAGAGAGTGAGGGAGAGAATTCGAGAGGAAGAGAGGAGAGGCCGAGTGAGAGGAGGCGGAGCCGAGAAGGGAGGTGCCGCCGTTCGCTTGCCGTCCGACCGTCCTACGCCGCCGTACGCCGTGTGCTTGCTGTGTGTTCATCTTTGAGGCAAGTGGGAGTTCATAACTTCTCTTGCACGTCGGTTTTGGTAGTTGCATGTCTGGTTTTGAGTGTTATGTGTGAGAAAAACCGAGCCAAGGAGGGTTTGTTTGCATGCCATGTAGCTGTTTCCGTTCGGTTTGTGGTAGACAGTTTCTTATTCGGGCTTGCATGTGTATTTGGAGTGTGATTTTGGCTTCGGTGTCTTCATGAAAGTTGAAGCTAACATCTTGTAGTATGACATACTCGAATTTCATGGAAAACGAAGGTGATATGAGGGGTCAAATGCTTTGTTATACGGAGGTTCTAGATCTGCGAATTTCCTACTGACCTCTTGATGATTTCTTGGTTGCATGTTGATTTCTGTTGAAGATCTCACTTTGTTGTCTTCTTGAAAGTTGTAGGAAACACCCTAAGCTACAACATACTCGAAAATGAGGCAAAAATAACAAGTATAACTTGGTGAATCGGCTAAATCTTTGAGACGGATGGTTCTGTTGAAGTGAACCGAGACACCCGAGACTTCACGGGTTAAAATGGTGACCAAAATCTGGGTATTTTACCTAGATCCCTTCATGAAAATTTTAAAGGACACATTGATGCATAACATACTCGAATTTCAGAAGAAACGAAAGAGATTTAATGGGTCAAATCTAAGTTTTTCGGTGATGAACGTTCTGGACGAAACGGTGGAGGTTCCAGAAGCTTCGTGGAGTTATATAAATTAATCTATAAAGAATTTGGCTAAGAGTTCTTCATGAAAAATGCACGAAAATGTGTTGGCTATCATCCTGTAAAATTTGGGAATTTTCGGAGGTCATATGAGTATTTTAATTAAATTAATTCGAAAACTGTGCAATCTGGCCATAATCCGAATGTTGTGTGTGTTTTGTGGAAATTTGGGAAATTATGTAAAATGCGAATTAGCCATGGATTTTATGTGAAATCTGATTCTAATTGTTTGTTCAAGGATTGATTGAAGATTATGATTTTTGGAAAATCATAAATATTAAATATAATATTTATTTATGAAAATGGATAATATAATAATATAATAATATAATAATATAATATAATAATAAAATAATAAAATACTAAAATAATAATAAAATAAAAGGTGGACTATTTTGTTGGCCATAAGTCCTATTGAACTATGATGCATTGCTATATGACATTGATGCATGTGAAATCATTAATTATGATGTATTGTTATATGGCATTGATGCATGTATGATTATGAATCATGATGCATGTGTGTGAACAATATGCCATGAAATAGTAAGATGATAAAAAGTGGAAAGTGGTATGTGAGTAAGAGGTTGTGGCGGAGGATGTTGTCTGGTGGCCTGGTGGCGTAATTCCAGAGATTCCCTGGGAGTTTCAGGATGCCCGAATGTGGGGGCCTAAGTCCCCGTCGGAGGTTTCTCGCCCGAAGGGAGTGTGACTCGCGATGCCGGATTAGGGGTGCGAGATCCCGGTTAGAAGGGTAAAGACCGGAAGTCCCCGTCGGAGGTTTCGCCCGAAGGAGGTTCCTCGTGATGCTAGTTGAGGTGCGAGATGCCCGAATGTGGGGGCCCTAAGCCCGGTGGCCATGAGATGGCTGGGATACTTTGGGATCCCCGTCGGAGGTTTCTGCCCGAAGGGAGGATGATGATGGTGGAATTGATGAATTGAGAAAAGATAATGTGGGATCAATTGATAAATAAAAGTGATTAATGATGATATGATGTGATATGCATGGTGATGCATGGTTAATGATGATGTGATATGCATGGTGATGCATGGCCAATGATGATATGATGTGATATGCATGGTGATGCATGGTTAATGATGATGTGATATGCATGGTGATGCATGGCCAATGATGATATGATGTGATATGCATGGTGATGCATGGTTAATGATGATGTGATATGCATGGTGATGCATGGCCAATGATGATATGATGTGATATGCATGGTGATGCATGGTTAATGATGATGTGATATGCATGGTGATGCATGGCCAATGATGATATGATGTGATATGCATGGTGATGCATGGTTAATGATGATGTGATATGCATGGTGATGCATGGCCAATGATGATATGATGTGATATGCATGGTGATGCATGGTTAATGATGATGTGATATGCATGGTGATGCATGGCCAATGATGATATGATGTGATATGCATGGTGATGCATGGTTAACGATGATATGATGTGATATGCATGATGATGCATGGTTAATGATGATATGTATGCTATGATGATGCATGAATACGCTTGTCATCAAAAAGGTAAGTGATGCCTGAATTGTATGATGGTATGCATAGTGTCTTGAGTTGTTATTGGATTTCCTATCTCTTGAAATGGTTGTCTTCACCCCCTTTTGGGGATAACATTTCGATTAAGACTATCCGCTGCTTTTCTTTCGCGTGGCGTGTTTTACGGTATTCGTCTGATGTCGAGGTGGAGATGACTGAGATAGACTGTCCCTCGGTACCCGGATTGACTTTTATCCGAGTACGATGCTTAGTCATGTATGATATCGGCCTGGCTGGGGGCCCTGTCATACAAGAGTTCATTTCTGTTCACGTCCGTCGAGATGGTACTATGCGAGGGATGCTGCCACCGCCACCACCTGACGCACCGGGATGGGTGTGAGATCGCGCGAGGAGTAGAGCTAGACCGCTTTTTGGTGTAGATAGTTGACGCTCGTGATGGGAGGGTTTTTGTGCTTATATGATGTTAGAGGTCGGAGTTCCTTTTTGAGATTTTAGGAAGGACATGGCAGAGTCCTTACCTTTTCTGTTTCTTTTGTACCGACCCGAGGAAAAAACCCATCTCGCTATATGTATGCATGTAAGCAAAGCGTCAACACCGTTTATAAAAATCGTGGTGTTTAGTTGGTGTGTATTTGTATCATGGGATTGGTAGGGAGATAGATGGTGATATTTATTTGCTTCCGCTATGAGTCGCGCATGGGACCGTTTTTTAAAAAAAAAAAAAAAAAAAAAAAAAAAAAAAATGCCTGTAATCTGGCAAGGCTTTATTTAGCCAATAGATAGAGATGGATAAAGATGTAACATCGGCACTGTTAACGACCTGCGAAGGGTTCGGGGTGTTACAATTCATGCCCTATTTTATCTGCTCCTAATCATATTCACCTTGACACTTTTTTTTGTTAAAATCACACATTCATCCCCACTAGGTGATATTGTTAGCCTACCTCAATTTATACCTTTCTTTTTTGTTTCGAAACTTTTATTTACAAAAGTATATATTTTTTAACCTAACCATATATTCCTCCTCATAAATTTCACCTTCGGTAGTTTTGCACATTTTTGGAGTTGGTTTTCTAAAATTTGCTATGATCGGACTAGTTGATTGTGTATGAATGTGCAGCCTTTATTCAATCAATTCCTAAGGAAATTTATCTTGGCTCCGAGAGCTGAGGCAAAGCGCCACGACTAACAACAACATCGTGATGAAACCGGCTCATGCAGAGCCTTAAAGTGTGTAATAAGAATGAAGGACTTTGGGAGAAATTTAGATACACGCGAATGAGGTAACAGTCGCCATCAGGAGGAGGAAAACTCACTCTTTCGTGCGCAAGGATGAAATAATTGGTAGAGAAGAGATAAGGAGGAGGCCGGCCAACTCTTGTCTGATCCCATTTCCAAATCTATGAGAGGGACTCTTAGCAAAACACCTCTAAAATACCTTCTAAGCAAATCTCTTCCGTTTCACATTGAGCTATTTCCTTTCCTTACTTTGAGGCTTCCGGGCCACAACTCACCGGCCACAACTCACCACTAAAAGGATTTTAGACCCTAACGCTGCTCCTAACATAAAGGTTGATTTAATGATGGAGCGCTTAAGCATGTGAATCCCACGCGCATGGATATCAAGGAATAAGGAAAACTTATTATGCACTTAACGAGAGGAAATCCCACAAGTGAGTGATGGTCTGCTAGGATTCGACTTTGAGATCCTTGGCTCCAAAACCAAACAAGTCTTACCCATAAAGCTTAAACTATAGACTTAGCTTGCTCTAAAATGATTTTTCTTTATTAAACTAAGGGATGACGATACACATGAGGTCTTCTGACGACCATCTAGAAGGTGAGATGTCGATTTTTAATCAGTTTCCAATTAAAGCTGACACGAAACTTGCCATTCCGATTGCATGTATGTCAGTTTCAATAGTCAAAAGCCATATAGTCTTTGCATATGCAGAGATAAGAATCTGACTTAAAATCTCGAGTTTTCAAACTACCAAGTTCAATAGTTGTACCCATCCCATTGGTGATCGCGTGGTTTGCGCTCAATCCCTCTTTTGGAAGGGAGCGAGTTTGAATCCCCACGTTCGCTTGTGCAACTAAACCGTGGTCCGTGGGAGCTGGGTCCCCGCGAGTCACCCTAGGTTTATGCCGGCTATACGGCGTTCTCGGAATCAAAAGAAAAAAAAAAAAAAAAAAAAAAAAGCTCACTAGTTGTGGAAAAAATCAGGTGTATTTGAAAGAGTCGAGCTAGGTTGGATGAAAATCCGTCTAGCCTAGAAGAAGCACACGAGTGAACGAATCTGGATTCCTTTTCCCCCATGTATGGTTTTCATTCGTTACTAAATTTAAAAAGTAAATTAATAATGTAATGTTCGACCAAAAGGAAAATTAATAATGTAATGACAAACACACGCCCACATCCCATTGATTTAGATCAGTTACTTTTATTAATGTTGTTCTGAGAGAAAGGACTGCGCCAATTTGCTCTAGAACTCATGGATGCTTTATGTTGCAACCACCACTGAGGACCTCAGTAATATGGCTCAACCATATCCATGAAGCGCCCAATATTTGGCTAGTGCACTTCTGTATCTTGTGCGATTCGAGCTTTCCTCCGATAGCTTACTCTCTTTTGTTTGACTAGGGTTATCTTGCCGTGTCGGGATCTTGTATCTCCATTTCATGCCGCGGTAATTATGTGAGCCATTCATTAGAAGTCTGTACGCGGATGGAATGTGGGACAATTAGTCTAAAGTTTGACGTGAAAGTATCAACTCGATTAGTTTTTGTTCAAATGAGTCCAAGAAACAGTCGTTGTTTAGTTGGATTTTTCTGATTACGCAAAAAGCAGATGGTCAATCACGCCGTTATTGTGTATATTCTCAAAAAACTCCATATGGCCATCGTTTAGTTGTTTAGTTGCAACTTGGTGTGGCATAAAATTGAGTTTCAGTTCTCGGACCAAACTGGGAGAACCAAGGGTCAGCATCAACGCTCTGAACAACCATGTGCGAACAAGGAATTGGTCGACGCGCGTGGTTGAATATGTGGGGCTACATATCAATCGTCCTTTGCTCAATTAGATTTGCTCGTGCTCGAAAAGAGAGATGGTCACACTGACTCAACGTTGCTCTCATGAACTCGTGGAGGATGGTGAGGAGTGGTCCTGAGAAGAGGCCTCTAGTGAGTTTTGAAGATGCAATGTATCTCCCCAAAAAACTCTCTCAAACGTGTTTAGTGAACACCTTTTTTTTTTTTTTTTTGCCATAGGTCTTTAGGACCCCAAAGGTCTTCGTCAAAATCCTACCAAACGCACCCGATGTATAGTGCTTTAATTCAGATTTTAGAGAGATTATTGCAAAAGCATAAAAAAAAAAATAAAAGGGATACGTGCACTAAAAATCTTAAAACTTGTTAAAAAAATATATAATTGAGTCATAAAACTTTCAAAGAATACAATCAAGTCCTAAACTTTGCTAAAACTTTTCGTTTTTCTAGTTGGGTGGAGTTGATGGAAGGACTTGATTATGCAAATAATTGACAAGTTTTAGGACTTTATTGTATTTTTTAAGAGTTTTGGGACGTTATTATACTTTCGTAACAAATTTTAGAACTTGATTGCACTTTTTTAAAATTTTAAGACTCAACTATATTTTTGTGATAAGTTTTAAAACATTCAGTACACTTATCTCCAAAAGAAAAGAGGAAAAAAAACCCTAATTTCACTTTTCATGATATTGTACAACTCAATTTAATCCAACAAGAGATGTTGCTAAAGGGTCTAATTTCCTAAAATAAAAAATACATAAACTTTAGGTGGAGTCTTAATCCTGATCATTCTTTTGACTCATAAAAATCACCAACTTTAGTTCCAAATTAGATCTCCGTTAAAATGTCATCCAAATTTAATCGTCCGATGAGGCAATTCCATGTCAGCAATAAATCCACATTACTTGCTAACGTGGAATTAAAGGTTAAAGCTATATTGATAGTCACATGTGAGATTGCTACACGTGTTTTTTTTCATTTGAGTTGCAGCGCGCCCAATCAAAACCAAGCAAAATCTTATCACCAAGCACACATCCCTCAATCTTCCTCTCTCGCTTGAGTCCCTCAACCACAGATACAGATGAGCCACCACCGTCCTCCGTCTTCATCGTCATCAGCGAACCATCAATCCGACTCGTGCGTCTCTGCTCGCCGTCATCATCTCTTTGTTATCCTTGTCGTCTACAACGTAGCTCATAATAGCAGGAGAGCCCGTGCCTGGTCGTCGTCATCTTCTCTGCCTGACTCAGCGATGGACGAGCTCGTGCCAGCACCGAGCTCGTCAACTACGTTAGAGGTTGACGCTGTGCCTGCTTTAAGGCTCAACCACTGTGAAGTCAGAGCCAAGCCTCCGCATCTAGATCTGGAAGCTCGGGGAGGGGAGCTGACGCACCAAGCTAAGCTATCCCATAGGCAACAAACTCAATTCCGAGACCCTAGAGCTTGCCTATAAGTGTGCTCTTCATTTGCCACTTTTTGGATCCTGTAAATTAGAAAATTTTCGAGACCTGAAAATCTTCTGGTATACATTAATAATTCTCTAAAGACCAATAGGTAGTCCCTTGAAAAGGATGAGAAAAAAGGCTGTGTATGTGGGATAGCATGCTAATTTCAGTAATGTGGGTGTGTGTATAGGGAAAAGCTACCAAAAAAAAAAAAAAAAAAACTCAAATCATGCCAATTATAATACATTTACCCTAAAAAAAAATTATGACATAAAAAACCCAATACTTATGTGGCGCATTTACCCTCTGTTAAGATTCAATTAGATAATTTTTCCAACCAAAATAAAATTGTTTTTAATTCACTTAAGCCACATGGACGCTCTATCTACATTGTTTATTTTTTAGCATTCATATAAGCAAATTTTAAATGGTTCTCATTGATAGAATTTTGACGAAAGGTGAATATGTCACATAGGTATATATTTGAGATTTTTAATATCAAAGAAAAAATTAGGGTAAATTTTTCATAGTGGACATAGTTTAGGATTTTTTTTTTTTTGTGATTTTTGCCCAATATTCATATCTATAATGAGAGAGAGAGAGAGAGAGAGAGAGAGAGAGAGAGAGAGAGAGAGAGATGGTAAGACGAACAGAAGTGGTAGGTTGTTCACTATCATTGTGTTTCAGTGAAATTTTTTCAAAGCATGCATTTGAAAACTATTAAGCTTGGAGGGAGAAATTTCATATATGACAGGCATTCCTCAGAGAGATGACATGTGAAGAAATCGACCAATAAGAGATGGTCTCTTCAAAATTCAAATGTAAAAATTATTTGTGACGCATATCACACTAATAATGTAATTGGTTAGTAATGCCACATCAATCATGTGACCAACGACAAAATATCCTTTTAGCTTGCCAAGAAGTTAGGTCATGTAATCCTGCCTTGACATGCTAAGTTCAAATAACTCAACAACAAACCACTTTAAAATCATTATCCAAGTGATGAACGGGCAGCAATGCGTTTGACTTGGGCAAAGTCTAGAAGGTAGTGTTCAAAGTATATGTACAATTTTGAAATGCTCATGCATATTTTACATTAGCCGAAACAATCAACATGAGTATTCACAAGGACTTGCATGACGAATCTTATTTATGGATAACATTATATTGCCTGATTGATATATTTTCCTTATTAACCGCAGGCTAACCAGCTATGTTGGAAATTTTAGGCATAAGATGATCTTTTCTTGACGATTCCTTGACGATGACTAGTTTATAGGTTTATCCTCGGCCACCCATGTGACTGTCAGATCCGCTAAACTCGTCCATAATAAAAATGGCCATTATCACATTTAAGACTCACGTCCGAGGTGACATCTCTTAAAGGACATAGGAAAAGTAAATTACAAGAAGACGACAAAAGTAGAAGGTCGACATGGGGAGGGCGTTCGTGTCATTTCCAATCGGGATACCCTTTGATAATCGCAGGCCGTGTGAGCCGTGTGAGGTGAGAGATGAGAAAAGTCAACCGGAGCGAGCGAGCGAGCGAGAGAGAGAGAGAGAGAGAGAGAGACTCTGTGGAGGCTCTATAAAAGGGTCGGTTTAGCGTTGCGAAGCTCTTCGCAGAAGACAGCTTTTAGTGCAGAAGAGCTTGTACTGTGCAACACCCAGAGAAACACAAACTCATATCTTTATACACAAAGAAAATGTCACTGGTAGAAGAAGGAGCTGATGATTACACCCAAGATGGGACCGTTGATCTCCGAGGAAATCCTGTCCGTCGATCGAAGCGCGGCGGATGGACCGCCTGTTCCTTCGTCGTTGGTACCCTCTCTCTCTCTCTCTCTCTCTCTCTCTCTCTCTGCGCATATTACAAGTGAATGATGGGAAGCCTGTGTTCAAGGGTTGAGAGTTCTTGTTTTCTTGCGCTTGCTGATGTGCTTCTTTTTGGGGTGTGTTTGATTGGTTAAGATGCATCGTCATGCTCTTCCACATATTTCGGAGCTACTTTTTTGCTTTTGATTTTCTTTCCTGGACTTTCTTGATGATTGAGTCGTGCACCTCGCAAATTTGCAATGAGTGAATGCCGCGTGTTGGGTTTTGAGCGCAGCTGGAAAGTTAAAACCTAACCGACAAGCCCCCATTATTATCATTGAATTGCGAAATACAGACATGATAATAGACGGCTGAGTTAATAGTTTCTTTCTTCAACTTGCTGCTTTGGAGGTTGTGCCTCGCGCTTTTCTATCTCTCTCTCTGTCCATCCTTTGCCGGTGTGCTCTCCTCGGCATGTTGTAGAATACTTCATTTGGGTTATCAATAGTTCAAATTTAACCTTAGTTTCATGGAAGAGAACTGTGCAGAAAGACCAATGTTCGCGCAGAAAAAGGAAAAAAAAACGTATGAACATTAATACACTGAATAAATTCAATTGCAGTCGCAAAATACTCATTGGATGTGGACCATTCGCATTTTTTGTGGACCCCGATGTGGACCCGCAAAAATACGATTGACTTCCATTCAGATAATTAGGATCATGCAGACATCGCTCCTTCCAAAGTGGGTGTAAACATTGAGTGGAAGCAGCTATATATGCGAAGTCTCTTCTCCATGGCTTTAAGACTCTGCAGAAGAAGTAGGTTGAGCTGCAAAATACACTATAAAGACAATTTTCCAATTTTCTGATAGGGTACCAGTGGCCATTATTATTCTCCAAAAAAGTAAACAAGATCTGCCCCATAATTAGTTGGTTGGCTGGCATATCTTCATATTCAATCTGCAATTCAATTTTTCCAACCTACTGAAAGTACTTTGGCATTTACAAAGTCATCCGTAAATCCCATTATTGTGAATCTAGAATATGCTACTTTTTACTATCCATGACAGTGGTAATCAGAATGATACCACCGTAAATTCGCTAGGGCATCATCACCCCACTGTCTTGAAAGTCAAGAAAGATGAGAAGCTTCCATTTGCTTTGGATTTAATTTTTATCTAAAGTAAGTACAAAACTCGAACCGAAAACTTTGACTTCCTCTTGGGAAAATTCTACACTAGAGAGTTCATGACCGGTCGAGATATATGCAGAAGATACTGAGGAGAGCCAGTAATACCTTCTCCCAAATAGAATAATCAAACCACAGATAGGCGCATTTGTCACATCTTTTCTGTCCCCAATTTTCCAGCTTTCAGTCTTAATCTTGAACAGCGAAAAAGCTAGCTGCCTAACACTAACTCCAAATCGAATATATTAAAAAAAAGAAAAAGAAAAACACTAACTCCAAATCATAAAAGAAGAAATCCGAACCACATATTATGCCCCATTTCTTCCAAGATTCCTCTCTGATAATTCCTGTTCATTGCGACAATCTCCTTTTGTCATCTTGTCCATTGTTTCACGCAAGCTGCCCGTTGTGTACCTCTTACTTTCCTCCCTTCATTTTCCATGATTTTATTGGTCATTTTATTACACTTAAACATATTATTAAGCAAGTCGATTTCAATTAAATCCACTGGATCATGCAAGCCCGCATCATGTCATGTTGATGATCATTTTTTCGTCTTGCCATTCTTCGACTCTATCTGAACAAAAAAATTTAGCGAAAAATCGATAATCCTATGCTTGTTATCCTGGAGCAGCAGTGCACAGCGGATACAGCCTGGCCGCAATTATCCAATTTGGCTTGTTTTATTATATATATATATATATATTGGTTGGCTTCGTTAGTCTTTGCGTTGACTGTTGACTGTTGACTAAATTGGGTGTAGTGTACGAAGTGTTCGAGAGGATGGCGTACTATGGAATCTCGTCCAACCTCGTGCTCTACATGACCAAGAAGTTACACCAAGGCACGGTCAAGTCGTCCAACAACGTCACCAATTGGGTCGGCACCATCTGGATCACCCCTGTCCTCGGCGCGTACGTCGCGGACGCCCATCTCGGCCGCTATTGGACCTTCATCGTCGCGTCCGCCATCTATCTCACGGTATGTGCCCACCCACTTCTCCATTGGAGCGGGGAAAACTTTTACGCTCATTATCAGACTCGGCAATAACCTTTTTAATGTTCCAATATGGAGAGTCGTTATCGGATTGACATGTGGAAATCATGCTAAACCGGCCTGAATTTTGTCCTTCGAAAAAAACAAAGGATATAATCAGAGTCGAGTCGATACAATTTACTTAATACTTGAGCTCGAGTCCGCTCGATTGCGCCTTGGTGGATGCAAGATCGGAGCTTTATTCGTCTAGTTCAAGATCGGCTTGGGCTCGAGTTTGAATTCTTAAAATATAATATGAATCTTTTAAAGCTATATCAGTTGATTATTCACAATATTCATATGCATGAGGGATTAATTTAATTTATCAACAGATTTATGAGTGCTGTCGACAGATTCCATGCTAGTCGGCAACTCGTTAAACACGAGGGATTCCCTTTTGTGCAAATTAAAATTTAACTTTGATTCTTCTAAGCTATATGCTATAATTGTAGTAGTTTTGGGTTGTACATAAGATCCAATTCCTCGTGCTCTATTTGAACTCGAGGACAATTTTGTGTTCATTTGCCGACCAAAGACTTTTCCAATTTCTAAATCCACGTGATTGAAAAGTCCAAGGTAGAGAGAGAATAATTTTCCATGAAGGACTCAAAATGCTTTGAAAAAAATCCTATGCTGCTCGATATATTAATAATAATTAATGAATAAAAAAGACAAATTGGACCGCCGTTTTGAAGGTCTGACCCCTCTCAAATCGGAGGTTGTCGCCATGTTCCTCAGTCGTCCATGCTTATCCAGGTTAGAACCAACGTGGTTCAGTCATCTAGTCAACTATTCCATCGCATACTTCCAAGCGAATATAAGTTAGAATACTGTTTTGTCTGTTTCAGGACGTAAAAAATCATGGGGGATTTCGAAAATCGGGAAGTTTAAAACTGAATTACACACAAACTAGAGATACTAAAGTCTATAGATTAAATTTAAATACACAACTAAAATTCACCATGTTATTATTAAATGTAAATGCGATGTTAAATATAAGAACATTGCTCACCAATAGGTAACGAGCGATGTGTTTGCCTAATTGTGTTCTCGTGCAAAAGATACTCTTGTCGTCATGGATTGAATTATTGAGCATGTCTAGCTTACTTCATCCAGGGCATGTTGGTGTTGACCCTGGCCGTCTCGCTTCCCGGCCTCAGGCCGCCTCACTGCTCAGAGGCGAACGTCGACAATTGCAAGAAGGCCTCCACGTTGCAGCTTGCCGTCTTTTTCGGCGCGCTGTACACGCTGGCAGTCGGCACTGGCGGGACCAAGCCCAACATCTCGACGATCGGCGCAGACCAGTTCGACGACTTTGACCCGAAGGAGAAGAACCACAAGCTTTCCTTCTTCAACTGGTGGATGTTCAGCATCTTCTTTGGGACCCTCTTTGCGAACACCATCCTCGTGTATATACAGGACAATGTAGGCTGGGCTCTCGGGTATGGGCTCCCCACCCTCGGGCTCGCGATCTCAATCGGGATCTTCCTCGCAGGGACCCGTTATTACCGGCACCGGGTGCCTGCGGGCAGCCCGTTCACAAGGATGGCCCGGGTTATCGTGGCCGCCGTGAGGAAGTGGAGGGTGCGGGTCCCGAGTGATGCGAAGGAGCTTTATGAGCTCGACCCGCATGAGTATACAAAGAAGGGGAAATTTAGGATTGACTCAACACCAACCTTGAGGTAGTAATTTGCATCAATCTCCACTTCTTCTGTGTCTCAATCTGAAATACATCAGCTCTCGGGTTAACATTTTGATAAACTGTGTGATTCACTCTCCATGCAGATTCTTGAACAAAGCATGCGTCCAAACTGGTAAGACCTCTCCGTGGAAGCTATGCTCGGTCACCCAAGTCGAGGAAACTAAACAAATGCTGCGGATGATCCCTATCCTGATCGCGACTTTCGTCCCAAGCTGCATGATGGCTCAAATCAATACCCTCTTCGTCAAGCAAGGGACTACCTTAGATAGAAGCATCGGCAGCTTCAAGATCCCCCCGGCAAGTCTATCTGGATTCGTGACCATCTCGATGCTCGTCTCTGTTGTGTTGTACGACTGCTTCTTCGTCAAGATCATGCAAAGATGGACCAAGAACCCGAGAGGCGTCAGTCTTCTTTGCAGGATGGGGATCGGCCTCGTTCTCCACATCGTGATCATGACTGTGGCGTCCTTCACCGAGAGATGGAGGCTCCGAGTGGCTAGGGAGCACAATTTGGTTGAATCGGGAGGACAAATCCCAATGACGATCTTCATTCTGCTTCCTCAATTCTTGCTCATGGGAACGGCTGATGCATTCCTGGAAGTAGCAAAGATCGAGTTCTTCTATGACCAAGCGCCGGAGAGCATGAAGAGCTTGGGCACGTCTTATTCAATGACCACTTTGGGAGTCGGGAACTTCCTTAGCAGCTTCTGCCTATCCACCGTCGCGGATATCACTGAGAGGCATGGCCACCACGGGTGGATACTAAACAACCTGAATGCATCACACCTCGACTATTACTATGCCTTCTTTGTGGTGCTCAACGTCCTGAATTTTGCATTCTTCCTGTTCGTGGCAAAACTCTATGTGTATCGTGCCGAGGTATCAGATTCGATGGTGGTGCTTAAGGAAGAATTGAAAGGGCTGGAGAAGGTACATAACCAGGAAGTGCCGGTGACATAACTCTGTGGTAGGTAAAATGCCGCCGCTAAAGATGACTGAAACAATGCTTTTCGTCTAAGCTCTGCCTGGTAATAATATCCAGCACTTGTATGGCTCTTGGCGTCATCGCTACGATGTGCAGCTTTACATTTATACGCAAATGATGATGATGAAGAAGATGATATTTATTCTCCTTGGAAAAAGATGAAGACACAATCTCTAGACAGTCCGTTCACTGGTACGGCTTTTTCTTTGCTAGTTTACATGCCGTCGAGCTCAAAGGCGACATTCGAATGACAACTCCTGGTTCGCAATTGCTTTCAGTATCACATGGTCAAAACTCTGGCAATTCATAGTACAAGTTCAATCGTCCTAAATGTCAGTTAACGAGAAATGATTGATCCATCTTCACACAACTATTATGATAAAACAACAAACGAAATGCCGTCGAGCTCAAAGGCGACATTCGAATGACAACTCCTGGTTCGCAATTGCTTTCAGTATCAGATGGTCAAAACTCTGGCAATTCATAGTACAAGTTCAATCGTCCTAAATGTCAGTTAACGAGAAATGATTGATCCATCTTCACACAACTATTATGATAAAACAACAAACGAAATTGCATATGATGGATACTAAAATGCAAAACTCAGCTGCAAAGGCATTGACATCCTTGTACAAGGTTGGTTCAACAGAAGATTGACATCTTCAGGATGTTAGACTCTTCAACGCCTTAAGATGCCTTGACTTGAATCTCCACTTTGTTGCGTGTGAAGACCACAACAAGCAATGCTCACCTTCATCCTTGAATTCTTGCGTCAAACCAGACAATGAAGGTTGCCATCGGGACGGCGTTGGTGGTGAGATTCCTTCATTCACCAAAAGCAGCATGGATTAGAGGCTGACCAATGATGCCATTTGTTGGGTTGATGCAATAGAAACTCGATGTATTCAGTTGGGAGATCATCAATATGGAGTCAAAATTCAAACTTGTCAAATATAAGCAATTGGATCCACCTCTACTAAAAGGTTGAAGCTTGTGATGCAAACGAGATTATTGATTGCTTTACACCATATCAATTTTTTGATGTAGGACTTTTTTAACAAAACTCACACACACATCTCAACACCTTATGAGAAAATTCCTCCCAATGCAATCTCCGACAACAAGACACAATTCTCTATGAGTTCTCTATTTGGAGTTTTCAATTCAATGATTTTTTTTTTCTCAAAGTATACATCTAACAATTATTAGAGAACAAAATAATGGGCAAATGTAGAAAGAAAAAATATTATGTATACAACAGTCATACTATATGATGGTGAGACATGGAGAAGCTGGCTAATAAGGGTGCGCATAATAATTATTTTATTTTTTGCCATATCTATTTTTTTTCAGAAATAGGTTTAAAAAGGAAATTCATCTTGTCCATTGAATCACGCAAGCTGCCCGTTGTGTATTCTTACTTTCTTCCCTTCATTTTCCATGATTTTATTGGTCATTTATTACACTTAAACATAGTATTAAGTAAGCCAATTTCAATTAAATCCACTAGATCACGCGAGCCTGCGTCATTTCATGTTTCTGATGATCATTTTTTCGTCTTGCTATTCTTTGACTCTGTCTGAACAAACTTTTTCTAGCAAAAAAATCGATAATTCTATGCATATCATCCTCGAGCAGTAGTGCAGATCGGATAGAGCCTGGCCGCCATTATTCAATTTGGCTTGTTTATTATATGTATAGGTTGGCTTCGTTAGTCTTTGCGTTGACTTGTTCATTAAATTGGGTGTAGTGTACGAAGTCTTCGAGAGGATGGCGTACTATGGAATCTCGTCCAACCTCGTGCTCTACATGCCCAAGAAGCTACACCAAGGCATGGTCAAGTCGGCCAACAACGTTACCAATTGGGTCGGCATCCAGACGTGGTGTGACCGACGATAAAATACCTTTTCCATTTGAAGGGGTTGAGAAAGATGAAGAACTTCAAACAAGATCAAGTGATCAACTCTGAAGATGATTTGTATTTCAGAATGGTGATCATATCATTGTATCTCAGTACAATTGAAAGACAGAATATGAATACACTTTC
Source organism: Eucalyptus paniculata subsp. matutina (assembly GCA_017140255.1). Taxonomy (NCBI): domain Eukaryota; kingdom Viridiplantae; phylum Streptophyta; class Magnoliopsida; order Myrtales; family Myrtaceae; genus Eucalyptus; species Eucalyptus paniculata. The sequence goes on along the minus strand of CM029442.1, from coordinate 31,321,482 downwards.
TTTGTTCTATCTTCTAAGATCAATTGTACTTAACTTGCTTCAGCATTACGGACTTGAGCTGTTCTTCATTCTCTGAAGCTCTCTTCTTTTAGTACCGAAATCTCTTCAGCATTCGTTGATGATCTTGATACCTCGTTCAACTCTTGCGCTTCCTCTCTCTCTTCTTTCTATCTGTTTTCATTATCTCTTATGTAAAGTAAAGCAGAGTATTTATATCGGATATGTAACAGAACTTGGTTACAAAGGAAAACAGAATATAGTAACTACTTTAACAAAAAAGCCTAGTTGACTATGCTTAAGACTTTGGCGATCATCCGATCATTGACTTTGGCGATCCGAGTCATTGATTCCTTGAGCATCTTCGTTCATTGATCGTCGATCCAGGCTGGTTTTCTTTATAAGATCTTTGCCACTCGATTTGACTTTATGACTTAGCGATCCAAGTCATTTGCTGGCGATCCGAGTCCTCTGTTTTTGCTTTGCCGATTCGCCGAATCCTCGAGTCCTCTGTTTTTGCTTTGCTGTATCGCCGAATCCTTCTGTTTTTGTTTCTGCATTGAGCATCTCTGTTCCATGTATACTTAACATCCCCCCGCAAATTGGGAAGGGGAATGAATCCCATTCCTAATTTGGTGCGAAGAGACAGATGAGCTGAGTGAGAAAGGGACTTAGTGAATATGTCAGCTACTTGAAGATGACTGGGAACATGTTGGATAGAAATGGAACCAGATGATACTTTTTCTCGAACAAAATGGAAGTCAACTTCTATGTGCTTTGTTCGTGCATGTAAGACAGGATTGGCTGTGAGGGAAATAGCTGATTTATTATCACAGAATAATGATGTAGCTTTGGTGAGAGGAATTCCAATGTCACGTAGAACAAAACCAATCCAAGTAAATTCAGCTGTTGTAGATGCTAAAGCCCGATATTCAGCTTCTGTGGAGGACTTTGAAACAGTAGTTTGTTTCTTGGCTGACCAGGAAATCAAGTTCGAGCCTAAAAAAGTGCAGAATCCTGTAGTAGATCGTCGAGTAGTAGGACAACCTGCCCAATCAGCATCTGAAAAACCATAGAGATTTGTTAAACTGTTGGAGTGGAGATAATAGCCAAGATGAACAGTTCCTTTGACATATCGTAATACTCGTTTTAATTGATGAAAGTCGGCCATTGTGGGATGTTGCATCTTCTGACAGAGGAGATTTGTTGCAAATGCTAGATCTGGTCGAGTGATAGTTAAGTATTGAAGACCACCTACCAAGCTTCTGTATTCAATAGGATCCAGCAGAGGAACTTCAGCATTTGTCATAGCAATTGGCCGTAGTGGCAAAGGTGTGGAAATTGGTTTGCAATCTATCATATGTGCCCGTCTGAGTAGGTCGACTGCATATTTTGTTTGACATAAGAACAAAGTCTGTAGAGTATGTTTCACTTCAATGCCTAAGAAGTAATGAATATAGCCGAGATCTTTCATTTGAAAGTGAAGACTAAGATTCTGGATTAATGCAGTTAAGAATTGAGGAGAGCTTCCTGTTAGAATGATATCATCAACATAAAGAAGTAATAATACTGTATCTGATTCAGTACGAAGCACAAACAAAGATGGGTCAGCTGTACTACAGACAAAGCCAATTTCAAGAAGAAAGTTGCTGAATTTGTCAAACCAGGCTCTTGGTGCTTGTCGAAGTCCATATAATGACTTGTGAAGAAGACAAACATGGCTTGATTTGTGAGAATCAATGAAGCCAGGTGGCTGTTCCATGTGAACAGTTTCATTTAAATCTCCATGAAGAAATGCATTCTTCACATCAAGTTGGTGTATTGTCCATTGTCGTGTGAGAGCTATAGAGAGTACTATGCGTATTGTAGCATGTTTTACAATTGGACTGAATGTTTCAGTAAAATCCAGTCCTGCTTCCTGATGGAATCCTTTGGCTACCAGACGAGCCTTGAGTCTTTCTAGACTACCATCTGGTGTGAGTTTGGTCTTAAAGACCCACTTACAGCCTACAACATTCATCTGGTCTGTTCTTGGAACTAATGTCCAGGTATGGTTATTATAGAGAGCATTCATCTCTTCTTGCATAGCATTGTACCATCCTTTATCAGCTAATGCAGACTTAATGGATCTTGGTTCCATAGGAACACGATACTCAGCCAAGCAAGCATATTTTGGATTTGGCTTGATAATACCTGATCTGAGTCGGGTCTGCATAGGATGACTACTAACATTTCTCTGAGAAGAAGACAGATCAAGAGTATGTTGTTCTATGTCAGAGCTATTAGTGATAGGCAGAGTATTTGAGAAAGATGAAGAACTCTGACCAGATCGAGTTTCTGTGACAGCATCATTTTGCCTTGATGATAGAGGAGTATCTTGGAACTGCATTGATGCTGATGAAGTCTGTTGATGCATCTGCTCACTTTCATAACTATCCATAGTAGGATGATATTGACTTCTCCCTACTGACTGATGGGAACCACTTTGGTTTGTAATGTCAGAGTTTGAAGATTCGAGCAATTTGACTCCTTCAATCCATTGTCTATACAAAGGAGTATATTGACCATATTCATTGATCACAGTTTTTGTGAAAGGAAATAATGTTTCATCGAAGGTAACATGTCTACTGATATATATACGATTATCAGTAGGTACAAGACATCTATAGCCTTTATGCACATCACTATATCCCAGAAAAATACAAGTAAGTGATCTAGGATCGAACTTGTGTCTTGAATATGATCTTAAGCACGGATAACATGCACAGCCAAATACCCTTAAATGATCATATTGTGGCTGAGTATTATGAATCTTTCTATATGGTGTATCCATTTTTAGCTTTGGTGTTGGAAGTCTGTTTATAATGTAGTTTGCTGTAACAAAAGCATCTACCCAAAACTTCAATGGGATCTTGGAATGATATAACATAGCCAATCCCAATTCAACAATATGTCTATGTTTTCTTTCGGAAACTCCATTCTGTTCGGAGTGTGAGGACAAGATAGCTGTTGTTTTATTCCACAGCCTTTGCGATGATCTTGAAACCTTCTACTTACAAACTCTCCCCCTCCATCACTTTGGAAGACTTTGATCTTGTGACTGTATTGTCTTTCGACTAATGTCTGGAATCGAATAAAGATATCAAAGAACTCAGATTTCAACTTCATTGGATATAACCAACTGTATCGTGAGAAATTGTCAACAAAAATCACATAGTATCTAAACTTTTGAAATGAGTCTACTGGTGATGGTCCCCATATGTCACAGTGGATCTTTTCTAATGATGAGGTTGATATAGAGTTTGACAAAGGAAATGATAGAGCTGTACTTTTCGCTATTTGACAACTGCTGCAAATTTTTGAAGGAACTGAAGTAACATGAATCAGTTTCTGATGATGTAGATAATCCACTATTTGAGTATTGGCATGAGCCAGTCTTTGGTGCCATACTTCTGCATTGACTGTTCTCTGACTTTGAGTGAAAAAGGCTGCTGCAGTCCGTGTATTGACTTGATAAAGGCCCTTAGTCTTCCTTCCGAGCTGAATTGTTGCCTTGGTATTGTTGTCCTTTACATAAACACCAAGTTTATCAAAGATAAATGTGCAAGGATAGTCATCAGTAAGCTTAGACACAGAAAGAAGATTCTTCTTTATTTCTGGTACTATAAGAACATCATTAAGGGGTAATGTATTTACTTCTGTTTTTAGGTAAGTGTTACCAATGTGTGTAACAGGTAAACAAGATCCATTTCCAACCATTACTGTATCGAGACCTTGATATTTAGAAGAAGTATGAAGAATACCAGAATTCGCACTGATATGAGCAGTGGCTCCTGTGTCAGGGTACCATTCACTTCCTTTTGGATCTTCGATATGAATTGCTGTCAGAGCTGCTGGAATCTCTTCTACTTGATAGGAATTGTCAAAACGGTACCAACAGCGGAGAGCATCATGCCCAGGTCGCTTACATATTTGACATTCTAGTCTAGCAACCTCTGTGTCTTTCTCATCCTGCAAACTTTTTCTTGAGTTTAATAGAGAAGGATAAGATTTGTTGTTTTGATACCTTTGAGATTGTGTGGCATAAGGTCGAAATCCCTGTGCAGCTGTAGGAAAGACATTCTGTTGTCTTAGATATTGATCTCCTGGCCTTTGGAATGCTGCATCTTCTCTGTAATTCTGATTTCTTTCAGTATAACCAAACGCTCGTCCTCTATTACTAGCAGTTTTGCCTCGACCAAAACTATGGCCACCCCTATAATTTCCTCTCTGAGCTAGAAAACCAGTAGGTTGTGAAAGATATTCTTCATCAGTACTTTCTTTAGGATACATTTGAGTCTTTCTTTGGCCGAGATAGGCCAAACTAGGATTAAACTGACTTCTGGAGTAGGTCTTCATTTTGGATTCAAATCTCTCCAGTTGAGCTATAACTTCATCATAGTCAGGTTGAGGCTTCAAACAATATATGGTGGTTCAAAGATTCTCATATTCTGGACCTAATCCTTCCAATATACCAAAGATCTTGGTTATTTCATCTACTGGTTTACCAATAGCATTCAACTGATCACATATAGTTTTGTATTCTCTGAGATAAGTAGAGAGGTTTTGATCAAGTTTCTGGCAGGACTGTAATTTTCCTCTAAGCTCGAACTCCTTTGCTATTGATTTTTGTGTAAACCGTTTTAGAAGAGACTGCCATACCTCAAAGGATGTTTCTAAACCAATGATTAGACTCAGAATATTCTCAGTAACAGCCCCACTAATCCACGACGATATCAACTGATCTGTTCTTGTCCAATCAACGTAATCAGGATTAACAAGTTCTGAGTCACATCCTTCACCATCATTTTGCAACATTCGTGAAGGAGCAATAACATCACCATTAACAAAACCGAAGAGGTCTTGACTCTTCAGAAACCTTTGTATTTGAGCTTGCCACAACAGAAAATTATCTTCGGCAAGCTTGATTGTAACAAAGTTTGAGATGTTTACGTGAATTGGAAAAGGATATTTTGGTGTTCTTATTGCCATTGCTGCAAACTTTCATATCAAACCAAGCTATCATACAAACAACCTAGAGCTCTGATACCATGAGAAAGATGAAGAACTTCAAACAAGATCAAGTGATCAACTCTGAAGATGATTTGTATTTCAGAATGGTGATCATATCATTGTATCTCAGTACAATTGAAAGACAGAATATGAATACACTTTCTTTGTTCTATCTTCTAAGATCAATTGTACTTAACTTGCTTCAGCATTACGGACTTGAGCTGTTCTTCATTCTCTGAAGCTCTCTTCTTTTAGTACCGAAATCTCTTCAGCATTCGTTGATGATCTTGATACCTCGTTCAACTCTTGCGCTTCCTCTCTCTCTTCTTTCTATCAGTTTTCGTTATCTCTTATGTAAAGTAAAGCAGAGTATTTATATCAGGATATGTAACAGAACTTGGTTACAGAGGAAAACAGAATATAGTAACTACTTTAACAGAAAAGCCTAGTTGACTATGCTTAAGACTTTGGCGATCATCCGAGTCATTGACTTTGGCGATCCGAGTCATTGATTCCTTGAGCATCTTCGTTCATTGATCGTCGATCCAGGCTGGTTTTCTTTATAAGATCTTTGCCACTGATTTGACTTTATGACTTAGCGATCCAAGTCATTTGCTGGCGATCCGAGTCCTCTGTTTTTGCTTTGCCGATTCGCCGAATCCTCGAGTCCTCTGTTTTTGCTTTGCTGTATCGCCGAATCCTTCTGTTTTTGTTTCTGCATTGAGCATCTCTGTTCCATGTATACTTAACAGGGGTTGCGATTGTGCTTGCCAGAAAGTTAGGTCATGCAATCCTGCCCCGATATGCCAAGTCCAAATAACTTAACAACGCGCCCTTATAAAATCATTATGCAAGTGATGAACGGGCCAGCAACGTGTTCAGCTTGGGTAGAGTCCATAAAGGAGTGTTCAAAGTATATGCACGATTTTGAAATGATCCAATGCATCTTACATGGGCCAAAATGATCAACATGAGTATTCATTAATTTAGAATTGAGCATAACCTATCAATGCCATGCCAAATGAGCAATGCACTTGCGATATTATTTATAAATAAGATTTGACATACAAATCCTCACGAATACTCATGTTGATCATTTCGGCTTATGTAAGATGCGCCCTTTGACAAATCTTATTTATAAATAATACTACAAATGCATTGCTCATCCAGCGTGGCAATGACAGGTTATGCCCAATTCTAAATTACCTTTGGGAAGCATAAAAAGACTGCTCGAAAGATTTTCCTTATTGACCGCAGGCTAATACCTATGTTAGAAATTTTAGGTATCAGATGATCTCTTCTTGACAATATCGAGAGGTGGTTGTGTCATTTCCCGATCGGGATACCTTTGATAATTGCAAGCCGTGCGAGGTAAGAGATGGGGAAGTCAAATCAACTGAAGCGAGCGAGCGAGCGAGAGAGACACTCGAATCTGCGGAGGGCTGTAAAGGGGTGGCTTTGGGATTGCTAAGTTCTTCGCAGAAGATAGGTTTTAGTACAGAAGAGCTTGTACTGTGCGACAACCAGAGAAACACAAACTCGTATGTTATACATATAGAAAATGTCCTTGGTGGAAGAAGGAGTTGATGATTACACCCAAGATGGGACTGTTGATCTCCGAGGGAATCCTGTCCGTCGGTTGAAGCGCGGCGGATGGACCGCCTGCTCCTTCGTCGTTGGTACTCTCTCTCTCTCTCTCTTTGCATATTAAATGGGAACAATAGGAAGTCTGTGTTCAAGGGTTGAAGAGAGTTCTCGCTTTCTTGCTCCTGCTGACGTGATTTTTTTGGGGGGTTGTTGATTAGGTGGGATGCATCATCATGCTCTTCCACATACTTTGGAGCTTCTTTTTCCCTTCTGATTTTCTTTCCTGGACTTTCTTGATGATTTTGTGGTGAACCTTGCAATGTGTGAATGCCTCCTGTTGGGTTTTGAGCGCAGCTAGAAAGTTAAATCTAACCGACGACCTCCCATTATCATCGTTGAATTGCGAAATACAGACATAAGCGGCTGAAGTAATACTTTCTTTCTTCATATTGTTGCTTTGGCGGTTGTGCCTCGTGCTTGTTTATTTCTCTCTGTCTGTCCATCCTTTGCTGGTGTGCTCTCCCTGGCATGTCATAGAATACTTCATCTTTGTCATCAATATTTCAAATTTAACCTTAGTTTCGTGGAAGAGAACTGTGCATATATACGAAAGTTCGCCCAAAAAAAAGGAAAACGTATGATCTCTAATATGACAAACAAATTCAATCGCAATTGAAACATGCATACCGAGTGTGGACCATTCGCATTTTTCCCAGGCCCCAACGTGGACCCATGAAAATATAATTGATGTCGATTAAGATAAACAATAAAGACACTTTTCCAATTTTCAGATAGGGTACCGGTGGCCATTATTATTCTCCAGAAAAGTAAACAATTTCTGCCCCATAAATAGTTAATTAGCTACTGAATGTACTTTAGCATCTACAAAGTCTAGAATATGCTACTTTGTACAATTATTGATAATGGTAATCAGAATGATACCACCATAAATTGGCTAGGGTATCATGATCCCACTGTCTTGAAAGTCAAGAAAGATGAGAAGCTTCCGTTTGCTTTGGATCCACATTTTTATCTACAGTAAGTACAAAACTCGAATCTAAAACTTTTGACTTACTCGTGAGAAAATTCTACCCTAGAGAGATCATAACCAGTCGAGATATATGCAGAAGAGACTGAAGAGAGCCAATAATACCTTCTCCCAATAGAATAATCAACCACAAATTTGCCCATTTGTCATATCGTTTCTGTCCCTAATTTTCAGCTTTAGTCTTAATCCTAGACAGCGAAAAGGCTAGCTGGCGTTAACTCCGCCCCCAACCCTTTCCTAAAAAAAAAATAAAAAAAAAAAAGCACTAACTCCAAATCATAAAGAAGAGATTCGAGGCATCTATTTGACCCCATTTCTTCCAAGATTCCTCTCATAATGCATCTTCATAGCGACAGTCCTTTTTGTCATTATGTCCATTAAATCACGCAAGCCCGCTCCCTTTCATTCTCCATGATTGTATGGTCATTTATTACACTTAAACTTACAAAGTCTGTGTGTATGCTCCTGCTTCTTTTTCTGCAAGGCAGGATTTCTGGAACACGTTTCGTTTGATTCACGCATCTATTACCCTTCCGTGGATTTGTATTGGGGATTTCAATGATTTCCTTCATCCCTGGGAAAAGATGGGAAAAAGACCAGTAAATTATTCCAGGATGGCAGCATTTAGGAAGATTATTGATGATTGTGCTTTAATTGAACTGGATAGTAAAGGTTGTGAGTATACCTGGACTAACAACCGAGCAGGAGATGAATTAGTAAAAGAGAAGCTCGACCATGTTTTTTGTTCCCTGGATTGGAGCTTTACATACCCATCCTCCATGGTGTTTGCCCTCCCTTCGATCGGATCGGATCATTGCCCTCTGGTGCTGAACTCTCATTTTCAATCTGTCAAGCCAAGAAAGAACTTTCATTATGAAGCTTACTGGAGTCAACATAGTGAATGTACTAAAGTCATTCAATCAGTATGGGAACGGAATCACTCTTCCTTACCATCTAAACTGCAAGCAGTATCTCATAAGTTGTCAAGCTGGAGTCGAGCTCGATTCACAAATGCCAGGCAGCAAATTCAGTGTCTTCAGCAACAGCTACAGACCATCACAAATAGAAAATGCTATCAGCAGGGAGATAAAGAATTAGCAACAACAATTCGAACTGAAATACAGCAAATGTGGAATCAGGAAGAGTAATTCTGGGCGATGCGCTCTAGGCTTAATTGGTTATCATGGGGAGATAAGAACTCCAAATTTTTTCATGCTTGCACGGTACAAAGGCGACAACGAAACAGAATTTCTATATTAAAAGATGAAAATCAGAACTGGCAGCGAGAGCTAGAGCGTCTTAAAGAAATGACCATGGATTATTTTACTGGACTTTATCACTCAGTTGGACACAGAGATTTTCATCCATTCCTATTACAATGTCCACAAATTGTGACTCCTCAGATTAATACAAATCTTATGAGTCCAGTTACTGAACAAGAGGTCTATGATGCTACCTTTCAGTTGGGAGCAGCAAAGGCCCCCGGTCCAGATGGCCTCCCTGGTCTGTTCTACAGGCACCACTGGAACACCATCAAACACACAATTATAAAAACAGTGCAAGACTTTTTTCAATCTGGTCATATGCCTCCGAATTTAAACAGAACAGTGTTGACTCTGGTTCCGAAGGTTCATCGTCCTGAAAGCATTGACCAATATCGACCTATTAGTCTCTGTAATTTCGCATACAAGATTATCTCTAAAGTTATGGCTAATAGATTGAAGGTTTGGCTCCCTACACTAATCACTCCAGAACAGGCAGCTTTTGTTAGTGGACGACAGATTCAAGATAATATCATGGTCGTTCAGGAAGTTATACACCAGTTTAAGATCCGATCCAAATCAAAAAAGTTCAATCTCATTCTCAAGACAGACATGCAGAAAGCTTATGATCGTGTGGAATGGGATTTTATAGCAGCTTATTTACAACAGTTGGGGTTTACAGATAGATGGGTTATGTTAGTAATGGCATGCATCACAACTGTTTCCTTTACTATTCGTTTCAATGGCGAATTGCTACCATCTTTTAAACCTACTAGAGGACTTCGTCAAGGTGACCCCCTATCCCCTTACATATTCATTTTAATGGCTAATGCTTTATCAACAGTGATCAATCAAGCCATCAGTTTAGGTCACTTACAGGGGATTAAATTTAATCGTGCATGTCCTCAGCTCTCCCATTTATTTTTTGCTGATGATGCCGTCTTCTTCCTCAAAGCTTCCATTTCTGAATGTCAAAACCTCTCAAATCTCTTAAACCAAGATCTTGCTCAAAGAACGGGTCGACTTCTCAACAGAAATAAATCAGCAATTTTCTTCAGTCAGAATTGTCCAATGCAGTTACAGGATAACTTACAAAGGGAATTGAGAGTACCTGCGGTGAGAAGATATGGTAAGTACTTGGGCATTCCATCCGATTGGGGGCGATCTAAACGGGAGATGTTCTCTTGGATCCTGGCAAAAATGGATGCGAAATTAGCTGGATGGAAGGAACAGTTCTTATCCAAAGGGGGCAAGGAGATTTTATTAAAAGCAGTTACTCAAGCCTTACCTCAAGTATGCGATGTCCCTCTTTATGCTTCCCCTCTCTCTGTGCAGACAAATGGAAAGTAAGATTTCAGCATTCTGGTGGAGCAAAAATAAGAACGATTCTGGCATACATTGGCTAAAATGGTCAGCGATCAAACAGTCGAAAACAGAGGGGGGTATGGGATTCAGAGATCTTATTTCTTTTAATCTAGCGATGCTCGGTAAACAAGCGTGGCGTTTATTACAGCAACCTACTGCAATTTGGAGTCGCTTGTTTAAAGGTCTGTATTTCAAACGATCTTCTTTTCAGCAAGCAACTTTAGGCTATAGGCCATCATGAGGGTGGCGTAGTATTTTAAAGGGCAGGGATGCTATTCTTCCTAAAACTAGGTGGATGGTGAAGGATGGGTCACGAATTGACATCAGAACAGATTATTGGCTTTCAATTGGCAAAATAGGAGGAACAGCTGCTGCAGGCGAACCCATTAAAGTTGCTGAACTTATTGATTTACCTACAGTTACATGGAAACAGGAGCTTATCTTCCCTCTTTTCACTGAACAGGTATGCTCAGCAATCTTAAACACCCCGATAAACCCCTCCCTTTGTTCTGATCAGTTGGTTTGGACAGCAACATCATCGGGATCGTTTTCTGTTAAAAGTTGCTATTACTACTTATTATCCAAGCAACAACACCTACCCACCAGTGCATCATCATCCTATCAGCCTCCTCCTCAACTATGGAACAAAATATGGCACATGGCAATAGCTCCAAAAATTCGAGTATTCTTATGGCTAGCTTGTAAAAATGCCCTCGCAACCAAAGCAAATCTCTATTCCAGACACATCACTTCGAATCCCTACTGTACCCTATGTGATCAGCATACCCCGGAGACCATTGAACACTTATTTTTTTACTGTGAATGGACAAAAGCGATCTGGGCAAATGACAGGATCAGAATTCATCTCTCACTTACCTCAATCAAGCGGCTAGATGCCTGGTTGGCGGCCCATGCCACCCATAATCTTTCTTCCCCAAGTCTAGAAGCGATTGCCAATCTACTATGGGAGATCTGGCGTCAGCGCAATAATGCTACTTTCCGACAGCAAACTCCAGACCCGATCCAAGCAGTGGATAATGCTCTCACCCAGGTCAGGCTCTTCCAGAGTATTCAACCACCGAAACCTAGGTTTTCACACACATATATTAGTACGGATCATCGCTGGAAACCCCCTGATCCAGGCACAATCAAATGCAATATCGATGGGGCTTTCATTCCAGGTAGTAAAGAGGGCGCTATCGCATGTATTTTCAGAAATTTTAAAGGAGAACTTACCGATATGTTTACCCATACTGTTCCGGCCACATCGGCTTTTCAAGTGGAGATCTTCGCGATGATTCGGGCCTTTCAGCACCTGATCAAGCAGCGGCATCAGCACCATCGAGTTTTGGTTGAATCGGACTGCCTTTTCTTGGTGGAGATCCTTCGGCAACACCAGCCGCAGCCATGGCAGGAGCGACACCTTCTTGCTGCTCTTCTCGACCTAATCTCTCAATGCCCTAATGTCTCGATTCAGTATGCCTCGCGCGATGCCAACCTAGCTGCAGACTGGGCCGCCAAAGCCCATCGGGCCAACGGATCTGTTTCTAACTGGCTTGTTTTTACTCCTTTTGCGTTCCAGAATATTGTCCTTACGGATGCACTACTAGCTGGTTGTAAGCACATGTTCGTATAATATATCAGATTTTCTGACCAAAAAAAAAAAAAAAAAAAAAAAAAAAAAACTTACAAAGTAAGTCGACTTCAATGAAATCCACCGAATCACATGAGCTCATGTCGTATTTCTCTGATAATCATTTTTTAGTATTGCTATCTTTCGAATCTGTCTAAATAAACTTTTTTTAAGCGAAAAATCTAAAACCCTTTGTATATTATCCTTGAGCAGTCATGCAATTTGGCTTGTTTTATTTTATATATATATTATTTTGCTTCGTTAGTCTTTTTCTTTTTGGCTAGAATTGCTTCGTTAGTCTTTGCTTTGACTTGTTGACTGAATTGGAAGCAGTGTACGAAGTCTTCGAGCGAATGGCGTACCATGGATTCTCGTCCAACCTCGTGCTCTACATGACCAAGAAGCTCCACCAGGGCACGGTCAAGTCGGCCAACAACGTCACCAACTGGGTCGGCATGGTCTGGATCATGCCTGTCCTCGGCGCATACTTGGCGGACGCCCATCTCGGCCGATACTGGATTTTCGTCATCGCATCCGCCATCTATCTCATGGTATGTGCTGTCCGCATTGCCATCGAAGCGTGTGGGGGAAACTTTATAGTCATTGTCAAACTCGGCGATAACTTTCCTTTTAGTGTTCCTATGTAGAGAGTCGTCATCGAATTGAACATGTGAAAATCATGCTAAGCCGGCCTTAAATTCGTCGCTGAAAAACCAAAGGATATAATTGGAGTCAAGTCAACGAAATTTAATTAACACTCGAGCTTGAATCAGCTCGATTGTGCTCAGCCGGATGCACAATTGGAGCTCGATTCCTCTAATTCGAGATCCGCTGAAGCTTGAATTCAAATTCTGAAAATGCAATATGATCATGCAAAAACTATATTGCTATACATAATGTTCATATGTCATGCATATACAGTTAGTACCTGAACCACTTAGTGTGCCTTTGGTAATCATTTTATTCTCTGGAACAATTTTCTCTTAAAAATATTTTTTTTAGATTCTATTCCTTAGACGAGTTTTTGAGTATTTAAAGGTATTTGCTAACTGTATAAAGTTTCTTCTCCTTTTAGCTAGTCGCTAGCCTTGTCAAAGCCTTATTGGTAGGTAGGCGAGGTCGAGCCTTCGGCCTCGTCAAGGCCGACAAGGTTGCCAACCCTTGTCTCGGGGGCCAACGCTAGCTTGATTCTAAAGTTGTTCTCAGAAATAAAGATTTTTTTTTTTTACAATTTTATTCTATTCCAAATCTATTTTCAAAAACAAAAAAGTTACCTAATGAATTTGTATTCTTTTGCCGCTTACCAAATACGGCCTTGGTAAACTCAAGAACTATGGGCCTGAACCAAGTTTGATGAATCTATTACTTGAATATGAGTTGGTCAAGTGAAGCTTGGCTTTTTTTCAAGATATACTAGTAGTAAAAATCGATCTTAGCAGTTTAGAGGAAGCACATATATGATATAGTGTAAAAAAAAAAAAAAATTCTAGAATATACTTCACAGTTTGTCCTTGTTGGAAAACTATATCAAATTTATTGTCGAGACTTGCCAATAAAACAAGATTAATTTAATTTATCAAAAGACTTAGGAGTGCTATTTATAGATTCCATGCTAGTCGACAACTTGTCATACAAATTAAAATTTACCTTGATTCCTATTAGCTATATAGTCTAATTGTAGTAGTTTGGGTTGTACATAAGATCCAATTCCTCATACTTCATATGGAACTCGAGGACAATCTTGTTTTTATCTGCCGATCAAGAATTTTCTAATTTCATGCCACACATGAATTTTTAATGTTGAAGTTATTGAAAAGAAGAAGAAACGTTTTGGGGGAATTAATACCTAACATTATTTGCTGTAACCACAAAACTGATAAATTGGGGAAAATAATAACATAAAGAAACAATAATTGAAGGTTAGGTATGGATAACCTAATCTTCTTAAGGCACTTGATTCCTATCAATGGTGTTATGTAACTTTACGAGTTATACCTCCCAATATAGAACACCTTGAACCTATTTGTGTCAACAGGATTTTGTTGAACACTTTTTGAAAGCAGCACACTTAGAGAAACTTGAAGAGAGGAGATGTAGGTGTTTTCGCTTCTTCTTGGAATGAAGAATTTCAAGTATATTCATAGAGTTTTAGAATTCATGTGCAAAAGCAATACATGAATCATGAATTAAATGAAAGCAAGAATCTAGGAGATACATTAATTAAATAGAGATACATGAATTAATGAGATAGATGAATGGAGACAACATATCTTGTTTTGCTCGCTTTTATTGATCCATTAACCCACCATAATTACAACAATCTCCCACATTAATGGATCAACAAAATATTTTGACTTGAGAAATTCTAAATGTGCCTATGGAAATACATTGCATAAAGATAGATAGCTTTTGTTTTAAACCATAGTTAGTGAAAGCACAATGGACATATTTAATTAGTTAGTGGACTAGGACTTGAACCGCTAGTTGTTAGCATAAGCCCAAACAATAGATCTCACATAGAATATTTCCGAATCAAGATTAGTTCTCGATTGCGTTTATTCTTTTGGTCCTGAATCTCTCAAAATTCATAGCTGCTTTAAAAAATCTAGCCTCTAATTTTTTTTAATAGAATCGGTTAACTCCATACATATATGTGCATTTCTATTAAAGGTGCCCTACCATACCTTACTAAGATATTGAAATCCAAGCTATAAGAATCTTTAAACGCAAAGCGTGCCCTAAAAACTTGTAGGAAGCATTGTTGCATAATAGGAGTGGGAGATAGTACGCTCACTAGAGTTTCCAAAATTTACGTTGTTATGTTGAACCTAGTCCATATAATCTTCAATTGCTAGGTTAGGCTTCCACCTTGAAACCTCTTTATTGGGTTAAGGCTTTTAATCTCATTCCCCTCGATGCCTAGTTTACTTACTCTCTTGACAAATCTTTTCTCAGCAAATCTGCAATATTTTCTTTTAACTTCACAAAGTCCAAAAAAATTATTTTGTTTGAAAGCAACAGTCCTATAGTATTATATCTACTACTCATTTAAGCTGGAAGAACTATATTCTCCTCCTTATTAAACCTAAAAAATTTGATTCGTCTATCAAGTTGGTTCTCATCCTTGTTTTTATACTTGACAAATATGCTTATAGACTCATATTCCTAGTCAATAGATAAAATAACAAAATCGAGTACAATCATCTACAAAAGTAGTGACGATCTAGACCCGGGGCAGTATGGAGGGATGGACTGAGATCGCCTTAGAAGTACGCAGGTGAGGCTGAGGACATGTCTCCCGTCCCACATCGTTTAGGGAGGGAGTCCCGAGCAAGTTTATAAAGGCTTGGGTTCCTTTAATTTGCATAAAGCATTTTAAAGCCGTGAGAACTCAGTGTCCAAAGCGAACAATATTATATAGTGGGGCTCGGGTCGTTACAAATGGTATCAGAGCCAACTCTCGACTATGTGTGGGGGCCACAGCAAGGACGCTATGCTTTAAGAGGGGCAGAATGTGACGACCCAGACTCGGGGCAGTACGGAGGGATGGACTAAAATCGCCTTGGCAGTACGTGGGTGAGGCTAAGGGCATGTCTCCCGTCTCACATCGCTTAGGGGAGGAGTCCTGGGCTAGTTTATAAAGGCTTGGGTCCTTTAATCTACATAATGCGTTTTAAAGCCGTAAGGACTTAGTGTCCAAAGAGGACAATATTATATAGTGGGGCCCGGGTCGTTACAAAAGTAATGGAGTACTTGTTTCGACCTCTACTTTCTACAAACTTTAAATCACGTAGCTCACTATTGATTAATTGTAGAGGTTCACTTCTTTCAATAGATTTGAAGGATTTCTTAGCAAACTGAGCCTCAACACAAGTCTCACATTTGTAATGGGCATCCAGCTCAAACCTTGGAATTTGCCCCAAGTTTGTTATCTTCTTTATTATAGCATAGTTTACGTGTCCTAAGCTACCGTGACATAGATAAGGAGAGACAATAGTATAAACTAAAGACTTTATTACTAGCCTTTGGGTACAAGAATTTTGAGTTTACATCAATGACAATTACATTCACTTTGAATAGGTTGTTGATCAAATACCATTTTCCCACATACATTTTTTTTTTTTTTTTGGGAACCGATTTTCCCACATATATTCACCCCTTGAAAAGTGCAAAATTGTTAGATTCAAACACAATTTTGAAAATCTTCTTGATAAGTATGGGGTTAGAAATGAAATTTATACGGATCTCCAATACACACATCATATTTAGCAATGTGATTTCATTGTTGGAGGTGAACGTCAAATTCACCTTTCCTCAGCCGGCAATATTTGCTGATGTAGAATTAGCCACATAGAGCTTCTCTTTTCCCTTAGTCTTCTCGTAAGACAAGAACATATGTTTATTCACATAAAAATGATTTGTGGCACTAATGTCTAATCACTAATCGACATTGTTTGACACTAAGAATCCATCAGACATCACCACAATAGTCATTCTCTCATCTTCTTCTTGTTGCCAATACTTAAAGCCCACATCGGTGAATTCTTTGGTTTCTCATTCGGTGTCACCAAAGGTAATACCATCAAACTAGGCAAAGCCTGTTGAACCACCATTCCATAAATTGGACCATATGTGTGATATCCGGATTTCGCTAGACCTCGAATACGTAGTGGTCCGTGACGGATCGACGAGTTTGTCGTTGGACTATGTTGATGGCACCACTTGCAGCCGCCGTTTCATCACTACCATCACCAGACCCAGACGTCACGTTTTGTGATGATCTTATGACGTATCCTCATAGTCACGTCTTTGCGAGTTCGAGACGATCCGATCATCGCATAACTTATTGTCTCATCGAAAATTTTCTTACGTAACACCACCGGTGAGAGCGAGGTTCATCCCAAATGACACGTCGCCAAGCTGTCTCTCATGCGGATTTCCGCCGTCTCTTATGCGTGCGTGCACAAGGCAAGGTGGACCGAAAATTTTCGGTCCATGCTCATGCAGGAACGAAGCATCCCCGGCCACGCCTTCCTCCTTGTTTAGCCGGTCAACCAAGAGGGAATTGTTGACCATGCAGCCACGTCTCCTCTCTCTCCCCCTAGGTGGCCAGCGGATGAAGACTCTCACATGCAAGGGGACACGTTCTTGCATGCAAGGGAATTTTAGGTCCCCCTTGCCTTGTGCACGCACGCATAAGAGACGGCGGAAATCCGCATGAGAGATAGCTTGGCGACGTGTCATTTGGGATGAAGCTCGGTCTCACGGGTGGTGTTATGTAAGAAAATTTTCGATGAGACGATAAGTTATGCGATGATCGGATCGTCTCGACGTGGCAAAGATGTGACTATGAGGATACGTCGTAAGATCATCACAAAACGTGATGTCTGGGTCTGGTGATGGTAGTGATGAAACGGCGTCCGCAAGTGGTGCCATCAACATAGTCCAACAACAAACTCGTCAATCCGTCACGGACTGTTACATATTCGAGGTCTGGCGAAATCTGAATATCACAATATGCCATTTGGCTTGTATTGTTTTGAAAAAAGTCTTGGGCATATTAATCAAGCAACTTGTATCCGTACCACTATAAATGGCTTCACCTTGAAGACTTGCAGCATTGTTGTCACGACACTAGGCCACGAGGTTTGACCTTAGTGGTCAAAGTGACCACAGGAACATATCTAGAAACTTTTCAGACATCATTGGATACTTCATTATTATCAGCCATCTCGATTTTTTGATAAACCCAACAAATAGTAAGAAACACTAATCACCTTAAAACAAATTCGATTAGCTATACCTCACCTCTAATTATTATTTTTAATTATCACTTTTTTTGAATTTATCAATTTTCTGCTTACAATAAACAATATTATGTATTCTTCCCCCAATTTTTTTTTTCTTTTTGTTCATCTCAATATCTCCAACAATTAATCACGTGGATCTGAAAAGTCCAAGGCTGAAAAAGAAAAAAGAAAAAAAAAAGAGAATAATTTTCCGTGAAGGGCTCAAATTGCTTCTGAAAAATTCTGTAGTGCTAAATAAATTAATAATAAGTAATGAATAAAAAAAGACAAATCGGACCGCCGTTTTGAAGGTCTGAACCCTCTCAAATCAGAGGTTGTCGACATGTTCCTCGGTCGCCCATGCTTATCCTAGTAAGAGCCAACCTGGTTCAGTCATCAAGTCAATTATTCCATCGCATACTTCCCAGAGAATACGCGTTAGAATGCTGTTTTCTCTATTTTAGGATGTAAAAGATCACGGACGATTTTCAAAATTAGGAAGTTTAAAACTGAATTATATAATAAGTAACTGATTAATACAACAAAATATGCACTAGCTAGAGATACTAAAGGCTATAGATTAAATTTAAACATCCAATAAAAATTCACCATGTTAATTATTAAATGTAAATTCAATGTTAAATATAAGAACATTGCTCAATAATAGGAAACAAGCAATGCGTTTACTTTTTTTTTTTTTTTTCACCATGTTATTATTCTATGTATAGGAAACAAGCAATGTGTTCACTTTATTTTTTAGTCGGTCTTACGCTACTCCTATTCTAACTCTAACTTTCAGACTTTTGTGTTACTTTTATGTTAGACGTGGGAGTCGAATTCCAAAACTAAATCATCCGCACCCCAATTACTTGAAAATGTGGGGATTCGAATCCCTTATCTCCTCTTTCCCATATTAGAAGGGTGGAATCTAGTGGTGAGCAATGTGTTCACCTAATTGAGCAGCAATTCCATTGCTCCTAGTGCAAAAGATACACATTTTTTTGTAGTGGACGAGATGATTAAGCACTTCTAGCTTACTTCACGCAGGGCATGTCCATGTTGACCCTGGCCGTCTGGCTTCCCCACCTCAAGCCGCCTCACTGCTCGGAAGCAAATGTCAACAATTGCCAGAAGGCCTCCACGTTGCAGCTCGCCGTCTTCTACGGTGCGCTGTACACGCTGGCGGTCGGGACCGGTGGGACCAAGCCCAACATCTCAACGATCGGCGCGGACCCTTTGGTCTCCTTCTTCAACTGGTGGATGTTTAGCATCTTCTTTGGGACCCTCTTTGCCAACACCGTTCTCGTGTATATTCAGGACAATGTGGGCTGGGCTCTCGGGTACGGGATCCCCACCCTCGGGCTCGCACTCTCGATCGCGATCTTCCTCGCAGGGACCCCTTATTACCCGGCACCGGGTGCCTGCAGGCAGCCCGTTCACGAGGATGGCCCGAGTCATCGTGGCCGCCGTGAGGAAGTGGAGGGTGCGGGTCCCGAGTGATCCGAAGGAGCTTCATGAGCTTGACCCGCAAGAGTATGCCAAGAAGGGGAAATTCAGGATCGACTCAACACGAACCGTGAGGTAATAATTTGCATCAACTTCCACTTCGTCTGTGTTCCAGTCTGAAATAGTGATACATCAGCTGCCGAGTTAATCTTTTGATAAACTGTGTGACTCACTCTCCATGCAGATTCTTGAACAAAGCATGCGTCCAAACCGGCACGACTTTCCGTGGAAGCTATGCTCGGTCACCCAAGTTGAGGAGACGAAACAAATGCTGCGGATGATCCCGATCCTGATCGCGACTTTCGTCCCGAGCTGCATGGTGGCTCAAATCAATACCCTCTTCGTCAAGCAAGGGACTACCTTAGATAGAAGCATCGGCAGCTTCAAGATCCCCCCGGCGAGTATTAGTCTTCTCCACCGGATGGGGATCGGCCTCATCCTTCACATCGTGATCATGATGGTGGCGTCCTTCACCGAGAGATGGAGGCTCCGAGTGGCTAGGGAGCACAATTTGGTTGAATCGGGAGGACAAATCCCACTGACGATCTTCATTCTGCTTCCTCAATTTGTGCTCATGGGAACGGCCGATGCCTTCCTGGAAGTAGCGAAGATCAAGTTCTTCTATGACCAAGCGCCGGAGAGCATGAAGAGCTTGGGCACCTCTTATGCAATGGCCACTTTGGGGGTCGGGAACTTCCTCAGTAGCTTCCTCCTATCCACAGTCGCGCGCATCACCGAGAGGCCGGCCACCATGGGTGGATACTAGACAACCTGAATGCATCGCACCTGGACTATTATTATGCATTCTTCGGGGTGCTCAACGTCCTGAATTTTTTGTTCTTCCTGTTCGTGGCAAAACTCTGTGTATCGTGCCGAGGTCTCAGATTCAATGGTGGTGCTCAAGGAAGAATTAAAAGGGCTGGAGAAGGTACATAACCAGGAAGCGCGGGTGACATAACTCTGTGATAGGTAAAATGCCGTGGCTAAAGATGACTCTGAAACAATGCTTACAGCCTAAGCTCTACGTGTAAATATATCCAGCACTTGAATGGTTCTTGGTGTCATCGCTACAAATGCGCGGCTTTACATTTATACACAGGTGATGATCATGATTATATTTATACTTCTTGGAAGAATATGAAGATAAAATCTCTATGCAGTCTATTCGCGGACGGCTTTTTCTTTGCTGGTTTGCACGCCATCGAGTTCAAAAGCGACATTCGAATGACCACTCCTGGTTCTCAATTGCTTTTACTATCTGATGGTCAAAACTCTGGCAACTCATTGTAAAAATTATTCAATCGTTGTAAATGTCAATTAACGAAAATGATTGACCCATCTTCACTCGACTATATGATAAACCAACAAACAAAATTGCATATGATGCAGACTAAAATACCAAGCTCAGCTGCAATGACAATCACATCCTTGTGTAGGGTTGATTCAGCAGAAGCTCCACATCTTCAAGATGTTAAGACTCTTCACCGCATCAAGATGCCTTGAATTGAATCTCCACTTTGTTGCGTGTGAAGACCACAACAAACAATGCCCACCTTCATCCCCTGAATTCTTTTGCCAGACCGCACAGTGAAGGTTGCCATTGGGACCAAGTTGGTCGTGAGATTCCTTCCATAAGATATTCACCAAACAGCATAACGGTTGTAGACTGACCAGTCATTCCATTTGTTGGGTTGATGTAGAAGAAGCTCGACGCATTCGGTTGGGAGATCATTAAGAAGGAGCCAAAATTCAAGCCCGTCAATGTAAGCAATAGGATCCACCTCCAATTCTCCGACATAGGACTTTTTAACACAACTCACATGCATCTCAACACCTCAATGGGAAAAAAGTCCTCCCAGCGCAATCACCAACAACAAGACATGATTTTCTCTCAGATATCCCAAATGATGATGCACCACTAATTGACTGTTCCGCAATCACTAGCATAAGATCGGTAATATCTTTCTATTTGGAATTTCCTTTTCAAGAACCGATTTGCTACTTGATCGTTCCTGTGGCACAAGACATGTAGTATCGTGTTTGGATCTGATGTATTCCATCGTTCTGTTGTCGGAGGCACAGATTGATTGTTCCTCATGTCCTCGGCTCCGTTCTCTTCAATTTTACGGATCATAGCACTAATGTCTTGGATTAGCTTGTCCGTTGGTTGACTCATCAAAGCGATCACCGTTTCCACCCTCTCTGCCTCCTTCTCCACTGCGTCCTCGCTCATCAATCCTTCCCCAGATACACAAAATGCTCGCTTCAAGCACTCAAAGTCCTCCTTGATCATCCGGTGATCCGACCTGGAGAAAATCCTGGAGTCCCCTCCTGCAACCAAAACGATGAGGTAGGCATCGAAAGAGGCCTTCATGACTTCTTTTATCGCTAGTGGGTGTGCTTGATCGATGAGAATTGCACAAAGCAGAGTCAAATTCTGCTTCAATGTCCGCAAAGTAGGCCTTATACGTGCACTAGCGACTTCACCAACATAGAGGCTATTGTAGAAGACATGGTTAGAGTCGACGAAGATCAAGCGATGGGCAGCAACTTCTGAGACATGTTGGCAGGCTTCACGTATGGCCGAACAGGTGTTCTGAAAGTAGGAAGCGCAGTCCTTATGGTGCTTCTTGTTGCTGAAATATTTGTGACCAAGGGTACCAACACCAGAGAGTGACATCTCATCCAAGGATTGGAGATGTGCAAGGAGATAGTGCAAAGTGTTGAGGCGGATGTAAAGGCATCGCGTCCCCCCGCTCATTGATGGATGAGGATGGTCAGCTTCGCTCATCCGGCATCCTCGCGGGTCTTCAATGCCAACCTTACATGGTGTCACCTTTCTACAAAATTTGGCAAACTTGGAATCTCGATGACATCTCGTCAAAGGAGGGAGAGCAGGTAGGTAATTTTGCTTTGATCCTGCATTGGAAATTTTCAAGAAATGATAAAATCAAGCATGAACATACGTCAAGTCAACCATCGACTTGGATGAACAATTAGAATGCAATAGGTACAGAGTGATAAGCGAGGACAAGCTATATGACAGGTGACACTTACCACAGGATGCAACAAATGCAGCATAATCCTGAAAGAGACTCCCTAAACTGTTCACCAGATCATTCACCAAATCCTCAGTAGTTTCCATTCGAATGGCAAAGAAATCGTCCATGGTTTCTTTAGCAAACTTGATCAAGTCTTCAGCTGATTCCACGTATGGCTTTGCCTTCGATTTTGGATTCCATGTCTGTCATGGGCCACACTTCTCATTATCTTTTTGTTTTGAGTAATTGTTATAATCAGTTGTAAATTTTATTCAGGAGAATATACTATCAAATGAACTCACTTCTGATTCTGTTGCTCTCTGCAGACAATCTTTGCCTTTCTGGAGCCTCACGTCTATCCATTGTTTTTGAAACCTTGACACGGTCGACTCAACTTCATATGGAATCATATTCCTCACGATCATTTTGCCTCCATCTTCGCATTCTATGGTGTCCTCAACCACCATTTGTGCCAAAACTTTTTCTAGCTTCCCTGCACTCTCCAGTACTTTCCTGATTTCACTGTCGAGTACCAAAGCAGAAGTCAAATGTTGTTTCAGAATTAGTCCATAACAGCTGTGCAATGTGATGGCGCGACTGCAGTTGCAACGGGATAGAACTTTCTAAGAATGGGACTGAAGGTTCCTCTTTCTTTTAAAGCCAAATCTTCAGTCTCTTTTGCCAATCGAATGAGTCGTTCTCTTTCATCTTGTCTTGTGTCCATTTCGCGTTCTTGACATCCTGTTTCAGCCATCTAATGCAAGCGATAACAAGGAAAAAAATTTAATTTCTCCCTCGTGGTAACACAAAATGAAGGGAGAAATGAATCACTTACGCACCTTCGAGAATGCATTCTTCAGAGATGATCGTATGTAACCATCCACGTGATCTACGGTAGGGCTGGTCACTGCATTACCTTGCGCTTGTTCTGTTACTCTGGAAAGCATTACATCATCTCCTAAGATGTTTGCCACCCTCACTGCCAACGGCAGCAAATCCTCCATCAGGTTCATCCTCCCATCCTGGAAGTAGTAATGATAGTTACCCAATCTCTTCTCCAACCACCCTCGTATCGAGGTCAGAGCTAACAGCAGAACCTTAATGAATAGAGGATCTTGGTCCTGCTTTTTGGCGTCATTCGCTACTTCTGCCAACAATATATGCGAAGCGAAAAGAAGCTCCGGTTCCAACTGCATCGTGCTGATGTATTGTTCGAAAAACACCCATGTTAGGCACAGATTGTGTATTGGCGGATTGATTCCAAGTATCGACCATGTCTTCTTCATGAGCTCAAGAAGCTCATCAACCTCGTCGAGGACTAAAGTCTCATCCCTGATGTCAAAAATCGACTTCAGCAGAGTCACATACAGGTGAATGTTCAGAGGGAATCCATCAGCCCAGTGGCAAACATCAGTAGGAGTCCCGTTTGTGCTTCGCCATGATAATGACACCACAGAATTGCTGAGGCTTCGCATGGTGTCTGAGTTTTCCCAATGACTATGATCTTCGTCTTGCCGGCTTGGATAATTTCTCCAAGGCGGACTGCGAACGCATTCGATTTCTCCAGCGGGATTGACGGGTGAAGAAGCAACCCTGCTTCTAGGATCTTGAGCTGTCTCGTTTGCCAGGCATGATATTCCTTCGAGTCGTTGTATTCAGATGGTTTTAGGTGGCGAAGAAGCTCGAGCGGAAGGATTATCGTCTCTGCCCGCTTACCAATCTACGGAGATTGAAAGTGGCAGGAATGAGCCAAGACATATACAAGATTCTAGTTTGAAAGATTTGTATCTACTGATTAAAGTATATGTCACTCAAAAATGAAAAACTACTATTACCATTTTCATTTGTTGTATCATAAGATCAAGTCTAATTCAACATGCAAATTTACTATCTCCTAATTCACAAAAGAAAGACTATTGAAAACAAATTGCTTTGCATAATTTCATGAATACCACACAAGGGAGATGAATTATGAAGCATTTTGAGACTTACGTACATGGCCTACATGGGTTATCGTGAGCGTTTTCCTGAGCCTGTTATCACTATGCTCCGTCACCCTCATTTGTTGCCTCATCAGCTCAGCTGATGTGAGCGGCCGCTTCGGCCTAGCCGCCGCCCACTGGGGCCCCGGCGGGCTCCCAGCGCCCAAGGCCATCTTTTTCGATGGCGTCCGATTCAGCATCTTCAACCCGAGGGCTCTCTTGACCCGGCTGCTCGGGGCCATCCCCACCCCATTGGCCTGGGACGATGTGGATCCAGGCTCGGGCTCATACCACATCGAGGGATGGAACTTCAGAGCGCTCCGGCCCCCAAAACCAGGGCGATGATCGGCATGACATGAAGAATATCTCATATGCCGTCTCGCGGATATCATCGGCATCAAGGCCGTGCAGCTCGCCAAAAGGCCACTCGAGGTCGGCGGCCATGGGGGAGCGGCAGTAGGCCGTCAGGTGGCGAGCGACAGAAGGTCGGAGAAGGATGGTCAATGGGGGAGCGATTGTAGTGGGCAAATGTTTGGCGAGACGCGAGTTGCAAATGAGATGTGAATGAGCTGTTTTTCTCTAGTTAGTTGTGCGACACCACTTTCGCACTAAGAGGAGAGAGAGAGAGAGAGAGAGAGAGAGAGAGAGAGAGAGGAAGGGAGAGGGGCATTGTATTTGTCAACTTTCTTTGTGCGAAGAAAACGAGACATGAACATCGTTTTGATTCCGTTTTGTTTTTTCTTTCGGTTTCTTATATTAAGGAAATAGGAACTTCTAGTCGGACTACCCATCCATTGGTGATCGTATGGTTTGCACTTAATTCCTCTATCAGAAGGGAGCGAGTTCAACTCGCTTGTGTGACTAAACTGCGGTCTGTGGAGGTGGGTCCCTGCAGGTCGCCCTTGATTTATGTCGCTGGTTGCCAGCTGTATGATGGTTCACGAGTCAATTAAAAAAAAAAAAAACTTCTAGTAAGACTGATTGCTCTATAGTTACTGCATCGACCAAAATACCCTCTCAGTTTATGCATATCTACGCAAGGGCAAAAGAAATCTGACCTTCTCTCTCTCGAAAAATATTTGGTTACCTCAAAGCGCCACGTCATTGGCTAACACGAGGCATGCATTTACTTGATCAGATTCATTCACGGCTCGATACGCTGCAGATGAATTAAAATTAAACAAAAGTAAATTGATTTCTGACCACAACGGCTTTTGGGAAAATTTACACGCCCGCCCAACTGTCTCTCTCTTCGACCGTTGTTTAGTTTTGGAGAGAAGCCGCACTCATCTCTCTGTTCAACCATCTGTGCCTGACCCATCTCTGTCTTCAACCGATCTTTCGCGTTTAGAAGGCCCCGTTTCCGGGAAAATTGTTCAAAAATTTCTCAACTTATCACACTTTCATCGATTTAATTTTAAACATTTCAATTTTACCAATTGAATTATGAACTTTTTTAAAGTTTTGTCAATTGAGTCAATTTGATTAATTTTAACAAAAAATTACGAATGTGATTGTTGACCATTCTACGTGACACAATCGACATAAAAGTAAACAATTTTGATTAATATTTCAGTTTTATAATTTTTTTCCTTTTTTTTCTTTCTTTTCTTCTCCTCCCCTCTACCATTTTCTTATTGTAGCTTGCGAGGGTTGCTGGGCAACTCACTAGCCACAAGGTGAGGGTCGTCAAGCCCTTACTAGCCAAAAATGAGGGCTAGGACTCCTTCTTTGGCTATGGGCAAGAGGGTCACAGCCTCATCACACCCATATTTGGACAAGGGCTGGGACACCATCACCACCACAAACGAGGCTAGCCTCTCTAGGCAGCCTTGCCCATGGCCATGATGATCTAAGTGAGACTAGTCTCACTTGTCATAGGTGAGGAGGAACCTTGGCAATGAGTTGAACTAGTTTGGCCTCGAGCTCCATGTTATGGCTAAGCTTGAGCCCTTCCAGCTAGGGGCTAGAGATTTGAGTTCACTCGCCAAGACCTACCTCATCAAGTAAGGTCTAATGTAGATCCACACTCACGCTCTATGCTTCCACCACCACAACCACCCATGGTCCTCGGCCAGATCCTCCACTTTGTAACAATCTCGTGCATCACCTATTCAACCAAATTCCTCAACCAAACATATTATTCCACAACCTTCTTCTTCACATTACTGCTTGTTGACACTTGATTTTTATTTTATGCGCCATTAAAGGTTAAAAAAACAATTGAGATTAGGATCTATGATTGTGATAGAGCTTGTTTCTCGACCAAAAAGTGTTGTTTTCCAAATCTTTCTTTTACTTTGTCATTTTAAAAATATTGCTTATTTATTTATTTATTTATTGGTAACTAAGCAATTATTATAAAGGGGAGGTCAAAAAATACAGAGGACTAGCTTCAAAAACTTACACTCAAAAGAACAAGCTCAAATGAGTGAAAGGAAGTTGGGCAAAGGCCAAGCAGCCTAAACAACAAAAGCCAACATGTAAAAGCCAAGGCAAAGACCGAAACCACCAAGAGTGAACCGAGACTACAAATCAAGTGAAAATAGCCACCTCCTAGGAGCATTGCAATCTTTTGTTCCTTGGAGAATCCTCTACATTTCTGAAGGTACAAGCCTTGTCTTTGACAACCTTCATGAGATGCTTCTTCATGGTAGAGATAGAAATCTTCACACCCCTAAAGAGCATATCATTCCTATTCTTCCACACGATGTGGCACAAAGCTCCAAAAGAAAACTAGGTGATGCACTTATTAAAGTTATGCCCGAAAGCAAGGCTAAGACCCAAGTAAGGGTATCCTCCCATAGCTTATTCTTTCAAGGAAGACCACATCTAGTTGCCCAAAAGAAGGCAACACCCGAAGTAACACGGCATCCAAAAAAGGTGATCAACCGAGTCAGGCACCTCATTATTAAAGGGGCAGGAAGCAGCTTCGATCCTACCATAAGACATGAGAAGGGACTGTGTGGGCAGCCTCCGTTTAGTGATGAGCCATAGATTCAGCTAGTGCTGAGGTAAGATGACATTGTTCCAAATGAAACCATGCCAATTGACTCGATCCTTCTTCCTTTGAATAAGCTCCTAGGCTAAGGCCACCGAAAACCTACCCGAGGAACCTCCCTCCAACAACACCGATCCAATGCATTAGTCAAAGGATGGGAGCGACAAACCCCAACTT
Source organism: Eucalyptus paniculata subsp. matutina (assembly GCA_017140255.1). Classification (NCBI taxonomy): domain Eukaryota; kingdom Viridiplantae; phylum Streptophyta; class Magnoliopsida; order Myrtales; family Myrtaceae; genus Eucalyptus; species Eucalyptus paniculata. The sequence goes on along the minus strand of CM029442.1, from coordinate 31,294,042 downwards.
TCAATCATCGATCGAGTTGCCTGGCCATCCTCAGTGAAGGGATCAACCACCTTAGCCTGCCTAATTAAACTAGATCTATAGATGAGTGAATCTTAAAAGGAAAGGTTCAAGGGACCCCTGGGTGCCAATTATTAAACTAGAGTGATGTGGTAAGTCCATCGCCTATCCTCCAGTGGAACCAAAGCCGAATTTTGCCTTGAGTTGTAAAAGTTTCTTCTAGGCCCAAGAGCAAAAGGTTGGCTTCTTCACCACCCAAAAGTTCCCCCTTTTTAAGAAGGTAGAGTGGATCCATTTGCACCATAGAGACTCTTTATCTGTAAATAAAATCTAGATGTGTTTGAGTATAGCCACCTTGTTGCACTCACGCAACCTCTGGATACTGAGACCCCTTTCCACTTTAGGTAGGCAGACATCCTCCCAGGATACTTTGGCACCTCCTCTGCCCAACTAAGGCCATTTCCAAAGAAATTGTCTAAGGATCCCCTTAATCTTATCTAGTACTGCTGCAAGCAAAATAAAGACACTCGCCCAATAGGCATGAATAGACATGGAGGACTGACCTGATTAGTTGAAGATGCCTAGCTATGATTAGGAATTGATGAGTCCAAGATTTGACCTTGGTAGTGATATGCCTAACAAGATCAGCATAGTCCGCCTGACTCATCCTTGACGTGATGGTTGGAGCTCTCGGGTACCGAACTAGAAGGGACCCCTCTTGGAAGCCAAGTTCCCGCAAGATTAGTTCTCGAAGAGTGGAAGGACTGCTAGAGAGGAACACCTTTCTTTTTCTCTGGTTAGGAATAAGGCCACTTCGAGTAGAGAACTATTGAAGACCTTCTTTAAGAAGCTTAATAGTAGGCAGATGTCCTTGCAGAACATAAAAACATCATCTGTTAAGAAAAGGTGCGAAAGGCTAGTAAGACTACACCTCTAATAGAATTTGAAATCGAACTGTTTGGAGCACCTCCTAAGGATCCCAGAGAGCACCTCCATCACCAGCATGAATAAGTAGGGAGATAATGGATCCCCTTGGTGTAAGCCCCTTCCACTAGGAAAAAGAACATGGAATTACCTATTTAACGCATGGAAAACCGAGGAGTTCTCACACATGTCATAATGAGGTGAACCATCCGATCAGGGAATCAGAAAGCAAAGAGGACATTCTCGAGAAACCGCCAATCTACGGTGTCATATGCCTTCCTGAAATCGACTTGTATAGTGCACTTAGGTGTGTAAGGCTCCACATGAAAACCAACAAACAGCTCCTGTGCCAAGAGGATGTTGTCCCTAATGTGGCGTCCCTTAACAAAGGTGTTTTGGGAAGGATTCACGAGGTCCCAAAGCACTCTCGTAACCTTATTTGCCAGCACTTTAGTAATGACCTTGTAAACTGTATTGCAACAAGCGATAGGTCTGTAATTATCAACAGTAGTCACATTGGACACCTTTGGCACCATCACTAGAAATGGTATTATTAATTTCCTTTAAGATCCTCCTTGAGATAAAGAAGTCCTTTACAGCATCCATGACCAGCTGATCCACCGTATCCCAATTCTTTTTGAAGAACTCCATCTTGAAGCCATTTGAATGGGGCGCCTTCCCTCGAGCTAGGGAAAAAAGGGTGTCTTGAACCTCCAGGTTAGAAACCAGGCGATCAAGGACAGAGATCTGGTCATCATTCAATCGTGCATGAACAATCTCCCTAATGTCGAGGACCGCGGGGGACTCCTACTCCAACCGAGGCAAAAGAAGATCATGGAAGTAGTCCATAAAGTGTTGCTAAACCAAATGAGGCTTAGTTGTGACATCCCGATTTTCCAATTCTATTTTCAATAAATTGAGATGGGCATTTCGTTGGCACGCATATAGTTCTTTTCCTTGAGTCGGCCACTCATGTGAAAACTAGTCTATTAGGTGAAACCGTTAAAAATTCTAATGCATAAGACCCGAGAATTTGACCAGGAAACGATCTTTCGACCAAGCTAATCTGCAAGGGTCATTACGGAACAATTAAAAATCGATTAAAGATCGGAGATAGGTCAACTCGACATAGGCATGTGATCAGGTGTGGATGATTCCACAAGATCGCATAATTTATGTCGATCGGCACTAGACCGACTTTTCTATCGATTGGGTAACCTGTGTTTGTATTTGAAACCTTGAGATTACCCCAACAACCGAAAGTCGCCAATGTTTCAAAGATGTACGTTGTGGCTTGAGATGATCAACCACATGTTAAATGCATGAAAATTTCTAAAGGCTATCCGGTAGGTTGGGCCGCACTAGTATCGTGCCAAAGTGAAATTAACCGTGGAATTGAGATCAAATTCAGAAATTGGAAGTTTGGGTGTGTCACAAATCATTTTAGGATCATTGACTTATCTTCGGAAGATTTTTCATGCAAGCCGAGTTTTTCAGCAAAATAATCAGAGAATGGTTAATTTGGCTCAAGAAATTAGTAGATCCGCCTTTGGTCATTCCTTTGAGACTTAAGTTGGTTCTACGGACAAGTGAAGATGTGAATTGAAGTGGGGTGACATTGGATTTATTTTATGGACTTCAATTGGATTCAATTGAGAGAGAATTGATTGGAATTGAAGGAGTTGATGTACAAAGTTTCATGCCCCGGAAAAATAAAATAGACCAATTGGAGAAAGGTTGTGGAAGTTTTGAGTGAGTGGAGTATGACATTATCAAGTGATGTCATGGTGGGCCAATTTGTTGGATTAAAGAAAAGGAAAAAGAAAAGAACTTGCCCCCCTCCTTCTCTCTCCTCCCTTCCTCTCTCCCATTCGTCTCCTCCATCTCCATCTTCTTCTTCTTCTTCTTCGGACATCATCGGAGTAGCAGCAACCGTTGCAACCACCGCCGGAGCGAGATCCGCCGTCGCCTCATGCCGCCGAGTTGCTCGTCTGTCCACCCGGACCATCACCCGCGCCACCGTCGCCCTCTCTCCTCCATCTCCGCTGCAGCTCGACGCACCAGCAGATCTGAAGACGCCAAAGCAGCCCTTGGTCTAGCCGGACCACCGTCGCGCACCACTCGCATGCCGTCCGCCGCTCGCGTGCCTCTAGCGCGTCACCGCCGTCCTAGCCATCGTTCCGGCCTCCCCCTCGCTTGCCCTTGCGTCGCGGCTGCTGCATCAGCCCGTGCTGGAGCCGTTCGGCCACCTCCGGCCATCGTTCGAGCCCCGCCTAGGTCTGGTTCGACCCCTTAACCTTCCCTGGTCCTTCCCCATCTCATCTAAGCTCCGGATCTACCCTTCCTCAGCCTCAAACCGCAATGGACAGCAGCCAAGAAAATGGGTATGGCAGCCCATTTTGGCCACTTTCCCGAGCCCGGATGCTTGGCCCGCTTTGAGGAAAGTCGATCCTCGTGTTGATCCCGTCGTTTTGGTCCGCTCGGCTCGCTAATCCGGTGAGTTTAGCTCACTAAACCTTGATTAGAGGGTTAATGATGCTTTAGGTGTGTTTAGTTTATGTTAAGTGTTATTAGGTGGTTAGTTCAATTCATTTAAGTGTAGATTATATTAATGTGCTTGATTAACTTAAAGTGTGATTAATTTAAGGTTAAGTGAATGTTTATATTAATATAAACCTTGATGTGACATAAATGAATTTACTTTTGATTTATTTAAATATCTCGAAATTATTAAATAATTTAATAATATATTATTATTCTAAATTATTAAAATAGTATTAAAATTTTTTCGGAATAAATTTAATTATTTATTAAATTCCAAAAATTTTGTCGACCCTAAATTCTCGAGAATTTCGTGCTGGTCATTGCTATGTATTCGGATTTTGAAATTGATGATTGGATATTATAAATTGAGTGTGGATTGCGAAAAATATGGATTAATTTAATTAATTTTCAGAATAAATTTAATTATTTAATAAATTCTAAAATTATTTTGGGACCTTATTCTATCAGAATTTCGTGCTGATTGCCGTTGTGCATTTAGAAGTTAAATTTGATGAATGAATGTGGCAAAATGAGTGTTGATTGTGGTAAATTTGGATTTTATCCAGAAAATCCCAAGTGTCGGGTTTGGCATTGAAATTGGATTTTTAATGGTTAATATCGTAATTGGATTATGTGAGTGAAATGTAAAGTATCCAGGGGTCGGTATCGAATTGTCGTGTGCTGGTTGAAAGGCTTGGGTCGCAGTAGTGGCTAGGCCGACTGGATCCTTATTCTGCCAGAAATGCCATCAAGAGAGTGACGTGGCTCGGGTCGCAGTAGTGGCTAGGCCGATTGGACCTTTGTTCTACTAAAAATGCCATCAAAAGAGTGACGTGGCTCGGGTCGCAGTAGAGGCTAGGCCAACTGAACCCATGCTCCTTCGGGAATGTCGTCAATGTACTAACGAAGCCGCGCTCCAAGGTGGGGAAGCGATGCCTGGCTATATGTCAGTAGATAGCCGAACTGCGAGTAGGCTATGCTCTTGTGTGGCAGTGGATAATGATGACTTAGAATGCTTGTTGTGATTATGAAATTCCGTGAAATTGATTGTGTTCCGATGGTTTACATCCTTATTATTACTGGTGCTTGAATGATATGAATTGTACTAACCTACAGGAAGGCAAGAAGGCGAGGTAAGTCTTCTGTGCGGTGTGGCTAGACCACTCTTGGGCGTATTTTATTTCTAATAGGGGTTTAGGGGTTGAACTTGCTGAGACTTTGTCTCATCCCAGTTTGGGGATTAAAATTTCAGGTCCCTAAATGGCGGTCGTGGAGGACCCAAGCCCTAAGTTTGGAAAGGTGGAGACTAAAGTATCGGTAAACATGTCCTGCTAGTTGGTTTTAGGATAGTTCCCATTTTGTCGAGTTGGTCTATTTTGTAGACTATCCAGAGTTGTATTTAAACCTATGTGTTTGTAAATGAGTGTTTGGTATTGTGATTGATTGCCTGCTTTTCTATCTCAAGTTATAGGTTGTCAGGGGATTTGTTTTGCTTTTGTATGCGTAATGAAATGAATGTGTCAGTGACGTATCCTGGGATGTCATATATTTGATCGACCAAGTGGGATGTGTGCGCGCTCGGGGTTCGGGGCGTGACATTGGTAATTTGGCAACCTATAGCATTCGTCACGGAGAGGATTCTATTCCTCAATAACAATTACTTATTTTTTTTTTTTGATGACCTAGGGAACCCCCGTACGCCGCTTCGCGACTGGAGTAAACCCTGGGGAGACACGTGAGGACCCACCACCCACGTGCCCCGGGTAAGACACGGCTTGCACTTAAAGCTCGACGACGCCGTGGATCGAACTCTATTCCTCAATAACAATTACTTATTCATTTCCATTGAAAACCAAAAAAGTTAAATGATGAACTTTTGGGTTGACTTTTTTGTTAACTCTTTGATCAAAAATCAACTCTGCAAAAGATGTTAAAAGGTATTTATTTCACTTTTGCCAAGTTAATTTTTGATAATTTTAAAGATTTGTCACAAAAATTAACTTTTTTTTTTTTTATGAAAAATCAACTAAATGGTTGACTTTTAATCAAACATTTGACCAAAAAATTGAAGAAATAAAAAATTCAAAAAATCCACAAAACACTTCATTTTAGTTTCAATTTGACTTTAGTGTTGAAATTTTTTTGAAAACCAATTAAGAACCTTTTTTTTTTTTTTCTAAATTTTTCAATTTTTAGTTTGAAATTTGCCAAATTAAAATTACTTTCATCTTAGTCATTATTAGGTCTAGTTCTTTTTACGACATTTGGTCTAGGGACTATTTCTCTTTCACTCGTTCACTCGGTTTCAAGAACAGTCTTGTCGAAATGTGAATTGCCACTTTTAGCCCTAATTAGGGGGTTTGAATCAATTCTTCATAACTTGTGAATGAACACTTTCATTCCACTCATTTTCTCGAGAAAAGTCCAAATCAGAGGTTCATTTTAAGAAATTTGCTTGTGAAATTACCAATTTGAGGAATTCACCCTCCATGGATATAGGAAAACTAAACTAATGAGATTCAATTAAGGAAATTCAAGTCGACCCATTTGATGCTAGAGTTTAATTTTGCGAATCAAGGTTCAATTTTATCATTCAACCTCAATTCATTTTTAGCATAAGAGTTGTGATGTCAATTTAAAATCAATTTGGATACAATAGGTTATCCTAAGCATTGGCAATTAGTCGAATAGGTATCTCACAATATTAATTAAATTCAATTTTGATTAATTTGTAATTTAGATTGAGAAATTGTGAAATTGTCTGATTTGGCCTATAATGTCCAATTATGTGAACCCATGGTGTAAGTTCATTATTTTTATGATAATCAATCAATTAGGTCACTAAAAAATTAATGGATTGCACTTATGTGGTTTATTTGGCCTAATCCCTTTAGAATTAGACCATTTTCCCTTAAATTAGGTAAGTTTTCTTTTCAATTTGGTCATTAAGAGAAGAAATTGCATAAAATTTTGCCCCCCAAGGATTGATAGGACCAACCAAGAACTAATCAAATTGACTTGAACTAGTTTGATTGGTCCAACCAATTGCCAACTGAGGAGGCCGGTTTGACCCCTTGCTAGTTGATTCTTGATTGCCAGTGAATGCCTATCCACTCCTCATCTCATATATCATCCTCACGTCCCTTGATTTTCTAGATTTAGAAAAATACCCTTGAATTTCATGAAATTACAAAATTACCCCTAATTAAGCCATAGTTGCAATTTTCGTTTAAACTCCCATTTTTTGTGAATGAAGACCATCCGATCCATCATGATATACACTTTAATTAGGATTAACCCCTCATGAGCTTAATTAGGTAGTTAGATCAAGTTTCGACTATTGGATCGAATTGGTGGTCGAGATTTGACCTTTAATCAAGACTACATAAAGATTTCCCCTCAAAAACTTTAAGGGGGGCTCATTATTTACATTTTGCAAATATGAAGACAAATCTCTTTATGAAATTCTCTCTTCTCTCTCCATTTTCCTCCTCAAATCACCTCACTACCTCTCTCACTTTGTCGTGGCCGTTGCTAGTCACTAGAGCTCCCACCAACATTGCGCCACCATCCATCACCTTCATAGGTGTCATGCCCCCAAATCTCGAGCGCGTGCACATCCCTTGGTGGTCAACTAAATTGCGATCCCAGGATGCATCATTGACCCAAATCAATTCATGCACAAGCAGAAGCAAAATAAACAATCCCTAGATAACAACAAACATGGGATAGAAAAGTAGAACGGTCAAATTTCACAAACACACTTTTATAAACAAGCTGGTTTATGCACGGAGGCCAACTCTAAGGTTTATGTACATAAATTTAAATCAAAAAGGGCTATGGAGCCACCTAAACTCCAGACTCTCCAGTCTCTGGCTCTGGATCTTCCATGGTACCATTAGGAGTGTCGATATCCAATGGGTGCCCTATCTCCCACTCTTTGGTCCCAATGGGAGGCTCGTCAAAACCATCGAAAGGACCTTCCCAACTCCCATTGGGTTTGTGAAGGTGTCACACCTTGAAACGATGAGGTACTAAGTGGGGTAGGCCCTCATTGACCCAAACGGTGGACTCCACAAGCTCACGGGTCAGGCTGGTCCCGGAAACTGGAAAAGAGGAGCGCTGGAAGTCTACCACCCTCAGGACCCCATAACGCACATGGATTGCCTCCATCTAAGGATTTGTAAAAATTGAAACCTACGACGGGATGAGACAATGTCTCAGTGAGTTCATGCCCTAAACCATGATAAAGAAGGTAATACACCTAGAGGTAATCTAATCACACATCACAAAAGACTCACCTCGCCTCAACAACTCCCTACATGTCAGTACAAATCACATAACATTTATAAATGTAATAGATGCTATCGATAATCGGAACACCTCACTTTCAAATCAATCAATCACAGGGGTCTCAATTATAAGGCCAAATCGTTATGATACGTCTCATTCCGTGTCACACAGTTTTGTCCCATAATCAGGCACGGTTATATCTCACTCTGACAAGTGTTCCAATTAATTACAACCCTACGGGCATGGCCGACTCAACAATCAGCGGTCTTCCGGCATAGCCAAGTGCTGTCTCGCCCCATCGAGCACGGCAACGTCTACCTCTAGACAGCATTCCTAAAGGAGCATCGGCCTAACCTCTATTGTGACTGGCATCCGTTTACAAGGGGTATTCTTGAAGGAGCATCGACCGACATAAAAGCTCGTGACGGGTTCTCATAACATTCATGCATACATCCAATCCCAGCCAAAGACATTGTGTTTTGCACTCAAATGCCTCAATTAAAATAATGTGCTTGGCATGTTTTCTTCATATTAAAAACACCCGGTAAAATAATCGTATGTGGGTACACGGTCAGATTGAGCCATAAAAAGTGATATCCTTCATTTTAAAAATCCTATTATTTTATATAGTACTTAAAAACATTTTTGGCATCAAAAACCAACACTCGATATTTTTTAATTAAATACCAAAATCCATAATTTTGAAATAATAAATAAAAATCAACAATCATCACTCAATTATACAATCCAAAAATCAATTGCACAGACTAATTACACCATGGCAATCAGCACGAAATTCTAATGACTAGGTATCCCGGTATAATTTTCATCAAATAATAAATAATTAAATAAATTACAAAATTAATTAAATAAATGCAAAATAATTAGATAAATCATTAATTAAGCTATATACACTAATCTAACCACCTAATTGGACCTAAATAATTAATGTACTAATCTAATTAAATCACACAATCTAATTAACCCTTAAATAAACTAATCTAACCACCTAATTAGCTTAACTAATTTGTCTAAATAACTAAACAAACTAAATCAATACCCTAATCTCACTTAAGCTAATCTAAACCCCCTAAGCATAATTAACCTCCTAAGCGAGGTTTAGCAAGTAAACTCACCAAATTAGCAAGCCGATAGTTCATGGCGACGGCGACGGCAACGTAAAGGTGAGTGAGACATGGGCCTACGGCAACACCCAACAAGGCTTGGAAGGGCTCGGAAAAGGGTCCAACAGCTCACTGCAAGAGCTTAACCGAGGGCTAGGATAGTAGGAAACGGGCTAGGCGGGACTAGGCGAAGGCGACATCGACTTGGGGACCAGCAACACCGACCAGGGCGTGGATAGTTGGCTTGATCGATGGACGGCAGGGATGGTGGGGACAGTGCTTGGATTGGGCTCGAGTGGTTGGAGTTGCGAAGTAGGCAGGCGGACGCGTGACACCGGTGCTTGAGTGGCTCGAAGGTGGCTTGGAAGGCGGCGAAGGGGCTTGGCGGTGGCTGGCTGGTTTTGGTTTGATCTCTACTGGTTCTTAGGTTCTAAAACAACAATAATGGAGGAGAAAAAGCTGAGGAAGAAGATGAAGAGGGAGCTGTAGCTGGAAGAGGGGACAAGGCCTTCAATGCTTCCCCAAAATATCCCAAAACTACTTGAGTTCATGCTTCAAAAGTCCACAGCCCTATCCATAGCCAATTTCCCTTCACAAACTTCCCCAACAAGCCATAAATGGTGCCCAAATGTTGCACCGCACAAGGCATACGAATTTCACCATTTTTCCTTTCAATTTCAATTCAATTCCTCTTCAATTGGCCTCAAATCAATGGTCAACTTGCCAAGGTAGGTGCCCGCATCAAATTCCATAATTTTTCTCATCATTTGATCCAATGAGAAGGCCAAAAGTGTACTCAATTTAGTCCTTTCGGATTCTTGAATCAATTTCGCCAAATATTGATTTTTCGCCAAAAATTCTTCGAATGATAAGTTGACGTTCCTAAAATAAATCACGATGAAAGAACTTTCAATTTCTGAAATTAGGTTTAATTTTGTGGTTAATTTCAACCGGACACAATTTTAGGATGATCTAACCTACCGGGTAGATTTTAGGAATTTTTATCGCATTTGATCCATGGTTGATTATTTTCAATCCACATCGTGCATCTTCAACTCATAGGTATAAAATCTCTAGATTTCAAATACAGATACATGGTACATAAACGACAAAAAAAAAATCGGTTTAGTGCCATTTGACGCAAATTTTGTAATTAGGTGGAATCACCCACACTTTAATTACATGCCTCTGTCGAACCGACCTATATTTGGTCTCTAATTGATTTTAATAGTGCCGTATTGATATTTGTAGATTAGCACGATCAAGTGGTCGATTTTTGATCGAATTCTCAAATCTGTCGCGTTTACATTTCTTAACAATTTCACTTGATAGATTAGTAATTTTGTGAGTAATCAGCTCGGTGAAAAAGACCATAGACACATTAATGAAAAGCCTATTTTATTTCATTGAAAACAAGGTTGAAAATCAGGATGTCAGAACTCTTTCCCTCTTATAAAAATTTCATTCTCAAAATTTAAACCATTACAATTCTTAAACAAAAAGGTGTGGGTATTGTCATCTCATTGAGTCTTCAGTTTCCTAGGTTACTCTTTCTGTCCCGTGGTGTTGCCAAACCACTTTAACCAAATGGATTGTCTTGGTTCGCATAACTTGTTCCTTGTGGTCCACAGTTTGAACTAGTCTTTTCATGTACGACACTCTGTCGTCCACGTCTAATTCTTCAAAATTTAGCATGTGGGTTGGGTCAGGCTCATACTTTCTCAACATCGACACATGGAATACATCATGCACTTGCGTCAGTCTCGACGACAACGTGAGACGATACGCCAAAGTCCCTATTCTCTCCAGAATCTTAAAGGGATCGACGTACCTCAAACTTAGCTTTCCTTTCTTGCTGAAGTGCAAAGTACCCCTCATTGGTGACACCATCAGAAAGACGTGTTCACCAACTTGGAATTCCAATGGTCTTCTATGCTTATTTACATAACTTGATGACTCTAAGCGATCTTTAATCTGTCCCTGATAACTGCAACTACATCTACTGACTATTGGACTAACTCTAGGCCTATAATCATCCGTTCTACGACTTCGTCCCAACAAACTGGAGTTTGGCACGCTCTGCCATACAATGCTTTAAATGGTGCCATTTGAATACTCTACCGATAGCTGTTGTTGTAAGCAAACTCAACTAGATGAAGTTGTTCCTCCCAGCTTCTTTTGAAGTCTACTACACAAGCTCTCAACATGTCTTTGAGGGGTTGAATCGTCCTCTTAGATTGGTCATTTGTTTACGGATGATAGACCATATTGTATTGCAACTTTGTTCCCAGGGTAATCTGTAAACTTTTCCGGAAGGCTACCATGAACTTCAGGTCTTGATCAGATGTAATCGTTACTAATACTCCATGCAGATGAATTATCAGATGCACGTACAACTCAGCATATATGTCCAATGCATAGTCCTTTCGTTCGGTGATAAAGTGAGCAGACTTTGTTAATCTGTTAACCACGACCCATATGGAATCAGTACCCCTCTGACTTCTTGGTAAGCCCTTCACAAAATCCATTGTGATGTGTTCCCATTTCCACTCAAGAATCTCGAGAGGTTGCAAAAGTCCTCCCAGCTTACAGTGCTATGCTTTCACTTGTTGATACGTCAAACACTTGGCGACATGCTTGGCAATATCTACATTCATACCAATCCACCATAAGTGTTGACGCTGATTTTGATACATCTTCGCATTGCCAAGATGAATGCTGTGACTACTATGATGAGCTTCTAACAAAATCTCTTCCTTAAGCTCTACATTGTCAGGTACACACAATCTTCCATGAAACTTTAGTGTTTCGTCCTCAGAAATTTGAAAGTTAGCCTTTCCCTTTTCTGTATTCTCTTGCATGATCTTCTGGATCTCTAGGTCTGTCAACTGCAACATCTTGATCCTCATCTAAACTTCTGGTTCAATTCTGAGGGTGGGCATAAAACTTGAAATGTGGTCTACCTCAAATTTGAAAACCAAATCTCAAACTCCTTCAAGTAAAATCCACTCTTGAATCACCATTTGCGTAATCAAAGACTTCCGCCTCAACGCATCAGCGACCTTGTTAGCTTTTCTAGGATGGTACAGGATGTCGTAATCATAATCCTTAAGAAGTTCCATCCAGTGACGTTGTCTCATATTCAACTCATTTTGAGAGAATAAATACTTGAGACTTTGATGATCTATAAAGATCTGGAACATTTCTTCACACAAATAATGTCTCCAAATCTTTAGAGCAAAGATAATTGCTGTGAGTTCTAAGTCATGTGTCGTTAGGTAAATCAGCTCATGAGGTCTTAACCGACGGGACACGTATGCAACGACTCTACCATGCTACATTAACACACAACCTAGTCCTCTAAACAACGTATCATTATAAATCTCGTATCCTTCAAGACCAGATGGAATGGTCAGCACTGGTGCGGTAGTTAGCTTATGCTTAAGCTCTTGGAAACTATGTTCATACTTATCTCTCCACACAAACTTCTCTTCCTTCTTCAGCAGTCGAGTAAGTGGCATAGCTTTTGTTGAGAATCCTTCCAAAAATCTTCTATAATACCTTGCCAAACTTAAGAAACTTCTAATCTTTGTCACCGTCATTGGTCTTGGCCAGTTGATAACTACTTCGACTTTGGTCAAGTCCATGGAGATTCCTTCGCTTGAAATCACGTAACCTAGGAAAGTGGCACGAGTTAACCAAAACTTGCACTTACTGAACTTGGCATACAATCCATGATCTCATAGTGTTTGAAGCACTGTCCTCCACTATCTTTCGTGCTTCTCAGGATTTCTTGAGTACACTAGGATATCGTCAATGAAAACGATCAAAAACTAATCCAGATACTCCTTGAACACCCGGTTCATCAGGTCCATGAAAGTAGTTGGGGCGTTCATTAAACCAAACGGCATTATAGTGAACTTATAGTGGTCGTAACGCGTGCAAAACGCCATCTTCAATATATCTTTCTTTATGATCCTCAACCGATGATACCCTGTCCTCAGGTCGATCTTAAAAAATATCAATGCTCCTTGTAACTGGTCAAACAAGTCGTCGATCCTCGGCAGCAGGTACTTGTTCTTGATCATCACTTGAATGAGTTGACGATAGTCGATGCAAAGAAGCAACAAACCATCTTTCTTCTTCACGAACATAACTGGTACTCCCGAAGGTGATGCACTGGGATGTACAAATCCTTTATTCAACAACTCCTACATCTGCACCTTTAGTTCTTTCAGCTCCGACAACGTGGTAAGGAGCCTTATAAATTTGTTCCGTCTTGGGGGCCAACTCATTTACAAACTTGATCTCCCTTTCTGGAGGCAGACCAGGTAATTCCTTTGGAAACACATCCGAAAACTCTTATACAACTGCAATGTCTTCCATCTTCGGCTCCTCAACTGTCGTATCCATAACAGTTGCCAAGTAACCTTGACAACCCTCGTCTAACAGACGAGTTGCCTCAAGTGACGAGATTAAGGTAATCGAGGGTCCTCCTCGACTTCCAACAAACTCGAAACTTTCACCCACTAACGAGTTAAACTGAATTGCTTTACGATAACAATCTACAATAGCTCGTTGTTTGCTAGCCAGTCATGCCAGTTATCACATCAAAATCATACATGGTTAGGACTATTATATCTATCCTTCCCTCTCGCTCACCAATAACTAACTTGCAACTAGGATAGCCTACTGTAGATAACATTTTATCCTTTAATGGGGGTAGATATACTAACCATTGACCCTAACAATTTAGGACTCATTCCTACTATCTTAACGAATTGCTCAGCTATGAATGAGTAGTGCCAAGATCAAATAAAGCATAAGTAACATGACCGTTTGGCAAGACCATACCTGTGACCACATCAAGTGGGTCTTCTGCCTAGCATTGGGTGATAGCATACACCCTTCCTTGAGCTAGAGGCCTATTCATTCCACCCTATGGTGCGTTCTGCGGCATGTATCCCCTATTTTGACCCATCGGTGGCGGTGGCAGCAACTACTGCGGTCGCATCGACCTTTAGGGACAATCTCTAACTTGGTGACCTTGCTAGCCACACCTAAAGCAAGCACCAGTCTTAGAATGGCACGAGGTTGATCCATGTTGCCTTCCATAGAAGCAACACACTTCATTATAGCCTGGCATTGACTTTCCTACCTCACCCTTCTTGTTAGGTGGGATAGGGTACCTTTCTCCAATCATACGTTTCTTCCCAAACCGGTTTCCATCTCTATTCGAACCAAACCGCAACCTAGATGTGGCAGCTCATTCGTTAAGGTTTTTCTCTATCAGTTAGGCCCGTCCATATAATTCATTGTAATATTTTAGATCGAACAGCACTAAAGGATCTTTCACCTCTAGTCGGAGGACATTCTTGAACCTCCTAACTCTGTCCTCTAGATCTTCTACCAGTCTCGGGGCATACTGCGACAGCTCAGCAAACTTTGCCTTATACTAATCTACAGACATTAGACCCTGACGAAGGCGCTAGAATTCCTCCATCTTCTATTCCCTGGCACTTTTAGAGAAGTAATTGCCATTAAAAGTCCTAATGACGGCATTCCACTCCGGAACCACACTTTTAGGGAACACTACCTCTTGTGGCCCTTCACTGGGTACTTGTGTTTCCCTATAGCTGATATACTGCAAGGACAACCTTCTCTTCCTCGGTGCACCTCAACAGTGCAAATGCTTTCTCCAATTGTTGGATCTAGAGGGTTGCAGCCTCAAGATCTCTGGCTCCAATGAACCTCGATGGGTTCAACTTTAGGAACTGCTCAACGAGTTTGTGCATCGGCCTCTCCCCGATCACAACTTCAAGTTGGACTTCCATAGGTGCGGTTGCAGCAGCAACAATAGCGTTGGGGGTAGCGGCAGCAGCAGTAGCGGCGGCAGTAGTTGCGGCGACTTGATTCTAGGCCTGCTGCCCCCATTAGAGCTCCAAGGGTCTCGAGTGCTCCAATGATCCCATCAATTCTCAGATCGCCAGGTGTTGCTACACCAGCACCAACCTACAACGATACTACTCTACTCACACTGGCTTGCACCTACGCTTTCCCTCGGGTACCGACCCTTGTTGACATCCTATCCCGAGTAATAGAGGCTATTGCCCTCTTTTTAGGAGTTTTTTTTGCATATGATCACTTATCTTGCAGACTCTACAGAACCTATTTTCCAATTTTATACAGAATTAGAAACTAAGTGATCCACACAAAACAATCTACCAATTAGCTATCATTCACATGCGTTAGCATAATAAAAATGCTTTTCCAACTAACTATCACATAACCCATCGCACCTTATCACTCCAAACACTGACAAGCTCTTATACCACTCTAGGTGGGGATGTCACGCCTTAAACCTCGAGTGCACGCCTATCCCTTGGTGGTTGACTGAATTGTGACATTCCCAAGACACGCCATCGACCTAAATCAATTCATGCACAAACAAAAGAGAAAGAAACAATCCCCAAACAACAACAAACATGGGATAGGAAAGCATGATAGTCAAATTTTACAAACACACTTTTATAAAGAAGCTAGTTTATACATAGAGGCCAACTCTAAGGTTTATGTATAGAAGTATAGATCTGCAGAGCCACCTAAACTCCGGACTCTCTAGTCTCCAACTTCGGATCTTCCACTACACCATCAAAGGTGTCGATATCCAATGGGTGCCCTATCTCCCACTCTCTGGTTCTAATGGGAGGCTCATCAAAACCACCCAAAGGACCTTCTCAGCTCTCATCGGGCTTGTGAAGGTACCACACCTTAAAACGATAAGGTACCAAGTGGGGTAGGCCCTCATTGACCCAAACAGTGGACTCCACAAGCTCACAGGTTAGGCTGGTCCCGAAAACTAGGAAATAGGAGTGCTAGAAGTCTACCTCCCTCGGGACCCCATAACGCACATGGCGTGCCTCCATCTAAGGACCTATAAAAATTGAAACCCACGAAGGGGTGAGACAATGTCTCAGCGGGTTCTCACCTTAAACCCCAATTAGGAAGGTAATACACTTAGAAACAATCTAATCACACATTACATAAGACTCACCTTGACTCAGCACCACCCTACAAGTTAGTACAAATCACATAACATTTATAAATGTAGTAGATGCAATTGATAATCGAAACACCTCACTTTCAAATCAATCAATCACATGGGTCTCGATTATAAGGTCAAATCATTATGACACGTCCCATCTTGTGCCACACAATTTTGTCCCATAATCAAGCGCGGTTATATCTCACTTTGATAGGCATTCCAATTAATTATGGCCCCACGGGCACGGTTGACTCAACAATCAGTAGTCTTTCGGCATAACCAGGCATCGTCTTGCCCCATTGAGCATAAAAACATCTACCTCTAGACGACATTCGTGAAGAAGCATCGGCCCAGCCTCCACTATGACCAGCATCCATTGATAAGGGACATTCCCGAAGAGTATCATCTAGCATAAAAGCTCGTGACGGGTTCTCATAACATTCATACACACATCCAATCCCGACCAAGGACACCGTGCTTTGCACTTAAATGTCTCAATTAAAATAATGTGCTTGGTTTTTTTTCTTAATATTAAAAACACCCGGTAAAATAATCGTGTGTGGGTACATGATTAGATTGAGCCATAAAAAGTGACAACCAATTATCCCAGTATAATTTCCGTAAAATAATAAATAATTAAATAAATTACAAAATTAATAAAATAAATGCAAAATAATTAGATAAATCACTAATTAAGCTATATACACTAATCTAACCACCTAATTGGACCTAAATAATTAATGTACTAATCTAATTAAATCACAATCTAATTAACCCTTAACTAAACTAATATAACAACTTAATTAGCTTAACTAATTAATCTAAATAACTAAACAAGCTAAATAAATGCCTTAATCTCACTTAAGCTAATCTAAACCTCCCATAAGTATAATTAACCTCATAAGCAAGGTTTAGCAAGTAAACTCACCAAATTAACGAGCCGATGAGTTCACGGCGATGGCGACGTGGATGTGAGCGAGACACGGGCCTATGGTGACACCCAACAAGGCTTGGAAGGGCTCGAAAAAGGTTCCAATAGCTCATTGCAAGAGTTGGACTTATGGTTTTGGTTGTGGGCTAAATGGAGGTGGACCGAGGGCTAGGATGGCAAGAAACGGGCCAGGTGGGACCTGGCGGAGGTGATGGCAACTTGAGGACCAATGACGGCGACCAAGGCACGAACGGCTAGCTTTGATCGACGAATGGTAAGGATGGTGCACGGATTGGGCTTGAGTGGCTAAAGTCACGGAGCAGGCAAACGAACATGCGACACCGGCACTTGGGTGGCTCGCGGGCAGTTTGAACATCAATGAAGGGGCCTTGCGGTGGCTGGCTAGTCTTGACTTGATCTCTGCTAGTTCTTGGGTTCCAAAACAGCAACAATAGAGGGGAAAAAGCTAAGGAAGAAGATGAAGAGGGAGCTGCAGCTGGAAGAGGGGACAAAGCCTTCAATGCTTCCCCAAAATATCCCAAAAACACTTGAGTTCATTCCTCAAAAGTCCACAGCCCTATCCATAGCCAATTTCACTTCACAAATTTCCCCAACAAGCCACAAATGGTGCCCAAATGTTGCACCCCACAAGGCATACGAATTTCACCATTTTCCCCTTTAATTTCAATTCAATTCCTCTTCAATTGGCCTATAATCAATGGCCAACTTGCTAAGGTAGGTGCCCACATCAAATTCCATAATTTCCCTCATCATTTGATCCAATGAGAAAGCCAAAAGTGTACTCAATTTAGTCCATTCGGATTCTTGATTCAATTTCACCAAATATTGATTTTTCGCCAAAAATTCGGACTCGCCAAAAATTCTTCAAAGGATGAGTTGACATTCCCAAAATAAATCGTGACATGATAGAACTTTCAATTTCTAAAATCAATTTCATGATTAATTTCAACCGGATGCGATTTTAGCGTGACTTAACCTATCGGATAGCTTTTTTAGGAGTTTTTAGTGCATTTGACCCATGGTCAATTATTTTCGATCCACATTGTACATCTTCAACTCATAGGCGACTCTCGATTGTCATAAAAATCTCAAGATTTCAAATAAGGGTGCATGGTAGAAAAACGATGGAAAAATCGGTTTAGTGCCATTCGACATGAATTTTGTAATTAGGTGGAATCATCCACACTTTAATTATATGCCTCTGACAAACTGACCTATCTCTAGTCTCTAATCAATTTTAACGGTGCCGTATTGACCTTGTAGATTAGCATGGTCAAGCAATTGATTTTTGATCAAATTCTCAAGTCTATCATGTTTAGATTCCTTAACGGCTTCACCTGATAGATTAGTTATCTCGTGAGTGATCAACTCAAAGAAAAAGATCATAAACGCATCGATGAAAAGCCTATTACATTTCATCGAAAGCAAGGTTGAAAATCATGATGTCATAGTAGGTCTCCTCCCCACCATGCCATCGCCATTCGACAACGAGAGAATTGGTTGACTCACTTTGATCAGCTCCTTCCTCTTGGGATTGGAGATCAACGTACATGCTTGGACCTTTGCTAGTGGCTCTTCCAGCCTTGATTAGCGATCTAGCGGCCTTCTTTGGCCCATTGACCACCTCAACTAGCTTCATCAAGGAGTCCTTGAGGTGCTGGTGATTGGTACCTGGCCGGATAGCCATCAAAGTCCTCTAATTGACTAGATCTTTACTAGCATCCAAAACCAATCCGAACCGAACCGGTTCTATTGAACTCGTGAATCGGTAGTCCAACTGGTGATTTGACCCCTTTGACAAGCCCTCGGCATTTGTCTAGCATTCCTCGAAGTTCGAGACCCAATTCAAAGTTCCAATTGTCATCCAATCACATTTGATTCGATGAAACCACATAAGGTAATACTCGAATCGTGAATCCAATGAAGTGAGATCGAACTAGTCGATTGGGGTTAGGATTTGAACCTAGATATTGTTTTGTACTTAGATCTGAAGTTTTGAATGTTACATGATGATTTGCAATAATTTTATGATGATTGATGATGAGTTTGAACTTGAATGTTCTTGATTCACCTTGATTTGCAAAAATCGTATGCACATATGTGACCTGTTTTCGAGGTCCATTTGAGGTAGTAAACATTGTTTTTCGGCCTCGAGTCATTCTAGAATATGATATAGGTTCAACGGGCTTCGTTTTGATAGGTTATAGACTTTGAATGGACACCATTTGGTACCTAAATTATGCCTCGAATTTGGTTGATTTTGTTGTGTTTTGCGCAATTTTCTGATGTTTTATCTTTGGATGAACTACCTATTTACTATTTTTCTACTGATTTTTGTGCTTAGATTTTGGAGATGCTTTCTCATGGAAATTGCACAAAAATGTCTTTTTCATATCATATCTTTTTTTTTTCTTTTTCAGAATTTTGAGTTGATTTGGTTAGGCAAAACCTTGAAAAATCTTCCTTAGATTGGTCTACCCTATTCTGAGTCCGACCTATGTTTGCCTTGAAATGAGGGCTTAAATGAGTTCAATTGGATTCCAATCCTCAATATGCATTACAAGCTTTCTAACTAGGTATAATTCATGCCAAATGATCGTTGTTTATTAGGTCAATTTCTAACTAGGCATAATTCATGTGAAAATTCATTAATGCCGCTGCACTTTGTGAAGTCCATTTTACTGTTCTATTTTGCCATTTTGTGTAGGCTAATGTGAACCAAATTAGACTTAACCAAAATTGACCGTCGCATTTAGCCCTAGTTCATGTGTGAGTTTCACATTTTTTATGCATTGTTTGGGTGGTCTTATAAGTCAATCATCATGCATTACTTTCTGATTTGCTTGTGGCTGATTTGCATGCTTTTGTGATTGTTGTTGTTCGATCGTAAATTTGACCCTAAATGGACTTGGCGCTTCTTAGAAGTCTTAGGGTTCGTCTTAATCTTTCCAATGATGTTAATTTTGCATGATTTACATGTCATTTGGACTGTTTTCTATTTTTGTCAACTTAGTCTAGAAATCTGTCACAAGTGAAATTTGGAACCTCTGTTTTGCTCTTGCAAGTCAGATCTTTTGTTATTTTTGTATGATTTTCTCACTAAGGATTTTAATGTCACGTCCTCCTTGAAGTTGGTTTGTCTTTCTCTTATCTACGTCATCGTAAAATTTCATATTTTTTCGACTTTGTTTACTAGGTCAAATCACTATCACTGTTAATATGCCATGATTCCTTGCTATCCTGTTGCATTTCTGATATAATGCTATGCGTTCTTGAATTTTTATAAATTCTTAGATAGCTCACCTTGGAAAACTTTCTGAATGAGAATTGTTCCTCATGAGGTTCTTGATGTTGTGTAATTTTCTTGGAAACAATTATCCATGTGTTCCTTTTCAATTGCTTTGATCTTATTTGCCCTGCTCTATGATTTTTGTTGTGATTCTCTACTGTGACTTTCTTCTAGATTTTCTTAGGGCATCTTGTATGCTGAATTGAGATCACATACCTTCACAAGTTCTAATCCTCAATTTTTTTTACCATTTGCATACAAAATTCTCAAAGAAGTAAAGAGCACTTCGCTTTGCTTTTATACCATTAGAATATCATGAAACCATTGAAAATTTCATATACTTGTTTTGAACTTAATCTTCATTCAAATGATGCTCATGCACAAAACTTTCATGTTGTCCTTTTCATTCCAAATTTTCAAACAACGCTTTTGGCCTTTCATTGATGTTGTCTAAGGTTTGGAACATAGTTAGGGCATTTGTGAAGCTCAATCAGAGTGCATAGGATGCATTCGAGTTGGTCTTGATGATTGAATGTGTTCCATAACCGTGACACAACTTTGTTATGTCTTTTCTTACAGCTCATTGTTTAATTTTTTTTTTAATGGCTTTTGAGCATTACTTGAACCCTTTAGCCTTTGATGTCACAATAGTACCTTACAAGCTATTTACAAGCAAACCTAGGCATACAGGCTTCATCGACACACACTATGCCTCATCATATACAACCATAAAGTGTAGCTACGACCAACTCCAAAAATGGTCCTAAGTTAAGCCTAGCACCTCTAGTACTATAAGGGTGACTCTAAAAAGTGTTGTGACATCATAATTTTCAGGTTCTGTTTTCAATTGAATAAGTTGGACTTTTCATCGATGTGCCTATAGTTCTTTTCTTTGAGTTGGCCACTTATGGAATAACTAATCTATCAAGTGAAGCCGTTAAGGAATCTAAATACAATAGACTTGAGAATTCGACCAAAAATCGATTGCTCAACCGTGCTAATTTGCAAGGCTCAATACAACATTGTCAAAATTGATCAGAGACCGGAGATAGGTCGATTCGACAGAGGTATGTGATTAGTGTGTAGGTGATTCCATCTAACTGCAAAATTCTCATCGAATGGTACTAGACTAATTTTTCTATTATTTCTGTACCATGTGCCTGTATTTGAAATATTGAGATTTTCACGATAATCGAGAGTCGCCAATGTGTTGAAAATGTAGAATGTGGCTCGAAAATAATTGACCATGGGTCAAATGGGCTAAAAATTCTTAAAAATTACCTAATAGGTTAGGTCACACTAAAATCGCGTCAAATTGAAATTAACCACGAATTTGAATCCAATTTTAGAAATTGAAAGTTCTGTCATATCACGGCTCATTTAAGAACGTCGACTCATCCTCTAAAGAATTTTTTTGCAAATCGGGATTTTTGGTGAAAATTCAAAGTATTGCCATTTTGGACCGAGAAAATTGGAGGACCATTTTTTAGCGCATTGTTGACCGTCAAGTTGGTTCAATTGATGAGGAAAATTGTTGAATTTGATGTGGGCACCTTGATTGAATTTATGGGCATCAATTTGGCATGATTTGAGTTGAAATTGAATTGGATTTGGAGGGTTAATGTCCAAAATTCGTAGGCCAAGGGGGCAGCCGCATTTTGGACCATTTGGGAAGTGTGTTAAGGAAGCTTGGATGAAGAAATTGGTTATGGATGATAGCTATGGTTGGTGGGGCCTTGTGATAAGTAAATAAAGATATTTAGCTTGAGTTTTGGGGCTCTTGGTTTCCCACAAGCCAGTTGCCTTCTTCTTCTTCCTCTTCATCCTTCATTTTTCCATTTTAGAGTGTTGGAGAGCTCAAAATTCCAGAGAAACCAGCCCCTTGCCCGTCGAATGCCCCTGCTCGTTGTCTGATTGCTGTTCGCCCGCCAGTGTTGCTTGCCCGCACGCCCACTAGTTGCCATTCGCCATTCCGCTCATCCCCACGCTCCTATCTAATGAAGCCAAGCCTCCGTTTGTCCGTGCCAGCCGCCGTCTGCCTCCGTCAAGCTCGCCAGGAGCTACTGCAGCCGCCGCCATCCTTCGTTGCCATTTTCAACCCCTTTGGTCCAGCCCAACAGCCCAACTCAGAAGCCAAGCTCTCAACCCAACAATGAGTTGTTGGGCCCGTTTTAGGCCTCTTCTGATCCTTGGTTGGTGTCGCCACATGCTTGGTTGTTGCTGTTAGGGAAATCCCTTATGATGTTTTGAAGATGACAAAATAAATCAAAGGCTACTAACATGTTTAATGGTTAAGTAATAGACCATGTAGATAATAGAACATGTAAATGATATATTGTCAAAGTCTGAAGACGGCCAGAAGACTGAACGTAATATATATCCAAAGTATATTATGAAGATTTCCAGACTTCTGTGTCAAAGTCTGAAGACTCCCAGACTTTAGTGTCAAAGTCTGTTCTACATCAGAAGTCTGTCAACTCTGACTAATTCCAGACTGAACGTGAATGATAAACCAGAAGATAGACTCTATATTGAAGCTAAACTGGGTACAGACCTTAAAGCTAAATTTGTTCAGAAACAGATATGTTCAGACCCAGATTGTAAAGTCTACAGACTCATATTGTAAAGTCTATTACTCTCAGACTTTACATCTAGATTCGATGAAACGTAACTCAAGCCCAATCATATAACGGCTAGTGATCTGGTTTGGATTCCACATCAAGATTGATTTGATTGATTCAATCTATTTGATTGACGATTGGATCTTGAAGACAAGAACTTTCTATATGAAGAAGCTTTACTTATGGAAACCAAGATTTCGTTTGTATGGAGCGATCAAAATCAATTTGGGATTCTACCTTTGTCACTCAATGGCTACCAAATCTTCTAGATACAGAGCTGTCCAATGGGTATATTGGAAGACGATTCTCCGGGATACTATCCAACGGGTAGTTTGGAAGTGGAGGGGTATTTAAGGAGATCATGGAACGATGAGCAAGTAAGAGATAGAGCGTAGAATTTATAATTCCAAAGTCTGAGCGACCTTCGATCATACACTTGTCTTTGGAGAGCTTAAACGTTTGTGATAGTGAGAGAAATACCAAAAGAGTGACTTAGTGAGATAGTGTGATCTACTAAGTGTTTGCACTCAAAGTTGTAATCTCTTGTTGATTGCATAGTGGAATCCAGCCAAGAAGGCTGTTAGCGTGGGAGAGTGGACGTAGGCTTGGATTAAGCCAAACCACTATAAATCTTGTGTTCTTATTCTCTTCCTTAACTCCTTTGTTTGAAGTTTATTTTATTCCGCATATATTTGCCAATGTTTATTTTATACACCTATTCACCCCCTCTAGGTGTTCATACTAGCACTCTCAATTGCCCCGCCTCCGCGTCGCTGTCACCGTGGACTCACTAGGTCACAAAATCGGTGAATTTACTTGCTAAACTCTGCTTAAGGAGTTAGTTATGCTTAAGGGGTGATTAGTTCAGGCTAATTAGGGATTAGGTGGTTAGTTAGTATGAATTAGTGATTTAAATGTTCAATTGTACATGTTAGGTGGTTATATTAGATTAATTAAGGACTAGATAAGTTGTGCTATTTATCTTTAAAGGTTCCAAAATTTTCTAGGCCCGTTTAGGTGGTTAATTTAACATTTCTGGCCTTAGTTGGTATTTATGGTATTTAATTGCATTTATTTCATTATTTTTGGTATTTATTTAATTATTTAATATTTTCCGAAAATTATACTGAGATAGTCGGTGACCAGAATTTCATGCTGATTGCAATGGTGTGCTTAGTTTCTGCAATTGAGTGTTAAATTGTGCAAATTGAGTGGTGATTGTAATTTTGAGTATTTATTCCAAAATTTGGAAATTCTAGTAATTATTTAGAAATTACCGGGTATCGGGTTTTAACACCAAAACTAGTTTTAAAGACTATATCAAATAGTGGGATTTTAAAAAGGAAGAGTATTGATTTTTCTGGTGCAAATTGACCGTGTACCCACACACGATTATTTTTACCGTATACTTTTAATACGAAAAAAAATGGGCCAAGTACGTTATTTTAATTGAGACATTTGAGTGCAAAGCATGATGTCCTTGCCAGAAATTGGATGGGTGCATGAACGGTTATGAGAACCCGTCCCGAGCAATTAAGCTAGATGTGCCCCTATATTGGATGCTCTATCAATGGATGCCGGTCGCAATAGAGGCTATACCAATGCTCCTTTACGAAATGCCATCGACGTAGTGACGTTGCCATGCTTGATGGGGTGAGACGATACCTGGTTACGCTAGAAGACCGCTGAACATTGAGTAGACCGTGATTAACAATTAGAATGCATGTTGAGTGAAATTGACGTGCCATATTATGGGACAAAATTGTGTGGTACAGAATAGGAGGACGTGTCATAACAATTTGGCCATATAATCGAGACCCCTTGTGTTTATTGAGATGAAAGTGATGGCATTCCAATTGTTTGAGTTTGATTATCGCATATGGCTGTGAATATAAATTGTACTAACATGCAGGAAGAATCTGAGATGAAGCAAGTTTTTGTGATTGTGTGGTTGTGTGGTTGTGTGGTTACGACACCACTAGGCATATTTCCTTCCTAGTCGGAGTGGAGGGACTGAACTTGCTAAGACATTGTCTCATCTCGTCGTGAGCTCATCTCTTTTCAGATCCTTAGATGGAGCAGCATCATGTACGCTATGGAGTTTTGAGGGAGGTAGACTTCCAACGTTCCTATTTCCCAGTTCTAGAGATCGACCTAACCCATGAGCTTGTGGAGTCCACTATTTGGGTCGATGAGGGTCTACCCCGCTTGGTACCTCATCGTTTCAAGGCATAGTAGCTTCACAAGTCTGATGGGAGTCGGGAGGGTCCTATAGGTGGTTTTGACAGGCCTCCCGTCGGGACAGGGGAATGGGAGATAGGGCACCCTCTGGACATCGACACCCCTGATGGTGCCGTGGAGGACTTGGAGTCAAGGACGGGAGAGCCTGGAGTTTAGAATCTTTGTAGCTCCTTTTTGATCCAGTCTTTTATAAACTTTTGTATATGACTCAGTGTATATATAAAAGCGTGTTTTGGTTGTGAATATGTTTTCCTGCTTTTCTATCCCATGCTATTTACTATCAAGGGATTTGTTTCTTTGGTTCCGCATGTGCAATAAAATGAAAAGGGTCGGCGACGCGTCTTAGGACGTTGTAAATTTTATTGACCACCAAGGGATAGGCATGTGCTCGAGGTCCGAGGCGTGATATATTGCATCCCATTAGGGGGAAGAGACTCTTTGATCAAGTAAGCAAATTATTATCAAAGTTGAGAGCCCAAAAACTATGGCTAAACTTGCCGATAGTCCTACAATAAGTAAATATGATCACCAAACATTAGTTACAAACTAGAATTACTAGAAATTAAACATAAATAATTAATGGAAAATCTCACCACATATATTTCTTCTACTTTAACTTCTAGCGAGCTTTGAGTGAACATCATCTCGATGTGCTCTTCAACATTAGTTACAAATTATTTATTCATTAGATATACGAAGGGATTACAAGATAAAAAATATATATTCATGACTTATTCTACTCAAACTTTTCTACATTCTCGATGCACTCTTCAACATTAATTGGCATGGTAACCATTTTCAACCAACCTTGAATGCAAATTAAAGCTTCCATCACTCTCTAAGTCAAAGAATTTTGAAAGCCATCAAGCATGTGGCCAAATGTACTTAAAGTTGACTTTAAAGTGTTATTACAAAAAGAGACAAAATATCCCAAGCCATAAAAAAAAAAAAAAAGATTTCAAACTTTTGGCCAGTAGTTTTTCACCATATCAAAAGGTTGAGATCACGATCTTCTTCGTGTTTAGCTTTAATATATTTATCAAGCTCAAATAAGTTGCTCATGAAAACTTTTTTCTCCTTGTGAAGATAGAATTCATATGCCTTTTTCAAATTGAAAT
The DNA here is from genome assembly GCA_017140255.1 of Eucalyptus paniculata subsp. matutina. Lineage (NCBI taxonomy): Eukaryota > Viridiplantae > Streptophyta > Magnoliopsida > Myrtales > Myrtaceae > Eucalyptus > Eucalyptus paniculata. The sequence continues at coordinate 31,267,894 of CM029442.1, read as the reverse complement.
TCATAACCCAAATTAAGGTCATCCTTGTTACTCTCCTCATGGCAATCAAAAGTTGACCACCTAAATTTCTAATACAAGAACCAAAATAAGATTTCTCATTAAAAAAAAAAAAAAAAAAAAAAAAAAAAAAAAAAACAAAGGTTCCAAGACAATTCTCATATTATCCTTCATCTCATCAACTTTTGCATCATCATCATATATTAGTCTATAATAATACCACACATAACTAATTTTGTTTACTTGGATCCAATATTACTACAATTAAGACCATTATATTAACTTTGTCAAAATTTCCATAATATTTGCTAAACTTATTTTTCATCTTCACACCCATAGATTTCATCCTAGGATTTGAAACCTTCTTCGCTTGTTTAAGAGTTCTATCTAAAATAACTATCTCATTAAAATAATCATTTGAAGTGATATATAGAGTCACAAACATCTTAGTGGTGGCATTATAAAACTTCTTCAAAAATATAGAGAGAATTTTGGCTTATGTGTAGGAATTTCATAGTGAAGCTCAATTAAGGAGGAAGGAACATCTTCCATCCATTCAAAAGCTTTTCTAAACTTTAAGATAATGTCTAACATGGCTAAGGGGAGTTTCTCCTAGTTGTGAGATTAGGACAAATTAAACCCTTATAAGTGATCATTGCTCTCTTAATGCAATTTTGGAATATTTTACTTTCACGAGAGAATTCCTCACAGATCTAACTAAATTTTGAATATATGTAATAGAATTACATACCTCGGTGAATTGTGCTTCTCATGTGTATAACATCATCATCAAGATCAATAGCCTATCTCTCGATATTTTATTTTTTAAGAAATCAATGGCAACATTATTCGAACTAGCATTTTTCAAAGTGATTATGGGCATTTTTTTCTCTATTCTCCACTCGTAGATGCATCTTTCAACTATTTTCCCATTATCTTTGCCTTTGTGACTAGACATCACTACAAAATTAATGATTATTTTGTGCAATTTCCAATCATCACCAATACAATATGTAGCTAGAAATAAATAGTTTAAGTTTTCAATTGATCTCCATGTATCGGTTGTAAGTGCAACCCTAGACTCAAAGCTTGCAAAAGCAAGTCTTTAAACTCATTTTTTTCATAAAGATATAACTTTATGTAATCTCTAGCCACCATAAATCATGAGATGTGATTGAAGAGAGGATGTCACTAATTAATAAAATCACAGAACCTGACATGCTCAACCATTGAAAAAGGTTATTCATCCGTTATGATCATGTAAACAAGCATTTGCTTACAACAATCTTGATCAAGTTTTTATGTTGTTAAGATATTAACACTATAAGTACTGGTATGTTTCATTGTTATTTAAGTCCTATCTACTCTACATACAACAAACAATTTTTGCTTTTTATTTACATTGTAAAGATACTTGTTGCACCTTTTCAAGTGTTTCAACATAGTAAAAGTATCGTTATTAACATGGTATGTATACTTGACCTGACAATAAATGCAAAATGCCTTAGTTTTCCCCTTTTTAGTTGTTTCTTTAAGAAAATAAAGCTAGATTGTTGATCCTATTAGATACCTTGTTTGTATCGGATGCCTCTTCGAAGTCTTCTTCACATTCATATTCTAGTGAGTTCATTACTGGATTCATAGCATCATTGGATAAATCCACTTCCACTAACATTTAAATAGATCACCTAAATCAACCAAAACATAAATTGGAGCTATCAAACAAGAACACCCACCAAATTCAACTTTTCCTCAAGCTGTGAGATGAATTCCTTGTGCAAACTAGGACAACCACTACAAATTCACTAAAACCAATATAATTTTACGAGTTTGATAAATAAAAATAAATTCTAAGTACTCACGGGGCAAGACATACATTCAAAGTACAAAAGAACCGAGGCTAGAAATGCATCATCTTAATAGACTTGTAAAAATAAGTATTAAACCCATGTATGAACCATTTAAAGTATAAAATGGTCATATATGGGTTACTTCAATTTTAAAAAGCTTACCTTATGTGAGCATCAAATTTAAAGGCTAAAATAAATGGGTGTAAATGAGTTGAGTTTAAAACCCATTTCCAACCTGTTAGGCTTACACACACTCTTTCTCTCCCTCTTCAGCTTTATAAAAATATTAAAATAAAACCATAATTATAATTATAATTATTTTTCTTTATTTTTCTTTATTTTTCCTTTTCTTTTCTTCTACCTTCCTTCTTCCATCTTCCTTGGTCGATGGCCGGTGACCAACCAAGCTAAGGAGGAACTTACTGGAGGTTGGCGAAACTCGAGCTCACTGATCAGGTGAGGTCGAGGCCTTACCAAGTCTAGTAAGGCTCGAGCCTCGCCGATTTAGTGAGGTGCAACCTTGCATGTGGCTTGTGACTAGTTGAAGAAGAAGAAAAATGAGAAATGAGAAAAAGAAAATTAAAAATAAAAATAATTAAGAATTTGATTTTTAGAAAATAAAATAAAATTAAAAATTAAAAAAATACTAAAAGAAGCACATGGAGGAAAATCAAATCAGATTTTTCATACCAAATGATGGAAAATATTTTTTTAGTTTATTTCAAATTTCAATCAAACATCATAAAATATTGTTATTTTCCTAGAATATGACTTCTTTGAAAATATTTTTTAAGAAACAAATGGAGCCTCAATTTTTTTAAAACAATTATAAAAATTGTCCACTAGATTTGTATTTCATGAAAGTGTTTTAGCAAAATTAGTTTTTTATTTTTTTAAACAATCATAAGAAACAAGCTTTCTTAGATTTGGTTAAATAGATTGGGTTGGGTATGTTGGAGAAAACGTTTTTATTGTTTTGAAGTTGACAAAACGTTTCCATCAGTCTAATCTAAAGACTTTCAAACTCAAGTGTCAAAATCTAATGAACTCCCGACTCTGTTGTCAAAGTTTGAAGACCGCAAGACTCAAGACTCAAAGTTTACCCTCACTAACAATTTCCAGATCGACGAAGAGAAGACTTATCTAGATGCGAGTTTATCTTTAAGGATTCGGTTCGTACAGTTTGTAGAAGGTCTTATGGTTGGAGATAGCACCTCATGATCAATTATTCTTGTTTGAATCAATTCGAATAATCAGATCTGTTGAAAAGGCGAAGTATACTTGGAAAGTTCTACTTATGAAAACCTAGATCTTGATTGTATGGGTGAGTAGGATTGATGGGCTATCATCACATTCCTTAAATGATTCAAGATCTCATTGATTGATTCTGTTCAACGGGTAGATTAGAAGAACTTTTTGGAAAGTGCCAACGATTGTGAAGGCATGAAGGAGTATAAAAGGAAGACGCTCAAGTTATTCAAGTGTGTACATGAAAGAAGAATTTCAAAGTCTGAAGCTCTTAGTTCTTTGCTGTTTCAATCGTAGAGCTTTATTTGTACTCAGAAGAGAGATCATACACTTGTGAGACTTTGAAGAAGTGTAGTAGAGTCTCTACATTGCAAAGTTAATGATGTAAGACTGTAACATCTCTTTTCATCCTTAGTGAAATCCAGCTAGTGGGCTGTCAGCATGGGAGAGTGGACATAGGCTTGATCTAAGCCAAATCACTATAAACATTGTGTCTATTTTTACTTTCCCTTAAACTCCTTATTTCAATTAATAGTTTCATATAACTATTTACATTGCTAGCAAATTACTCTAAAGTTTCGTAAAAATTTCTTTATCACCTATTCACCCTCCTCTAGGTGATCTTACTAGCCCTTTCAGGGTATGGGTTAGGAATTTTGTTTAATGATAAATGGGTTATAAACAGGTTAATTTCGATTGGACCTTATATGACTTGACTCAAACCTAATCCGACTTACCTAATTGATAGGTCTACATCTCAATAAACAAGCCTTGACATTTCCCAATAGAAAAAAGAAAAAAAGAAAAAAGCATAGACAATCTTCATCCATAGTGGGCTATATCTTTGATCCTTATAGAGCCAATTTAATCATTGTGCTGAACTATGGTAGGGAAAAACAAGGAATGATATTCCCCTATGAGCAATACATGGATAAGTCGGTTAATTTTATCTTCTGTAATTGTTTTGTGTAAGTTAGAAAAGACATAAGGAAGATCACAGTAGGTTTTTTTCCCCCTCTAGATTTAAGAGTCAAGCACAATTTCATAAAAGTAAGCCAAGTGAATTCAAAATGGCAATGGAGGAGACAGATTTAGTGGAAGCGGGAGAATGGTTTGTGCATAAGTAAATGCCAATCTCATCCAAGAGGCCTCTAGCTTCACTTCAAATTAGGTATGTTGTTAGTGAACGGTCCAAACTTAAATGATCCAAAACAATGTGTGTAATCTAAGCATTAAATTAGAGGTCCTAGGCAATATTACGATAGAATCTCGAGCTTAAATGATCCAAAATAATAAGCATAAGCTCACAGAGTTGATCAAAGTCTATCTATGCAAATCTCCATCCGTTAACCCTGTATAACCAGATTCTTGGAAACATGCGATCAAAATCTAAGAAAAAAGTAGAGACAACAGAAGTCAACAATCCAAAGACAAGAAAAACTTATTAATTACACCAATGGTTGGGCCATTTGAGACTATGAGTCGAGTGAGAGCCGAGAGTGACATTTGTGAGTCAAGCAAGAGCTAAGTAGTGGAAAGAGTGAGGCATGAGAGGCAAGAGGGAAAAAGTTAAGAGTTTTGATGTTGAGCGAGATGTGAGGTGAGAGGGAAAGACGGAGAACGAGATAAGGAGAGATTATATTAGAGTCTGCTATTTTTTAAGAAATTAAAAAAATAAAAATATGAATAGTCGGTTTGGTCGGATCAATCTAGTTTTCACTTGGAACGAGGAACCAAATTGATCAAACAACGGTTCCAATTTTTAGAATTGGGAACCAAATCGACACCCCTGGATTTGCCTAGAACTAACTAGTCTAGTCCGGTCAAAGCAGTTCCCGATTCGGTCAGTTTGTCTTGCTCACTCTAACCTCGATGGGCACTTACTTTCCGTAGATGCCTACTATGCTTAAGCAAAGCTTGAGCTTTGCCAAAAGAATAGGCTTAGTCATAATGTATGTCGAGTTATCTATTGTCACTACCTTTTTCACAACAACCTTACCCTTCCCCAAGACATTTCAAATGAAATGGTACTTGATGTCAATGTGCTTTGTTTGCTCATGATAAACTAGTTTATATATTAGATATATTGCTCCTTGGTTATTACAGTGTACAACAATACTTTTATGTTCTAACCCAAAGTCCGAAAGCAAACCCTTCTACCATTCACCTCCTTCACTGTGAAGGTCATTGCCACTACCTTAGTTAAAGACAAGGCAATGTGGTCTTGTACAGATGCCTTCCAACTCATTACACAGCCTGATAGTATAAACACATACCCTACTAAAGACATACCATCATCCAAGTCACTATCGTGATATGAATCCACGTAACTAGTGATCTCACTGCCATTTTTGTCCCTCTAGTATACTATAACAACATCTATTGTCTCTTCAAATATTTGAGGATCCACTTCATAGCTTTCTAATGAGTTTTACCAAGTTTCTTCACGTAATGACGGCTAAATAGGCTCATGGCTTGTGAAATGCTAGGCATAATGCATACAATTACTATCCACCACACTAGAATAAGTAACTCATGACATATGCTCTTCATTCTCCTTAGTCTTCGATGATAACTTATCAAAAAGTTTAAAAGTTTTGCTAAAGGTGTACTCATAGATTTAGTTGACTGCATTTTACAACATGCCATAATCTTCTCAATATATTTATTTTGTGATAAACATAAAAGTCTAGCACTTTCCTCAATGTAAAATCTCCATACCTAATATTTTCTTTGCAACATCTAAATATTTCATCTCAAACTCAATACTCAACTGCCTCTTCAGCACATCAATATTAGACATATTCTTGATTGCTATAGACATGTCATCAATGTACAATAATAGATAAATTAAGAACCCATCCCCCAATCTCCTAAAGTAAACATACCTCTCTATTTGCCTTTTCTAATAGTCCTCACTAGCCATGAAAGTATCAAAATGCTTATGCCAGTAGATACGAGACTATTTCAGCCCATACAAAGATTTCTTTAATAAGAAAACCTAGTCTTCCTTACTAGAATAGCAGGTTGTCTCATGTAAATCCACTCATACAACTGACCATGAAGAAACTTCGTTTTCACATCTAGCTACTCCAGCTCGTGATCTTGTGGAACAACTAAGGCAAGTAAACACGAATAAAAATGTCTTACTCCTAGAGAGAAAGCCTCATATGTAGTCAATTCCTTCCTACTGTGTATACCCCTCCGCAACAAGTCTCGCCTTATATCTCCCACCCTTGACACCAAGAATGCTTTCTTTTCATTTGTAGATTTACTTGCTTCCAACACTCTTCTAGCTCTTGGGTATTTTGACTAGCTCCCATGTTTGATTCTAATGGGATAATTACATCTATATGCTCATGGTCCCTAGCCACTACGATGACTCAAAATTAGTTATCACCTCAAGGTAAGATGAAAGCTCATCCGTCTCCACATTATCATCTATAGTTAATGCATAAGCAACATCTATATAACCATAATATGTAAATGGTTTAATTTTCCTTTTCCATCTACTCGTAGCTATAGTGTGCTATAGCTATATTGGTTGTTTACTATCATCGACTTCAGCAACTACAATCTCAACTTGTATTACCTCTGAGATCTCTGGAGTCTCCACTTGAAACTCTACGTCACTACTGACACCCTCCACTTGAAGCTCTACATCACTACTGACACCATGATCTGTTTGCTTTGCCGATTATGTCTCAAGACTCCTTTGTCAAAGCATTATAGTCTCATCAAAGATCACATCTTTATTGATTAGAAACTTGGGTGATATGGGATCATAGAAGGTTTTCCCTGAGTGTCCTCCAACAATAGGTCATAAACATCCCATAAGAATGGCCCAAGAAGGAGTTGATAAAGAGGGTTGGCGCCTTGGAACAGACTATCAATGACCTAGCTAGTAATGTCAAAAGTCATCTTGGCTCTTTTGCAAAAGCAAAGGTCCAGCACTGAACCTCCTGTTGGATCTTCCAATCCAGTTGCTCCCCCAACAGAAATCACTGCCTTTTGTCTTTTTCTTCTGCTTAGTCACCCTTTGTCATTTACTACGATTGTAGTAGGCCTCGTCAAGTCTCTCTAGGATAAGAGTATCCTGACCGAACAACCTCGTCCAAGGAAAACAAGGTCCAGCAAAACAATATCCATTATCCATAACAATCACAGACAATTAAGAAATTTATTATTTATGTTGCTATTAGGTTTTCTACCACCTAGTTTCTTATTACTGCAAGTTATTTCGTTACATTCCCTCATAGCGATCTGAGGCATATCAAAAGAATCAGTGACATTTACCTAATTATTCATAAAAAATGACACAAACCTTTCATTTTGTCATGTCCCGAACCTTGAGCATGTGAACATCCCTCGGCATCGATTAAAAATGCAACGTCCCAGGACGCGTTGCTAACCAATTCTTTTTATCTTTCGATTAAATGCATGCAAAAGTGCATTAAATGAACACCCAATCAATTAATAAAATTGGGATAGTAAAACACAACAAATAATTTCCGAAAGCCGCACATTTATTTATCCACTTGTTAACCCAAGGAGTTTAACATTTACTTGCCTACAACAAAATGCAACTCCTACATGACCTATGAGCAAAATGGGTCAGAAAGGTTAGGGTTAACTCTAGCTTCACTGACGGCAAGGCCAGCTAAAAAGTTCACATCTCACACCCATCACAACTATACTTAGTAGTTCTCCACGCTACGGCCCTGAAAATAGTTAACAACAACAGGGTGAGATAAAATTTTAGCAAGTCAACTTCCTAAACCTCAATTAGGAAGCTAATTCGCCTTGGAGATAGCCTAAACATGCAATGGCATACAATCTTACCTCACCTTAGAATACCCCTGCATATTAGTACACCTTACATGGTAATATTAGGACAACACACATAAATAATAATTCAAACAGAATCCATAATAGCCAAGCGCACTATCAAACATACGTGTTCCAATTATTACGACCCTGCAGTACACGGCCAGCACAAGAGTTGGCGATCTTCCGGCATGACCGGGCATCGTCCCTCCCCATCAGGCACAACATCGTCTAGAACCCACGCTTAGATGGCATTCCATAAAGGAGCATTGGTCCGGCCTTAACCACGACTCGGCATCCAGATCCCCACTAGGGCATCTGATAAAAATCGGGTATCGCCCCCAAACTCCCATTGGGTGACGGGTTCGATTAAATGACCACTCAAGCACACCATCAATCAAGCCAATTTTTGTTGTCATTAATTAGTTAAGAACAAAATATTTTGTTTTCAAATAATTGCATTGGAAATTTTCCACATTTAAAAATCCCAGTAAAATATTCGTACGTGATCACATATTTGAAATCAACCTGTCAAACTGTGCACACTTTTATTTTAAAACCCCATGGTTTTATTTAGCACGTAAAATTTGGCATTCAAACCCAACACCTCATATTTTTCTATTTTCATGCCTATAAAACCCTTTTTGAAAATAATAAATAAAATTTACAATTGAGAAATCAATAACATACAAACAATCAGAATTATGCACAATCTCATCCGAAAAAATGGGAATAAAATTCTACTTAACGGTTAATCCGTCATTAATTACACTAATCGTGATTAATTAAGCTAATCACGATTAATTAGGATAATTATGATTATATAGGATAATTAAAATAAATTAAACTAAACTTGATTAATTAGCCTAAAGTTAATTAATTAAAAATTAATCAATGTTAACTAGAATAATTACGATTAATTAAATAAATTACGATTAAATAAATTAAACTCAATTAATTAATCTAATCACAATTAATAAATCTAATTCTAATTACTTAAACTAATCGCAATTAAAATTAATCTAAATAATCCTTAATCACAATTAAGGCTAAACTAAAATTAACTAATATCAAACGCCATTAATATTAAACTAATCTACCATAAACATAATTAACACCATAATCCACAATTGGGAGGTTAACTCACGGATTTTCGTCAATGGTGAGCTCATGGTGACGGTGGCACGACAGGGATGAAGACACGAGTCTCATAGCATCAACAGCAACACCAACGGCATAGCGAAGATGGTGGCGGCTCCCCAAGCTCACGGTCAAGGGGGGAGGGGGGCTCGGCTTAGGCGGCAGTGGTGGCAACTCGAAGCAACGGGACACAGATGGCCGAGCGAGCGGTGGCAAGAGGTGGTGACGGTGGCTTGGGGACGGTGGCGGTGACACAGGTGGCTTGACGGATGGGCAGCTTGGGGACTCAGTAATGGAGATGGTGATGCGGGTGGTGGGATGAAAATGATGGCAGTGAGGGCGTGCGATGGGGGTGGAGATGATGGGGTAGTGAAGGCCAAGAAGAAACTAAGCAAGGAGAAGAAGAAGAAGGAGGAGGAGGGGAAGTTCGGTTGGGGGGGTGGGGAGGAAAGGAAAAGAAGAGAGAGGGAGAGAGGGAGAAAGAGAGAGAGAGGAAAAGACAAAAGCGAAGGGGCTACAGGGGATAGTGTGAGGGAGGAGAGAGAGAGAGAGAGAGAGAGAGAGAGAAGGGGAGTGGGTGGGTTTGGCAGAAGGGGGAGGAAACTTGAGGGAGAGGAGAAAGAGGGGAGAGAGAAAAGAAGACAAAAATGGGATATTTGTTATGACCCGAGCCTCACTGTGTAATATTATCCGCTTTAGACATTGAGTCATCACGACTTTAAAACGCGTCGTCTAGGCTAAAGGCCTCGGCCCTTGGCCACCTTCCCCCAACCCAATATTGTCCGCTTTGGAGGCATGCACGCAGTAACCTCCTCCTCACGGGTTTGTTTTTAGCATAGCGGAAGTGTACATGAAACGCGTCATGTGGGGGCAGAGGCGCGGCCCACTGGCTCGCCCTCTCCCAAGCTATAATATTGTCCTCTTTAGGCCCCACACTAGTGCAGACACATCGCCATCCTAGTCGGGCCACCCTCAAGGCTTTGTTGTCAACATAGCGGAAGCATGTGTGAAACGAGTTACATAGATTTAGAGGGACTCAAGCCTTATAAATTAGCCAAGGACTTCCTTCTAAATGATGTGGGACTAGAGAGGACCCATTTCCCTTTCTTACGGACGTCCGGGGACCGAGGCGCGGACACACCGCCATCCCTCCTCTTAGTGCACTGTCACTTCCCATTCCCCTTTCTTACGAATGTCCGGAGACTGAGGCGCAGACGCACTGCCATCCCTCCTCCCAGTGCACTGTCGCTTGGGCCATCATACTCTCCTTGCCTGCATAATGCCGATGCAATCTTAGTCCATCCCTCCGTACTGCCTCTGGTTTGGGTCGTCACAATGTCACACATTTAAATATTCAGTGGTTCCAAAGTGCCACGTCAATTGCTAACATGTCACACGTTTTTTATTTATATCCTATAATAGAGCGACACGTGTTGGATGAGGTGGAATAAAAAATGAAAATCTTTTTTTTTCAACTTCCTGCTCCACCCACTCTTCTCCTCTCCTCTGCAAATCGTTTCTCGGCCATGGATGACATGGCCTCCTCCTCCTTCCGGCCACTACCTGCCCACCCACTTGAGAATCAGGGGCGGCTGTCTCCACTGCACAAGCTAGAGGGGACTTGGAACAGTCATGGAGTCTCTCTCTCTGGTGTCTCCTTCCATTGTCCTCCCTTCAAGTTCCCTTCTGTGAAGCCTAGCCATGACAGATTTGGAGCCTTGGCAGGATCTAGATCTGGAACCGCGTAGCCATGGCCGCGTTCTTGATAGAACTTGAAGCCATGGCCGCACAACAAACCTTGGAGCTAGATCTATCGCGGTCATGGCTTCACAGACAAGGCCGGCCCTCACCAGATCTGGGTGAGGGATGACCTCGTCAAGACTTGTTCCATCATTTTTGAAGGCTCAGCCATGATGGCTCAATTGAGATTTGAAGGAGTTGCTCGGCCATGGCTCGGTTGAGATCTGGAGAAGGATTAGTGCTCAGCTTTTCTGAAGCTCAGTGATGACTGGAGGAGGGAGACGCTGAGATTTAAAGGTTGGCCAGGTCTGTTGCGGTCATTGCTTCGCGGTTCTAGATCTGGATGTAGGCAAGTGACACCGGAAGGGCAGAGATGGTGGCCGGACGGGTGTTCTCTGTAAGGGACGAAGATGAAGAGAGAAAAAAAGATTTTTAGTTTTTTTATTCCACCTCATCCAACACGTGTCGATCTATTATTGGATATAAATAAAAAACGCATGCCACGTTAGCAATTGACGTGGCGCTTTGGAACCACTGAATATTTTAGCATAAATGCAATACAGCAATCAATTTTCATTGGAAGAGGAATAAGCATTGCCGACCTCAATCGCACGATGTATCTCTTCAATCCTACCCAATAGCTGAACCTGCAAATCCAGGTCATAGCGAACCCAAGTTCCTCCAGCAAATCCAGAAGTTTCAGAGATAAGTCTCCAGCAGCATAAGGATATGCGGCTTGATAGTACTCAACAATGTCGCGAATATAATGTCGAGCATTGTTAATAATCCTCCCACAAGAGAGCGTTTATGCTTCGCACGGACTCAGTTTGACCAATCGCTACTTCTTTTCTCATTTATTTTAGGAATTGTTATCCTAAATTCGTCGCTAACCTATTTACTAGGCCGGCTAGGAGCTAAAGCGTGGTAGTTCACTTTACTTTCTATGAGCTATAGATTTGAGATTTAGAAATTTTGTTATGCTAGGAATTTTAATGTCCGTCAATCGGTACCTTGTCCTCTTTATGAAACTAGTTTTCATGCACTCCTTTTTTCGTGTTCTTTTTTATCCTAATATGCATTTATGCATTGGTGCATTCAGGATTCATCTCAGTATGATTGTTAAATTAATCAATATACCTAGTTGAATATACCATCAACCAAAATTGAAAGTCCATAAGCTGTGGGTAGAGAGCCCTAGGTTCTACCCCATCAATATATCCTGACCTTCTCTCTAGAAAAAACTTTTCTGCCTTGTTTTCCATAAAATGGATTGAAACTTCTAGTGTTAATGGCACAAAAAACTCCAAATTGGTATACTTATGATAAATTTATCAAAAACTAATTATTTATCATAAAAAATCTCAAATTGATACATTTCTCACAAATTCACTCTCCATTAGTTTTCCTTAAATTGAGTTAGTACCATGAAAATTACAAATTGATGCACCTGTGAGAAATAAAGGGTAAAACCCCATCAACTATCACGTATCATCAAACTTAGTAATTTGACGATAAATTTTAACGGAAATCAATGAAAGATAAATTTATCACAGATGTATTAACTATGGGTTTAATTTGGGGCGAATCTATCATAGATGTACTAGTTTAAGATTTTTGTGATATTAATCAAAACTTCTATCTTTTAGATTTAAGAAATCGTCTTATTATTTTGTCAATGTTTCAAACAAGTTTGGAGAGAGCATTTTACCCATAAAGCTCTCTTTATATTTCATTGATTCTCGAATAATGTATCAAACTTCAAATATATATATTTTTTTTGGTCAAAATAGAACTGACTATTACTTGCTTAAGGAGGAGTCTTACATAACACAGATGGAGAAAGATCTGCACATAAAATATTCCATAGAAGAAATGGGGAGAAATCAACCAATTACGTGGGAGAGTCTAAAGTCGATGGTTCCGTGCAATCCAATCTGCTGCGGCATTTTCTTGGCATGGACAATGGATCACCGTAATATTGTTGTTTTGATTTAGCACACTCCTACAACACTGCACAATTTCTTTTAGATTCCATGAAGGTCCAGCCCGGCCCATTACCATTTCTACCACCACTGAACAATCGCTTTCTATCAACCACTTCACAATTCGACTTCCTAAGTCCCTCACGTGTGGCAACTGGAGTTCCTGGGTATATAATATGCCGTGTAAAATCGCCTCAGCTTCCGCTTCGTTCGACAAAGAAACCCTAACCGTGGCTACGAAACCTTCGAGAGCTCTTCCAGATGAATCGCGCACGACTCCAGCCATAGAGCACAGAAATTTGCCTGAACACCATGCCGCATTGACGTTTAGCTTCAGATCCTGCCCTTCCGGAGGCCGCCACTGATCAGGTTTGTCTTGTTTGAGTGGGCATCCATTTTTGGTTGATTTTCCTCTACTAAACGAGATCCGTTGTTCCTGTGCTAAAATCAATAGATCTGCTAGTCTAGGGTCTTTTGCTCGAAAAATCCAATTATTTCTCACCTTCTAGATGTTCCACAGAATCATACCAGTGAGCTCTCGAGAAGGTGAGAACTGATCACTTCTAAAAGCGTTGAAAATCCACTGATTTGTACGTTTAATACTGCTGTTTGGTCTGATCTTTTCAAATAGCGGGTCATCCCATACTTTCTTTGTCCATTTACATAAGAACAAAAGGTACTCTATAGTTTCGATGCTAGAATGGCAGAACGGGCATAATGGGTCTTGAATTATTTTCCTTTTATACAGGTTCTCCCTCGTAGGAAGAGCGTTTTGACAGAGGCTCCGGAGGAAAGAATGGACCTTTGGTGGCGCATCAAGACTCCATATTTGAGTCCATAAGGTACGTGGTGGTTGAAATGAACAAGAGGGTTGATTCTGGTCTGATCTGCTTGTTGTTACCATTACTTTGTTGTATCCACTCTTAACAGAGTATTGCCCTATTTTGTTGCCTGTCCATATGAGCGAATCTGGCTTTGATTGTTGGCTTAGGGGGATTGCTAAAATCTCGTTTGCAATAGTTTCTTTGTAGAGTTGATGGATTATCTGTTGTTTCCATTCTCTAGATTCTGCATTTATCAATTTGGACACTAAAATAGGCTCTGTTTGATTTGCTTGACCGCCTATTACTCCTTGTGAAAGCCATCTGTCTTCTCTAATATGAATAGAATTTCCATCCCCCACTGACCATTTGATGTTGTTCTTTATTGTGTCTCTGCCAAGCATTAAACTGTGCCAGCCCCATGATGGCCGGTGTCCTTTAGAAGCTGTCCAGACATCACCATTAGGAAAGTAAATCCCTTTCAACACTCTGCTCCATAGGGCCGAAGGGGAGGTAGCTAATCTCTAGGTTTGCTTGCCTAGCATGGCTCTGTTAAAGGTAAGCAGATCTTTAAACCCAAGTCCACCTGTATCCTTTCGAGTTTTCAAGACTTCCCAACTTTTCCAGTGCATCCCTCTTTTTGCATCACCATTTTGTCACCAAAATGATGCAATACGTTGTTCTATGGCTTTGCAGATAGACACGAGAAGCTTGAATATGGACATTGCATAGGTAGGTAAGGATTGCACAACACTTTTTATTAACACTTCCTTTCCTGCCTTTGTAAGTAATTTTTCTTTCCATCCTGCTAACTTTGAATTTACTCTGGCCAGAATCCGTGCAAACAGCTCTTTCTTGGATTGACCCCACTCGGTAGGTATGCCCAAATATTTTCCTATTTTCTGTAGAATAGGGACTCTCAATTCTATGGCCAGATTATGTTTTAATAATGCTGGGCAGTTACCACTAAAATAAACCCCTGATTTATTTAAATTTATTGCTTGACCCGTAGCATAGCAATATTGGTTAAGTATTTGGGCTAAGATTCTAGCACTCTGTGATGGTTCCATCCAGAAAAAATATAACATCATCGGCAAACATCAAATGTGACAGCTTAGGGCAAGATCTATTTATCTATATGCCTTTAATTGTACCATTTGCTAATGCTTTTTTCATTAGCCAGGTTAACACATTGGACATCAGAATGAAGATATAGGGTGAGAGTGGATCACCTTGTCTGAGTCCTCGCGAAGGATGGAAGAAAGAGATAGGTTCTCCATTGATTTTCACACTGAAGGAAACTGTTGATATACATTGCATAATTAAGGAGACCCATTTAGCATTAAAACCCATGTGCAGCATACTATCCCTGACAAAATCCCATTTGATCCTATCATATGCTTTCTACATATCTAGCTTCAAAATGGCCTGATGTTTTTTCTTCTTTTTTGTTATGTGTAGTTGATGCATAATTTCCTGTACTATGAAGATATTGTCCTGAATTTGCCTCCCCGGAACGAAAGCACTCTGCTCTGGTTCAATGATAAGTGGCAACCACTTCTTTAGTCTGTTTGCTAAGATTTTTTAGATGACTTTATAACTAAAGTTGCACAAACTAATGGGTCTCTATTGACTGATGTTTTTAGGACTTTTAACTTTTGGAATCAATGCAATAGGGATCTAATTAAGCCGGGGATCAAGAATGCTCTTTTGGAATAAATCCTGGACTAGCTGCATCAGGTCAATTTTTATAATTTCCCATGATTGTTGGTAGAAAATACCATTAAAATCATCACGGCCAAGGGCTTTGAAAGCTCCCAATTGAAAAACAACTGCTTGGATTTCCTCCAATAAAGGTACTGCCACCAGTTCTTCATTTATATTCTCTGTTATTGGGGATGGGCATTGGTTTAGGACAGATTGGTAGTTTCTTGGTCCCTCAGTCCTATATAGATTCTCATAGAAAGACTGAATATGTTTATGTAGAATCGTGGGATCTCTGCACCAGCTATTATCTTCTAATTGCAGCATTGTAATACAATTTTGCTGCCTCCATTTGATTGTCGTAGCATGAAAAAATCTGGTGTTTTTGTCTCCCCAATGTAACCATTTGATACATGATCTCATTCCCTAGAACTGTTCTTCCTGTTTTCTCAGTGTGTCTATTTGACTGATGATGTTCTACACTTTCTGCTTACTCGTATGCTGAGTTGTTTGATTTGTAATTTCTGTTAAGGCTTGATTAAGCTCTTTGATCTGTGTATAAGCATTAGCAAACTTCTCTTTGCTCCACATAGATAGTACTTGTGATGTCCTCCCTAATTTCTCTACGAAAGAGGAACTTTGAGTTGATTTTTTTGCCCATACTTGTTGGATGACTTCCTGATAATCTGCATGGTCTGTCCAGTAAGCTTCCAATTTGAACTGTTTCTTCCTCTTCTTTACTCCAGGATACAGTTGAAGGACTAGGGGACTGTGGTCTGATCCGATAGCTGGAAGGGCTTGGACTTCTACTTCATGAAAGGTAACTCGCCACTCTAAAGTACAGAGCACTCTATCGAGTCGCTTTTTAACCAAATTTGCCCCCTCCTTGTTATTAGCCCATGTATATGCGCATCCATGGCTGTCTACATCCATTAGGGATAGATCATTAAGCATGTTTCTGAATGCTGCAATTCTTCTGTTGTCCACTTCTTTTTTCCCAACTTTCTCCCATACATAAAGTATCTCATTAAAATCTCCCATACAAATCCATGGAAAAGAAATTTGAGGTTTAAGATTTCCCAACAGTTGCCATAATGTCATACGCTCCCCAAAATCAGTAGATGCATGGACAAAGGTTATTTGCATAATTTGTTTACTTTCAGGGTCAGTACACTTCACATCTATGAACTATTTTGAACTTGCTTGCACCTTTAAAGCAATTTCCTCTTGCCACATGATAGCCAATTCCCTCGCTATTCCTGTTGGATTAACTAAGTAGAGGTTTTGGAATTGAAGCTTTTTACAAATCTTTTCCATAGTTGCTTTATTTTTCGTCTCCATGAGAAAAAGTAAACTAGGCCTTTCAAGAGCTATTAAAGCTCTTAATTCCTAGATTGTCAGGGGGTTGCCCAGCCATTGACAATTCCAACTAACAATTTTCATGGCTTCAGTGGTGGCTTATTAGGGCTAGCCACCAAAGCCCATTCGTGTCCATCTTGGATCAGTTTCACCGGGGTCTCCAGAAGGTCTACATCATCTGTGAGAAGGGGGGATATTGCTGGTATGCATTTATGTTTTTTTTGCCTTTTGTACTTTCATATTCTTCTTGCTTCTCTTCCCAACTTTTGATAACAGTGGATTTTGGGATTCAGGGCATAATACATGTTTTCCACGATCTCGGTCTTCTACTACAATAGGTACATTTACTAGGCTTATCTCCTGTTCTGGGCTACTTTCTGATCGTTTTTTGCTGCAGGCTACAATTTGCATATCAGATGCTGCCTCTCGAGCAATAAAGTTCTTTCCACTAGGTTGGGTAGGTGGAACAAGTACCGTCTCTTCCACTACAAACTCCTCCTTCATTTTCCCATAGAAAGCATCCCAATAAGGGCTGTGATTACTGGTTTCTGCCTTCAACCAAGGTCCATATAACCCTTTTTTGTTCATTGCCCAGGGTGAAGTTGCATATGGAATTTCAAGACAGTCAGTTGCATAGTGCCCAATTCTGCCACAAGAGAAACAATAATGTGGGAGACGCTCGTACTTGAACTCCACCCATAACCAATTATTACCAATATCCAGAATAGCTCCCAATTTCAAAGGTAAAGTCAAATCGATCTCACCTCTAACTCTACCTCCTCTGTTTTGAACATTGTTTGTTGAGTCGAGTTGAACTTCTATTACATTTCCCATCCTTTTTCCCAGATCAGTGAACACTTTGTCTATTCTCCAACCAGGGGGAACTCCTCCAATATGCACCCAGAAAGCTGCCCTAGTGAATTCATAGCAATGCTCAAGGACTTCAGGGAGACACTACTTTAGAACAAGCAAATTAGTTGAGTATGACCAAGGTGAAGTCCTCATTACTCTCTATTTTTCCTCCTCCGATTGAAAAACGAAAGTGAAATGACCTGGTTCCTTCTGAGAGCAAATAACCCCTTTTGTTTTCCATGCTTTTTTCATTGTAGTGATGAAGGCAGGATAATTCACATTTGGTCTGGAGTACAATTTGCCGAAGAGAGTACGTCTACATTCCTCCCTTTTCTATTGAGGTATTTCATCAGACACTTCAAATACGTCTTCCTCAGACCACAGGTGCCCAAGGCTTTTGCATAAAGCAGCCACTCTCATCTCATTTTCTTCTTTGCTTTCCATTTTCACTAACTATCAATCGTTTGTCTAAGGAGGATCAGATCTAGCCTACGAACATCCCCGAGACAACCCAGCTTCAGCTTTATCCAGATCTTGACCTCTCCCACTCCGATCTCATCGGCAAAGCAACAACTCAAGAGAGACTAAACAGAAGCAACGCAGATATATTTGATACTCTACTCAAATCAATACTCAGAGCAGCGAACAACACTCCACTTGTTGGATGCTTTTGTTCAAGATCATCCCGACTAATGGAATCCAGAGGCACCCAGAGAATCACTGAGGATAATTCCAATCGTATTACTTAGAAGTAAAATTTCTTTTTTGATTTTCCTTTTTGGAGCCTGGGAAAGAAAACACAGGAGAATGGTACTGTATTACGGATGAACACCAGTGATTTAGGGTTTAGGGTTTGAAAAAAGGCGGGTAGACGCTACCATGAGGTAGAGAGAAAACTCACAGAAGCGAGGAGTTGCGTCCTATGGTTCAAAACGGAGTTATCAGACTTCAAATTGGAAACATGGATTTTACTCGTAAATTAGGGGTGCCCACCGACGTAAAAAAAATAAAAAATAGAGGCGCCCAAATTATCTACGGCCTCTATGGATTGTTGACATGTGGCACTCGAAGTTTTCCTTTTCTTCGCATCGGTTATGCCTCGCGTGAAGTAGGCAACTTCGGTGAGCACGAAACTTATGGGCTGCGAGTGACCATGGCCAATAAGTACTGCCGATCTTTTCGTGTATTACCGATAAATAAGGCTTACGTTTTAGAATCACTGCTAACTATATTAAAGGATTAAATTATTAAATAAAGGCATTGTTTGACATTTTCTTTAGTGAAAATATTTCGTTGGGAGGTAAATAGAGGTTTGTAAAGATTTGAACTTAAATCCTCTTCTAATATGATTTTATGGAATGATTGCTGACTTTTCTAAAAATTTAAAGTCGTGAAATAAAAGCTTTGTTTAATATTTAAATTTTTAGCAGATATGACATTTCTTTGCACAACTTCCATTACAATAAAGAAGGATATGATCTTTTAAGCTTATTAGTTCCTCATCTTGGCGAGGCCTAAAATGACATCAATGTTGCGTGAAATTGAGGTCTCATATATCTTGAATTAACATCGCGTCCCTTTCAATTGTTAATTTCAAATTCAATTAGAAGTCTGATCAAATTGTGTTAAGAATTTACTTTTCAACGAGCACGTGCCTTGAAAACTCAAAGAAACACGTCTTGAGAATAAGATAAACATGTGAATTTCTCGACCTAAAAGCAAACTAACCTAACTCTTTGGAACTTTAAGCACAATGAGTCGTGCTCATTAGAAACATGATGCTGGAGAACCTTAAACATTCAACGAAGGTATATATCACTGTCTAACTATAACAAAAGAGATTTCGCTATAATGTCGCAAGGACATCTCCAAAGTTATTAATGTGACTCATCCCAAACACCATTAGAATACATTGTAATCATTGTCTAACGATGAAGGGGATGAGCATTCTATCTCCATTGCCTTTTCTAAGCAGCGTATAGCAGCTTTCTAAATTATAAATTTATTTTATTTATATCAATTTAGTTTAAATTTTTTAATTGTACTAATTTAATCATAAATATTTTTGATATTTTTTCAATTGAGTTTATTCAAAATTAAAAAAAAAAATCGCTGATATAGACATTAGCTCATTTTATTTGATAAGACATGTGCTGATGCTGACTTTTTTTTAATTTTTTTATATAATTTTTGTGATCTTTCCTTTTCTTTTTACTCTTTTTGGACTGAGGGCCCCTCAGTCCAGTTCGCGTACCGCGTGAAATAAATTTACCCTCAGTCCAATTTGCGTACCGGGTGAAATAAATTTCAAACAAATTGATTTTTTTTTTTTTTGGTCAAACAAATTGATTGACGTTCGGGAGAAATCGCTTGCTCGCAATTGGAGCACGTCACGATGCTCGCTGACCGACCAAAAACGTGCGGCCGCAAATGCGTCGCAGGGGATCAGATGGCGTGGCTTCATTACGTGCGATCATCGTTCCACGGCGTCAATTGAGGAAGGCGGATCCTTGGCCGATCCTCCTTCCGACCGTTCTTCATATTGAAAGGGGAGAAGAAGATTGGTGGGCCATTGCGACCATGCTTTTAAAATCGGATGATGCAGTATCGAATCTGCAAAACTGGATTTGGATTGGCTAGTTGAAAACAACGATCCATCATCTTTCAGGGACAGCAGCAGAATTGTTTTTGAATAAAAATTAAGGGAGCTAATTAAAAAATAATAATTTTGGATAAATTTGGAGCATCTTTGCGGATTAATCTTTTGACTTTTGACAATTAATTGAGGGGGCTTAGAATAGATGTTAGGCATGTGGGAACTACATTTGTGGTATCTAAAAAGATTTGGATCGCAAGAAAAATGGGAAAGGTTGAAATTTCCCAAGATGACTATGTGAAGGTTGAGATTTCCAACAATAACAATCTCTTTAATTAGTGCAGAAGACTCATAGATGCAAGGGCAAATGAATGCTCATAAATGCTCATGAGATATGCATTACTTTTTGGATTTTTTTCCTTTTAATCCTAGTATTGAGGGGCACTTCAATGGCAGATTTAACACTACAACGTCTCGTTGGTTTTTTTTTTTTTTTTTTGGGGGGGTTAAAATGACCTGTCGTTGTTAATAAGTATTAAAACGTCGTATATATTATTCTTCGTAAAATAAATACAAAAAGGTCATAAAAAAGAGGTGGTCCTGTATATTATCATACCTTAAAATTTCCCTCAGTGGCGAGAGATCTTGATATTGAAAAATGGGAGAACATTTTGCTTTACATCTTCTTCTTCTTTTTCTGTCATGTTATCAGGTTCACGTCTGACAACTGTAGCGCAAGGAGAGAAATAACAATCTAGATTTCAAAGAAGTTATTAAAACATTTCTTGATTTTGTGCCAGCAATGGAAGCCTCCAAATAAATTTCCAGTTTTGGGTTTTTTCCTAGTTTTACTATATTCCCTAAAATGGGTTTCCTATTTTGCATACAAATATGATGTATATAAGAGATGGATTACACACTAGAGCAAAGGGATGAGAGTTAGGGTTTTTTCCCTTGAGTTTTGTGGGTGAGATCTTTTTTGTGGAATAGCTTTTGCTGTGGGTGTAATCTAGGCTAAGATCCACTCAATCGATTTGAATGATTGTAAACTCTGTACAGTGAATTTCTTGGCGAGGGACTCTTCTTGTGGAGTAGGTATCAACAGTCGAATCAAATCGTGGTGTCCTTTTCCTCGTCCATTTCACTGGTAACTTTTTTTTTTTCTAGAACTATACTTGAATTGCGACTATTTGCTTTTGGCCTTTATCTTTGCAATACAAGTCACATCTATTTCTTTGTTTTGAATAATCTGGCATCTAGTTTTGTCATAGTTATCATTGATAGATTATAAAAGGACACTCAAATCTCTTTAAATCAACGTCAAGTATCTTCTCCGATTCAAATTACAGCGTCTACCAAGTTCCAAATTGTGGAATTAGGAGTCTACTTGGTAACAAAAGCCAAACAAACGTTGTACAATTATCTCGATTTTTTATTAACTCTTATGGCTCCCATCCTTTTTGTACTTATGCAATTCCATGCTTTGAATTGAAATTGTTATTTTCATGATGATATTACTGAAGATTAGTACATATGAATACAGTACATGAACCTTTCAAAAGAGTCGTTATAACATATATCGCATAAAAAAATTTCTTAAATGCTTATCAATACATGTTTAAAGATTTTTATCTATAACTATTCATTCTGTTATCAGTCGTCAAAATATGCTAGAAAAAATGAAAAGTCACATTTATATGGATAGTATATGTTCTATTTTTTCCAAAATTGAAATGTGGACACATTTTGCATATGTAGAGTTGTGTATTCGAATAAATTATTATGAGGGCACACATCTATGAATATACATACATACATACATACATACATACATACATACATATATATATATATATATATATATATATACATATATATGAGAGATCTTTTAAATCAAATATTTCAAAAAATTTGGGATGCATTAATAATTTCTATGTTATAGGGCACTGGATTGGGTAAGGTAAGACTAAAAAACGCTCTTTTCTCTCTAAAATTGGTCGTCTCCTATCTTCGCAATTGACAGAATGTGAGAGAGAGAGAGAGAGAGTATGAGAATGAGAGCTTCCATTGGCGAGTGATAGAACCAGTAGCTAGAGATATTTAAGGGAATGCAAGTACCAGTCCGAGAGATTCTAGGCCTCTCTCTCTCTCTCTCTAGTCTATCCTCTCTTAACACCCTTTTAAGGTAACGTTTTCGTCGTCTTCTCCTCCTCTTCCTCCTCCTCCTCCTCCTCCTCCTCTCTCTCTCTCTCGGGATAAAGATTTCTCGGAATGTGCTTAGAAAACTGTCGAGAAAATTATGGGTACATAGCATTTTTCTTCTCGACTGGAAGTTCCTGAATTCATATCCCCAGAAAAAAGAAAATCGACAATTTCCTTTAGAAGATTTCCTCTTCACGCCCTCCCTATGCATTGTGTGTCCTTTCCGAAAATCATCCACTTTCTTGTTTTGCCTCACGTTCCACTTCCATGCATTTTCACTAGTGCCCCTAATCACTGCAGAAAAATTTTCAACTTAACCGTAGACGAGAGGTTGCATTGGCATTCATTGAACAGTCTCTTTTCCTCTTTTTTCCTTGGAATCGAGATTAGGGTATCTATTGAGAAAAGATTGGGAGGAAGATGAAAGTGGGGGTGATTGGGGGTGGCGTGAGCGGGCTCGTGGCGGCCTATGAGGCGGCAAGGGGAGGAGCGAAGGTGGTGGTGTACGAGAAGGAGGACCACTTGGGCGGCCATGCCAAGACCGTCTCATTCGACGGCGTGGACCTGGACCTCGGCTTCATGGTCTTCAATCGTGTAAGTCTGCGGCTCTTCATTTCCGTTCTTCTCTTCTTCTTTTACATTTTGCGCACCATTATCTCCACTGCATTTTCCTCCATTTTCGTTTAGTCATTTCTGCTCAGAGCAATAAATGTCAGGAGCCAAACATCTCGTGACAGACAAAATGACTTCCTCGTCCTTTCTCAATTCGCCCCTGTTTATCCTCTTTTTACTAGAAATACAACAAGTAACTTTGTAGGTTGGGGTTCTTGGGAGGTGCGAAGACAGTAGAAAAGGTAACTTCTAAACGCGCAATGTGCAGATTTAGAAAGTCGCAGTGCCTTTCTACACGTGCATACGTTTAATTTCAATCTTTTATTTTTTTTTTTTTCGTGGCATATACATTCTGCATCTTTTTTTCTCCCATCTTAAATACAAGATGGGCAGATTCTGCAAGCATATTCTCCATTTACCGCATATCGAAATGTTTTTTCCAAAAACCGGAGTGCCATAAGATAGATACTAATGATTTTCGAGATAAGTAAGCTGCTGACTATTAGTCTCCATACCATTTATTTCCATTTTAATGCTATTGTAGTGGTAAGTGGAGATTATAATGTTTTTAAAAATTCAAAAAATATATTACTTTTACTTGAAGGGGAAAAAAGCTATTAGTTTTAGAAGTTCAATCAAACTATAATTGTAGGATTAGTACAAGAAAAAAGTGGAATTGATTGTGATGTGGAACTATTTTTGGTTTTATATGAAGACCAGTGGATTGAAAGAAAAGGGCTTCAGCAGGAAAGTTGGGGGTGGTCCAATCCCGCAATGTCAGCCATAAAACCAAAAAAAATAAAAAATAAAAATACAGGCACTGAAAATGATTGGGTCTCATTGTAGTTCTTGGATTTTTTTAATTCAAGTATTTCATTTTGAAAAGAATTGTAAATGATGATGATGTTTAAAAATAGAAACGCTTTGTTTTAAGTAACATGTGCACGTACGTGTTGTTTTTAGCATCACAAGTTATTTGTTAATTAGAATAGCCAACCTATTTACATGAGGTCTCGCTTATTAAAATATCAAATTATATTAAATTTTAGGTATGTTTATGTTACAATCATATATTTTGGAGAGCCAATTTGTGCACCTACGTGACTATTATTTATTGAAGGGAGATTGGCATGTTTGATTAGGAACTATGAGGTGATTCAAGAGTTTCAGATACTTCATTATTAGCATAAAAAGGTTTAAATGATTATTCAAACATGTGATGCTCATTTGTGTGTGTGTAGTGTTGTCTCTAAACCTGACTTTCTAACCGCTTTGGAAAATTAATCGTCAAATGTAATCCGATGATTAAAAAACTAAGACATAAAATGTAACTTTCGAACTTGATGATAATATTTTTCTCTCCGGTGCTATTTCTAATTTCGATGAGAGAACAAATAATGGGCAGTGGGGACGGCATTGCGACATGGGACAATGGCTATGAAAGTTCACAGCTAAGCCTGTTTGTCATCTTCTTCCTGGATTTGGAACAAGTTGCATCGTATTGTCTCCTACTTTTTTTTTTTTTTTCTAATCTGTATCTCCTTCTACTTATCTAGCCTTTTTTTTTTTTTTTTTTGGTGTTTGTGGTGGGTTTTCGAAAAGATCACGGGAACACCCATGCGAACTGTACGAGAGCTCTAGGCTCGACCAGTATCACCCACGAGCAATCTTTTAGTGAACTTAGGCTCGATTGACGTAAAACCACATGAAACCCATTAATTTTTTTTTCTAGAGTAGATCCTGGTAATAATTTCTTACTACTCGCACTTTTAGAGTAGACCTCGGTCGGGGCCTTGGTGTTTCCTGGGCTCGCCAATCCGGCAAGGTTTAGAACCTGCAAAAAAGAGCAGGTTCTTATCTAGTTAGATTTGCTTTATTCTTTAGTGATATTTCTTTTATGTTTATAGTTGTACTATAGAGAAAGGAGTTGCATGACTAAAGCAACGTGCATGACCATACTTAAACTGAATATAGACATAAAGATAGAACGGCTCAATCAATTTCCAGCTGAGAATAAGAATAAATAGATTCACCAGCTGGGCTGCATAACAATGGCCCGCCTAGTTCTTTTCTAGCCCATGATTTTGGGGCTGCGCCGGAAAATGTATTGGCCCTGAAAGTTTGATTTCAATCATTGAGAAAAAAAAAAAAAAAGGCAATTTAAGCATGTCGCGCAGATAGAAACTTAGGGAGTTGAAAATTTCTTTCTTTTTACTGTGATTGGAACTATTGTATGCATGGATAGATTTTGTTTATTGTCATGTATAATATCAATGATGCATATGCTATTGATCGGTTTTCTACCCTCAAGACATGGCACATCACAAAAAAAGTTGTTGGCCATTGAAATGTCTATGAGCAGCTTTAACCATCAAATCTTGTCTCTGAGTGTAAATTGATTCAATATACCATTGATGTGCTACGTCATCAGTATGAGAGTTGAAGCCACTGATCTATTATTCTGCCACTTTGAGATCATGGTTCTTTGGCTTAGTAGAGAAGTAATTTTCTTGATAAAGAATCACTTATCTTGAGCAACTTCTAATGCCGACATGAATCCCGAGTCTATTGCAGGTTACGTACCCTAATATGATGGAGTTGTTTGAGAGTCTCGGAGTGGAGATGGAGATATCAGACATGTCATTCTCGGTCAGCTTAGATGAAGGCCGAGGTTGTGAATGGGGAAGTAGAAATGGTCTTTCGAGTTTGTTTGCCCAGAAGTCAAATGTGTTGAATCCTTACTTCTGGCAAATGCTAAGAGAAATCATCAAATTTAAGGAGGATGTCCTCAGGTAAATCAGGTCTTTTGCTTGTAGCTTAGAACAATGATATTGATCATAATCATTTATGCCAAAGATTTCTTGGTAATCATTTTTGCAATCTTGCCAATAAGAAGTAGGAAATATCATTAAAGAAGTGTTATTGCTAAATCAATCACGGATGACATCAGTGTAGAGAGTGATTTCTTGAAGCCTAAGTTTTTGGCAAAATGCTACACTGTTTGCATGAGATTTCAAACCGTTTGAACAATTATACCTATCATTTTTCGAAAGGGAACTTCGGACATTCTATGCATCTATAGCAGGATAAGATGATTAGATATCTAAAGTTGTCTAGAAAATGGTCAATATTCATTCTTACGGTAGCATATCCTACATGACTTTGCAAGGTAATCAAGCTGGGCCCACTGCATTAAAATGTATAAGCCAATCTTCAAGTTCTTGCATCCTTTTTGTATGTACGACCGGACAATCACCGGCAGTCACTCTGTTTCTTGACTGTTTGTCTTTGTAGTTACCTAGAAGGGCTCGAGAGCAATCCTGACATTGACCGCAGTGAAACCTTGGGACAGTTTGTCAAGTCACGGGGTTACTCTGAATTATTTCAAAGGGCTTACATTGTGAGATTGTTGAATTACTGTACTCTGTCATATCCTTGATCTTTAACTCATATGACAAAATCCGTCCTTCGCTTGTTTGTAGAATGTAGATCTATGGGAATTAACAGTTGATCATATTTTTCTGTAGATCCCAATTTGTGGTTCAATCTGGTCTTGCTCTTCAAAAGGAGTCATGAGCTTTTCAGCCTTCTCGGTTCTGTCCTTTTGCCGCAATCATCATCTGCTTCAGGTAGGTCATGTGGCTCTAGAAGAGTTAGTGATTGATTGTAAATGACAAAAATTGTGTTTCAAAATTTCAGATATCCTACCAACCAAATCTCGGTAGCATTTTATATGAATAAGTCAATCAACTAATCTTTTCTTCGATCTCTATCAGTCTGTTGTCATCGTACTCTTTGTTCATTTTTACATGTTTTCTTTGCAGGTTCTTGGCCGCCCTCAGTGGCTTACTGTCCGAAGACGCTCGCATTCTTATGTCAATAAGGTAATGATAATTCGGACATGCAGTGGTTCAAGATGGAAAACTGGACGTTCTTGGTCGTAATTTTTCCTCTGGAAGCCCTACAAAGAATTTGATGAGTCTAACTGTAAATATTTGTGAATTCAGGTCAGAGATGAGCTTGTGTGTAGAGGGTGTGAAATAAGAACAAGTTGCGAAGTGCAATCCATCTCAACTAGTGATCAGGGTATGTATGTTGGTAGTCTTCTCCTTTTTTGCACTGTTTTGGTCACATACCATGGAATTAGAGCAAATGATATGGGCGTAATAACTACGTAATTATAGTTTTGGTCCCTTTAGTCTGCAATTTATTGATAACGGGAGATTGAACAGGATGCATTGTCCTAACTGGAGATGGTTCTGAAGAATTATATGATAAGTGTATTGTAGCTGTCCATGCACCGGATGCTTTGAGATTGTTGGGAGACCAAGCAACTTACGATGAGATGAGAGTACTTGGTGCATTCCAATATGCCTACAGGTATAATTGCTTAATTTGTCACTCGCACGTTTTCATGTAATGTTTTCGTGGCCTGTATCTGCAAATATCCAACTGTCTACAGGGGCAGTTTGTTGATGTAGAGTGGAACAATGGTGTCCACAGTGATGTCGTTGTCAATTGCATCTGCTTTAAGCCTTCTGCTTGGGAAAATTTCGATTGAAATTTCGAGAGTGGCAAGCTTCTTTTTGCTTTTTATATCTACTACAGAGTGCAAAACCATCGGTACATTTTTCTATTGGCAGCGACATTTATCTTCATCATGACAAAACTTTCATGCCCAAAAACCCAGCAGCGTGGAGTGCGTGGAATTTTCTGGGGAGTACTGAAAATAAAGTGTGCTTGACATACTGGCTCGATGTGCTTCAGGTATGGCAACTGCGCTTTGCTGATTTTATTTCTGATTCTGCTGTTCCCTTCGGGATCTGTTGCACTACAAACTCGTGCTACATATCACCTTAAAATAAAAGAAGTGAAAATTGCAGTTGTCATGGAGTGCATAAACTACACTAAATAGTACTTGGTCGATATGCATATAAGTTGTTAATGCGCACTAAAAATTTAAGCAACGTAGCATCTTCGTGAGGTGCATTCTGCAACACGTTGACAATTTCCGTGGTTTGACTGCCTCTAGAACTCCCTTTCTGCTGGCACCAGTTTCAGCATGAATGATCCTTTTTTCTTTAATGGGGCCTGTGAAAATTTGCAGAACCTTGATCAG
This sequence comes from Eucalyptus paniculata subsp. matutina, assembly GCA_017140255.1. NCBI lineage: Eukaryota > Viridiplantae > Streptophyta > Magnoliopsida > Myrtales > Myrtaceae > Eucalyptus > Eucalyptus paniculata. The sequence goes on along the minus strand of CM029442.1, from coordinate 31,239,845 downwards.
AAGGATTTCCCATTTCTCGTGACTCTCAATCCTTCACGAGAACCACAAAACACTTTGCTTAAGTGGTGCACTGGCCATCCAATTCCATCTGTTGCCGCATCGAAAGCTTCACAAGAGCTAGATCAGATCCAAGGAAAAAGAGGAATTTGGTTCTGTGGAGCATACCAGGGTGAGCCTTTGAAATTCCTATATTAGCGCTAGTGATTGTTTTTGTAAAAACACTGAGAGTATCATTTATTTCTGGGCATGTGATAAAGAATACTTCTACAAGGTTCTTGCCATATTTCTTGAGGTTAAATTTTGAATGAGGAGGGTCCTAAGTTATGCCTAATTGACGAGTCAATTTTGTGTGGTCTTTGCTCATAAAATTGCTGTGATTTGAATCTTTTGGTAGAAAGAATTTTTTAATTCTTGGACTCAGGTCGCCAAGGGAACGTAGTTTTATATTTCATTACCAACTTTAAGTTTTTATTCTTCTTTCAGGATATGGCTTCCATGAGGATGGATTGAAGGTATAGACTCTCTCTCTCTCTCTCTCTCTCTCTCTCTCTGGGCAAGTTGTATATGCGAATCTTAAGTCAAGGGACTTATTTGCAGGCTGGCATGGCTGCTGCACATGGAGTGATTGGACAAAGTCATTCTGTTCTTGGGAATCCTCAACATATGGTTCCTTCACTCATGGAAATGGGGGCACGCCTTTTTGTTACTAGATTTCTTGGACGTTATATTTCCACAGGATCGTTAATGTGAGTATACTACTACTTATCATGATAACTATTGGCTGGTAGTGTACATATCTCCTTGTCTTATGTGGATCTTCAGAACTGTTAACCGTCATTGCTCTGAATTAGCATCTGAGTCAACATCTTCTTGTCTTTAACGTCATATCCGTTGCTACTTTGTTGTGGTCCACTTCTGCATATTAGTTAGTCACTCAGTATCAGAATTTGCGAGTTTACTTGTCAATAATAGTGATACTCGAAAATGCAAAATGTTCTTGTTGACTCACGGTTTAGGGGAACATATTGAAAATTACATAGTGATAATTGTGCTTTCTTGGGTGGCAGTTTATTAGAGGAAGGAGGTACGATGTTTACCTTCGAGGGAACCACAAAAAGATGTCCTCTAACAGTTAATTTGAGGATCCACAGTCCACAGTTTTACTGGAAGGTATCGTTCTATCTTTCTGCGCAATTTCTGCCCACACTGAATCAGACAATTCAGGACCCTCCTGCGGATGAAGTGCAGTTTTTGCTTTTCCGGGCTGAGACCCTTTTGTGTCTTAATAGAGAATTTTTTGGTTTTTCAGGTGATGACTCAGGCTGATCTAGGCCTGGCAGATGCTTACATAAATGGTGATTTTTCTTTTGTAGATAAAGATAGAGGTCTTTTAAATCTTTTTCAGGTATTTTCTTCATCAAATGGACTTCATTTATCAATGCTGTATCCTTTTGAGCTTTTCAAATACTTAATCACTTGCCAAGAATATGGAAAATTGCAGATTCTCATAGCCAACAGAGATTCTGATACTACCGTCTCGAAATTAAGTAAGAAAAGGTACATAATACATTACTAATTGGAACAAAATATTTTCGGCCTTGTACGATCGTATTAAAGATACTAAATCGGTGGATGCCCTTTTTTGATTAGGGGTTGGTGGACACCAATGTTATTAACGGCTGGTATTGCTTCGGCTAAGTACTTCTTCAAGCATGTATCAAGGCAAAACACTTTAACACAAGCTCGCAGGAATATCTCCCGGCATTATGATCTGGTAGATACTTTATTCCTATTCTTTTTTCCTAGCATTTTGTCAAGAGAACAGAACAAACCAGAATACATCGTCAATTTCTCAACATGATTTATATCAAAAGCAGGATTGTCCTTGTGCATATGATATGATGTAATGCTAGGATTTCCATTTCGTCATGTTGGCAGAGTAATGAACTTTTTTCGCTGTTCTTGGATGAGACTATGACATACTCATGCGCAGTATTCAAGGTCAGTAACCACAACTGTGTTTTTATATTCCTGCTGCTGAACACGTGCTTTAGAAGCCAGAGTGAATAAAAAATCCATATGTGAATGCAGTCTAGTCGCTCAAAACAATGATGCGTACTTGTCCTGTTGAAATATTTGATAGATGGAAGGTGAAGACCTAAAGGTGGCCCAGATGAGAAAGATCTGTCTTTTGATTAAAAAAGTAAGTTTGATTTGCTATTAGTTGGGCTGCTTGACGGTTACCCTTTGACTGTTTTGTGACTAATACTTTTGCCTTATCAAAATGTAGGCAAGAATTGAAAAGACGCATGAAGTTCTTGAAATTGGCTGCGGTTGGGGAAGCTTTGCCATTGAAGTTGTCAGGCAAACTGGATGCAAATACACGGGCATTACTTTGTCGAAAGAGCAACTGAAGTATGCTGAATCAAGAGTGAAAGAAGCAGGCCTTCAGGTATCCAATCTGCCTGCATTTGGCACTTGAAAAAATTACTTTATTTGGTCCGAGAGATAATGTATTTCCATTTGACGCAGGACCACATCAAATTTCTTCTTTGCGATTATCGCCAATTGCCAAGTACCTACAAATATGACAGGATCATTTCCTGGTGAGTTTGTCTTTTCATAATATGATTAAAATGACCCCAAAAAATGCTTAAAAGACTCACTCTTGATGGAATGAATTCACAGTGAGATGATAGAAGCAGTCGGCCATGAATTCATGGAGGAGTTCTTCAGCTGTTGCGAATCAGTGCTAGCCAAAGACGGACTTCTTGTTCTACAGGCATGTGACATACACCAGTTTTATGGCTCTAACTATCGTTTCATAAGTAAAGGATGTGCTTATTTTTTTTCACTGGTGTGTTAAATTCTACTAGTTCATATCCATACCCGATGAGCGGTACGACGAATACAGGCGAAGTTCTGACTTCATAAAAGAATATATCTTCCCTGGTGGCTGCCTGCCTTCGTTAAGCAGGATAACATCAGCTATGGTGTCCGCGTCCCGACTTTGGTACAATTGCTTAACCTTAAGCCCATAAGTTTCTTTGTTCTTCTTCACTTAATTTATTCACCAAGAGACCTTCCACTACAGCGTGGAGCATCTGGACAACATAGGCATCCATTACTACCAAACGCTTCAGTGTTGGAGGAAGAACTTCATGGAGAAAAAGAGGTGACTAGTGAAACGATGCTGCAACACTTTGGTACAATTTCTCCCAGTTTAGTAGTCATGCATGACAGTTTTCTCCTTTTTGCAGGAAAATATTGGCTCTGGGATTCAGTGAAGAGTTCATAAGGACATGGGAATACTACTTCGACTATTGCGCAGCTGGTTTTAAGTTGCACACCCTTGGAAATTATCAGGTAATGCCTCATTATTTTAATTAGTAGTACTTTCTTTCCTCTTGATGGGAGAAGTCTGCTTTCGCTCTGGTCAAGTTGAAAATAAAAACAATACACTAGTGCCAATTACCAACGTTTTTTTTTTCCTTTTCAAAATGTAATTTTCAATGAACTTTGGATGCAGATTGTGTTCTCACGTCCGGGCAATGATGCTGCTTTCGCTGATCCATATGTGAGTTTCCCATCGTCAAATTGATCTTTTCATTGCAAAGTGACTAAGCATGACTCACTTGAGCCAGCTCAAAATTGATTCCCTCGGGGTCATTCAGCCCTTGGTTCCTGGGAAATTTTTCTTGCTTCTTTCAGTGATTCAACATTCTTTGGTTGTAAACACCACATCAAACGTGCAAGTTGGTTGGTTGAGAGAAAAGTTCTCTTTTTGTAGTCCAGAATGATATTCAAATTGGTGCGGTTATTGATTCAGAGAAGGAGCTGGCCAAACTTCTTCTGCAACTAGTAGCAAATTATCTGCATTTGAAGGTGCAAAATTTTGCTATTCTTTAACTGCTTTTGAAGCTGGTTGTGCAAGCATGAGATGTGAGTTGAAAGCAAGAGATTACTATAAACAGTTTTGATTGCCCATATGGTGTCTGCATTGGAAAAACGAGACGAGATTGTGTCCCGTGACAGTAATTTCCTCAATCTGATCGTATCATTCTTAACGTGGGTTGGTAAGTTTCGATAGTGCAAGGTAACTTTTCATAGATCATGGAGTTGTCTCAGGACTACTGAAAGATGGCCAAAGTCTTATTCCGAGACAAGTTATGAAATCTTGTATTTTATAGAACTTGAAATTGAACTACAATTGACAATTGAACTTGCCAACATGATAGGTAAAAGGGAAAGACAGAGAGAAGAAACCTGCCAAGCTCTCACTGTCGCTCCAAAAATGGTGAAATTCCCATCACTCGACACCTTCTAATTGATCACATCTCCCAACCCAACGAGAACTTAGTTCAACTCAAACCCCGTCAATGCTGTTCTTCGCAAATAATCCTTCTCACCCTTTTGCAGTCTCCATTGACGGAGCGAGTCTATGAGTTTTGACCCAAATGGCGAAAAATAGACTCGTCCCCGATTGGAGCACCTTCAACAATCTGCTGAGTTCTCTCATTCGGTCGGGCTCGTTTGATAAAGTGTGGCGTCTGTTCAATGATTCCAGGGCCAAAGTCAGAATCGTCAACGAGTGGAGTGTCGGAATCATGGCGAACGGCTGTTGCGAAGCTGGTCCCTTGGACCTGGCTTTCGAGATTTTTGCTCGGTTGAAGGGGATGAACTTGTCTCCAGTGGCTTATATATACACGGTCTTGACTGATGACTGTTGAAAACATGGCAATGTCAAAAGAGCGGAGAATTGTTCTAGGAGATGAGCGACTTGGGTTTAGGTACCAAACGCAAAACCTACAGAGTGTTGCTTGATGGGTATTTGAGAGAAGGCAAGACGGGAGATGGTCTCGAGTTGTACCGAAAGATGAAGCTTAGTGTTGTTACATTGGATATTCTCATTAGGGGTCTGTGTTGTGACTCCATAGTTTGGGAAGTCTGAGAGGTTGGTGGACTTCATGAAAAGGAGCGGCAGTACATTTAACACACTAATACGTTGGTTTTGTAATTGGGGAAAGTTGTATAAAGCTTTCAGCTTATTTGATCAGCTGAAGTCAAGTGTTCACTCCCCATGTTGGTTACATACGAAACACTTTGAATGCCGGATATGCTAGAGCCAAGAATTTGCCTGCGGTGACAAATTTGCTGAAGGAGATGGAGGAGAGAGGCATCTCTCTTTCAAAAGTGACCCATACTATTCTAGTAGGTGCCTACGTACGATCAGACGACATGGAGAAAGGATCCGACATCTATTCATCTTCGTAGAAGGCTGGATTCACTCCTGATGTGCACACATACGGTGTTTCAGTACACGGTTGTGCCTGAAAGGTCATATAAAGGAAGCATAGAAGATGTTTAAGTCGATCCATGATGGATGCATAGAGGCCAATGACGCTATATACAGCACAACGATCGGTGGATACTGCAAGGAGGGTAGCTCATATAGGGCCCTGAGTTAGTTTCCAAAAAAGGGCAAGAAAGGAATTGTTCCTAACTTTGGCAACTACAGTCGAACTGTTGAGGTTCTTTGCATGGATTGCGAGTGGGATGGGGCAGCTGATTCACTTAATGCCATGGTGGAGTAAGGTTTCAAGCCTTATGTTTCTCTTCATGATATGACTTGAAAGGCAAAGAGAGGCACAAGTTAGGTTGGCAAAACTAAGCTACGTAAATTAAGGAGCCCTTTTGGGAAAGCCAATTTCTATAGACTAATCAAATGGCACAGTCCAAAGCATTGCTTCCGGCTAGAGTTGACCAATGCCAACCAGCAAGTATCTAACTCTGCGTCTACTAGATCTTAACTTGCATCTTGTTGAGTTTTTCACCTCAGTATGTGTTTATCGGGGTATTGTCACACCCCAAAACCAACAAGAATGGGGGATGACACGGCCGTCCTTCCACTCAAAGGACGCAGCCTTAAAGCTCCCAAAAACCAACTCTTAAAAGTCCCCACATCCATATCGCTCTCATATCTACTCATCGTTAATCGAGGGACTTGAAAAACATTGGAAAAACTAGAGGGGAGAGCAACCACGGCTCAGTGAGTAGTACATCTCTTCTAAGCAGATCGAGCACCCACTATGCATATTTACAAAACCAAACCGCAACTCTTTTAACTCAAATCTAGGATATAACAAAACATACAATAAAAAGAATAAGTTACATACGCTTCAACATAATTATATTTATAGAAAAAATAATCATTTTATAATAACATCGAAATAAACATCAATGGTCTAATCCACTGATCAATCTCATTAATTCACACGCCAATGGTCCATTCTGTCACGCCCCGATCCTCGAGCACGCACACATCCTTCTCTTTTGGTCTTTTTTATAATGCGATATCCCATAACAATGTATTGCCGACCCTTTTATTTATTAAGCACATGCGGAAGCGATTAAAATTCCCGATAATAAAACGATGAGATAGAAAAGCGGGTATATTTTTCATGTTGAAATTTATAACCAAACTTTTATACAAAATACAAACCAGAACACTTCACAACTTTTTATTCTAAACTCCATTCACATCAAAATGGAGATATCAAAGAAGATAGAATCTCAGTCCATCTGGGCCGTACTCAAGGCCCCTCTCAGGATTATCTTCTTCTCCCAAAAATCTTTCTCCTCAAGTTTCACCTCCGAGTTCTCCTTCTCAAACTCCTCCTCATCAGCTTCTCATCGGGGTCCTGAAATGTTTTTCCCCAAACCGGGATGAGACTACGTCTTAGCGAGTTCTACCCCACTAAGTCCAATTAGTAAACTATTATACTATAGGCTGCCTAAACACGCACAGATCAGGGGACTTACCTTGGCCTCGGATCCCACCTGCAAGTCAGTACAATTCATAATAGGCACCTAAGCAATCATATCACAGATCGATATCTCGATCAATCGATCCAGTCGATCACACACTAACAAGACCACTCACGGTCATTTCCATTCAATCAATCATTTCACAACAATCGGATCAATTCATTGATCAATCGAACTAGTTGATTACATGTCAGACGGACCATTCTAGGTCAATACTCTCGGGCGTCAAGTTCGCCAAAGTGACATATTCACTAGACAATTGCGTGCGTTCTTTAAGGCGCCGTTTTCGCCAGTGATTTCCAAAATCACCGAACCACACATGCCTACAATGATCTGTTCAATAGACAATTGCGTGCGTTCTTTAAGGCGTCGTTTTCACCAGTGACATCCTTAGTCACCGAACCACGCATGCCTATAACCATGTACTCAATAGACAATTGTGTGCGTTCTTTAAGGCGCCATTTTCACCAGTGATATCCCAAATCACCGAACCACACATGCTTATAACAATGTATTTAATAGACAAGTGTATGCATTCTTTAAGGTGCCGTTTTTACGCCCAATGATGTCCTTAATCACCGAACCATACATGCCTATAACAATATGCGTACTAGACCGATACGTCGCGTTCTTTAAGCGTTGTTTTTACCAGTGATATCCCAATCACCGAACAACGTAGGTCCACAATAATGTATGTACTAGACCGATACGTCGTTTTTAAAGCGCCGTTTTCGCCAGTGATGTCTCAATCACCGAACCACGTAGGTCCATACACTATGTCTGATTGGTTCAATCCCAGAGTATTTCCAATTCTCTCATAACTCCATCCACTTTACAACTCAATCAAAGCATTATAAATGCTAAACAAACATACTCGGCCATCTACCAATCAATCATTCAATCTCAATCAATTCCAAATCAATTTAGGGTAAATCCCTAAAACATCACAATTTATTTAATTTCATGCAACGTAGAGCTCAAATAAATAAACGAACTACGCCACGACGATCAGCATGAGATTTCGGTCGTCGGCCATCGAAATCTTAATTTCCGAAAAATAAATAATTAATAAATATTAAAAATCCAATTTAACACAAAATAAAGCCCAATTAAATAAACGGATTCACCACGGTCATCAGCATAATATTCCGGTCATTTACCATCTCAATTAAATTTTCGGAAATTAAATAATTAATTAATTAATTTCGAAAATTAAATAATTAATATTAAAAATTCGATTTAGCTCAAAATAAAGCCTGATTGAGTAAATGGACTTCACCACGTCCATCAGCATAATATTCCGGTCTCGGGCCATCTCAGTTGAATTTTTCGAAAAATAAATAATTATTTAATTTAATTCCGAAAATTAATATTTAAATACTAAAAAGTCCACTTAGGCCCGAAAAGCCTAATTGAAGCCCACTAAGGGTCGGGAAAAATCCCGAGGCACTTCCAATAATTAGTAGACCACATCTACTTGTTAATTGCGCAATCAATTTATCTAAATCGCATCACATTTGACTAATAATTGCTAATTTATTCTAATCTAACAACCTAAACATAATTAATTAAAACTAAACCAACCCTAAGCATAATTAGCCAACTAATCTGGGATTAGTGAGATTACTCACCAAATCAGGTGCAAATCGGATCAATCTGACGGCGGCGACGCGAGGAACAACAAACTCCAAAGCGGGCCTCAGGTTCGGGGCCCGGAAATGGCCCAAAACCAACCACGAACCGGCTGGAAACCCACTCGCGGGTTTGCTGGTTTGGCTGCAAAACAGAGAGAAAAGAGAGGGTTGGGGGCGGCAAAGGGTCGGGAAGGTAGGCGGCGGTCCGACGAGGCTACACGGCGGCTCCGGCGGTCTGCTCAGCCGCTCATGGAGGCTGGAACGAGGTCGGACAAAGGCAGATGGAAGCTAGACGGCGCTAGACTGGCGTGAGGGGAGGGATAGACGGCAGCTCGGTGGGGGCGCACGCGTGAACAATGGGACAGCGGCGGGCGGTGGAGCAAATGGTGGTCCGACGAGTTGCTCCTTCTCTACCGTCTTCAGTTCGGCTTCTGCTTCGCTTCTGGTTTTCCACGAGCAAGAAACAAGAAGAATGGGGGGGGCTTTTGGTCTCGTGGGGGAGAAGAGAGAAGAGAGAGGAGAGATAAGAACTCTTTTTGACTAGTCAAAAGTAAAGAGAGAGAGAGAGAAAGCAAAGTTGAATTTGATAAGGGGGCAGTGTTCGGTGGGGGTGAGTGTCCGCACGAAGGGGAGGGGAGAGAGAGAGAAGAGAGAGAGAGGAAAGAGAGGAGGGAGAGAGAGAGAAAAAGAATTAAAATAATAACATTATTCTTATTTTTCTTTTTCTCTTTCCCTTTCCTTTTCTATTTTCTTTTGGTCTTCGATTTTTCCTCCGATAATTTCTTTTATGAAATTTCGGACTCGGCAATAAATTGATAGACGATGAGACGGTCTTAAAAATGAATTGTGACACGCCCAAATATTCGATTCCCAAAACCGAATTAAATTCCATGATTAAAATCGATCGGATGCGATTTTAGTCCAATCCAACTAATTAGGTAGCTTTTAGGGATTTTACCGCGGTTATATCCCTTAACGGCTTCACCCAATAAGTTAGCTAACTCGTGAGTGATCAGTTCAGAGAAAAAGGACTATAGGCACATCGACGAAATGCACATTTCACTTTATCGAAATGGGGTCGAATTTCATGAGGTCACACATTCCATTGGTTAATCTCATACCACACCAAACCTAGAAATATAACAAACCTTCAAGGCCAAAAGATAACATTTCTTACTTTAACACAATGTGTTCAAAGCAAAAATATTCAAGATAATAATAGGCAAATGCCAATAGTCTAACCCATTGGTCAATCTCATAAAACATGTATCAATGGTCTATCCATTAATTGATCTCATCAAATCACACATTGATAATCTAATAAAATTACACATCGATGGTCAATTCCAACAACTAATCTCGAATTACACGTCAATGGTCTATTCCATCGACTAATCTCAAATTACGCGTCGATGGTCCATTCCATCGACTAATCTCAAATTACACGTCGATGCTCCATTTCATCAACCTAACTCATATCACATGTTAATGGTCCACCCCATTGACCAATCCGTTGCTCAATATCAAACCATGGTCACAATATAACGCCTGTGACGAGGCGACCAAGATTCCCTCCTTAGCAAGGTCTCCACCTATTATTAGCCGGTGGCTCGGCCCACAAGGATATCCTAGAATAGTATGCGCATACCCACAAGCCCCTCGCTGGACTTACAGCGATATTGAGCATCTACATCAATCCAAAACCACACTATCCATAATTCTCAAACCAAATCCATAAAACATTTCATGTATTACCAAAAGATTCGCAACTCAACTTATCTACCAGAAATACTTTTCATAAAACATTTTCAAATAATTTCAAGACCCGTCTCATAAATCAAACTCAATATATAAAATACATATCGAATCATATAAGAGTTATTTCTTATCATCAAAGCCTTATACTAATATGAAAACTCATTTAAATTACCATAAAAAGTCAAGTATCAATGGTCAAGTCTATTGAATAATCTCCATCAAAAACACATATCAATTTCAAATCAAATACATTTCAAAAAGCTTATTACAAATCAATAACTATATAACCTTTCATAAATCATCTTAAAGTCAAGCTTTTCATGAAATGGTTTCACGAACCCAAAACATGTAATATTTATCAATTTCGTTCATCAAACAGAACATATATTTCCCACCAAAAGTTCTCACACTATCCTTAAATATCAAAACGCAGTAAATGCCCGATCCAAACTTTTTGCAACAAATATGCTTATTCATAACTCATTAAATATCGATCATTTATCATTTTAAAAACATGAGCTTATAAATTCTTGGAAGAGATAGCACCACTCACCTGGGAAAGTCGGAAATCAACTACGACGCTCACTCGAACCAACGTACTCGGATCCCTAATAATTAACGGGAAAACATTATCAAAAGGCCGAGTAAAAAGGATATTCGCATAATGACTCGACTATACTAAGCCTATTTTTCGATAAAACGAAACCTATGTGCCATGAAAAGTCGCATTTATTGAAAACCCATCAATTTCCCACAAGCCGCAGCCCATGCGCCAACTTTGTTGCGCCATAACTTCCTCCACAAAATTCTGTTTCAAGCCATCTTACAATCTTTAGAAAGCTCTCTTAACGTACTACAGCAACCCCAACTCAGCCACCTCAAAACAGTACCAAAAACAACAACAACAAAAAAAAGCTCGAAGCTTACTGTTCGCTACAGTAACAGAATGTGCTCCCAACTTCAAAATTCCGTTTCGGACAAACCGCAAGCTCAAAGACGATCCGTAAGATGCTATAACTTCACAACATCCCAAAGCACCATTCTTACAAAAATATGCAGCTTAACGACTCAAAAATCATACTTTACCGCTCGATTTTCCCAAAATTCCGAATTTCAAGCCCTAGGTCAAAAATGACTCCAATTGAATGAATGGGCGGCACCAGCGCTTACCGGGCGTTACGTTACGTAGTTAATGTGGCTTGGTGAGGCTCCCATGACGAGAACGCACAAAACCCTCTTCTTCTTCTTCTTCTTCTTCTTCTTCTTCTTCTTCTTCTTCTTCCTTTCTTTGAGCGAGAGCTCTTTGCTCTCCATTTCTCTCTCTCCTCCTTTTTCTTTCTCTCTTTCCCTTTTATCTCTTCCTTTTTCTTTTATTTCTGTCTTTTCTTCCTCTCTCTCTCGCTCTCTCTCTTCTCTTTTCCCTCTCCCGAAAACTCTCGATTCCTCTCTCCTTCTTTCTCCTTTTTATTTTATGTTATTTTTTTGACTGGGTCAAAACCCATATTTTACAAATGTTACGCCCTGGACCTTGAGTGTGCGAACATCCCTCTATGATCAATTAAAATTGTAATGTCATAGGACGCGTTGTTGACATTTTCTTTTTATCTTTCGATTAAACTCTTGCAGAAACAATTTATAAACCACCAAGCCGAAGCATTAAATAATAGGGGATAGTAAGCACATCAACTATTCTAAAACAACATCTTAATTTATAAACTGTCAACCTAGGAAATTTAATAATTGCAAGCCTTTCTATGGCCACTCTCTACCGGCCATCTCAAAAACCTATAGCGTCAAAGTTAACTTAAACTTCACTAACGATGAGGTTGACCAAACGTGATGCTTGGTATACCTGCATCTTGGTCCATCATGACCCCAAACCACACGCGACAATTCTCCATACTATGGGCCTGAAAATATTTAATAATAACGGGATAAGATATAAATCTCAGCGAGTTAATTGCCTAAACCCTGAGTAGGATGCAAATTGTCTTGGAGGCAGCCTAAAGATGCAATGGCATACAAACTTACCTCGCCTTGGCACACCCCTACATATTATTACATCATATATACCAACACTAATGCAATAAACATAATCAACAATTAGAACACATGATGTTCATATATCAAATATCCACACGGGTCCCAATTATAAGATAAAACCTGTTTTAGCTTGTCCCATACAGTGTCTCACAGTTTTATCTCATAATCAGGCGCAATGCATTACGATTATTCACACGTGTTCTGATTATTATGACCTCTCGAGCCACGGCCAACACACGAGTTGGCGGTATTCTGACATGATTGGGCATCGTCTCGCCCAATTGAGCACATCATCATTTGGAACACCTGCCTAGACGGTATTCCATAAGAAGCATTGGTTCGGTATCAATTGCGACTCGGCATCTTGACCCCCGCCGGGCATTTGATAAACATCGGGCATTGCCCCCAAACTCCTGTGGAGTGACGGGTTCAATTAAATGACACACAAGTATGCCAACACTCAAGCCAATTTTTATCTGCCATCAATTAGCCTAGTGTAAAAGAGTCTGTGCTTAAATAACAAACCTTGGAAATTCTTTACATTTAAAAATTTTGGTAAAATAATCGCACGTGGTCACATACGTAAAATCAACCTACCAAATATTGCATGCTTTCATTTTAAAATCTCATTCCCCCATTTAGCACATAAAACACAGCATCCAAACACGACACCTCGAAGTTTGCCATTCTCTTTTCAAATAAACATTCTTTGAAAATAGCATTTAAATTCATGATTTGGACAATCAACAATATTTCATTACAAGCTTAGACAGTCATAATTATGCATAATTTCATCTAATAAATCAACATAAAATTCTACTTAACAGCTAAACCGTCATTAATTTCAACTAATCGTGATTAATTAGCACTAAATGTGATTAATTAAGATAATGACGATTAATTACACTAAGTGCGATTAATCACAACTAACTAAACTAATCATCCTTAATTTAGACTAATCTCTATTAGCCTTAATTTAATCCATCCTTAATCTTAGTTAGGGCTAAACTATTGTTAAAGGCCACTAACTACCATTAGCCCTAAACTAAACTACCCATAAACACAATTAGCTTTCTCATTAAGGATTGGGAGTTAACTCAGGGGTTTTCCAATGACGATGAGCTCGCGGCGACGGTGGTGCGATGGCGTTGAGCACACGCCATTCTTGGCTTGAACAGGAACTCAAATAGTGGCAACGAAGCCTCTCAAGGCTCATGGGCACAAAGAGAGGGGTCAGCTTGGTGGTGGTGAATCAGAGGAGCAACGGCAATGGCGAACGGCGAAGATGAGGGATAATGAAGATGGCGTGGTGGTAGTGACTTCTCAAATCCCACAACCAAGCTCAGCTTGGCTTGGGCAGTGGTGCATTGGCATGGAGATAGAGATAGTGGTGGACGGTGGTGTTCGGTGAGGTGGTGAGGACGGTGATGGTGGCTTGAACGAGCAACACAGACGCGGTGGTGATCGGTGGCTCGTGATGGTGGTGATGGTGAATGAGGGAAAAAGAATATGAAGAAGAAGAGAATGATGAAGATGAAGATGAAGGAAATGAAAGCAAAATGGAAGAGAGAGAAGGAGGAAGGAGGTTCGGCTAAGGGGGGAAGAAATGTGACAGCCTGAATTTTCATAATTTGTTTTCGATTAAATAAATTGGGCCTTTCATCGAAACGCTAATAGTGCTATTCTCTGAACTGATCATTCACGAGATAACTTGACTATCTGGGGAAGCAATTGGAGAATCTAAATGCAATTGGACTTGAGAATTCGACCAAGAATCGACTACTCGACCATGTTGATCTGCAAGGGTCATTATGGCACCGTCAGAGATCGATCAGAAATCAGAGATAGGTCGATTCAACTGAGATATGTGATCAAATTGTGGGTGATTCCACTTGATTGAAAAATTCTCATCGATCGTCACTAAATTGATTTTTGTCGTTTTGGTACTCGGTGCCTATAATTGAAACCTCGAGATTTTCACAACAATTGAGAGCTGCTAATGTGTCGAAGATGTACTTTGTAACTCGAGATAAATCGATCACGGGTCAATTGCACCGAAAATTCCTAAAAGTCATCCGATAGATTAGGTCACTCTAAAAGCGTGCCGGATTGAAAATAACTGCGAATTTGAACCCGATTTCAGAAATTGAAAGTTCTAAGGTGTCACAAGCTATTTTAGGAACGTCGACTCATTCTCCGAGAAATTTTTAGAGATTCCGGGATTTTTGCGGAAAATCGGTTTGGACGTTGTAGAAAATTAGCGGAAATTCGTACGGGCCAAATTAAAGGAAATTTGGACTTCCAAGCCGAGTCTTCGAGTGTCAGGGACTTACAGATAATTGTTCGGGATTTTTCTTCAGCAAAATCGGACCTCGATTTGGACAACCGGAGAGGAAATTAAGCATAAAGCTAAATATTGGGACTTTAAATTGGATTAATTAGCGATTTATGCATTACAAGAAAGTATTAATGTCACGCCCCAATCCTCGGGCACGCACACATCCTTCTACTTGGTCAATTTTAGAATGCGATATCTTAGGACAATGCATCGGACCCTTTCATTTATTAAGCACATGCGGAAGCAATTATAAATCCCTAGACAATAAAACAATGGGATAGAAAAACAGGCTATATTTTTCATAATGAAATCTACAACCAAACTCTTATACATGGCATTAGACAAAGCACTTCACAAACTATTCACAAAACTTCGAAGTCTCACTCTATCTACACATATACAAAGGGTTCACAAAGAGATGGGATTTCAATCCTCATCTGGGTCATACTCAGGATCATCCTGATCCTCCTCTGACTCCTCTTCCCTCACATCATTCTCTTCCAAATCATCATCCTCATCTTCAGCTTCATCCTCGGCTTCAGACGCCGGCTCATCTTCAGGCATCTCCTTAGCTACTCCCCAGTCTTCGTCCTCTTCCGGTCCTTCCACCTCTTGCTGCAGCATCTTATCGTTACCGTCATGCCCATTGTCCTCCTCGGTCGAATATACGAGAGCACTAGTCTCGGCCTCCTGCTATGGGTCCCTCGCGTCCACTACCGATCCATCCACTCGATCGACTGTTCCCTCTCCGAATGCCTTTTCCATCACGTCAAAAGGCACATCATCTTCCGGAATAGGACCTTCTCTACGTCCATCAAAGTAATCATGGTACCAAGACCGATACTTGTGGGGCCTCTGGTCTTCCTCCCCTGCATTAACCCAAATAGTCGACTGAACTAATACATACACTAATCCTTCCGGATGAGGGTGGACATGGAAATGGGTCTCAAACTCTGAAATATGCTCTGGGACACCATAGTGCATACGACGAGGAGGAGGTGGAGGACCTGCCATTCTAAGGGCCTGAAATGATATCCCACAATCGGGATGAGACTACGTCTAAGCGAGTTCTACCCCACTAAGACTTAATTAGGGAACCAATACACCACATGGTTGCCTAAGCACAGCACGAGTCAGAGGACTTACCTTGGTCTCAGATCCCACCTGCATGTTAGCACAAATCAAATAGACGCCCAAGCAATCATATCACAGATCGAAGCATCGATCAAATCGACTTAGTCGATTACATGCCAACAAGACAACTCACGGTCATTCCCATTCAGTCAATCAATTCACAACGTCAAATTAAAACAATGATCAATTGACCTGGTCGATTACATGTCAGCCTGACCATTTCCCGGTCATTCAAGCTATTGCTATTCAGTCATAACTAATAGAACAAATCACCGAGCCACGTGCATTCTCCAAGGCGATATTTCTTATCACCAAGCCACGTGCATTCTCCGAGGTGATATATACATCTAGTCACCGAGCCACATGCATTCTCCAAGGCGACATACTTTGTCACCGAGCCATGTGCATTCTGCGAGGCGACACATCTAATCATCAAGCCCCATGCATTCTATGAGGAGACGTATTAATCATCGAGCCACGTGCATTCTCCGAGGCGATATACCAGATCACCGAGCTACGTGCATTCTCCGAGATGATGTACTATTCACGGAGCCACGTGCATTTCATGATGATTCATTCTAGATGACATTCTTGGTCATCGAGCCAGCATACCTCTCACATTTTCCCTTCCATTTCCACAATTTCTACTGACATTGGTAAGTCTACCACCATGCCTCTGCCACTGACAATCAACTCTGAATTGACCAACGGTCAATTACTCAAATCAAATCAATTTGGGAAAAATCCCATAAAATCCACAATTAAATCAATTTGGCACAATTCAAAGCTCAAATAAGTAAACAGACTGCGCCACGACAATCAACACGAGATTTCAGTCGTTGGCCATCTACATCTTAATTTCCGAAAAATAAATAAATAATTAATTAATTTCGAAAATTAAATAATTAATACTAAAAATTCAATTTAGCTTAAAATAAAGCCCGATTAAATAAACAGACTTCACCACAGTCTTTAGCATAATATTTTGGTCACTAGCCATCTCAGTTGAATTTTCGAAGAATAAATAATTAAATAATTAATTTCGAAAATTAATTAATTAATATTAAAGATTCAATTTAGCTTAAAATAAAGCCCGATTAAATAAACGGACTTCACCATGGTCATCAGCATAATATTCCGATCACTAGCTATCTCAATTGAATTTTCGGAAAATAAATAAATAATTAATTAATTCCGAAAAATAATATTTAAATGCCAAAAATTCCACTTATGCCCGAATCACCAAATTGAAGCCCGATTAGGGGTCAGAAATTCCCGAGCTATCTTCAATAAATAGTAGACCACGTCTACTTGCTAATTGCACAATCAATTTATCAAATTCGCATCACAATTGACTAATAAATACTAATCCATACTAATCTAACAACCTAAACTTAATTAATTAAAACTAAACAACCCTTAAGCGTAATTAGTCCACTAAGCAAGGATTAGTGAGATTACTCACCGGAATCGCGCGCAAAACGTATCAATCCGACGGGGACGACACGAGGAACGATTCCTCCTTAAGTGACTCACAGATCCGGGGCCCGGAAACGGCCCGAAACCAACCACGAACCAGCTGGAAACCCACACGACGGGGTTGTTGGTTCGCTGCAAAACAGAGAGAAATAAAGAGGGATGGGGGCGGCAAGAGTCAGGAAGGATGGGCGAAGCTCCGGGGAGGCTGCACGGCAGCCGATCGGAGCTGAGCAGCGGTCTGGCGGTGGCTGAATAGAGGTCGAACAGAAGCTGCAAGGGTCGGGTTGCAGGGAAGAGCAGCACACGCGGCCAGGCGGTGGTGCGGCCGGCGGTTCAGTGAGGTGGCATGCGGTGGCGGAGCATGGGCGACGATGGCGAGCGGCTCCGATCTTCAAACAACGGTGGCTACTGCTTCTGCTTTGTTGTCTTCGCTGGTTCACACAAACAGGGGAGAAAGAGAGAGGAAGGGCAACAATGCTGGCTGAAGGGGGGGGGGGAGGAGAGGCGGAGGCGAGGTGTGAGTGGCGGACGGCGCAGCACAAGCGGCACGCGGGTGGCTGAGCGCGAGTGGCAGTTTCTGCTTATGTCTTCTGTTTTCTGTTCGAACAGTGAGGGGGAGAGAGAGTCGGGGGAGAGAGAAGGAGAGATGAGAGAGAGAGAAGAAAGGATAAGTATTGAAAAATCAAAGAAAAGAAAAAGGGGAAACAAGGTGGAGGCTAGCTAGCATTCGGTGGAGGAGGGGGTAATCCGTACGAGGGAAAAGAAAAGAGAGAGAGAGAGAAAAAGAAAAAGAAAGAAAGAAAAGGAAAGAGGGGGGAAAAGAGAAAAAGATGCTTGGATGCTTGGCCAAAAAAGGAAAGAATTGGGAAGAAAATTTTAAAGAAAAGAATTTCCTCAATTAAGAAATTCATATCCCAAATTCTTTTGAATTGGCGCCTAGATAACCAAGGAAGATCCAAATTAAAGCACTTGGTCTACCCTGGCATTTTGCATCCAAAATTTCTCTTGAATTTCTCTCAAATAACTCTCCCAAAAATCAATTGATATTTCCATTATCAAATTGATTATTTTCTTTATCCAAGAATCCCCCACACTCCTCAATTTCACCATCAAAATCAATCTTCAGCTTCAATTGAATGAAAACGGCCCTAACCTGACTTTTTCCCAAAAAGTCTCTCGTTGTTAGAAAAAATCTTCTGAGAGTGAGTCGTGGATCCTAGAATTTATTGTGACATGACAGAACCTTCAATTTCTGAAATCGGACTCGAATCGACGGTTAATTTCCATTTGGCGCGTTTTTAGCGTAACCTAGGCTACCGGGTGGATTTCAAAACTTTTTAAGGCAAATAACCCGTGGTCAATTTTCTTCAAACCACTATGAACCCATTCGACTCAATGGTGACTCTCGATTATCGTGAAAATCTCGAGGATTCAATAACGGACACAGGGTACCAAAACGGCAGTAAAATCAAATTAGTGTCGGTCGACGAGAATTTTCCAATTTAGTAGAGTCATCCACGATCGGCCATACATCTCAGTCGAACAGACCCATCTTTGATCTTAAATCGATTTTTAATTGTACCGCAATGGCCTCTAAAGATGATCACGGTTGAGAAGTCGATTTTTGATCGAACTCTCAAGTTTATTGCCTTAAATTTTCCTAATTACTTACCCAAACAGTCTAGTTATCTCAAGAGTGATCGGTTCTGAGAATAGCCCTATAAACGCATCAAAAAAATGCCCGATTAATTCAGTAGAAAACAGGTTGAGAAATTCAGGATGTCACAATTAAGGGGAACATGCTTTTAATGGAAGGGATAAGGATGCTTGATTGGGACCCTCCACCGGCTGCTTCTCTCGCACGCCACTTCTTTTCTCTCTCTCCCTCTCTCTCTCTCTCTCACGGATCAACACAGGCCAGCAGCTACTCCTTTTTTTCTTCTCCTTTGTTTCGGTCTTTGCCTTCCTTTCCTTTCATTTCTCCTTTCATGACAGCTCTCCATCTTCACCCATTGAAACACCAAATTTTCCCCCATCTCCAAGCCATAACACGTCCTTATTTGCCGCTTGCTCGGTCAACATTCAAGCAAAGCCCACCTTGTTGACTTCATTCACGCCAACAAAGCCGAGTGTCTGTAGCATCTTTTCCGAAGACCAAGCAGCTCTCTCCACTTCGGTTTGTTCCCCTCCGATCAACAAACGAGCGTAGAAGACCGCTGTTCAACCCCACGCAAGCCTCCACGTTTCCAGCAACTCCCAGTGTGTGTTTTCGGCCAGCTCCCGCCAGTTCGTGCACCCCTTCTCCACCAGCTCTTGTCATCCACCCACAGTCCACACATCGGCCATCATCTTCAGTGATTTCATTTTTTTGGCCAGCTCGACGCTAGCGAATTTCTCAGCTCCATTTCTGTTTCAGTTGTTCCCACATCCAGCTGCCAACGAAGCCCGCTTGTGGATCAACAGCAATGCACGAAGCCCAGCTTCATTTCTTTAGCCCGTATCAGCCCAACAGTTTCTTCAAAGCAAGATCAGCCCAATGATTTTAAGCCCAGCTCCAGCAGATTTTGAAGCCCAAGATCAAGCCCAAGTTCAGTTGGTTTTTAGCCCATTTGAAGCTCAGCCCATTTTGGGCCCACGAAGAAGGCCCAAGCCCGCAACCAGCAGCCCTACAGAAGCCTAAGGCCGAAACTTAGCCTTGTTGAGTTGTGTTGGGCCCGTCTTAGGCCAGGTCCAAGAGTTCACTGACGCCACCGAAAATTAAGATTTCGGCCGCAGTCGCGTCATCGTTGCGGTGGACCGGTTTCCGCAATTAGCCGGTGAGTTTATACTCTAAACTCTGCTTAGTAGGCTAATGACGTTTAAGGGGTGTTTAGATTTATTTTATTAGGAATTAGGTGGTTAGTTAGATTAAATTAGAAATGTAATTATTTAATTGAGCATGTTAGGTGGTTAGCGTGGTTTAGCTAAGGCCTAAATAAATTGTACTATTTATCTAGAAGGGTTCGGGAATTTTTCGGGTCCGTATTGGTATTTAATTTAATAATTTTGGCCAAGGTTAGTATTTTTAGAAATTAAATTGAATTAATTAATTAATTTTCGAAATTAATTATTTATTAATTATTTTTCCGGAATTTAGGTCGGGATAGCCGGTGACCAGAATTTTGTGCTGATTGCAATGATGTGGTTAAATTCTGCAATTAAGTGTTAAATTATGCAAATTGAGTGCTGATTGGATTTTTGTTATTTAATTCCAAAAATTGTGAATTTCCAATATTTATTCAGAAAATCTCGGGTGTCGGGTTTTAACACCGAAAATGGATTTTAAGTACTATATCAAATAGTGGGGTTTGAAAAAGATAGGTATCAGTCTTCTGGTTCGAATTAACCGTGTACCCACACACGACTATTTTCGGGATGTTTTTAATACGAAGAAAATAGGCCAGGATCACTATCTTAATGGAGACATTTGAGTGCAATGCATAGTGTCCTGGGTCGAGATTGATTGGTCGTGTGTTGGTTAAGAGAAACCATCCTGGGCTGTTAAGCCGGATGTTACCCATTCATTGGGACTCGAGTCGCAGTAGATTCTGGACCTACGCCCCTTCAGGGAAGCCGTCTAATTGTGAGACGTAGCCATGCTCAAAGGAGGTGAGACGATGCCTGGCAATGCCAGAAGACCGCCAATAGAGTTGGTCGTACCCTTGAGGGGTGTAATTAACAATTGGAACGCATGGTTGTTGAGTTTGATGCACTCGATTATGAGACCAAAACTGTGTAACATGGAATGGGACGTGTCATAACGGTTTAACCTTATAATTAGGACCCCAGTGATTAATTGAATTGATGAGGTGTTCTAGTTGTTATGTGCATTGATTATATGCATTGCGTTATGAACTATATTGACATGCAGGAAAGGAAACTGAGGCGAGGTAAGTCCTCTATGCCAATTGTATGATTGCGTGGTTAGGATGCTTTTGGGCGTATTTCCCTCCTAATTGTTTAGAACTTAGACTCGCTGAGATGATATCTCACCCCGTTGTGGGACAACATTTTCAGGGTCGCCGAGTGGAGGACCTGGAGCTGAGAGGAGGTGATTGGAAGCGTAGGTCAATTAGGACCGCTTCTTTTTGGAAGGCTAGTCTTTTGTAGTCTTTGGCCATAGACCTGTGTACATGACTCAGTGTGAATATAAAAGCATGTTTGTTTGTGAATTCGTATCTTGCTTTTCTATCTCGAGATGATTACTGTCAGGGGATTTCTTTTCGCTTCCGCATGTGCAAATAAATGGAAAGAGTCGGCGACTCGTCCTGGGAAGTCGCAAATTATTATTGACCAGATAGGGATAGGCATGCGCTCGTTGTTTGGGGCGTGACATCCCATTTTTATGGTATCAGAGCGGGTCAGTGTTGGAGTGATAAGGTGCGATGGGTTCTTGGGATAGTTAGTAGGAATGACCTCTATTTTCATGCCGATGCATATGAGTGATAGTTGTTTGGTAAATTGTTTGTGGTGATCACTCAGTTTCTAATTATGTATGGAATTGGGAACCGGTTTTGTAGAGAGTCTACAGCATGAGTGATCAGGAGTTGAGAACTCCTAGGCAGAGGACCTTATCCTTAGTGACTCGGGCTAGAATGCCGACAAGGATCGGTGCCCAAGGTAGTTGTGGTAGAGCGTCGGCTTTGGGCAGCGTGAGTGTAGAGTACCGCCGTAGGTCGGTACTGAGAGTGTAGCAGCACTGAGAGATCTTAAGTTTGATGGGATCATTCAGGTACTAGTGTTCCTTGGAATTTGTCGAGCCAGTAAGCTCAAGACCGAGCCGCCGTTGTTGCTGCTGTTACTGCTGCTACCAGTGCCATAACTATTGTTGTCGCCACACCTACCGAGGTCCAACCTGGAATTGTGATTGGGGAGCAAGCTACCACATCTGAGTCAAGGTCCAGTGTGGAGATTTGACTTGGGAGTAAGCTGTTGCATCCGATTCAGGGTACAGATCTAGTAGAGATGGAAACTAGTTTGGGAAGGAGCCTATGATCAGAAAAGAGTATTCTATACCGCCCATCAAGAAAGGTGGAATAGACAAGCCAACATCGAATTAGGATGTCCTATGTCATGGAAGGTGGCTTTCGTATGGCTTAAAACTATAAGGTGGCTTTTAGGAGTTTTCATGCAGTTGACCCGTGGTCGATAATTTTCAATCCACGTTTGCGCCTTTTCAAATCGTGGACAACCTTCAATTGTCATGTAATCGCGATAGTTCAATTACGCACACTAAATACAAGATCAATAGAAAATTGGTTTATCGTTGTTCGATGTAGGTATCATAATCATGTGGAACCACCCGCGAATTGACTACGTACTTTTGTTGAATCGATTTATATTTGTTCGCTAATTGACTTATAATAGTGTAGTATTGACCATTGTCGATCCTTATGATCGGACGGTCGATTTTTGATTGAAGTCTCTGGTCTTTTGCGTTTTAATCCTTTATGACCTCACCCAATAGATTAGTGAACTTGTGAATGATAAGTTCATAGTAAAGTAATCATAAGCGCATCGATGAAATAACCATTTCATACATTTTAAAATATGGGCCAAATTTCGGGATATCACAACCCTTCTCCTCTTGCAAAAATTTCTTTTTCAAAATTTAAATTATTATAACTCTTCAACATAAAGGTGAGGGTATTGATGCCTCATTAACTCTTCGCTTTCCTACATAGCTCCCTCCATTTCATAGTGTTATTAGACCACTTTGACTAAAGGAATTGTCTTGTTGCATAGCACTTGCTCATTTCGATCCACTATCTGAATTGGTCTTTCCTCATACGACACCTTGTTGTTAACATCTCTTTTCTTGAAATTCAAGACCTAGGTTGGATCAGGTTTATACTTTCTCAATATCGACACATGGAAGACATAATGCATTTGAACAAGTATCGGTGACAACGCGAGACAATAAGCCAAAGTCTAATTTCTTTCCAAGATCTCAAAGGGGCCAACATACCTTAGGCTTAGCTTCCCTTTCTTGCCAAATTGTGAAGTACCTCACATTGGTGACACTTTGAAAAAAACATGCTCACCTATTTGAAACTCCAAGGGCCTTTGTCGTTTATCTGCACAGCTCTTCTGACGGCTCTGGGCAGTCTTAACCATTTCTCGAAACTAACTGAACAGCTTAGGGCCGGTAATCTTATGTTCATCAATTTCATCCCAGAAGACAAGAGTTCTACAGGCCCTGTCATATAATACTTCAAAAGGTGCCATCTTAATGCCTTGCTAATAGCTGTTATTGTAAACAAACTCAACCAAATGAAGCTATTTCTTCCAGCTTCCTTTGAAATCCAACACATAAGCTTGTAGCATATCCTCGAGCGTCTTAATAGTCTTTTTAGATTGACCATCCATCTATGGATCATAGACCGTGTTATACTGCAGTTTTGTTCTCAAGACAGTTTGCAAACTTTTCTAAAAAGATGTCTTAAACTTTGGGTCTCAATCTAACATAATCATTATTGGCACTCCATGCAAACGAATTATTTGTTGCACCTACAATTCAGCATATCTATCCAATGCAAAGTCCTTTCGTATGATGATGAAGTGTGCAGACTTCGTCAACCTGTTGACCATGACCCAAATGGAATCGTTACCTCATTGACTCCTCGGCAATCCCATCAAACTCCATTGAAATATGTTCCTGTTTTCACTTGAGAATCTCTAGGGGCTGCAGAAGTCTGTTAGACTTATAATGTTGTGCCTTCACTTATTGGCACATCAAATGCTTAGCAACTTGCTTGGCGATATCTGCCTTTATATCATTCCACCAATAGTACTGGTGCAGATTCTAATACAATTATATGCCGCCCAGATGAATGCTATAACTACTACGATGGACTTTTGACAAAATCTCCTCCTTAAGCTTCACATCGTTGGGCACGCACAATCGTCCATGTTATAACTTTAATAAAGTGGAGAGAAATGCTAACTAGAATAGTTTCGAATTGTAAACTTCGCCGATGAGGAAGAGTAGCTTTGGTGGAGAAGGAGAGATCACAGCCAACTCGATGACAACCGATTGATTCCACGAAATAGCATGAAAACACATAGAAAAAACCCAAAAAGTAAACAAGATTCAAACAACACGAGAGAAAAGAAGTCTTTCTCGAGATTCAACGCTGAACAGGATTCGACCCTCTAGACATTTTATCGTACATGTGATATGCAGATTTTACAATAGCATTCCGATTCGGTTTCTAAGCGAATTCTAGCCTAAAAACGATGCACCCAGACTTAAAACACTATTACTAGGAAAAAATGGCTTTGTTTCATCAAGATTTCATCAAAAGAAGCAATCTATTAGAGCGTGAACACGGGAACTTTTCGGTCTTCTTTTAGACATTTAGCAAACACATGATATAAAGACGCGAAATTTGAGTTTTCAGATCGGAACCAACACCATTTCCCGCCAAAACATAACCTATCATGCTCTAAACGTCATCTTCCATCACTAACCTATTTCAGTTTCACATGCTCAAACACTGAGTTCATCAACTGAATTCAATATTCTTGAATCCCGAATAGCACGAAGCGATGGAAAAAAATGAAAAAATGAACGCCCGAAGGAAGCGTGATCCCTACCTAGCCAGAAATGGTGTTGCCGCTGCCACTTGTACGTCATCAAAGCTCAAGAAACGGCCGGCAGTCCTCCCTTCCTCCGGCGAACCGTCACGCTTGATGGTGCTTGTCGCTCGACCACGAACAGGTGCGGTGACCGACGGTAACCGACGGTAACCAGGAGTGGCTCGAGATGAACTTGGGCGAACCCCTTCCTCAGCTCCTCAGAAAACTCGCTCTCTCCCTCCACGATTCTGGTTTCAGCTAAAATAAAAGATCTCATCCTTTGCGATCTGGTTTTTGCCAAAACCGCTCGAGCCTTCCCTCGTCCTCCTCTCCAACGCTCGACGCACCCTGCTTATGTATATCCTCGAGCGATAGACAAGCACCCCTCGCCTCAGCGGGGAATATATATTTTTTTTTTAGCCTTGCCAGTTGCCACCTCCCCATCCTAGAAGGTTCGAACTTGCTCCCGTCACCTCTCCGTCGCTCCTCCCTCGCTGGCAGGCGCATGCTCACAGCTTTCATTTTGTCACGGTCAAGGACCGTCCCCCTTCTTGCATCACAGGCGTGAGTTGCGCTAAAGAAGCAAGAAATGATATGGGCTAGGGCTTTGTTAATCTCTCATGGGCTTTGAAAAAATAAAAGAAATGGGCTGGGAAAATAAAAGAAAGGATGGGCCAAAGGAGAAGTATTTTAGGGGTGAGGGCCGAAGGTTGTGTCACGTGTGTCGGGCATGCCGGCCCATTCAATTTTTATTCATCTTGATTTCTTTTTTTTTTTTCATTTTTTGTATCTTTTTTTATGAATTTATATATATTTGCAAGATAAATGAATATTTTAAAATGTCGACAAAAATTCGGTGTCCACACAAGTGTGTCATCTTTAAGAGTCTAAGAGTGTAAGATTAGAAGAGTGCATACAACATCTAAGATATGTCTATATTTCCACTCTATTCAACTATTTTGTTGGGAAGTTCCTAGATAAAAATGATGAATGATAGTAGTATTTTGAAAAATAATTTTGAGATTCTCCATGAAGCTATATTCAAGACATTATCAATATAATTTTTTTTTTATATATCTTAAGAAAATTGTGTTTTGGTCATGACAACAAAATTCAAATAGATTTTCATATGATAAAGGCATGCATAGTGAGAACAATCATCCACAAAAATCACAAATTAGTGAGATCTTCTTATAATGGGAGTAGAGATGGGCCTCAATTGTTAGAATGAATTAAATCACTAGAAGCATAAGAAATTGATTCACCTAGATCAAATGGCAAAGCATAATGTTTTCCCACTTATATGGCAAGCAATCAAAATGTTTTTTGTTAATAGAATATAAATTACCTATACAAATCAAAGGACTTAACCTAGGGGAAAAGAAGAAGAAGAAGAAGAGCATGACCCAAACAAAACTACCAAGTTTTGATGATATCGTAGTAGCACAATTAACAAGAGCATTCAAAAGCTTAAAAGAGATAAGCTCAAATAAGATTCTCACTTCATAGCATGTTCCAATTATTGACTCATTTGTGGATTTTGCATGTCACAATCATTAGAAGAGACGTGAATGTCAAGACCAAGTTCACCAAATTATCCCACAAATATCTAGTTTAAGGAGAGTTTAGGAACAATGAAAGTGTTATTTAATAACAATGTGGACATGGAAATTTTCTAGTATGACTAATTATCATCTATGAGTTATAAGTTGTACAAATATTAGATGCTTATGAAGGTAATGACTTTTAATTAAACAAAGTGGAGTTTGAAGTCATGTGATTGCAATAGGTAGACCCAAAGAACCATGAATCAAAAGTGCATTGAGTCCTTGATTGAGCAGAAGTGCTAGGACATAGGAGATGGAATTGCCAAATTCTTAAAAAAAAAAAATAGAACATCGATCCTCT
The DNA here is from genome assembly GCA_017140255.1 of Eucalyptus paniculata subsp. matutina. Taxonomy (NCBI): domain Eukaryota; kingdom Viridiplantae; phylum Streptophyta; class Magnoliopsida; order Myrtales; family Myrtaceae; genus Eucalyptus; species Eucalyptus paniculata. The sequence goes on along the minus strand of CM029442.1, from coordinate 31,213,103 downwards.
GAAAATAGAGTAATAGATGAGCCATTAGGGGAATCCTTAATGGTGGCAACTAGGGATGAGCATCGATCTAAAGTAAACCTTGGACCAACCCTGGACTAGCCTAAAGTCAACCTTCATGGTCCTAGTCCAATTCCTAGAGAGATTGGGTCAGTTCTTGGTCTTGGAATCCTTGGACTAACACTATGTGGGTTGATCCTCAATCCTAGGAGTTTAGGATTAGTTCAACCCGAACCAACCCTGATTATTCATATCATATATTTTAGATATATTATATATTATATATAACATTCTTATATCTACTATAAAGAGCAAACCCTAACTTAAACGGCATTGAACGGCATTAAAGGGCATCAAATGGTGTACTCCTCCTCTAGTACTCTCGTTCTCCTTTCTATTTTGTCCTCTTGTTTCTTCTTTATCCTCTTCAACCTCACCCTGCTCGCTATACGACACTCACCCTGCTCAGTACTCGCCACTCAATGCTTGCACTGCTCACCACTTGCCCTTTGGCCTACTGGCCACTTAACGCTTGACACTCACCCTGATTGCTGCTCGTCTCTCTTCATTAGCCTCATTCATCGTTGAGTAAATCATAAGGAAACAGAGCCTTAATTAGAAACTTTTTTTTTCTTGTGATTTGCCATTCATTACTCACCTCATGGCTTGCCTATGTTTGCTTGCCTCACGGCTCACCCTTGTTGATGGATATGTAATTTGAAATAATAGATTTGTCTATTGATTGGTCTTAGGTTGACCATGGAACTAGACTAAACCCATAGGATTGGTTTGGTCCTTGATCACAGATTTAATAAGGTCGATCCTTGGTCCCAAAAATTAGGGATCAACATTGTGAGAGTTGGTTCCTAGATTATGTGCTGCACCAGTCCAACCTGGACCATAATCACCCCCATGGCAACAATTGCGGATGGACGTGCAGGTGGACCTTTATATTAGGGTTGGTTGTTTGTCCCTATAGGTGACCGTTTAGGTGACAATATGTACAATATGGTCTACACAATGAGGAAGAAGAAGGGGGTGAAAAGCACCATGTCTATAAGAGTGGACGGTAGGGTGCAATGTGCGTTCAAAGTAGCAAGCCAAGTCTCTTTATTTAACAACTCCAAGACAACTATTTCAAGACAAGGTAACGAATTTCGATGTAGAAGTAAATCTCGCACAAGTTCAAACTCATCATTCAGTGCCATTAGAAATTGCATAATATGCATACAATCACGATATTTAGAAACTTGTGAGCATCAGTGGCCACTTGCCATTGCACCTCATATAAGGCTGGTTAATTATAGAGGACAAAAAATCGTCAATAGACTGACTAGTCCCTTAATGCATATGAACTATTAGCCTTCGTGTTCGCGCGTAGGGCTCCGAAGAGATCATGACAGCTTGGCGACTTTGCTGACAACAATTAGTTTTTGTGGACTTAGGCTTTTTTGTCTTGTTTAAATATTTCTCTAACTCAGCTATTTTTTGTAGGTTAGTAGATTAGAGATAAATATTAATTTTGTAGAGATAAATGTTTTGTAATTATAAACGTTATGCATGCTTTAATGTTTTAGCAGTACATTGCGGCATGCACAACCCTGCCACCGGACTTGAGATGCCACATTTTATTTTAGGATGGTATTAAGAAAGTTACCATCTTGAACGTGAAACTGTGATGTAGAGGTTCCCCTTTTTTCCCCCGAAATTCGTTAAGTAAAGTCGAGGTTGAAAGGATCTAACACTGATGCAATACTGCGATAGTCAGATCATCTCTTAACTTCACTAAGCCTTCTTAGTTAGAAATTGAATCGCATGTATCATGTGCATGTGTCACGGACCGAAAGTTGGCCGACCCGAGAGGTTCCCCGAGGACGACCTCGACTCGTCTGTGGAAGACCTCTTGCTCCAACTCGGATTCCCACCAAGGCTTCTTCCCGAAGTTTCCAAGGGCGGCCGAAACTGTCATTGAGTCATATTCTAGTTTTCCGTTCTGTTATTTATGTTGGTAGACGGTAGTTGACATTATGTCAGTAGTTGAGGCGGTGCGATCTCGCCCGCCGGATAAAAAGCAGATCAACAGTTGTAAGTCGAGGCCCTCAACTATAAAAGGGGTGTCCTCCTTCATTTGTAATCACCCAACATTTCAGCTATATAAGTTCCTTTCCTTCCAGAGCTCCTCTCTCTAACTTTCTCTCTCAACGATCCGGGTAAGCGTTCGATCGAGCAAGGCTTGGCTTGGGTGATCCAAAGTTGCCCGAGTCGCCGCACGGTCACGATCCTAATCGATCTGCCCGTGACAAGTGGTATCAAAGAAAAAGAGAGATCCGTTCGAGAGACCAGGGAGCGCCAACTATTCGAAGGAATGTCGAGCCAAGAAGCTGTCATGGTTGGAGAGGCTGCACAAGTCAACGAGAACCATGGCTGTGCAAAGAAAAGAGACGCCTCGATGGATGTTGTAGCTGCGTTCGATGAGAAGATCGGGAAAGTCCGTAGCGCCGTGCTTGAACTCATGGAAGGTCTTGACGATGTGCGAGACCGGATCATGGAGGTTGAGAGTTTGCTCCGTGAAGACTTCACGTCATGCTTCAACGAAGCTACCACGCCGTTACACGACAAGGACAAAGCCCTTGAAGCATCGATCGATGTGTTGAAGGAACGCGTCCAAGTGGTCGAGGAAGAAGCTCCGCGTAGGGACGAGGTCGAAGCCATGAAGGCCGAGATCCAAGAGGTCAAAAACGAGCTCGCCCTGTGTAAACTAAGCATCACCAATGGTGCTGTGCCGAACCAAGCGGTGCCCAAAATTGAGGTGCCAAAGCCAAAAGAGTTCAAAGGCAAACGATCCGCCAAGGAGGTGGACAACTTCGTCTGGAGCATGGAGCAATACTTCGGTGCCGTCAACATACACGATGAGACGACCAAGGTACGAACCGCTTCCATGTTCCTATCTGATACGGCAATGCTTTGGTGGCGCAATAGGTGTGATGAGGTTAGAAGAGGCGCCGATCCCATGTGCACATGGGACGACTTCGTGAGAGAGTTTTGGGACTACTTTTTCCCCGAGTTCGCTCAGCAAGAAGCCCGTAGCAAGCTCCATCGCCTCGAGCAAAGAGGCACGATCCGAGAGTACGTGAAGGAATTCACGGAGCTCAAACTCCAGATTCGCAACCTAAGCGAAGAGGAGGCTCTCGAAGCGTTCATGGATGGGTTGAAGCCATAGGCACTTCTCGAGCTCAAGAGACGGGACGTGAGTAGTCTTGCACGAGTGCTGAGCGTGGCCGAGTCGCTCGTCGACCTTACCAAGACCGAACCAAGGAGTCGACAAACAGATTGGAGGTCGGATCGACCCTGCGAGGATGAAGCACGAAGCACTCCCCGGGCTGCACATGATCAAGGCGGTCGAGCCAAAATATGGGGAAAAGGAACTTCCAAGCCATCCTTCCAAATGGGCCGACCACCGACGGACTACGCGAGCAGGTTTGATCAACCCCCGTCTTCTATTTGTTTCATTTGCCAAGGTCTGCACTAGACCCAAAAGTGCCCGAAAAAGGGTCGAATCAACGCCCTCCTTGGCATCGAGGAAGAAAAGGAGGAGTCCAAAGAAGACAGACGACAAATCCGACTTGGAGCCGTGAAGATGATCAACTCCGTCCAAGCTCGGTCCAAAGAAAAAGAAGCTGTGTCAGACACAGAAATGTTCTTCGTACAAGTCGACGTGTGCGGCCGAACGTTATACGCCTTGGTCGACACGGGTGCGTTGAACATGTTCATGTCGAAAGAAGTGGCAAAGGCCTTGAACCTTCGCGTGGAGCCGACCGGGAATACCTTCAAGCCGATCAATTCGGAAGGCGTCCGTGGCGTAGGATCGACTTCGGATGTGGACGTCAAAATTGGCGATTGGAGAGGCAAGATGGATTTCGAGGTAATCCCACTTGATGATTACGATCTCATTCTTGGTATGCAATTCTTCAATAGCGTGAGATCCATGATCGACATAAGGACCAAATGCCTCATGATCCTCGACCCGGAGTACCCAACGACTGTCCCAACGATCAAAGGGATGGTTGACACCAAGACCATCGCGTCAATCCGACGCCTCGACAAAAGCTTGAAGGCCATCATGTGCCTCAACAAGTTATCCGAGGTGAAGCCGAAGGTCAAGTTGAATCCTACTCCAACAAATGCCATGCCAATCCAAGCACTCTTCCCTGAGGTTGAGTGCGCACCGCACGCTTCGTCCAAGCCGAAGACCGAGCCACGTGCAACGTCCAAGTTCATCAATGAAGGTTGCGGTCCATCATATGAGAGCGTCCGCACCAAACAAAACAAGAACAAGAGAGCCCGTGCCAAAGCCCGTGCTCATGCCAAGAAGGCCAACCGCCGAACTGTGAGCGACGAGGGTGTCGCTCGAATGAGTGGGGGAGAATGTCACGGACCGAAAGTTGGCCGACCCGAGAGATTCCCCGAGGATGACCCCGACTCGTCCGTGGAAGACCTCTTGCTCCAACTCGGATTCCCACCAAGGCTTCTTCCTGAAGTTTCCAAGGGCGGCCGAAACCGTCATTGAGTCATATTCTAGTTTTCCATTCCGTTATTTATGTTGGTAGACGGTAGTTGACATTATGTCGGTAGTTGAGGCGATGCGATCTCACCCGTCGGATAAAAAGCAGATCAACGGTTGTAAGCCGAGGCCCTCAACTATAAAAGGGGTGTCCTCCTTCATTTATAATCACCCAACATTTCAGCTATATAAGTTCCTTTCCTTCCAGAGCTCATTTCTCTAACTTTCTCTCTCAACGATCCGGGTAAGCGAGCGGGCAAGCGTTCGATCGAGCAAGGCTTGGCTTGGGTGATCCAAAGTTGCCCGAGTCGCCGCGCGGTCATGATCCTAATCGATCGGCCCGTGACACATGTCTATATGATTGCTATTAATTTTCCCTAGTTAAGTAAGTTTTCTATCATTGCATTTTGCAATTTACTTACTTTTACGTATGTCTCAATCAGTTCACAATTAGCTTAGGTTAGTTGTGGATTTAATACCATGGTCATTTCAATTTGGAAATAATTGTCATTAAGTCTTTTTGAAAAAAAAAATGGGGATTTTGAGATTTTTTTTTTCAATTCATGCTTTTGTTGTTTCAAGTTTTTCCTTTTCAAATTTGGTATCTTTTTAGTCCATAGTAGCATGTCACATATCTTTATTTTTCTAGTCCAATTTTAGGAAATTCCTTCCATTTACAAATTTTTTGTGAATAAACAAAAGAGGTGGGATTTGATATAGCTAGTATAAGTACCTAGAGTGGGGTGAATAGGTATATAAAATATTTTTCTCGATAATTGCACAATACTAGACAATTGATAGATTTGAGACAAACAATAATCAAAGTAAGACTGAGAGAAGGGAAGAGAAAATTGAACACGCGGTTTATAGTGGTTTGGCTTATTTCAAGCCTACGTCCACTCTTTTGCACTAACAGCCTATTGGCTGGATTCCACTATGAACAAAGAGATGTTATAGCGTTGTTCTTCCTTGATTTCTCGGTGTAGATGATCTACCACATTTGCTCAAGGTATCACTGAGTATAGACACTCTTTATGTATGCAATTTCGCTCAAAATGTATCGACTAATAATTAAGGTGTTTCAGACTCTGGAATTTCTCTATCGATCATTCATTAAAGCAATTATAATGTCTTCCTTTTATACTCCTTTATGCCATCATACCCGTTGGCACTTACCAAAGGAATTCCTCCAATCTACCCGTTGGACAGAATCAATCAAGAAGATCATTCGAGCTATTAAAGGAACCTGACGATAGCCCATCAATCCTATTTGCCCATACAACCAGGATCTTGGTTTCCAAGAATAGAACCTTCCAAGAATATTTCGTCGACCATCGGATCTTCAAACAATCTTGATTACGAATAAAAGAATCCGTTATTTTTATCCAGCCAAGAGATCTTCTCCAGAGGATAGGACTAAATCCTCAACCAAATACTTCGGCTCTGGATTGCCTTCGTCACTGGATTAGAAAAACTGTCAATGAGAATAGTCTTGAGTCTTGAGTCTTGAGTGCTGAGTCTGGTGATCTGAAAGTCTTCAGACTCTAAACAGAAAGTTTGCAATTATCCAGACTAGACTGATAGAAACGTTTTGTCAGCTTCAAAATATTCTGGAAAGATTTCTCCAACAGGATTAAGCTGTTGTCATGGATTGGCTCCTTATTTACACCATGGGTTTACATATGCTTGTTTATTCACAAATAGGTAATCATGGACCATCCACTAATTCGAACTCGCTGAAGAGCAAGAACAAAAATAGCTAATGAATACATGCCCAGCCATCTTGCGAGTATGGAAAGTAAGATGAAATAGATTCTTAGTGCACTCCAACAACTCTCGAAACAGGTGAATTATATTTAGAGCAAGTTTGTTCTCAGTCCAACACCATTCAACGTAATATTGCCGCAAACTTTTGCTGGTGGCAACTGGGGCAGTGGCAATGATGACGACATGTCAGGACTAAAAGAGGACCCACCTCAAGTCTCAAGGATTCAATTACGACAGTGATATTGTTTTGGTACCCTGTGTCCGTAATTGAATCCTCGAGATTTTCACAACAATCAAAAGTCGTCATTGAGTCAAGTGGGTTCATAGTGGTTCGAAGAAAATCGACCACAGGTTATTTGCTTTAAAAAGTTCTGAAAACTACCCGGTTGTCTAGATTACACTAAAAACACACCAAACGGAAATTAACCACGAATTCAAGTCCAATTTCAAAAATTGAAGTTTCTGTCATGTCACAATAAGTTCTAGGAGTATCGACTCAATCTCAGAAGATTTTTATGACAACTGACACTTTTTGGGAAAAAGGTCATCGCTGGGTTGTTTTAGTGCAGAAATTGCCGAAGATGGTTTTTGGATGCAAAATTTGAGATGCAAGATGGGTGATTGGGTGAGGAAAATTATCAATTTGATAATTGATTGACCAATTGAAATTATGGTGGCCAATTGAAAATAAATGAAGAGAGAATGGAAGAGCAATTGAAGCAAGACCTTGAAAAATTCATAACATCCCCTCACCCTAGCATTATTGGACTACTTGAGAGGTTATGAGGGTCATTTTGATGGTCTATTGAAGGCCAAGTATTTTTACATGGCCAAGAGTGATTCTTGAATGATATTTTTGCAAAATATCAAGCCTTGGTGGAGCCCCTCACCTCTCATCTCTATCCATCTTTCTCTTTCTCTCATCATAACCGGACAGCCCCTCTCTTTCCTTCCATTTTCCCTTTGTGCGACAACCCTAGTCTTCGGCTTCACTTTCAATTTCTTTGTTTAGCTTCTGCTTTAATTCTTTCGGTCGAAATCCAGTCCAGCGAAGCCTTTCCCCGCGAGTAGCCTCTACGATCATTGCCTCCCATCTGCCACGCATCCTTCGGCTCTCACCTCCACCGTTTCGGCCAGCCTCTCCACGCGTCATCTTCGGTCAACAGCAGCAGCTCTTCTCCCTTCTTTGTTGACCACCGAGTGAAGCCAACGAAGAAGCTGCCCTCGTTTGCTTCTTCTCAACGTGTGGCCTTCACCAACAATTTGTGCACCTCTTTGCCATCTGCTAGTGCATCGTTAGCGGTTAATGAACCAACGCCCCTTACCAGCGTGATTTCGTGTTCCACCCAGCAGAAACAACAAGCTGCTTCTTCTTGTATTTCGCTAGACCGGTCAACTCCAGCAGCCCAGCGAAGGGACTTCTCAGCCCAGTAGCCTTCGAGAGGCCCAGCAGCCCTTACTACTTCTTTACTCAAGCCTACCAATCCATCTCCTCCAGCAGCCCAACCCAATGTTCAGCCCACATAATTTCTTCAACAGTCTTAGGCCCAACTCTAGCAAAGACAGCCCAATTTCGAGGCCCAACTTTAGCAGGCCCAATCCAACTTGGGTCTGGCCCAAAAGCAAGAACAAATCTCAGTTGGGCTGAGATTTGTTGGGCCTAAGTTTAAGGCTCGGTCCAAGCCTGCTAGTGTCATTGAAAGCCCGATTTCGGCCGCCATCGTGGTGTTCTAGTCTTCGCTTTGCCAAGTGAGTAATCTCACTAATCCTTGCTTAGTAAACTAATGATGCTTAAGGGTTGATTAAATTTAATTAAGTGCAATTAGGTGGTTAGATTAGCATGGATTAGTGATTATTAGTTAATGGCATTGCATATTAGTTAAGTGTTAGTGTACTTAGCTAGAGAATTGCCTATACTATTTATTGAATGCATCTCGGGATTTTTCCTGATCCAATTTGGCTTCCAATTAGGCATTATGGGCCTAAATTGGATTTTTAGTATTTAATTATTAATTTTCGAAATTAATTAATTAATTATTTATTTTCTGGAAATTAGGCTGGGATAATCGACAACCGGAATTTCATGTTGATTGTAGTGGTGCTCTCTGTTTATTTCACTGAGTACCTGGTTGTGCAAATTGAGTGCAAATAGTAGTTGTGGGTATTTATTTCAGAAATTGAATAACTTTGGTAATTGAGTGGAAAATTACCGGGTGTCGGTCTATAGCGTCAAAAATCTATTTTTGTACTGCTAAAAGGAGTGGGTGAATAAAAAGGAAATTATTGTAGTTTGGCTAAGGCCGATCGTGTGCCCACACACGTGTACTTTTATCAAATATGATGAAAAGGGTAAAATTGATTGTATCTTCGAAACAAAAGAATACTATAACGGCTTGATGATTCGTCGTATGTCATCTGGAGAATTGACGTTATACTATTACAGCTCAATGACTCTCACGTCATTTTGAGAAAGAATTGCTTGTGTACTCGCTCGATAACCCTATAGGTCATCTTGGAGAATGGACGATATTAAATGTCGGCTTGGTGATTTTATAGATCATCTTGGAGAATGGACGACATGCCATAATGGCTTGGTGACTCAATATGTCATCTCGGAGAATGAATATTATAATATACTGGCTTGGTAACTCGATAGGTTATCTTGGAGAATGAACAGTATTGAATGAAATATTCAAGGAATGGTCTATTTGATATGTAATCGACTAGGTCGATTGATCGATATATTGATCTGTGACGTGATTGCTTGAGTGCCTATTGAATTGTGCTAATATGCAGGTAGAATCTGAGGCCAAGGTAAGTCTTCTGACCTGTGCGTGCATAGGCAGCCTGGATAGCGTATTGGTTTCCTAATCGAGTCTTAGTAGAGTAGAACTTGCTAAGATAAAGTCTTATCCTGGTTGTGGGATAACATTTCAGGCCCGTAGATGAGCCTGTGGAGGAGGAACTAGAAGAGGACGATGAGCCAGTAAAAGATGAAGAGCTTAAAGGATGTGAGCTTAAGGAAGAAGAGTTAGAAGAGGATCAGGATGATCCTAAGTATGACCCGGATGAGGATTGAAATCCCATTCTCTTTTGTGAACCTTGTGTTGTGTATATAGAGTGTGACTATGTTATGAATAGTCTTGTGAATAGACTTTGAGTTATGCCATGTATAAATGTTTGATCGATGGATTTCAATATGAAAAATATGGGCTTGCTTTTCTAACCCATTGTGTTACTGTCTAGGGATTTATAACTGCTTCCCCATGTGCTTAATAAATGAAAGGGTCGGCGATACTTAGTCCTGGGATATCACATTATAAAATCGACCAAGTAGAAGGATGTGTGCGTATCCGAGGATTGAGGCGTGACAATATTCCATCAAGAAGCTGAGACCATAGAACACACTCTGCTGTTATGCCCATGGACAGCTCAAATCTGGCAGGATAACTTGTTGCAAATAAAGATCAAAAGATTAGGGTTAACAAGATTTGATGAATGGCTGCATATACAGAAAGAAGACCCTCAAAGCGCAATAAAGTTTAACCAAATCACAACTACCTTGTGGTGCATCTGGCAAGATCAAAACCAATACATTTTTTAGGAAAAACCCTACACCCGAAACAGACCATGTATAGATAAGCTGCTTTACAAACAAATTTCATAACCAAGGAGAAACAGGGAGAGACTTACAAACACCGGTGGCAACCCCCGCCCTCCGACTCACTCAGAATTAACATTGATGCCTCCTTCGTCTGACATGAAGCCAAGATAGCGAATCTGGATGAGAACAGAGGAGAGACGGCAAACAGAGCAACCATCGCCTGCATGTGGAGGGACTCACGGGGACACCTGATCAATGGATTCTCCAAGAAGGTGGAGGCGTATTCGGCGGAACAAGCAAAAGCAATCTCCCTCTTGGAAACCTTAGCTTTTCTATCCAGACGCACGAACATAAGATTGGAAGTACATTCGGACTGTTTGATGCTCGTGCGGGGGGTTCTGTTTGAAGAAGATGTGAGTTAGGAGTTGCTGCCGACCTTGGATCGGATCAAAGGAAAGTTAAAAGAATTCTAGGGCCTTTCCTTGGCCCACTGTAGTAGAGAGGCCAACAAGCCTGCGGACTGGATTGCAAAAGCCCAACGCGAGAATTATCTTCTGACTAATTAGGTAATTAATCCCCCTACAGCCTTGTTTGATTTAATATGCACTGATGCTCTTGATGTAATCACTCCGAACTCTCCATAGTAAATGAAAAATAAATGTATTTTCGACCAAAAAAGAAAAATACTTGAATTGCAACTCTGTTTGCTTTCCGCCTTAATCTTTGCAATACAAGTCACATCTATTTCTTTGTTTTGAATAATTTGGCATCTAGTTCTATCGTAGTTATCATTGATAGATTATAAAAGGACACTCAAATCTCTTTAAATCAACGTCAACTATCTTCTCCAATTCAAATTATAGTGTCTAGCAAGTTCCAAATTGTGGAATCAGGAATCTACTTAGTAACAAAAGCCAAACAAATGTTGTACATTTATCTTGATTTTTTATTAACTCTTATGACTCCCATCCTTTTTGTACTTAAGAAATTTCACGCTATGAATTGAAATTGTTATTTTCATGATAATATTACTGAAGATTAGTACATATGAATACAATACATGAGCCTTTTGAGAGAGTTTTTTTTTTTTTTTTTTTTTTAGTGCTGGAGGAACCGGCTTGCAGTTGAAAGCCGCGCCGTAAATCCCACCTAGCGCCTCTCCTAGGGTTTGAATTCTTCACCTCTGGGCTGAGGATCAACAGGGCCTTATCCAGCGGAGCCACCGCGGCCGATGGTGCCTTTTGAGAGAGTTGTTATAACATATATTGATAATTTTTTTTTCTTAAATGCTCATCAATACATGTTTAAAGATTTTAATCTATAACTATTCATTTTGTTATTAATACTCAAAATGTGCTAGAAAAAAATGAAAAGTCACATTTATATGGATAGTATATGCTCTATTTTTTTTTTTCTAAAATTGAAATATGGACACATTTTTGCATATGTAGAGTTGTGTATTAGAATAAAGTATTATGAGAGCACACGTCTTTATATATACATATATATGAGAGACCTACTAAATCAAATATTTTACATCGGTGTCAAATTGGATTGGGTAAGGTAAGATTAAGAATCGCTCTCTCTTTCTCTCTAAAATTGCTGAGAGAGAGAGAGAGAGAGAGAGAGAGTATTGAAGCTGCCATTGGGGAGTGATAGAACCAGTCCGAGAGATTCTAGGCTTCTCTCTCTAGTCTATTCTCTCGCAACACCCTTTTAAGGTAACGTTTCCGTCGTCTTCTCCTCCCCCTCCTCCTCCTCCTCCTCTTCTCTCTCCCTCCCTCTCTCTCTCTCTCTAGGGATAAAGTTTTCCCGGAATGTGCTTAGAAAACTGTCGAGAAAATTATGGGTACTTAAAATTTTTCTTCTCGACTGGAAGTTCTTGAATTCATATCCCCAGAAAAAAAGAAAATCCACGATTTCCTTTAAAAGATTTCCTCTTCGCGCCCTCCCTATGCATTGTGTGTCCTTTCCGAAAAATCATCCACCTTCTTGTTTTGCCTCACGTTCCACTTCCATGCATTTTCACGAGTGCCCCTAATCACTGCAGAAAAATTTTCAACTTAACCGTAGACGAGAGGTCTCTTTTCCTCCTATTTCCTTGGAATCAAGATTAGGGCATCTATTGAGAAAAGATTGGGAGGAAGATGAAAGTGGGGGTGATTGGGGGTGGCGTGAGCGGGCTCGTGGCGGCCTACGAGGCAGTGAGGGGAGGAGCGAAGGTGGTGGTGTATGAGAAGGAGGACTACTTGGGCGGCCATGCCAAGACCGTCTCATTCGATGGCGTGGACCTGGACCTCGGCTTCATGGTCTTCAATCGTGTAAGTCTGCAGCTCTCCATTTCCGTTCTTCTCTTCTTCTGTAACATTTTGCCCACCATTATCTCCACTGCATTTTCGTCCATTTTCTTTTAGTCCTCTCTGCTCAGAGCAATAAATGTCAGGAGCCAAACATCTCGTGACAGATAGAATGACTTCCTCGTCATTTCTCAATTCGCCCTTGTTTATCCTCTTTTCTCTAGAAATGCAACAAGTAACTTTGTAGGTTGGGGTTCTGGGGAGGTGCGAAGACCGTAGAAAGGGCAACTTTCTAAACGCGCAATGTGCAGATTTAGAAAGTCGCAGTGCCTTTCTACACGTGCATACGTTTAATTTCAATCTTCTGTTTTTTTTTTTCGTGGCATATACATTCTGCATCTCTTTTCTCTCATCTTAAATACAAGATGGGCTGAATCTGCAACCATACTCTCCGTTTGCCATATATTGGAAAGCTTTTTCTGAAGACCGGGGTGCCATAAGATAGATATTAATGGTTTTCAAGATAGGTACGCTGCTGACTGTTGTCTTCGAACCATTTATTTCTATTTTAATAGTATTGTAGTGGTAAGTGGAGATTATAATGTTTTAAAAAATTCGAATAATATATTACTTTTACATGAAGGGGAAAAAAAAGAACTTGATGACAATATTTTTTTCTCCGGTGCTATTTCTAATTTCGATGAGAGAACAAATAATGGGTAGTGGGGACGGCATTGCAACAGGGGACAATGGCTATGAAAGTGCACAGCTAAGCCTGTTTTTCATCTTCTTCCTGAATTTAAAAAGTTATTTTATTTTTTTTGGTAAGGTAAGTATGTATTAGCTTTAACCAATCTATACAAAAGGAGGTCCCGGCACCAACTTACACTCAAAAAGAAAAAATAGTCTAAAAGAAGGGAAGGGGGCGAGAAAAGGAAAGCAAAACAGCCTAAAAAGGCAACAACAAAAGAGGCAAACCAGCCCAAACAGGGCAACGAAGCAGCCAAAACAGCGGCAAACCCAGCCAACAACGTCAACAACCAAGGAAGAGAGAAGGAAAACCAAACAGCTACAGCAGCCCTCAGAACATTAGCGACGGCGCTTCATGGCCTAGACTGGTCCCCAACACTCCGCCCACCCACAAAACAACCCAACCAGCAGCCACCCAGGGAGAACAACTTCGAACCGAACACCAACTTCCAATCGGATCACCCCTCTCCACAAGAAACATTCCTGGATTTAAAAGTTGCATCGTATTATCTCCTACTTTTTTATTTTTTTTTTAATCTGTATCTCCTTCTACTAATGTCAGCCATTTTTTTGGTGTTTGTGGTGGGTTTTCGAAAAGATCATGGGAACACCCATGCGAAATGTACGAAGCTCTAGACTCGACCAGTATCACCCACGAGCGATCTTTTAGTGAACTTAGACTGGATCCAAGAACCCACATGAAACCCATTAATTTTTTTAAGTCTTAATAATTTCTTACTACTCACACTTTAGAGTAGACCTCGGTTGGGGCCTTGGTGTTTCCTTGGGCTCACCAATCCGGCAAGGTTTAGAACCTGCAAAAGAACACAGGTTCTTATCTAGTTAGATTTGCTTTATTCTTTAGTGAGATTTCTTTTATGTTTATAGTTGTACTATAGAGAAAGGAGTTGCATGACAAAAGCAACGTGCATGACCTTACTTAAACTGAATATAGACATAAAGATAGAACGGCTCAATCAATTTCCAGCTGAGAATAAGAATAAAAATAATCCATCAGCTGGGCTGCATAACAATGGCCCGCTTAGTTCTTTTCTAGCCCATGATTTTGGGGCTGGGCCGGAAAATGTGTTGGCCCTGAAAGTTTGATTTCAATCATTGAGAAAACAGGCAATTTAAGCATGTCGCCCATATAGAAACTTAGGAGTTGAAAATTTCTTTCTTTCTACTTACAGTGATCAGAATTATTGTATGCATGGATAGATTTTGTTTATTATCATGTATATATCAATGATGCATTGCTATTGATCAGTTTTCTACCCTCAAGACATGGCACATCACAAAAAAATTTGTTGGCCATTGAAATGTCTATGAGCAGCTTTAACCATCGAATCTTGTCTCTGAGTATAAATTGATTCAATATACCATTGATGCGCTGAGTACGTCATTGGTACGAGAGTTGAAGCCACTGATATGTTATTATGTCACTTTGAGATCATGGTTCTTGGGCTTAGTAGAGAAGTAATTTATTCATAAAGAATCGCTTATCTTGAGCAACTTCTAATGCCGACATGAATCTTGAGTCTATTGCAGGTTACGTACCCAAATATGATGGAGTTGTTTGAGAGTCTCGGAGTGGACATGGAGATATCAGACATGTCATTCTCAGTTAGCTTAGACGAAGGCCGAGGTTGTGAATGGGGAGAAGTAGAAATGGTCTTTCGAGTTTGTTTGCCCAGAAGTCAAATGTGTTGAATCCTTACTTCTGGCAAATGCTCAGAGAAATCATCAAATTTAAGGAGGATGTCCTCAGGTAAATCAAGTCTTTTGATTGTAGCTTAGAACAATGATATTGATCATAATCATTTATGCCAAAGATTTCTTGGTAATCATTTTTGCAATCTTGCCAATAAGAAGTAGGAAATATCATTAAAGAAGTGTTATTGCTAAATCGATCACAGATGACATCAGTGTAAAGAGTGATTTCTTGAAGCCTAAGTTTTTGGCAAAATGCTACACTATTTGCATGAGATTTCAAACCATTTGAACAATGATATCTATCATTTTTCGAAAGGGAACTTTGGACATTCTATGCATTCTATAGCAGGATAAGATGATTAGATATCTAAAGTTGTCTAGAAAATGGTCAATATTCATTCTTACGGTAGCATATCCTACATGACTTTGCAAGGTAATCAAGCTGGGCCCACTGCATTAAAATGTATAAGCCAATCCTCAAGTTCTTGCATCCTTTTTGTATGTACGACCGGACAATCACCGGCAGTCACTCTGTTTCTTGACTGTTTATCTTTGTAGTTACCTAGAAGGGCTCGAGAGCAATCCTGACATTGACCGCAATGAAACTTTGGGACAGTTTGTCAAGTCACGGGGTTACTCTGAATTATTTCAAAGGGCTTTCATTGTGAGATTGTTGAATTACTGTACTCTGTCATATCCTTGATCTTTAACTCATATGACAAAATCCGTCCTTCGCTTGTTTGTAGAATGTAGATCTATGGGAATTAACAGTTGATCATATTTTTCTGTAGATCCCAATTTGTGGTTCAATCTGGTCTTGCTCTTCAAAAGGAGTCATGAGCTTTTCAGCCTTCTCGGTTCTGTCCTTTTGCCGCAATCATCATCTGCTTCAGGTAGGTCATGTGGCTCTAGAAGAGTTAGTGATTGATTGTAAATGACAAAAATTGTGTTTCAAAATTTCAGATATCCTACCAACCAAATCTCGGTAGCATTTTATATGAATAAGTCAATCAACTAATCTTTTCTTCGATCTCTATCAGTCTGTTGTCATCATACTCTTTGTTCCATTTTTACATGTTTTCTTTGCAGGTTCTTGGCCGCCCTCAGTGGCTTACTGTCTGAAGACGCTCGCATTCTTATGTCAATAAGGTGATGATAATTCGGACATGCAGTGGTTCAAGATGGAAAACTGGACGTTCTTGGTCGTAATTTTTCCTCTGGAAGCCCTACAAAGAATTTGATGAGTTGAACTGTAAATATTTGTGAATTTCAGGTCAGAGATGAGCTTGAGTGTAGAGGGTGTGAAATAAGAACAAGTTGCAAAGTGCGATCCATCTCAACTAGTGATCAGGGTATGTATGTTGGTAGTCTTCTCCTTTTTTGCACTGTTTTGGTCACATAACATGGAATTAGAGCAAATGATATGGGCGTAATAACTATGTTGTCATCGTAGGTATATTTGAGAATCATCATGACAATTTATAGTTTTGGTCCCTTTAGTCTGCAATTTATTGATAACAGGAGATTGAACAGGATGCGTTGTCCTAACTGGAGATGGTTCTGAAGAATTATATGATAAGTGTATTGTAGCAGTCCATGCACCGGATGCTTTGAGATTGTTGGGAGACCAAGCAACTTACGATGAGATGAGAGTACTTGGTGCATTCCAATATGCCTACAGGTATAATTGGTTAATTTGTCGCTTGCACGTTTTCATGTAATGTTTTATGGCCAGTATCTGCAAATATCCAATTGTCTACAAGGGCTGTTGATGTAGAGTGGAACAATGGTGTCCACAGTGATGTCGTTGTCAATTGCATCTGCTTTAAGCCTTCTGCTTGGGAAAATTTCTATAGAAATTTCGAGAGTGGCAAGCTTCTTTTTGCTTTTTATATCTACTACAGAGTGCAAAACCATCGGTACATTTTTCTATTGGCAGCGACATTTATCTTCATCATGACAAAACATTCATGCCCAAAAAGCCAGCAGCGTGGAGTGCATGGAATTTTCTGGGGAGTACTGAAAATAAATTGTGCTTGACATACTGGCTCGATGTGATTCAGGTATGGCAACTGTGCTTTGCTGATTTTATTTCTGATTCTGCTGTTCCCTTCGGGATCTGTTGCACTACAAACTCGTGCTACATATCACCTTAAAATAAAAGAAGTGAAACTTGCACTTGTCATGGAGTTCATAAACTACACTAAATAGTACTTGGTCGATATGCATATAAGTTGTTAATGCCCACTAAAAATTTAAGCAACGTAGCATCTTCGTGAGGTGCATTCTGCAACACGTTGACAATTTCCGTGGTTTGACTGCCTTTAGAACTCCCATTTCTGCTGGCACCAGTTTCAGCATGAATGATCCTTTTTCTTTATGGGGCCTGTGAAAATTTGCAGAACCTTGATCAGAAGGATTTGCCATTTCTCGTGACTCTCAATCCTTCACGAGAACCACAAAACACTTTGCTTAAGTGGTGCACTGGCCATCCAATTCCATCTGTTGCCGCATCGAAAGCTTCACAAGAGCTAGATCAGATCCAAGGAAAAAGAGGAATTTGGTTCTGCGGAGCATACCAGGGTGAGCCTCTGAAATTCCTATATTATCGCTAGTGATTGTTTTAGTAAAAACACTGAGAGTATCATTTATTTCTGGGCATGTGATAAAGAATACTTCTACAAGGTTCTTGCCATATTTCTTGAGGTTAAATTTTGAATGAGGAGGGTCCTAAGTTATGCCTAATTGACGAGTCAATTTTGTGTGGTCTTTGCTCATTAAATTGTAGTGATTTGAATCTTTTGGTAGAAAGAATTTTTTAATTCTTGGACTCAGGTCGCCAAGGGAACGTAGTTTTATATTTCATTACCAACTTTAAGTTTTTATTCTTCTTTCAGGATATGGCTTCCATGAGGATGGATTGAAGGTATAGATTCTCTCTCTCTCTCTCTCTCTCTCTCTCTCTCTCTCTGTGGGCAAGTTGTATATGCGAATCTTAAGTCAAGGGACTTATTTGCAGGCTGGCATGGCTGCTGCACATGGAGTGATTGGACAAAGTCATTCTGTTCTTGAGAATCCTCAACAAATGGTTCCTTCACTCATGGAAATGGGGGCACGCCTTTTTGTTACTAGATTTCTTGGACGTTATATTTCCACAGGATCGTTAATGTGAGTATACTACTACTTATCATGATAACTATTGGCTGGTAGTGTACATATCTCCTTGTCTTATGTGGATCTTCAGAACTGTTAACCGTCATTGCTCTGAATTAGCATCTGAGTCAACATCTTCTCGTCTTTAACGTCATATCCATTGCTACTTTGTTGTGGTCCACTTCTGCATATTAGTTAGTCACTCAGAATCAGAATTTGTGAGTTTACTTGTCAATAATAGTGATACTCGAAAATGCAAAATGTTCTTGTTGACTCACGGTTTAGGGGAACATATTGAAAATTACTTAGTGATAATTGTGCTTTCTTGAGTGGCAGTTTATTAGAGGAAGGAGGCAAGATGTTTACCTTCGAGGGAACCACAAAAAGATGTCCTCTAACAGTTAATTTGAGGATCCACAGTCCACAGTTTTACTGGAAGGTATCGTTCTATCTTTATGTGCAATTTCTGCCCACACTGAATCAGACAATTCAGGACCCTCCTGCTGATGAAGTGCAGTTTTTGCTTTTCCCAGCTGAGACCCTTTTGTGTCTTAATAGAGAACTTTTTTGGTTTTTCAGGTGATGACTCAGGCTGATCTAGGCCTGGCAGATGCTTACATAAATGGTGATTTTTCTTTTGTAGATAAAGATAGAGGTCTTTTAAATCTTTTTCAGGTATTTTCTTCATCAAATGGACTTCATTTATCAATGCTGTATCCTTTTGAGCTTTTCAAATACTTAATCACTTGCCAAGAATATGGAAAATTGCAGATTCTCATAGCCAACAGAGATTCTGATACTACCGTCTCGAAATTAAGTAAGAAAAGGTACATAATACATTACTAATTGGAACAAAATATTTTCGACCTTGTACGATCGTATTAAAGATACTAAACCAGTGGATGCCCTTTTTTGATTAGGGGTTGGTGGACACCAATGTTATTAACAGCTGGTATTGCTTCCGCTATGTACTACTTCAAGCATGTATCAAGGCAAAACACTTTAACGCAAGCTCGCAGGAATATCTCCCGGCATTATGATCTGGTAGATACTTTATTCCTATTCTTTTTTCCTAGCATTTTGTCAAGAGAACAGAACAAACCAGAAAACACTGTCAATTTCTCAACATGATTTATATTAAAAGCAGGATTGTCCTTGTGCATATGATATGATGTAATGCTAGGATTTCCATTTCATCATGTTGGCAGAGTAATGAACTTTTTTCGCTGTTCTTGGATGAGACTATGACATACTCATGCGCAGTATTCAAGGTCAGTAACCACAACTGTGTTTTTATATCCCTGCTGCTGAATACGTGCTTTAGAAGCCAGAGTCAATAAAAGATCCATATCTGAATGCAGTCTAGTTGCTCAAAACAATGATGCGTACTTGTCCTGTTGAAATATTTGATAGATGGCAGGTGAAGACCTAAAGGTGGCACAGATGAGAAAGATCTGTCTTTTGATTAAAAAAGTAAGTTTGATTTGCTATTAGTTGGACTGCTTGACAGTTAACCTTCGACTGTTTTGTGGCTAATACTTTTGCCTTATCAAAATGTAGGCAAGAATTGAAAAGACGCATGAAGTTCTTGAAATCGGCTGTGGTTGGGGAAGCTTTGCCATTGAAGTTGTCAGGCAAACTGGATGCAAATACACAGGCATTACTTTGTCAAAAGAGCAACTGGAGTATGCTGAATCAAGAGTGAAAGAAGCAGGCCTTCAGGTATCCAATCTGCCTGCATATGGTACTTGAAAAAATTACTTTATTTGGTCTGAGAGATAATGTATTTCCTCTTGATGTAGGACCACATCAAATTTCTTCTTTGCGATTATCGCCAATTGCCAAGTACCTACAAATATGACAGGATCATTTCCTGGTGAGTTTGTCTTTTCATAATATGGTTAAAATGACCAAAAAAAAAAAAAAAAGCCTAAAAGACTCACTTTGATGGAATGGATTCACAGCGAGATGATAGAAGAAGTCGGCCATGAATACATGGAGGAGTTCTTCAGCTGTTGCGAATCAGTGCTAGCCAAAAACGGACTTCTTGTGCTACAGGCATGTAACATACACCAGTTTTATGGCTGTAACTATTGTTTCATAAGTAAAGGATGTGCTTATTTTCTTTCACTGGTGTGTTAAATTCCACTAGTTCATATCCATACCCGATGAGCGGTACGACGAACACAGGCGAAGTTCTAGCTTCATGAAAGAATATATCTTCCCTGGTGGTTGCCTGCCTTCGTTAAGCAGGATAACATCAGCTATGGCATCCGCGTCCCGACTTTGGTACAATTACTTAACATTAAGCACATAAGTTTCTCTGTTCTTCTTCACTTCTTTTATTCACCCAGAGGCCTTCCACTACAGCGTGGAGCATCTGGACAACATAGGCATCCATTACTACCAAACGCTTCAGTGTTGGAGGAAGAACTTCCTGGAGAAAAAGAGGTGACTAGTGACACGATGCTGCAACACTTTGGTACAATTTCTCCCAGTTTAGTAGTCATTCATGACAGTTTTCTCCTTTTGCAGGAAAATATTGGCTCTGGGATTCAATGAAGAGTTCATAAGGACATGGGAATACTACTTCGACTATTGCGCAGCTGGTTTTAAGTCGCACACGCTTGGAGATTATCAGGTAATGCCTCATCATTTTAAGTAGTAGTGCTTTCTTTCCTCTTGATGGGAGAAGTCTGCTTTCGCTCTGGTCAAGTTGAAAATAAAAACAATACACTAGTGCCAATTACCAACGTATTTTTTTTTTCCTTTTCAAAATTTAATTTTCAATGAACTTTGGATGCAGATTGTGTTCTCACGTCCTGGCAATGATGCTGCTTTCGCTGATCCGTATGTGAGTTTCCCATCGTCAAATTGATCTTTTCATTGCAAAGTGACTAAGCATGACTCACTTGAGCCAGCTCAAAATTGATTCCCTCAGGGTCATTCAGCCCTTGGTTCCTGGGAAATTTTTCTTGCTTCTTTCAGTGATTCAACATTCTTTGGTTTGTAAACACCACATCAAACGTGCAAGTTGATTGGTTGAGAGAAAAGTTCTCTTTTTGTAGTCCAGAATGATATTCAAATTGGTGCGGTTATTGATTCAGAGAAGGAGCTGGCCAAACTTCTTCTGCATCTAGTAGCAAATTATCTGCATTTGAAGGTGCAAAATTTTGCTATTCTTTAACTGCTTTTGAAGCTGGTTGTGCAAGCATGAGATGTGAGTTGAAAGCCAGAGATTACTATAGACAGTTCTGATTGTCCATATGGTGTCTGCATCGGAAAAACGAAACGAGATTGTGTCCCATGACAGTAATTTCCTCAATCTGATCGTATCATTCTTAACGTGGGTTGGTAAGTTAGTTTCGATAGTGCAAGGTAACTTTTCATAGATCATGAAGTTGTCTCAGGACTACTGAAAGATGGCCAAAGACTTATTCAGAGGCAAGTTATGGAATCTTGCATTCCATAGAACTTGAAACAAGGACAATTGACAATTGAAATTGCCAACATGATAGGTAAAAGGGAAAGACAGAGAGAAGAAACCTGCCAAGCTCTCACTGTCGCTCCAAAAATGGTGAAATTCCCATCACTCGACACCTTCTAATTGATCACATCTCCCAACCCAACGAGAACTTAGTTCAATTCAAACCCCGTCAATGCTGTTCTTCGCAAATAATCCTTCTCACCCTTTTGCAATCTCCATCGACGGAGCGAGTCCATGAAATTTGACCCAAAAGGCGAAAAATAGACTCGTCCCCGATTGGAGCACCTTCAACAAAATAGACTCGCCCCCGATTGGAGCACCTTCAACAATCTGCATTCTCTCAGTCGGGCTCGTTTGATAAAGTGTGGTGTCCGTTCAATGATTCCAGGGCCAAAGTCAGAATCATCAACGAGTGGAGTGTCGGAATCATGGCGAACGGCTGTTGCGAAGCTGGTCCCTTGGACCTGGCTTTCGAGATTTTTGCTCGGTTGAAGGGGATGAACTTGTCTCCAGTGGCTTACACATACATGGTCTTGACTGATGACTGTTGAAAACATGGCGATGTCAAAAGAGCGGAGAATTGTTCTAGGAGATGAGCGACTTGGGTTTAGGAGCCAAACGCAAAACCTACAGAGTGTTGCTTGATGGGTATTTGAGAAAGGCAAGACGGGAGATGGTCTCGAGTTGTACCGAAAGATGAAGCTTAGTGTTGTTACATTGGATATTCTCATTAGGGGTCTGTGTTGTGAAAAGGAGCGGCAGTACATTTAACACACTAATACGTTGATTTTGTAATTGGGGAAAGTTGGATAAAGCTTTCAGCTTATTTGATCAGCTGAAGTCAAGTGTTCACTCCCTATGTTGGTTACATACGAAACACTTTGAATGCCGGATATGCTAGAGCCAAGAATTTGCATGCGGTGACAGATTTGCTGAAGGAGATGGATCATGGAGGATAGAGGCATCTCTCTTTCGAAAGTGACCCATACTATTCTAGTAGGTGCCTACGTACGATCTGATGACATGGAGAAAGGATCCGACATCTATTCATCTTTGCAAAAGGTTGGACTCACTCCGGATGTGCACACATACAGTGTTTTAGTACACGGGTTGTGCCTAAAAGGTCATATGAAGGAAGCATAGAAGATGTTTAAGTCGATCCATGATGGATGCATAGAGGCCAATGATGCGATATACAGCACAACAATTAGTGGATACTGCAAGGAGGGTAGCTCGTATGGGGCCCAGAGTTAGTTTCCAGAAAAGGGCAAGAAAGGAATTGTTCCAACTTTGGTAGCTACAATCGAACTGTTGAGGTTCTTTGCAAGGATTGCAAGTGGGAAGGAGCAGCTGATTCATTTAATGCTAGGGTGGAGTAAGGTTTCAAGAGCCTTCTGTTTCTCTTCATGATATGATTAGAAAGGCAAAGAGAGTGACAAGTTAGGTTGGCAAAACTAAGCTATGTAAATTTAGGAGCCCTTTTGGGAAAGCCAATTTCTATAGACTAATCAAATGGCATAGTCCAAAGCATTGGGCAAAAGAACACTTCAAGTGCCATAACTTTAGCCAAAGGGATACTTAAGTGCCATAACTTACGAAAGGTACACTTAAGTGCCACATTCAAAGAAAAACGGATCACTTGAGTGCCACTCCGGCCAAAGTCCGGCCAAAATGCCGACGTGATATTTTTCCGGCGAAGCGCGCCCAAACCGATGCCGTTTTGCACGCTGATGTGGCCAAAAAATGCAAAAGCACCCTCAGCTGCCGCCGCTGCCGCCCCACCACCACTGTCAGGAAGGGCTGGCGACGGTGGGGGGAGGGTTCGCTGGGGTCACCGGGCCCTGGCCAGGGGCCGGCGACCCTGGCCGATCGGCGGTGAGGGCTCGCGAGCCCTCGCCTCGATCCGTCGTAGGATCTGGGTGAGGCCCACGAGCCCTCGCCACTGGATCTAGAGGGGCTCGCGGCCCTCACCCGGCCGGGCCAAGGGCCGCTGCCCGCTGGGGCGACCCTCGGCGGGCGGCAGCCCTTGGCCCGGTGGGCGAGGGCCGCCAACCCTCGCCGGATCTGGGCAAGGGCTGCGACCCTCACCGCCAATCAGCCGTGGTCGCCGAGCCCTGGCCAGGGGCCAGGGACCCCAGCCGACCCTTCACTTGCTGTCGCCGGCCCTTCTTGGCGGTGGCGGCGGCAGCGACTGAGAGCTGATCTCTTAGCTGCCTCCCCCTTCCCTTTTTCTTTTTTAATTTTTAATTATTATTAGTTTAATATTTTAACTAAATTTAATTTTAAATTTAATTTAATTATTTTTAACCACGTTAGCCCAAAACGACACAGTTTTTACATTTTTTGGCCATGTCAACGTGCAAAACGGCGTCGTTTTGGGTGCGGTTAACGGAAAAATGCCACGTCGGCATTTTGGCCGGACTTTGGCCGGATTAGCACTCAAGTGATCAATCTTACTCCGATTTTGGCACTTAAGTGTACCTTTCGTAAGTTATGGCACTTAAGTGTCCCTTTGGCCAAAATTATGACACTTGAGGGATCCACACGTCCAAAGCATTGCTTCCGGCTAGAGTTGACCAATTCCAATGGGCAAGTATCTAACTCTCCATCTGCTAGATTTTAACTTACATCTTGTTGAGTTTTTCACCTTAGTATGTGTTTACTGGGGTATCAATGTTATGCCCTGAACCTTGAGTGTGCGAACATCCCTCTACGATCAATTAAAATTGCAACGTCATAGGATGCGTTGCCGACCCATTTTTTTAATCTTTTGATTAAACTCATGCGAAAGCAATTTATAAACCACCCAGTCAAAGCATTAAATAATAGGGATAGTAAGCACATCAATTATTCTAAAACAACACTTTAATTTATAAACTGTTAACCCTAGGAAATTTAATAATTGCAAGCCTTTCTATAGCCACTCTCAACGACCATCTCAAAAACCTGTAGGGTTAAGGTTAACTTAAACTTCACTAACGACGAGGCTAACCAAATGTGACGCCTGGCACACCTACGTCTTGGTCCATTGAGACCCCAAACCACACGCGACGATTCCCCATACTATGAACCTGAAAATATTTAATAATAATGGGGTAATATATAAATCTTAGCGAGTTAACAACCTAATCTCTGAGTAGGATGCAAATTCATCTTGAAGGCAGCCTAAAGATGCAATGGTATACAAACTTACCTTACCTTGGCACACCCTTACATATTAATACATCATATATACCAACACTAATGCAATAAACATAATCAACAATCAGTACACATGACTTTCATATATCAAATATCCACACGAGTCCCAATTATAAAGTAAAACCCATTTTGGCCAAACCCATACAGAGTCTCATAGTTTTACCCCATAATCAAGCCCAATGCATTACGATCATTCACACGTATTCTAATTATAACGACCCATTGAGCCATGACCAACACATGAGTTGGCAATCTTCTGACCATCATCCCATCCTATCGAGCACAGCATCATCTGGAACAACTGCCTAGACGGTATTTCATAAGAAGTATCGGTCCGGCATCAATTGTGACTCGGCATCCCGACCCCTATTGAGCATTTTATAAAGATCGAACATTGTCCCCAAACTCCCGTCGAGTGCCGGGTTCAATTAAATGACCACACAAGCATGCCAACACTCAAGCCAATTCTTATTTGCTGTCAATTAGCCTAGTATCAAAGAGTTCGTGCTTAAATAGCAAACCTTGGAAAATCGTTACATTTAAAAATTCCGGTAAAATAATCGCACATGCTCACATACTTAAAATCAACCTACCAAATATTGCATGCTTTCATTTTAAAATCCCATTGCCCCATTTCGCACATAAAACACGGCATCCAAACATAACACCTCAAAGTTTGCCATTTTTTTCCAAATAAACTTCTTTGAAAATAGCATTTAAATTCATGATTTGGGCAATCAATAACATTGCATTACAAGCTCAGATAGTCATAATTATGCATAATTTCATCTAATAAATCAGCATAAAATTCTACTTAACGGCTAAACCGTCATTAATTTCCACTAATCGTGATTAATTAGCGCTAAATGCGATTAATTAAGATAATGACAATTAATTACACTAAGTGCGATTAATTAAAATTAACTACAGTTAATTAAACTAACTAAAATTAAATAAACTAATTAAGATTAATTAAGCTAATTATAATCTAAACACGATTAATTAAACTAACCATCCTTAATTAAGGCTCTTTAATTAAGTTTAATCTCTATTAGCCTTAATTTAATCCATCCTTAATCTTAGTTTAGGGCTAATCTTAGTTAAGGCCACTAACTACCATTAGCCCTAAACTAAACTACCCATAAACACAATTAACTTTCTTATTAAGGATTAGGAGTTAAATTAGGGGTTTTCCAGCAATGATGAGCTCGCGGCTATGGTGGTGTGACGGCGTCAAGCACACGCCGTTCCCAACTTGAATGGGAACTCAAATGGTGGCAACGAAGCCTCTCGAGGTTCACAAACACAAAGCGAGGGGGAGATGTTCGGCTTGGTGGTGGTGAACTGGCGGAGCAACGGCAACAACGGACGGCGGGGACGAGGGACAATGACGATGGCACAGTGGTAGTGACTCCTCAAAACCCACAACCAAGCTCAGCTTGGCTTGGGCAGTGGTGCATTGGCATGGGCATGGAGATGGAGATAGTGAGGGACGGTGGTGTTCAGTGAGGTGGTGAGGATGGTGATGGTGGCTTGAATGAGCAACATAGACGCAGCGGCGAGCGGTGGTTCGTGATGGTGAACGAGGGAAGAAGAATACAAAGAAGAAGAGAATGATGAAGATGAATGAAATAAAAGCAAAATGGAAGAAAGAGAAAGAGGAAGGAGGTTCGACTAGGGGGGGAAGAAATGTGAGGGTAGAGAGAGAGAGAGAGAGATTTTCTTCGATTTTCATCATGAAGAATTCAACACAATCCCCCAATTTCCTCTCCACCTTTCCTTTATCCCTTTTATCTTATAGTCCATAAATGCAATGGCATTTTAGACTTTTCAGACACTTTTTGTTTCCAAAATATGTACTTAATTCCATTTTCCTTTAAAACCAAATCCTTGACCCACAAATCACCATTTTGCCACTAGATCCAAATTTTCCTTTTTCGTTCTCCAATTTTTGTCCAATAATTCATTTTTCGAAAATTCGAACTTGCCGATAATTCAATAGACGATGAGGCGATGTCCAACAAATTAGTTTTGAGACTCGAAAAAGTTCGATACTCGAAATTGAATTAAATTTCATGGTTAAAAATCGATTAAATACGACTTTCGCACGACCTAAACTATTAGGTGACTTTTAAGAGTTTTCACGCAGTTAACCTGTGGTCGATAATTTTCGATCCACGTTTGTGCTTCTTCAAATCGTGGATGACCTTGAATTGTCATGGAATCGCGATAGTTCAATTACGTACATTGAATACAAGATCAATACATAATTGGTTTATCGTTGTTCGATGCAGGTATCATAATTGTGCGGAACCACTCGTAAATTGACTACGTACTTTTGTCAAATCGATTTATATCTGTTCGCTAATTGACTTATAACAGCATAGCATTGACCATTGTCGATCCTTATGATTGGTCGATTGATTTTTTATCGAAGTCTCCAGTCTTTCGGGTTTTAATCATTTATAGCCTCACTCAATAGATTAGTGAACTCGTGAATGATAACTTCAGAGTAAAGTAACCATAAGCACATCAATGAAATAACAATTTCATATATTTCAAAATAGGGGCCAAATTTCGAGATATCATAACTTTTCCCCTCTTGCAAATATTTCGTCATCGAAATTTGAACTATTACAACTCTTCAACATAAAGGTGAGGGTATTGATACCTCATCAACTCTTCGCTTTCTTACGTGGCTCCCTCCATTCCATAGTTTTGAAAGACTACTTTGACTAAGGGAATTGTCTTGTTGCATAGCACTTACTCATTTCGATCTATTATCTGAACTAGTCTTTCCATGTACGACATGTCACGCCCCGATTCTCAGGCACGCACACATCCCTTACCTTTGGTCGATTTTAAAGTGCGATATCCCAAGATTACGTATCGCCGACCCATTCTTTTTTTAAGTACATGAGGAAGCAGTTATAAATCCCCAAACAATAAAATAATGGGATAGAAAAAGCAGGGCCATAATTTTCATATTGAAATTAACAACCACACTTTTATTAACAGCACATCTCATAGAATATTTACAATACTATTCACAGCATACTTGTCTCACACCTATCTATACTAAGACAGGGTTCACAAAAGGGATGGAATCTCAATCCACATCCGGGTTGTACTCAAAGCCCCTCTGTAGATCATCTCATTCTTCTTCAAAAATCTTTCTCCTCCTTAGGTTCCTCCTCGTCGGCTCCTCCTCAACGTCCTGAAATGGTTATTCAATAACCAATGAAACCATGTCTCAGTGAGTTCTACTCCACTAAGACTCAATTAGAGAACCAATACACCACATGGTTGCTTAAGCACAGCATGAGTTAGAGGACTTACCTTGGCCTCAGATTCCACCTGCATGTTAGCACATATTAAATAGACGCCCAAGCAATCATATCACAAATCAAAGCATCGATCAAATCGACCTAGTCGATTATATGCCAACAAGACCACTCACGGTCATTTCCATTCAGTCAATCAATTTATAACATCAAATCAAAGCAATGATCAATCGATCTAGTCAATTACATGTCAGCCTGACCATTTCCCGGTCATTCAAGCTATTGCTATTCAATCCTAACTGATAGAACCAGTCACCGAGCCACGTGCATTCTCCAAGGTGACATACTTTGTCACCGAGCCACGTGCATTCTCCAAGGTGATATATACATCTAGTCACCAAGCCATATGCATTCTCCAAGGTGACATACTTCGTCACCAAGCCACGTGCATTCTCCAAGGCAACATATCTAATCATCAAGCCCCGTGCATTCTCCAAGGCAACGTACTAGTCATCGAGCCATGCGATTCTCTGAGGCAATATACCAAATCACCGAGCCACGTGCATTCTCCGAGATGATGTACTATTCACCAAGCCACATGCCTTTCATGATGATTCATCCCATTTCTAAAGTAATTATCTACAACCTTAATTCGTACTCAATTTACCCAAATAATCAATTTAGGAACATATCCTAAAAATCCACCATTAAATCAATTCAATTTTGGGAATAATCCCCTAAAAATCACAATTTATTTAATTCAGCACAACGTAAAATTCAATTAAATAAACGGACTGCATCATGACAATCAACACGAGATTTCGGTCGTCGACCATCTCAATCTTAATTTCCGAAAAATAAATAAATACATAAATAATTTCGAAAATTAAATAATTAATATTAAAAATTCAATTTAGCTCAAAATAAAGCCCAAATAAATAAACAGACTTCACCACGATCATTAGCATAATATTCGGTCATTGGCCGTCCAAGTTGAATTTTCGAAAAATAATTAATTAATTAATTTAATTCTGAAAAATAATATTTAAATACAAAAAATTCCACTTAGGCCCGAATTGTCAAATTGAAGCCCGATAAAGGGTCGGAAAAATCCTGAGTTACCCTTAATAAATAGTAAACTATGTCTACTTGCTAAATACACATTCAATTTGTCTAATTTGTATCACAATTCACTAATAAACAATAATCTATACTAATCTAACCACTTAAACATAATTAATTAAAACTAAACAACCCTTAAAAATAATTAGCCCGCTAAGCAAGGATTAGTGAGATTACTCACTGGAATCAGATCAATTCGACGGGGACGACGTGAGGAACGATAAACCCCAAAGCACGGCTTAGGTTCAGGGCTCGAAAACGGCCTAAAAGCAAGCCCAAAGCTGCTGGAAATCCACTCGATGGGTTTCTGCCCTTGGCTGGCCGGAGCTGTTTCGGTGGCCAAAAACGGCGAGGAGAGGCCTGCGGAAGGTGAGGGGGACGCCGGGGAGGTCGGGACGGCGGCCGGAAGAAGTGGGCGGAAGAATGGAGGCACCGAACTAAGCTCGCGGTGGCTGGAATCGCACGAGGAAGGACGATAGCGAGCGGGACGCGGGCATGCGCGAGACGGCGGACGACGGCTTGGCGGTGAGCTACGGCGGTGCATGGGCGCGATGGCGGTTAGCTGCTGTCTCGGCGAGCTATCTTTTGTCTCGACTTCTTCAGCTTCTAGTTCGCACAAACAAGAAAGGAAGGAGGAGAAGAAGTCGGTCATGTGGGGGAGTGGGGAGAAGAGAGAGAAGAGAGAGAAGGAAGAGATAAGGGTGAGAGGAGAGATAAAGGTGTTTGACTAGTCAAAGAAGAAAAAGTGAAGGAGGAGGAGCAAAGTTGAAATTGGTAAGGGCAGTCGGTGGAGGGGGGGAAACGCACGAGGGAAAATAAGGAAGGAGAGAGAGAGAGAGAGAGAGAGAGAGAAATAAAATAAAATAATACCATTATTCTTATTTTTTTCTTTTCTCTTTCCCTTTCTATTTTCTTTCGGTCTTCAATTTTTCCTCCGATAATTTCTTTCCCGAAATTTCGAACTTGTCAATAATTTGACGGACGATGAGACAGGATCCTAAAAATGAATTGTGACACGCTCGAATATTCGATTCCCGAAGCCAAATTAAATTCCATAGTTAGAATCGATCAGACGCGATTTTAGCTCAATCCAACTAATTAGATAGCTTTTAGGGATTTTACTGCGGATACATCTCTTAATGGCTTAACCCAATAAGTTAGTTAACTTGTGAGTGATCAGTTCAGAGAAAAAGGACCATAGGTACATCGACGAAATACCCATTTCACTTTATCGAAACATGGTCGAATTTCAGGATGTCACACGACACCCTATTGTTAACGTCTCTTTTCTTGAATTTCAAGACATGGGTTGGATCAGGTTCATACTTCATCAATATTGACATGTGGAAGATGCCATGCACTTGAGCAAGTCTTGGTGACAACGCGAGACAATAGGCCAAACTCTCATTTCTTTCCAAGATCTTGAAGGGGCCAATGTACCAAGGCTTAGCTTCCCTTTCTTGCCCAATTGTGAAGTACCTCACATTGGTGACACTTTGAGAAAAAAGTGCTTGCCTATTTGAAACTCCAAGGGCCTTCGTCGTTTATCTGCACAGCTCTTCTGACAGCTTTAGGCAGTCATAAGCCTTTCTCAAATAACCTAAATGGCGTCCACTGACAGTTGAACTAGCTCAGGGCCGATAATCTTATGTTCACTAATTTCGTCCCAGCAGACAAGAGTTCTGCAGGCCTTGCCATATAATGCTTCAAATGGTGCTATCTTAATGTTCTGTTGATAACTGTTGTTGTAAGCAAACTCAACCAAATGAAGCTGTTTCTCCCAGCTTCCTTTGAAATCCAACACATAAGCTTGTAGCATATCCTTGAGCGTCCGAATAGTCTTTTCAAACTGACCGTCCGTTTATGGATGATCAGCCGTGTTATACTGCAGTTTCGTTCACAAGGCCATTTGCAAACTTTTCCAAAAAGATGCCTTAAACTTTGGGTCTCGATCTGACGTAATTGTTACTAACACTTCATGCAGATGAACTATCTGCTGCACGTACAATTCAGCATATCTATCTAATGTAAAGTCTTTTCATACGAAGATGAAGTAAGCAAACTTCGTCAACCTATCGACCATGACCCAAATGGAATTGTTACCCCACTGACTCTTAGGCAATCTCATCAAAAAATCCATTGAAATATATTCCCATTTCCACTCGGGAATCTCGAGAGGTTGTAGAATTCCACTAGACTTGCAATGTTGTGCCTTCATTTGTTGGCACGTCAAATACTTAGCAACATGCTTGGCAATATCTACCTTCATACCATTCCACCAATAGTACTGGCACAGATTCTAATACAATTTTATGCTACCCGGATGAATGCTATAACTGCTACAATGGATTTTGACAAAATCTTCTCCTTGAGCTCTACATCATTGGGCACGCACAATCGTCCACAAAAGTTTAATATTCCGTCCTCAGTAACATGAAAATTAGCTTTCCTCTTTTCTACATACTCTTGCAAAACTTTTTGGATCTCAGGGTCTGTTGACTACAGCATCATAATCTTCACCTGGATTTCTAATTCAATTTTGAGGGTAGTCATAAGACTTGAAATATGGCTTACCTCAAACTTGAAATCCGAATCTCAAACTCTTTCAAGTAGAATCCTCTCTTGAACTATCATTTGCGCAATTGACGATTTTCGACTTAACACATTCACGACCTTGTTGGGTTTTCCAAAATGATATAGGATGTCATAGTCGTAATCCTTAAGAAGCTCCATCTAACGACGCTGCCTCATGTTCAGCTCCTTATGAGAGAACAAATACTTGAGACTTTGATGGTCCGTAAAGGTTTGGACCTTTTATTCGCACAAGTAATGTTTCCAAATCTTCATAGCAAAAATAATCGCTGCCAGTTCCAAATCATATATCGAATAATTCAACTCGTACGATCTTAGCTGACGGGATGCGTATGCAACCACTCCCCCATGTTGCATCAAAACACAATGCAGTCCCTTGAACAACGCATTGCTATAAATCTCATATCCTTCAAGACCAACAGAATTGTCAACATGGGTGCAATAGTCAGCTTATGCTTAAGCTCGTAGAAACTATGTTCGCACTTATCCGTCCATTCAAATAGTTCAAACCACCGTCACTAGATAACCCTAGCAACCCATATCCAACAGTTGAGTTGTCTCAAGCAATGAGATTAAAGTAATCAAGGGTCCTCCTCGATTCACAACAAACTTGAAACTACCACCCATTAACGGGTTAAACTGAATCGTTCTACAATAGCAATCCATGGTAGCTCGTTGCTTGGTGGGCCAATCCATACAAATAATCACATCAAAATCAAACATTGCCAGCATAATTAAGTCTATAGTTTCATCTTGCCATCAGCCTCTTCCTAAACCAATTGTTGTTTCTACTTGGCACAAACTGCGACCCAGATCCGACTGCCTTTTCATTCATGTTTCTCTCAATCAACTAGGCCCTCTTGTATTGCTCATCATAATCCTTGAGATTCAGGGATACCAGCTATTCCTTAATCTTCGGTTTTAGACATTCTTTGAACCTCATCACCTTATGCACCCGTTGTCCATTAACCTCGGTCGTACTTCAACAACTCGGCAAACTTTGTCTCATATTGATCCACGGTCACATGGAGGCGCTAGAACTCAGCCATCTTTTGTTCTCGAGCATATTTTGAGAAGTACTTTCCGTAGAAAGCCTCAATGAAGGTATCTCACTCCAAGACCCTTCGGAAACACCCTTACATTCGTGGCTTCCCACCACGTACTTACATTACTCTACAGTTGATAGACAGCCAGGGTCACCTTGTCCTCTTTAGAGCACCTCAATAATGCGAAGGCCTTCTCCAATTCTTGAACCTAAAGGATTGCAACCTTAGGGTCACCAGCTCTAGTGAACTTTGGTGGTTTCAGATTTGGAAACCGCTCCACTAACTTATGTATAGGCCGCCCACCATTCCCATTCCCAGGTGGGCCCTCAATTGCATCAGCTGTAGTGGCAACGATGACAAAGAACCATATTGTAAAACCCCAAAGGTTTGTCTAATTTTAGGTTTTAATTTTTAAAGGTTTTCCATTTTTAATCCTAGTTTAATTATAATTATTTAAAAAAATATTTTCTAGATTTTCTATTTTTTAACAATTGTCTAAATCTTCTAAAATTTTTATGATTTTTTGAATTTTCTCAAATTTTTTGAATTTCCTAATTTTTAATTTTTTTTAATTTTTTACGATTTCTAAAAAATTTTCAAATACATTTTCGGAAATTTTTAAATGATTTAATTATTTTTATTTTTTATTTTTATAATATTTTTATTATTTCCTAAAAATTTTAAAATTTTTTTATCATTTTCAAAATTTTAAATTTTTTTTTTTGACTTTTTTCAATTTTATTTTATTTGATTTATTATTATCAATGAAATTTTCAAATAAGAGTCCGAATGTCATCGTTTTCTCAAGTAAGAACTTGAAATAGATCTTATTTTAAATAAGAGCATGAATTGTTCATATCGAGTCTCAAAGAAGTTGAAATAGATTTTATTTTAAATAAAAGCATGAATTATCCATATCAATTTCAAAGAAGAGCTTGAAATTGTTAGGGAAATCCTTATGATGTTTTGAAGATGACAAAATAAATCAAAGGCTACTAACATGTTTAATGGTTAAGTAATAAACCATGCGAGATGATAGAACATGTAAAGGATATTGTCAAAGTGCGAAGACGACTAGAAGACTAAATGTAACTCATGTCCAAAGTATATTTTGAATATATCCGACTTACGTGTCAAAGTCCCGAAGACTATGGCCAGGACTCAAGACTCAAAGTCCGAACAAACTCGAAGTCGAAGACCGGACTTTAGTGTCAAAGTCATTCTACATCAAAAGTCTGCTCACTCTGACAAATTCCAGACTAAACGTGAATGATGAACCAAAAGATAGACTCTATCTTGAAACCCGAACTGAGAAAACAGACTCTATCTTTGAAGTAACTGGTACTGAGACCTTAAAGCTAAATGCATCACTGAGAAGCGGATATGTTCGACTTCATTGCAAAGTCTATCGCACTCAGACTCAGATTGTAAAGTCTATCACTCTTAGACTTTACATCCAGATTCGATGAATCGTAACTCAAGCCCAATCATACAACAGCTAGTGATCTGGTTTGGATTCCACATCAAGATTGATTTGATTGATTCAATCTAATTGATTGACGATTGGATCTTGAAGACAAGAACTTTCTATACGAAGAAGCTTTACTTATGGAAACCAAGATTTCGTTTGTATGGGCGATCGGAATCAATTTGGGATTTTACCTTTGTCACTCAACGGCTACCAAATCTTCTAGATACAGAGCTGTCCAATGGGTATATTGAAAGACGATTATCTAGGATACTGTCCAACGGGTAGTTTGGAAGTGGAGGAGTATTTAAGGAGATCATGGACCGATGAGCAAGTAACAGAGCGTAGAATTTATAATTCCAAAGTCTGAGCGACTTTCGATCATATACTTGTCTCTTGAGAGCTTAAAGGTTTGTGATCATGAAAGAAATACCAAAAGAGTGACTTAGTGAGATAGTGTGATCTACTATTAAGTGTTTGCACTCGAAGTTGTAATATCTTGTTGATTGCATAGTGGAATCCAGCCAAGAAGGCTGTTAGCGTGAGAGAGTGGACTTAGGCTTGGATTAAGCCGAACCACTATAATTTATGTGTTCTTATTCTCTTCCCTAACTCCTTTGTTTGAAGTTTATTTTATTTCGCATATACTTGCCAAGATTTATTTTATACATTTATTCACCCCATCTAGGTATTCATACTAGCACTCTCAAAAATGATTATGACTACGTTAAATAAGGGTCTACTTTTGCCGGCTCACTAACCAACAAAAAATTCCGATGGTACTCACCCAAGCATTGGCGACCCTCGCCAAAGATGGGAAAGGGTTGCTACCCTCTCCCCACTTTGCCAAGGGCCTACTAGCCCTCACCTCCAGTCGATGGGGGTTATCGGCCCTTGCGCAAGCGCCAATGACCCCACCAACCATTGTTGTCGCCCCACTAGCGATGGGGGGTAGCCAAAGACGGGAGAGAGCCCTCCCTTTTGTGTTTTTTTTTTTTTAATTTTATTTTATTTAGTATGTGACAAAGAAAAAGGGAAAAAATTTATAAGACAAAATTGCATTTCACCAAATAATGAGTTCAAACATTTACTTGAAACTAATATGATCACTTCAAATTATTATTTGAAACAAAATACACTTCGATCTTTATTTGTGAAAATGAAAGCGTTTAGTCCTTATTTGAAATAATGTTTACTTTATATTTTTATTTGAGAAAATAAATGCATTTTGGGCTCTTATTTTCGAGAAACGGATTTAGATAGGGTTTACCGATCCAGACTGTTGACCCAACCCAAAACCTGGACTCTACTCGGTCAAATTAAAAAAAACGAAAAATTTCCGATTCGTCTTTATTTTTTTCTTAATTTCCTTTATTCTCTCCCTTTTTGTCTTCTTCCTTATTTTGTCTTCTTCCTCTACACCTCTTCTTCAACCCTCAGAAGCGCTTCTCCTCCTTCCCCGAAAGCTCCATCACGTCGCAGCGCTTTTTCTAGAACCAAGAACACTCGACGCCGCTACCATCCGTTGTTGCCATGTCATCACAGCGCCCACATCACCGCCAAACCGCCACCAACCGCCGGCGTCCATCTCACACAGGTGATCATCACTTCCGATCAACCATTCTAGCAACCACAAAACGAAAATATCCAATCGAGAACTATACTTTCAACACTAGCATATTCAGCAGGCTAACATTCACAAATACATTTAAAGTGGAGAGAAATGCTAACTAGAATAGTTTCGAATTGTAAACTTCACCGGTGAGGAAGAGTAGCTCCGGCGGATAGGGAGGGATCACAGCCAACTTGACGACAACCGATTGATTCCACGAAATCGCATGAAAGCACAAGAAAAACCCAAAAAGTAGACGATTCAAACAACACGAGAGAAAAAGAAGTCTTTCTCGAGATTCAACGCTGAACGGGATTCGACCCTTTGTCAGACATTTTATCGAACATGTGATATGCAGATTTCACAATAGCATTCCGATTCGGTTTCTAAGTGAATTCTAGCCTTAAAACGATGCACTCGGACTTAAAACACCATTACTAGCAAAAAATGGCTTTGCTTCATCAAGATTTCATCAAAAAAAGCAATCTATTTGAGCGTGAATATGGGAACTTTTCGGTCTTCTTTTAGATATTTTAACAAACACGTGATATAAAGATGCGAAATTTGAGTTTTCAACTCAGAACCAACACCATTTCCCGCCAAAACATAACCTATCATGCTCTAAACGTCATCATCCATCACTAACCTATTTCAGTTTCACATTCTCAAACACTGAGTTCATCAACTGAATTCAATATCCTTGAATACCGAATAGCGTGAAGCGAAGGGGGGAAAAATGAACGCCCGAAGGAAGCGTGATCCCTACCTAGCTAGAAATGGTGTTGCCGCTGCCACTTGTACGTCATCAAAGCTCAAGAAACGGCCGGCACTCCTCCCTTCCTCCAGCAAACTGTCACGCTTGATGGTGCTTGTCGCTCGACCACGAACAGGTGCGGTGACCGACGATAACCCGGGAGGGCTCGAGATGAACTCGGGCGGAACCCTTCTTCAGCTCCTCGGAAAACTCGCTCTCTCCCTCCACGATTCTGGTTTCAGCAAAAAGAAAAGATCTCATCCTTTGCGATCTGGTTTTTGCCAAAACCGCTCGAGCCTACCCCCGTCCTCCTCTCCAACGCTCGACGCACCGTGCTCATGTATATCCTCGAGCGATCGACTAGCACCCCTTGCCTCAGCGGGGAATATTTTTCTTTTAGCCTTGCCACCCCACCATCCTAGAAGGTTCGGGCTTTGCTCCCGTCACCTCTCCGTCGCTCCTCCCTTGCTGGCGGGCGCATGCTCACAGCTTTCATTTGGTCACGGTCAAGGACCGTCCCCCCTTCTTGCATCACTGGCGTGAGTTGCGCTAAAGAAGCAAGAAATGATATGGGCTAGGGCTTTGTTAATCTCTCATGGGCTTTGAAAAAATAAAAGAAATGGGCTGGGAAAATAAAAGAAAGGATGGGCCAAAGAAGAAGTATTTTAGGGGTGAGGGCCAAAGGTTGTGCCACATGTGTCGGGCATGCCAGCCCATTCGATTTTTATTCATCTTGATTTCATTTCATTTTCATTTTTTTTTCATTTTTTTGTATCTTTTTTATAACTTTATATATTTTTGCAAGATAAATGAATATTTTAAAATGTTGACAAAAATTCGGGTGTCCACACAAGTGTGTCATCTTTAAGAGTCTAAGAGTGTAAGATTAGAAGAGTGCATACAACATCTAAGATATGTCTATATTTCCACTCTATTCAACTATTTTGTTGGGAAGTTCCTAGATAAAAATGATGAATGATAGTAGTATTTTGAAAAATAATTTTAAGATTCTCCATGAAGCTATATTTCAAGACGTTATCAATATAAATTTTTTTGATATCTTAAGAAAATTGTGTTTTGTCGTGACAACAAAATTCAAATAGATTTTCATATGATAAAGGCATATGCATAGTGAGAACAATCATCCACAAAAATCACAAATTAGCGACATATTCTCATAATGGGAGTAGAGATGGGCCTCAATTGTTAGAATGAATTAAATCACTAGAAGCATAAGAAATTGATTCAACTAAATCAAATGGCAAAGCATAATGTTTTCCCACTTATATGGCATGCAATCAAAATGTTTTTTGTTAATAGAATATAAATTACCTATAAAAATCAAAGGACTTAACCTAGGGAAAAGAAGAAGAAGAAGAAGAAGAAGAGCATGACCCAAACAAAACTACCAAGTTTTGATGATATCGTAGTAGCACAATTAACAAGACCATTCAAAAGCTTAAAAGAGATAAGCTCAAATAAGATTCTCCCTTCATAGCATGTTCCAATTATTGTCTCATTTGTGGATTTTACACGTCACAATCATTAGAAGAGATGTGAATGTCAAGACCAAGTTCACCCAATTATCCCACAAATATCTAGTTTAAGGAGAGTTTAGGAACAATGAAAGTGTTATTTAATAACAATGTGGACATGGAAATTTTCTAGTATGACTAATTATCATCTATGAGTTATAAGTTGTACAAATATTAGATGCTTATGAAGGTAATGACTTTTAATTAAACAAAGTGGAGTTTGAAGTCATGTGATTGCAATAGGTAGACCCAAAGAACCATGAATCAAAAGTGCATCGAGTCATAGATTGAGCAGAAGTGCTAGGACATAGGAGATGGAATTGCCAAATTCTTAAAAATAGAACATCGATCCTCTGAAAATAGAGTAGTAGATGAGCCATTAGGGGAATCCTTAATGGTGGCAACTAGGGATGAGCATCGATCTAAAGTCAACCTTGGACCAACCCTGGACTAGCCTAACCTTCACGGTCCTAGTCCAATTCCTAGAGAGATTGGGTCAGTTCTTGGTCTTGGAATCCTTGGACTAACACTATGTGGGTTGATCCTCAATCCTAGGAGTTTAGGATTAGTTCAACCCGAACCAACCCTAACTATATATATCATATATTTTAGATATATTATATATTATATATAACATTCTTATATCTACTATAAAGAGCAAACCCTAACTTAAACGGCATTGAACGGCATTAAAGGGCATCAAATGGTGTACTCCTCCTCTAGTACTCTTGTTCTCCTTTCTATTTTGTCCTCTTGTTTCTTCTTTATCCTCTTCAACCTCACCCTGCTTGCGATACGACACTCACCCTGCTCAGCACTCGCCACTCAATGCTTGCGCTGCTCACCACTTGCCCTTTGCCCTACTGGCCACTTAACGCTTGACACTCACCTTGATCGCTGCTCGCCTCTCTTCACTAGCCTCATTCATCGTCGAGTAAATCATAAGGAAACAAAGCCCTAATTAGAAACTTTTTTTTCTTGTGAACAATGCTTGCCATTCATTACTCACCTCATGGCCTGCCTATGTTCGCTTGCCTCACGGCTCACCCTTGTTGATGGATATGTAATTTGAAATAATAGATTTGTCTATTGATTGGTCTTAGGTTGACCATGGAACTAGACTAAACCCATAGGATTGGTTTGGTCCTTGATCACAGATTTAATAAGGTTGATCCTTGGTCCCAAAAATTAGGGATCAACATTATGAGAGTTGGTTCCTAGATTATGTGCTGCACCAATCCAACCTGGACCATGATCACCCCCAACGGCAACAATTGTGGATGGGCATGCAGGTGGACCTTTATATTAGGGTTGGTTGTTTGTCCCTATAGGTGACCATTTAGGTGACAATATGTACAATATGGTCTACACGATGAGGAAGAAGAAGGGGGTGGCAAGCACCATGTCTATAGGAGTGGACGGTAGGGTGCAATGTGCCTTCAAAGTAGCAAGCCAAGTCTCTTTATTTAACAACTCCAAGACAAGGTAACAGATTTCGATGTAGAAGTAAATCTCACACAAGTTCAAACTCATCATTGAGTGCCATTAGAAATTGCATAATATGCATATGATCACGATATTTAGAAACTTGTGAGCATCAGTGGCCACTTGCCATTGCAGCTCATATAAGGTTGGTTAATTATAGAGGACAAAAAATCGTTAATAGACTGACCAGTCCCCTAATGCATATGAACTATTAGCCTTCGCGTTCGCTCGTAGGGCTCCGAAGAGGTCATGACAGCTTGGCGACTCTGCTAGCAACAATTAGTTTTTGTGGACTTAGGCTTTTTTGTCTTGTTTAAATATTTCTCTAACTCAGGTATTTTTTGTAGGTTAGTAGATTAGAGATAAATATTAATTTTGTAGAGATAAGTGTTTTGTGATTATAAACGTTGTGCATGCTTTAGTGTTTTAGCAGTACATTGCGGCATGCGCAACCCTGCCACCGGACTTGAGACGCCACATGATATTTTAGGATGGTATTAAGAAAGTTACCATCTTGAACGAGAAACTGTGATGTAGAGGTTCCCCTTTTTTTCTCCCCGAAATTCGTTAAGTAAAGTCGAGGTTGAAAGGATCTAACACTGATGCAATACTGCGATAGTCAGATCATCTCTTAACTTCACTAAGCCTTCTTAGTTAGAAATTGAATCGCATGTATCATGTGCATGTCTATATGATTGCTATTGATTTTCTCTAGTTAAGTAAGTTTTCTATCATTGCATTTTGCAATTTACTTACTTTTGCTTATGTCTCAATCAGTTCACAATTAGCTTAGGTTAGTTGTGGATTTAATACCATGGTCATTTCAATTTAGAAATAATTGTCATTAAGTCTTTTGAAAAAAAAAAAAAAATGGGGATTTTGAGATTTTTTTTTTTTTCAATTCATGCTTTTGTTGTTTCAAGTTTTTCCTTTTCAAATTTGGTATCCTTTTAGTCCATAGTAGCATGTCGCATATCTTTATTTTTCTAGTCCAATTTTAGGAAATTCCTTCCATTTACAATTTTTTTTTTGTGAATAAACAAAAGGGGTGGGATTAAGCCATTGTCATGGATTGGCTCCCTATTTACACCGTGGGTTTACATATGCTTGTTTATTCACAAATAGGTAATCATGGACCATCCACTAATTCGAACTCGCTAAAGAGCAAGAACAAAAATAGCCAATGAATACATGCCCAGCCATCTTGCTAGTATGGAAAGTAAGATGAAATAGATTCTTAGTGCACTCCAACAACTCTCGAAACAGGTGAATTATATTCAGAGCAAGCTTGTTCTCAGTCCAACACCATTCGAAGTAATTGCCGCAAACGTTTGCTGGCGGCAATTGGGGCAGTGGTAGTGATGACGACATGTCGGGACTAAAAGAGGACCCACCTCAAGTCTCGAGGATTCAATTACGGCAGTGATATCGTTTTGGTACTCTGTGTCCGTAATTGAATCATCGAGATTTTCACGACAATCAAGAGTCGCCATTGAGCTGAGTGGGTTCATAGTGCTTCGAAGAAAATTGACCACTGGTTATTTGCCTTAAAAAGTTATGAAAACTACCTGGTAGTTTAGGTCACGCTAAAAACGCGCCAAACGGAAATTAACCGCGAATTCAAGTCCGATTTCAAAAATTGAAGTTTCTGTCATGTCACAATAAATTCTAGGAGTATCGACTCAATCTCAGAAGATTTTTCTGACAATTGACACTTTTTGGGAAAAAAGGTCGTCGCTAGGTTGTTTTAGTGCAGAAATTGCCGAAGATGGTTTTTGGATGGAAAAATTGAGATGCAAGATGGGTGATTGGGTGAAGAAAATTATCAATTTGACAATTGATTGACCAATTGAAACTATGGTGGCCAATTGAAAATAAATCGAAGAGAGAATGGAAGAAAGCGATTGAAAGCGACTGAGAAATTCGTAACGTCCCCTCACCCGTTATTGACTACTTGAGAGGTTATGAGGGTCGTTTTGATCTTTTGATAGCCAAAGTATTTTTACGTAGCAAAGTGATTCTTGAATGATATTTT
Source organism: Eucalyptus paniculata subsp. matutina (assembly GCA_017140255.1). Taxonomy (NCBI): domain Eukaryota; kingdom Viridiplantae; phylum Streptophyta; class Magnoliopsida; order Myrtales; family Myrtaceae; genus Eucalyptus; species Eucalyptus paniculata. The sequence goes on along the minus strand of CM029442.1, from coordinate 31,171,637 downwards.
TAACAAAATATCGCGCTTGTGGAGCCCCTCACCTCTCATCTCTATCCATCTTTCTCTTTCTCTCATCATAACCGGACAGCCCCTCTCTTTCCTTCCATTTTCCCTTTGTGCGACAACCCTAGTCTTCGGCTTCACTTTCAATTTCTTTGTTTAGCTTCTGCTTTAATTCTTTCGGTCGAAATCCAGTCCAGCAAAGCCTTTCCCCGCGAGCAGCCTCTGCGATCGTTGCCTCCCATCTGCCGCGCATCCTTCAGCCCTCACCTCCACCTTTTCGGCCAGCCTCTCCACGCGTCATCTTCGGTCAACAGCAGCAGGTCTTCTCCCTTCTTTGTTGACCACCGAGTGAAGCCAACGAAGAAGCTGCCCTCGTCCGCTTCTTCTCAACGCGTGGCCTTCACTAGCAATTTGTGCACCTCTCCGCCATCTGCCAGCACATCTTCAGCAGTTAATGAACCAGCGCCCTTCACCAGCGTGATTTCGTGTTCCGCCCAACAGAAACAACGAGCTGCTTCTTCGTGTGTTTCGCTGGACCGGTCAACTCCAGCAGCCTAGCGAGGGGACTTCTCAGCCCAGCAGCCTTCGAGAGGCCCAGCAGCCCTTACTGCTTCTTTAGTCAGGCCCAACAATCCATCTCCTCTAGCAGCCCAACCCAACGTTCAGCCCACATAATTTCTTCAGCAGTCTTTGGCCCAACTCTAGCAAAGATAGCCCAATTTCGAGGCCCAACTTTAACAGGCCCAATCTAACTTTGGTCTGCCCAACAAGAACAAGTCTCAGTTGTCTTTGAGATTTGTTGAGCTGTTAAAGGCGCTGTCCGCCTCGCTAGTGTCATTGAAAGTCCGATTTCGGCCGCCATTGCGATGTTCTAGTCTTCGCTTTGCCAAGTGAGTAATCTCACTAATCCTTGCTTAGTAAACTAATGATGCTTAAGGGTTGATTAAATTTAATTAAGTATAATTAGGTTGTTAGATTAGCATGGATTAGTGATTATCAGTTAATTGCATTGCATATTAGTTAAATGTTAGTGTACTTAGCTAGAGAATTATCTATACTATGCATTGTGTGCCCTTTCCGAAAAATCATCCACCTTCTTGTTTTGCCTCACGTTCCACTTCCATGCATTTTCACGAGTGCCCCTAATCACTGCAGAAAAACTTTCAACTTAACCGTACACGAGAGGTCTCTTTTCCTCCTATTTCCTCGGAATCAAGATTAGGGCATCTACTGAGAAAAGATTGGGAGGAAGATGAAAGTGGGGGTGATTGGGGTGGCGTGAGCGGGCTCGTGGCGGCCTACGAGGCAGTGAGGGGAGGAGCGAAGGTGGTGGTGTATGAGAAGGAGGACTACTTGGGCGGCCATGCCAAGACCGTCTCATTCGACGGCGTGGACCTGGACCTCGGCTTCATGGTCTTCAATCGTGTAAGTCTGCACCTCTCCATTTCCGTTCTTCTCTTCTTCTGTAACATTTTGCCCACCATTATCTCCACTGCATTTTCCTCCATTTTCTTTTAGTCCTCTCTGCTCAGAGCAATAAATGTCAGGAGCCAAACATCTCGTGACAGATAGAATGACTTCCTCGTCATTTCTCAATTCGCCCTTGTTTATCCTCTTTTCTCTAGAAATGCAACAAGTAACTTTGTAGGTTGGGGTTCTGGGGAGGTGCGAAGACCGTAGAAAAGGCAACTTTCTAAACGCGCAATGTGCAGATTTAGAAAGTCGCAGTGCCTTTCTACACGTGCATACGTTTAATTTCAATCTTCTGTTTTTTTTTTTTTTTTTTTTCGTGGCATATACATTCTGCATCTTTTTTCTCTCATCTTAAATACAAGATGGGCTGAATCTGCAAGCATACTCTCCGTTTGCCATATATCGCAAAGCTTTTTCCGAAGACCGGAGTGCCATAAGATAGATATTAATGGTTTTCAAGATAGGTACGCCGCTGACTGTTGTCTTCGTACCATTTATTTCCTTTTTAATAGTATTGTAGTGGTAAGTGGAGATTATAATGTTTCAAAAAATTCGAATAATATATTACTTTTACATGAAGGGAAAAAAAAATAACTCGATGACAATATTTTTCTCTCCGGTGCTATTTCTAATTTCGATGAGAGAACAAATAATGGGTAGTGGGGACGGCATTGCAACAGGGGACAATGGCTATGAAAGTGCACAGCTAAGCCTGCTTTTCATCTTCTTCCTGGATTTAAAAAGTTTTATTTTTATTTTTATTTTTTTTGGTAAAGTAAGTATGTATTAGCCTTAACCAATCTATACAAAAGGAGGTCCCCGCGCCAACTTATACTCAAAAAGACAAACTAGTCTAAAAGAGTGGAAGGGGGCGAGAAAAGAAAAGCAAAACAGCCTAAAAAGGCAACAACAAAACAGAGGCAAACCAGCCCAAACAGGGAAACGAAGCAGCCAAAACAGCGGCAAACCCAACGAACAACGTCAACGACCAAGGAAGAGAGAAGGAAAACCAAACAGCAACAGCAGCCCTCAGAACATTAGCGACGGCGCTTCATGGCCTAGACTGGTCCCCAACACTCCGCCCACCCACAAAACAACACCAACCAGCAGCGGCACGCCCAGGGAGAACAACTTCGAACCGAACCTGGCCCCCACCAACGCTTTAACTTCCAATCGGATCACCCCTCTCTACAAGAAACATTCCTGGATTTAAAAAGTTGCATCGTGTTATCTCCTACTTTTTTATTTTTTTTAATCTGTATCTCCTTCTACTAATGTCAGCCATTTTTTTGGTGTTTGTGGTGGGTTTTCGAAAAGATCATGGGAACACCCATGCGAAATGTACGAGAGCTCTAGACTTGACCAGTATCACCCACGAGCGATCTTTTAGTGAACTTAGGCTGGATCCACGTAGAACCCACATGAAACCCATTAATTTTTACTTTTTTTTTTGGAGTAGTCTTGGTAATAATTTCTTACTACTCACACTTTAGAGTAGACCTCGGTTGGGGCCTTGGTGTTTCCTTGGGCTCACCAATCCGGCAAAGTTTAGAACCTGCAAAAGAACACAGGTTCTTATCTAGTTAGATTTGCTTTATTCTTTAGTGAGATTTCTTTTATGTTTATAGTTGTACTATAGAGAAAGGAGTTGCATGACAAAAGCAACGTGCATGACCTTACTTAAACTGAATATAGACATAAAGATAGAACGGCTCGATCAATTTCCAGCTGAGAATAAGAATAAAAATAATTCACCAGCTGGGCTGCATAACAATGGCCCGCTTAGTTCTTTTCTAGCCCATGATTTTGGGGCTGGGCCGGAAAATGTGTTGGCCCTGAAAGTTTGATTTCAATCATTGAGAAAACAGGCAATTTAGCATGTCGCCCATATAGAAACCTAGGGAGTTGAAAATTTCTTTCTTTCTACTTATGGTGATCGGAACTATTGTATGCATGGATAGATTTTGTTTATTATCATGTATGCATATGCTATTTATCAGTTTTCTACCCTCAAGACATGGCACATCACAAAAAAATTTGTTGGCCATTGAAATGTCTATGAGCAGCTTTAACCATCAAATCTTGTCTCTGAGTATAAATTGATTCAATATACCATTGATGCCCTGGGTACGTCATCGGTACGAGAGTTGAAGCCATTGATATGTTATTCTGTCACTTGGAGATCATGGTTCTTGGGCTTAGTAGAGAAGTAATTTATTCATAAAGAATCGCTTATCTTGAGCAACTTCTAATGCTGACATGAGTCCTGAGTCTATTGCAGGTTACGTACCCTAATATGATGGAGTTGTTTGAGAGTCTCGGAGTGGATATGGAGATATCAGACATGTCATTCTCGGTTAGCTTAGACGAAGGCCGGGGTTGTGAATGGGGAGGCGGAAATGGTCTTTCGAGTTTATTTGCCCAGAAGTCAAATGTGTTGAATCCTTACTTCTGGCAAATGCTCAGAGAAATCATCAAATTTAAGGAGGATGTCCTCAGGTAAATCAAGTCTATTGCTTGTAGCTTAGAACAATGATATTGATCATAATCATTTATGCCAAAGATTTTTTGGTAATCATTTTTGCAGTCTTGCCAATAAGTGGGAAATATCATTAAAGAAGTGTTATTGCTAAATCGATCACGGATGACATCGGTGTAGAGAGTGATTTTGAAGCCTAAGTTTTTGGCAAAATGCTACACTGTTTGCATGAGATTTCAAACCGTTTGAACAATGATACCTATCATTTTTCGAAAGGGAACTTTGGACATTCTATGCATTCTATAGCAGGATAAGATGATTAGATATCTAAAGTTGTCTAGAAAATGGTCAATATTCATTCTTATGGTAGCATATCCTACATGACTTTGCAAGGTAATCAAGCTGGGCCCACTGCATTAAAATGTATAAGCCAATCCTCAAGTTCTTGCATCCTTTTTGTATGTACGACCGGACAATCACCGGCAGTCACTCTGTTTCTTGACTGTTTATCTTTGTAGTTACCTAGAAGGGCTCGAGAGGAATCCTGACATTGACCGCAACGAAACTTTGGGACAGTTTGTCAAGTCACGGGGTTACTCTGAATTATTTCAAAGGGCTTTCATTGTGAGATTGTTGAATTACTGTACTCTGTCATATCCTTGATCTTTAACTCATATGACAAAATCCGTCCTTCGCTTGTTTGTAGAATGTAGATCTATGGGAATTAACAGTTGATCATATTTTTCTATAGATCCCAATTTGTGGTTCAATCTGGTCTTGCTCTTCAAAAGGAGTCATGAGCTTTTCAGCCTTCTCGGTTCTGTCCTTTTGCCGCAATCATCATCTGCTTCAGGTAGGTCATGCGGCTCTAGAAGAGTTAGTGATTGATTGTAAATGACAAAAATTGTGTTTCAAAATTTCAGATGTCCTACCAACCAAATCTCGGTAGCATTTTATATGAATAAGTCAATCAACTAATCTTTTCTTCGATCTCTATCAGTCTGTTGTCATCATACTCTTTGTCCATTTTTACATGTTTTCTTTGCAGGTTCTTGACCGCCCTCAGTGGCTTACTGTCCGAAGACGCTCGCATTCTTATGTCAATAAGGTGATGATAATTCGGACATGCAGTGGTTCAAGATGGAAAACTGGACGTTCTTGGTCGTAATTTTTCCTCTGGAAGCCCTACAAAGAATTTGATGAGTTGAACTGTAAATATTTGTGAATTTCAGGTCAGAGATGAGCTTGAGTGTAGAGGGTGTGAAATAAGAACAAGTTGCAAAGTGCGATCCATCTCAACTAGTGATCAGGGTATGTACGTTGGTAGTCTTCTCCTTTTTTGCACTGTTTTGGTCACATAACATGGAATTAGAGCAAATGATATGGGCGTAATAACTACGTCGTCGTCGTAGGTATATTTGAGAATCATCATGACAATTTATAGTTTTGGTCCCTTTAGTCTGCAATTTATTGATAACAGGAGATTGAACAGGATGCGTTGTCCTAACTGGAGATGGTTCTGAAGAATTATATGATAAGTGTATTGTAGCAATCCATGCACCGGATGCTTTGAGATTGTTGGGAGACCAAGCAACTTACGATGAGATGAGAGTACTCGGAGCATTCCAATATGCCTACAGGTATAATTGGTTAATTTGTCGCTTGCACGTTTTCATGTAATGTTTTATGGCCAGTATCTGCAAATATCCAATTGTCTACGAGAGCTGTTGATGTAGAGTGGACCAATGGTGTCCACAGTGATGTCGTTGTCAATTGCATCTGCTTTAAGGGCCCGTTTGGTTCGGCTTTTGGGGAATGTCTTTGGCCAAATACGCAAATATCTTTAGGATAAAGGGTTTTCGGGGAATGCTTTCGGCCGTTTGGCAAATTACGTATTGAAAAGTTGCTTGTGCGAAAATACCGTTTGACAAAATTTATTCCAAATGGGCTTTTGCTTTTAATTTTCTTTTTTAAAAAATCTGAAAAACAAATCCGCGGCCGGCGATGCGGCGGCCAGATCTAGCCATCCGGCCGCTGAGGTCTAGCCGTCCGGCCGCCTGAGGTTGTGACCTCAGGCGACGCCGTCGCCGCGACCTCAGGCGCGTGGAGGCGCAGAGGCCAGATCTAGCGGTCCGGCGGCCAGATCTGGCCTCCGGACAGCCAGATCTGGCGGCTTGAGGTCGCGCCTCCAGGCGGCGACGACGTCGCCTGAGGTCGTGCCGCGCGCCGCCTTGGTCGCGCGTCGCGGCACCCCCAGACGGTGGTCGCCGGCGACGCACGACCCTCAGGCGGCAGCGGCGGTGGCTGCCGGAGAAGCTCCGTGGCCGGAAAGAAGAAGAAGAAGACCAGAAGAAGAAGAAGACGACCGGTGAAGAAAAACGATGAACAGTAAGCTCGGCATTTCCCAAATGCCGAATGCCCAATGCAGCCCTTCCCCAGCATTGGGCATTGAGCATTCCAAATGCTCATACTTGGGCAAAGGGGCTTCTCAAAATTTTGCCAAACACTAAAGTTTTTCCCAAATGGGCTTTGGGGGTCAAAGGGGCTTTGGAAATGCCCAACCAAACACCCCCTAAGCCTTCTGCTTGGGAAAATTTCTATAAGAATTTCGAGAGTGGCAAGCTTCTTTTTGCTTTTTATATCTACTACTGAGTGCAAAACCATCGGTACATTTTTCTATTAGCCTTCGCATTTATCTTCATCATGACAAAACTTTCATGCCCAAAAACCCAGCAGCGTGGAGTGCATGGAATTTTCTGGGGAGTACTGAAAATAAAGTGTGCTTGACATACTGGCTCGATGTGCTTCAGGTATGGCAACTGTGCTTTGCGGATTTTATTTCTGATTCTGCTGTTCCCTTCGGGATCTGTTGCACTACAAACTCGTGCTACATATCACCTTAAAATAAAAGAAGTGAAACTTGCACTTGTCATGGAGTTCATAAACTACACTATATAGTACTTGGTCGATATGCATATAAGTTGTTAATGCCCACTAAAAATTTAAGCAGCGTAGCATCTTCGTGAGGTGCATTCTGCAACACGTTGACAATTTCCGTAGTTTGACTGCCTTTAGAACTCCCATTCTGCTGGCACCAGTTTCAGCATGAATGATCCTTTTTTCTTTTATGGGGCCTGTGAAAATTTGCAGAACCTTGATCAGAAGGATTTGCCATTTCTCGTGACTCTCAATCCTTCACGAGAACCGCAAAACACTTTGCTTAAGTGGTGCACTGGCCATCCAATTCCATCTGTTGCCGCATCGAAAGCTTCACAAGAGCTAGATCAGATCCAAGGAAAAGAGGAATTTGGTTCTGCGGAGCATACCAGGGTGAGCCTTTGAAGTTCCTATATTAGCGCTAGTGATTGTTTTTGTAAAAACACCGAGAGTATCATTTATTTCTGGGCATGTGATAAAGAATACTTCTACAAGGTTCTTGCCATATTTCTTGAGGTTAAATTTTGAATGAGGAGGGTCCTAAGTTATGCCTAATTGACGAGTCAATTTTGTGTGGTCTTAGCTCATTAAATTGTAGTGATTTGAATCTTTTGGTAGAAACAATTTTTTAATTCTTGGACTCAGGTCGCCAAGGGAACGTAGTTTTATATTTCATTACCAACTTTAAGTTTTTATTCTTCTTTCAGGATATGGCTTCCATGAGGATGGATTGAAGGTATAGATTCTCTCTCTCTCTCTCTCTCTCTCTCCCTCTCTCTCTCTGTGGGCAAGTTGTATATGCGAATCTTAAGTCAAGGGACTTATTTGCAGGCTGGCATGGCTGCTGCACATGGAGTGATTGGACAAAGTCATTCTGTTCTTGAGAATCCTCAACAAATGGTTCCTTCACTCATGGAAATGGGGGCACGCCTTTTTGTTACTAGATTTCTTGGACGTTATATTTCCACAGGATCGTTAATGTGAGTATACTACTACTTATCATGATAACTATTGGCTGGTAGTGTACATATCTCCTTGTCTTATGTGGATCTTCAGAACTGTTAACCGTCATTGCTCTGAATTGGCATCTGAGTCAACATCTTCTCGTCTTTAACGTCATATCCATTGCTACTTTGTTGTGGTCCACTTCTGCATATTAGTTAGTCACTCAGAATCAGAATTTGTGAGTTTACTTGTCAATAATAGTGATACTCGAAAATGCAAAATGTTCTTGTTGACTCACGGTTTAGGGGAACATATTGAAAATTACTCAGTGATAATTGTGCTTTCTTGAGTGGCAGTTTATTAGAGGAAGGAGGCAAGATGTTTACCTTCGAGGGAACCACAAAAAGATGTCCTCTAACAGTTAATTTGAGGATCCACAGTCCACAGTTTTACTGGAAGGTATCGTTCTATCTTTATGCGCAATTTCTGCCCACACTGAATCAGACAATTCAGGACCCTCCTGCGGATGAAGTGCAGTTTTTGCTTTTCCCGGCTGAGACCCTTTTGTGTCTTAATAGAGAATTTTTTGGTTTTTCAGGTGATGACTCAGGCTGATCTAGGCCTGGCAGATGATTACATAAATGGTGATTTTTCTTTTGTAGATAAAGATAGAGGTCTTTTAAATCTTTTTCAGGTATTTTCTTCATCAAATGGACTTCATTTATCAATGCTGTATCCTTTTGAGCTTTTCAAATACTTAATCACTTGCCAAGAATATGGAAAATTGCAGATTCTCATAGCCAACAGAGATTCTGATACTACCGTCTCGAAATTAAGTAAGAAAAGGTACATAATACATTACTAATTGGAACAAAATATTTTCGACCTTGTACGATCGTATTAAAGATACTAAACCGGTGGATGCCCTTTTCTGATTAGGGGTTGGTGGACACCAATGTTATTAACAGCTGGTATTGCTTCCGCTATGTACTACTTCAAGCATGTATCAAGGCAAAACACTTTAACGCAAGCTCGCAGGAATATCTCCCGGCATTATGATCTGGTAGGTACTTTATTCCTATTCTTTTTTCCTAGCATTTTGTCAAGAGAACAGAACAAACCAGAAAACACTGTCAATTTCTCAACATGATTTATATTAAAAGCAGGATTGTCCTTGTGCATATGATATGATGTAATGCTCGGATTTCCATTTCATCATGTTGGCAGAGTAATGAACTTTTTTCGCTGTTCTTGGATGAGACTATGACATACTCATGCGCAGTATTCAAGGTCAGTAACCACAACTGTGTTTTTATATCCCTGCTGCTGAATACGTGCTTTAGAAGCCAGAGTCAATAAAAGATCCATATCTGAATGCAGTCTAGTTGCTCAAAACAATGATGCGTACTTGTCCTGTTGAAATATTTGGTAGATGGCAGGTGAAGACCTAAAGGTGGCACAGATGAGAAAGATCTGTCTTTTGATTAAAAAAGTAAGTTTGATTTGCTATTAGTTGGACTGCTTGACAGTTAACCTTAGACTGTTTTGTGGCTAATACTTTTGCCTTATCAAAATGTAGGCAGGAATTGAAAAGACGCATGGAGTTCTTGAAATCGGCTGTGGTTGGGGAAGCTTTGCCATTGAAGTTGTCAGGCAAACTGGATGCAAATACACAGGCATTACTTTGTCAAAAGAGCAACTGGAGTATGCTGAATCAAGAGTGAAAGAAGCAGGCCTTCAGGTATCCAATCTGCCTGCATATGGTACTTGAAAAAATTACTTTATTTGGTCTGAGAGATAATGTATTTCCTCTTGATGCAGGACCACATCAAGTTTCTTCTTTGCGATTATCGCCAATTGCCAAGTACCTACAAATATGACAGGATCATTTCCTGGTGAGTTTGTCTTTTCATAATATGGTTAAAATGACCAAAAAAAAAAATGCCTAAAAGACTCACTTTGATGGAATGGATTCACAGCGAGATGATAGAAGAAGTCGGCCATGAATACATGGAGGAGTTCTTCAGCTGTTGCGAATCAGTGCTAGCCAAAAACGGACTTCTTGTGCTACAGGCATGTAACATACACCAGTTTTATGGCTGTAACTATTGTTTCATAAGTAAAGGATGTGCTTATTTTCTTTCACTGGTGTGTTAAATTCCACTAGCTCATATCCATACCCGATGAGCGGTACGACGAACACAGGCGAAGTTCTAGCTTCATGAAAGAATATATCTTCGCTGGTGGTTGCCTGCCTTCGTTAAGCAGGATAACATCAGCTATGGCATCCGCGTCCCGACTTTGGTACAATTACTTAACATTAAGCACATAAGTTTCTCTGTTCTTCTTCACTTCTTTTATTCACCCAGAGGCCTTCCACTACAGCGTGGAGCATCTGGACAACATAGGCATCCATTACTACCAAACGCTTCAGTGTTGGAGGAAGAGCTTCCTGGAGAAAAGGAGGTGACTAGTGACACGATGCTGCAACACTTTGGTACAATTTCTCCCAGTTTAGTAGTCATTCATGACAGTTTTGTCCTTTTGCAGGAAAATATTGGCTCTGGGATTCAATGAAGAGTTCATAAGGACATGGGAATACTACTTCGACTATTGCGCAGCTGGTTTTAAGTCGCACACGCTTGGAGATTATCAGGTAATGCCTCATCATTTTAAGTAGTAGTGCTTTCTTTCCTCTTGATGGGAGAAGTCTGCTTTCGCTCTGGTCAAGTTGAAAATAAAAACAATACACTAGTGCCAATTACCAACGTATTTTTTTTTTCCTTTTCAAAATTTAATTTTCAATGAACTTTGGATGCAGATTGTGTTCTCACGTCCGGGCAATGATGCTGCTTTCGCTGATCCGTATGTGAGTTTCCCATCGTCAAATTGATCTTTTCATTGCAAAGTGACTAAGCATGACTCACTTGAGCCAGCTCAAAATTGATTCCCTCGGGGTCATTCAGCCCTTGGTTCCTGGGAAATTTTTCTTGCTTCTTTCAGTGATTCAACATTCTTTGGTTTGTAAACACCACATCAAACGTGCAAGTTGGTTGGTTGAGAGAAAAGTTCTCTTTTTGTAGTCCAGAATGATATTCAAATTGGTGCGGTTATTGATTCAGAGAAGGAGCTGGCCAAACTTCTTCTGCATCTAGTAGCAAATTATCTGCATTTGAAGGTGTACAAAATTTTGCTATTCTTTAACTGCTTTTGAAGCTGGTTGTGCAAGCATGAGATGTGAGTCGAAAGCCAGAGATTACTATAGACAGTTCTGATTGCCCATATGGTGTCTGCATCGGAAAAACGAGACGAGATTGTGTCCCATGACAGGAATTTCCTCAATCTGATCGTATCATTCTTAACGTGGGTTGGTAAGTTAGTTTCGATAGTGCAAGGTAACTTTTCATAGATCATGAAGTTGTCTCAGGACTACTGAAAGATGGCCAAAGACTTATTCAGAGGCAAGTTATGGAATCTTGCATTCCATAGAACTTGAAATTGAAGGACAATTGACAATTGAACTTGCCAACATGATAGGTAAAAGGGAAAGACAGAGAGAAGAAACCTGCCAAGCTCTCACTGTCGCTCCAAAAATGGTGAAATTCCCATCACTCGACACCTTCTAATTGATCACATCTCCCAACCCAACGAGAACTTAGTTCAATTCAAACCCCGTCAATGCTGTTCTTCGCAAATAATCCTTCTCACCCTTTTGCAGTCTCCATTGACGGAGCGAGTCCATGAAATTTGACCCAAAAGGCGAAAAATAGACTCGTCCCCGATTGGAGCACCTTCAACAAAATAGACTCGCCCCCGATTGGAGCACCTTCAACAATCTGCTGAGTTCTCTCATTCGGTCGGGCTCGTTTGATAAAGTGTGGTGTCCGTTCAATGATTCCAGGGCCAAAGTCAGAATCGTCAACGAGTGGAGTGTCGGAATCATGGCGAACGGCTGTTGCGAAGCTGGTCCCTTGGACCTGGCTTTCGAGATTTTTGCTCGGTTGAAGGGGATGAACTTGTCTCCAGTGGCTTACACATACATGGTCTTGACTGATGACTGTTGAAAACATGGCGATGTCAAAAGAGCGGAGAATTGTTCTAGGAGATGAGCGACTTGGGTTTAGGAGCCAAACGCAAAACCTACAGAGTGTTGCTTGATGGGTATTTGAGAGAAGGCAAGACGGGAGATGGTCTCGAGTTGTACCGAAAGATGAAGCTTAGTGTTGTTACATTGGATATTCTCATTAGGGGTCTGTGTTGTGAAAAGGAGCGGCAGTACATTTAACACACTAATACGTTGATTTTGTAATTGGGGAAAGTTGGATAAAGCTTTCAGCTTATTTGATCAGCTGAAGTCAAGTGTTCACTCCCCATGTTGGTTACATACGAAACACTTTGAATGCCGGATATGCTAGAGCCAAGAATTTGCATGCGGTGACAGATTTGCTGAAGGAGATGGATCATGGAGGATAGAGGCATCTCTCTTTCGAAAGTGACCCATACTATTCTAGTAGGTGCCTACGTACGATCTGATGACATGGAGAAAGGATCCGACATCTATTCATCTTTGCAAAAGGTTGGACTCACTCCGGATGTGCACACATACGGTGTTTTAGTACACGGGTTGTGCCTAGAAGGTCATATGAAGGAAGCATAGAAGATGTTTAAGTCGATCCATGATGGATGCATAGAGGCCAATGATGCGATATACAGCACAACAATTAGTGGATACTGCAAGGAGGGTAGCTCGTATGGGGCCCTGAGTTAGTTTCCAGAAAAGGGCAAGAAAGGAATTGTTCCTAACTTTGGTAGCTACAATCGAACTGTTGAGGTTCTTTGCAAGGATTGCAAGTGGGAAGGAGCAGCTGATTCATTTAATGCTAGGGTGGAGTAAGGTTTCAAGAGCCTTCTGTTTCTCTTCATGATATGATTTGAAAGGCAAAGAGAGTGACAAGTTAGGTTGGCAAAACTAAGCTATGTAAATTTAGGAGCCCTTTTGGGAAAGCCAATTTCTATAGACTAATCAAATGGCATAGTCCAAAGCATTGGGCAAAAGAACACTTCAAGTGCCATAACTTTAGCCAAAGGGACACTTAAGTGCCATAACTTACGAAAGGTACACTTAAGTGCCACATTCAAAGAAAAACGGATCACTTGAGTGCCACTCCGGCCAAAGTCCGGCCAAAATGCCGACGTGATATTTTTCCGGCGAAGCGCGCCCAAACCGATGCCGTTTTGCACGCTGATGTGGCCAAAAAATGCAAAAACACCCTTAGCTGCCGCCGCTACCGCCCCACCACCACTACCGGATAGGGCTGGCGACGGTGGGGGGAGGCTTCGCTGGGGTCACCGGGCCCTGGCCAGGGGCCGGCGACCCTGGCCGACCGGCGGTGAGGGCTCGCGAGCCCTCACCTCGATCCGCCGTAGGATCTGGGTGAGGGCCACGAGCCCTCGCCGCTGGATCTAGGGGGGCTCGCGGCACTCACTCGACCGGGCCAAGGGCCGCTGCCCGCTGGGGCGACCCTCGGCGGGCGGCAGCCCTTGGCCCAGTGGGTGAGGGCTGCCAACCCTCGCCGGATCTGGGCAAGGGCTGCGACCCTCACTGCCAATCAGCCGTGGTCGTCGAGCCCTGGCCAGGGGCCGGGGACCCCAGCCGACCCTTCACTTGCTGTCGCCGGCCCTTCTTGGCGGCGGCGGCGACTGAGAGCTGATCCCTTAGCTGCCTCCCCCCCTTCCCTTTTTCTTTATTAATTTTTAATTATTATTATTTTAATATTTTAACTAAATTTAATTTTAAATTTAATTTAATTATTTTTAACCACGTTAGCCCAAAACGACACCGTTTTTACATTTTTTGGCCATGTCAACGTGCAAAACGGCGTCGTTTTGGGCGTGGTTAGCCGGAAAAATGCCACGTCGGCATTTTGGCCGGACTTTGGCCGGATTAGCACTCAAGTGATCAATCTTACTCCGATTTTGGCACTTAAGTGTACCTTTCGTAAGTTATGGCACTTAAGTGTCCTTTGGCCAAAATTATGACACTTGAGGGATCCACACGTCCAAAGCATTGCTTCCGGCTAGAGTTGACCAATTCCAATGGGCAAGTATCTAACTCTCCATCTGCTAGATTTTAACTTACATCTTGTTGAGTTTTTCACCTTAGTATGTGTTTCCTGGGGTATCAATGTTATGCCCTGAACCTTGAGTGTGCGAACATCCCTCTACGATCAATTAAAATTGCAACGTCATAGGATGCGTTGCCGACCCATTTTTTTTAATCTTTTGATTAAACTCATGCGAAAGCAATTTATAAACCACCCAGTCAAAGCATTAAATAATAGGGATAGTAAGCACATCAATTATTCTAAAACAACACTTTAATTTATAAACTGTTAACCCTAGGAAATTTAATAATTGCGAGCCTTTCTATAGCCACTCTCAACGACCATCTCAAAAACCTGTAGGGTTAAGGTTAACTTAAACTTCACTAACGATGAGGCTAACCAAATGTGACGCCTGGCACACCTGCGTCTTGGTCCATTGAGACCCCAAACCACATGCGACGATTCCCCATACTATGAACCTGAAAATATTTAATAATAATGGGGTAATATATAAATCTTAGCGAGTTAACAACCTAATCTCTGAGTAGGATGCAAATTCATCTTGAAGGCAACCTAAAGATGCAATGGTATACAAACTTACCTTACCTTGGCACACCCTTACATATTAATACATCATATATACCAACACTAATGCAATAAACATAATCAACAATCAGTACACATGACTTTCATATATCAAATATCCACACGGGTCCCAATTATAAAGTAAAACCCATTTTGGCCCAACCCATACAGAGTCTCATAGTTTTACCCCATAATCAAGCCCAATGCATTACGATCATTCACACGTATTCTGATTATAACGACCCATTGAGCCATGACCAACACATGAGTTGGCAATCTTCTGACCATCATCCCATCCTATCGAGCACAACATCATCTGGAACAACTGCCTAGACGGTATTTCATAAGAAGTATCGATCCGGCATCAATTGCGACTCGGCATCCCGACCCCTGTTGAGCATTTTATAAACATCGAACATTGTCCCCAAACTCCCGTCGAGTGCCGGGTTCAATTAAATGACCACAAAGCATGCCAACACTCAAGCCAATTCTTATTTGCTGTCAATTAGCCTAGTATCAAAGAGTTCGTGCTTAAATAGCAAACCTTGGAAAATCGTTACATTTAAAAATTCCGGTAAAATAATCGCACATGCTCACATACTTAAAATCAACCTACCAAATATTGCATGCTTTCATTTTAAAATCCCATTGCCCCATTTAGCACATAAAACACGGCATCCAAACATAACACCTCAAAGTTTGCCATTTTCTTTCCAAATAAACTTCTTTGAAAATAGCATTTAAATTCATGATTTGGGCAATCAATAACATTGCATTACAAGCTCAAATAGTCATAATTATGCATAATTTCATCTAATAAATCAACATAAAATTCTACTTAACGGCTAAACTGTCATTAATTTCCACTAATCGCAATTAATTAGCGCTAAATGCGATTAATTAAGATAATGAAAATTAATTACACTAAGTGAGATTAATTAAAATTAACTACAGTTAATTAAACTAACTAAAATTAAATAAACTAATTAAGATTAATTAAGCTAATTATAATCTAAACACGATTAATTAAACTAACCATCCTTAATTAAGGCTCCTTAATTAAGGCTAATCTCTATTAGCCTTAATTTAATCCATCCTTAATCTTAGTTTAGGGCTAATCTTAGTTAAGGCCACTAACTACCATTAGCCCTAAACTAAACTACCCATAAACACAATTAATTTTCTTATTAAGGATTAGGAGTTAAATTAGGGGTTTTCCAAAGAATGATGAGCTCGCGGCTATGGTGGTGTGACGGCGTCAAGCACACGCCGTTCCCAACTTGAATGGGAACTCAAATGGTGGCAACGAAGCCTCTCGAGGCTCACGAACACAAAGCGAGGGGGAGATGTTCGGCTTGGTGGTGGTGAACTGGCGGAGCAACGGCAACAACGGACGGCGGGGACGAGGGACAATGACGATGGCACAGTGGTAGTGACTCCTCAAAACCCACAACCAAGCTCAGCTTGGCTTGGGCAGTGGTGCATTGGCATGGGCATGGAGATGGAGATAGTGGGGGACGGTGGTGTTCAGTGAGGTGGTGAGGATGGTGATGGTGGCTTGAATGAGCAACATAGACGCAGCGGCGAGTGGTGGTTCGTGATGGTGAACGAGGGAAGAAGAATACAAAGAAGAAGAGAATGATGAGGATGAATGAAATAAAAGCAAAATGGAAGAGAGAGAAAGAGGAAGGAGGTTCGACTAAGGGGGGAAGAAATGTGAGGGTAGAGAGAGAGAGAGAGATTTTCTTCGATTTTCATCATGAAGAATTCAACACAATCCCCCAATTTCCTCTCCACCTTTCCTTTATCCCTTTTATCTTATAGTCCATAAATGCAATGGCATTTTAGACTTTTCAGACACTTTTTGTTTCCAAAATATTTTCTTAATTCCATTTTCCTTTAAAACCAAATCCTTGACCCACAAATCACCATTTTGCCACTAGATCCAAATTTTCCTTTTTCGTTCTCCAATTTTTGTCCAATAATTCATTTTTCGAAAATTCCGAACTTGCCGATAATTCAATGGACGATGAGGCGATGTCCAACAAATTAGTTTTGAGACTCGAAAAAGTTCGATACTCAAAATTGAATTAAATTTCATGGTTAAAAATCGATTAAATACGACTTTCGTACGACCTAAACTATTAGGTGACTTTTAAGAGTTTTCACGCAGTTAACCTGTGGTCGATAATTTTCGATCCACGTTTGTGCCTCTGCAAATCGTGGATGACCTTCAATTGTCATGGAATCGCGATAGTTCAATTACGTACATTGAATACAAGATCAATACATAATTGGTTTATCGTTGTTCGATGCAGGTATCATAACTGTGCGGAACCACTCGTAAATTGACTAAGTACTTTTGTCAAATCGATTTATATCTGTTTGCTAATTGACTTATAACAGCATAGCATTGACCATTGTCGATCCTTATGATTGGTCGATTGATTTTTTATCGAAGTCTCCAGTCTTTCGGGTTTTAATCATTTATAGCCTCACTCAATAGATTAGTGAACTCGTGAATGATAACTTCAGAGTAAAGTAACCATAAGCACATCAATCAAATAACAATTTCATATATTTCAAAATAGGGGCCGAATTTCGAGATATCATAACTTTTCCCCTCTTGCAAAAATTTCGTCATCGAAATTTGAACTATTACAACTCTTCAACATAAAGGTGAGGGTATTGATACCTCATCAACTCTTCGCTTTCTTACGTGGCTCCCTCCATTCCATAGTTTTGAAAGACTACTTTGACTAAGGGAATTGTCTTGTTGCATAGCACTTACTCATTTCGATCTATTATCTGAACTAGTCTTTCCATGTACGACATGTCACGCCCCGATTCTCAGGCATGCACACATCCCTTACCTTTAGTCGATTTTAAAGTGCGATATCCCAAGATTACGTATCGCCGACCCATTCTTTTTTTAAGTACATGCGGAAGCAGTTATAAATCCCCAAACAATAAAATAATGGGATAGAAAAAGCAAGGCCATAATTTTCATATTGAAATTAACAACCACACTTTTATTAACAGCACGACTCATAGAATATTTACAATACTATTCACAGCATACTTGTCTCACACCTATCTATACTAAGCCAAATTAAATTCGATGGTTAGAATCGATTAGACGCGATTTTAGCTCAATCCAACTAATTAGATAGCTTTTAGGGATTTTACTGCGGATGCATATCTTAATGGCTTAACCCAATAAGTTAGTTAACTTGTGAGTGATCAGTTCAGAGAAAAAGGACCATAGGTACATCGACGAAATACCCATTTCACTTTATCGAAACAGGGTCGAATTTCAGGATGTCACATGACACCCTATTGTTAACGTCTCTTTTCTTGAATTTCAAGACATGGGTTGGATCAGGTTCATACTTCATCAATATTGACATGTGGAAGATGCCATGCACTTGAGCAAGTCTTGGTGACAACGCGAGACAATAGGCCAAACTCTCATTTCTTTCCAAGATCTTGAAGGGGCCAATGTACCAAGGCTTAGCTTCCCTTTCTTGCCCAATTGTGAAGTACCTCACATTGGTGACACTTTGAGAAAAAAGTGCTTGCCTATTTGAAACTCCAAGGGCCTTCGTCGTTTATTTGCACAGCTCTTCTGATAGCTCTGGGCAGTCATAAGCCTTTCTCGAATAACCTAAATGGCGTCCACTGACTGTTGAACTAGCTCAGGGTCGATAATCTTATGTTCACTAATTTCATCCCAGCAGACAAGAGTTCTGCAGGCCTTGCCATATAATGCTTCAAATGGTGCTATCTTAATGTTCTGTTGATAACTGTTGTTGTAAGCAAACTCAACCAAATGAAGCTGTTTCTCCTAGCTTCCTTTGAAATCCAACACATAAGCTTGTAGCATATCCTTGAGCGTCTGAATAGTCTTTTCAGACTGACCGTCTGTCTATGGATGATCAGCCGTGTTATACTGCAGTTTTGTTCACAAGGCCATTTGCAAACTTTTCCAAAAAAATGCCTTAAACTTTGGGTCTTGATTTGACGTAATCGTTACTAACACTTCATGCAGATGAACTATCTGCTGCACGTACAATTCAGCATATCTATCTAATGTAAAGTCTTTTCATACGAAGATGAAGTAAGCAAACTTCATCAACCTATCAACCATGACCCAAATGGAATTGTTACCCCACTGACTCTTAGGCAATCTCATCAGAAAATCTATTGAAATATATTCCCATCTCCACTCGGGAATCTCGAGAGGTTGTAGAATTCCACTAGACTTGCAATGTTGTGCCTTCATTTGTTGGCACGTCAAATACTTAGCAACATGCTTGGCAATATCTACCTTCATACCATTCCACCAATAGTACTGGCACAGATTCTAATACAATTTTATGCTACCCGGATGAATGCTATAACTGCTACAATGGATTTTGACAAAATCTTCTCCTTGAGCTCTACATCATTGGGCACGCACAATCGTCCACAAAATTTTAATATTCCATCCTCAGTAACATGAAAATTAGCTTTCCTCTTTTCTACATACTCTTGCAAAACTTTTTGGATCTCAAGGTCTGTTGACTACAGCATCATAATCTTCACCTGGATTTCTGATTCAATTTTGAGGGTAGCCATAAGACTTGAAATATGGCTTACCTCAAACTTGAAATCCGAATCTCAAACTCTTTCAAGTAGAATCCTCTCTTGAACTATCATTTGCGCAATTGACGATTTTCGACTTAACACATTCACGACCTTGTTGGGTTTTCCAAAATGATATAGGATGTCATAGTCGTAATCCTTAAGAAGCTCCATCTAACGACGCTGCCTCATGTTCAGCTCCTTATGAGAGAACAAATACTTGAGACTTTGATGGTCCGTAAAGGTTTGGAACTTTTCTCCGCACAAGTAATGTCTCCAAATCTTTAGAGCAAAAATAATCGCTGCCAGTTCCAAATCATATATCGAATAATTCAACTCGTACGATCTTAGCTGACGGGATGCGTATGCAACCACTCTCCCATGTTGCATCAAAACACAATGCAGTCCCTTGAACAACGCATTGCTATAAATCTCATATCCTTCAAGACCAACAGAATTGTCAACATGGGTGCGATAGTCAGCTTATGCTTAAGCTCGTAGAAACTATGTTTGCACTTATTCGTCCATTCAAATAGTTCAAACCACCGTCACTAGATAACCCTAGCAACCCATATCCAACAGTTGAGTTGTCTCAAGCAATGAGATTAAAGTAATCAAGGGTCCTCCTCGATTCACAACAAACTTGAAACTACCACCCATTAACGGGTTAAACTGAATCGTTCTACAATAGCAATCCATGGTAGCTCGTTGCTTGGTTGGCCAATCCATACAAATAATCACATCAAAATCAAACATTGCCAGCATAATTAAGTCTATAGTTTCATCTTGCCATCAGCCTCTTCCTAAACCAATTGTTGTTTCTACTTGGCACAAATCGACCCGAGATCCGACTGCCTATTCATTCATGTTTCTCTCAATTAACTAGGCCCTCTTGTATTGCTCATCATAATCCTTGAGATTCAGGGATACCAGCTATTCCTTAATCTTCGGTTTTAGACATTCTTTGAACCTCTTCACCTTATGCACCTAGTTGTCCATTAACCTCAGTGCGTACTTCAACAACTCGGCAAACTTTGTCTCATATTGATCCACGGTCACATGGAGGTGCTAGAACTCAGCCATCTTTTGTTCTCGAGCATATTTCGAGAAGTACTTTCCGTAGAAAGCCTCAATGAAGGTATCTCACTCCAAGACCCTTCAGGAAACACCCTTCCGTTCGTGGCTTCCCACCACGTACTTACATTACTCTACAGTTGATAGACAGCCAAGGTCACCTTGTCCTCTTTAGAGCACCTCAATAATGGCCTTCTCCAATTCTTGAACCTAAAGGATTGCAACCTTAGGGTCACCAGCTCTAGTGAACTTTGGTTGTTTCAGATTTGGAAACAGCTCCACTAACTTATGTATAGGCCGCCCACCATTCCCATTCCCAGGTGGGGCCTCAATCGCATCGGCTGTAGTGGCAATGATGACAAAGAACCATATTGTAAAGCCCCAAAGGTTTGTCTAATTTTAGGTTTTAATTTTTAAAGGTTTTCCATTTTTAATCCTAGTTTAATTATAATTATTTAAAAAAATATTTTCTAGATTTTCTATTTTTTAACAATTGTCTAAATCTTCTAAAATTTTTATGATTTTTTGAATTTTCTCAAATTTTTTGAATTTCCTAATTTTTAATTTTTTTTAATTTTTTACGATTTCTAAAAAATTTTCAAATACATTTTCGGAAATTTTTAAATGATTTAATTTTTTTATTTTTTATTTTTATAATATTTTTATTATTTCCTAAAAATTTTAAAATTTTTTTTATCATTTTCAAAATTTTAAATTGTTTGACTTTTTTCAATTTTATTTTATTTGATTTATTATTATCAATGAAATTTTCAAATAAGAGTCGGGAATGTCATCGTTTTCTCAAGTAAGAACTTGAAATAGATCTTATTTTAAATAAGAGCATGAATTGTTCATATCGTCTCAAAGAAGTTGAAATAGATTTTATTTTAAATAAAAGCATGAATTATCCATATCAATTTCAAAGAAGAGCTTGAAATTGTTAGGGAAATCCCTTATGATGTTTTGAAGATGACAAAATAAATCAAAGGCTACTAACATGTTTAATGGTTAAGTAATAAACCATGCAGATGATAGAACATGTAAAGGATATTGTCAAAGTGCGAAGACGACTAGAAGACTAAACGTAATCATGTCCAAAGTATATTTTGAAGATATCCAGACTTCTGTGTCAAAGTCTGAAGACTGCCAGACTCAAGACTCAAAGTTTGAACAAACTCGAAGTCTGAAGACTGCCAGACTTTAGTGTCAAAGTCTGTTCTACATCAAAAGTCTGCTCACTCTGACAAATTCCAGACTAAACGTGAATGATGAACCAAAAGACAGACTCTATCTTTGAAGAGTGAACCGGAAATTTAGACTCTATCTTGAAGCCGAACCGGTCTGAGACCTTAAAGCTAAATCTCGTTGAAGCGAGATATGTTCGTTCTCAGATTGCAAAGTCTATCGCACTCAGACTCAGATTGTAAAGTCTATTACTCTTAGACTTTACATCCAGATTCGATGAATCGTAACTCAAGCCCAATCATACAACGGCTAATGATCTGGTTTGGATTCCACATCAAGATTGATTTGATTGATTCAATCTAATTAATTGAAGATTGGATCTTGAAGACAAGAACTTTCTATACGAAGAAGCTTTACTTATGGAAGCCAAGATTTCGTTTGTATGGGCGATCGGAATCAATTTGAGATTTTACCTTTGTCACTCAACGGCTGAACGGAATCAATTGATTGAAGATTGGATCTTCGCCAGTGAGGAAGAGTAGCTCCGGTGGATAGGGAGGGATCATAGCCAACTTGACAACAACCGATTGATTCCACGAAATCGCATGAAAGCACAAGAAAAAACCCAAAAAGTAGACGATTCAAACAACACGAGAGAAAAAGAAGTCTTTCTCGAGATTCAACGCTGAACGGGATTCAACCCTTTGTCATACATTTTATCGAACATGTGATATGCAGATTTCACAATAGCATTTCGATTCGGTTTCTAAGCGAATTCTAGCCTTAAAACGATGCACTCGGACTTAAAACACCATTACTAGCAAAAAAATGGCTTTGCTTCATCAAGATTTCATCAAAAAAAGCAATCTATTTGAGCGTGAATATGGGAACTTTTCGGTCTTCTTTTAGACATTTTAACAAACACGTGATATAAAGATGCGAAATTTGAGTTTTCAACTCGAACCAACACCATTTCCGCCAAAACATAACCTATCATGCTCTAAACGTCATCATCCATCACTAACCTATTTCAGTTTCACATTCTCAAACACTGAGTTCATCAACTGAATTCAATATCCTTGAATCCCGAATAGCGCGAAGCGAAGGGGGGAAAAATGAACGCCCGAAGGAAGCGTGATCCCTACCTAGCCAGAAATGGTGTTGCTGCTGCCACTTGTACGTCATCAAAGCTCAAGAAACGGCCGGCACTCCTCCCTTCCTCCAGCAAACTGTCACGCTTGATGGTGCTTGTCGCTCGACCACGAACAGGTGCGGTGACCGACGATAACCAGGAGGGGCTCGAGATGAACTCGGGCGGAACCCTTCTTCAGCTCCTCAGAAAACTCGCTCTCTCCCTCCACGATTCTGGTTTCAGCAAAAAGAAAAGATCTCATCCTTTGCGATCTGGTTTTTGCCAAAACCGCTCGAGCCTACCCCCGTCCTCCTCTCCAACGCTCGACGCACCCTACTCATGTATATCCTCGAGCGATCGACTAGCACCCCTTGCCTCAGCGGGGAATATTTTTCTTTTAGCCTTGCCACCCCACCATCCTAGAAGGTTCGGGCTTTGCTCCCGTCACCTCTCCGTCGCTCCTCCCTCGCTGGCGGGCGCATGCTCACAGCTTTCATTTGGTCACGGTCAAGGACCGTCCCCCTTCTTGCATCACTGGCGTGAGTTGCGCTAAAGAAGCAAGAAATGATATGGGCTAGGGCTTTGTTAATCTCTCATGGGCTTTGAAAAAATAAAAGAAATGGGCTGGGAAAATAAAAGAAAGGATGGGCCAAAGACGAAGTATTTTAGGGGTGAGGGCCGAAGGTTGCGCCAAGTGTGTCGGGCATGCTTGCCCATTCGATTTTTATTCATCGTGATTTCATTTCATTTTCATTTTTTTGTATCTTTTTTATAACTTTATATATTTTTGCAAGATAAATGAATATTTTAAAATGTTGACAAAAATTCGGGTGTCCACACAAGTGTGTCATCTTTAAGAGTCTAAGAGTGTAAGATTAGAAGAGTGCATACAACATCTAAGATATGTCTATATTTCCACTCTATTCAACTATTTTGTTGGGAAGTTCCTAGATAAAAATGATGAATGATAGTAGTATTTTGAAAAATAATTTTAAGATTCTCCATGAAGCTATATTTCAAGACGTTATCAATATAATTTTTTTTGATATCTTAAGAAAATTGTGTTTTGTCGTGACAACAAAATTCAAATAGATTTTCATATGATAAAGGCATATGCATAGTGAGAACAATCATCCACAAAAATCACAAATTAGCGACATATTCTCATAATGGGAGTAGAGATGGGCCTCAATTGTTAGAATGAATTAAATCACTAGAAGCATAAGAAATTGATTCACCTAAATCAAATGGCAAAGCATAATGTTTTCCCACTTATATGGCAAGCAATCAAAATGTTTTTTGTTAATAGAATATAAATTACCTATAAAAATCAAAGGACTTAACCTAGGGGAAAAGAAGAAGAAGAAGAAGAAGAAGAAGAGCATGACCCAAACAAAACTACCAAGTTTTGATGATATCGTAGTAGCACAATTAACAAGACCATTCAAAAGCTTAAAAGAGATAAGCTCAAATAAGATTCTCCCTTCATAGCATGTTCCAATTATTGTCTCATTCGTGGATTTTACACGTCACAATCATTAGAAGAGATGTGAATGTCAAGACCAAGTTCACCCAATTATCCCACAAATATCTAGTTTAAGGAGAGTTTAGGAACAATGAAAGTGTTATTTAATAACAATGTGGACATGGAAATTTTCTAGTATGACTAATTATCATCTATGAGTTATAAGTTGTACAAATATTAGATGCTTATGAAGGTAATGACTTTTAATTAAACAAAGTGGAGTTTGAAGTCATGTGATTGCAATAGGTAGACCCAAAGAACCATGAATCAAAAGTGCATCGAGTCATAGATTGAGCAGAAGTGCTAGGACATAGGAGATGGAATTGCCAAATTCTTAAAAAATAGAACATCGATCCTCTGAAAATAGAGTAGTAGATGAGCCATTAGGGAATCCTTAATGGTGGCAACTAGGGATGAGCATCGATCTAAAGTCAACCTTGGACCAACCCTGGACTAGCCTAACCTTCACGGTCCTAGTCCAATTCCTAGAGAGATTGGGTCAGTTCTTGGTCTTGGAATCCTTGGACTAACACGATGTGGGTTGATCCTCAATCCTAGGAGTTTAGGATTAGTTCAACCCGAACCAACCCTAACTATATATATCATATATTTTAGATATATTATATATTATATATAACATTCTTATATCTACTATAAAGAGCAAACCCTAACCTAAACGGCATTGAACGGCATTAAAGGGCATCAAATGGTGTACTCCTCCTCTAGTACTCTTGCTCTCCTTTCTGTTTTGTCCTCTTGTTTCTTCTTTATCCTCTTCAACCTCACCCCCGCTCGCTATACGACACTCACCCGCTCGCACTCGCCACTCAATGCTTGCGCTGCTCACCACTTGCCCTTTGCCCTACTGGCCACTTAACGCTTGACACTCACCTTGATCGCTGCTCGCGTCTCTTCACTAGCCTCATTCATCGTCGAGTAAATCATAAGGAAACAAAGCCCTAATTAGAAACTTTTTTTTCTTGTGAACAATGCTTGCCATTCATTACTCACCTCATGGCCTGCCTATGTTCGCTTGCCTCACGGCTCACCCTTGTTGATGGATATGTAATTTGAAATAATAGATTTGTCTATTGATTGGTCTTAGGTTGACCATGGAACTAGACTAAACCCATAGGATTGGTTTGGTCCTTGATCACAGATTTAATCAGGTTGATCCTTGGTCCCAAAAATTAGGGATCAACATTGTGAGAGTTGGTTCCTAGATTATGTGCTGCACCAATCCAACCTGAACCATGATCACCCCCAACGGCAACAATTGTGGATGGGCGTGCAGGTGGACCTTTATATTAGGGTTGGTTGTTTGTCCCTATAGGTGACCATTTAGGTGACAATATTTACAATATGGTCTACACGATGAGGAAGAAAAAGGGGGTGGCAAGCACCATGTCTATAGGAGTGGACGGTAGGGTGCAATGTGCCTTCAAAGTAGCAAGCCAAGTCTCTTTATTTAACAACTCCAAGACAAGGTAACGGATTTCGATGTAGAAGTAAATCTCACACAAGTTCAAACTCATCATTGAGTGCCATTAGAAATTGCATAATATGCATATGATCACGATATTTAGAAACTTGTGAGCATTAGTGGCCACTTGCCATTGCAGCTCATATAAGGTTGGTTAATTATAGAGGACAAAAAATCGTTAATAGACTGACCAGTCCCCTAATGCATATGAACTATTAGCCTTCGCGTTCGCTCGTAGGGCTCCGAAGAGGTCATGACAGCTTGGCGACTCTGCTGGCAACAATTAGTTTTTGTGGACTTAGGCTTTTTTGTCTTGTTTAAATATTTCTCTAACTCAGGTATTTTTTGTAGGTTAGTAGATTAGAGATAAATATTAATTTTGTAGAGATAAGTGTTTTGTGATTATAAACGTTGTGCATGCTTTAATGTTTTAGCAACATTGCGGCATGCGCAACCCCGCCACCGGACTTGAGACGCCACATGATATTTGAGGATGGTATTAAGAAAGTTACCATCTTGAACATGAAACTGTGATGTAGAGGTTCCCCTTTTTTTCTCCCGAAATTCGTTAAGTAAAGTCGAGGTTGAAAGGATCTAACACGATGCAATACTTTGCGATAGTCGATCATCTCTTAACTTCACTAAGCCTTCTTAGTTAGAAATTGAATCGCATGTATCATGTGCATGTCTATATGATTGCTATTGATTTTCTCTAGTTAAGTAAGTTTTCTATCATTGCATTTTGCAATTTACTTACTTTTGCTTATGTCTCAATCAGTTCACAATTAGCTTAGGTTAGTTGTGGATTTAATACCATGGTCATTTCAATTTAGAAATAATTGTCATTAAGTCTTTTTGAAAAAAAAATGGGGATTTTGAGATTTT
The DNA here is from genome assembly GCA_017140255.1 of Eucalyptus paniculata subsp. matutina. Lineage (NCBI taxonomy): Eukaryota > Viridiplantae > Streptophyta > Magnoliopsida > Myrtales > Myrtaceae > Eucalyptus > Eucalyptus paniculata. The sequence goes on along the minus strand of CM029442.1, from coordinate 31,145,210 downwards.
TTTTTCAAATCATGCTTTTGTTGTTTCAAGTTTTTCCTTTTCAAAATTGGTATCTTTTTAGTCCATAGTAGCATGTCGCATATCTTTATTTTTCTAGTCCAATTTTAGGAAATTCCTTCCATTTACAAATTTTTTTGTGAATAAACTAAAGGGGTGGGATTAAGCCATTGTCATGGATTGGCTCCCTATTTACACCATGGGTTTACATATGCTTGTTTATTCACAAATAGGTAATCATGGATCATCCACTAATTCAAACTCGCTAAAGAGCAAGAACAAAAATAGCCAATGAATACATGCCCAGCCATCTTGCTAGTATGGAAAGTAAGATGAAATAGATTCTTAGTGCACTCCAACAACTCTCGAAACAGGTGAATTATATTCAGAGCAAGCTTGTTCTCAGTCCAACACCATTCGAAGTAATTGCCGCAAACGTTTGCTGGCGGCAATTGGGGCAGTGGTAGTGATGACGACATGTCGGGACTAAAAGAGGACCCACCTCAAGTCTCGAGGATTCAATTACGAAGAGTGATATCGTTTTGGTGCTCGTGTCCGTAATTGAATCATCAAGATTTTCACGACAATCAAGAGTGGCCAATTGAGCTAAGTGGGTTCATAGTCTTGAAGAAAATTGACCACCGTTATTTGCCTTAAAAAGTTATGAAAACTACGCAGTAGTTTAGGTCACGCTAAAAACGCGCCAAACGGAAATTAACCGCGAATTCAAGTCCGATTTCAAAATTGAAGTTTACGTCGTATCACAATAAATTCTGGGAGTATCGACTTCAATCTCAGAAGATTTTTCTGACAACTGACACTTTTTGGGAAAAAGTCGTCGCTAGGTTGTTTTAGTGCAGAAATTGCCGAAGATGGTTTTTGGATGGAAAAATTGAGATGCAAGATGGGTGATTGGGTGAAGAAAATTATCAATTTGACAATTGATTGACCAATTGAAACTATGGTGGCCAATTGAAAATAAATCAAGAGAGAATGGAAGAGCAATTGAAGCAAGACCTTGAGATATTCGTAACATCCCCTCACCCTAGCATTATTGGACTACTTGAGAGGTTATGAGGGTCATTTTGATGGTCTTTTTTTTTTTTTTTTTTTTGGTCAGTCCTATTCTATGCCTACTCTACACTCACTTGCTGCTTGTCTCGCCATATACTTTCGGGCGTGAGCCTCAACCCACTCTCAAACTTACGCGTCCCTACCCCCATCCCCCTCGGTAGGGATTTGAGCCTCCCCCTCACCTCCCCCTTCCATTGGAAGGGTGGCATGAACGCGAACCCCCAGTGGTTATTTTGATGGTCTATTAAAGGCCAAGTATTTTTACATGGCCAAGAGTGATTCTTGAATGATATTTTTGCAAAATATCAAGCCTTGGTGGAGCCCCTCACCTCTCATCTCTATCCGTCTTTCTCTTTCTCTCATCATAACCGGACAGCCCCTCTCTTTCCTTCCATTTTCCCTTTGTGCGACAACCCTAGTCTTCGGCTTCACTTTCAATTTCTTTGTTTAGCTTCTGCTTTAATTCTTTCGGTCGAAATCCAGTCCAGCAAAGCCTTTCCCCGCGAGCAGCCTCTGCAATCGTTGCCTCCCATCTGCCGCGCATCCTTCAGCCCTCACCTCCACCGTTTCGGCCAGCCTCTCCACGCGTCATCTTCGGTCAACAGCAGCAGGTCTTCTCCTTCTTTGTTGACCACCGAGTGAAGCCAACGAGGAAGCTGCCCTCGTCCGCTTCTTCTCAACGCGTGGCCTTCACTAGCAATTTGTGCACCTCTCCGCCATCTGCCAGCACATCTTCAGCAGTTAATGAACCAGCGCCCTTCACCAGCGTGATTTCGTGTTCCGCCCAACAGAAACAACGAGCTGCTTCTTCGCGTATTTCGCTGGACCGGTCAACTCCAGCAGCCTAGCGAAGGGACTTCTCAGCCCAGCAGCCTTCGAGAGGCCCAGCAGCCCTTACTGCTTCTTTAGTCAGGCCCAACAATCCATCTCCTCTAGCAGCCCAACCCAACGTTCAGCCCACATAATTTCTTCAGCAGTCTTTGGCCCAACTCTAGCAAAGATAGCCCAATTTCGAGGCCCAACTTTAACAGGCCCAATCTAACTTGGGTCTGGCCCAAAAGCAAGAACAAGTCTCAGTTGTGCTGAGATTTGTTGGGCCTAAGTTTAAGGCCCTGTCCAAGCCTGCTAGTGTCATTGAAAGTCCGATTTCGGCCGCCATTGCGATGTTACAGTCTTGACTTTCTTAAAGTGAGTAATCTCACTAATCCTCGCTTAAAAACTAATGATCTTAAGGGTTGATTAAATTTAATTAAGTATAATTAGGTTGTTAGATTAGCATGGATTAGTGATTATCAGTTAATTGCATTGCATATTAGTTAAATGTTAGTGTACTTAGCTAGAGAATTATCTATACTATGCATTGTGTGCCCTTTCCGAAAAATCATCCACCTTCTTGTTTTGCCTCACGTTCCACTTCCATGCATTTTCACGAGTGCCCCTAATCACTGCAGAAAAACTTTCAACTTAACCGTACACGAGAGGTCTCTTTTCCTCCTATTTCCTCGGAATCAAGATTAGGGCATCTACTGAGAAAAGATTGGGAGGAAGATGAAAGTGGGGGTGATTGGGGGTGGCGTGAGCGGGCTCGTGGCGGCCTACGAGGCAGTGAGGGGAGGAGCGAAGGTGGTGGTGTATGAGAAGGAGGACTACTTGGGCGGCCATGCCAAGACCGTCTCATTCGACGGCGTGGACCTGGACCTCGGCTTCATGGTCTTCAATCGTGTAAGTCTGCACCTCTCCATTTCCGTTCTTCTCTTCTTCTGTAACATTTTGCCCACCATTATCTCCACTGCATTTTCCTCCATTTTCTTTTAGTCCTCTCTGCTCAGAGCAATAAATGTCAGGAGCCAAACATCTCGTGACAGATAGAATGACTTCCTCGTCATTTCTCAATTCGCCCTTGTTTATCCTCTTTTCTCTAGAAATGCAACAAGTAACTTTGTAGGTTGGGGTTCTGGGGAGGTGCGAAGACCGTAGAAAAGGCAACTTTCTAAACGCGCAATGTGCAGATTTAGAAAGTCGCAGTGCCTTTCTACACGTGCATACGTTTAATTTCAATCTTCTGTTTTTTTTTTTTTTTTTTTCGTGGCATATACATTCTGCATCTTTTTTTCTCTCATCTTAAATACAAGATGGGCTGAATCTGCAAGCATACTCTCCGTTTGCCATATATCGGAAAGCTTTTTCCGAAGACCGGAGTGCCATAAGATAGATATTAATGGTTTTCAAGATAGGTACGCTGCTGACTGTTGTCTTCGTACCATTTATTTCCATTTTAATAGTATTGTAGTGGTAAGTGGAGATTATAATGTTTTAAAAAATTCGAATAATATATTACTTTTACATGAAGGGAAAAAAAAAGAACTCGATGACAATATTTTTTTCTCCGGTGCTATTTCTAATTTCGATGAGAGAACAAATAATGGGTAGTGGGGACGGCATTGCAACAGGGGACAATGGCTATGAAAGTGCACGACTAAGCCTGTTTTTCATCTTCTTCCTGGATTTAAAAAGTTATTTTATTTTTTTGGTAAGGTAAGTATGTATTAGCTTTAACCAATCTATACAAAAGGAGGTCCTGGCACCAACTTACACTCAAAAAGACAAATTAGTCTAAAAGAGTGGAAGGGGGCGAGAAAAGGAAAGCAAAACCAGCCCAAAACAGGGCAACGAAGCAGCCAAAACAGCGGCAAACCCAACCAACAACGTCAACAACCAAGGAAGAGAGAAGGAAAACCAAACAGCAACAGCAACCCTCAGAACATTAGCGACGGCGCTTCATGGCCTAGACTGGTCCCCAACACTCCGCCCACCCACAAAACAACACCAACCAGCAGCGGCACGCCCAGAGAGAACAACTTCGAACCGAACCTGGCCCCCACCAACGCTTTAACTTCCAACGCTTTAACTTCCAATCCGGCAAGGTTTAGAACCTGCAAAAGAACACAGGTTCTTATCTAGTTAGATTTGCTGTATTCTTTAGTGAGATTTCTTTTATGTTTATAGTTGTACTACAGAGAAAGGAGTTGCATGACAAAAGCAACGTGCATGACCGTACTTAAACTGAATATTATAGACACAAAGATAGAACGGCTCAATCAATTTCCAGCTGAGAATAAGAATAAATAGATCCATCAGCTGGGCTGCATAACAATGGCCCGCCTAGTTCCTTTCTAGCCCATGATTTTGGGGCTGGGCCGGAAAATGTGTTGGCCCTGAAAGTTTGATTTCAATCATTGAGAAAACAGGCAATTTAAGCATGTCGCGCATATAGAAACTTACGGAGTTGAAATTTTCTTTCTTTCTACTTACAGTGATCAGAATTATTGTATGCATGGATAGATTTTGTTTATTATCATGTATAATATCAATGATGCATATGCTATTGATCGGTTTTCTACCCTCAAGACATGCCACGTCACAAAAAAATTTGTTGGCCATTGAAATGTCTATGGGCAGCTTTAACCATCGAATATTGTCTCTGAGTATAAATTGATTCAATATACCATTGATGCGCTGAGTACGTCATTGGTACGAGAGTTGAAGCCACTGATATGTTATTATGTCACTTTGAGATCATGGTTCTTGGGCTTAGTAGAGAAGTAATTTTCTTCATAAAGAATTGCTTATCTTGAGCAACTTCTAATGCCGACATGAATCTTGAGTCTATTGCAGGTTACGTACCCAAATATGATGGAGTTGTTTGAGAGTCTTGGAGTGGACATGGAGATATCAGACATGTCATTCTCAGTTAGCTTAGACGAAGGCCGAGGTTGTGAATGGGGAAGTAGAAATGGTCTTTCGAGTTTGTTTGCCCAGAAGTCAAATATGTTGAATCCTTACTTCTGGCAAATGCTCAGAGAAATCATCAAATTTAAGGAGGATGTCCTAAGGTAAATCAGGTCTTTTGCTTGTAACTTAGAACAATGATATTGATCATAATCATTTATGCCAAAGATTTCTTGGTAATCATTTTTGCAATCTTGCCAATAAGAAGTAGGAAATATCATTAAAGAAGTGTTATTGCTAAATCGATCACAGATGACATCAGTGTAAAGAGTGATTTCTTGAAGCCTAAGTTTTTGGCAAAATGCTACACTATTTGCATGAGATTTCAAACCATTTGAACAATGATACCTATATTTCGAAAGGGAACTTTGGACATTATTAAATGCATTCTATAGCAGGATAAGATGATTAGATATCTAATGTTGTCGAGAAAATGGTCAATATTCATTCTTACGGTAGCATATCCTACAACTCTTTGCAAGGTAATCAAGCTGGGCCTACTCATTAAAATGTATAAGCCAATCTTCAAGTTCTTGCATCCTTTTACGACCGGACAATCACCGGCAGGCACTCTGTTTGTTGACTGTTTATCTTTGCAGTTACCTAGAAGGGCTCGAGAGCAATCCTGACATTGACCGCAGTGAAACTTTGGGACAGTTTGTCAAGTCACGGGGTTACTCTGAATTATTTCAAAGGGCTTACATTGTGAGATTGTTGAATTACTGTACTCTGTCATATCCTTGATCTTTAACTCATATGACAAAATCCGTCCTTCGCTTGTTTGTAGAATGTAGATCTATGGGAATTAACAGTTGATCATATTTTTCTGTAGATCCCAATTTGTGGTTCAATCTGGTCTTGCTCTTCAAAAGGAGTCATGAGCTTTTCAGCCTTCTCGGTTCTGTCCTTTTGCCGCAATCATCATCTGCTTCAGGTAGGTCATGTGGCTCTAGAAGAGTTAGTGATTGATTGTAAATGACAAAATTTGTGTTTCAAAATTTCAGATATCCTACCAACCAAATCTCGGTAGCATTTTATATGAATAAGTCAATCAACTAATCTTTTCTTCGATCTCTATCAGTCTGTTGTCATCGTACTCTTTGTTCATTTTTACATGTTTTCTTTGCAGGTTCTTGGCCGCCCTCAGTGGCTTACTGTCCGAAGACGCTCGCATTCTTATGTCAATAAGGTGATGATAATTCGGACATGCAGTGGTTCAAGATGGAAAACTGGACGTTCTTGGTCATAATTTTTCCTCTGGAAGCCCTACAAAGAATTTGATGAGTTGAACTGTAAATATTTGTGAATTTCAGGTCAGAGATGAGCTTGAGTGTAGAGGGTGTGAAATAAGAACAAGTTGCAAAGTGCGATCCATCTCAACTAGTGATCAGGGTATGTATGTTGGTAGTCTTCTCCTTTTTTGCACTGTTTTGGTCACATAACATGGAATTAGAGCAAATGATATGGGCGTAATAACTACGTTGTCGTCGTAGGTATATTTGAGAATCATCATGACAATTTATAGTTTTGGTCCCTTTAGTCTGCAATTTATTGATAACAGGAGATTGAACAGGATGCGTTGTCCTAACTGGAGATGGTTCTGAAGAATTATATGATAAGTGTATTGTAGCAATCCATGCACCGGATGCTTTGAGATTGTTGGGAGACCAAGCAACTTACGATGAGATGAGAGTACTCGGAGCATTCCAATATGCCTACAGGTATAATTGGTTAATTTGTCGCTTGCACGTTTTCATGTAATGTTTTATGGCCAGTATCTGCAAATATCCAATTGTCTACGAGAGCTGTTGATGTAGAGTGGACCAATGGTGTCCACAGTGATGTCGTTGTCAATTGCATCTGCTTTAAGCCTTCTGCTTGGGAAAATTTCTATAGAAATTTCGAGAGTGGCAAGCTTCTTTTTGCTTTTTATATCTATTACTGAGTGCAAAACCATCGGTACATTTTTCTATTGGCAGCGACATTTATCTTCATCATGACAAAACTTTCATGCCCAAAAACCCAGCAGCGTGGAGTGCATGGAATTTTCTGGGGAGTACTGAAAATAAAGTGTGCTTGACATACTGGCTCGATGTGCTTCAGGTATGGCAACTGTGCTTTGCGGATTTTATTTCTAATTCTGCTGTTCCCTTCGGGATCTGTTGCACTACAAACTCGTGCTACATATCACCTTAAAATAAAAGAAGTGAAACTTGCACTTGTCATGGAGTTCATAAACTACACTAAATAGTACTTGGTCGGTATGCATATAAGTTGTTAATGCCCACTAAAAATTTAAGCAGCGTAGCATCTTCGTGAGGTGCATTCTGCAACACGTTGACAATTTCCGTAGTTTGACTGCCTTTAGAACTCCCATTCTGCTGGCACCAGTTTCAGCATGAATGATCCTTTTTTCTTTTATGGGGCCTGTGAAAATTTGCAGAACCTTGATCAGAAGGATTTGCCATTTCTCGTGACTCTCAATCCTTCACGAGAACCACAAAACACTTTGCTTAAGTGGTGCACTGGCCATCCAATTCCATCTGTTGCCGCATCGAAAGCTTCACAAGAGCTAGATCAGATCCAAGGAAAAAGAGGAATTTGGTTCTGCGGAGCATACCAGGGTGAGCCTTTGAAATTCCTATATTAGCGCTAGTGATTGTTTTTGTAAAAACACTGAGAGTATCATTTATTTCTGGGCATGTGATAAAGAATACTTCTACAAGGTTCTTGCCATATTTCTTGAGGTTAAATTTTGAATGAGGAGGGTCCTAAGTTATGCCTAATTGACGAGTCAATTTTGTGTGGTCTTAGCTCATTAAATTGTAGTGATTTGAATCTTTTGGTAGAAAGAATTTTTTAATTCTTGGACTCAGGTCGCCAAGGGAACGTAGTTTTATATTTCATTACCAACTTTAAGTTTTTATTCTTCTTTCAGGATATGGCTTCCATGAGGATGGATTGAAGGTATAGATTCTCTCTCTCTCTCTCTCTCTCTCTCTGTGGGCAAGTTGTATATGCGAATCTTAAGTCAAGGGACTTATTTGCAGGCTGGCATGGCTGCTGCACATGGAGTGATTGGACAAAGTCATTCTGTTCTTGAGAATCCTCAACAAATGGTTCCTTCACTCATGGAAATGGGGGCACGCCTTTTTGTTACTAGATTTCTTGGACGTTATATTTCCACAGGATCGTTAATGTGAGTATACTACTACTTATCATGATAACTATTGGCTGGTAGTGTACATATCTCCTTGTCTTATGTGGATCTTCAGAACTGTTAACCGTCATTGCTCTGAATTAGCATCTGAGTCAACATCTTCTCGTCTTTAACTCATATCCATTGCTACTTTGTTGTGGTCCACTTCTGCATATTAGTTAGTCACTCAGAATCAGAATTTGTGAGTTTACTTGTCAATAATAGTGATACTCAAAAATGCAAAATGTTCTTGTTGACTCACGGTTTAGGGGAACATATTGAAAATTACTCAGTGATAATTGTGCTTTCTTGAGTGGCAGTTTATTAGAGGAAGGAGGCAAGATGTTTACCTTCGAGGGAACCACAAAAAGATGTCCTCTAACAGTTAATTTGAGGATCCACAGTCCACAGTTTTACTGGAAGGTATCGTTCTATCTTTATGCGCAATTTCTGCCCACACTGAATCAGACAATTCAGGACCCTCCTGCTGATGAAGTGCAGTTTTTGCTTTTCCCGGCTGAGACCCTTTTGTGTCTTAATAGAGAATTTTTTGGTTTTTCAGGTGATGACTCAGGCTGATCTAGGCCTGGCAGATGCTTACATAAATGGTGATTTTTCTTTTGTAGATAAAGATAGAGGTCTTTTAAATCTTTTTCAGGTATTTTCTTCATCAAATGGACTTCATTTATCAATGCTGTATCCTTTTGAGCTTTTCAAATACTTAATCACTTGCCAAGAATATGGAAAATTGCAGATTCTCATAGCCAACAGAGATTCTGATACTACCATCTCGAAATTAAGTAAGAAAAGGTACAAAATACATTACTAATTGGAACAAAATATTTTCGACCTTGTACGATCGTATTAAAGATACTAAACCGGTGGATGCCCTTTTTTGATTAGGGGTTGGTGGACACCAATGTTATTAACAGCTGGTATTGCTTCCGCTATGTACTACTTCAAGCATGTATCAAGGCAAAACACTTTAACGCAAGCTCGCAGTAATATCTCCCGGCATTATGATCTGGTAGGTACTTTATTCCTATTCTTTTTTCCTAGCATTTTGTCAAGAGAACAGAACAAACCAGAAAACACTGTCAATTTCTCAACATGATTTATATTAAAAGCAGGATTGTCCTTGTGCATATGATATGATGTAATGCTCGGATTTCCATTTCATCATGTTGGCAGAGTAATGAACTTTTTTCGCTGTTCTTGGATGAGACTATGACATACTCATGCGCAGTATTCAAGGTCAGTAACCACAACTGTGTTTTTATATCCCTGCTGCAGAATACGTGCTTTAGAAGCCAGAGTCAATAAAAGATCCATATCTGAATGCAGTCTAGTTGCTCAAAACAATGATGCGTACTTGTCCTGTTGAAATATTTGATAGATGGCAGGTGAAGACCTAAAGGTGGCACAGATGAGAAAGATCTGTCTTTTGATTAAAAAAGTAAGTTTGATTTGCTATTAGTTGGACTGCTTGACAGTTAACCTTCGACTGTTTTGTGGCTAATACTTTTGCCTTATCAAAATGTAGGCAAGAATTGAAAAGACGCATGGAGTTCTTGAAATCGGCTGTGGTTGGGGAAGCTTTGCCATTGAAGTTGTCAGGCAAACTGGATGCAAATACACAGGCATTACTTTGTCAAAAGAGCAACTGGAGTATGCTGAATCAAGAGTGAAAGAAGCAGGCCTTCAGGTATCCAATCTGCCTGCATATGGTACTTGAAAAAATTACTTTATTTGGTCTGAGAGATAATGTATTTCCTCTTGATGCAGGACCACATCAAGTTTCTTCTTTGCGATTATCGCCAATTGCCAAGTACCTACAAATATGACAGGATCATTTCCTGGTGAGTTTGTCTTTTCATAATATGGTTAAAATGACCAAAAAAAAAAAAATGCCTAAAAGACTCACTTTGATGGAATGGATTCACAGCGAGATGATAGAAGAAGTCGGCCATGAATACATGGAGGAGTTCTTCAGCTGTTGCGAATCAGTGCTAGCCAAAAACGGACTTCTTGTGCTACAGGCATGTAACATACACCAGTTTTATGGCTGTAACTATTGTTTCATAAGTAAAGGATGTGCTTATTTTCTTTCACTGGTGTGTTAAATTCCACTAGCTGATATCCATACCCGATGAGCGGTACGACGAACACAGGCGAAGTTCTAGCTTCATGAAAGAATATATCTTCGCTGGTGGTTGCCTGCCTTCGTTAAGCAGGATAACATCAGCTATGGCATCCGCGTCCCGACTTTGGTACAATTACTTAACATTAAGCACATAAGTTTCTCTGTTCTTCTTCACTTCTTTTATTCACCCAGAGGCCTTCCACTACAGCGTGGAGCATCTGGACAACATAGGCATCCATTACTACCAAACGCTTCAGTGTTGGAGGAAGAACTTCCTGGAGAAAAAGAGGTGACTAGTGACACGATGCTGCAACACTTTGGTACAATTTCTCCCAGTTTAGTAGTCATTCATGACAGTTTTCTCCTTTTGCAGGAAAATATTGGCTCTGGGATTCAATGAAGAGTTCATAAGGACATGGGAATACTACTTCGACTATTGCGCAGCTGGTTTTAAGTCGCACACGCTTGGAGATTATCAGGTAATGCCTCATCATTTTAAGTAGTAGTGCTTTCTTTCCTCTTGATGGGAGAAGTCTGCTTTCGCTCTGGTCAAGTTGAAAATAAAAACAATACACTAGTGCCAATTACCAACGTATTTTTTTTTTCCTTTTCAAAATTTAATTTTCAATGAACTTTGGATGCAGATTGTGTTCTCACGTCCGGGCAATGATGCTGCTTTCGCTGATCCGTATGTGAGTTTCCCATCGTCAAATTGATCTTTTCATTGCAAAGTGACTAAGCATGACTCACTTGAGCCAGCTCAAAATTGATTCCCTCGGGGTCATTCAGCCCTTGGTTCCTGGGAAATTTTTCTTGCTTCTTTCAGTGATTCAACATTCTTTGGTTTGTAAACACCACATCAAACGTGCAAGTTGGTTGGTTGAGAGAAAAGTTCTCTTTTTGTAGTCCAGAATGATATTCAAATTGGTGCGGTTATTGATTCAGAGAAGGAGCTGGCCAAACTTCTTCTGCATCTAGTAGCAAATTATCTGCATTTGAAGGTGTACAAAATTTTGCTATTCTTTAACTGCTTTTGAAGCTGGTTGTGCAAGCATGAGATGTGAGTCGAAAGCCAGAGATTACTATAGACAGTTCTGATTGCCCATATGGTGTCTGCATCGGAAAAACGAGACGAGATTGTGTCCCATGACAGGAATTTCCTCAATCTGATCGTATCATTCTTAACGTGGGTTGGTAAGTTAGTTTCGATAGTGCAAGGTAACTTTTCATAGATCATGAAGTTGTCTCAGGACTACTGAAAGATGGCCAAAGACTTATTCAGAGGCAAGTTATGGAATCTTGCATTCCATAGAACTTGAAATTGAAGGACAATTGACAATTGAACTTGCCAACATGATAGGTAAAAGGGAAAGACAGAGAGAAGAAACCTGCCAAGCTCTCACTGTCGCTCCAAAAATGGTGAAATTCCCATCACTCGACACCTTCTAATTGATCACATCTCCCAACCCAACGAGAACTTAGTTCAATTCAAACCCCGTCAATGCTGTTCTTCGCAAATAATCCTTCTCACCCTTTTGCAGTCTCCATTGACGGAGCGAGTCCATGAAATTTGACCCAAAAGGCGAAAAATAGACTCGTCCCCGATTGGAGCACCTTCAACAAAATAGACTCGCCCCCGATTGGAGCACCTTCAACAATCTGCTGAGTTCTCTCATTCGGTCGGGCTCGTTTGATAAAGTGTGGTGTCCGTTCAATGATTCCAGGGCCAAAGTCAGAATCGTCAACGAGTGGAGTGTCGGAATCATGGCGAACGGCTGTTGCGAAGCTGGTCCCTTGGACCTGGCTTTCGAGATTTTTGCTCGGTTGAAGGGGATGAACTTGTCTCCAGTGGCTTACACATACATGGTCTTGACTGATGACTGTTGAAAACATGGCGATGTCAAAAGAGCGGAGAATTGTTCTAGGAGATGAGCGACTTGGGTTTAGGAGCCAAACGCAAAACCTACAGAGTGTTGCTTGATGGGTATTTGAGAGAAGGCAAGACGGGAGATGTTCTCGAGTTGTAGCGAAAGATAAAGCTTAGTGTTGTTACATTGGATATTCTCATTAGGGGTCTGTGTTGTGAAAAGGAGCGGCAGTACATTTAACACACTAATACGTTGATTTTGTAATTGGGGAAAGTTGGATAAAGCTTTCAGCTTATTTGATCAGCTGATGTCAAGTGTTCACTCCCCATGTTGGTTACATACGAAACACTTTGAATGCCGGATATGCTAGAGCCAAGAATTTGCATGCGGTGACAGATTTGCTGAAGGAGATGGATCATGGAGGATAGAGGCATCTCTCTTTCGAAAGTGACCCATACTATTCTAGTAGGTGCCTACGTACGATCTGATGACATGGAGAAAGGATCCGACATCTATTCATCTTTGCAAAAGGTTGGACTCACTCCGGATGTGCACACATACGGTGTTTTAGTACACGGGTTGTGCCTAGAAGGTCATATGAAGGAAGCATAGAAGATGTTTAAGTCGATCCATGATGGATGCATAGAGGCCAATGACGCGATATACAGCACAACAATCAGTGGATACTACAAAGAGGGTGGCTCGTATGGGGCCCTGAGTTAGTTTCCAGAAAAGGGCAAGAAAGGAATTGTTCTTAACTTTGGCAACTATAGTCAAACTGTTGAGGTTCTTTGCAAGGATTGCAAGTGGGAAGGGGCAGCTGATTCACTTAATGCCATGGTGGAGTAAGGTTTCAAGAGCCTTCTGTTTCTCTTCATGATATGATTTGAAAGGCAAAGAGAGTGACAAGTTAGGTTGGCAAAACTAAGCTATGTAAATTTAGGAGCCCTTTTGGGAAAGCCAATTTCTATAGACTAATCAAATGGCATAGTCCAAAGCATTGGGCAAAAGAACACTTCAAGTGCCATAACTTTAGCCAAAGGGACACTTAAGTGCCATAACTTACGAAAGGTACACTTAAGTGCCACATTCAAAGAAAAACGGATCACTTGAGTGCCACTCCGGCCAAAGTCCGGCCAAAGTCCGGCCAAAATGCCGACGTGATATTTTTCCGGCGAAGCGCGCCCAAACCGATGCCGTTTTGCACGCTGATGTGGCCAAAAAATGCAAAAACACCCTCAGCTGCCGCCGCTACCGCCCCACCACCACTGCCGGATAGGGCTGGCGACGGTGGGGGGAGGGTTCGCTGGGGTCACCGGGCCCTGGCCAGGGGCCGGCGACCCTGGCCGACCGGCGGTGAGGGCTCGCGAGCCCTCGCCTCGATCCGCCGTAGGATCTGGGTGAGGGCCACGAGCCCTCGCCGCTGGATCTAGGGGGGCTCGCGGCCCTCACCCGACCGGGCCAAGGGCCGCTGCCCGCTGGGGCGACCCTCGGCGGGCGGCAGCCCTTGGCCCGGTGGGCGAGGGCCGCCAACCCTCGCCGGATCTGGGCAAGGGCTGCGACCCTCGCGCTAATCGCCGTGGTCGCCGAGCCCCCGGCCGGGGCCGAGGACCCCGGCCGACCCTTCACTTGCTGTCGCCGGCCCTTCTTGGCGGCGGCGGCGACCGAGAGCCGATCCCTTAGCCGCCTCCCCCTTCCCTTTTTCTTTTTTAATTTTTAATTATTATTATTTTAATATTTTAACTAAATTTAATTTTAAATTTAATTTAATTATTTTTAACCACGTTAGCCCAAAACGACACAATTTTTACATTTTTTGGCCATGTCAATGTGCAAAACGGCGTCGTTTTGGGCGCGGTTAGCGGAAAAATGCCACGTCGGCATTTTGGCCGGACTTTGGCGGATTAGCACTCAAGTGATCAATCTTACTCCGATTTTGGCACTTAAGTGTATCTTTCGTAAGTTATGGCACTTAAGTGTCCTTTGGCCAAAATTATGACACTTGAGGGATCCACACGTCCAAAGCATTGCTTCCGGCTAGAGTTGACCAATTCCAATGGGCAAGTATCTAACTCTCCATCTGCTAGATTTTAACTTATATCTTGTTGAGTTTTTCACCTTAGTATGTGTTTACTGGGGTATCAATGTTATGCCCTGAACCTTGAGTGTGCGAACATCCCTCTACGATCAATTAAAATTGCAACGTCATAGGATGCGTTGCCGACCCATTTTTTTTAATCTTTTGATTAAACTCATGCGAAAGCAATTTATAAACCACCCAGTCAAAGCATTAAATAATAGGGATAGTAAGCACATCAATTATTCTAAAACAACACTTTAATTTATAAACTGTTAACCCTAGGAAATTTAATAATTGCAAGCCTTTCTATAGCCACTCTCAACGACCATCTCAAAAACCTGTAGGGTTAAGGTTAACTTAAACTTCACTAACGATGAGGCTAACCAAATGTGACGCCTGGCACACCTGCGTCTTGGTCCATTGAGACCCCAAACCACACGCGACGATTCCCCATACTATGAACCTGAAAATATTTAATAATAATGGGGTAATATATAAATCTTAGCGAGTTAACAACCTAATCTCTTAGTAGGATGCAAATTCATCTTGAAGGCAACCTAAAGATGCAATGGTATACAAACTTACCTTACCTTGGCACACCCTTACATATTAATACATCATATATACCAACACTAATGCAATAAACATAATCAACAATCAGTACACATGACTTTCATATATCAAATATCCACACGGGTCCCAATTATAAAGTAAAACCCATTTTGGCCCAACCCATACAGAGTCTCATAGTTTTACCCCATAATCAAGCCCAATGCATTACGATCATTCACACGTATTCTGATTATAACGACCCATTGAGCCATGACCAACACATGAGTTGGCAATCTTCTGACCATCATCCCATCCTATCGAGCACAGCATCATCTGGAACAACTGCCTAGACGGTATTTCATAAGAAGTATCGATCCGGCATCAATTGCGACTCGGCATCCCGACCCCTGTTGAGCATTTTATAAACATCGAACATTGTCCCCAAACTCCCGTCGAGTGCCGGGTTCAATTAAATGACCACACAAGCATGCCAACACTCAAGCCAATTCTTATTTGCTGTCAATTAGCCTAGTATCAAAGAGTTCGTGCTTAAATAGCAAACCTTGGAAAATCGTTACATTTAAAAATTCCGGTAAAATAATCGCACATGCTCACATACTTAAAATCAACCTACCAAATATTGCATGCTTTCATTTTAAAATCCCATTGCCCCATTTAGCACATAAAACACGGCATCCAAACATAACACCTCAAAGTTTGCCATTTTCTTTCCAAATAAACTTCTTTGAAAATAGCATGTAAATTCATGATTTGGGCAATCAATAACATTGCATTACAAGCTCAAATAGTCATAATTATGCATAATTTCATCTAATAAATCAACATAAAATTCTACTTAACGGCTAAACTGTCATTAATTTCCACTAATCGCGATTAATTAGCGCTAAATGCGATTAATTAAGATAATGACAATTAATTACACTAAGTGCGATTAATTAAAATTAACTACAGTTAATTAAACTAACTAAAATTAAATAAACTAATTAAGATTAATTAAGCTAATTATAATCTAAACACGATTAATTAAACTAACCATCCTTAATTAAGGCTCCTTAATTAAGGCTAATCTCTATTAGCCTTAATTTAATCCATCCTTAATCTTAGTTTAGGGCTAATCTTAGTTAAGGCCACTAACTACCATTAGCCCTAAACTAAACTACCCATAAACACAATTAACTTTCTTATTAAGGATTAGGAGTTAAATTAAGGGTTTTCCAGCAATGATGAGCTCGCGGCTATGGTGGTGTGACGGCGTCAAGCACACGCCGTTCCCAACTTGAATAGGAACTCAAATGGTGGCAACGAAGCCTCTCGAGGCTCACGAACACAAAGCGAGGGGGAGATGTTAGGCTTGGTGGTGGTGAACTGGCGGAGCAACGGCAACAGCGGACGGCGGGGACGAGGGACAATGACGATGGCACAGTGGTAGTGACTCCTCAAAACCCACAACCAAGCTCAGCTTGGCTTGGGCAGTGGTGCATTGGCATGGGCATGGAGATGGAGATAGTGGAGGACGGTGGTGTTCAGTGAGGTGGTGAGGATGGTGATGGTGGCTTGAATGAGCAACATAGACGCAGCGGTGGTTCGTGATGGTGAACGAGGGAAGAAGAATACAAAGAAGAAGAGAATGATGAAGATGAATGAAATAAAAGCAAAATGGAAGAGAGAGAAAGAGGAAGGAGGTTCGACTAAGGGGGGAAGAAATGTGAGGGTAGAGAGAGAGAGAGAGAGAGAGAGAGAGATTTTCTTCGATTTTCATCATGAAGAATTCAACACAATCCCCCAATTTCCTCTCCACCTTTCCTTTATCCCTTTTATCTTATAGTCCATAAATGCAATGGCATTTTAGACTTTTCAGACACTTTTTGTTTCCAAAATATTTTCTTAATTCCATTTTCCTTTAAAACTAAATCCTTGGCCCACAAATCACCATTTTGCCACTGGATCCAAATTTTCCTTTTTTGGTCTCCAATTTTTGTTCAATAATTCATTTCCAAAAATTCCAAACTTGCCAATAATTCAATAAACAATGAGGTGATGTCCAACAAATTAGTTTTGAAATCCTTGAAAGTTCGATACCCGAAATTGAATTAAATTTAATGGTTAAAAATCGATCAAATGTGACTTTCGTATGGCTTAAAACTATCATGTGGCTTTTAGGAGTTTTCACGCAGTTGACCCGTGGTCGATAATTTTCAATCCACGTTTGTACCTTTTCAAATCGTGGATGACCTTCAATTGTCATGGAATCGCGATAGTTCAATTACGTACATTGAATACAAGATCAATACATAATTGGTTTATCGTTGTTCGATGCAGGTATCATAATTGTGCGGAACCACTCGTAAATTGACTACGTACTTTTGTCAAATCGATTTATATTTGTTCGCTAATTGACTTATAACAGCATAGCATTGACCATTGTCGATCCTTATGATTGGTCGATTGATTTTTTATCGAAGTCTCCAGTCTTTCGGGTTTTAATCATTTATAGCCTCACTCAATAGATTAGTGAACTCGTGAATGATAACTTCAGAGTAAAGTAACCATAAGCACATCAATGAAATAACAATTTCATATATTTCAAAATAGGGGCCAAATTTCGAGATATCATAACTTTTCCCCTCTTGCAAAAATTTCGTCATCGAAATTTGAACTATTACAACTCTTCAACATAAAGGTGAGGGTATTGATACCTCATCAACTCTTCGCTTTCTTACATGGCTCCCTCCATTCCATAATTTTGAAAGACTACTTTGACTAAGGGAATTGTCTTGTTGCATAGCACTTACTCATTTCGATCTATTATCTGAACTAGTCTTTCCATGTACGACATGTCACGCCCCGATTCTCAGGCACGCACACATCCCTTACCTTTGGTCGATTTTAAAGTGCGATATCCCAAGATTACGTATCGCCGACCCATTCTTTTTTTAAGTACATGCGGAAGCAGTTATAAATCCCCAAACAATAAAATAATGGGATAGAAAAAGCAGGGCCATAATTTTCATATTGAAATTAACAACCACACTTTTATTAACAGCACGACTCATAGAATATTTACAATACTATTCACAGCATACTTGTCTCACACCTATCTATACTAAGACAGGGTTCACAAAAGGGATGGAATCTCAATCCACATTCGGGTTGTACTCAAAGCCCCTCTCTAGATCATCTCATTCTTCTTCAAAAATCTTTCTCCTCCTTAGGTTCCTCCTCCTCGGCTCCTCCTCAAGGTCCTGAAATGGTTATTCAATAACCAATGAAACCATGTCTCAGTGAGTTCTACTCCACTAAGACTCAATTAGAGAACCAATACACCACATGGTTGCTTAAGCACAGCACGAGTCAGAGGACTTACCTTGGCCTCAAATTCCACCTGCATGTTAGCACATATTAAATAGACGCCCAAGCAATCATATCACAAATCAAAGCATCGATCAAATCGACCTAGTCGATTATATGCCAACAAGACCACTCACGGTCATTTCCATTCAGTCAATCAATTTACAATATCAAATCAAAGCAATGATCAATCGATCTAGTCAATTACATGTCAGCCTAACCATTTCCCGGTCATTCAAGCTATTACTATTCAATCCTAACTGATAGAACCAGTCACCGAGCCACGTGCATTCTCCAAGGTGACATACTTTGTCACCGAGCCACGTGCATTCTCCAAGGTGATATATACATCTAGTCACCGGGCCATATGCATTCTCCAAGGTGACATACTTCATCACCAAGCCACGTGCATTCTCCAAGGCAACATATATAATCATCAAGCCCCGTGCATTCTCCAAGGCGACGTACTAGTCATCGAGCCATGCGATTCTCCGAGGCAATATACCAAATCACCGAGCCACGTGCATTCTCCGAGATGATGTACTATTCACCAAGCCACGTGCCTTTCATGATGATTCATCCCATTTCTAAAGTAATTATCTGCAACCTTAATTCGTACTCAATTTACCCAAATAATCAATTTAGGAACATATCCTAAAAATCCACCATTAAATCAATTCAATTTTGGGAATAATCCCCTAAAAATCCACAATTTATTTAATTCAGCACAACGTAAAATTCAATTAAATAAACGGATTGCATCATGACAATCAACACGAGATTTCGGTCGTCGACCATCTCAACCTTAATTTCCGAAAAATAAATAAATAAATAAATAATTTCGAAAATTAAATAATTAATATTAAAAATTCAATTTAGCTCAAAATAAAGCCCAAATAAATAAACAGACTTCACCACAGTCATTAGCATAATATTCCGGTCACTGGCCGTCCAAGTTGAATTTTTGAAAAATAATTAATTAATTAATTTAATTCCGAAAAATAATATTTAAATACCAAAAATTCCACTTAGGCCCGAATTGTCAAACAGCCCGATAAAGGGTCGGAAAAATCCTGAGTTACCCTTAATAAATAGTAAACTATGTCTACTTGCTAAATACACATTCAATTTGTCTAATTTGTATCACAATTCACTAATAAACAATAATCTATACTAATCTAACCACTTAAACATAATTAATTAAAACTAAACAACCCTTAAAAATAATTAGCCCACTAAGCAAGGATTAGTGAGATTACTCACTGGAATTACACGCAAATCAGATCAATCCGACGGGGACGACGTGAGGAACGATAAACCCCAAAGCACGGCTTAGGTTCAGGGCTTGAAAACGGCCTAAAAGCAAGCCCAAAGCTGCTGGAAATCCACTCGGTGGGTTTCTGCCCTTGGCTGGCCGGAGCTGTTTCGGTGGCCAAAAACGGCGAGGAGAGGCCTACGGAAGGTGAGGGGGACGCCGGGGAGGTCGGGACGGCGGCCGGACGAAGCTGGGCAGCAGCTGGAGGCGCCGAACTAAGCTGGGTAGTGGCTGGAATCGCACGGGGGAAGGACGGTAGCGAGCAGCGGACGCAGGGGCATGCGCAAACGGCGGGACGACGGCTTGGCGGTGAGCTACGGCGGTGCATGGGCAGCGATGGCGGTTAGCTGCTTTCTCGGCGAGCTACTGCTGTCTCGACTTCTTTAGCTTCTAGTTCGCACAAACAAGAAAGGAAGGAGGAGAAGAAGTCGGTCATGTGGGGGAGTGGGGAGAAGAGAGAGAAGAGAGAGAAGGAAGAGATAAGGGCGAGAGGAGAGATAAAGGTGTTTGACTAGTCAAAGAAGAAAAAGTGAAGGAGGAGAAGCAAAGTTGAAATTGGTAAGGGCAGTCGGTGGAGGGGGGGGGGAATGCACGAGGGGAAAGAAGGAAGGAGAGAGAGAGAGAGAGAGAGAGAGAGAGAGAGAGAGAGAGAAATAAAATAAAATAATACCATTATTCTTATTTTTTTCTTTTCTCTTTCCCTTCTATTTTCTTCCAGTCTTCAGTTTTTCCTCCGATAATTTTTTTCCCGAGATTTTGAACTCGTCAATAATTTGACAGACGATGAGACAAGATCCTAAAAATGAATTGTGACACGCTTGAATATTTGATTCCTGAAACCAAATTAAATTTCATGGTTAGAATCGATCAGACGCGATTTTAGCTCAATCCAACTAATTAGATAGCTTTTAGGGATTTTACTGCGGATACATCTCTTAATGGCTTAACCCAATAAGTTAGTTAACTTGTGAGTGATCAGTTCAAAGAAAAAGGACCATAGGTACATCGACGAAATACCCATTTCACTTTATCGAAACAGGGTCGAATTTCAGGATGTCACACGACACCCTATTGTTAACGTCTCTTTTCTTGAATTTCAAGACATGGGTTGGATCAGGTTCATACTTCATCAATATTGACATGTGGAAGATGCCATGCACTTGAGCAAGTCTTGGTGACAACGCGAGACAATAGGCCAAACTCTCATTTCTTTCCAAGATCTTGAAGGGGCCAATGTACCAAGGCTTAGCTTCCCTTTCTTGCCCAATTGTGAAGTACCTCACATTGGTGACACTTTGAGAAAAAAGTGCTCGCCTATTTGAAACTCCAAGGGCCTTCATCGTTTATCTGCACAGCTCTTCTGATAGCTCTAGGAAGTCATAAGCCTTTCTCGAATAACCTAAATGGCGTCCACTGACTGTTGAACTAGCTCAGGGCCGATAATCTTATGTTCACTAATTTCGTCCCAGCAGACAAGAGTTCTGCAGGCCTTGCCATATAATGCTTCAAATGGTGCTATCTTAATGTTCTGTTGATAATTGTTGTTGTAAGCAAACTCAACCAAATGAAGCTGTTTCTCCCAGCTTCCTTTGAAATCCAACACATAAGCTTGTAGCATATCCTTGAGCGTCTGAATAGTCTTTTCAGACTGACCGTCCGTTTATGGATGATCAGCCGTGTTATACTGCAGTTTCGTTCACAAGGCCATTTGCAAACTTTTCCAAAAAGATGCCTTAAACTTTGGGTCTTGATCTGATGTAATCGTTACTAACACTTCATGCAGATGAACTATCTGCTACACGTACAATTCAGCATATCTATCTAATGTAAAGTCTTTTCATACGAAGATGAAGTAAGCAAACTTCGTCAACCTATCCACCATGACCCCAATGGAATTGTTACCCCACTGACTCTTAGGCAATCTCATCAGAAAATCCATTGAAATATATTCCCATTTCCACTCGGGAATCTCGAGAGGTTGTAGAATTCCACTAGACTTGCAATGTTGTGCCTTCATTTGTTGGCACGTCAAATACTTAGCAACATGCTTGGCAATATCTACCTTCATACCATTCCACCAATAGTACTGGCACAGATTCTAATACAATTTTATGCTACCTGGATGAATGCTATAACTGCTACAATGGATTTTGACAAAATATTCTCCTTGAGCTCTACATCATTGGGCACGCACAATCGTCCACAAAAGTTTAATATTCCGTCCTCAGTAACATGAAAATTAGCTTTCCTCTTTTCTACATACTCTTGCAAAACTTTTGGATCTCAGGGTCTATTGACTACAGCATCATAATCTTCACCTGGATTTCTGATTCAATTTTGAGGGTAGTCATAAGACTTGAAATATTGCTTACCTCAAACTTGAAATCCGAATCTCAAACTCTTTTAAGTAGAATCCTCTCTTGAACTATCATTTGCGCAATTGACGATTTTCGACTTAACACATTCACGACCTTGTTGGGTTTTCCAAAATGATATAGGATGTCATAGTCGTAATCCTTAAGAAGCTCCATCTAACGACGCTGCCTCATGTTCAGCTCCTTATGAGAGAACAAATACTTGAGACTTTGATGGTCCGTAAAGGTTTGGAACTTTTCTCCGCACAAGTAATGTCTCCAAATCTTCAGAGCAAAAATAATCGCTGCCAGTTCCAAATCATATATCGAATAATTCAACTCGTACGATCTTAGCTGACGGGATGCGTATGCAACCACTCTCCCATGTTGCATCAAAACACAATGCAGTCCCTTGAACAACGCATTGCTATAAATCTCATATCCTTCAAGACCAACAGAATTGTCAACATGGGTGCAATAGTTAGCTTATGCTTAAGCTCGTAGAAACTATGTTCGCACTTATCCGTCCATTCAAATAGTTCAAACCACCATCACTAGATAACCCTAGCAACCCATATCCAACAGTTGAGTTGTCTCAAGCAATGAGATTAAAGTAATCAAGGTTCCTCCTCGATTCACAACAAACTTGAAACTACCACCCATTAACGGGTTAAACTGAATCGTTCTACAATAGCAATCCATGGTAGCTCATTGCTTGGTGGGCCAATCCATACAAATAATCACATCAAAATCAAACATTGCCAGCATAATTAAGTCTATAGTTTCATCTTGCCATCAGCCTCTTCCTAAACCAATTGTTGTTTCTACTTGGCACAAACTGCGACCCAGATCCGACTGCCTATTCATTCATGTTTCTCTCAATCAACTAGGCCCTCTTGTATTGCTCATCATAATCCTTGAGATTCAGGGATACCAGCTATTCCTTAATCTTCGGTTTTAGACATTCTTTGAACCTCTTCACCTTATGCACCCAGTTGTCCATTAACCTCAGTGCGTACTTCAACAACTCGGCAAACTTTGTCTCATATTGATCCACGGTCACATGGAGGCGCTAGAACTCAGCCATCTTTTGTTCTCGAGCATATTTTGAGAAGTACTTTCCGTAGAAAGCCTCAATGAAGGTATCTCACTCCAAGATCCTTCGGGAAACACCCTTCCGTTCGTGGCTTCCCACCACGTACTTACATTACTCTACAGTTGATAGACAGCCAGGGTCACCTTGTCCTCTTTAGAGCACCTCAATAATGCGAAGGCCTTCTCCAATTCTTGAACCTAAAGGATTGCAACCTTAGGGTCACCAGCTCTAGTGAACTTTGGTGGTTTCAGATTTGGAAACCGCTCCACTAACTTATGTATAGGCCGCCCACCATTCCCATTCCCAGGTGGGGCCTCAATCGCATCGGCTGTAGTGGCAATGATGACAAAGAACCATATTGTAAAGCCCCAAAGGTTTGTCTAATTTTAGGTTTTAATTTTTAAAGGTTTTCCATTTTTAATCCTAGTTTAATTATAATTATTTAAAAAAATATTTTCTAGATTTTCTATTTTTTTAACAATTGTCTAAATCTTCTAAAATTTTTATGATTTTTTGAATTTTCTCAAATTTTTTGAATTTCCTAATTTTTAATTTTTTTTTAATTTTTTACGATTTCTAAAAAATTTTCAAATACATTTTCGGAAATTTTTAAATGATTTATTTTTTTATTTTTTATTTTTGTAATATTTTTATTATTTCCTAAAAATTTTAAATTTTTTTTATCATTTTCAATATTTTAAATTTTTTTGACTTTTTTAAATTTTATTTTATTTGATTTATTATTATCAATGAAATTTTCAAATAAGAGTCCGGAATGTCATCGTTTTCTCAAGTAAGAACTTGAAATAGATCTTATTTTAAATAAGAGCATGAATTGTTCATATCAGTCTCAAAGAAGTTGAAATAGATTTTATTTTAAATAAAAGCATGAATTATCCATATCAATTTCAAAGAAGAGCTTGAAATTGTTAGGGAAATCCCTTATGATGTTTTGAAGATGACAAAATAAATCAAAGGCTACTAACATGTTTAATGGTTAAGTAATAAACCATGCAGATGATAGAACATGTAAAGGATATTGTGAAAGTGCGAAGACGACTAGAAGACTAAACGTAACTCATGTCCAAAGTATATTTTGAAGATATCCAGACTTCTGTGTCAAAGTCTGAAGACTGCCAGACTCAAGACTCAAAGTCTGAACAAACTCGAAGTCTGAAGACTGCCAGACTTTAGTGTCAAAGTCTGTTCTACATCAAAAGTCTGCTCACTCTGACAAATTCCAGACTAAACGTGAATGATGAACCAAAAGACAAACTCTATCTTTGAAAGTGAACCAAGAAACAGACTCTATCTTTGAAGCCGAACTGATCTGGAGACCTTAAAGCTAAATCTGTTCGAAAGCAAATATGTTCGAGACTCGTTGCAAAGTCTATCGCACTCGGATCAGTTGTAAAGTCTATTACTCTTAGACTTTACATCCAGATTCGATGAATCGTAACTCAAGCCCAATCATACAACGGCTAGTGATCTGGTTTGGATTCCACATCAAGATTGATTTGATTGATTCAATCTAATTGATTGACGATTGGATCTTGAAGACAAGAACTTTCTATACGAAGAAGCTTTACTTATGGAAACCAAGATTTCGTTTGTATGGGCGATCGGAATCAATTTGGGATTTTACCTTTGTCACTCAACGGCTACCAAATCTTCTAGATACGAGCTGTCCAATGGGTATATTGAAAGACGATTATCTAGGATACTGTCCAACGGGTAGTTTGGAAGTGGAGGAGTATTTAAGGAGATCATGGACCGATGAGCAAGTAACAGAGCGTAGAATTTATAATTCCAAAGTCTGAGCGACTTTCGATTATATACTTGTCTCTTGAGAGCTTAAAGGTTTGTGATCATGAAAGAAATACCAAAAGAGTGACTTAGTGAGATAGTGTGATCTACTACTAAGTGTTTGCACTCGAAGTTGTAATCTCTTGTTGATTGCATAGTGGAATCCAGCCAAGAAGGTTGTTAGCGTGAGAGAGTGGACTTAGGCTTGGATTAAGCCGAACCACTATAATTTATGTGTTCTTATTCTCTTCCCTAACTCCTTTGTTTGAAGTTTATTTTATTCCACATATACTTGCCAATATTTATTTTATACACTTATTCACCCCATCTAGGTATTCATACTAGCACTCTCAAAAATGATTATGACTACGTTAAATAAGGGTCTACTTTTGCCGGCTCACTAACCAACAAAAAATTCCGATGGTACTCACCCAAGCATTGGCGACCCTCACCAAAGATGGGAAAGGGTTGCTACCCTCTCCCCACTTTGCCAAGGGCCTACTAGCCCTCACCTCTAGTCGATGAGGGTTATCGGCCCTTGCGCAAGCGCCAATGACCCCACCAACCATTGCTGTCGCCCCACTAGTGATGGGGGGTAGCCAAAGACGAGAGAGAGCCCTCCCTTTTGTGTTTTTATTTTATTTTATTTTATTTAGTATGTGACAAAGAAAAAGGGAAAAATTTTATAAGACAAAATTGCATTTCACCAAATAATGAGTTCAAACATTTACTTGAAACTAATATGATCACTTCAAATTATTATTTGAAACAAAATACACTTCAGATCTTTATTTGTGAAAATGAAAGCATTTTGAGTCCTTATTTGAAATAATGTTTACTTTATATTTTTATTTGAGAAAATAAATGCATTTTGGGCTCTTATTTTCGGAAACGGATTTAGATAGGGTTTACCTAATCCAGACTGTTGACCTAACCCAAAAACCTGGACTCTACTCGGTCAAATTAAAAAAAGAAAAATTTCCGATTCGTCTTTATTTTTTTCTTAATTTCCTTTATTCTCTCCCTTTTTGTCTTCTTCCCTATTTTGTCTTCTTCCTCTACACCTCTTCTTCAACCCTCAGAAGCGCTTCTCCTCCTTCCCCGAAAGCTCCATCACGTCTGCAGCGCTTTTTCCAGAACCAAGAACACTCGACGCCGCTACCATCCGTTGTTGCCATGTCATCACAGCGCCCACGTCACCGCCAAACCGCCACCAACTGCCGGTCGTCCATCTCACCTGGTGATCATCACTTCCGATCAACCATTCCAGCAACCACAAAACGAAAATATCCAATCGAGAACTATACTTTCAACACTAGCATATTCAGCAGGCTAACATTCACAAATACATTTAAAGTGGAGAGAAATGCTAACTAGAATAGTTTCGAATTGTAAACTTTGTCGGTGAGGAAGAGTAGCTCCGGTGGATAGGGAGGGATCACAGCCAACTTGACGACAACCGATTGATTCCACGAAATCGCATGAAAGCACAAGAAAAACCCAAAAAGTAGACAATTCAAACAACACGAGAGAAAAAGAAGTCTTTCTCGAGATTCAACGCTGAACGGGATTCGACCCTCTGTCAGACATTTTATCGAACATGTGATATGCAGATTTCACAATAGCATTCCGATTCGGTTTCTAAGCGAATTCTAGCCTTAAAACGATGCACTCAGACTTAAAACACCATTACTAGCAAAAAAATGGCTTTGCTTCATCAAGATTTCATCAAAAAAAGCAATCTATTTGAGCGTGAATATGGGAACTTTTCGGTCGTCTTTTAGACATTTTAACAAACACGTAATATAAAGATGCGAAATTTGAGTTTTCAACTCAGAACCAACACCATTTCCCGCCAAAACATAACCTATCATGCTCTAAACGTCATCATCCATCACTAACCTATTTCAGTTTCACATTCTCAAACACTGAGTTCATCAACTGAATTCAATATCCTTGAATCCCGAATAGCGCGAACCGAAAGGGGGAAAAATGAACGCCCGAAGGAAGCGTGATCCCTACCTAGCTAGAAATGGTGTTGCCGCTGCCACTTGGACGTCATCAAAGCTCAAAAAACGGCCGGCACTCCTCCCTTCCTCCAGCAAACTGTCACGCTTGATGGTGCTTGTCGCTCGACCACGAACAGGTGCGGTGACCGACGATAACCAGGAGGGGCTCGAGATGAACTCGGGCGGAACCCTTCTTCAGCTCCTCAGAAAACTCGCTCTCTCCCTCCACGATTCTGGTTTCAGCAAAAAGAAAAGATCTCATCCTTTGCGATCTGGTTTTTGCCAAAACCGCTCGAGCCTACCCCCGTCCTCCTCTCCAACACTCAACGCACCCTGCTCATGTATATCCTCGAGCGATCGACTAGCACCCCTTGCCTCAGCGGGGAATATTTTTCTTTTAGCCTTGCCACCCCACCATCCTAGAAGGTTCGGGCTTTGCTCCTGTCACCTCTCCGTCGCTTCTCCCTCGCTGGTGGGCGCATGCTCATAGCTTTCATTTGGTCACGGTCAAGGACCGTCCCCCTTCTTGCATCACTAGCGTGAGTTGCGCTAAAGAAGCAAGAAATGATATGGGCTAGGGCTTTGTTAATCTCTCATGGGCTTTGAAAAAATAAAAGAAATGGGCTGGGAAAATAAAAGAAAGGATGGGCCAAAGAAGAAGTATTTTAGGGGTGAGGGCCGAAGGTTGCGCCAAGTGTGTCGGGCATGCCGGCCCATTCGATTTTTATTCATCTTGATTTCATTTCATTTTCATTTTTTTTTTTCATTTTTTTGTATCTTTTTTATAACTTTATATATTTTTGCAAGATAAATGAATATTTTAAAATGTTGACAAAAATTCGGGTGTCCACACAAGTGTGTCATCTTTAAGAGTCTAAGAGTGTAAGATTAGAAGAGTGCATACAACATCTAAGATATGTCTATATTTCCACTCTATTCAACTATTTTGTTGGGAAGTTCCTAGATAAAAATGATGAATGATAGTAGTATTTTGAAAAATAATTTTAAGATTCTCCATGAAGCTATATTTCAAGACGTTATCAATATAAATTTTTTTGATATCTTAAGAAAATTGTGTTTTGTCGTGACAACAAAATTCAAATAGATTTTCATATGATAAAGGCATATGCATAGTGAGAACAATCATCCACAAAAATCACAAATTAGCGACATATTCTCATAATGGGAGTAGAGATGGGCCTGAATTGTTAGAATTAATTAAATCACTAGAAGCATAAGAAATTGATTCACCTAAATCAAATGGCAAAGCATAATGTTTTCCCACTTATATGGCAAGCAATCAAAATGTTTTTTGTTAATAGAATATAAATTACCTATAAAAATCAAAGGACTTAACCTAGGGGAAAAGAAGAAGAAGAAGAAGAAGAAGAAGAAGAAGAGCATGACCCAAACAAAACTACCAAGTTTTGATGATATCGTAGTAGCACAATTAACAAGACCATTCAAAAGCTTAAAAGAGATAAGCTCAAATAACATTCTCCCTTCATAGCATGTTCCAATTATTGTCTCATTCGTGGATTTTACACGTCACAATCATTAGAAGAGATGTGAATGTCAAGACCAAGTTCACCCAATTATCCCACAAATATCTAGTTTAAGGAGAGTTTAGGAACAATGAAAGTGTTATTTAATAACAATGTGGACATGGAAATTTTCTAGTATGACTAATTATCATCTATGAGTTATAAGTTGTACAAATATTAGATGCCTATGAAGGTAATGACTTTTAATTAAACAAAGTGGAGTTTGAAGTCATGTGATTGCAATAGGTAGACCCAAAGAACCATGAATCAAAAGTGCATCGAGTCATAGATTGAGCAGAAGTGCTAGGACATAGGAGATGGAATTGCCAAATTCTTAAAAAAATAGAACATCGATCCTCTGAAAATAGAGTAGTAGATGAGCCATTAGGGGAATCCTTAATGGTGGCAACTAGGGATGAGCATCGATCTAAAGTCAACCTTGGACCAACCCTGGACTAACCTAACCTTCACGGTCCTAGTCCAATTCCTAGAGAGATTGGGTCAATTCTTGGTCTTGGAATCCTTGGACTAACACTATGTGGGTTGATCCTCAATCCCAGGAGTTTAGGATTAGTTCAACCCGAACCAACCCTAACTATATATATCATATATTTTAGATATATTATATATTATATATAACATTCTTATATCTACTATAAAGAGCAAACCCTAACTTAAACGGCATTGAACGGCATTAAAGGGCATCAAATGGTGTACTCCTCCTCTAGTACTCTTGTTCTCCTTTCTGTTTTGTCCTCTTGTTTCTTCTTTATCCTCTTCAACCTCACCCTGCTCGCGATACGACACTCACCCTGCTCAGTACTCGCCACTCAATGCTTGCGCTGCTCACCACTTGCCCTTTGCCCTACTGGCCACTTAACGCTTGACACTCACCTTGATCGCTGCTCGCCTCTCTTCACTAGCCTCATTCATCGTCGAGTAAATCATAAGGAAACAAAGCCCTAATTAGAAACTTTTTTTTTTCTTGTGAACAATGCTTGCCATTCATTACTCACCTCATGGCCTGCCTATGTTCGCTTGCCTCACGGCTCACCCTTGTTGATGGATATGTAATTTGAAATAATAGATTTGTCTATTGATTGGTCTTAGGTTGACCATGGAACTAGACTAAACCCATAGGATTGGTTTGGTCCTTGATCACAGATTTAATCAGGTTGATCCTTGGTCCCAAAAATTAGGGATCAACATTGTGAGAGTTGGTTCCTAGATTATGTGCTGCACCAATCCAACCTGGACCATGATCACCCCCAACGGCAACAATTGTGGATGGGCGTGCAGGTGGACCTTTATATTAGGGTTGGTTGTTTGTCCCTATAGGTGACCATTTAGGTGACAATATGTACAATATGGTCTACACGATGAGGAAGAAGAAGGGGGTGGCAAGCACCATGTCTATAGGAGTGGACGGTAGGGTGCAATGTGCCTTCAAAGTAGCAAGCCAAGTCTCTTTATTTAACAACTCCAAGACAAGGTAACGGATTTCGATGTAGAAGTAAATCTCACACAAGTTCAAACTCATCATTGAGTGCCATTAGAAATTGCATAATATGCATATGATCACGATATTTAGAAACTTGTGAGCATCAGTGGCCACTTGCCATTGCAGCTCATATAAGGTTGGTTAATTATAGAGGACAAAAAATCGTTAATAGACTGCCCAGTCCCCTAATGCATATGAACTATTAGCCTTCGCGTTCGCTCGTAGGGCTCCGAAGAGGTCATGACAGCTTGGCGACTCTGCTAGCAACAATTAGTTTTTGTGGACTTAGGCTTTTTTGTCTTGTTTAAATATTTCTCTAACTCAGGTATTTTTTTGTAGGTTAGTAGATTAGAGATAAATATTAATTTTGTAGAGATAAGTGTTTTCTGATTATAAACGTTGTGCATGCTTTAATGTTTTAGCAGTACATTGCGGCATGCGCAACCCTGCCACCGGACTTGAGACGCCACATGATATTTTAGGATGGTATTAAGAAAGTTACCATCTTGAACGAGAAACTGTGATGTAGAGGTTCCCCTTTTTTCTCCCCGAAATTCATTAAGTAAAGTCGAGGTTGAAAGGATCTAACACTCGATGCAATACTGCGATAGTCGATCATCTCTTAACTTCACTAAGCCTTCTTAGTTAGAAATTGAATCGCATGTATCATGTGCATGTCTATATGATTGCTATTGATTTTCTCTAGTTAAGTAAGTTTTCTATCATTGCATTTTGCAATTTACTTACTTTTGCTTATGTCTCAATCAGTTCACAATTAGCTTAGGTTAGTTGTGGATTTAATACCATGGTCATTTCAATTTAGAAATAATTGTCATTAAGTCTTTTTGAAAAAAAAAATGGGGATTTTGAGATTTTTTTTTCAATTCATGCTTTTGTTGTTTCAAGTTTTTCCTTTTCAAATTTGGTATCCTTTTAGTCCATAGTAGCATGTCGCATATCTTTATTTTTCTGGTCCAATTTTAGGAAATTCCTTCCATTTACAAATTTTTTTGTGAATAAACAAAAGGGGTGGGATTAAGCCATTGTCATGGATTGGCTCCCTATTTACACCGTGGGTTTACATATGCTTGTTTATTCACAAATAGGTAATCATGGACCATCCACTAGTTCGAACTCGCTAAAGAGCAAGAACAAAAATAGCCAATGAATACATGCCCAACCATCTTGCTAGTATGGAAAGTAAGATGAAATAGATTCTTAGTGCACTCCAACAACTCTCGAAACAGGTGAATTATATTCGAGCAAGCTTGTTCTCAGTCCAACACCATTCAAGTAATTGCCGCAAACGTTTGTTGGCGGCAATTGGGGCGTGGTAGTGATGACGACATGTCGGGACTAAAGAGGACCCACCTCAAGTCACGAGGATTCAATTATGGCGGTGATATCGTTTTGGTGCTGCAGTATCCGTAATTGAATTATCGAGATTTTCACGACAATCAAGAGTCGCCATTGAGCTGAGTGGGTTCATAGTGCTTCGAAAAAATTGACCACGGTTATTTGCCTTAAAAAGTTATGAAAACTACCTGGTAGTTTAGGTCACGCTAAAAACGCGCCAAACGGAAATTAACCGCGAATTCAAGTCCGATTTCAAAAAATGAAGTTTATGTCATGTCACAATAAATTCTAGGAGTATCGACTCAATCTCAGAAGATTTTTCTGACAACTGACACTTTTTGGGAAAAAAGGTCGTCGCTAGGTTGTTTTAGTGCAGAAATTGCCGAAGATGGTTTTTGGATGGAAAAGTTGAGATGCAAGATGGGTGATTGGGTGAAGAAAATTATCAATTTGACAATTGATTGACCAATTGAAACTATGGTGGCCAATTGAAAATAAATCAAGAGAGATTGGAAGAGCGATTGAAGCGAGACGCGAGAAATTCGTAACATCCCCTCACCCTAAAGCGTTATTGAATTTGCTAGAGGTTATGAGGGTCGTTTGATGGTATTGATCACGCCAAGTATTTTTACATGGCCAAGAGTGATTCTTGAATGATATTTTTGCAAAATATCAAGCCTTGGTGGAGCCCCTCACCTCTCATCTCTATCCATCTTTCTCTTTCTCTCATCATAACCGGACAGCCCCTCTCTTGCCTTCCATTTTCCCTTTGTGCGACAACCCTAGTCTTCGGCTTCACTTTCAATTTCTTTGTTTAGCTTCTGCTTTAATTCTTTCGGTCGAAATCCAGT
Organism: Eucalyptus paniculata subsp. matutina; assembly: GCA_017140255.1. Lineage (NCBI taxonomy): Eukaryota > Viridiplantae > Streptophyta > Magnoliopsida > Myrtales > Myrtaceae > Eucalyptus > Eucalyptus paniculata. Next base: position 31,113,307 of record CM029442.1, on the reverse strand, counting down.
CCAGCAAAGCCTTTCCCCGCGAGCAGCCTCTGCGATCGTTGCCTCCCATCTGCCGCGCATCCTTCAGCCCTCACCTCCACCGTTTCGGCCAGCCTCTCCACGCGTCATCTTCGGTCAACAGCAGCAGGTCTTCTCCCTTCTTTGTTGACCACCGAGTGAAGCCAACGAAGAAGCTGCCCTCGTCCGCTTCTTCTCAACGCGTGGCCTTCACTAGCAATTTGTGCACCTCTCCGCCATCTGCCAGCACATCTTCAGCAGTTAATGAACCAGCGCCCTTCACCAGCGTGATTTCGTGTTCCGCCCAACAGAAACAACGAGCTGCTTCTTCGCGTATTTCGCTGGACCGGTCAACTCCAGCAGCCTAGCGAAGGGACTTCTCAGCCCAGCAGCCTTCGAGAGGCCCAGCAGCCCTTACTGCTTCTTTAGTCAGGCCCAACAATCCATCTCCTCTAGCAGCCCAACCCAACGTTCAGCCCACATAATTTCTTCAGCAGTCTTTGGCCCAACTCTAGCAAAGATAGCCCAATTTCGAGGCCCAACTTTAACAGGCCCAATCTAACTTGGGTCTGGCCCAAAAGCAAGAACAAGTCTCAGTTGTGCTGAGATTTGTTGAAGCTAAGTTTAAGCGTCCAACCTGCCCTGTCATTGAAAGTCCGATTTCGGCCGCTATGCATGATGTTTCAGTCTTCGCTTTGCCAAGTGAGTAATCTCACTAATCCTCGCAGTAAACTAATGATCTTGGGTTGATTAAATTTAATTAAGTGCAATTAGGTGGTTAGATTAGCATGGATTAGTGATTATCAGTTAATTGCATTGCATATTAGTTAAATGTTAGTGTACTTAGCTAGAGAATTGCCTATACTATTTATTGAATGCATCTTGGGATTTTTCCTGATCCGATTTGGCTTCCAATTAGGCATTACGGGCCTAAATTGGATTTTTAGTATTTAATTATTAATTTATTTATTTTCCGAAAATTAGGCTGGGATAGCCGACGCATGGAATTTCGTGTTGATTACAGTAGTGCTCTCTGTTTATTTAATTGAGTACCTAGTTGTGCAAATTGAGTGCAAATAGTAGTTGTGGGTATTTATTTTAGAAATTGAATAACTTTGATAATTGAGTGGAAAATTACTGGGTGTCGGTCTACAGCGTCAAAAATCTATTTTTGTACTGTTAAAAGAAGTGGGTGAATAAAAATGAAATTATTGTATTTTGGTTAATGTCGACCGTATGCCCACACACGTGTACTTTTATTAAATATGATGAAAATGGTAAAATTGATTGTGTCTTCAGAACAAAAGAATACTATAATGGCTCGATGATTCGTATGTCATATGGAGAACAGATGTTATACTATTACAGCTCAATGACTCTCATGTCATTTTGAGAAAGAATTGCTTGTGTACCAGCTCGATGACCCTATAGTTCATCTTGAAGAATGGACAGTATTAAATGTCGGCTCGGTGATTTTATAGATCATCTTGGAGAATGGACGACATGCCATAACGGCTCGGTGACTCAACATGTCATCTTGGAGAATGTACATTATGATGAATATACTCGGTGACTCTATATGTCATATCGAAAAATGAATATTAGAATATACTGGCTCGGTAACTCGATAGGTTATCTTGGAGAATGGATAGTATTGAATGAAATATTCGAGGAATGGTCTATTTGATATTTAATCGACTAGGTCGATTGATCGAGATATTGATCTGTGACATGATTGCTTGAGTGCCTATTGAACTGTGCTAATATGCAGGTAGAATTTGAGGCCAAGGTAAGTCCTCTGATCTGTGCGTGCATAGGCAGCCTGGATAGCGTATTGGTTTCCTAATCGAGTCTTAGTGGGATAGAACTTCTTGAGACGTAGTCTCATCTCGGTTGTGGGATAACATTTCAAGCCCGTAGATGAGCCTGTGGAGGAGGAACCAGAAGAGGACGATGAGCCAGTAAAAGATGAAGAGTTTGAAGGATGTGAGCTTAGGGAAGAAGAGTTAGAAGAGGATTAGGATGATCCTGAGTATGACTCGGATGAGGATTGAGATCCCATCCTCTTTCGTGAACCTTGTGTTGTGTATATAGAGTGTGACTAGAATGTTATGAATAGTCTTGTGAATAGACTTTGAGTTATGCCATGTATAAATGTTTGGTCGATGGATTTCAATATGAAAAATATGGGCTTGCTTTTCTAACCTATTGTGTTATTGTCTTGGGATTTATAACTGCTTCCGCATGTGCTTAATAAATGAAAGGGTCGGTGATACTTAGTCCTGGCATATCGCATTATAAAATTGACCAAGTAGAAGGATATGTGCATGCCCAAGGATCGGGGCGTGACAATATTCCATCAAGAAGCTGAGACCATAGAACACACTCTGCTGTTATGCCCATGGGCAGCTCAAATCTGGCAGGATAACTCACTGCAAATAAAGATCAGAAGATTAGGGTTAACAAGGTTTGATGAATGGCTGCATATACAGAAAGAAGACCCTCAAAGCACAATAAAGTTTAACCACATCGCAACTACCTTGTGCATTTGGCAAGATCAAAACCAATACATTTTTGAGGAAAAATCCTTGCACCCGAACAGACCATGTATAGATCAGCTGCTTTACAAACAAATTTCGAAACCTGGAACAAGATTGCAACCAAGGAGAAACAGGGAGAGACTTACATGCACAGTGGCAACCCCTGCCCTCTGGCTCACTCAGAATTAACATTGATGCCTCCTTCGTTCGACATGAAGCCGAGATAGCAAATCTGGACGAGAACAGAGGAGAGACGGCAAATAGAGCAGCCATCGCCTGCATGTGCAGGCACTCACGGGGACGCCTGATTGATGGATTCTCCAAGAAGGTGGAGGCGTATTCGGCGGAACAAGCAGAAGCAATCTCAATCTCCCTCTTGGAAACCCTAGCTTTTCTATCCGGATGCACGAACAGAAGATTGGAAGTACACTCGAACTTTTTGATGCTCGTGGCGGGGGTTCTGTTCGAAGAAGACGTGAGTTAGGAGTTGCTGCCGACCTTGAACCGGATCAAAGGAAAGCTAAAAGAATTCTAGGGCCTTTCCTTGGCCCACTGCAATAGAGAGGCCAACAAGCCTGCGGAATGGATTGCAAAAGACCAACGCAAGAATTATCTTCTGACTAATTGGGTAATTAATCCCCCTACATCCTTGTTTGATTTAATATGCGCCGATGCTCTTGATGTAATCACTCCGAACTCTCCATAGTAAATGAAAAATAAACGTATTTTCGATCAAAAAAAAAATACTTGAATTGCAACTCTGTTTGCTTTCCGCCTTTATCTTTGCAATACAAGTCACATCTATTTCTTTGTTTTGAATAATTTGGCATCTAGTTCTATCGTAGTTATCATTGATAGGTTATAAAAGGACGCTCAAATCTCTTTAAATCAACATCAACTATCTTCTCCGATTCAAATTATAGTGTCTAGCACCTCCGGCGGTTTGCCATTACCCGTCTTTAACCTCCTTGGGTTGGCTCCAATGGAGGGAGCAGTTTAAGGACCTGCTCGGGTCCAAGTTCCAAATTGTGGAATCAGGAATCTACATAGTAACAAAAGCCAAACAAATGTTGTACATTTATCTTGATTTTTTATTAACTCTTATCACTCCCATCCTTTTTGTACTTAAGAAATTTCATGCTATGAATTGAAATTGTTATTTTCATGATGATATTACTGAATATTAGTACTTATGAATACAATACATGAGCCTTTTGAGAGAGTTTTATAACATATATTGATAATTTTTTTTTTCTTAAATGCTCATCAATACATGTTTAAAGATTTTAATCTATAACTATTCATTTTGTTATTAGTACTCAAAATGGGCTAGAGAAAAATGAAAAGTGACATTTATATGGATGGTATATGCTCTATTTTTTTTTTCTAAAATTGAAATATGGACACATTTTTGCATATGTGGAATTGTGTATTAGAATAAAGTATTATGAGAGCACACGTCTTTATATATATATGAGAGACCTACTAAATCAAATATTTCAAAAAATTTGGGATGCATTAATAATTTCTATGTTGTAAGGCACCCGTTCACACATTTTACATCGGTGTCAAATTGGATTGGGTAAGGTAAGATTAAGAATCGCTCTCTCTTTCTCTCTCTAAAATTGCTGTGAGAGAGAGAGAGAGAGAGAGAGAGAGAGAGAGTATTGAAGCTGCCATTGGGGAGTGATAGAACCAGTCCGAGAGATTCTAGGCTTCTCTCTCAGTAGTCTATTCTCTCGCAACACCCTTTTAAGGTAAAGTTTCCGTCGTCTTCTCCTCCCCCTCCTCCTCCTCCTCCTCTTCTCTCTCTCTCTCTCTCTCTAGGGATAAAGTTTTCTCGGAATGTGCTTAGAAAACTGTCGAGAAAATTATGGGTACTTAGCATTTTTCTTCTCGACTGGAAGTTCTTGAATTCATATCCCCAGAAGGAAAGAAAATCCACGATTTCCTTTAAAAGATTTCCTCTTCGCGCCCTCCCTATGCATTGTGTGTCCTTTCCGAAAAATCATCCACCTTCTTGTTTTGCCTCACGTTCCACTTCCATGCATTTTCACGAGTGCCCCTAATCACTGCAGAAAAACTTTCAACTTAACCGTACACGAGAGGTCTCTTTTCCTCCTATTTCCTTGGAATCAAGATTAGGGCATCTATTGAGAAAAGATTGGGAGGAAGATGAAAGTGGGGGTGATTGGGGGTGGCGTGAGCCGGCTCGTGGCCGCCTACGAGGCAGTGAGGGGAGGAGCGAAGGTGGTGGTGTATGAGAAGGAGGACTACTTGGGCAGCCATGCCAAGACCGTCTCATTCGACGGCGTGGACCTGGACCTCGGCTTCATGGTCTTCAATCGTGTAAGTCTGCACCTCTCCATTTCCGTTCTTCTCTTCTTCTGTAACATTTTGCCCACCATTATCTCCACTGCATTTTCCTCCATTTTCTTTTGGTCCTCTCTGCTCAGAGCAATAAATGTCAGGAGCCAAACATCTCGTGACAGATAGAATGACTTCCTCGTCATTTCTCAATTCGCCCTTGTTTATCCTCTTTTCTCTAGAAATGCAACAAGTAACTTTGTAGGTTGGGGTTCTGGGGAGGTGCGAAGACCGTAGAAAAGGCAACTTTCTAAACGCGCAATGTGCAGATTTAGAAAGTCGCAGTGCCTTTCTACACGTGCATACGTTTAATTTCAATCTTCTGTTTTTTTTTTTTCGTGGCATATACATTCTGCATCTTTTTTCTCTCATCTTAAATACAAGATGGGCTGAATCTGCAAGCATACTCTTCGTTTGCCATATATCGGAAAGCTTTTTCCGAAGACCGGAGTGCCATAAGATAGATATTAATGGTTTTCAAGATAGGTACGCTGCTGACTGTTGTCTTCGTACCCTTTATTTCCATTTTAATAGTATTGTAGTGGTAAGTGGAGATTATAATGTTTTAAAAAATTCGAATAATATATTACTTTTACATGAAGGGAAAAAAAAAATAACTCGATGACAATATTTTTCTCTCCGGTGCTATTTCTAATTTCGATGAGAGAACAAATAATGGGTAGTGGGGACGGCATTGCAACAGGGGACAATGGCTATGAAAGTGCACAGCTAAGCCTGTTTTTCATCTTCTTCCTGGATTTAAAAAGTTTTTATTTATTTTTTAATTTTTTTGGTAAGGTAAGTATGTATTAGCCTTAACCAATCTATACAAAAGGAGGTCTCGGCGCCAACTTACACTAAAAAAGACAAACTAGTCTAAAAGAGTGGAAGGGGGCGAGAAAAGAAAAGCAAAACAGCCTAAAAAGGCAACAACAAAACAGAGGCAAACCAGCCCAAACAGGGCAACGGAGCAGCCAAAACAGCGGCAAACCCAACGAACAACGTCAACGACCAAGGAAGAGAGAAGGAAAACCAAACAGCAACAGCAACCCTCAGAACATTAGCGACGGCGCTTCATGGCCTAGACTGGTCCCCAACACTCCGCCCACCCACAAAACAACACCAACCAGCAGCGGCACGCCCAGGGAGAACAACTTCGAACCGAACCTGGCCCCCACCAACGCTTTAACTTCCAATCGGATCACCCCTCTCCACAAGAAACATTCCTGGATTTAAAAAGTTGCATCGTATTATCTCCTACTTTTTTATTTTTTTTAATCTTCATCTCCTTCTACTTATGTCAGCCATTTTTTTTGTGTTTGTGGCGGGTTTTCGAAAAGATCATGGGAACACCCATGCGAAATGTACAGGAGCTCTAGACTCGACCAGTATCACCCACGAGCGATCTTTTAGTGAACTTAGGCTGGATCCACGTAGAGCCCACATGAAACCCATTAATTTTTTTTTTTTTTGGGGGGTAGATCTTGGTAATAATTTCTTACTACTCACACTTTAGAGTAGACCTCGGTCGGGGCCTTGGTGTTTCCTCGGAGTGGATATGGAGATATCAGACATGTCATTCTCGGTTAGCTTAGACGAAGGCCGGGGTTGTGAATGGGGAGGCAGAAATGGTCTTTCGAGTTTGTTTGCCTAGAAGTCAAATGTGTTGAATCCTTACTTCTGGCAAATGCTCAGAGAAATCATCAAATTTAAGGAGGATGTCCTCAGGTAAATCAAGTCTTTTGCTTGTAGATTAGAACAATGATATTGATCATAATCATTTATGCCAAAGATTTTTTGGTAATCATTTTTGCAGTCTTGCCAATAAGTGGGAAATATCATTAAAGAAGTGTTATTGCTAAACCGATCACGGATGACGTCAGTGTAGAGAGTGATTTTGAAGCCTAAGTTTTTGGCAAAATGCTACACTGTTTGCATGAGATTTCAAACCGTTTGAACAATGATACCTATCATTTTTTGAAAGGGAACTTTGGACATTCTATGCATTCTATAGCAGGATAAGATGATTAGATATCTAAAGTTGTCTAGAAAATGGTCAATATTCATTCTTATGGTAGCATATCCTACATGACTTTGCAAGGTACTCAAGCTGGGCCCACTGCATTAAAATGTATAAGCCAATCCTCAAGTTCTTGCATCCTTTTTGTATGTACGACCGGACAATCACCGGCAGTCACGCTGTTTCTTGACTGTTTATCTTTGTAGTTACCTAGAAGGGCTCGAAAGGAATCCTGACATTGACCGCAACGAAACTTTGGGACAGTTTGTCAAGTCACGGGGTTACTCTGAATTATTTCAAAGGGCTTTCATTGTGAGATTGTTGAATTACTGTACTCTGTCATATCCTTGATCTTTAACTCATATGACAAAATCCGTCCTTCGCTTGTTTGTAGAATGTAGATCTATGGGAATTAACAGTTGATCATATTTTTCTATAGATCCCAATTTGTGGTTCAATCTGGTCTTGCTCTTCAAAAGGAGTCATGAGCTTTTCTGTAATATATGGGCTTTAAAGCAAGAAAAGAAAATAAAAGAAGAGAAAAAGAAAAGGTTGAAAAGTCAAAAAAAGAAGGCTGAAGGAAAGTGGAAGAAGCTTCGGCTGGGCTTTAAAAAGAGAGAAAGAGGGAGAGAAAGAGGAGCACGAGTAGAAACAGGGAACGGAAGAAACAGGGGAGAAGAGAGAAAGAAGAGAAAGGAAAAAGGAAAAAAAAGGGAAAAATTTTGGCGCGTTCGTGACCCGGACGCCTCATCAAGCCGACTCAAGTGTGTTTTGTAAGGCTGGTAAGAAATTGAAGCCTTTAACCACTTGCTTGAAGCAATTGCCGCAATCAGGGCTCGAAATTTGGATTTCTTGGGTATTTACGTGGCGAAGCCCAATTTTTGAGTCGTTAAGCTGTAATTTTTTTAGAAATGGTACTTTGGGATGTTGTGAAGCTATAGCATCTTTCGGATCGTGATTTGAGCTTGCGGTTTGTTCAGAACGGAATTTTGAAGTTGGGGGCGCAATCTGGTACTGTAGCGATCAGTGGCTTCGAGTCTTTTTTTTTTTTTTGGTTATTTCCGGTACTGTTTTGGGGCGGCTGAGTTGGGGTTGTTGTTGTACGTTAAGAGAGCTTTCTAAAGACTATAAGACGGCTTGAAATGGAATTTTGTGGAGGAAGTTATGGTGTGACGAAGTTGGCGCATGGGCCGCGCCTAGCTGAAAATGATGGGTTTATGCTAAATTGTGAACTTTTGGGGCGCGTAGGTGTCGTTTTATCGACTAATAGGCCTAGTATAGGCGAGTCGTTATAAGAATATCATTTTTACTCGGCTTTTTGATATTTTTTTTTTCCATTAATTGTTAGGAATCCGAATGCGTCGGTTCGTGTGAGCGTCGTAGTTGATTTTTGGGTTTTCCTAGGTGAGTGACACTATTTCTTCTTTGTATTTTAAACTCATATTTTGAAAAACGTGATGGATTATATAATCCGTGAGTTGATAAAAAGCATATCTTGTTGCATAAAACAGGATCGAGTTATTACTGCCATTTTTCTTGTTTGAAAAGAGTTATATTTCGATTTCGGTTGGGATGGTTGCTTGAAAGTAGTTTGTGAAATTCTTTATGCAAGAATCGAAGAATGCTTTGATATTTATTTATCAAATTTTGAGTTGTGACATTTGTTGGTATCAGAGCTTAGATTTTGATTTGTTTGGGTAGATATGGGACGATGTGAGATTGTGTGATAGATTTTTTTTTTTTTTTAAACGCGTTAGCCTTTTAGATATTAAGTTGTAGCTCCGTTCTTGGATTCAAGTGATCATGCGTGACTCGGAGACACTTGCTTCACTTCGTAAAAATAATAAAGGCAAGCAAGTTGCAGCCCCTGATGCTAGAGACACGCCTCAAGCTTCTCGAGGTGCGTCTTTAAGGAGGAGACGGGAGGATCGGCGTGATGAAAGCCCTAACTCACATGAAGTTAGGGAAGTTAACCAACGGTCGTTTCCCCCGAGTGACTTTGAGCAAGCTATGATTCATTGGTATCGTCAAGCAAAGGAATTAAGTGGAGATGGAGCAACTGGCTCATACACCTTTGCGCAATTCAGAAAGGTGAAACCACCCACTTATGATGGGAAAGCTGATCCTCTTGTAGCCGAGCAGTGGACTAGAAAGATTGAAGGGATCTTTGAAGCTGAAGGTGTTCCCGAAGATAAGAAGGTTATTTTTGCTTCTCGATATTTAGAAGGTGAGGCAGAGCATTGGTGGGAGGGAATGAGGCCAGCTCTCGGAGACAAGGGTGGTGCTATAGCTTGGGAGGACTTTAAGCAGGCTTTCAATGCCCAATTCTTCCCAATGTCATTTCAGACAAAAATGAAGAGTGATTTTATACACATATCTCAAGGCGACTCCACGGTTTTGGAGTATGTAGCCCGCTTTAATCAGATGAGTAGATTTGCTGAGCAATATGTGTCTAATGAGCAAGATAAAGCTGATCACTTTCAGAGGGGGCTTCGGTATGAAATTGGTTCGGCACTCACACCTCTAGCATTGACATCTTATAAAGACGTGCTGGAACGAGCGATCAGAGTGGAACAAAAGATTCTGGAGCGAGATGTGCAAGGCATACCTCAGCATAAGAAGTTGAGATTCACTGACTATCAGGATAGCGGCGCCGGTGGCAGCAGAAAGAGGAAAGCTTTTAATCAGCCAGGAAAGCCCAAAATTCAAAATAATCCAAGCCCTTGTACTACATGTGGGAAACGACATAGCGGTCCTTGTTACCGCAAGAGAGGAGCATGTTTCACTTGTGGAAAAATGGGACATATGGCACGTGATTGTCCAACACAGAAGAATGCCCCTGGAGATAGTAGAGTATGTTTTATATGTGGACAACCTGGACATCGAGCCTATACTTGTTCTATGAGGAAGACCGCACCTCCAGTTGATAAACCACAAGAAGGCCAGCAAAGGCAAAGGATGATTGGGAAAGTTTTTACGATGACAGGAGAGGATGCGACGGCTTCTAATACAGTTGTTGCAGGTAATATTTCTATTGCCTCACAACTTGCTTATGCATTGTTTGATCCTGGTGCCACCCATTCCTTTACTTCCATTGACTTTGCAAGGAAACTTGATATGTTGCCTAAGCTTCTAAATTATGAATTGTGTATCGATACTCCCACTGGTGATTTCTTGATTTCTAATCGTGTGTTCAAGAATTGTTTGTTGCGAATTGATGATGTACCATTGCTTGTGGATTTGGTGGAGTTAGATATACGAGATTTCGATGTTATTCTAGGGATGGATTGGTTATCAAAATATCATGCCACTGTCGATTGTTATTCATAGAAAGTTATTTTTCGACTTCCAAATCAACCAGAATTCTCTTTTTTCGGGAAGTTATGAAGGCACTTTTCCAAGATTAATTTCAGCTATGCGAACAAGAAAGCTTTTGAGAAATGGTTGTTACGGTTATTTGGCTTGTGTAAAAGATACAAGTAAGGAGCCGGTAAAGCTAGAAAATGTTCATGTTGTCAGAGAATTTCCTGATGTATTTCCTGAAGATTTACCTGGCTTGCCTCCTAATAGAGAGATAGAGTTTTGCATCGATTTAATGCTTGGTATGACACCCATCTCTAAGACCCCATATCGGATGGCACCTTCTGAATTGAGTGAATTGAAGACTCAACTACAAGAGCTTTTGGATAAGGGTTTTATTAGGCCTAGTGTATCGCCTTGGGGAGCTCCTGTTCTATTTGTGAAGAAGAAAGACGGTAGTATGCGACTTTGCATAGATTATCGAGAACTTAACAAGGTGACGATTAAAAATAAATATCCTTTACCTCGGATAGATGATTTATTTGATCAACTTCAAGGGGCTCAAGTATTTTCTAAGATCGATCTTCGTTCTGGGTATCATCAGTTGAAGATAAAAGTTGATGATGTGCCAAAGACCGCTTTCAGAACAAGGTATGGGCATTATGAATTCCTTGTCATGCCTTTTGGGTTAACAAATGCACCTGCGGCTTTCATAGATTTGATGAACAGGGTATTCAGGCAATTTCTTGACAGATTTATTGTGGTATTCATCGATGATATTTTGGTGTATTCGAGGAGTTTGGGAGAACATGAACAACACTTGAGAGTTGTTTTACAAACTTTGCGTGAAAAGAAGTTGTATGCTAAATTTAGTAAGTGTGCCTTCGGCTTGATCATATAGAATTCTTGGGTCATGTAATATCAAAGGATGGTATCTCGATTGATCCAAAGAAAGTTGAAGCAGTTGTTCAATGGAACCGCCCTACCAATGTCACGGAGGTAAGAAGTTTTCTTGGGCTAGCAGGTTATTACAGAAGATTTATAGAAGGGTTTTCAAAAATTGCCAGTCCACTTACTCGCCTAACTCAGAAGGGAGTTAAATTTGTGTGGTCAGATCAATGTGAATGTAGTTTCCAAGAGTTGAAGAGGCGATTGGTGTCGGCTCCTATATTAACTTTGCCTTCAGGAATTGGTGGCTTTACAATTTATTGCGATGCATCTAAGGAAGGTTTAGGTTGTGTTCTTATGCAAGATGGTAAAGTTGTGGCATATGCCTCTAGACAGTTGAAGGCTCATGAGAAGAACTATCCTACTCACGATCTAGAGTTGGCGGCACTTGTGTTTGCATTAAAAATATGGCGGCACTACTTGTATGGTGAGAAATGTGAAGTCTTTACCGATCACAAAAGTTTGAAATATATTTTTACTCAGAAAGAACTTAATATGAGGCAGAGGAGATGGTTAGAACTTTTGAAGGATTATGACTTATCTATCAATTACCATCCAGGTAAAGCTAACTTGGTAGCCGATGCCTTGAGTCGCAAATCCTCTGGAAATATGGCAGCATTGCTCACTTCTCAAAAGCCTATTCTTGAAGATATGAGAAAGCTGGACCTGGAGGTTTTGGTCCATCGGCTTGGTGTTCAATTAGCTAATCTTCGAGTACAATCGACATTGATTGACAGAATCAAGGCTAAACAAAATAAAGATCCTTAATTGGAGAAGATCAAAGAAGGCGTAGAAGCTGGGAAACAAGATGACTTTAGTATCCATGTAGATGGGTCATTGAGGTTTCGTGGTCGATTATGTGTTCCCAATGATTCATAATTGAAAAAGGAGATATTGCAAGAAGCTCATAGCACTAGATTCTCAATTCATCCGGGGAGCACCAAGATGTACAGGGATTTGAGAGGAAATTTTTGGTGGATCAATATGAAGAAAGATATTGTGAAGTTTGTCAACCAATGGCTAGTTTGCCAGCAAGTGAAAATTGAGCATCAGAAACCAGGTGGCCAGCTACACCCACTTAAAGTACCTAAATGGAAGTGGGAGTATATTACCATGGATTTCATCGTCGGCTTACCGAGGACGCCTAGTGGTAAGAATGCCATATGGGTGATTGTTGATCGATTGACTAAATCTGCACACTTTTTGTCTTATCGATTCGGTCTTTCACTTGAAGACATAGCGAAGCGATACGTCGATGAGAAAGTGAGACTTCATGGAGTTCCAATGAGTATTGTTTCCGATAGAGATCCCAGGTTTGTGTCCAACTTTTAGAAGAGTTTACAAGGGGCGTTAGGTACTCAACTCAACTTTAGCACAACTTTTCATCCACAAACGGATGGCCAGTCAGAAAGAACTATTCAGACATTAGAGGATATGCTACGATCTTGCGTTATCGATTTTGGTGGTTCGTGGGATGAACATTTACACTTGGCAAAGTTTTCATATAATAACAGCTATCATTCTAGTATTAAAATGGCTCCTTTTGAAGTTTTATATTGGCGTAAATGTAGGACTCCTGTTTGCTGGGATGATGTTGGTGAGAAAAGATTAACCGGCCCTGAATTCATACAACAATCAGAAGAGAAAATTAGACTCATTCGAGAGCGTTTGAAAACAGCACAAAGCCGTCAGAAAAGTTATGCGGACCTTAAGAGGCGCAAAGTAGAATTTAATGTAGGAGACCATGTATTCTTAAAGGTTTCTCCCATGAAGGGCGTCATGAGATTTGGCACGCGTGGTAAATTAAGCCTAAGGCACGTTGGACCATTTTTGATATTAGAAAAGATTGGTGAAGTTGCTTATAAACTAGCTTTACCTCCAGCATTATCCGGAGTCCATAATGTGTTTCATGTATCCTTAGTGCGGAAATATGTGCCAAATCCTGATCACGTATTGGATTTTACACCATTGAAGTTGAGAGAAAACTTAACGTACAAAGAGCATCCCATTCGTATTATTGATAAAAAGGATCAAGTGTTGCGACGACGCACTATTCCTTATGTGAAGATCCAATGGCAAAATCACACGGAAAGAGAGGCCACTTGGGAACTCGAGGAAGAGGCAATGCGCAAATACCCTCACTTGTTTCATAATTGACGTACTTGTAAATTTCGAGGACGAAATTTTTTTAAGGAGGGGAGAATGTAATATATGGGCTTTAAAGCAAGAAAAGAAAATAAAAGAATAGAAAAAGAAAAGGTTGAAAAGTCAAAAAAAGAAGGCTGAAGGAAAGTGGAAGAAGCTTCGGCTGAGCTTTAAAAAGAGAGAAAGAGGGAGAGAAAGAGGAGCACGAGCAGAAACAGGGGAGAAGAGAGAAAGAAGAGAAAGGAAAAAGGGAAAAAAGGGAAAAATTTTGGCGCGCTCGTGACCCGGACGCCTCATCAAGCCGACTCAAGTGTGTTTTGTAAGGCCGGTAAGAAATTGAAGCCTTTAATCACTTGCTTGAAGCAATTGCCGCAATTAGGGCTCAAAATTTGGATTTCTTGGGTATTTGTGTGGCAAAGCCCAATTTTTGAGTCGTTAAGCTGTAAATTTTTTAGAAATGGTACTTTGGGATGTTGTGAAGCTATAGCATCTTTCGGATCGTGATTTGAGCTTGTGGTTTATTCGGAACAGAATTTTTAAGTTGGGGGCGCAATCTGGTATTGTAGCGATCAGTGGCTTCGAGTCTTTTTTTTTTTTGTTATTTCCGGTACTGTTTTGGGGCGGCTGAGTTGGGATTATTGTTGTACGTTAAGAGAGCTTTCTAAAGACTATAAGACGGCTTGAAACTGAATTTTGTGGAGGAAGTTATGGCGTGACGAAGTTGGCGCATGGGCCGCGCCTAGCTGAAAATGATGGGTTTATGCTAAATTGTGAACTTTTGAGGCGCGTAGGTGTCGTTTTATCGACTAATAGGCCTAGTATAGGCGAGTCGTTATAAGAATATCATGTTTACTCGGCTTTTTGATATTTTTTTTTTCCATTAATTGTTAGGAATCCGAATGCGTCGGTTCGTGTGAGCGTCGTAGTTGATTTTTGGCTTTCCCCAGGTGAGTGACACTATTTCTTCTTTGTATTTTAAACTCATATTTTGAAAAACGTGATGGATTATATAATCCGTGAGTTGATAAAAAGCATATCTTGTTGCATAAAACAGGACCGAGTTATTACTGCCATTTTTCTTGTTTGAAAAGAGTTATATTTCGATTTCGGTTGGGATGGTTGCTTGAAAATAGTTTGTGAAATTCTTTATGCAAGAATCGAAGAATGCTTTGATATTTATTTATCAAATTTTGAGTTGTGACATTTTCAGCCTTCTCGGTTCTGTCCTTTTGCCGCAATCATCATCTGCTTCAGGTAGGTCATGTGGCTCTAGAAGAGTTAGTGATTGATTGTAAATGACAAAAATTGTGTTTCAAAATTTCAGATGTCCTACCAACCAAATCTCGGTAGCATTTTATATGAATAAGTCAATCAACTAATCTTTTCTTCGATCTCTATCAGTCAGTTGTCATCATACTCTTTGTCCATTTTTACATGTTTTCTTTGCAGGTTCTTGGCCGCCCTCAGTGGCTTACTGTCCGAAGACGCTCCCATTCTTATGTCAATAAGGTGATGATAATTCGGACATGCAGTGGTTCAAGATGGAAAACTGGACGTTCTTGGTCGTAATTTTTCCTCCGGAAGCCCTACAAAGAATTTGATGAGTTGAACTGTAAATATTTGTGAATTTCAGGTCAGAGATGAGCTTGAGTGTAGAGGGTGTGAAATAAGAACAAGTTGCGAAGTGCGATCCATCTCGACTAGTGATCAGGGTATGTATGTTGGTAGTCTTCTCCTTTTTTGCACTGTTTTGGTCACATAACATGGAATTAGAGCAAATGATATGGGCGCAATAACTATGTTGTCATCGTAGGTATATTTGAGAATCATCATGACAATTTATAGTTTTGGTCCCTTTAGTCCGCAATTTATTGATAACAGGAGATTGAACAGGATGCGTTGTCCTAACTGGAGATGGTTCTGAAGAATTATATGATAAGTGTATTGTAGCAGTCCATGCACCGGATGCTTTGAGATTGTTGGGAGACCAAGCAACTTACGATGAGATGAGAGTACTTGGTGCATTCCAATATGCCTACAGGTATAATTGGTTAATTTGTCGCTTGCACGTTTTCATGTAATGTTTTATGGCCAGTATCTGCAAATATCCAATTGTCTACAAGGGCTGTTGATGTAGAGTGGAACAATTGCATCTGCTTTAAGCCTTCTGCTTGGGAAAATTTCTATAGAAATTTCAAGAGTGGCAAGCTTCTTTTTGCTTTTTATATCTACTACAGAGTGCAAAACCATCGGTACATTTTTCTATTGGCAGCGACATTTATCTTCATCATGACAAAACATTCATGCCCAAAAAGCCAGCAGCGTGGAGTGCATGGAATTTTCTGGGGAGTACTGAAAATAAAGTGTGCTTGACATACTGGCTCGATGTGATTCAGGTATGGCAACTGTGCTTTGCTGATTTTATTTCTGATTCTGCTGTTCCCTTCGGGATCTGTTGCACTACAAACTCGTGCTACATATCACCTTAAAATAAAAGAAGTGAAACTTGCACTTGTCATGGAGTGCATAAACTACACTAAATAGTACTTGGTCGATATGCATATAAGTTGTTAATGCCCACTAAAAATTTAAGCAACGTAGCATCTTCGTGAGGTGCATTCTGCAACACGCTGACAATTTCCGTGGTTTGACTGCCTCTAGAACTCCCTTTCTGCTGGCACCAGTTTCAGCATGAATGATCCTTTTTTCTTTAATAGGGCCCGTGAAAATTTGCAGAACCTTGATCAGAAGGATTTGCCATTTCTCGTGACTCTCAATTCCATCTGTTGCCGCATCGAAAGCTTCACAAGAGCTAGATCAGATCCAAGGAAAAAGAGGAATTTGGTTCTGCGGAGCGTACCAGGGTGAGCCTCTGAAATTCCTATATTATCGCTAGTGATTGTTTCAGTAAAAACACTGAGAGTATCATTTATTTCTGGGCATGTGATAAAGAATACTTCTACAAGGTTCTTGCCATATTTCTTGAGGTTAAATTTTGAATGAGGAGGGTCCTAAGTTATGCCTAATTGACGAGTCAATTTTGTGTGGTCTTTGCTCATTAAATTGTAGTGATTTGAATCTTTTGGTAGAAAGAATTTTTTAATTCTTGGACTCAGGTCGCCAAGGGAACGTAGTTTTATATTTCATTACCAACTTTAAGTTTTTATTCTTCTTTCAGGATATGGCTTCCATGAGGATGGATTGAAGGTATAGATTCTCTCTCTCTCTCTCTCTCTCTCTCTCTCTCTCTCTGTGGGCAAGTTGTATACGCGAATCTTAAGTCAAGGGACTTATTTGCAGGCTGGCATGGCTGCTGCACATGGAGTGATTGGACAAAGTCATTCTGTTCTTGAGAATCCTCAACATATGGTTCCTTCACTCATGGAAATGGGGGCACGCCTTTTTGTTACTAGATTTCTTGGACGTTATATTTCCACAGGATCGTTAATGTGAGTATACTACTACTTATCATGATAACTATTGGCTGGTAGTGTACATATCTCCTTGTCTTATGTGGATCTTCAGAACTGTTAACCGTCATTGCTCTGAATTAGCATCTGAGTCAACATCTTCTCGTCTTTAACGTCATATCCGTTGCTACTTTGTTGTGGTCCACTTCTGCATATTAGTTAGTCACTCAGAATCAGAATTTGTGAGTTTACTTGTCAATAATAGTGATACTCGAAAATGCAAAATGTTCTTGTTGACTCACGGTTTAGGGGAACATATTGAAAATTACTTAGTGATAATTGTGCTTTCTTGAGTGGCAGTTTATTGGAGGAAGGAGGCAAGATGTTTACCTTCGAGGGAACCACAAAAAGATGTCCTCTAACAGTTAATTTGAGGATCCACAGTCCACAGTTTTACTGGAAGGTATCGTTTTATCTTTATGTGCAATTTCTGCCCACACTGAATCAGACAATTCAGGACCCTCCTACGGATGAAGTGCAGTTTTTGCTTTTCCCAGCTGAGACCCCTTTGTGTCTTAATAGAGAACTTTTTGGTTTTTCAGGTGATGACTCAGGCTGATCTAGGCCTGGCAGATGCTTACATAAATGGTGATTTTTCTTTTGTAGACAAAGATAGAGGTCTTCTAAATCTTTTTCAGGTATTTTCTTCATCAAATGGACTTCATTTATCAATGCTGTATCCTTTTGAGCTTTTCAAATACTTAATCACTTGCCAAGAATATGGAAAATTGCAGATTCTCATAGCCAACAGAGATTCTGATACTACCGTCTCGAAATTAAGTGAGAAAAGGTACATAATACATTACTAATTGGAACAAAATATTTTCGACCTTGTACGATCGTATTAAAGATACTAAACCGGTGGATGCCCTTTTTTGATTAGGGGTTGGTGGACACCAATGTTATTAACAGCTGGTATTGCTTCGGCTAAGTACTACTTCAAGCATGTATCAAGGCAAAACACTTTAACGCAAGCTCACAGGAATATCTCCCGGCATTATGATCTGGTAGATACTTTATTCCTATTCTTTTTTCCTAGCATTTTGTCAAGAGAACAGAACAAACCAGAATACACTGTCAATTTCTCAACATGATTTATATCAAAAGCAGGATTGTCCTTGTGCATATGATATTATGTAATGCTAGGATTTCCATTTCGTCATGTTGGCAGAGTAATGAACTTTTTTCGCTGTTCTTGGATGAGACTATGACATACTCATGCGCAGTATTCAAGGTCAGTAACCACAACTGTGTTTTTATATCCCTGCTGCTGAATACGTGCTTTAGAAGCCAGAGTCAATAAAAGATCCATATCTGAATGCAGTCTAGTTGCTCAAAACAATGATGCGTACTTGTCCTGTTGAAATATTTGATAGATGGCAGGTGAAGACCTAAAGGTGGCACAGATGAGAAAGATCTGTCTTTTGATTAAAAAAGTAAGTTTGATTTGCTATTAGTTGGGCTGCTTGACAGTTAACCTTCGACTGTTTTGTGGCTAATACTTTTGCCTTATCAAAATGTAGGCAAGAATTGAAAAGACGCATGAAGTTCTTGAAATCGGCTGTGGTTGGGGAAGCTTTGCCATTGAAGTTGTCAGGCAAACTGGATGCAAATACACAGGAATTACTTTGTCAAAAGAGCAACTGGAGTATGCTAAATCAAGAGTGAAAGAAGCAGGCCTTCAGGTATCCAATCTGCCTGCATATGGTACTTGAAAAAATTACTTTATTTGGTCTGAGAGATAATGTATTTCCTCTTGATGCAGGACCACATCAAATTTCTTCTTTGTGATTATCGCCAATTGCCAAGTACCTACAAATATGACAGGATCATTTCCTGGTGAGTTTGTCTTTTCATAATATGGTTAAAATGACCAAAAAAAAAAAAAAAAGCCTAAAAGACTCACTTTGATGGAATGGATTCACAGCGAGATGATAGAAGCAGTCGGCCTTGAATACATGGAGGAGTTCTTCAGCTGTTGTGAATCAGTGCTAGCCAAAAACGGACTTCTTGTGCTACAGGCATGTAACATACACCAGTTTTATGGCTGTAACTATTGTTTCATAAGTAAAGGATGGGCTTATCTTCTTTCACTGGTGTGTTAAATTCCACTAGTTCATATCCATACCCGATGAGCGGTACGACGAACACAGGCGAAGTTCTAGCTTCATGAAAGAATATATCTTCCCTGGTGGTTGCCTGCCTTCGTTAAGCAGGATAACATCAGCTATGGCATCCGCGTCCTGACTTTGGTACAATTGCTTAACATTAACCACATAAGTTTCTCTGTTCTTCTTCACTTCTTTTATTCACCCAGAGGCCTTCCACTACAGCGTGGAGCATCTGGACAACATAGGCATCCATTACTACCAAACGCTTCAGTGTTGGAGGAAGAACTTCCTGGAGAAAAAGAGGTGACTAGTGACACGATGCTGCAACACTTTGGTACAATTTCTCCCAGTTTAGTAGTCATTCATGACAGTTTTCTCCTTTTGCAGGAAAATATTGGCTCTGGGATTCAATGAAGAGTTCATAAGGACATGGGAATACTACTTCGACTATTGCGCAGCTGGTTTTAAGTCGCACATGCTTGGAGATTATCAGGTAATGCCTCATCATTTTAAGTAGTAGTGCTTTCTTTCCTCTTGATGGGAGAAGTCTGCTTTCGCTCTGGTCAAGTTGAAAATAAAAACAATACACTAGTGCCAATTACCAACGTATTTTTTTTCGTTTTCAAAGTGTAATTTTCAATGAACTTTGGATGCAGATTGTGTTCTCACGTCCTGGTAATGATGCTGCTTTCGCTGATCCGTATGTGAGTCTCCCATCGTCAAATTGATCTTTTCATTGCAAAGTGACTAAGCGTGACCCACTTGAACCAGCTCACAATTGATTCCCTCAGGGTCATTCAGCCCTTGGTTCCCGAGAAATTTTTCTTGCTTCTTTCAGTGATTTAACATTCTTTGGTTTGTAAACACCACATCAAACGTGCAAGTTGATTGGTTGAGAGAAAAGTTCTCTTTTTGTAGTCCAGAATGATATTCAAATTGGTGCGGTTATTGATTCAGAGAAGGAGCTGGCCAAACTTCTTCTGCACCTAGTAGCAAATTATCTGCATTTGAAGGTGCAAAAGTTTGCTATTCTTTAACAGCTTTTGAAGCTGGTTGTGCGAGCAAGAGATGTGAGTTGAGAGCAAGAGATTACTATAGACAGTTTTAATTGTCCATATGGTGTCTGCATCGGAAAAACGAAACGAGATTGTGTCCTGTGACAGTAATTTCCTCAATCTGATCGTATCATTCTTAACGTGGGTTGCTAAGTTAGTTTCGATAGTGCAAGGTGACTTTTCATAGATCATGGTGTTGTCTCAGGGCTGATGAAAGATGGCCAAAGTCTTATTCAGAGGTAAGTTATGGAATCTTGCATTCCATAGAACTTGACAACAATTGACAATTGAAATTACCAACATGATAAGTTAAAGGGAAAGATAGAGAGAAGAAACCTGCCAAGCTCTCACTGTCGCTCCGAAAATGGTGAAATTCCCGTCACTTGACACCTTCAATTGGTCGCATTTCCCAACCCAACGAGAACTTAGTTCAATTCAATCCCCGTCAATGCCGTTCTTCGCAAATAATCCTTCTCACCCTTTTGCAATCTCCATCGACGGAGCGAGTCCATGAGTTTTGACCCAAATGGCGAAAAATAGACTCGTCCCTGATTGGAGCACCTTCAACAATCCGCTGAGTTCTCTCATTCAGTCGGGCTCGTTTGATAAGGTGTGGCGTCTGTTCAATGATTTCACGGCCAAAGTCAGAATCATCAACGAGTGGAGTCTCGGAATTATGGCGAACAGCTGTTGCGAAGCTGGTCCCTTGGACCGGGCTTTCGAGATTTTTGTTCGGTTGAAGGAGATGAACTTGTCTCCAGTGGCTTACGTATACATGGTCTTGACTGATGGCTGTTGAAAACATGGCGATGTCAAAAGAGCGGAGAATTGTTCTAGGAGATGAGTGAGTTGGGTTTAGTTGCCAAACGCAAAACCTACAGAGTGTTGCTTGATGGGTATTTGAGAAAAGGCAAGAGGGGAGATGGTCTCGAGTTGTACCGAAAGATGAAGCTTAGTGGGGTTGCTCCGAGTGTTCATACTTGCAATCTCATGATCAACGTGCTTTGCAAGAGAGGTGATGTAAACAGGGCCTTTGAACTGTTTCAATGAAATGCGCGAGCAAGGGATCATATATAGTGTTGTTACATTCAATATTCTCATTAGGGGTCTAAGTCGTGACTCCGTAGTTTGGGAAGTCTGAGAGGTTGGTGGACTTCATGAAAAGGAGTGGCACTACATTTAACACACTCAAACATTGATTTTGTAATTGGGGAAAGTTGGATAAAGCTTTCCGTCATGTCCCAAACCTCGATCACACGCACATCTCTCGGTGGTCGATCAAATTGCGACATTCCTAGGACGGGTTGCCAACCCATTTGTTTTATACACATGCGGAAGCAGATTTAACCAATCTCCAAACAACAAGCAAACATGGGATAGAAAAACAAGATAACCAATTTAAACAAATCACACTCTATAAACACGCCAAGTTTATATACAGATTGTTTATCTCGAAAGAAACTATTAGACTAACCCTATCCCAAAGCCTCCTACTTAGGATCCGGGTCTATCACAACACCATCAGGGATGTCGAGGTCTAGAGGGTCAACTAGCTCCTCTGCTTCGGACTCGTCAGCCTCGGGCAACTGGTTCGCCGCGATATTAGCTATGACATTGGCATCCACGACAAGGTCGAGTACCACGATGGCAAGTCCATCGAAACCATCCAATGGACCCTCCTGGACCCTGTTAGGCCCCTGACGAAACCACGCTTTGAATCGATGAGGTACCTATTGAGGTTGGCCCTCATCGACCTAGATTGTGGTCATGACGAGCTCACGGGTCTAGGGATTCCCAGGGACAGGGAAGATGGTACGCTTGGTATCAGTCTCTCACGGCCACCCAAAACGAACTAGGTGCACCTCAATCTAAGGACATGTAAAAATTTAAACCATAACGGAGTGAAACAATGTCTCAGCGAGTCTACACCCTGAACCTCGAATAGGAAGATAATATACCTAGAGGTAGTCTATACACACATCATATAAGATTTATCTCGCCTCAGCACCTTCCTGTATGTTAATACAACTCATATAACATATGTATACAGTAAATGCACTCAGTAATTGGAACACTTCAATTCATGTCTCAATCAATCACAGGGGTTCCGATTATAAGATCAAATAGTTATGACACGTCTCATTCCGTGCCGCACAATTTTGTCCCATAATCAGACGCGATCTTACTCATTCAAGTGTTCCAATTAATTATGACCCAATAGCCACGGCCAACTCAACAGTTGGCGGTCATTCGGCATAACCGGACATCGTTTCACTTCGTCGGGCACAGTAACATCTACATCTAGACGACATTCCCGAAGGAGTATTGGCCCAACCTCCACTACGATCAACATCCGTTAATAGAGGCATTCCCGAAGGAGCATTGTCCAACGTAAACGCTCATGACGGGTTCTCATAAAGATCACACACATATCCAATCTCAACCAAGGATATTGTGCTTTGCACTCAAATGCCTCAATTTAAATAATGTGCTTGGCTTATTTTCTTTATATTAAAAACACACAGTAAAATATTTGTAGGTGGGTACACGATCAGATTGAACCATAAAATGTGATATCCTCTCTTTCAAAAATCCCATGATTTCATATAGTACCTAAAAACAGTTTTGGTATTTAAGCCCGACACCCGATATTTTCTAATTAAATACCAAAAATTCATATTTTTGAAATAATAAATCAAAATTGATCAACCACCATTCAATTGCATAAATTAGCACTCAATTACACAAACCAATACAATCATGATGATCAGCACGAAATTCTAATGACCGGCTATCCTAGTATAATTTACGCTAATTAATAAATAATTAAATAAATTACATTTAATTAAATAAATTGAAACATATTTAAATTAAAACACTCAATTAAATTAACATAAGCTAATCTAACCACCTAAGTGCACTAATTAAATTAATCTACTCAATAACTAATTTAATCTAATTAACTAACTACATTAACTAATTAATCTAACTAATTGAACTAACTAACTATCTAACCACCTATTGAACTAACCAAACAGTCCTAACCAATTTAACTAAGCTAACTAAATCTCACTAATCCTAATTAGCCTAATTAATCCACTAATTAGCCATTAATCCACATTTAAATGTAATTAGTACCCTAATTAGATATTAGGAGGTAAACTCACCGGTTTAGTGCAAAAATTGGTTCATGATGACGATGGCGTGACGGCGACCACAACTTGGGTCTACGGCGACACCGAAAGAGGCTTAGAAGGGCCCGAAAACGGCCCACAAAGCTCACACCTCAAGCTGTGAGTTTGGTTTTGTTTTGGGCTAGTCCAAGGGCTACGGTGGCTGGAACGGGCTAAGCTTGGGCTAGCTGGTCCGGTTGAGGGAATTGGAGATGGCGGACAGGCGGCCTGGTTGGGATGGTAACCAAGCAGGGAGCGATGATAGGCGGCCAAGGGCTCGCAGCTAGGGACGCGGTCAGCTTGGGCAAACGATAGGCTTGGGCGCAAGGGAGCTCGAACGTGGGGCACCTAGCTCGCGGATGGTGGAGGGCGGAGGGCTAGCGACTTTAGTGAGGAGCTGGCTAGTTTGTGCTCTAAAAATGGAGATCGAGGAAGATGAAGTGAAGAGGAAGAAGAAGAAGAAGCTGCTGCTGCTGGTGGAAGGGGGACGAGGCCTCAAAGTCAAGAGAAAATATCCCAAAAACTCAAGTGCAAGGCCCCACAAGCTTCAGCCCTATCCAGCAGCCATTTCCCCTCCCAATCTTCTCAAACAAGCTAAGTTTGATGGCCAAATGTTGCATCCCCCACAAACCTACGAATTTTGTGACAGTCTGATTTTCCGCTTATGTTTTCAATTAAATAAATTGGGCATTTCGTCGACGTGCTTATAGCGCTATTCTCCGAGCTGATCACTCATGAGATAACTTGACTAATCGGGAACAGACTTGAGAATTCGACCATGAATTGACTGTTTGACCATGTTAGTCTACAAGGATCAGTTCGGCACAGTCGAAAATCTATCATAAATCAGAAATAGGTCGATTCGATAGAGATAAAATTAGGCTTGGGTGATTCCAACTAATTACAAATTTCTCGTCGATCGACACTAAACCGAATTTTCTGTTGTTTTGCTATCTTGTGCTCGTAATTGAAACCTCAAGATTTTTCACGACAATCGAGAGTCGTCAATGTGTCGAAAATGTACATTGTGGCTCGGGAATAATCGACCACAGGTCAGTGCACCAAAAATTCCCAAAAACTAACCGATAGTTTAAGTTGCGCTAAAATCACATTTTGATTGAAATTAACCGAGGAAATGATGTCGATTAAAGAAATTAAGAATTGTCACGTGTCACAATTCATCCCAAGAACATTGTTGCATCTTCTCAAAATTTATTGATGATGGGAATTGTTCATGAAATGTGCAAGAACAGCAAATTAAAAGAGCAAGGGAATTGCCACATTTTAAGTAGGATTTTAAGGCCTCTAATGTGAAGCAATTTAAGAAGTATTATAAGTTGTTACTAAGGGACTTGACCTTATTGAATTAGATGTTAGATTGGTAATTAAAGAAAGAAAGAAGAGAAGTCTCCTCAAAAAGAAATTCGTAGGAATCCCTCTCTCCTACAATGTCACCTCAATTTCCTTGGTGAGGGACCACTTGATAGGGAAAAGAACTCAATCTCCATGGGAAAAAGCTACGAGAATCAACTTCAAAATTCGGATTGAGCAGTTTACATGAATTCCAACCTTTTCTTTCATCTCAATTAGAAGAGACAACGTTGGAAAACTTTGTGGGGCCTATGATGGTGATATGTGGCCAAAATTTCCATGGAAAATTAGGCCAAAAGCTGAAGGAAACTTCAAAGAAACTTCCAAGCAATTTCCACTCTCCTTCCCCACCCTTTTCTCATGCATGGAAGTCTGTCTGCTGTATTTTACACGGCAACTTCCACCTTTTCCTTTCTTCCTCTTATTTTATTCTTCTCCCTTGTCTCTTTCAACGTATAAGCTGTTGCTTTCTCTTCCCTTGAACGTGCAATTACATTTCAACTCCCCCTTGGACAACAAAGCAGCGACCGAACAGCAAGGTCTCGAGCATTCCTCCCTCCTCAAGAAAATCCGAGACTTTGCGTGCTGCCGTGGTGGTCGCTCAACGACACCTCTAGCCGTTGTGCCGGGTCCAAATCATCGTAAAAAACCTCTAGGGCTGTCCTTGTGTTGCCGTCCAGCCACAAGTGAGGATTGCCATTAGTTTCGGTAGTGAGTTGTCTTCTAAATCTGGACTAGGGGTTGAGTACCTTTATTAGGAATTCGTACAAGTTAGAAAGATGTAAATGACGTTATATATGGATAGATGTTGGTTAGAGATGTTATGATGGCCATAGAAAAGCTTAGATAGGGTTTAGAGAGCGAGACAAATGTCGTGGAGGAAGATTCGTACTAGAACAGTAGCTGATTTCTGAAATAGTTTCCAGGATGTGTGTGTTTTGCTAATTTCGTAGACAACTGTGTGTTGCGATTTTGAAGGAATTTTATTCTGAAGAAATGTTTTAGACATCCTAAATAATAACATATATTTTTCTCATAATTTTTAGAATTTAAAAAGATGATGATTTTCATGACGTCATCCTTGAAGAAGTAATTCGAACAGTTCTGTAAACTGTGACCTGTTATGATTCCGAGGGCTGTTAGTGACCCTTAGAGGTCGAATTTCAAATCGGTTTCTTCATAAAAGTTGTTATTTATAACTTTTAGTTTAACATACTTGAATTTCAAATCAAACGGACTAGATTTCGACTTAAAAACGAACTAATTTCGATGAGTTAGGTTCTCTGGAACTGGACCTGATTTTTGTGCTGGATAGAAAGAATTTCTCAGCCAAATCCAGAGGGATCTGGATCTTGGTATCTTCATGAAAATTTTTTTTTTTGTGTTTTCAAGCACTTGTCCAAATTTGAGAATTTTTTGAGCTCATACAAGTGGGTTTCTAACTTCAAATTTGGGAGAGCATAATTGGACTGTTTTATGTGAATTTGGGTTAGTAAGAGTGTATGTTTGTTTTGAAGTATTCTTGCTATGAAATTGCTTAATTGAGACTGTGAATACTATGTATAATTGATTATTGAAGTGTGACATTGATCATATGCATTCATGGCATGAGATTCCGCCACGAGCCTTTGGGGCCGGGCGATGCTCCTTCGGGAATGCCCCCACGTCAACGGATGTCAGTCGCAATGGATGCTGGGCCGATACTCCTTCGGGAATGCCCCACGTCAACGGATGCCGGTCGCAGTGGAGGCTGAACTGATGCTCCTATATGGAATGCCGTCTAGATGTAGACGATGCCGCGCTTGACGGTGCGAGGCGATGCCCGGTTATACCGGAAGACTGTTATCTGTGCATTGAAATCATTTGTGACACATGAAATACTCGGTTATGCCGAAAGACTGTTATCTAAGCATTGAAATCATTTATGACACATGAAATGCCCGGTTATGCCGGAAGACTATTATCTGAGCATTGAAATCATTTGTGACGCATGAAATGCCCGGTTATAATGGAAGACTATTATTTGAACATTAAAATCATTTGTGACACATGAATGGGTGAAAGTGAGGGACCTAATTAAAAGACGGAACTGTGTGGTGCGGTATGGGACGTGCCATAACGGTTTAGTCTGGTACTCGGGGGCCCATGTAATTATGTGACATTTATGTCCTTACATATGTACATGTTAAAAGTATTCTGATGATATATAATCTCGATATCTCATGTATGATTTGATTGACACTAACATGCAAGAAAGTACTAGTATTAAGAAAGTGTGAGAAAAGCGATTAGATTGCATGTTGAGTGTACCCTTCTCCTACTCTGGATTTATGGGATTTACTCGTTGAGATGTGATCTCACCCCTTAGTGTGCTAACATTTTTCAGGTCCCTAATTGGAGGAAGGCTGGGTCGTGTACAGTCGATCGCAGTAAAGGAAGAATAGGAATCTCGCTATCTCCTTCCAAGTGATGACAGGTTTTTCGTCAAGACTGGATGTAGGGTGACAGCTCACCCCAGAGATATCGAGAAGTATGGTAGTGTAGTAGTGAACCCCAAACTAAAAGATAGAAGCTTAGCTAGTGAGTAGCAGAATAGCTTCACTTTTGTATCAAACTTTGGGGTGTTAAACTAGTCTATTTACATAAGTACTGTGATGTAGTAGGTTTGGCTTGTGAAAAAATATTATCCTACATTCATATCCCATTGCTTTGTTGTATGGAGATTATTTTACGTTTCCGCATGTGCAAATTAAATGAATGGGTCGGCAATAGTTCTTGGGATGTTGCAAACTTTAAAATCGACCATTGAGGGATGTGCATGTGCTCGGGGTTCGAGTCTTGACAAATTTCATGTATTCTCTCACCAAATTAACTCAATTTCACACCAAATAACTTCCATTTCATGGCCAAATTTGCTGAGGAGGAAGCCCTAACCAAATTCCATAATTTCTTCCACAATTCAATCCATTTCGAAGGCCAAAATTTCTCTTGAAAATGCCCCTCCGAATTTCCACACTTTAAATTGTCTAATTTTGAATATTCGCCAAAATTTCGGGCTCGCCAAAAATTCTTTGAATGATGAGTCAACGTCATAAAAATAAATCGTGACACGCTCGAACTTTTAATTCGTGATACCAGGTTCAATTTCGTGGTTAATTTCAATCAGACACAATTTTAGCATAACTTAACTTACCTAGTAGCTTTTAGGAATTTTTAACGCGTTTGACCCATGGTCCATTATTTTTTATCCACATTGTGCATCTCTGACTCATAGGCGAACCTCGGTTATCGTGAAAATCTCAATGTTTCAATTATGGGCACCGAGTACATAATCGACAGAAAAATCGATTTAGTGTCGTTCGACGTGAATTTTGCAATTAGGTGATTTAATTTAATTACATGACTCTGTCGAATCGGCCTATGTCCGGCCTCTAATTGATTTTAACGGGGTTGTATTGACCCTTGCAAATTAGCACGATCAAACAATCGATTTCTGATCGAATTCTCAAGTTTGTTGTGTTTATATTCCTTAACGACTTCACTAGATAGATTAGTTATCTCGTGAGTGACCAACTCAGAGAAAAAGAACGATAGGTGCATCAATGAAAAGCCAATTTCATTTAATTGAAACATGGTCGAAAATTCCGGATGTCACACTATCAGCTTATTTCATCAGCTGAAGTCAAGTGTTCACTCCCCATGTTGGTTACATATGACACTTTGAATGCTAGATATGCTAGAGCCTAGAATTTGCTTGCAATGACAAATTTGCTGAAGGAGGTGGAGGAGAGAGGCATCTCTCTTTTGAAAGTGACCCATACTATTCTAGTTGGTGCCTACGCACGATCAAACAACATAGAGAAAGGATCTAACATTTATTCATCTTTGCAAAAGGCTGGATTCACTCTTGATGTGCACACGTGCGGTGTTTTAGTACACGGGTTGTGCCTGAAAGGCCATATGAAGGAAGCATAGAAGATGTTTAAGTCGATCCATAATGGATGCATAGA
Organism: Eucalyptus paniculata subsp. matutina; assembly: GCA_017140255.1. Classification (NCBI taxonomy): domain Eukaryota; kingdom Viridiplantae; phylum Streptophyta; class Magnoliopsida; order Myrtales; family Myrtaceae; genus Eucalyptus; species Eucalyptus paniculata. The sequence goes on along the minus strand of CM029442.1, from coordinate 31,084,800 downwards.
GGCCAATGACGCGATATACAACACAATGATCAATGGATACTACAAGGAGGATAGCTCATATAGGACCTTGAGTTAGTTTCTAGATAAGGGCAAGAAAGTAATGGTTCCTAACTTTTGCAGCTACAATTGAACTGTTGAGGTTCTTTGCAAGGATTGCAAGTGGGAACGGGTAGCTAATTCACTTAATGCCGTGGTGGAGTAAGGTTTCAAGCCTTATGTTTCTCTTCATGATATGATTTGAAAGGCAAAGAGAGGCACAATTAGGGTGGCAAAACTAAGCTATGTAAATTAAGAAGCCCCTTTGGGAAAGCCAATTTCTATAGACTAATCAAATGGCACAGTCCAAAGCATTACTTCTAGCTAGAGTTGACCAATGCCAGCGGGCAAGTATCTACCTCTACATCTGCTAGATTTTAACTTGCATCTTGCTGAGTTTTTCACCTCAATATGTGTTTACTAGGGTATCAAAGTTATGCCCCAAACCTTGAGTGTGCGAATATTGTCACGCCCCGAACCTCGAGCACGCGCACATCCCGCTGCGGTCGATAGAAAAGCGACTTCTCAGGACACGTCGCCGACCATTTCTTTTATTTAATGCACATGCGGAAGCAAATAAATAATCCCCAGACACAATTCAATTAGGATAGAAAAGCAGGATCACATTTTTAAAACCAACCACATACTTTTTATACATATCAAACCGGTTGATTTACAGGACTAGGCTATTAACAAAAGATCTATAGAAGATCAGTCCTAAAAAACAAAGCTGTCCTAAGACCAGCTAGTCAGATCCATTCGCCATCTCTTTAGGCTCCACAGGCTCCGGGGGCATCGGGTCTTCCACCAACCCATCTAGAGGATCAACACCACTCTCACCTAGAGCGGTATCTATAATACCAGGAGGAATATCAAAACACCTGAGAAGGCCATCCAAGAATCCATCAGGTCTATAGCGATACCACGCTTTAAATCGATGAGGGACCCTACCAAGAAGGTCCTCATCGACCTAGACAGTAGTCACCACAAGCTCATAGACCCAATGACTTCCGGGATCGGCATAGTCAAAAATCCTCTCAGTGACCCTCACTAGTCTACCAAAAAGCTCCGGAGGATCCGCCATTTAGGGACCTGAAATATTATCCCACAACCGGGATGAGACAATGTCTCAGCGAGTCCTACCCTCTAGAACTCGATTAGGAAGAAAATAAGCCCCAAGGTGCTCTAGCCACACAAAGAGAATAGAGGACTTACCTCGCCTCAGTCCCTCCTGCACGTCAGTGCAATTCATACGTTGATAAATTCATACCATATATCAATTCATATCATCTATCAATTCATACCATCTATCCATCCATTAATAAATCACGGCTCACACAAGCTGATATAGATGGTAGCTCGCACAAGCTTATATATGCATAGATGATAGCTCGCACAAGCTGATATATGGATCATTGCTCTCACAAGCTGACATATATAAACCAATTGCTCGCCAAAGCGGATAATTCAATAATAAACCAACTCATATCTCAATTCAATCAATCAATCCAATCAATTCAAATTGGTCATACAAACCAATTACGGTGCTAAAAGCCAACACCGGGTATTTTCAAGTTAAATACCACAACTTCATCAATATCACTCAATTCCACACTTTGGAATAATTAACCATAATCATTAATCACTCAATTTCTCAATTTAAACATACAATTAGCACAAACCGACCGCAGACACTGCGATCAGCGCGAAATTCTAACGACCGCCATCCCGCAAAATTTTCGAAATTATTAAATAATTAAATTTAATTCCGAAAATTAAATAATTAAATATTATATTATAATAATATAAAATAATAAAATAATATTTAAAAATTCGAAATAATTATTTAATTAAAAATAATCAATTAGGGCTTAAATTAGATTACACTAATTTAAACACACAATTAGCCCTAATTAAACATCCATTAAATTAATCATACAACTAATCTAATTTACATTAAAATAATCTAATCTAACCACCTAACCCTAATTAGACTAATCTAAACACCCCTTAAGCATGATTAACTTGCTAAGCGAGGTTTAGAAGATAAACTCACCGGTTTTGCGCGCCAGTGAGTTCACGGCGACCACGACGCCAAGGCGGTCGATAAACCCTAAAGCGGCGACACCAACGGAGGCCAGGAAGACACTAAAAACAAGCCTCGAAGTCTCAAACTTCTTGCTGTCTTCGGCTACTGATCTTGCTGGAGAAGAGCTGTTCGGTGGCCTGAGTTGCTGGAAACGGCAGAGGAGGAAGAGCAGCAGCTTCAGGCGGTGCAGGCGGAGGTTCCGGCGACCTTGCTGGCTCCGACGGTGGCCAAGCGTGGCTAAACGACGGCCTGAACGAGCGGACACAAGCGAAGCAGTTGCTGGACGAACTGGAGGGCGCGATGACTGCGGCTGGTTCTGGTTGGCTTCCACGGGTGAGCGACGGTGATGGGGAGGTCAGACGGGTAAGAGGAAGCTTCGGGCGGCTCCCAAGCGATGCTGTGGCTGTCGAACGGCGAGGTAGACGGTCAAAGGACGCGGGACGAAGGCGGAGCAGCGGCTGGACTCGCGGCGGCACGAGATTGGACGCGGCGGGCTAGCTAGCTGCTCCGGTGGGCTTGCGGGGCTTCGGGCGGCTGCTGGACAATCTCCACTGGTTTCTCAAGCTTTTTCCCTTCCTCAACCATGGAGAAAGCTGCCGCACAAGGGATTCAAGGAAGGAGAAGCTTCAGCTGAAGCAAGGGCCCCCCAAGAGCTCTTCTAGCTTCAACACTTGTCAATCTCTCTCTCTCTTGCCCCCACCATGGCCGGCCCACCCTTCGCCTCTTTCTCTCTCCTCTAGCTCCCCTACAAGCTAGTTAATAGGTCCAAAATGAGGTGTGCCAAGGGGATTTCGAATTTTGAACATTTGTTCACTTAATTCACTCAATTGCCAATTAATTCCATCTAATGGAAGCTCAATTAAATCAACCCATGTGTCATCGGCCTTCTCATGACATTTCCCCGTCAAATGATCCAACTTGCATCCCGAAGATTCGATTAAAAACGGCCCTCTGACAATCCCGAACAAAAACGGCCTTACTTTGCTTTTCCGCTAAAAATCTCGGTTTGTAGAAAAATCTTCTGAATATGAGTCGATGTTCCTAAAATGAATTGTGACATGCCAGAACCTTCAATTTCTGAATCCGGGTTTAAAATCACGGTTAATTTCAATCTGGCGCAATTTGAGCACGCCTTAATCTACCGGGTAGCTTTTAGGAAATTTTCAGTGCAATTGACCTTGGTTGATTATTTTCAAGCCATGACATAAATCTTCGACACATTAGCGACTCCCGATTGTCGTGAAAATCTCGAGGTTTCAAATACGGACACAAGGTACCCAAAACGACAGAATAATCAATTCAGTGCCGGTCGACGAGGATATTGAAATCAGGTGGAATTACCCACACTCTAATTACATATCTCAGTCGAATCGACCTATTACGATCTCTCGTTGATTCTCGAGAGTGTCGTAATGATCCTTGCAGATTTATACGGTCGAGCGAAATCGGTTCATGGTCGATTCTCAAGCCTATTGCATTTAAATTCCTTAACGGCTTCACTTGATAGACTAGTTATCTCGTGAGTGATTAGCTCGGAGAATTGAACTATAAGCGCGTCGATGAAAAGTCCATCTCATTTAATTGAAAACAGAATCAGAAATTTGGGATGTAACAACTCTTCCCCTCTTATAAAAATTTCGTCCTCAAAATTTAAACCATTACAATCTTTGAATCAAAAAGGTGGGGGTATAATTCTCTCATTGACTCTTCACTTTCCCAGGTTGCTCCTTCAGTGCCGTGGTGTTGCCAGACCACTTTGACCAACGGAATGGTCTTGGTGCGCAAAACTTGCTCTTTGCGATCCACGATCTGAACCGGGCTTTCAACGTACGACACACGGTCGTCCACGTCCAATTCCTCAAAATTAAGCATGTGGGTCGGGTTAGGCTCATACTTCCTCAACGTCAACACATGAAAGACATCATGCACTTGCGCCAACTTCGGCGGTAATGCAAGACGATATGCCAGAATCCCGATTCTTTCTAGAATTTCAAAGGGACCTACGTACCTCGAACTCAGTTTTCCTTTCTTGCCAAAGCGCGAAGTACCCCTCATTGGTGACACCTTTAGAAAAACGTGATCACCAACTTGAAACTCCAACGGTCTTCGACGCTTGTCTGCATAGCTTTTCTGATGGCTCTGAGCAGTCTGCAATCTGCTTCTGATCACTGTAACTGCCTCCACTGACTGCTGAACTAACTCTGGGCCTGTAAGCTTTCTTTCACCAACCTCATCCCAACACACGGGTGTTCTGCATGCTCTGCCATACAACGCTTCGAAAGGTGCCATTTGAATACTCTGCTGATAACTATTGTTGTAGGCGAATTCGACGAGATGAAGCTTCTCTTCCCAACTCCCTTTAAAATCCAGTACGCAAGCTCGCAGCATGTCTTCAAGGGTTTGAATAGTCCTTTCAGACTGGCCATCCGTCTGTGGATGATAGGCCGTACTGTATTGCAGCTTCGTACCTAAAGCACTCTGCAAGCTTTTCCAAAAGGCGGCTGTGAACCTTGGGTCTCTGTCTGAAGTAATCGTCACTGGCACTCCATGCAAACGAACGATCTGACGCACATACAAGTCTGCGTGTCTATCCAAACTAAGGTCCTTTCGTACTGCGATGAAGTAACCCGATTTCGTCAATCTGTCGACCACTACCCAAATCGAATCATTTCCTCTTTGACTCCTCGGTAGTCCAATCACGAAGTCCATCGTGATATGTTCCCATTTCCACTCAGGAATCTCAAGAGGTTGTAGAAGTTCTCCCGGCTTACAGTGTTGTGCCTTTACTTGCTGACAGGTCAGACATTTGGCGACATGCTTGGCGAAGTCCGCCTTCATACTAGACCACCAATAATGTTGACGCAGATTCTGATACATTTTCGTACTGCCCGGATGAATGCTGTAATTGCTACGATGAGCCTCTGATAAAATCTCCTCTCTGAGCTCTACATCGTCAAGTACACACAATCATCCTTGGAACCTCAGTGTTTTGTCCTCAACAATCTGAAAGTTAGTATTCTTCTTTTCTGTATTCTCTTGCAGAATCTTCTGAATCTCTGGATCTATCCACTGAAGCGTCTTGATTCTGATCTGAACTTCTGGCTCAATTCTGAGGGTGGCCATAAGGTTCGAAAGGTGGCCTACCTCAAATTTGAAACCCGAATCTCGAACTTTCTCGATCAATCTCCATTCCTTGAGTACCATATGAGCTACTGAAGACTTCCGACTTAGAGCATCAACGACCTTATTTGCTTTTCCAGGGTGATACAGAATATCACAGTCATAGTCCTTCAAGAGTTCCATCCAACGATGCTGTCTCATATTCAACTCCTTCTGAGAGAATAAATACTTGAGACTCTGATGGTCAGTGAAGATCTAAAATCTTTCTCCACACAAGTAATGTCTCCAAATCTTCAAAGCAAAGATAATAGCTGCAAATTCGAAGTCATGCGTCAGGTAATTCAATTCATTAGGCCTCAATTGACGGGATGCGTATGCAACAACCCTGCCATGTTGCATCAGCACGCAACCCAGTCCACTGAAAGACGCATCGATGTAGATCTCATAACCTCCAGGACCAGACGATATGGTCAGCACAGGTGCGGTAGTCAGCTTCTTCTTAAGCTCTTGAAAACTACGCTCGCACTTGTCTGTCCACACGAACTTCTCATCTTTCCTCAGTAAACGAGTCAACGGCGACACCAATGCTGAAACCCTTCCACAAACCTTCTGTAATACCCTGCCAAACCCAGAAAACTTCTGATCTCTGTTACTGTCGTCGGTCTCGGCCAGTTGATCACTACTTCAATCTTGGACGGGTCCACTGATATTCCTTCACCTGAAATCACGTGACCTAGAAATGCCACACGAGTTAACCAAAACTCGCACTTACTGAACTTGGCATACAGCTCATGATTCCTCAGAGTCTGTAGCACTATCCTCAACTGTCTTTCGTGCTCTTCTGGACTTCTCGAGTACACCAAGATGTCGTCGATGAACACAATTACAAACTGATCCAGATACTCCTTGAACACTCGGTTCATCAGATCCATAAAAGCAGCTGGAGCGTTCGTCAAACCAAACGGCAGTACAGTAAATTCGTAATGGCCATATCGAGTACGAAACGCTGACTTCAGTATGTCTTCCTTCTTGATCCTCAACTGATGATACCCCATCCTCAAGTCGATCTTTGAAAATATCGACGCTCCTTGAAGCTGGTCAAACAAGTCGTCAATCCTCGGAAGTGGATACTTGTTCTTAATCGTCACTTGATTGAGTTGACGGTAGTCGGTGCACAGACGTAACGAACCATCTTTCTTCTTCACGAACAAAACTGGTGCTCCCCAAGGCGATGCACTAGGGCGTATGAATCCCTTATCCAGCAATTCTTGCATCTGCACCTTCAGTTCCTTCAATTCAGACAACGCCATCCGGTAAGGAGCCTTAGAGATTGGCTCTGTCCCGGGTGCTAGTTCAATTACAAACTCGATCTCTCTCTCTGGCGGTAGACCTGGCAACTCTTTAGGAAACACATCTGGAAATTCTTGAACCACTGATATATCTTCTAACTTCAGCTCCTCGACTGTCGTATCCATGACAATTGCCAAGTAACCTTGACAACCCCCGTCTAACAAACGGGTTGCCTCAAGCGACGAGATCAGAGCAATCGAGGGTCCTCCTCGACTCCCAATAAATTCGAAACTCTCACCCCCTAACGGGTTAAACTGAATCGATTTACGATAATACCATCTTAGCTCGTTGTTGGTGAGCCACCCATGCCAATAATCACATCAAAATCATACATGGCTAGGACTCTCAGATCTATTTCCCACACTCGCTCACCAATCACTAACTTGTAACCAGAACAACCCAATGCAACTAACACCTTATCCTTTAACGGTGTAGATATGCTAACCACTGACTCCAACAATTCAGGACTTAATCCTATCAGCTTAACAAATTGCTCAGCTATAAAAGAATGAGTGGCGCCAGGGTCAAACAAAGCATAAGCAGCATGGTCGTTCAATGAAACCATACCTGTAATCACATTAGGCGCTTCCTCCGCCTATCCTCTGGTGATGGCATATCTCCTTCCCTGAGCTGGAGGTCTAATCGGTCCACCCTGTGTTGCGATCTGCGGCACAAACCCCCTATTCTGACCCAACTGAAGCGGCGGTGGCGGCGGTAATTGTTGTGGTCCTCTCTGCTTTCTGGGACAATCTCTGGCTATGTGACCCTGCTGGCCACATTCATAACAGGCGCCCGTCCTAAAATGGCATGGGGCCGTACCATGTCGCCTTCCACAGAAGCGACACACACCATTCTGATTTGGCGCTGACTTCCCGATTCCACCCTTCCTATTGGGCGGAACATGATACTTTCCTCCATACATCGGTTTCTTCCCAAACTTTAATCAACCCAAACCGCGACCGAGATGCAGCGGCTCTCTCATTCTGGTCTCTCAATCATCTGGACTCGTTTGTACAAGTCATTGTAGTTCCCCAAGTTCAGTAGTATCAGCGAACTCCTCAGTTCCAGCCTAAGCCCATCTCTGAACCTCCTAACTCGGTTCACCGGATTCTCGACCAATTCGGGGGCATACCGCGATAGTTCCGTGAACTTCGCTTCATACTGGTCTACGGTCATAGTACCTTGGCGAAGACACTGGAATTCTACCATCTTCACTTCTCTGGCAGCTTCAGAAAAGTACTTGTCATTGAAAACTTCGAGAAAGGCGTTCCACTCTAGAACTACGCCTTCAGCAAATATTGTGTCTCTAGCGGCTTCCCACCAAGTCTCAGCGTTACCTTATAGTTGGTAGACTGCAAGGGCTACCTTCTCCACATCAGTGCACATTAGTAGTGCAAAAGCCTTCTCTAAGCCCTTGGTCCAAAGAACTGCAGCTTCGGGGTCTCCTGACCCAGTGAACTTCGGTGGATTCAACTTCAGGAAATGCTCCACCAACTTATGCATTGGTCTCCCAGCGACCACGTTCCCAGGTGGAACTTCAGTAGGTGCAACAACCGGCGCGGCAACTGGTGCGGCGACGGGTACAATGACAGGTGCAGCAGCGGTGGCAGCAGCAGCGGCAACAGTAATAGCGGCGGCTTGATTCTAAGCCTGCTGATCCATTCGATTCCCCATGGCCTCAAGCATCTACAGGATCCCGTCGATCCTCGAATCACCAGGGGCTGCTACACTAGCACCAACAGGAGGTGGTGCTACTCCACTAGCGCTAACCTCGGCTTGTGCTCGACCACGTCCACCTCGGGTACCGACCCTTGTTGGCGTCCTCCCCTAAGTAATGAGACTCATGGTCTTCTTCCAAGGAGTCCTCTCTTGATCACTCATAACACAAGTTCTCTACAGACACCTGCTTTCCAATTCACATTGAATTAGAATTGAGTGACCTACCAAACAATTTACCAATCAACTAGAAATCACATGCACCAGCATGAAATCAAAGTTATTCCTACTAACTATCCCAAAATCAATCGCACCTTATCACTCCAATCACAGACCCGCTCTGATACCACTTAAACGGGGATGTCACGCCCCGAACCTCGAGCACGCGCACATCCCGCTGCGGTCGATAGAAAAGCGACTTCTCAGGACACGTCGCCGACCCTTTCTTTTATTTAATGCATTTGCGGAAGCAAATAAATAATCCCCAGACACAATTCAATTGGGATAGAAAAGCAGGATCACATTTTTAAAACCAACCACATACTTTTTATACATATCAAACCAGTTGATTTACAGGACTAGGCTATTAACAAAAGATCTATAGAAGATCAGTCCTCAAAAACAAAGCTGTCCTAAGACCAGCTAGTCAGATCCATTCGCCATCTCTTTAGGCTCCACAGGCTCCGGGGGCATCGGGTCTTCCACCAACCCATTTGGAGGATCAACAACACTCTCACCTAGAGCGGTATCTATAATACCAGGAGGAATATCAAAACACCTGAGAAGGCCATCCAAGAATCCATCAGGTCTATAGCGATACCACGCTCTAAATCGATGAGGGACCCTACCAAGAAGGTCCTCATCGACCCAAACAGTAGTCACCACAAGCTCATAGACCCAATGACTTCTGGGATCGGCATAGTCAAAAATCCTCTCAGTGACCCTCACTGGTCTACCAAAAAGCTCCGGAGTATCCGCCATCTAGGGACCTGAAATATTATCCCACAACCGGGATGAGACAATGTCTCAGCGAGTCCTGCCCTCTAGAACTCGATTAGGAAGAAAATAAGCCCCAGGGTGCTCTAGCCACACAAAGAGAATAGAGGACTTACCTCGCCTCAGTCCCTCCTGCACGTCAGTGCAATTCATACGTCGATAAATTCATACCATATATCAATTCATATCATCTATCAATTCATACCATCTATCCATCCATTAATAAATCACGGCTCACACAAGCTGATATAGATGGTAGCTCGCACAAGCTAATATATGCATAGATGATAACTCGCACAAGCTGATATATGGATCATTGTTCTCACAAGCTGACATAGATAAACCAATTGCTCGCCAAAGCGGATAATTCAATAATAAACCAACTCATATCTCAATTCAATCAATCAATCAATCCAATCAATTCAAATTGGTCATACAAACCAATTACGGTGCTAAAAGCCAACACTGGGTATTTTCAAGTTAAATACCACAACTTCATCAATATCACTCAATTCCACACTTTTGGAATAATTAACCATAATCATTAATCACTCAATTTCTCAATTTAAACATACAATTAGCACAAACCGACCGACCGCTCGCGATCGTATTCTAAATTCTAACGACCGCCATCCCTAAAAAATTTTCGAAATTATTAAATAATTAAATTTAATTCCGAAAATTAAATAATTAAATATTATATTATAATAATATAAAATAATAAAATAATATTTAAAAATTTGAAATAATTATTTAATTAAAAATAATCAATTAGGGCTTAAATTAGATTACACTAATTTAAACACACAATTAGCCCTTATTAAACATCCATTAAACTAATCATACAACTAATCTAATTTACATTAAAATAATCTAATCTAACCACCTAACCCTAATTAGACTAATCTAAACACCCCTTAAGCATGATTAACTTGCTAAGCGAGGTTTAGAAGATAAACTCACCGGTTTTGCGCGCCAGTGAGTTCACGGCGACCACGACGCCAAGGCGGTTGATAAACCCTAAAGCGGCGACACCAACGGAGGCCGGGAAGACACTGAAAACGAGCCTCGAAGTCTCAAACTTCTTGCTGTCTTCGGCTACTGATCTTGCTGGAGAAGAGCTGTTCGGTGGCCTGATTTGCTGGAAACGGCAGAGGAGGAACAGCAGCGGCTTCAGGCGGTGCAGGCGGAGGTTCCGGCGACCTTGCTGGCTCCGACGGTGGCCAGGCATGGCTAAACGACGGCCTGAACGAGCGGACACAAGCGGAGCAACTGCTGGACGAACTGGAGGGCGCGACGACTGTAGCTGGTTCCGATTGGCTTCCGCGGGTGAGCGACGGCGATGGGGAGGTCAGACGGGTAAGAGGAAGCTTTGGGCGGATCCCAAGCGGTGCTGTGGCTGTCGAACGGCGAGGTAGACGGCCAAAGGACGCGGGACGAAGGCAGAGCAGCGGCTGGACTCGCAACTGCACAAGACTGGACGCGCCGGGCGAGCTAGCTACTCCGGTGGGCTTGCGGGGCTTCGGACGGCTGCTGGACGATCTCCATTGGTTTCTCAAGCTTTTTCCCTTCCTCAACCATGGAGAAAGTTGCCGCACGAGGGATTCAAGGAAAGAGAAGCTTCAGCTGAAGCAAGGGTCCCCCAAGAGCTCTTCTAGCTTCAACACTTGTCTATCTCTCTCTCTCTCCTTGCCCCCACCATGGCCGGCCCACCCTTCAGCCTCTTTCTCTCTCCTCTAGCTCCCCTACAAGCTAGTTAATAGGTCCAAAATGAGGTGTCCCAAGGGCATTTCGAATTTTGAACATTTGTTCACTTAATTCACTCAATTGCCAATTAATTCCATCCAATTGAAGCTCAATTAAATCAACTCATGTGTCCTTGGCCTTCTCATGACATTTCCCCGTCAAATGATCCAACTTGCATCCCGAAGATTCGATTAAAAATGGCCCTCTGACAATCCTGAACAAAAACGGCCTTACTTTGCTTTTCCGCCAAAAATCTCGGTTTGTAGAAAAATCTTCTGAATATGAGTCGACGTTCCTAAAATGAATTGTGATATGCCAAAACCTTCAATTTCTGAATCTGGATTTAAAATCATGGTTAATTTCAATCTGGCGCGATTTGAGCACGTCCTAATCTACCGGGTAGCTTTTAGGAAATTTTCAGTGCAATTGACCGTGGTTGATTATTTTCAAGCCACGACATAAATCTTCGACACATTATCGACTCCCGATTGTCGTGAAAATCTCGAGGTTTCAAATACGGACATAAGGTACCCAAAATGACAGAATAATCAGTTCAGTGCCGGTCGACGAGGATATTGAAATCAGGTGGAATCACCCACACTCTAATTACATATCTCATTCAAATCGACCTATTACTGATCTCTATTCGATTCTGACAGTGTCGTAATGATCCTTACAGATTTATATGGTCGAGCAGTCGGTTCATGGTCAGATTCTCAAGCCTATTGCATTTAAATTCCTTAACGGCTTCACCTGATAGACTAGTTGTCTCGTGAGTGATCAGCTCGGAGAATTGAACTATAAGCGCGTCGATGAAAAGTCCGTCTCATTTAATTGAAAACAGAATCAGAAATTTGGGATGTCACAAATATCCCTCTATGGTCAATTAAAATTGTGATGTCTCAGGATGCATCACAGACCCATTCTTTTTATCTTTCGATTAAACACATGCGGCAGCAATTTATAAACCACCTAGTCAAAGCATTAAATAATAGAGATAGTAAGCACATCAACCATTCTAAAACAACACTTTAATTTATAAATTGTTAATCCTATGAAGTTTAATGATTACAAGCCTTTCTATGGCCATTCTTTACCGATCATCTCAAAAACTTGTAGGGTCAAGGTTAATCTAAACTTCACTAACAATAAGGCTAACCAAAAGTGACACCTGGCACACTCGCATCTTGGTCCATCAAGACCCCAAACCGCACATAGCGGTTCTCCATACTATGGGCCTAAAAATATTTAATGACAATGGGGTGAAATATAAATCTTAGCGAGTTAACAGCCTAAGCCCTGAGTAGAACACAAATTCGTCTTGGAGGCGGCCTAAACATGCAATGGCATACAAACTTACCTTGCCTTGACACACCCCTACATATTAGTACATCATATATACCAACATTAATGCAATAAACATAATCAACAATCATAACATATAACTTTCATATATCAAATATCCACACGAGTCTCAATTATAAGGTAAAACCCATTTTGACCCGTCTCATACCATACCTCACAGTTTTACCCCATAATCAGGTGCTGCATCATGATCATTCACATGTGTCCCGATTATTACGACCCCTCGGGCCATGACCAACACACGAGTTGACAATCTTCCGGCATGATTAGGTATCGTCTCGCTCTGTCGAGCATAGCATCGTCTGAAACACCTACCTAGACGATATTCCATAAGAAGTATCGGTCCGACATCAACTGCAACTCGACATCCCAACCTCCGCTGGGCATTCGATAAAAATCGGGTATCATCCACAAACTTCCGTTAGGTGATGGGTTCAATTAAGTAACCACACAAGCATGCCGACACTCAAGCCAATTCTTATCCACCGTCAATTAGCCTTGTATAAAACAGTCATGCTTAAATAGCAAACCTTGGAAAATCTTTATATTTAAAAATTCTGGTAAAATAATTGCACATGGTCACATACTTAAGATCAACCTGCCAAATAATGCATACTTTTATTTTAAAATCTCATTGTCCTATTTAGCACATAAAACATGGCGTCCAAACACGACACCTCGAAGTTTGCCATTTTCTATTCAAATAAACCTTCTTTGAAAATAGCATTTAAATTCATGATTTGGGCAATCAATAACACAGCATTACAAGCTCAGACAGCCATAATTGTGCATAATTTCATCTAATAAATCAACATAAAATTCTACGAGGATGGGCGGCGAATGGGTGAGCGACAGCACGGGCTGCAGTGGCTTTACTGCTCGAGTGAAGAGGCAGGCGAGGCTTGGACGGCATCTGGAGCTGGACGACGGCGACAACCGACCTGGTGATGTGGCGGAGCTCGATCTACTACAAGATCTGGGTCTTTGGCCGACTCCCTTGCCTCCAATCTTCGGATTTGAGAGGCTCCGAGTTCATCCTTCCTCTCTCTCTGGTTTCGGCCGGCTTGGTGTCGGGAGCAACGGCGACAGGTGCTGTGGCTGCTGGTGTTGGCAGCAGCGGTGTCGGGTGCAGGGAATCGAACGGCAAGAGCTCGAACAATGTCGGGCTCAGAGGGCAACGACTGCCGGAGGGCGGCAGGAGGAGTGCCGTGGCTCGGTTGGTGTTGGGTTGAGGCGGTAAGGAGGGCAGCAGCTTGGACGGCGTCGAGCTGCACCGCCACTACCCTCCTCCCCTTCGTTTATTCAGATTTAGGTTCTGGGGAAGACGACGGTGGACAGCATCGATTGGGTGGCCCGTCGGTGACAGTGGCAACAACACGGCTCCCTCTTCTCAAACTCTCACCCAAGCTCTCTCTCTATTTCTTCCTCTGCCTCTTTTCCTCCTCTTTTTGTCGAACCCACCTCCTTGTAGGGTTTCACATGAGAAGATGGAGGAGGGCGAGAAGGCGGCATGGGCCAAGCCAGGGCAAGATCCAACCCGGCCCCTTCCCTGCTTTCTTTTTTTGTTTTATTTTGTTTTTTTTTTTTATTATTTTTTTCTTCTTCTTTTTTCGGATTTTTTTAAATCAGTTTTTTTTTAAAAAAATTTTATGTGCTTAAAAATAAAAATTAGGTGTCAGCAATCGTCTTTAAGTGCTATTCATGTTCCTCTAGACTCTCTAAGTACACCAAGATGTCATTGATGAACACAATCGCGAACTGGTCTGAGTACTCCTTAAACACTCGATTCATCAAGTCTATGAAAGTAGCTAGGGCATTGATTAAAACAAATGGCATCATGGTGAACTCATAATGACCATAACGTGCACGAAATGCTGTCTTCAGTATATCCTCCTTCTTAATTCTCAACTGAAGGTAACCTATCCGTGGGTCAATCTTGGAAAATACCAAAACTCCTTTTGGCTAATCAAACAAGTCATCGATCCCGGATACTTGTTCTTGATTGTCACTTGATTGAGTTGCCAATAGTCGATACAAAAGCACAACAAACCATCCTTACTATATAGCGTTGTCAGAGTTAAAGGAGCTATATGAGCTAAAGGTGCAGAGGCAAGAGTTGTTGGATAAAGAATTTATTTGTGCCAATGCATTACCTTGAGGAGCACGATCGCCAAATAACCCTGGCAACCCATATCCAAGAGTCGGGTCGCCTTAAGCGATGAAATTAAAGTAATCAAGGGTCCTCCTCAATTCCTAACAAACTTGAAACTATCATCCGCTAACGGGTTAAACTGAATCGTTTTACGATAATAGTCAATTGTAACTAATTGCTTGGTGAGCCAATCCATACAAATAATCATATCGAAATCAAACATTGCCAGCATAATTAAGTCTATACTTTCCTCTTATCATCAGTCTCTTCCTAAACTGATTGTTGTTTCTACTTGGCGCAAACTATGACCCAGATGCGGCTACCTATTCATTTATGTTTCTCTCAATGAACTAAGCCCTCTCATATTGCTCATCATAATCCCTGAGATTCAGGGGTACCGGTTAGTCCTTAATCTTCAGCTTTAGACCTTCTCTGAACCTCTTCCCTTTATGCACCAGGTTCCCCATCAAGTGCGTACTTCAACAACTTGGCAAACTTTCATATTGATCCGCGGTCACCTGATTTTGACGGAGGCACTAGAACTCAACTATCTTTTGTTCTCGAGCATAGTTCGAGAAGTACTTTCTGTAGAAAGCCTTAACGAAGGTATCCCACTCCAGGACCATACCTTCAGAAAAACACCTTTCCGTTCGTGGCTTCCCACCACATACTTGCATTACTCTAGAGTTGATAGACCACTAGGGTCACCTTGTCCTCCTTAGAGCACCTTAGCAGTGTGAAGGCTTTCTTCAATTCCCAAACCCAAGTTGCAACCTCAGGGTCGCTAGCTCCAATGAACTTTGGCGGTTTTAGATTCATAAACTACTCCACCAGCTTATACATAGACCGCCCACCATTCCTATTCCCAGGTGGGGCCTCAGCCAATGTGATAGTAGTGGCAATGACGACAGCGATAGCTTGATTCTAAAAGAAGAACCATATTATAAAGCCCCAAAGGTTTGTCTAATTTTAGGTTTTAATTTTGAAGGGTTTTCCATTTTTTAATTATAATTATTTTTAAAAAAAATTAAATTATTTTCTATATTTTCTATTTTTAACAATTGTCTAAATCTTCTAAAATTTTTATGATTTATGAATTTTCTAAATTTTTATGAATTTCCTAATTTTTAAAACTTTTAATGTTTTTCTAATTTTTAAATTTTTCAAATACATTTTCCGAATTTTTTATATGATTTAATTCTTTTTATTGATTTTTGAATTTTCTAAGATTTTTATTATTTCCTAAAATTTTTAATTTTTAATTTTACATTTTTATGATTTTATTTTATTATTTATTATTATCAATGAAATTTTCAGATAAGAGCCCAAAATGTCCCGTTTTCTCAGTAAGAAATAAATAGATTTTATTTTAAAAATAAGGGTATGAATTGTCCATATCAATCTCAAATAAGAGCTTGAAATGGTTATAACTATTTTCAATAAGGGCCTACTTTTGTTGGCTTTGCTAACCAGCAAAAAATTCCGATGGCCCTCGCCCAAGCATTGGCGACCCTTGCCAAAGGCGAGAGAGGGTTGCTACCCTCTCCCCACTCTACTGAGGGCCTCTAGTTGATGAGGGTTATTAGCCCTTGCGCAAGTGCCAATGACCTTGTTGACCATCGTTGTTGCCCCACTAGCGATGTGGTGGCGACCAAAGACAAGAGAGAGCCCTTCCTTTTGTGGTTTTTTTTAAGTATGTGACAACAATTTTTTTTTAAAAAAAAAAAGGGAAAAAATTTTACGAGACGAAATTGCCTTTCACTGAACAATGAGTTCAAACATTTACTTAAAACTTGAAACAAAATCCACTTCAGATCATTATTTGTGAAAATGAAAGCACTTCGAATCCTTATTTGAAATAGTGTTTACTTCATACTCGTATTTGGGAAAATGAATGCATTTTAGACTCTTATATTTAGGAAATAGATTCAGATGGGGTTTACCCGATCCAGCCCGTTGACCCAACCCAAAAACCTGGACTCGACCCGATCAAATTAAAAAAAGAAAAATTTTCGATTTTTCTTTATTCTTAATGATTTTCTTAATTTCCTTTATTCTCTCCCTTTTTGTCTTCTTCCCTATTTTGTCTTCTTCCTCTACACTTCTTCAACCTCAGAAGCGCTTCTCCTCCTTCCCTGAAAGCTCCATTACGCCTGCAGCGCTTTTTCCAGAACCAAGAACACTCGACGCTGCTCCCATCCGTTGTTGCCGTGTCATCACCAGCGCCCACGTCATCGCCAAACCGCCACCAACCACCGGTCGTCCATCTCGCCTGGTGATCATCACTTCCGATCAACCATTCCAGCAACCAAGAAACGAAAATATCCAATCGAGAACTATACTTTCAACACTAGCATATTCAGCAGGCTAACATTCACGAATACATTTAAAGTGGAGAGAAATGCTAACTAGAATAGTTTCGAATTGTAAACTTCGCCGGTGAGGAGGAGTAGCTCCGGTGGAGAGGGAGGGATCACAGCCAACTCAACGACAACCGATTGATTCCACGAAATCGCATGAAACACATAGAAAAATCCGAAAAGTAGACGATTCAAACAACACGAGAGAAAAAGAATTCTTTCTCGAGATTCAACGCTGAACGGGATTCGACCCTCTCTCAGACATTTTGTCGAACATGTGATATAAGATTTCACAATAGCATTCTGATTCGGTTTCTAAGCGAATTCTAGCCTAAAAACGATGCACCCAGACTTAAAACACCATTACTAGCAAAATAATGGCTTTGTTTCATCAAGATTTCATCAAAAAAAGCAATCTATTAGAGCGTGAATATGGGAACTTTTCGGTCTTCTTTTAGACATTTTAGTAAACACATGATATAAAGATGCGAAATTTGAGTTTTCAACACAGAACCAACACCATTTCCCGCCAAAACATAACCTATCATGCTCTAAACGTCATCACCCATCAATAACCTATTTCAGTTTCACATGCTCAAACACTGAGTTCATCAACTGAATTCAATATTCTTGAATCCCGAATAGCACGAAGCGAAGGGGAAAAAAATGAACGCCCGAAGGAAGCGTGATCCCTACCTAGCCAGAAATGGTGTCGCCGCTGCCACTTGTACGTCATCAAAGCTCAAGAAACGGCCGGCAGTCCTCCCTTCCTCCGGCGAACTGTCACGCTTGATGGTGCTTGTCGCTCGACCACGAACATGTGCGGTGACCGACGGTAACCGGGCGGGGCTCGAGATGAACTCGGGCGAACCCCTTCCTCAGCTCCTCAGAAAACTCGCTCTCTCCCTCAACGATTCTGGTTTCAGCTAAAAGAAAAGATCTCATCCTTTGCAATCTGGTTTTTGCCAAAACCGTCGAGCCTTCCCCCGTCCTCCTCTCCAACGCTCCACGCACCCTGCTCATGTATATCCTCGAGCGATCGACAAGCACCCCTTGCCTCGCTGACGGGCGCATGCTCGCAGCGTTCATTTGGTCACGGTCAAGGGCCGTTCCCCTTCTTGCATCACAGGCGTGAGTTGCGCTGAAGAAGCAAGAAATGATATGGGCTAGGGCTTTGTTGAGCTCTCATGGGCTTTGAAAATACAAAAGAAATGGGCTGGGAAAAGAAAAGAAAGGATGGGCCAAAGGAGAAGTATTTTAGGGATGAGGGCCGAAGGTTATGCCAAGTGTGTCGGGCATGCCGCCCCATTCGATTTTTATTCATCTTGATTTCATTTTTTTTTTCATTTTTTCTTATTTTTTCTTTTTATAAATTTATATATTTTTGCAAAAAATATTTTAGAATGTTGACAGAAATCTAGGTGTCCACACAAGTGTGTCATCTTTAACTAAAGGATTTATGAAGAAGGTAATAATAGGAGAAGTCAAACATACGAAGGGATGTGATTAGGAACAAAGTGTCATCAAATGTCTTGTGCTCTCAAAATATATCATGATGAAAGACAAGATCCAAGTAACGATACTATTTTCCATAGCCAAGGAAACAACGTAGACAAACACGAGGTTCTAACTTGGTGCATTCATTTGGAAGATGATGGACAAAACAAGTACCATCATAGACTTGAAGTAGAAAGTAATTAGGAACAATGTGACACAAGCCCTCATAAGGATAGATTGTACCTATTGTAGATGATGGAGTACAATTTATAGTATATATAGCAGCATGGAAAGCATTTCCCCAAAACTGTTCTAAACAAGAGTCTAAGATTAGAAAAGCGCATACAACATCTAAGATATGTCTATGTTTCCATTTTGTTCAACTATTTTTTTGGGTCTAGATAAAATTGATGAATGATAGTAGTGTTTTGAAAATTAATTTTGAGATTCTCCATGAAGCTATATTTCTAGACGTTAAAATTCTTTGATATCTTAAGAAAATTGTGTTTTTTTTTTTTCATGGCAACAAAATTCAGATAGATTTTTATGAGATAAAGGCATGTATAGTGAGAATGATCATCCAGAAAAATCACAAAATAGCGAGATCTTCTCATTGTGGGAGTAGAGATGGGCCTTAATTGTTAGAATGAATTAAATTATAGGAAGCATAAGAAATTGATTCACCAAGATTAAATGGCAAAGCGTGATGTTTTCCCACTTACATGACAAGCAATCAAAATGTTTGTTGTCAATAGAATATAAATTACCAGTAAAAATCAAAGGACTTAATCTAACAAAAAAATAAAAGAGAGCATGACCCAAACAAAAATGCCAAGTTTTAGATGATACCATAATAGCACAGTTAACAAGAGCATCAAAAGCTTTAAAGAGATAAGCTCAAATAAGTGTCCCACTTCATAACCTATTCCAATTATTGTCTCGTTCATGGATCTTGCACGTCACAACCATTAGAAGAGACGTGAATGACAAGATCAAGTTCACAAAATTATCCCACAAATATCAAGTTTAAGGAGAGTTTATGAACAATGAAAGTGTTATATAATACAAGGTGGACATGGAAATTTTCTGGTATGACTAATTATCATCTATGAGTTATAAGTTGTATAAATATTAGATGCTTGTGAAGGTAATGACTTTTAATTAAACAAAGTGGAGTTTGAAGTCATGTTATTGCAATAGGAAGAATCAAAGAACCATGAATCAAAAGTACATCGATCATAGATTGAGTAGAAGTGCTAATACATAGGAGCTAGAACTACTAACTTCTTAAAAAAAAAATAGAATATTGATCCTCCAAAAATAGAGTAACCTATGAGCTACCAGGGAATCCTCAATGGTGGCTACTAGGGGTGAGCATTAGTCTAGGGTCAACCTTGGACTAGCCTAACCCTAACAATCCTAATCTAATTCCTAAGGGGGTTTGGCTTGGTTCTTGGTCTTGGATCCTTAGTCCTAGGAGTTTAGGATTGATCAAACCCAAACCAACCCTGATTATAAATATATGATATATATATATATATATTACATATATATATATATATATATCATATAATATATTAGATATAATATTCTTATATCTATTGTAAAGAGCAAACCCTAACTTAAATGGTGTTAAATGGCATTAACCGCATTAAATGGCATACTTCTCCACTAGTACTCTTGTTCTTCTTTGTTTTCTTATCCTCTTGTTTCTTCTTTATCCTCTTCAACTTCACCATGCTCGCCATGCAACGCTTGCCCCGCTTGGTACTTGCCACTCAACACTCGCGTTGCTTGCTACTCGCCCCTTGCCTTGCTGGCCACTTGATGCTTGACACTCACCTCAATTGCCGCTCGCCTCTCTTCACTAGCCTCACTGATCGCTAAGTAAATCAAAAGAAAACAAAGCGCTAATTAGAAACCCTTTTCGCTTGTGAGCAATGCTTGCCATTCGTTGCTCACCTAGCGACTTGCCTCTGTTCACTTGCCTCACGGATCACCCTTGTCTCCTAGCTCACCCTTGTTGATAGATATGTAATTTGAAATAATAGGTTTGTCTATCGGTTGGTCTCAATTGACCCTAGAACCGGACTAAACCCATAGGATTGGTCCTATCCTTGATCCTAGGCTTAATTGGGATGGTCCTTGGTCCCAAAAATTAGGGAACAACACTATGAGAGTTGGTCCCTGGATTATGTGCTACATTGGCCCAACCCAAACCATGATCACCCCAAGTGGCAACAATTGTGGATGGGCGTGTAGGTGGACCTTTATTTTAGGATTGGTTGTTTGTCCCTGTAGGTGACCATTTAGGTGACAATATGTACAATATGGTCTACCAATGAGGAAGAAGTAGGGGTGGCAAGCACCATGTTTGTAGGAGTGGATAGTATGGTGCGATGTGCCTTCAAAGTAGCAAGCCAAGTCTCTTTATTTAACAACTCCAAGACAACTATTTCAAGATGAGGTAACGGATTTCAATGTAGAAGTAAAGCTCGCACAAGTTCAAACTCATTATTAAGTGCCATTAGAAATTGCATAATATGCATACAATCATGATATTTAGCAAATTTGTGAGCATTGGTGGCCACTTGCCATTGCAGCTCATAAAAGGCCGGTTGATTATAGAGGACAAAAAACCATTAATAGACCGAAGACTGGTCCCCTAATGCATGTGATGCATATTCATTAACAACCAATACTAGTGGGCAAAATTAGGTGGAATATCAACCGGCAAGCAAATCCTATGCTTTCTTTGCTGTACTGAGGCGACCGAATTGAAGTCTAACAAATTGAATAGAAGTGTTTTGAAACCATGTTAAGACATGATGATTCTTGCTATCTTACTCCTCCAAAGATTTTACAAATTTTTCTCTAGTTTCTTCAGCAATCTTACTAGGTGCACGAATTACAGGAATGGCTTAACACCAAAGTCTGTGTCCTTTCAAAAAATGTGGCACATCTTGAACCCATAAAATATAATTTGATTTATTTCAAAATTATTTGAATGGGTATCGGGACGTCCGTTTTATATATTCAATGCACTTAGGAACCAATCAATTAACTTATAGCAAACAGTCAACATTCAACGGTCAACTATGATGTGGCCGAGTGACATGGCAGCTGAAGCGGCTTTGATAACGTCAATAGTGACGTAAACATTGACATCAACAATCAAGGCTACAGCTTTGGTTATGTCTGTTGCGCGTGGACACATAATACCCAAGCATAGGGACTGTCGTCGATGTGTTAGTGTCCGTATAGGGTCTTGGCTAGTTGGACTCAGCGAGAGACAGTACACCTGGTGGAGGATTTTTTTTTAATCAAAATAACGAGCTAAAAGCATCGAAATGCTCCATGCGGCTGGTGTGGTGGATTTCAGAGTGGCAGAGAAATGGGAACAGCGCAGCCTGTGCGGTTGGTGTGGTGACGACTAGAGAAACACGACCTGTATGTCTATGTGACATATGTTGTTATAAAACAAATTCGATGAGCAGTTCATCAGATAATATTGGCACTGATACCAAGATAAAAATAAATTAGAAAAGAGAATTTTGGAATATTCTCTATATTTCTCTGTCTATAATGAAGAGTACTTTAATTTATCTATAAGTTTCACAAGATAATTATCTAAAGCAACATAATATTACAATAGAAATTGCAATCAATCAAGGCATTATCCTGAATATCCTAAATATTTCTTACAATAACTCATCCCGACTATATCTAGATATCACTCAAGACTCTACCACCTCATCTTCTTCCTTGAGGTTAGTCAAATCCCTCTTAGGAAAGTTACTTAAATTACTGATTTATTAAGATAACTACTTAATGATTTTTCGCTTTTAGATAGCAAAAACCAATCTAGTTCGAAGGCCTGAAAAAAAGTCCGGTTCAAGCTGAATGTCTGGACGAATGCTCATTTCCCGGAGAGTGATAATGATGCAAGAGCAAACGCTTACAAATGCTCATGAGATTGGTATTACTTTTTTGAAGTATTAGCATTATATCATAACACGTGTAAAATTATTCTATGAGCGACACTGGTACATTGTGTTGGGAATAACGGATCCCCGAAAACCGGATTCGACACCGAATCGAACCCCTAAATCAATGCGGAAGACAAAGCCCGGGAAAACACGCATCACCGATCGTAAAGCACACCACGGATTCGAGCGTACCTTGTTAACCACATATTAAGCACCGACGTTGATGGAGGAAGAGAAACTGAGCAATTCGATCCGATGAAGCCTTGAAGGGAAGGAAAGCGCGCCGTATGCTTACTGTTCTTCCTTTTTGGGAGAGAGAGCGTGAGGAGAGAAAATACGTACGTTGTTTTTGCAAAACGTTGTCTTCTCTCTCTCTCTCCTCCCTTTTATACCTCTCCCTTCCCACGGGCCCTATTCTCGTGGGCCGGGCCTTTTGGGCCCAGCATGGGCGGACAGGCCTTAAGCCCAATACCAATAAAAGCCTTCATCTCCCACTCGCACATGTTTGGCCGAACATGATTCTCTTTACCTCTCTTCAACATTCATACTGGTGAATAATCCGTGCGACCAGCATACTTTGAGAGCTCATTGCTATACAGTACCCTAGATCGATCGATCACATTTTCTATCTCTCTTGATCTCTTTTAAACATAATATATATATTGTATTCACAATTATAATTATCATGAAGACAGTCATAATTGGTCGACCAGTGAATACAAAACTATAATGTGATTCTCCAAAATCGATCTTCCTCTTTCCTTCAAACTCTCAATTTCAGTCTAGCTTGCTTTTCTAGAAATGCCCCATTAGATCGAATCATCTCATGACCATTGGTAACACCCTAAGATAGCAAACACTAAATAGAAATCTTGAGAATAAGTAAGAGTCCTGAGGGGACAAAAAATTGAGGAATTCTTTTCCTCAAGAGTCTCACATGTCATAAAAGTTGAGATCAAACTTTTTGCCACTTTTATTGGTCGTCTCATGCATACGTAGTATGAAATACGTATTACGGTATTAACTCCTTTCCCATGGAGCGTATGTCTACACCTTTCAATACCGTACAGATAATAGTTCAGACATACCCAATGTCTAACTTGAGTTCATGTATCTACTCAATCACAAAATTCATCAGAACTCACATCTGGCATCTTTAGTATTACGTCCTCATCTTAACACCTAGTTAAGGCGACATACGTGTTTTAAGCTTGAGCTCTCGATTATCACCTAGATAATAAGCTTATAAACAGTCTCATCTCTAGTTATCACACAGTAAACAGAGGCGATTACCCGTGTGAGTGGGCTAATCTTATATTTGTCCGACATACTTCTCAACTTAAAATAATGCACTGAGCATTAAGATGCATAAAGATCATACAAAGATTCATAGACATTAATCAATGAAAAAAAAAATTCATAAATGTGAACAACTCAGGGAAATTACAATTCAGTACATCAGACTCTACGCAATCCTAAAGATTTTACATGACCACAAAACACATCTCTAGGTATTGGCTTTGTCATAGGATCTGCTACCATTCTATGCGTAGATATGTACTGTAAGTTCACATCCTTTCGTGCAACCATATCTTTTACAAAGTTATACTTGGTATCTATATGTTTGGTCTTGCCATGATACTTTGGATCTTTGGTGTACGCTATAGCTACTTGGCTATCACAGTTAACCAACAATGGATTTGCAGCTTTCTCATCAACACCTAAATGATCCAAAAATCTCTTAAGCCAAACTCCTTCTTGTACCGCTGCTGATAATGCCATGAACTCAGCTTCCATCGTGGACAAGGCTATGCACGTTTGCTTCTTACTGCTCCATGATATGGCGCCATTGTTCAGTAAGAAAGCAAATCCAGAGGTAGATTTCCTTTCATCTAAATCTCCTCCCCAATCAGCATCTAAATAGCCTTCAAGTCGCAGATCCTTTCCTTGGTAATTCAACTTGTAATCAGCAGTCCCCTTCAGATACCTCAGTATTCTCTTGACGGCTTTCCAATGTGCTGGACCTGGATTGGATTGGTATCTACTCACCATTCCAAATGCAAAACATATGTCGGGTCTTGTACACATCATAGCATACATCAAGCTCCCAACAGCACTAGCATAAGGAACATGTTTCATTTGTTCCTTCACTTGTAGAGTCCCTGGACACAGTCTGTGGCTCAATCCTTCACCTTTTGCAATAGGAGTGTCTATGAGTTTACAGTCTTGCATACGAAATCGTTCAAGAACCTTATTTATATAGGTTTCTTGCGAAAGAGACAACGATCTCTTCGAACGATCTCTCGAAATCTTAACTCCAAGAATGTATGTAGCCTCACCCATATCCTTCATCTCAAAGTTAGAAGACAACCATCTCTTGACAGTATTAACCAACTCCATATTGCTTCCGGCAATCAGTATATCATCAACATATAATGATATGATCACAAATTGATCCTTGGATCTTTTGATATATACAAAATGATCCTCATCAATCATTGTAAACTCATATGCCACTATGGCATTATGAAAACGTATATACCATTGTCTTGATGACTGCTTAAGACCATATATCGACCTCAAAAGTCGACATACTTTTTCTTCTTGGCCTTTCACTATGAAACCAGTAGGTTGTTCCATATATATTTCTTCCTCTAATTCTCCATTGAGAAAAGCAATCTTTACATCCATTTGATGTAACTCAAAATCCAGACTTGCCACTATTGCCAGAATTATGCGAATCGAGACAAATCTCACTACAGGAGAAAACGTATCTTCATAATCAATTCCTTCCTATTGATTATAGCCCTTCGCCACAAGGCGAGCCTTATGCCTTTCAATCGAGCCATCAACCTTTCGCTTTATTTTGAGAACCCACTTGTTCCCAATAGCTCTGCGTCCTTTTGGAAGATCAACCAGTTCCCAGACTTGGTTTGATTTCATTGACTCCATTTCCTCTTCCATTGCATGAATCCACTTTTCTTTACTAGGGCAATTCAGAGCCTCATTGATATTTCTTGGCTCATCCTCATCTTGTGGAGCAACCATAAAAGTTTCCCCTTCAATGTCAAAACGTCGACGGGGAATACTTTGGCGACTTGTTCGCCGTATGGGAGATTGTACACTTTGCACATCATTCCCTATTATGCTCCCACTTGGATGAACTCCACTAATATCATTGTCTTGATCCAAGGTCTCAAATAGGGAGTGATCTTCCCCTATTTCGCCCTTCTTAGGAAACTCATCCTCTAAGAATGTGACATCTCGCGATTCAAATTCAATTATACTCCCACTTTCCTGCTCACCAATGAACATATACCCTTTCGAGTGTTCCGAGTATCTTATGAAAATACTCTTCTTTCCTCTGGGACCCAATTTCCCAAACTTGTGAGAGGACTCATGTGTATAGGCAGCACAACCCCATGGCTTAAGAAAACTCAAGTCCGGTTTTCTACCTGTCCATAACTCATATGTAGTGGAAGTAACTGATTTGGAAGGCACCCGGTTAAGTATATACGCAGCAGTTAACAATGCATCACTCCAAAAGGTGATAGGCAAGTTAGCATGCGCCATCATGGACCTAACCATTTCCAGTAGGGTTCTGTTTCTTCTTTCCGCAACACCATTTTGTTGAGGAGTGTACGGAATAGACAACTGTCTTTCTATTTCTTCTTCATCACATAATTTTCTAAACTCATCAGATAAATATTCTCGACCTCGATCGGATCTCAATGCTTTTATTTTCTTATCTAATTGATTCTCTACAAGGTTCATAAACCTTTTGAAACAACTTATCGCTTCAGATTTATGAGAAATCAAATAGACATATCCGAATCGAGTATAATCATCAATAAATGTGATGAAATAAATAGCCCCATGCCTTCCTCTCACATTCATTGGACCACAGATATCAGAATGGATTAAATGCAGAGGAAATTCAGCTCTTTTTCCTTTTCCAAATGGTTTTCTTGTCGTTTTCCCTTCTAGGCAATGCTTACATATGGACAAATCGACTTTTTCAATATTGCCCAACAAGCCCTCTTTAGCTAGTCTATTCATACGCTGTTGGCCAATGTGCCCAAGTCTAGCATGCCACACATTCACATCATTATCATATTTATTAGAAGACGACCACAACCATAGTAATTTGTCTCCAAAAACAAATTCACACCTTTACTATAGAAGTTCATATTAAAACCTAATTTAACCAACACTAATACAAACACTAAATTCCGACGAATCTCCGGAGCATACAACACATCATAAAGAAACAAAGTGCGTCCACCACGCATATTCAGTTGGCATGTGCCAATTCCTTTCACTTCAGCTCTGGAGTTGTTTCCCACATAGATCCACTTAGTTCCAGTTGGTACTCGTCGGAATTCCACGAAGGATCCTCTATCCTTCGCTACATGGTCCGTTGCTCCTGAATCCACAGTCCATAAAGGATTAGACTCAGTTAAGAACACATAACTTGACACATAAGCAAAGTTCTAAAAAGTACAAGGGGTGCATACCTTCTTTGGCTCACGACAGTCGCAAGCATAGTGACCCTTCTTGTCACAGTTGTAGCATTTCACCCTTGCAAGCTTTTTCATACGAGGACGCTTTCCTCTTCCATGTTGGTTAAATTTGGGTTTCTTCCCTGAGGGACCTGCTTCTTCCTTGCCTTTCCCCTTATCAAACCAGTTAGGGCGCTTGTGCTTGGAGCTCGAAGCTCCATTTGAGCTAGAACTAGCATGATAGAGTTCAGCATCTGGCTTAGCCGCCAACAGGTGGTCCTCTTCCAGCTCAAGATGACGCATTGCATCCTCGAAGGTTTTGATATTTTCATTATGAGTCAGGTGCACCTTCATATGCTCCCAACTCTGAGGCAAGGAACGAATCACTGCTTGCACTTGCTGCTCATCTGTGAGGACATGGCCAGCATCTCTCAGCTCAGTTATCATGTTTGACATCTTTCTAAGATGTTGCTTCATGGTCTGACCATGAGGCTTCTTATAAGAGTCAAACCTGATAGTGAGCTGCCTCAGTCTAGTCACCGAAGTATGGCCAAATCTAGCTGCTAATGCCTCCCACATTTCCTTGGCATTGTCAAAACGCCGAAACTCTCGCATGACGTCATTTTCCATGCTGCTCAGCAACGTGATGCGAGCTAGAGAGTTCATTCTTTTCCACGCAGAAAAAGCTTCTTTGTCTCTTTTGTGCTGTGCAGTGGTTCCATCTTCAGGTTCTACCATGGTCATGACAAGAGCCTCAAGTGCTTATTGCTCTTCCAGCACATACTGGATTTTCATTTGCCAAATTTCATAGTTGTCTCCATTGAGCTTTTCACCTTTGTTCAGCTCGGCAACTATGCTCTTTGTGGCTGAAGCCATTGATCTGAACAAATCAGACAAATATGCATGAATTATTAATGCCTATCATTTATGCATCCCTTTTTACATAGACCCATCATATTAATGAATAATTTCAAGAAAGGCTTCAGAATCAAAAGGTCACTACGTTTCCAATCATCCTCCAAAAATCCTAACTTAAAACTATCATTAATATGATTGTCATATGCAAAATCAATTCTATGAAGCTACAAAAAACTTCTAAAACTACCCACAGCTAATTACCCACAGCAACCAGTAATAACAGAAAGCAACAGATAATTGACATACAATTAATAACAATAATGCTTTCAATTAACACAATTAGGTAGTAATCATTACATGATATGTCCACAAATCACACTTAACATATATCAGTTAATACAACTAACACCAAGTCAGCACACGAACTGGGAAAGATCCTCTTTTGTTCAATTTCTTGATCTTTTCCCTTGAAACAATACAGTAATATTCATTTACAAAGTCCATCACTATTTTCTTATAGGAAGCAGCTCCATTGACATCCCATATGCGATTCAACACATCTTGCCATTCAGGTGGAAGAGTGTTTATGAAAAATCGCACCATCTCTGACTGTGACATAGGACGACCATTCCATAAGACCTGTTGAATTTTCCCGTTGACTTCAAGGACATAATCAATTAAGTCACCTCTCTCCCATCGATGATCAGTCAGCTCAGCTATCAACTTAGACAGCCTATCCTTTTGTTCATCGGTAACTGCGCGAATAGGTGTGTGCAACCTCAGGGGAGGCATAGTCCCTGCAACAAATGCAGAACAAATAAGGGATCACATTATAATTCACTTAGACTTAATTGAAAAAGAAACACATTCTTTTCCTTTCTTTTTTTTTTGGGTCAACGGTCAAAGTGGGCGCGTGCGGCCGCGCGTGTGGGCGCGTGCGGCGGCGCACGGCGATGGTCGACACATCGCTGGACTAGTCTTGACGTCGCCCTTCTTCTTATGCCATCACAATTTTATTTCGACTTACGAAAACTTGAAAAAATGGCCGAAAAGCGCTCGGGTGTCGGGATTTTTGCCCTGATCCGTACGGCCGAAGTTCTTTTTGCAAAAAATCGATCAAAAATCATCAAACAAGTCGGGAAAACGTGAACTAGGGCTCTAATACCAATGTTGGGAATAACGGATCCCCGAAAACCGGATTCGACACCGAATTGAACCCCTAAATCAATGCGGAAGACAAAGCCCGGGAAAACACGCATCACCGATCGTAAAGCACACCACGGATTCGAGCGTACCTTGTTAGCCACAAATTAAGCACCGACGTTGATGGAGGAAGAGAAACTGAGCAATTCGATCCGATGAAGCCTTGAAGGGAAGGAAAGCACGCCGTATGCTTACTGTTCTTCCTTTTTGGGAGAGAGAGCGTGAGGAGAGAAAAGACGTACGTTGTTTTTGCAAAACGTTGTCTTCTCTCTCTCTCTCCTCCCTTTTATACCTCTCCCTTCCCACGGGCCCTATTCCTGTGGGCCGGGCCTTTTGGGCCCAGCATGGGCGGACGGGCCTTAAGCCCAATACCAATAAAAGCCTTCACATTGTAAATAAGTACACAAGGGTCATGAAAGAAAGAGATATGACAATTAGGGCCAACAAATGAGTGTGTCAAATCAAAAATAGTTCAACCCGACCCAACCCGACGTGTACCCAATCTATATTACTAAAATATTTCCATATTTAATTTAACATATTTAATTTATATCCATCTAGTCAACTCACTTTAAGTTTTTCATGTGTATACGTTACTTGGATAAAATCACTATTTATACTATAATATTTTAAAGGGCTTTCAACATTATGTAGAATTTTCAATTTTTGTATTGATTCATGATGAAAAAATAAGAGAGAGTTAATGAATAGTAGTTAATATATCAAATCACAACAACATATAACATGGAGGAATTGACATTTTAATTAAATGGAAGTAAGATATAGAATAAAATGATTTATGCTGACCATGGAATGCAATGACATGAACTAAGATTAGAATATTACGTAAAAATAACAATTCCAAATGCAACCATGAAAAAATTTACTCCAATAACTATCTAATAGTTAACACGAGAAACTTATAACATTAATAAAAAAAAAAATAAAAATGATTGGGGAAAATAGAAGCTGTCCTGATGTTTTTATTAAGGGTAATGTCAGGTACATCTTGCGGGCCCATCAAGATTTTTTTCAACTTGGAACAGTCCAAAAAATCCGTTATTTTCTCATAGAAGGTAAAAAGACAAGCATAAAAGTGGGATGGGTTTTGGTAAACTTTGAATATGTATAAGACTCGTGTTAGGTTTTGTCATTCTAAACCCATGTATATAACAAATCGGTTCATTATATAAGTGTTAAGAAATTGATTTATGAGTTATTTTGATAGGTATTCCTTAAAATTTCCATATTTAGAGGTTCTAAAGTTGTTCTTTTGAAAGTGAAAATTGGAAGAATATTTTGCTTTTCATTTTCTCCTTCCTTTTTTCATGTCATAAAGTTAAAGTCTAATGACACCGCTTAACACATACAGTAGCACAAAGAAAGTAGGGAAAAATTGGGAGAACATTTTGCTTTTCATTCGTCAGTTGAAGCGCTCATTGGCTGATCTTCGTTCTAACCGTTCTTTTAATGAAAGGGGAGAAGAAGATTGGTGGGCCATTTGTGAGATAAAGTACATCCCAAGTGCCAAACATATGCAAACATATAAGTGTCAAAATCGGAGAAGAGAATAATACTTAAGTGCCAATGGCGAGAATTTCCAGCCAAATAGTTAATGTGGCTTTTTCCGACAAGAATGATGTAGCATTTCTTTAAAAAGAAATTTATTCATGGGCGCTAACATGGCTAATTAAGCCCAAAATGACGTCATTTTGGTCAAAATTTGATTTTTAATATAAAAATTAATTAAATTAAATCAAAAAACTAAATTACAAAAAAGGGAGAAAATCAGCGAGGACCTCCACAAACCTTGCCACCATTGTCGCCCATTGCCAAAAGGGCCAATGACGGTGGGGCGAGGGTCATGGCCCTTCTGCCGATCCTTGCCCAGATTGGGCCAAAAGTTGCCACTAACTAGGGCGTATCGCCAATCACTTGCCGGGGCTCGACAACCTTAGCTAACCCTCACCCCACCATCGCCAGCCCTTTTCAACGATGTTGGGGCGGTGACAAGGGCTGTGGAGGCCTCACCGATTTGCTCCTTTAAAAAAATTTTTTTTTTGCTTTTTAAATTTAATCTAATTAATATTTTATTAAAAATCAAAGTTGAGGACAAACCGACATCATTTTGGGATAAGGATTGTTAAGTGGATATTCCAACAAGCCACATAGACCAATTTATTAATAAAATCACACTATGTCTGATTTTTGGCAAGTCTCATTGGAATTGGCATTTAGGTGTCCAATTTTCCCACAAAAAAAAAAGAAGTGGTTTTTAAGTGTATATTTTGGAAGTTTAAGTACTTATGTATCCACGTGTGCCACATTTTGGCAATTTGGGGTGTTTGGACCTTGCCATCTTTGACTATACTTCCAAATTGAATGATGCAGCATCGAATCTACAAAATTGGATTTGGATTGGCTAATTGAAAACAACAATCCATCATATGTCAGGACAGAGCAGAAATATTTTTGAATATAAATTTGGGGAACTAATTAAGAAATATATATTTTTTGAGATAAATTTGAAGAATTTTTAGGGATTAATCTTTCGATTTTTGACTTTTTTTGGTGTTGTTTTGGTGGGGGGGGGGGGGGGGTTAGGCTAATGGGGAATGCATTGTGTGGGATCAAGAAAGATTTTGATCACATGAAAAATGGGAAAGGTTGAAATCTCCCAAAATGACTATACATAGGTTGAGATTTCCATTACATGCAAAGGCACTTGGGTTTAAGATTTGCTCTAACACCTATTATGTCTACCAAAGAGATAAACAAGGAATTTAGATAGGAGGGACCAACCATATACTGGTATCAATTAATTTGGACCAACGGTATTAGCAAGCATAATTTTGTCGGCTAGCTTATTTGTAGAGTTAGGGTACTAATAAAAATAGCCATATCACGGTGGTTGTTTTCAATAGATATTAAGTATAACTTTTGTATGACTGGTATAAGAGACAAACAGAAAACCACTTATTATTTGAATGCACTTGGACAAGTAGTGCATGGTGTAATATTTTGGCATAAAATGGAAATTGGCATTTTGCAAGAGTTTGGAACTTAGAACTTCAAACAGATGATTGAGGCCACCAAGGGTAAAAACTTGGAGGGGAGCTCCTCAAGTTGTTTTTCTTAGTGATTATCTATTGCATCTGAATAAAACACAATCAAAGATGGTGTCAAAACAAATCAATTGAGCCTCATTCTCTATTGGCTAGGATTTGAAAGGTTATAAGAGATAGGGTGTCATCCTACCAATAATGTAGGCCTTCCCGAGCAAATGTTTTATTGGCTACTATATGAAAGTTTCCTTCATTTATATTCTCACATAATTGGTCTCACATAATTGGTCTCTTTGAAATGTTAGGAGATTTCTCTAAGATTTTATACCTTATATGATTAATGATATTCATATATTTACACCCAAAAAAAAAAAGGTTGGAATTTCCACCAACAAAAATGTTTTTAATTAGTATAGAAGACTAAAAGATGCAAAAGGGCAAATGAATGCTCACAAATGCTTATGAGATATGCATTACTTTTCGGAGTTTCTTTTTGCTTTTCCTATGATTGAGGGGCACTTCCACGGCAGGTCAAACGTAAGGTACGATTGCAAACAGGTAGCACAAAGAGAGAAATAACAATCTAAATTCCAAACAAGTTATTGAAATAATTCTTGAGTTTGTGCCAGTAATGGAAGCCTCCAAATAAATTTCCAGTTTAATTTTTTTTCATAGTTTTAGTATATTCCCTAAAAAATATTTTCCTATTTTGCATACAAATATGATGTATATAAGAGATGGATTATACACTAGAGCAAAAAGATGAGAGTTAGGGTTCTTCTCTATGAGTTTACTGGGTGAGTTCTTTTCTTGTAGATAGCATTTGT
Source organism: Eucalyptus paniculata subsp. matutina (assembly GCA_017140255.1). NCBI lineage: Eukaryota > Viridiplantae > Streptophyta > Magnoliopsida > Myrtales > Myrtaceae > Eucalyptus > Eucalyptus paniculata. The sequence goes on along the minus strand of CM029442.1, from coordinate 31,051,929 downwards.
TTTGGGCGTAATCTAGGCTGAGAAACATTGGATCAATTTGAACGAGTAAAAACTCTGTATAGTTAATTTCTTGGCGAGAGACTCTTTTTATGGAGTAGGTACTAACATTCAAATGAAATTGTGGTGTCCTTTCTTCATCCATTTCACTAGTAATTTTTTTTCCATGATTATACTTGAATTGCAACTCTTTTTGCTTTCCTTGTTATCTACACAATACAAATCACATCTATTTCTTTGTTTTGAATAATTTGGCAACTAGTTATATTGAAGTTATCAAGATTAGGGTAACTCCCTAGTGGAAGTACTAAAGACTTATCAAAGGTAACTTTATGCGGTTAGTAGGTGAATTTACATTCAGGCACCATAATTGATTGCCTCGCTCACCTTGTGCATGGCCGTGGAATATGCACATTACCCTCCCATCAAGCTTATCATCACCCACTCAAAAATAATACAAGCAACCAAATATTCTAATAATCGAATAACCAACAATGTTATCTGATTGCACTTCCTTGGGAGTTCACCATTCATTAGTAGTTGATGGAGATCTATTCATCAAGTAACTTATCAGCCAAGATTATCCTAGCAACATCAACACTAGAGATCATTTTACGGGCCATCATTAGTAATGTTTGCTCATCAATTATGAAATTGTTGTGGTTTACTAACACTAGTGCAGTGTTTCTCCTTCATGCATAATTTATTCACCAACTCCAAGAATTATTAGTTCATACATGTTTGATCGACTTATTAGTCTTGATCTCAATCAAAGCTCTCAACCGCATGTTCTTGACAATAGCATCAAACTTGTGCATCGACACAAACACCTAGGTCTTACTCGAGTAGTTGATAGACTCTTGAATAGATGCATTTGACGTTCCCATGGCAAAACCTATCACCATCTCACCTTAAAGTTCATATAGGCCACCATACTTTATTCCTCTCATTACCATTAGAGCACCTTGAACAATCTTCAAAACTCCACATTATGAAGAAAACCTGTAATAAGCTAAATATAGGGCACCCAAGGAAATAATTTTTTTTTTTTTCAATTCTATAACGTGTCTTACTCCTATCAATGTCCTTACAATACCATATGCATTCTAATTTTAACATCACCAACACCCATAACATTGCATTTAGTGTTGTTCCTTAACTGGACTTTACAATAACTCGTGCACTAATAAGTGATAAACCAGTACCTGTTTGGTGTAGTGTGAAATGAACAACTAGAATCCATTATCCATCTATCAAATGACAAATCCTCAGTAATAGACAAGATACAATCGACACCATCAAAATTATTCTCGACGACAGCTGCAACATCATCTATACTCAATTCTAATTCATTCATCTTTTTTATTTTTTAGCTTAAAATAGTCTCTTCTACAATGACACTCCTATCACAATTCCAATAGACAATTCCACTAGTCTTAGACTGACTACATCTATCCATGTTCTTGCTAACACAAGTACTAGTTCTTCCTTTACAATCACCTACTAAAGTAACAAGTACAGTCACACTCCATGTTTTGAGAAATATTTACATTCCGAAAAGAGGAAAAAATGGAGTCTTTGTCTAAAGAAATGTGTTGAGAAATGACAGACGTATAGAACCTTTCAATGAGATAGTGCTTTTTCAACTCTCTCAAAATGGAATCTATTCTAAACATATATCCCATGGTTCCTTACCTTGATAGGGTACAAATATCTAAATTGGATATTTTTAGATACTTTTTTAGACTTATTGCCGATACTAAGTAGTAGTCAAAAATTTGTATCCATTTTTCATGATATTATGCATGGATCGGATAAATTATGGCAAATTTTTCAGAAAAAATTCTGTCTTCCACAATGGAATCTGATAAGTGAGATTTCAAGTAAGTGTTTGTATAATCTTCTTCTGTCTGAAGAAATGATTCATCGAAATAATGAGTCACCATTGATATTGACCCATCTAAGATCTCCAAATGTTTGGGAGTTCCTCTATTCAATTATTTTCCTTCTTCTTGTTGCTACATATATCATTCGTACACATCTTCTCTTTGTTTCCCAAGCCTATAGTGAGTTACAAACAGAGTTCGAAAATGTCAAATCTTGGATGATTCCATCATACATGATGGAGTTGTGAAAACTTCTAGATAAGTTCACCAAATTCTTTCCTATGAATATCTTCACTCATAATCAAATTGTGAACCTCATCAAATGTCAAGCTTCTTGACCTAGAGGAATTACTAACATTAGTAGTATTCCAACTATCAAGTAATGAGGACAATAGAATTGATGCATGTACCTCATCTTCAAAGTTAATCTCAATCAAACTCAATTGATTAATGACCTCATTGAATTTGTTGATATGCTCAGCAATTGATGTACATTTTCCCATTTTAAAGTAAAATAGACATCACATCAAATAGAACTTATTGATTGCATAGTGTTTTTCGTACATTTCATCAATCTCGCAGTGGCTTTCTCCTTCATGATGTTAAATGCAATGTTACGAGCCAACGCCAACCAAATAACACTTATCATTTGTTTATCTAGCAATTCCTACTTAGCATCTTTCATGGAGTCTAGTTTCTTTCCAGATAAAGGTAAGTGCAAAATTCTCAAGTACATAGAATCCTCATTCTGCATTTTCTAGAAAGCAAAATCTTTTCCATCAAATCGGTCAATTCTCACCTCTCCTTCTTCCATCATTATCGATTCACTTCAAGTTAGTTGAACCTGGCTCTGATACCACTTGTTATGAATATATACAAGTGAAACGGATAAAATTAGTTGGAAGGAAGGAAAGGGAATCGAACACTAGATTTATATGGTTCAATCCGAATGTTGGTACTTATGTCCACGGTACGGAATTCCACTATAGACACTAAGCAATATACCGGATATTACAATCACTCGAGTACCCAAATACTCACTCAGTATTTCCTAAGCCCTAAGTATTTTCAATAACTCACATAGTGTTTACCCCATTTACACAAATTCTACTCACAAAAATTTATCTAGCTAAATCACTTAGGTGTAATTGCAACGAGAAAATCTCCCACAAGAAGAACTCTCTCTTCTCTCAACCACCGAATGGAACTTGGTGCATGTCACGCCCCGAACCTCGAGCGTGCCAACATCCCACCATGGTCATGCAAATATGACATTCTCTAGGTAGTGTCGCAGACCCCATTCATTTATTATTACGCAAGCAGAACGTATTATAAAACCCTTGACAATAAAATACGGGATAGAAAAACATGAAGCAAAACCACAACATAACACTTTCATAATTCAACAGAATTACAAATAGAGATCTACGGCCAAAAGTCTACAAAAGATCGGCTCTTAAAAAGGAACTGTCCTATGACCTACAAGTCGGACATGTTCTTCAATCCTTATGACTTCACCTCCACAACTCATCAAGACCAACCAAAGCTATTTGGCCGCTCCGTCCACCAAGGACCTGAAATTTTAATCCCACAACCAGGATGAGACATCGTCTCAGCAAGTTCAACCCCCTAAACCTCTATTAAAAAGAAAATACGCCCCGGGTGGCCTAGCCACATCACACAAAAGACTTACCTCGCATTAGTCTTCATTTGCAAGTTAGCACAGTTTATATAATTCAACCACGTGCAATTATGATAATCAAACAACCGTGGCACAATCACATTATCAGAACAATTCAACCACTTGGATTGTCTTAGCGATCAATCAACTCGGCCAATTGCATGTCATTCTAGCAAATCAATCACTGCTTCTAATCACAACCCTATATGAAGGTTTAACAACCAGAGCAATCACGGCCCCACTCGGCAAAATTAGAATTAGTGGCATCACGGCCCCACTCGGCACAACCTTTAAAAATGTGGTAGATCCCAGCTCGATGGGCACGACCTTAATAGGTGGTAAATCACGGCCCGATTGGGCGTGACCTTTATCAGGTAGCGAATCACGGCCCGATTGGGCGTGACTTTTATTAGGTGGCGAATCACGGCCCGATTGGGCACGACCTTTATCAGGTGGCGAATCACGGCCTCACTGGGCACGACCTCTAATAGGTGGTAAATCACAGCCCCACGGGGCACAACCTTTAATAGGTGGTTAAATACGGTAGTTCTTCTATCAAATTTTGACATTTGGGATTTTATAAAAAGAATATCTATTTATCGCAATCACACTCAATTTGCTACAACCAATAATCAATTTCAAATTATAAATGCACAACAACGATCGACACGAAATTCTTAGCAACGGGGTGAAAAATAATTTTTCCATTTTTTTTATAAATAATAATATTTTAATAATTTCGGAATATAATATAATATTATAAATTCCAAAATTTCAAAACAATTAAATAATTTAAAAATAAAACCCTATTATGTCCCATCAAGACTTATTATTAAATAACTCTATTAGCCTTAATTAAACACACTTTAAATTAAACAAACTTTTTAATCCAAATCACAATTAAATAAATTAAACTATCCACCTAAACTTGCTTAACTTAGACTAAGCACACTTAGGGCATCATTAACACTCTAATCAAGGTTAGTGAGTTAAACTCACTAGATTAACGAGCCGAGCGGACCAAAATGACCCGGGACGCCAAGGGGAATAACTTTCCTCAAAGCGGGCCAAGTATCCGAGCTCGAGAAGATGGCCAAAATGGGCCAAGACAAAGCTGCCATACCCATTTTTGATTGCTGCTGTCCGCTGCGGTTTGAGGCCGAGAAAGGGTAGATCCGGTGCCGGGTTGAGTTGGAAACGGACGGAGGAGCTGCAGCGGTGCGCGTCGGCTAACGGTGGGGTCTCACGGTGGCCAAAGGTGGGTTGGACGAGCTGAACAGCTCGCTGGAATAGGGAGCTGGGCGAGAGGGAGGCTGAGATGACGTCCAAGACGGCGGTGACGTGCTGGAGGCGCGCGAGCGGCGGACGACGCGTGAGGGGTGCCTGACGGTGGTTTGGCTAGACCGTGGGCTATTCCGGCATCTTCGGATCTGCTAGTGCGTCAAGCTGCAACGGAGATGGAGGAGAGAGGGCGACGGTGGCGCGGGTGATGGTGGGGTCGGATGGCGAGTAACTCGGCGGTGTGAGGTGGCGGCGGATCTCGCTCCGGTGGTGGCTGCGACGGTTGCTGCTGCTTCCAGGTGACATCCGAAGGAGAAGAAGATGGAGATGGAGATGGAGAGGTGGTCGCATGGTAGGGAGAGAGGGGAAGGGGAGAGAAGGAAGGGGACCACTCATTTTCTTTTCTTTTTTTCTTTTTCTTTCATCCAACCAAGGTGGCCCACCATGACCTAAGATGACATCACAATCCACTCACCCAATCCTCCACAACCTTTCCAATGGTCGCAATTTCCTTCTCCGCCGAGGCATGAAATTTTGTACATTAAATTCTGAATCTCTTCCAATTGAGTCCAATTAAAGTTCATAAATTAATTCAATGTCACCACACTTCAATTCACACTCTCACTTGTCCATAGAACCTCCTTGAGTCCAAAGGGCACGACCAAAAGCGGGCCTACTAATTTCTCAAGCCAAATTAGCTATTCTCTGATTTAATTCGTTGAAAAACTCTGATTGTGAAAAATCTTCCGAGAATGAGTTAATGATCCTAAAATGATTTGTGACACATCATGACTTCCAATTTTTGAATTCGATCTTAATTTTCACGGTTAATTCCAATCTAGTGCGATTCCAGTGTATCCTAACCTATCGGGTAGCTTTCAGGGAAATTTTCTTGCATCTGACCTGAGGGTGATTAGTCCCCAAGTCCGATGTGTTAAAATTCCTTAATTGCTTCGTCCAATAGGCTAGTCCTCTCATGAGTGGCCAACTCAGAGAGACGAACTATATACACGGATGAAATGCCCGACTCAATCAGCTTAAAATAGAATTAGAAAAATCGGGATGTCACAATGCACTTCTTGTCTTCAAATGTCCTCTCCTTTTATAGAATAAACAAGACAAAAAAATGGACTCGATAAATGGCAAGAGCGGCGCTCGCATGACAAATCTCTACAGCAGCAACGGCGCCCTCCATTTTTCATGGAATGCATGCATCTAATGAGGGGAGCAAAACTATGGCCGTCCTTGCACAGGGCCCTTCCTTCCTCTCCCTTCAATTATTTATTTCCCTTTGGTCTACCATCGTCACTTTTCCAAGATGAAAACAAAATTCTTTGCCAAGAATTTTGCACTTCACTTTTGGCTTCAGGGTGTGGCCAACAAGAGAGGGCCCCTCTTCATTTATTGAGAAGCTAGTGAAAGTCTTTCTTTTGAAACTGAAGAGTTTGCGCATGTTTACTTCAATAATTGTAGCTTCATGAGAGTCAAACACGCAAATTCTGTCTGCTGCTTTCCTTGTCTCCATTCTTCCTTGCCCTTTTGCATGCAGAGCATTTAATGTAGAGAGTCCATCCAGGTACAAAAACGGAGATGATCACAAAAGTCCAACTTGGATTTTTTATTTATCGAGACGAGCTCGCACACTTTAATTTTTTTTATATTTATTAGACAACTTCAAACTTGAGATATATTTTAACAACTTATGTAGAGTTGTTCAAACTTAAGATATATTTTAACAGTTTATGTAGAGTTGCGCATGAGAACAAATTATTATGAGGGTACACCTCTTTATATAAGAGATCTACTAAGTCAAATAGTTCAAAAATTTCAGATGCACTAATAATTTCTATGTTATAGGGCACTTTTTCGCATATTTTACATTAGTGTCAAGTTGAACTGGGTAAAGTAAGATCAAGAATCACTCTTGCTCTTTCTCTCTCTAAAATTGCTCGTCTTCCTATCTTTGCAATTGACAGATTGTGTATGTGTGTGTGTGAGAGAGAGAGAGAGAGAAAAGAATGAGAGCTGCCATTGGGGAGTGATAGAACCAGTAGTAGGAGATATTTGGGGGGTGCAAGCACCAGTCTATTCTCTCGCAACACCTTTTTAAGGTAACGTTTTCGTCTTCTTCTAATCTCTCGCTCTCTCTGGGGACAAAGTTCTCTGGGAATGTGCCTAGAAAGTAGAGAAAATTCTGGCGCATTCTTCTCTACTGGAAGTTCTTAAATTCATGTCCCCAGAAAGAAAGAAAATCTACTGGAAGTTCTTCCATTCTTCTCCTCTTCGGCACTCCCTATGCATTGTGTATTCCCTTCCGAAAAATCATCCATTTTCTTGTTTTGCCTCACGTTCCACTTCCATGCGTTTTCACGAGTGCCCCTAATCACTGCAAAAAAATTTTCAACTTAACCCTAGACGGGAGGTTGCATTGGCATTCATTAAACTGTCTCTTTTCCTCCTTTTTCTTTGGAATCAAGATTAGGGTATCTATTGAGAAAAGATTCGGAAGAAGATGAAAGTGGGAGTGATTGGGGGTGGCGTAAGCGGGCTTGTGGCAGCCTACGAAGCAGCGAGGGGAGGAGCGAAGGTGGTAGTGTATGAGAAGGAGGATTACTTGGGCGGCCATGCCAAGACCGTCTCATTCAACGGTGTCGACCTGGACCTCGGCTTCATGGTCTTCAATCGTGTGAGTCTGCAACTCTCCGTTTCCGTTGATCTCTTCTTCTTTTACATTTTGCCCACCATTATCTCCACTGCATTTTCCTCCATTTTCTTTTTAGTCCTCTCTGCTCAGAGAAAAACATAGATCTAATTGTACACGTCAGGAGCCAAACATCTGGTGACAAATAGAGTGACTTCTTCGTTATTACTCAAATCGCCCTTGCTCGTCCTCTTTTCCCTATAGTGACAGATAGAGCAACTTTCTAAGTTGGGGTTTTGGGGAGGTGCGCAGGCAATAAAAAAAGGTAACTGTCTAAACGTGCCATGTGCAGGTTTAGAAAGTCACAGTGCCTTTCTCGACGTTCATACGTTTAATTTCAATCTTCTTCAATTTTTTTTTTGGCAGCATATATATTCCGCATTTTTTTCTCTAATCTTAAATACAAGATGGGCTGATTTTGCGAGTATACTCTCCATTTGCCGTATATCAGAAAACTTTTTCCAAAGACTGGAGCGCCATAAGATAGATATTAGCAGTTTTCATGAGACATAATGCTGTTGTCCGACAGTTTCCATACCATTTATTTCCATTTCCATTTTAATGCTAGCATAGTGGTAAGAAGAAACATATGATTGACGGTCTTCCTTTTTTGTTCAATTATCTCTAGAACAATGCAAAATTCAATATCCACAAACATACGATTCCAAAAGGCATATGGAATCTTAATAGGTGATGAATTTGTTCACTGAAAGAATTCTCTCTTGTCGTCTCTAGTTGAACAGTTGAGTTCATGTCGAGAAAGACGACAAATGGCATGTTGGAAGGAATCTTCCGTGGTTACAAATTGATTTAAGAAGAGGTTAACGTCCTTTCTACATATAAATTACTGTCACTTCCAAGCTACCACATTTGAATATTGATACAAGTCAAAAGATGCTACATATTGCAAGTGGGGATAAGGATTTTTTTTTTTTTTGGGTCCAAGAGCCGTTGCAAGAGCAATTTAAAAATGGGAATAATATATTACTTTTACTTGAAGGGAGAAAAGCTATTGGCTTTAGAAGTTCAATCAAACAAACTCTAATCGTAGATTTAGTATGAGAATAGTGTGGAATTGATTGTGATATGGAACTATTTTTTGGTTTTACAACCAATCTAACACGAATGGGAGCGCTAGGCTCAACTAGTTTCACCCGCTAGAGGTCATTCAATAAACTTAGGTTGGATTCACGAGAAACCTGCATGAAAACCCACTAATTTATTTGGGTAGATATCGGTAATAATTTCTCACTACTTGCACTTTGGACCTAGGGCGTAGGAGTTGACCTCGATGGTGTTCTTGGTAGTTCCCTAGGTTTGCCAATCCGGCAAGGTTTAAAACATTAATATTTCGGTTTCTTGTCTAGTTGGATTTGCTTTATTCTTTAGTGAGATTTCTTTATGTTTACAGTTATACTATAAAGAAAGGAGTTACATGACTAAAGCAACGTGCATGGCCATACTTAATCGGCCAGTCAGTTCCAACTTAGAATAAAAATAAATAGATCTGGCCTTAGTCGGGCTTCATAATAATGGCCCGTCCAGTTCTTTTCCAACCCATGAGTTTAGGGCTGAGCCAGAAAATGTGTTGGCGCAGAGAGTCCGATTTTTGTCGTTGAGGAAACAAGCAATCTAAGCGTGTTGCGCAAGTAGAACCTTAGGGAGTTGAAAATTTCTTTCTTTCCACTTACAGTGATCGGTACTATTGTATGCATAAATTGAATTTGTTTAGGGCCCATTTGGTAATACTTTGATTTTGCTCTTTTGCTTCTAGGAACAAAAAAAGAACAGAAATCTATTTAATAATTAATTTGTTCTCCATAACAAAAATCCATCTTTTTTGTTCTCGGAAATAGATTTGAAACATAATTAAGAGATGGAGAAAAGTTGCTTCTTGCTTCTAGAAATAATTCTTAGAATCAAGTATATATATATATATTCTCTCTTTCCTCTTATTCTCTTTTCTTTTCTTTTCTTCCTTTTGGCCGGTTGTTGACCTCAACCATGGTTGGCAACTGCCTAGACTAGGGTTGGCTACCTCGCTAGAGTGTCATTGGCCCAAGCTCAACTATCGGTGAGGCTTGGCCTCGTTAGGCCACCGTAAGGCTCGGCCTTGCCTAGATCTAGTAAGACCAAGCCTCATTGTGGCCGCGTGAGCCTCCACGTGAGCTCGTCGGACCTCAACTTGGCCTAGCGAGGCTTTAGTGAGCTTGCCTAGCTAGTCATCGGCCACCACTGTGGCTAGTGATTGGCCACAAAGAAGGATGAAGAAGAAGGGAAAAGGAAAAAGAGAAAATAAGAAAAATATAATAAAATTATTAAAAATTAAAAGAAACAAAAAATTTAAGAATCCTACCAAATGAATTTCTATCTCGGGAATAAAAATTTTGGACAGTTATCAGATACTTTCAAAAATTTAAAAATCATTCCCGAGAACATAATTTAAAAAAAAATCATTTCTAAGCAAAAATTATTCTCAAGAACAAAATGGTTATTAAACATGCATTTATTATCATGTAAAATAATATCAATGATGAATACGTTGTTCATCGGTTTTTACCCCCATGAGATTGCAAATCATCCAAAAATTTGTTGGCCATTGAAATGTCTTTGAGTAGTTATAACCATTGAATCTTGTCTGGAAGTATAAATTGAATAAAAATACCACTAATGCAACTTCAAACGTCATCGGTAACAAGAGTTGAAGCCATTGATATGTTATTTTGTCACTTTGAGATCATGGTTCTAAGCATTAGAAACTAGGGTTAATATTACGAAAAACCTCAAACTGGTATATTTGTAACAAACTTACCCAAAATTAATTTTTTGACTACCAAAAATCTCAAACTAGTACATCTATGACATATTTATCCAAAATGATCATAAAAAAACCTTAAACCGATACACTTGTGATAAATTTATCGCAAATTAATTTTTTGACCATCAAAAACCCCAAATTGGTATATTTGTCACAAATATACCTTCCTTTAAATTAGATTAATACCATAAAAAATCACAAAACTAGTATAATTGTGACAAAAGGAAACTAAAATCTCAAATTAATATACGGTCAACTATCACATATCAGCCAACTCAATAATTTAACAAAAAAATTCAATGGAAACTAATAGAGAGTAATTTGTCAAAGGTGTACTAGATTATGGTAAATTTGTCGAAGGTATACCGGTTTGGGATTTTTGGTAGTCAAAAAATTAGTTTGTAATAAATTTGTCACAAGTATACCAGTTTTGGGTTTTATGTGATATTAACCTTGGAAGTTATTTGTTAATTAGACTAGCCAACCTATTTACATGAGGATTTTGCTTAATAAAAAAAATCAAATTATATTAAGTTTACCTATTTAGGTATGCTTATATTACGAGTATAGTCTCGAAGAGTGAATCTGTGCATCTACATGATTATTTTCAGTTGAAGGGAGATTGGCACGTTTAATTAGGAACAATGAGGTGATTCAAGAGTTTTGATACTTCATTGTCAGCATGAAAATGTTTAAAGGATTCATTCAAACATGATACTCATTCTTGCAAGCACACGCATTTATATATTGGTGCTATTTCCATCCCCATTTTAGCCAAGGCACTCCTTTTTTTTTTTTTCCTGATTAACTTACCAAAACAGGCCTCTCTCTCTCTCTCTCTCTCTCTCTCTCTCTCTCAAGTTTATTGTTTTTTTTTTTACAAAAAATTGATTTTATACTTATCATCTCTCTCATCAATTTGACAATATATATGGTCTAGTACAACCAACAAAATATCATTTTACCGTGCATCTTTTTATCACCTTGCTTGGAGAATGTTGTCAATTTTAATTTATGGTCTCATATTTTCAATCATAAGATATATTCATTTGTGATAGTTTATGAACAAATAATTACTTGCCTTCTTTCTATCATATATTATGAGCAAAATTATATTTTGAAGTAAAAATTTAAATCATTCAATTATCTACCCAATATTGATAAAAAAAAAAATGGAAATGAAAAGTTGACCAAAGTATGAAATTTTTTTAATTTTTCATAAGCATGATCAAATGTCAAACATATTTATATTTAGATCATATCTAAATATTAGCAAAAAATAATCACACAAAGGAGAAAAAGAAGAAGAAGAAGAAAGAGACTTCTTGCTATTCTACTCCTACTATGAATAAAGTAATTAATATTGATTGTAGATTTAATCTTATATCAAGTGGATCGAAACTTTAAAATATGTTTTTCCTTTGAAAAAATCTGATTAGAGTCTAAAGGTGCAAATAACTCCCACAATGTCAAAATCTGCTAGATAATTAGATTGAATTTTAATTTTCAACTTTGAAATTAAGTTCCCTTCAAACTATTGATAAAAAAATAGGCAATTAATTATATTTTCATAAGCTGTTATATCTAGAAATTTCTAACCTTCTGTGTAAGTTTTTTTTTTATTAAAAATATGAGATCATATATTAAATTTAACAACCTCCTCCTCTAACCAAAGTGATAAGAGGATGCATGATATTGTTTGGTTTAATTTGACATTTACATTGTAAAAATAATAACATAAGGGAGATGATAGAAATAAATGCAGTTTTGTGAGTTAACCTGATAAAAGAGGAAATAACAAATTAAAGAGAGAGAGGAGGTATTTTGGTAAGTTAATTGGAAAACAAGAGTATCTTAGCCAAAATAGGAGTAGGAATAGCACCATCCTTTCTTTCACTGTTGATAGTTATACTATAGAGAAAGGTGTTACATGATTAAAGCAACGTACATCACCATACTCAAACTGAATATAGACATAAAGATAGAAAGGTTCAATCAACTTGTAATTGAGAATAAAAATAAGTAGATCTGATCTTGGTTGGGCTGCATAATGATGGCCTACCTAGTTCTTTTCCCACCTGGAGTTTGGCACTGACCGAAAAATGTGTTGGCCTGGACAATTCGATTTCAATCGCTGAGGAAACAAGCAACCTAAGTGTGTTGCGTGAGGGAGTTAAAAATTTCTTTCTTTCTACTTACAGTGATCGGTACTATTTTATGCACGGATAGAATTTGTTTATTATCATGTATAATATCAATGATGAATATGCTATTGATCGACTTTTTACCCTCAAGACGTGGCACATTGCCGGAAAAGTTGCCAGTCATTAAAATGTCTATAAGTAGTTTTAACCATCGAATCTCGTATAAGAGTATAAATTGATTTAATACACCACAAATGTGCGGTGAATGTCATTGGTAACAAGAGTTGAAGCTATTAATCTTTTATTCAGTCACTTTGAGATCATGGTTCTTTGGCATCTCATAAAAGTGATTTTCTTCAAAAAGAATGTAATTTTCTTTATAAAGAATTGCTAATCTTGAGCAACTTCTAGTGCTAACGCAAATTAAGGGTCTCCTGCAGGTTACATACCCTAATATGATGGAGTTGTTTGAGAGTCTTGGAGTGGAAATGGAGATATCGGATATGTCATTCTCGGTCAGCTTAGACGAAGGCCGAGGCTGTGAATGGGGAAGCAGAAATGGTCTTTTGAGTTTGTTTGCCCAAAAGACAAATGTGTTGAATCCTTACTTCTGGCAAATGCTTAGAGAAATCATCAAATTTAAGGAGGATGTCCTTAGGTAAATCAAGTCTTTTTAGTGCTCAATACTGGAAGGTCATTGTTTTTCTATCTCTAGTTCTCTGTATAGATTGTAGCTCAGAACAATGATAGTGATCATAATCATTTTTGCCAAAGATTTCCCGCTAATGTTTTTTGAATCTCGCCAATGAGCTTCCCACTATAGGTAGGAATTATCATTAATGAAGTCTTATTTCGAGCTGACTTCATCACGGTTGATATCATTAAAGAGAGTAATTTCTTCAAGCCTAAGTTTTCGGCAATATGCTACACTTTTGACATGAGATTTTAAACTGTTTGAACAATGATAACGTCATTTTTTGAAAAGAAACTCTAGGACATTTTATGCATTTTATAGCAGGTAAGATGATCAAATATCATACTTTGTCTCAAAATGTTGATATTCATTTTGAAGGTAGCATTATCCTACATGACATTGCAAGGTGACAGGTTGGGCCTAGTGCATTATAAAGTATAAGCCAATCTTCAAGTTCTCGCATTATTTTTGTATAAACGACCGACCAATCATAGGCATTCACTCTGTTTGATGCCCGTTTATTTTTGCAGTTACCTAGAAGGACTTGAGAGCAATCCGGACATCGATCGCAGTGAAACTTTGGGACAGTTTATCAAGTCACGGGGTTACTCTGAATTATTTCGAAAGGCTTACCTTGTGAGATTGTTAAATCACTGCATTCTGTCATAGCCTTGATCTTTTGTTCATATAACAAAATCTGTCCTTCGCTTGTTTGGAGAATGTAGATCTATGGCAATTACCAATTAATTTTATATTCCTATAGATCCCAATTTGTGGTTCAATCTGGTCTTGCCCTTCGGAAGGAGTCATGAGCTTTTCAGCCTTCTCAATTTTGTCATTTTGCCGCAATCATCATCTGCTTCAGGTAGTTCATTTGGCTCTAGAAAGTTACTGATTGATTGGAAATGATAAAACTGTGTTTCGCCATTTCAGTTGTCCTACCAATGAATTCTCTGCTGCTTAAGTTGGTGGCATTTCATATCAACGAGTCAATCGCCAAATCTTTCCTTCCACCTCTATCAGTCAGTCCTCATAATACTCTTTGTTTAACTTTACTTGCTTTCTTTGCAGGTTGTTGGCCGCCCTCAGTGGCTTACAGTCCGAAGACGCTCTCATTCTTATGTCAATAAGGTGATGATGATTAGGACATCCAATAGTTTGAAATGGAAAACTCGACATGCTTGGTTGTAATTTTCTCTCTGGAAACCCTACAAATTGAACTGTAAATATTTGCGAATTCAGGTCAGAGATGTGCTCGAGAGTAAAGGATGTGAAATAAGACCTAGTTGTGAAGTGCGATCCATCTCCACTAGTGATGAGGGTAAGTACTTGTGGTTTAGGTCTTGTCTTTTTCAGCATTGTTTTGTCACATGACATGGAACTAGAGCAAACAATATGGACATGATAAACAAACTGTCACAGTAGGTATACTCACGAATCATCAGGAAAATCTACCTTTTTCTATCCTTAAAGTCCGCAATAGGTAACAGAAAGAGATTGAACAGGATGCATTGTCTTAACTGGAGATGGTTCTGAAGAAGTATATGACAAGTGTATCGTAGCTGTCCATGCACCGGATGCTCTGAGAATGTTGGGGGACCAAGCAACTTATGATGAGACAAGAGTGCTTGGTGCATTCAAATATGCCTACAGGTATAATTGTTTAGCCTGTAGCTCGCACATTCTTGGATAATGTCACGACAAGTGTCTGCAAACATACTACTGGACAACCAATTGTCTACAAAGGCACAGTTGTTCGATGTAGTATGGAACAATATGTTCACGGTGATGTCGTTGTCCATTACATTTGCTTTAAGCCTTCTGCTTGGGGGAAGTAAAATTAAAATTTCAAGAATGGCAATCTCTTTTTTTGCTTTCTATATCTACTGCGGAATGCAAAACCATTGATATATTTTTCTATTGGCAGTGAAATTTATCTTCATCATGACAAAACTTTCATGCCCAAAAACTCAGCAGCGTGGAGTGCGTGGAATTTTCTGGGAAGTGCTGAAAATAAAGTATGCTTGACATACTGGCTTAATGTGCTTCAGGTGTGGCGAATGCGTTTTTTCATTTTATGTCTAATTCAGCTGTGCCCTTCATGATGCGTTATGCTGCAATGCATGCTACATGAATGCATGCTACATGCTACAATGCATGCTACATAACGCCTTTTATAAAAGAAGTGAAACTGGCAGTTGTCATGGAGTACATAACCAAATTTATCAGGTAGGACAATATGCATATAAGTTGTTAACGACTACTAAAATTTTAGCAGCATGGTGAGGTGCATTCCACAAAATGTTGACCATTTCCAGTGTTTGAGCCTCTAGAACTCCCTTTCTGTTCTGACCAGTTTCAGCATGACCGATGCTCTTTTAATTAATTGGGTCCATATATATTTGCAGAACCTGGATCAGAAGGATTTTCCGTATCTTGTGACTCTCAATCCTTCACATGAACCGGAACACACATTGCTTAAGTGGTGCACTGGCCATCCAATTCCATCCGTTGCTGCATCGAAAGCTTTGCTTCAGCTACATGAGATCCAGGGAAAAAGAGGAATTTGGTTCTGCGGAGCATACCAGGGTGAGCCTGTTAAAGTTTCTATGCACCAGCGATTGTTATACCTCAGCTTTTTAGCAATGCTGAGAGTATTATATTCCTACGCATGTAATAAAGAATATTCTTACAAGGTTCTTGCCGTCTTTCTTGAGGTTAAATTTGAAGAGGAGGGTCCTCACTTAAGCCAAATTGATGAGATGGTCTTTGCTAATAAGGTTGCTGTAATTTGAATCTATCGGTATGGACTCAGATCGCCAAGGGACCGTAGTTGTATGTTTCATGACTAACTTGAGTACTTATTTTTTTTTCAGGATATGGATTCCATGAGGATGGATTGAAGGTATAGACTCTCTCTCTCTCTCTCTCTCTCTCTCTCTCTCTCTCTCTCTGTGAGCAAGTTGCATATGCTAATTTTAACTTGAGGGAGTTCTTTGCAGGCAGGCATGTCTGCTGCACATGGAGTGATGGGACAAAGTCATTTTCTTCTTGATAACCCTCGACATATGGTTCCTTCACTCAAGGAAATTGGGGCACGCTTTTTTGTTACTGGATTTCTCAGACGTTATATTTCTACAGGCTTGGTGACGTGAGTATATTAGTACTTATCATGATAACTATTGGCTTGTAGAGTACATAGTTCCTTGTCTTTTCTCTGTAAATCATCAGAAGTGTTTAAGTGTCCTTGCTTTGATAAAGCGTCATAGTCAACATCTTCTCATCTGTGGATCCTCAGAAGTGTTAAGTGTCATTGTGGTCCACTCCCGCATTTTCATTAATATCTTAGAACAGAATTTGCGAATCTAATTGTAAATAAAAATGATATTCAGAAATGCAGAATGTTCTTAGTGACTTACCGCTTAGAGGAACATTTTGAGAATCAGGTAGCGATAATTATGCTTTTGGGATTGGCAGTTTATTAGAGGAAGGAGGCACGATGTTTACCTTTGAGGGAACCACAAAAAGATGTCCTCTAACAGTTACTTTGAGGATCCATAGTCCAGAGTTTTACTGGAAGGTATTGTCTCAACTTACATGCGACTTCAGCCCACTCTGGATTAGACTATTTAGGACTCTTGTACAAACAAGGTCTAGTTTATGTTTTTTCATGCTGAGACCTTTTGTGTCCTAATAAAGAATTTTTGGTTTTTCAGGTCATGACTCAAGCTGATCTAGGCCTGGCGGATGCATACATAAATGGTGATTTTTCTTGTGTAGACAAAAATAAAGGTCTTCTAAATCTTTTTCAGGTTATTTTCTTCATCAAACAGACTTCATTTTATAAATGCCGTATCCTTTTATACATACCAAATGCTTAATCGCTTGTCAACATTATGGCAAGTCACAGATTCTCATAGCGAACAGAGATTCCGATGTTGCCATCTCGAAATTGAGTAAGAGAAGGTACTCAATACTTGACTAGTTGGAACTAAATGTTTTTGACTTTTTATGTTATTATTAAATATACTAAACTAGTGTATGCAACTTTTTGATTAAGGGGTTGGTGGGCACCGATGTTATTAACAGCTGGTATTGCTTCGGCTAAGTACTTCTTCAAGCATATTTTGAGGCAAAACACTTTAACTCAAGCTCGCAGGAACATCTCCAAACATTATGATCTGGTAAAAACTTTATTCCAAATCTTTTTCTCAAGAGAACAGAATGAACCAGAACCCATTGTCAGTGTCTCAACATTGATGGGTATCAAAAGCAAAAATGTGCTTGTACATACGGTATTCTGTAATGCTGTTTTCCATTTCGTTGTGTTTGCAGAGTAATGAACTTTTTTCACTGTTCTTGGATGAGACTATGACATACTCCTGTGCGGTATTCAAGGTCAGTAGCCACAACCCCGTTTTGAAATTTTGCTGCTGAATACGTGATATAGAAGCAAGAATAAATACAAACCCACATATGAAAGTCCAGTGGCTCAAAATAATGACGCATTGTTGTGCTGTTGAAAAATTCGATAGATGGCTGGTGAAGACCTAAAGGCAGCACAGATGAGAAAAATCTCTCTTTTGATTAAAAAGGTGTGTTTTACTTGCTGTTAGTTTGGGGCTGCTTGACGGGTTAACCTTCGACTGTTCAGTGACTAATGCTTTGCCTAGAAAAAATGTAAGGCGAAAATTGAAAAGACGCATGAAGTTCTTGAAATCGGCTGCGGTTGGGGAAGCTTGGCCATTGAAGTTGTTAGGCAAACCGGATGCAAATACACAGGCATCACTCTGTCAAAAGAGCAATTGAAGTACGCCAAATCAAGAGTGAAAGAAGCAGGGCTTCAGGTATCCAGTCTACCAGCATTTTGTACTTGACAACTTAATACATAAGTCCGAGAGATAATGTATGTAATTTTTTCATTGCAGGACAGCATCAAATTCATTCTTTGTGATTATCGCCAATTGCCAAGTGCCTACAAATATGACAGGATCATTTCCTGGTGAGTTTCTCGCCATTTTGTCTATTTGTAATCTGGCTAAACAGACCAAAAAGATGCTTAAAAGACTCTCTTAATGGAATGAATTCACAGCGAGATGATAGAAGCAGTCGGCCACGAATACATGGAGGAGTTCTTCGGCTGTTGTGAATCGGTGCTAGCCAAAGACGGACTTCTTGTTCTACAGGCATGTGATATACAATGGTTTTACGGCTTGAATTATTGTTTCAAAAGTAAAAGACGTGCTTACTTTTTCACACTATTCTGTTAAATGGTGCGTGGAATTTCACTAGTTCATTTCCATACCCGATGAGTGGTACGAGGAATACAGGCGAAGTTCAGACTTCATAAAAGAATATATCTTTCCCGGGGGCTGCCTGCCTTCCTTAAGCAGGGTAACATCAGCTATGGCCTCTGCGTCCCGACTTAGGTACAACTGCATAACATCAAGTGCACAAATTCTGTCTTCTTCACTTCATCCATTCACTGAAAGATCTTCCACCACAGTGTGGAGCATGTGGACAACGTAGGAATCCATTATTACCAAACACTTCGATGTTGGAGGAAGAACTTCATGGAGAAACAGAGGTGACAAGCGATACGATGCTGCGATGACTTTGGTATAATTTCTCCTGGTTTTGTGGTCATTCGTGACCCCTTTCTCCTTTTGTAGGAAAATATTAGCTCTGGGATTCAATGAAAAGTTCATAAGGACATGGGAGTACTACTTCGACTATTGTGCAGCTGGTTTTAAGTCTCACACGCTCGGAAATTATCAGGTAATTCCTTCTTTTAGGTAGTACTACTTTCACTCTCATTAAGTTGAAAATAACGCAAGTGCAAATTACAATGCACTTTTTCTTTTGGTGCTTCTTCTAAAAAGTATAATTTTTTATGAACTCCGAAATGCAGATTGTATTCTCACGTCCAGGCAATGATGCTGCTTTCACGGATCTGTATGCGAGTTCCCTGACATCAAATTGATCTTTAAATTGCGGTGTGATTAAGCACAACCCATTTGAGCCAGCTCACAACTGATTCCCCTAGGGCCATCAGCCCTTGGTTCCTGAAATTTTTCTTGCTTCTCTCAGTGTGCAAACTTCTTTGGTTGTGAACGCCATGTTCAAACATGCAAAATCAATCAGGTTGGAGAACAATTTTCTTTTTGCAGTCCAGAATAATGTTCAAATTGGTGCAGTTATTGATTCAGACAAGGAATTAGCCAAAATCCTTCTCTTACGAATAAGTTATAAATCAACTGCATTTGAAGGTGTAAATAAACTATTCTCCAACTGCTTTCGAATCAGGTTGCACAAGCATGAGATTATGCGAGTTGAGAGACAGAGACTAATTTAGACAGTTCTGATTGCAAACATGATGTCTGCATCGGATGAACGAGACGAAATTACCTGCCGGCTGAGACATATTTTCCTCGATCTGATAGATGGCGTTCTTAACATGGGTTGGTAACTTCGTTTCAATAGCACGAGTTTAACTTTTCATGGATCAAGCAGTTGTCACCATGCTAATGAAAGATCCCCAAACTCTTATTCAGAGGCAACTTGAATGACAATTGGCAAATGAGCCTGCCAACATATATAAAGGCGAAAGACGGGGAGAGGAGAGACCCGCCCAGCTCTCCCTGTCGCCCAACAATGGTGGAAACCCCGCCACTCCACGCCTTCTCATTGATCACATCTCCCAACCCAACGAGAACTTAGTACAATTCAATCCTTCTTGCCGTTTTGCAATATCCATCAACGGAGCGAGCCCATGATTTTTTGACCCAAATGGCGAAAAATGGCCTCGTTCCCTACCCGAGCACCTTCAACACTCTGCTGAGTTCTCTCGTTCGATCGGGCTCGTTCGACGAGGCATGGCGTCTGTTCAGTGATTCCAGGGCCAAAGTCGGAATCGTCGACGAGCGGAGCCTCGGGATCATGGTGAAGGGCTGCTGCGAAGCCGGTCGCTTGGACCGGGGTTTCAAGATTTTCGCTCAGTTGAAGGAGATGAACTGGTCTCCAGTGGCTTACGTGTACACGGCCTTGATCGACGGCTATTGTAAACACGGCGACGTCGAAAGGGCGGGAGAATTGTTCTCCGAGATGAGCGAGTTGGGTTTAGTCTCGAATTGTACCGAAAGATGAAGCTCAGCGGGGTTGTTCCGAGCGTACATACTTGCAATCTCATGATCAACGTGCTTTGCAAGGGAGGTGATGTGAACGGAGCCTTCGAACTGTTCGATGAAATGCGCGAGCGAGGGATCTCGTATGGTATTGTTACATTCAGCACTCTCATTCGGGGGCTGTGTCGTGACTCAAGGGTTTGGGAAGCCAAGAGTTTAGTGGACTCGATGAAAAGGAGAGGTATAAATCCAGACGTGATTACATATAACACTCATACACGGATTTTGTAGTTGTGGGAAGTTGGATATATTAGATGTATGCCCTAAAGCTGCTATGTAATAGTTACATATTAGGGATCTCAAATGTACATATAAAGAATATATTCTTTTTATTTTTAAAAGGGATTGATTAATTAATTATTTATTAGTTTAATTAATTAATTAATTAATTAATGCCTTTTAATAACTAATAAAAAAAAATTAAAGTGTGCATGTGCACGAAATCGTGCACATGCACGTAGCATGGATGGTCAGCAACCATCATGCACGTAGCATGGATGGTCAGCAACCGCTGGCCATCATGCACGAAATTGTGCATGAACAGTCAGCAGTTGCTGACCGTTTATGCACAATCGTGCATAATCGTGAGGATCAGCAACGGTTGCTCATCCCACGATCAGCAACCGTTGCTGAACCGTGAAGTGCTCGTCCAATAAATGCCTTGAAAGGGTTAAAAAATTGGTGTGAAAAGAGGTGTGCTCATTTTGTTGAAAAACAGATAAAAGTGTTTGCGTGTTCTTGTGTCTTTGAGACGCAAGAAAGAAGAACATTATCTCGTTCGAGCCATGACTATTATACATCAAGAATACGACGGATTATTTCCATGTGATTGCTAGCACGATCGAAGTGGTGAATATCCGAAAGTTCTCTCTTATGTTCGACGTTCGTTGTTGGTGTGTCTGAACTAGAGGTCCGACACTTGTGGGACTCGAACTGTAGAACATCCGAACCGACTTGTTTCAAAGTGCGCTTCGAGAGGTATTTTGTTTAACTCCCTTTTATGTTTAGGTTTTTGATTAAAACGCACGAACAACGCCTAAGGAAAATCATATGTAATATTTATCTTTGTTTCCGCTGCGTTTATTTTGTTGATTTTTCTTATACATGATTCATGAAACCCCATCAGTGGTATCAGAGCCAACCTTAGGCGTTTCGTGCGTTTAATTGATTTATAGTTCAAATATGTTTTTGCGTTCTAATGGCCAATTTATTTTTATTAAGAGAATTGGTTCTCTTGCTCAAATGTGGCCTATAGAAGTTGATTGATTTATGTGATAAATTTAATCAACAAAGCAAAAATTAGAACTAAATCAATTTTGAATCAAAAATCCGTAACTTGTTATACTTGATGTTTATATTTTGCAAATGATATGCAGAATTTTATGCATGCCTTACAGAGCTTTAAATTTTGAATTTATGACTCGTAAGGAAGGGTAGTGATCATGGAAAAATCCCTAATTGTTGTGATTGTTGTATGGATAAATATATGATGATTACAAGTATTCTTTTTGGGGATGTAATTATTAAATGGAGGCTGCGTCCTTCTTTTTATATTTATTTTTATGAAATGTAATTTAAGTATAGTGTAGTATTTCAATTATTGATGTAAATACTACAAGAGAGGATGAGCCATTGGAGAAGCCATTAAACCGGTGAGCTCTCTAGGCCCGGTCGTTGAAGAGTTCAAAGATTGAAGAAAAAGTGAAGAGCAAGTCCATATTATTAAAACATTAAAATGGCTAAATGGGTCTTTTTGGCTCGAGACCCATTGAACCATAATTCCATGATCACCACATAGGATAGATATTATGTAATATCTATTTATTTATTGTGTTTATGATATCGTACATGTTAAATCGGTTAATGTGCAAAGTGAGACCGTTAATAACGACCCAAATCTCCTTACAAAGAATATTAAGTCGAAACGGGTTTTGGACTCGTGGCCTTCCATTGTCGTGGTTTGATCAAATATTATAGTGGTTAACTAACCGGTTATGGATACATTAGGGGTTAATTACCATTTATAATATTGGACCACTCCATTGTGCATATGATGTTGTGGGGTTGGAGCCAAATGATTTCTAATAACTATCAAGTGAGGGAATCATTTGTGTTTTCAATACTTGCATGAGACGATGGGCTAGACTTAATTGTGATCATGATGCCAATAACTGTTAGGTGAGGCTTTCATGGTCTAGAGGCCGAAGTTATGATTGAGATTCGCATATGATACGTTAAACAAGCTGGTTCACTCACTAAGTTCATAGGACACCAATAACTGTTAGGTGAGGTGGACTTTGGGCTAGTGGGACTCCAATCCCCACTAGTAATCTTTACCCAACAAAGATTACCGCTTCCCATCTTAAGGAGTATGAGATTCGAAGATAAATTTAGTGGGATGATCTATTTCATTTAAAGGCCAAAATGAAATAGTTACTTTGAAAGATACAACGGCTAACAATTTATTTTCTGCAACAAATATATTATTACTCTGAAAATGGTGACCACAAATCCACTCGCTTCTATATTTGACAAGAATTGTTTGACTGGACCCAATTTCACTACTGGGTGAGGAATTTGAGAATTGTTCTCAATTCAGAAAAAAAATTGGGTATATGCTTGATGAAAAGATGCCAACCTCTTTTCCTGAGGGTGGGACCCAAGAGGAGTGTGTCACTTATGATAAGTGGCATGACAATGACTTAAAAGTTAGGTCATATATGCTTACTTTTATGAATAATGAATTACAGAAGAAGTATGAATTTATGGAAGATGCTGGGTCGATCATTTTGCACTTAAAGGAATACTTTGCTGAGGATGGTTGAACCTCTAGATATGAGATATCTAAGGCATTGTCCCGTATGAGGATGGCTGAAGGATCATCTGTTAATGATCATGTTTTGAAAATGATCTGGCACATTGAAGAATTGGCTAGGCTGAATCTCGTTATGGACAATGAGTTAGCTATGGATTTGATCCTCCAATCTTTACCCGATTCCTTCTCTGGTTTTATCCAAAACTTCCACATGCATAAGATGGAGAAAACTCTTGCTGAGTTACATAGTATGCTGGTAGTTTATGAGAAGGAAATGCATAACACGAGGCCAAATGTAGTGGCTATGGCTAAGGCTTATTCTTCAAAGGGTAAGATTGTTTTAAAGAAGAATAAATGGAAGAGGCCTGCCAAACCTATTGTGCAACCAAAACCTATGATTGATAAAGGGAAATGTCATTACTATGGTGTCAAAGGGCACTGGAGGAGGAACTATAAGAGGTACCTCGCGAGCTTGAAGGTCAAGCCCAAGAACCGACCTTATGAAGGTATGGTGTCTATGCTTATTGAAACTAATCTTATGGTTAGTGCTGAATCCAGCTCATGGGTTCTAGATTCTGCTGCAACTTCACATATTTGTATGTATTTGCAGAATCTGGAAATAAGCAGGATGCTAGGGCGAAATGAGATTGTCCTGACGTTTGCTAATGGAGCAAGAGTTGCTGCATTAGCTATAGGGACTTTTTGTTTATGTTTGCCTTCTGGACATGTAATGATTTTAAAGAATTGTTTGCATTATAAGAATGTTGTTAGGAACATCATCTCTATACCTCGTTTAGGTAAAGAGAATTATGAATTTTCTTTTGCTGATGATGTATGTTCTATTTATCATAATAGAATATGTGTTGGTTCTAGCTTATTAACCAACAGTCTTTATACCATTACAATGCCCGGTAATGCGATTACCAATGTCAACAAGCAAAATAGAATTGATATAAATGCCATAACTAATAAACGCCCTAGAGATGGTCCAAATAAAAGGTATGTTTGGCATCTCCGATTAGGTCATATTGGAGAAGACAGAATTAACAAGTTAAGTAATGATGGATACATTGATCCTTCAAATTTTGAGTCATACTCGACTTGTGAGGCATGTCTTCTAGGAAAAATGACCAAAACGCCTTTTGTGGGACAAAGTGCGCGAGCTGCTGACATATTAGAATTAATACATACAGATGTATGTGGACCAATTAATAAAACTGTTAGAGGTGGTTATAATTATTTCATTACCTTCTCCGATGATTAGTTACGGTATGGTTATTTATACCTCATGAAGTATAAATCTGAATCTTTTGAAAAGTTCAAGGAATTCAAGGCTGAAGTTGAGAAACAAACAAGAAAATGTATTAAGGCTCTTTGATCAGATCGAGGAGGTGAATACCTTAGTACTGAATTCCTGGAATTTCTTAAAGAGAATGGCATTTTATCACAATAGACACCTCCTGGAACTCCAAAACATAATGGTATATCTGAACGAAGAAATCATACTTTATTAGATATGGTACAATCTATGATGAGTTACACAGATTTGCCAATATCTCTTTGGGGATATGCCCTTGAGACAGCTTGTATATATACTGAATAGAGTGCCGTCCAAATCTGTTCCAACTATGCCCTATGAGATATGGCATAGTAGGAAACCTAGTCTTAACAATATTAAGATTTGGGGTTGTCCAGCTTTTGTGAAAAAGATGAAAATGGAAAAATTGGAGGCAAGATCTGAACAAGGTCGCTTCATTGGATATCCAAAGGAAACTTTTGGATATTATTTCTATTTTCATTCAGACCAAAGAATTTTGGTATGCAAGCACGCTTCTTTTTTGGAGAATCAGTTCATCCAAGAAAGTGGTGCTAAGCGGAAAATAGTCTTATAAGAAGAAAATAATGAAGTATCAAACAACCGAGTTCAGATACCAATCTCTGATTTAGTGGGAGCTTCTGATACACAACCTCTTAGGAGAAGTGCGAGAACGTCTCTCCCACCTGCTCGTTATAGACACTCGGTTGATCATATTGAACCATTATTCATTATGAATGATAGTGATCAGCCCGGTGATCCTAAAACCTATGACGAGACGATGTTGGACATCGATTCTGGTAAATGGCTAGAAGCCATGAAATCCGAAATGGATTCAATGTATTCCAATGAGGTATAGACCTTGACTGACCTGCCTGATGGTATTGTACCAATTGGTTGTAAATGGATCTTCAAGAGGAAGATGAATGTTGAATGTCAAATTGGAATTTACAAAACACGGTTGGTGGTGAAAGGATATCGTCAAAAATAAAGAATTGATTATGACGAAACTTTCTCACCTGTGGCCATGCTAAAATCCATTCGGATTATGTTAGCTATAGCTGCACACCTTGATTATGAGATATTCCAAATGGATGTCAAAACGGCTTTTCTAAATGGTTTTCTCGATGAGGACATCCATATGAAACAGCCACAGGGTTTTGAATCCAATAGTGAAAAACAGAAGGTGTGTAAGCTTAAGAGATCCATTTATGGACTCAAACAAGCCTCCAGAAGTTGGAACATCTGTTTTGATGAGGTAGTCAAATCGTTTGGCTTCATCAAAAATCCGGATGAACCTTGTGTATATAAGAAGATCAGTGGGAGTGCAATTGCATTTCTGGTTTTATATGTCGATGATATACTTTTGATTGGAAATGATGTACCAATGATATCATCGATAAAATATTCTTGTCACAGAAATTCTCCATGAAAGATTTAGGAAAGGCAACCTACATTTTAGGTATCAAGATCTACAGAGATAGATCAAGACGATTGATTGGTCTCTCACAATCTACGTACATAGACAAAGTGTTAACACAGTTTAACATGCATTGTTCCAAGAGAGGATTATTGCCTTTTAGACAAGGGATCCGTCTTTTTAAGGAGATGTGTCCCAACGCTCCTGAAAAAAGAGAACGGATGGCAAAGATACCATATGCATCCGCTATTGGAAGCATAATGTATGCTATGCTATGTACTAGACCTGATATTGCGCATGCTGTAAGTATTACTAGCAGATATCAGTCTGATCCAGGAGAAGAGCACTGGATAGCAATCAAGAATATTCTTAAGTACTTGCGAAGGACTAAAGATTTATTCTTGATATATGGAGAATGAGAATTTAAAGTTGTAGCTTATACTGATTTTGATTTTCAATCGAATCCTAATGATTATAAGTTTACATTTGGGTTTGTCTTTACATTCAATGGTGGTGCAGTTAGTTGGAAAAGTTCCAAACAAAGTAAAACTGCTGATTCCACCACTGAGGTAGAGTATGTAGTTGCTTCTGAAGCAGCAAAGGAAGCCGCTTGGACAAAAAAGTTTATTTCTGAACTTGGAGTTGTTCATTCAATTAAGCAACCGATCACATTGTTTTGTGATAACAATGGGGCGATAGCTCAAGCTAAGGAACCAAGGTCTCACCATAAGTCTAAGCACATTGAGAGACGCTTCCATCTCATCAGAGAAATTGTTTGGAGAGGTGATATCGCCTTGCAGAAAATTGCCTCAGCAGAAAACGTGGCAGATCCCTTCACTAAGGCCTTACCTCAGTCTTCTTTTGAAAGATATATTGACAAAATGGGTTTGAGGTACCAAACAAGTTAGCTTTAGTGCAACTGGGAGATTGTTGGATGTATGCCCTAAAGCTACTATGTAATTGTTACATATTAGGGATTTCAGTTGTACTTTCATTATTATTATTTAATTAATGGCAACGCTGTATTCATTCATTTGTCCAATTATTTTTTATTGATGAATGATTCCATAAGATCAGTTGCAACTAGACCTATTCTTGAGACGTCAAGAATATATGTGACGGGTTCATAGTTAGACTGAATCTTTAAATCATTCCCGGTCGATGGATTATTAAGTGGATATTAATAATCCTATTGAGACTGGTGTGTTCTTAACTTCGCCATTAAGTATTGGATACTTAAGGGAATGATGAGTCACATGTCATTGGGTATTATGATGCTTGAGTTAGAATACAGGTGTTTGTATTTGACAAATTTACTGAACGTGACGCATATGGAACGATTAGCGACATGGAAGCTTTTAGCGTGGTCAATGTCTAATTGTTCATGCTTTGGTCTTGTGTAAATAATCCTTAGACCTAAGGCACAATGTTAACTTGTATATTGAACAACTATGGTTCACGGGTGCACATAATACCGGATCGTTGATCCGTCTTTATACCTGATGGTCATAGTTTGTTCATATATGAAGTTACACGTGTGCGCAATATGGAATCTGTCTCCTTGTTATATGCAAGGTATGATAATGATGTCCTATGTGATCTAATTGTGACAATGCATTGAAATCCTTGGCCAGGGTTGTAATCGAGAATAAATTGTTTATGTCTCGAATAAAATGCATGTCAATTAGATTTGTGCATATGATCGAATTAATGACTTGACAAATATTCCATGGTCTTTGTTTGATCGGGACATAGTAAAACAGAGGGATTGAATTACACTGTAACCAAAGCTGACAGGTTCATTATGTTCTTAAAGTATTCACACTATCTGGGTAGCCATGACATATTGCTAGATGTCAATCGTGGCTTGTAGGACCTAAAAGATTAATCAGGACAATTAATTCTTTTGGAAGTACTAATGTATTAGTACAAGTCTTACTACCAGCTTAGTGATGAACCTAGGGATGTCACACACCATAAACAATTAGGATGACGTGGAACAAGAGAGAAATATTATTGCAAATGTGTTTGCAGTTACTGCAATTGAATTGAGTCGATTTGAAATTAAATTAAATGAGATTTAATTTAATTTGTATTATAGTCACGAGCCTACTTGTATATGATGCACACGCATGCCCAAAATGGATATATGTTAACATACCCCAATTGTGTACTTTCATTATTATTATTTAATTAATGGCAATGAATTGACCAAATGGGTTTGAGGTACTAAACAAGTTGGCTTTAGTGCAAGTGGGAGATTGTTAGATATATGCCCTAAAGCTGCTATGTAATAGTTACATATTAGGGATCTCAAATGTACATATAAAGAATATATTCTTTTTATTTTTAAAAGGGATTGATTAATTATTTATTTATTAGTTTAATTAATTAATTAATTAATACCTTTTAATAACTAATAAAAAAATTAAAGTGTGCATGTGCACGAAATCGTGCGAGATGGTCAGTGGTTGCTGACCATCATGCACGTAGCATGGATGGTTAACAACTATTGGCCATCATGCATGAAATTGTGCAGAACGGTCAGCGGTTGCTGACCGTTTATGCACAATCGTGCATAATCGTGAGGATCAGCAACGGTTGCTAATCCCACGATCAGCAACCGTTGCTGAACCGTGAAGTGCTCGTCCAAGAAATGCCTTGAAAGGGTTAAAAAATTGGTGCGAAAAGAGGTGTGCTCATTTTGTTGAAAAACAGAGAAAAGTGTTTGTGTGTTCTTGTGTCTTTGAGACGCAAGAAAGAAGAGCATTATCTTGTTCGGGCCGTGACTATTATACATCAAGAATACGACGGATTATTTCCATGTGGTGAATATCCGAAAGTTCTCTCTTCTGTTCGACGTTCGTTGTTGGTGTGTCTGAACTAGAGGTCCGACACTTGTGAGACTCAAATTGTAGAACATCCGAACCGACTTGTTTCAAAGCGCGCTTCGAGAGGTATTTCGTTTAACTCCCTTTTATGTTTAGATTTTTGATTAAAACGCATGAACAACACCTAAGGAAAATCATGTGTAATATTTATCTTTGTTTCCGCTGCGTTTATTTTGTTGATTTTTCTTATACATGATTCATGAAACCCCATCAGGATAAAGCTTTCGGCTTATTTGATCAACTGAAGTCAAATGGTTACTCCCCATCCTTGGTGACATACGACACTTTAATTGCAGGATCTGCTAGAGCCAATAACATGCCTGCAGTGACAGATTTGGTGAAGGAGATGGAGGAGACTCAGGAGAGAGGCATCGCTCCTTCGAAAGTGACCTATTCTATTCTAATAGATGCCTTTGTGCGATCAGACGACATGGAGAAAGCATTCGACATCTATGCATCCATGCAGAAGGCTGGATTTATTCCTGATGCGCACACATATGGTGTCCTAGTACACAGGTTGTGCATGAATGGTAATATGAAGGAAGTGTTGAAGTTTGCTCAAGTCTATGCGTGATGGATGCATAGAGCCCAATGATGTGATATACAACACAATGATCCACATATACTGCAGGTAGGGCAGCTCGTATAGGGCCCAGATTTTGCTCATAGAAATGGGCCAGAAAAGAATGGTTCCTCCTTGTTTGGTTCAACATTCTAAAGGGACTTTGAATTTTCAAAGCTTGTTGAGAAAAATATTAGATATTTGGTTCAATATTTTGAGATCCCATCAGCCAAATGCTAGCATTTGGAAGGCCGAAAGCCCAAAAGAGGTAAGAATCTGTTTTGAGCTTTCATGAAATGTTAAGTAGGGGTTTAATAATTTTTTTTTTTCTAATATTACCCTTGTTGATAATCGCGTTTTCCTCTTTTACCCTAGAAAATACTGTT
The DNA here is from genome assembly GCA_017140255.1 of Eucalyptus paniculata subsp. matutina. NCBI lineage: Eukaryota > Viridiplantae > Streptophyta > Magnoliopsida > Myrtales > Myrtaceae > Eucalyptus > Eucalyptus paniculata. The sequence continues at coordinate 31,022,154 of CM029442.1, read as the reverse complement.
CATCGTCTTCTTCCTTCGACTTGTTACTCCACCGGTGAAGCTTAGCTAGCGGAGCTCAGCCGTGGGCTCCATCGGCCAGATCTGGCCCTAGCCTTCGGGAAGCCTCACTTGAGGTCGCACGACCTCAGGCATTGCCTGGGTCGCGTGACCAAGGCGACATTGTCTCAGTCAAGGCATTGCCTGAGGTCATGCGTGGCCTCAGGCGAGATGCCTCCCCACAACATCTAGCACGTCCACCACCATCTGCCTCCCCATCGCCACCAGCAACAGAGCAAGCCGCCTCCCCACAATTTTGTCCTCCCCGATGCATCTGCATCTACAACCCAGGGCATCACCTGAAATTGTGCGACCTCAAGCGAGCTGCCTCCCCACCACCACCGCTGCCGCCACCAGCCGCCTCCCCACCACCAGCAACACCACCAACAGCAGCTGCTCAAGCTGCCTCCCCCACACTTTCACCCTTTCTGATACCCTGCATCTCCTCTTCTTTCTTTCTTTCTTTCTTTTCTTTTCTTTTTTCCTTTTTTATCTCAAAGTTACTTTACAAAATATACACAAAAATGAGTATCCAAACACTCTTGCATTCATTGAATGCCCGCTTGTTCAAAGATATTTGGGGAAATGTAAAAGTGTTTTCTCAAAGTTGAACCAAACAGACCGAAGTAAGGTTTGAAACCGTCCGTTTCTCTATATGACGTGATTTCGAAGGCAAAGAGTGGCAGAGTGGCAAACCTGAGCAATGTACGTTATGGAGTTCTTTAGCAGAAAGCCAATTTCTAATCAAATGGCATTGTCCAAAGAGTTGCTTAGCTGTAATTCACCAGTGCCAACCGGCAGGTATCGACCGCTGCATCTGTAAGATTTTACCTTGAATCTTTATGAGTTTTCACCTAATCTTGTGTCTACCAGCACATGGGTTGGGTATCAAGTTGTGCATAATTTTGGTAATGCTCAGGTTTTGCAGCTTTGGATATTGTGGATTTTTAGATTTGAATATGACATTGTTGTCATGATTTTACTTCCTATAACTAAAGATTGCTGTTACAGAACCAACATGAAAGATCATCCTTTGTTGTCGAGAAGCAAAGCACGTATTATTCATTATGTGACAAGAAAATGACATCGAACAATGACCCAAAGGTCAGAGAGAACAAACAAAGACGAAGCCAAAACTATTTTTTTTTTCTTTTTTTTCCAGAGAGAGAGAGAGAGGGAGAGAGGGAGGGGGAGGGAGGGAGGGCGAGGGCGAGGGCGAGGGCGAGGGCGAGGGAGAGGGAGAGGGAGAGAGGGGGAGGGGGAGAGGGAGAGATGACAATGGACTTAAGATTCGAATAGTGGAAGGCCAATTTCCAAGTAAAAAATGAAAGAGTAAGGGCTCATTTAGTTCAATGCGGAACTGGATTCTTCAGAGAATGTTATTCTCAATATTTTTCATGTTTGGAGAGAAATCACAATGTGGAATTGGATTCCACGAGACATAGGATTCCTCAAAAATGCGGAATTGAATTACCTAGTATTGATATTCCAATTCCACATTTCTAATTGTGAAATCTATCAAAAAGCCCAATTCTATCAGTCGCCATTCCCATTCACCGATTGCTGCCACGGACCACCACTCGCCAATCATTGCCACCGCAGGTCACCTTTCCCCAATGGCTACTGTCGATCACAGATGAGAAACGTTGTTTACTTGAAATGGGCATCCAACTATAATTTTATGAACATGAATAACAAGGAATCTCATTAATGAACTCATAAGCAAACGGTAGAATTTGCTCAGATTACATCTATGGAATGTAGTCGAACCATGTTTACATAATCACAGACGGTAATAATTGTTTATAACTGGATAAAGTGATAGTTCAAAACTACTGAATGTAATTTAGTGACTGATGGAATCGGATGGCCATTGTACCACTTAAGCATTGTGTGTTCCGGTTCATGTTGACCATTTCCAGTGTTTGAGCCTCAAGAACTCCCTCTCCGTTCTGACCAGTTTCAGCATGACTGATGCTCTTTTTATTAATCGGGTCCATATTTATTTGCAGAACCAGGATCAGAAGGATTTTCCGTTTCTCGGTACTATTGTATGCATGGACAGGATTTGTTTATTATCATGTATAATATTAATAATGAAATATGCTATTGATCATTTTTTTACCCTCAAGACATGGCACATCACCGAAAAAGTTGCAGGCCATTGAAACATCTATGAATAGGTTTAACCATCAAATCTTGTATGGGAGTATAAATTGATTTAATATACCACAAATGTGCGGCATACAGCATGGGTGATGAGAGTTATAGCCATTGATCTGTTATTCTGTCACTTTGAGATCATGGTTCTTTGGCATCCCAGAAAAGTGATTTTAATCATAAAGAAAGTAATTTTCTTCAAAAAGAATTGCTAGTCTTGGGCAACTTCTAATGCTGACGTGAATCACTGGTTGCCTGCAGGTTATGTACCCTAATATGATGGAGTTGTTTGAGAGTCTTGGAGTGGAAATTGAGATATCTGACTTGTCATTTTTGTCAGCTTAGATGAAGTCTGAGGCTGTGAATGGGGAAGCAGAAATGGTATTTAGAGGTTGTTTGCCCAGAAGACAAATGTGTTGAATCCTTGCTTCCAGCAAATGCTCAGAGGAATCATCAAATTTGAGGAGGATGTCCTCAGGTAAATCAAGTCTTCTGCTCGCAGCTCACAATAATGATATTGATCATAATCATTTATGCCAAAGATTTCCTGCTAATCTGTTTTGCAATCTTGCCAATGAGAAGTAGAAAATACCATTAATGTAAGTGTTGTTGCCAGCTAAATGGATCATGGATGATGTCAATGTAGAGAGTGATTTCTTGAAGCCTCCTGCACTTTAGATTCCAAACTCTTTGACCAATATTGTCGGTCATTTTCCAAAAGGGAACTCAGGACATTCTATGCATTTAATAGCAGGATAAGATGATTAGATATCAAATGTTGTCTCGAAAATGGTCAAAATTCATTCTCACAGTAGCATATCCTACATGACTTTGAGGTGATCAAGCTGGGCCCACTGCATTAAAATGTATAAGCCAATCTTCAAATTCATGCATCCTTTTTGTATGCATGACCAGACAGTCAATTCACTCTGTTTGATGACTGTTTATCTTTGCAGTTACCTAGAAGGACTTGAGCAATCCCAACGTCAACCGCAGCAAAACTTTGGGACAGTTTATCAAGTCACGGGGTTACCCTGAATTATTTCAAAAGGCTTGGATTGTGAGAATTTTGAATCACTGTAATCTGTCATATCCTTGATCTATAATAACAAAATCTGTCATTAGCTTGTTTGTAGAATGTAGATCTATGGCAATTACCAATTAATTATATTTTCATGTAGATCCCAATTTTTGGTTATATTGGTCTTGGCCTTCAGAAGGAGTCATGAGCTTTCTAGCCTTCTCGATTCTGTCCTTTGCTGCAATCATCATCTGCTTCAGGTAGGTTATGTGGCTCTAGAAGAGTTAGTGATTGATTGTAAACGACACAAACTGTGTTTGGCAATTTCAGATGCCCTACCAACCAATTCTCTGCTGTTTATTTGGTAGCATTTTTTATCAATAAGTCAATCAACCAATCTTTTCTTCCATCTCTATCAGTCTTTCATCATAATACTGTCCATTTTCACATGGTTTCTTTGCAGGTTTTTGGCCACCCTCAATGGCTTACTGTCCAGAGATGCTCACGTTCTTATATCAATAAGGTGATGATATTTTGGACATTCAGTGGTTCAAGATGGAAAACTGGACGTTCTTGCTCATAATTTTTCCTCTGGAAGCCCTACAAAAGATTTGATGAGTTGAACTGTAAATATTTGTGAAATCAGGTAGAGATGAGCTTGAGAGTGGAGAGTGTGAGATAAGAACAAGTTGTGAAGTGCAATCCATCTCAACTAGTGATGAGGGTAAGTACTTGCTGTTTAAGTCTTGTCTTTTTCTGCATTGTTTTGTTATGTGACATGGAACTAAAGCAAATGATATGGGTGTAAGTAGGTATATTTAAGAATCATCATGACAATCTGTAGTTTTGGTCTTTATAAATCCACAATTTATCAGTAACGGGAGATTGAACAGGATGTGTTGTCCTAACTGGAGACAGTTCTGAAGAAGTATATGATAAGTGTATTGTAGCCATCCATGCACCAGATGCTCTGATATTATTGGGAGACCAAGCAACTTCATGGAAATGAGAGTACTTGATGCATCCCAATACGCCTACAGCTATAATTGTTTAATTTGTAGTTTCATGTAATGTTTTCATGACTAGTATTTGCGAACATACTACTGGAGAAATATCCAATTGTCTACAAGGGCACAGTTAGTTGATGTAGAATGGAACAATGGTGTCCACAGTGATATTGTTGTCGATTGCATCTGCTTTAAGACTTCTGCTTGGGAAATTTTCCTTTGATATTTCGAGAATAGCAAGCTTCTTTTTGCTTTTTTATATTTACTACAGAATGCAAACCATTGGTAAATTTTTCTATTGGCAGCGAGATTTATCTTCATCATGACAGAACTTTCATGCCCAAAAACCCAGCAGCATGGAGTGCGTGGAATTTTATGTGGATTACTGAAAATAAAGTGTGCTTGACGTACTGGCTCGATGTGCTTCAGGTATGGCAACTGTGTTTTGCTGATTTTATTCTGATTCAGCTGTTGCCTTCAGGATCTGTTGCGCTACCAACACATGCTACATATCACCTTCAAATAAAAGAAGTGAAACTTTGCAGTTGTCATGGAGTGCATAAACTTGAGTAATAGTATTAAGTCAGTATGCATATAAGTTGTTAATTTTAGCAACGTTGCATCTTTGTGAGGTGCATTTCGCAGACAACTTCCACAGTTTGACTGCTTCTAGAACTACCTTTCTGTCGGCACTGGTTTTGGCAGGACCAATGCTCTTTTCTTTAATTGGGCCTGTAAAAATCTGCGGAACCTTCATCAGAAGGATTTGCTGTTTCTCTTGACTCTCAATCCTTCACAAGAACCGCGACACACATTGCTTAAGTGGTGTACAGGCCACCCAATTCCATCTGTTGTTGCATTGAAAGCTTCACAAGAGCTAGATCAGATCCAAGGAAAAAGAGGAATTTGGTTCTGCAGAACTTACCAGGGTGAGCTTTTGAAATTTCTATATTAGCGCTAGTGATTGTTTTTATAGCAACGCGGAGAGTGTTATTAAGTTCTGTGCACGTAAAAAAGAATACTCCTACAAGGTTCTTGCCATATTCTTGAGGTTAAATTTTGAATGAGAAGGGTCCTAAGCTATGCCTAATTGACACGTCGGTTTTGTAAGGTCTTTGCTCATAAAATTGCTGTGATTTGAATCTTTTGCTAGACAGAACTTTTTTAAATTCTTGGACTTAGGTCAACAAGGGAACATAGTTTTATATTTCATTACCAACTTGAGTTCTTATTCTTCTTTCAGGATATGGCTTCCATGAGGATGGGTTGAAGGTGTAGACTCTCTCTCTCTCTCTCTGTGTGAGTAAGTTGTATAAGTCAAGGGACTTCTTTGCAGGCTGGCATGGCTGCTCACATGGAGTGATCAGACAGAGTCATTTTGTTCTTGAGAATCTGGTTCCTTCACTCAAGGAAATGGGGGCACGCCTTTTTATTACTAGATTTCTTGGATGTCATATTGCCACAGGATCAGTAACGTGAGTATACTATGAGTATACTACTACTTATCATTTTAGCTATTGGCTGGTAGTGTACATGTCTTCTTTTTGTCTTTTGTAGATCCTCAGAACTGTTAATCATCATTGCTCTGAATCAGCCTCTGAGTCAACATCTTCTCATCTTTAATGTCATATCCATTGCTACTTTGTTGTGATCCACTTTGCATTTTAGTTAGTGTCTCAGGAACAGAATTTGTGAATTTACTTGTTAATAAGAGTGATACTTGAAAATGCAAGATGTTCTTATTGACTCATGGTTTAGAGGAACATATAGAGAATTACGTAGTAATAATTGTGCTTTCCTGAGCGACAGATTATTAGAGGCAGGAGGCATGATGTTTACCTTCGAGGGAACCACGAAAAGATGTCCTCTAACAGTCACTTTGAGGATCCACACTCCACAGTTTTACTGGAAAGTATCGTTCTATCTATACACGCAACTTCAGCCCACACCAGATCAGACTATTCAAGACCCTCTTACGAATGAAGTGCAGTTTTTGCTCTTTCCTGCTAAGACGTCTTCATAGAGAATTTTTGGTTTTACAGGTCATGACTCAGATTGATCTAGGTCTATCAGATGCTTTCATAGGTGATTTTGCTTTTGTAGATAAAGATAGTGGCCTTCTAATCTTTTTCCAGTTGTTTTCTTCATCAAATGGACTTCATTTTTGCTGTATCCTTTTGAGCTTATCAAATGCTTAATCACTTGTCAACAACTTGGAAAATTGCAGATTCTCATAGCCAACAGAGATTCTGATACTACTGTATCGAAATTAAGTAAGAAAAGTTATTCAATAAGTTACTAATTGGAGTGCATGCAGCACCCAGGAAAGAGATATTCTTTTATGAAGTTTGAACTTTGCCTGTATTCGTTGTACCACTCATTGGGTATGGAAGTGAGCTAGTGAAATTTAATGCACCATTTAATAGAACAGTGAGAAAAAATTAACATGTTTTTTACTTTTGAAACAAAAATTCAAGCCGCAAAACTGTTGTATGTCATATGCCTGTAGAACAGGAAGTCCGTCTTTGGCTAGCACCGATTCACAACAGCCGAAGAACTCCTCCATGTATTCGTGGCCAACTGCTTCTATCATCTCGCAGTGAATTCATTTTATTAAGAGTCTCTTAAGCATCATTTTGGTCTGTTTAGCCAGGTTAAGAATAGACAAGAAGGCCAGAAACTCACCAGGAAATGATCCTGTCATATTTGTAGGTACTCAGCAATTGGCGATAATTGCAATGAAGGAATTTGATGCTGTCCTGCAATGAAAGATTTACATTCATTGTCTCTCGGACTTATGAATTAAGCTGTCAAGTTCAAAATGCTGGCTGATTGGGTACCTGAAGCCCTGCTTCTTTCACTCTTGATTCAGCATACTTCAGTTGCTCTTTTGACAGAGTAATGCCTGTGTATTTGCATCCGGTTTGCTTGACAACTTCAAAGGCCAAGCTTCCCCAACCCCAGCCAATTTCAAGAACTTCATGCGTCTTTACAATTCTCCCCTACATTTTTTTAAGGCAAAGCATTTGTCACAGAACAGTCAAAGGTTAACCCGTCAAGCAGCCCGAAACTAACAGCAAGTAAAACAAACCTTTTTAATCAAAAGAGAGATTTATCTCGTCTGTGCTGCCTTTAGGTCTTCACCAGCCATCATTATTTTGACAGGACAACAATGCGTTATTATTTTGAGCCACTGGACTTTCATATGTGGATTTGTATTTACTCTTGCTTCTAAAGCACATATTCAGCAGCAAAATTTCAAAACAGGGTTGTGGCTACTGACCTCGAATACCACGCAGGAGTTATGTCATGGTCTCATCCAAGAACAGTGAAAAAAGTTCATTACTCTGCAAACACGACAAAATGGAAATCAGAGTTACAGAATACCGTACGTTCAAGCACATTTTTGCTTTTGATACACATCAATGTTGAGAGACTGACAATGTATTCTGGTTCATTCTATTCTCTTGAGAAAATGCTAGGAAAAAAGATACGGAATAAAGTTTTTACCAGATCATAATGCTGGGAGATGTTCCTGTGAGCTTGAATTAAAGTGTTTTGCCTTGGAACATGCTTGAGGAAGTACTTAGCCGTATACCAGCTGTTAGTAACATAGGTGTCCACCAACCCCTAATAAAAAAGGCGCATACACTGGTTTAGTATATTTAATAATATCATTCAAAGTCAAAAACATTTTGTTCCAACTATTAAAGTATTGAGTACCTTTTCTTACTTAATTTTTTAAGATGACTATATCGTAATCTCTGTTCGCTATGAGAATCTATGACTTGCCATGATGTTGACAAGCGATTAAGCATTTGGTATGTTTAGAAAGATACAGCATTTATAAAATGAAATCTGTTTGATGAAGAAAATAACCTAAAAAAGATTTACAAGACCTTTATTTTTGTCTACACAAGTAAAAAATCACCATTTATTTATGCATCTGCCAGGCCTAGATCGGCCTGAGTCATGACCTACACCAAAAAGCAAAAACTGGGCCTTATTTGTGCAAGAGTCCTGAATAGTTTGATCCAGAGTGGGCTGAAGTCGCGTAAGTTAAACAATACCTTCCAGTTATACTATGGATTATTGATCTTCAAAGTAACTATTAGAGGACATCTTTTCATGGTTCCCTCAAAGGTAAACATCGTGCCTCCTTCCTCTATTAAACTGCCTATCCTGAAAGCATAATTATTGCTACCTGATTCTCAAAATGTTCCTCTAAGCGGTGAGTCATTAACAACATTATGCATTTTCGAATATCATTCTTATTGACAAGTAAATTCCCAAATTCTGTTCTAAGATATTAATGAAACTGCGGGAGTGGACCACAATGACACTTGACACTTTTGAGGATCTCCAGATGAGAAGATGCTGACTATGACACTATATCAAAGCTATGATACTTAAACATATATGAGGATCTATAGAGAAAAAAAACCAGGGACTATGTACTCTACGAGCCAATAGTCATCCTGGTAAGTGGTAATATGCTCATGTTTCTCAAGAACAAAATGACTTTGTCCGATCACTCCATGTGACATGATTGCACATTCTATTCCATCCTTTGGTCCTTTTTGTGCCAACATGGCTCATAAAGAATCTTCGTGAATGGTGAGATACAAGATCAGAGGCACGCCTTGGATAGGTGGTACTAGTATAGGAGATTGTGAAAGATATCGCTTAAGCTCTTTAAAAGATTTCTAACATTCTTCATCCCAATTGACCTTAGTGTTCGTCTTCAACAACTTAAAGAATGGCTTAGCAGTTTCTGACAATTGGGAGATGAATCTCGCAATATAATTCAATCTTTCTAGTATGCTTCGGACTTTCTTAGTAGTAGAAGGAGGTTTTAGCTCGCATATGCCCTTTACCTTAGAGGGATCTATCTCAATACCTTTGTTACTAACCATAAATCCAAGAAGCTCCCCAAACTTTGCCCCAAATATGCATTTTGCGGGGTTATGCCTCAGCTTGAATCAATCAAATAATTTTCTCAAGATTTCTACACGGTCTTCATTTTGTCTTGACTTTGCAATCATGTCATTGACATAAACTTCAATCTCCTTATGCATCATGTCATTGAATAGTGCCACTGTGGCTCTTTGATATGTTGCCCTTGCATTATTCAAGCCAAAGGGCATAACTTTGTAGCAAAATGTTGCCCATAGAGTGATGAAAGATGTTTTAGTCTTATCTTTCTCTTTCATGCGAATTTGGTTATAACCAGAAAATCCATCGATGAAGAAGAATAGTTCGAAGCCAGCAGTACTATAAACTAAGACATTGATGTGTGGCAAAAGAAAATCATCATTGGGCCTTGCCTTATTCAGGTCACAGTAATCAATGCAAACTCAAACCCGTCCATCCTTCTTCATAACTGGGACTATATTAGCAATCCAATCAACATAATGAGTGACTTCGATGAAACCAACATTTAAGAGTTTAATGACTTCTTCTTCAATCTTTTTCAATAACTCAGGTTTTGTGCTTCTGAGCTTCTATTTCTTGGGTGGAAAATTAGAATCGAATGGTAACGCGTGTTCCACTATCTTAGGATCTAAACTCGGCATGTCATCATACGACCAAGCAAAGACATCTTGGTATTCCTTCAAAAGTTTGATTAATCTATCAGGCATTCACTTGAGAGAGACCTGCCCCAATCTTGGTTTCATTCGGGTTATTTGAATCTCCTAAGTTTGCGGTGATTGGTTGCTCAGTGATAGGAGATTTGGACTCTTTACGTTTGAGCCATTCCCTTTCAATAACTCAAGGATTGTCATCATTCTTTGAGTCAGAATAATCAAGTTCGCTAAAGTCTCTTGAATGCGAATCTGAGCCATGCAAATGACTATCATGATGTGAAATGTCAAACCTGGAATGCAATAAAAAATGGTTAGTTTAATAAATATAAATGAATGCAATGCACGCAAATGCCATGAAAAACTTGTTTTTAAATGCAGGTTTTAGAAAATTTATTAGGAACTAGCCCTCATGTCATCAGACATCCTTGCTCTACTAAAACATTTTAAAACTATAGATTGTGCAGAGGCTTAGGCCTCAAAGCATCATCATAGGTTTGGTTTGGGAAACCTCACATGTCTAGTAATAAAATGTGAATTTTATTGATATGCAAAAATTGCATTACAACGTATACCATCTTGGATCCATAGAGATTGTGATCTAGATTATTACAAGTGTAAACGAATGAAATGAATGGAATTACCTCGTAGGGGATAAATGAATGGAATACAACTAAAATGAAATGCAAGAACTAGAAACATCCCTTACATAGCAGGGATCTGCAGGCTCTTCATCTTCACCAACGATGCCAACCAAACCATCTTCGACAAGTCAGCGAAGTGGTAGAAATTGGTTTCCTCTTCTTGCAAGAGCTTTGGTGGGCCAAGGAAGAATCCTTCAATGTGGGGGGCAAGAGGCATTGGTAGCTCTTACATTTAATATTCGAGCCTTTATGATTACCTTGACCCTTATGATCTCCTTGATAACCTAAGCCTTCATGCTTGTTCATTTTGACCACCTCAATAGGATTTGGCATGCCTTGGGCAAGCTTACCCAAACCCTTTCTGATGGCAAAACCATTATTGAGCAATTCTTTACTTGATATCAAGAATGCATTTAAGAATTGAGGCTTCTTGATGATCAACCCAACAGGCACATGAGTGACAAACACAAGCTCAAATTAGTGGTAGCTTGACTCTCCCTTGACTTTAGGCTCAATGAAGGGTATGGTGGTGTTATGAAAAGTCTCCACATCTCTTTCACATTGGATAGTCACAACCTTTCCATTGATGGGAAGTTTCATCATATGATTAGAATGAATGATCCCCACAACGTAGATCCAAGGCCGTCCTAATAGCTGGCTAAAGTTGGGATATTCAACACTTGGAATTTTTTAGAGGTTGGGACACCTGGAGTGCCATAACTTGGCACGAAGGAACATTTAAGTGCCATAACTTTGAAATGATACACTTAAGTGCCAATATCGGAGTAAAATGGAACACTTAAGTGCCAATCTGGCCAAAAATCCGGCCAAAATGCAGACGTGGCATTTTCCGGCGACATGCTTAACCGACGTGGCAATTTATTAAAAAAAAAAAAAGCACACGTGGAGGAGGAAAATGACGTCGCCCCATCCACTGTGCATTTGGCCAAACTAAATGACGTCGTTTTTCCTTAGTGCTAAACGACGTCGTTTTGCTTATTTGGATTTTAACCGTTTATCCATCGGTTCACACCAGATCTAACGTCCTCTCCATCACCGTTCACAGCTCGCCGTTCGCAGGTTGCCATTTGCAGGTCATTGCTCGCCGTCATCGCTCACCGTCATTGCTCGCCGTCATCACTCGCGTCGTCGATTTGCTTAGGTTTTTTCTCTTCTTCCTCTCCCCTGTGGTGAAATTAGGGCTCCGACTCATTTATTAGGGCTCAAACTTGAAATTTGGGGGTCGGTTGGGAAAGCTCAAGCTTGGATGGTATTGATGTGAGATTTATGACTCGGATGTGGTGCTACAATCCTATTGGGGGGTTCGAATTGATAGTTTAGGATCGGCTTTGAAATGTAGGCTCGGTGTAAGGCTCAGCGGGGGCAAAATTAAGGCTTGGTGTAGGGCTCGACGTTGCCTCATCCACTATGATGTGTGATTTAAGGCTCTGATGTTGAATTGTGATGTGCAAAAGTAATTTGTAGTGGTCGGATGTGAAATGTGCGATGGTGATTGGTGATTATTAGGGTTCAGAGTATTGGACCTTGGACATGTTCGAATCGAATCTCTTGTTGTCATGGGGATGGAGACTTCTAGGTATTTTTTCAATAAATTGCATTGTTGAGGACCCATGCTGAGGGATCTCTCCATATTTTAAAGGAATGTGACAGCATAATCAAAGTAGTTGTCGGGTCCCATCTCTATTTGTCCTTGTCCTAAGGCCTCTTTTCAAGCTGCAGCTGTCGTCTGACCTATGCATCTTCCTTCTTTCTTTCTTCTTTTCTTTAATAAAGAGTGTAGGGACCTCCACTTGCAATTGTATGTCCTTTGTGAATGTGGTCCCAAAAGTTAATTGTATATTTGTCCTCTTTTGTTGCAAAATGGCTCATGATAAAGACTATGTTGGTGTCATCGTTTACTACGGTGGGGATTTTGTGATTGGGGAGGATGAGTGGGAGTATGAGGGGGGGAATGAGGGTACTATCTTTGTAGATATAAAGAAGGTATCTTATATTGGATTTGTTAGGGATATAGTGACATTTTTGCCTTGTAGAGTACAAAAGTTACTATACTGTGTTCCTGGGAAAGGCTTGAGAGATGGTTTGAGAGTTTTGGAAGATGATAATGATTTTTAGGGATGTCTTATATCATTATCTTCATGGCGAAGAGGCAAAAGTATTTGTTGAAAACAATAGTGATAGTGAGGACGAAGATGATGACATAGATAGCACCCAAGTAGGAGAAGGAGGAGATGGTATTCAAGCTAGTACTGAGGTTAGGGATGAAGCAGGGCATGATGGACAGGACGGGGAGGAGAGGGGCACAAATGCTGTTCACCAGAGCGATTGTGAAATAGGTGATGTCATCATCACTGAATTAGATTGGGAAGTAGCTGAATCCAGTGGTGGTGATGATGCCGATGATGATGAAGGGTTGGCTACTGAAGCTGAAAATTTATTAATCTTAAGTGACGACGACGATGAGGAGCTTACATAGTCAAGAAAAAAACAAATGGACTTTTTGTCAGATAAATTTGCAACTTTGCAGGTAGCTGATGAAGTTCCAAACAAAGACAAAGGCCTTGCAGATGTTGGTGTTGTTGGCCAGGAGACAGATTATGAAGAAAGCATCGACACCACTACTTCCTAGAACGAACTTGAAGAAGATCAACGAGCTGTGCGTAGAAGGAAAAGTAAGTTTCATTCCTATGATCCATCCGTTGCCTCTCCTACTTTGTCAGTAGGTATGAAATTCCATGATGCGATACAATTTAGGGAAGCTATACTGAAGAACTCCATTGCTGCACAAAGAAATATTGATTTCATTAGAAATACCAAGAAATTTGTAAGAGCTAGGTGTTCACAGCAAAACTGTCCATAGAAGATTTACGGTGCGTTTGTTAAGAAGAGTGGGTCTTTCCAAATTAGAGCATACCAAGAGGAACACACTTGTTCCATTAATTTTCAAAACAAAAGGGTAACAAGTGCATGGTTGTCCAAGCACTTCTTCGATCTGATCAAGCTGATGCCCGAGATGAAAATTACTAACTTTAGGATGCTGGTGAAGGAGCGTGTAGGCATCAATGTATCTAGGAATCAGTGCAAAAGAGCAAAGCAAAAGGTGATAAAGATACTTATTGGTCAGTATGCTAAGGAATATGGGCAGGTGTGGGAGTATGCTTGGGAGTGTAGGCTGCAAAACCCTACAAGTAGAGTGTATATAAAGGTGGTTGAGAGACCGCTTCCTGATCATGGGACCAAGTTTGATAAGTTCTATGTGTGCTTTAATGCATGTAGATGAGGATTTTTAGCTGGTTGTAGACGGATTATAGGATTGGATGGCTGTTTCTTGAAAGGCTTGTGCAAGGGAGAATTGTTGGCGGTGATTGGAAGATATGCAAATAACCAAATGTTCCCACTAGCTTGGGCTATTGTAAAGATTGAGAACAAGGACAATTGGTCATGGTTCTTGAAAAATCTGATGGCTGACTTGGAGATAACAAATGGGGAAGGGTGTGCATTCATGAGTGACCAACAAAAGGTAATGCTTGCTTTTTGAAAAATTTAGTCAATAGTTGACTTTGTAATATGAAAATGTAATTTGCTCTAGTATTTCTTACTTTGAATTATTATAGGGATTGGTTCCAGCAGTAGCCGAGTTGTTGCTCCATGCTGAACATTGAATGTGTGCGCAGCACATATACGGAAATTGAGCAAAGACCTACAAAGGGGATAAGCTGCAATTGCAATTTTGACAATTAGCAAAGAGTGCAAACATGACTGACTTTAGGATAGCCAAAGAAGGACTATTTCAGTTGACAAAGGAAGGTTGTGCTACCCTATTTCAACTTGAACTGAAGCATTGGTGCAGGGCATTCTTCAGTGAGGAGTTCAAGTGCGATAACGTCGGCAATAACATTTGTGAAGTATTTAATTCGAAGATAATAGATGCTAGATGCAAACCAGTCATCTCAATGCTTGAAGATATACGAGTTGCGGTTATGACTCGGCTGCAGAAACAAAGAGATGAGGCTGCAAAGTGGACAAGACAATATGGTCCTAGGATTGCCAAGAAATTGGATGAAAACTTGGCTGCAAATAGGCATTGTTATCCCATTTAGAATGGAGATGACGGATATGAGATAATAAAGGGTGCTGATAAGTATGTTGTCAATCTAGGAAGTAAGAAGTGTTCATGTAGAGCATGGCAAATAAGTGGAATTCCATGTGCACATGCCATATGTGCCATCCAGTTGAAGGGCGACAATATAGATGATTACATTGATGGTTGGTACCATAAATCAAAATACCTTGTTTCCTATTAGTTCATGATGCAGCCAATTAGAAGTAGCAAGTTTTGGGAGCCCACGGATCATGAAGCACCTCAACCTTTGCAGGACAAAACGAAGACGAAGATTGGTGGAGGGATAGGTCTCGGGTCAGCAAAGAATGAGCAGGCAGTGTGCAAAAATAACGTGCTCTTATTGTTGCATAGCAGGCCACAATATTAAAGGTTGTCAATTGAGAAAGAAACAACAACTGTTGAGGCAAGGTGAAGGGCCTAGTGAAGAGACAGTTGGAGAAATGCAAACAGCAAGGTCAAGTGAGTTGACTGTTCTTCAGTCAACAATTAGAACCCCGGTAAGTCATGAAATTTATTTTATGTTTATGTTGCTTTGTCGTTTATCATAAAAATGTACATAATATCCTATTTGGCATTGTATGTAATGTATTTGTTGGGTCACAAGAAGAACCCCAGTAAGTCATGAAACTGAACAACCTGTTTGAAGAAGGCAAGGTAGAAGATGGCCAGCTGAAGGATTAGCCCAAGCAGCATTATGGCCAGCTGAAGGATTGGCCCAAGCAGCATCACGGCCAGCTGAAGGATTGGCCCAAGCAACATCAAGGCCAACTGAAGGATTGACCCAAGCAACATCACGGCCAGCTGAAGGATTAGCCCAAGCAGCATCATGGCCAGTTCAATCGACTGTTCTTCAGCAACGAAAGAAATACCCAGTGGTAAATTCAACCATTTGTATTCAGTTTTTTATTTTCTTTACATAATTATATGTCCCGATATTATATTTATGGTGTCTTTTGCCTCTTTCTCAGGTTTGAAGAAAACAAGTTGAAACTCAACTGCCAACTAAAGAGCCATCACAAGAGCCACCTCAAGAGGCCACCAGAAGAATCACTATAAGGGGCACCATAGGTACCACCACCAGTAACACCAGAAGGCCCAACAGAAGGAGGTGTCACTAAAGCTGAAGGGCTACACAAAAGGACAACTAGAAGAATGCTAGGTGAAGGGGCAGCTACACAAAGGCCATCTAGAAGACGCCCATTGAAGAATTGGTCGAAGAAGCCCCGGCTATAGTTGAAGGGCCCAAGAAAGCAATAAAAAGAGCCAACAAATCACAAGTTCCTGAAAGTGATGCCCCTATTCAAACAAGAGGGGCACTTGGGAAGAGGTTAAGACAATATGGCTATGGCCTTTATACAGATGAGCGTACTTAAACAATTATTCTCAATGTAAGTTTTATTGGCTATATTTAATTTAATTTATGCTGTAGACTTTTGCTGACAATTTATTGTTTTTTTGTAGCCTGGGAGAAGTTCAGAGGTTCTTATCTCAGGCCCAACTCAAGAATCAACGGCTGCACCAATAAAAAAGAAAACATCAACTATGCCAACAAGAAAGAAGAGAAAGAACCCAGTTGTAGCTCCAGCTCCTTTTGAATCAATTCGGCCTAGGACATTTGCAGCTCCATCTGAGTCAGTGGATACTGAGAAGGTTGAAGAAGAAGTTGCACGTCCAATTAGAAAGAGTGCAAGAATTATGAATCAAGTGAAAGGCCCATCGAAAGGAGCACGAATAGGGGGTGTCGTGCATATTGATTGATGAGATGAGACGTGATAGGATTTGTGGAGCTTAGGAGTCAAAATAGTTATGTAAACGTTAACGTTATAATAACACTTGCTATGGATGGTTATCTTTTTTTTTTTTTAGTTTGTCATTCATTGATATTGTGAGACTTAATTTCAATATCAATGAAATGATCTTGCGCTGCTTGTCAATTTTTGTTGTTTGTCATGGATTCTGCTTTTACTTGCTGCTACTGCTATTGGTGTTCTATGGTGGTAGCTGGAGTGCTGGTGTGGCTAGTGGTGGTGGATGGTGATGTTTGGTGGTAGTGAGTTTGTTGTTGGGGTGCTAATGTGGTGGCCGGGGTGCTGGTATGGTGGTGGTGATGCCCGGTGATTATGGGTTTGTGATGGGGGTTATAGGCTTATGCTGCACCTACACCTGGTACAAGTGTGCAGTTTGCACATCTTACACCATGTGTACTGGTGCAAGCTAGTGCAAGGCTCAGCTTGCACTAGTACCTTGTGCAGCAACACCACCAGCATGGTGGTGGCTGGAGCTCCTAGTGTGTAGTGTGGCTAGTGGTGATGGTTGGTGGTGCAGCCGGTGGTGGTGGCTGGCACAATTTTTAGAGAAAACCCACAAAAAAATTGGCATTTAACTAGTCATATTCTAAAAAACTTGGCACTTAACTGTTCACTTTTAACTACAAGTGACACTTAACTAATCACTTTAATAATAACTTGACACTTAAGTGATCATTTTTCATCGCGACTAGCATTTAAGTGATTACTAAATACAACTTATGGCACTCGGGTAATCACTCATGTTTGTCTTGTGTATATGTTGGTCTACATCAAAACAGAGAAGATGATGGTAATTTAACTTATGGCAACTCCATATGACAGCACAAACAACAACAAAGCCACAATGATCTTGTGGAACAACACAAACTTCTTCGCATCTTTCAAAAAGAAAAAAGCCTACGTTTAATCCAGAACAACACCATTTTTAACTATGGTAGTCGGAGAAACATTTTCTCATTTTCAAGTACTTTACATTTCATCATAAAGTACAATAGACAACAAAACAACACCATAATAAACGCTTGGTAACACTTTCGTTCAATTTTCATCATTGAAACTTCATTCTTGAAAGGTTTAGTTGAAGATGCTTGAGCGTGCATTGAGACTTCATTCTTGAAAAGTTTAACTGAAGACGCTTGAGCTTGCATTGAGTCAACATCGTCCAAGTTGTCCACGAACACAGATGGAGATTGCTGTCTTTTATGAAATAAATCCAATATCACATTTGTGGCTCGGTCAGAGAACTTCGCATCGACCCATTTGAAGTATTTGCACTTCGACGCTTCTTTATATCGGCCGCATCCATAAAATCTTCTCCCATAATTGATTCGAGTCCACGATGTTCTTCTTGGACTCGGTAACCCACAAAAACAGAAACGCTGGCCTTCTCCTTTGCTTCGGTGAGATGAAATTGAGGCGCTGCTGCGAGTCTTGCTCTCCATTTTCAAGATTCGACGAAGGAATTTTGGGCAAATGAAAATTAGGGTTCAAGACTTGGACTCGAGCACTTTAATAGGGATTTTGGCCGATTTAGGGTTTTAGATTTGGGGCATTTAGGGAGACGACGTCGTTTTTGGAAGATTTGGGCTTTTATTATGCAGACGACGTCGTTTCTGGTGAGTTAGAGCCGACTCAGCTCTCCGGCGAGCCATGTAGGCAATAAAAATAATAAAATATTGCACATAGGATTTCCGGCAAGAGTTGCCGGAGGTGGCACTTAAGTGTCCCACTAGAAAAAGAAAGTGGCACTTAAGTGTACCGTTTTGAAGTTATGGCACTTAAGTGTCCCCCCGTGCCAAGTTATGGCACTTGGGTTGTTTTTCTGCTGAATATTTTAGTAATGGTGAACAGGGCCAACTGTTAGCAGTAGGTCAATTTCCCGTATTGATTCCTTTCTTATATTGTCGAAGGCTCAAATGGGAATCTTTAGAGGGTAGATATTTTCCATTCCTATCCCCAATTGATGGAGGGTGGATAAAGGGCAAATGTTCAATGCGGAACCATTATCAACCAGTACCCTCGAAATCCTGATTCCAAAATGTTGAGCGGACACAAATAACGCCTTAATGTGTGCTTGGCCTTCAGGAGGGAGGTCTTTATTAGAGAATGTTATCTTATCTTTAAGAAGTATGGCACCCACAAACTCCTCCAATTGTACTTCTCCAATGGTCTTGAGCACATGGACTTCGTTCAAGATTTTGAGGACATTTCTATGATTTTCAAAAGTCTTGAAAAGCTTTAATAAGGAAATTTGCGTGGATATCTTGCACAATTGGTCTATCACTTATGCCTCACTTATTTTGAGTGTTTTGAGGAGTTGTTTGGCTTCCTCATTGATTACGGCCTTCTTTTCCACACCTTCACGCAGTGGGTAGATTCGACACGATCTGGTGACAAAATCTATTTCATTTGTATTATAGTTCCAAAGGACTGTCTTGGTGTCATAAGTAGGAGACATCTTGGTATTAGAGCATTCACCAACTTCCGATGGCAATTCAATGACGACGAGTCCAAAACCCGTGCTTGAGATCTTTATGACTTCAAAATTGTCAATCAACAAGCTGACTTTGATGACACCCTTATCGGTTGCACCAGCCCCATGAGGAATTTTCTCTTTAGTCAGATCAATCACAACGGGCTCAATCATAGCCACAAAGTCATTCTCGAATTCATCTCCTCCCCACGGCCCACCCGAATCCCACGAGTGAATAGAAAGTTGGATCTACATTGGATCTCACCTGAATCGCCCCATCTATCCTTATGAAGAGAGGTTTGGTTTCAAACCCGATTCAAATAGGAGAAGTATGCCATGTTAATGTGTCTTGGATGATACACATCTCAGAGTCAGGCGCTGATGAATGCATTGAGCTATCCATGTGGCCGAGAGCCCTCATAGCCTAGGCACAACGACGCAATTATTAGGGGCATGCTCTACTACTAAGCTGATAGCCCATTGTGCGGGGGGAAAAATCAATATACTTTGAATGTCGAATCAAGATCAACTAGGACAAAATAAAGCATTGGATCGAACTCTTCTTTGGTGTCAAGCTAAAAGCTATGAATAGTCATCGACTCCGGGAAATGGTAGAAGAATGGGACTTATTCTGGAACATACAATGCATTACAGATGTATGATCACTACACTTCAACCAGGTTATTCCATTCCACCTCTTAGAAAGAAAAGATATGAAATAAAGACCTCCCTCCAAGCCGTACATACGACTTTCCATAGAATTCAATATGTATCCATGAGATTTAGTATGGAATTATGTTTGCTCACTTAAAATTGAGTATCCGTTTCCCTCCCTTTCCTGCTAGGATTGGAAATCCTTTATTTTACATATCCATACGATTGAGTCCTTGAGTTTCCGAAATAGTGTTAAAAAAAAAAAGTGCTTTGAATCATTGCTATTTGACTTAGACTTATTCTAAAAAACTCGAGGCATTTCGAATTGTTTGTTGACATGGACAAAGTCATGGAAAACCTTTGAAATTATTCAAATATTGGACCTTGGACATATAATAATTCCGAATCAAATCTCTTTATAAAGAAGATCCTTACGAAGATTGAGGGGGATTGCCCAAAAAAAGGCATCATAAAATAAGGATATGCAGACATAGCACCCATGATATTCATATAAAGTGTCCTCGACCACATGTAGGCCATTTGAGAAGGAAGAAGATGCATCTTCAAATTCGAAATAAGTAAGTGCCATAGGCAAAGAAAGTAACTCAAAATAGCACCGGATAAGTTTGTTGCCAACACTTTCCTAGGCTGAGCCAGAATTCTTTATTAGATTCGAAAAGAAAGGGCAGGCAAAGCCCGAAGGTGGCTATCCCAATAAGCCAACGGGTGGAATGAGGAGAGGTCCCAGCAATCATACAACCGCGGTCAAAAAGCGTGTTCCCTTTAGATAAGATCTACCAGTGGGACTACCGAGTTCAGTGCCTGGGGAGAAGAGCAGCAAAGCAGACTTACCAAAGTGGGGATAAGTATTTCCAAATATCTTTACAGGACTCTGAATGGCTAATCTGATTGAGCAGATGGTTAGCCCTAGGCTAGAGAGACTGTTTAGGCCAAGGACAACTTTAAGGAAAACCGTGTTTTTGGGCATAAAATCTGAATTCATTGAAAGTTTGAGTTTCTTTTGATGTCGCTTGAAGTTACAACCGACCATGCTCTTAGCAAACTGAGCTGAATGAGAGAGTCAAGTACACTCCTCCAATACATACGCATTTCTAGAGAAGAAGACATTGTGAAGTATAGTATGAGGATTCATAGCCTAATTTCCTTTATTCTTTAGTCGTTTATTTGATTTTTTAGGTTTTAAGAAAGGAGAGAAGAGAAAAGAGAAAAGCCAAACCAAGTGAAAATGTTCATATAAAGAGGTGATAGTAGGCTTAAGTGCAAGACGGTCACCCATCCCCTTGACATAGACACAAACTAATCCTTCTCTCTCTTGAATGTATGCCCGGTTTTCGTCGAATCTTTTTGATTACCATCGAAAACAAAGTGGAATTCCGTCTTGACATGATGAATAGTGGTGCCCACAAGCAGAGCGTAGTCTTTGTTTATAAAAAGGTAGTATATGTGATCAATTTGAAATAAGACCTAGGAAAAAATCTACACCAAAGAGCCCCAACTCATATCATACCAAGAATTTGCCATTGACCTAATCAAGCCATTGTGACACAAGTGTATCGAGGTAGGCTGTGGATTAAATAGAGAAAGAAGGGCTCATATTTGACATATTTCGAGCAACCCTTTTACTTGGCCACTCTCTCTCTCTTCCGACTCTAAGTGACCTAACCACTTTCATGCTTCGAATGAGAAGTTGCGCTTTCGATCTTGTTCTCAGCTCCGGTCTAGTCCTTTGGGTGAGGCTCTTTACTTTACAGGGTGTTTTTCTTTTGAGTAGTGCTAAGTTAAGCTCTTAGAGTTTCATTCCTAATCAAAAGGATTAGCCCTCTTTTTTTAAGCAAAAGGCTTTGCTTTTCAAGGTTCAACAATCCTCCTTTCGAATGTCATCCTGACTTGGATTCCTAGCTTCCTTTATGACTTTTGAGATTATGTTTTTGCCAGACAAATCAACTTTAACCAGAGACATCTGCTCTAGAGCGGGCTCACCATCTTCATATTGAAGAATTTCCTAGCTTAGCCAACTTTGCTAAGCAAGCTATCTTCTCATCACAAGCGATGTCACCTTTTAGTTGGCGATCAGCGAAAGGGGTGATCTATTCCAATTTTGGATATCCATTAGGAGTGTACGCTTGTCATCATCCTCAAAAATCATGTTGACGTCTTCAGTGTTTTTCGGAAGGGGATTTTGTTGGACATCCGGCATTGAATCCTTAAAGGTGAGTAATTTTTTATCCAATAAGTTCTAGATCTTGAAATAGAGTACAAAGTAGTTATCCACATGATGACTCTTTTCTCCCATATGATACTCACATGTCTTATTAATGTCGAACCTAGGGAACTTTGGCGGATTATCCCTCGGGATTTCTCTCACCACAAGATGAATTTCAAGCATCATTGGAAGTAGCCGAGACATGGGTCTAGGAAATGGAGTAAATTACCTTTGTGGGGGCTTTTCCTTTACGATCAAAGTTTCAAGAAGAATCCCAACCTCCATAGTAGATTTACAAGCAGGAGGATCATATACTCTTTGGGAGAAGGAATTATGTATATAAGCAATTTCCACAACTGACTCTTTGTCTTTCTTTGGGGCATACCTATGATTCATGATCTCAGCTATCCTTCCTTCTCACATGATCCTCTCAATGTGTTCATCCAAACTCCACCAATGCGGCAAATTTAATACAAGTGTGATTATACATCTTCTCAAAAAGTCACGAAGCATTGCTTGAAGCAATAATTCCATAGCCTCTTTCTCAAACAAGGGTAGTTTCACTTTAGATGCGGTGGCTCTCCACCTTTGAGCATAGGCTTTGAAAGTTTCAATCTTTCTCTTCTCAACCCGAAATTTAACATGCATGTAGGTCTTTTGAACTTTGTTTCTCAACTAAACAAGCAAGAAAGTGAACCATCAATAGGTCACTTATTACCAAGGCCACACACCAATCACAAACACAGGTAGTTCTAAATTAATAAAGTGATTGTATGCATGAGGGGTACATGTGATGTTTCAAAAATATCTTTTGAAATCATCCACGAAAAGTTTTGAGACAAAGTGATGTCTCAACTATGAAAGGCATTCAATTATCAAGGCTAGCCCGGGACTCGCATGAATGCGCTCACAAGCATCACAAGCATTTTGAATACAATTCAAACCGTGACTTTCAATTGTCAAATCAAGATTTAAGAAAAAATTTGAAACTATTTCGAATTAAGGAATATTTAGGCTATGGAACACATTCAATTGCCAAGGCTAACTCAGGGCTCACATAAATGCACTCATAAGTGTTACAAACATTTTGAAGATGGTCCAAACCACGACTCTTCCTTAAGCCAAATTGAGCTTCCGAGAACACTTTCTTAGTAAATGGTTTTCAGAAACATCATATGTACCAAAGTATTTTTGAATTTGATTTAAAAAGAAAACGTGTTAAAAATCATTTCACAATGGATATCGAGGCGTTTAAATCAACTTTCATGAAGATGGAATGACCTAGGTTCATGCATAAAGTAACCTAGGAAGTTTACCTAAACAATCACACTCAAGTTCATATCTAGAAATTTCATAACAGGCATGTTATAATAGGCATGTAAAAAAAAAAAGCAAAATTGAGTAAAGCCTAATGACAATTTGGCAATGACAAAATTCCTTAACATGCATGACATGATAACAAACAACTTTTGTGAAGTAATTTTTCCTAAACGGGTTATACATGATTTTATAAAAATAATATAAAAAAAAAAAGCAATAGAATGTCAAAAAATTGTCAAAATAGTAGGACATTCAATCAATATCGCAAGGATTTTTCTTATCAAAACAGGTCTAAAAATCATCCTATTTTTACATAACATAGCCAACATAATGATAAACAAGTTTTATTAAGAGATCAAGTGCAAAATCATTATAGAAAAAATAAACCAAAAATGTTAAAGGTCTGTCCAAACAGAGGTTAGAACAGGGATCTGAATTTGATCCCATGTCTAAATTCTAATCTAGTATAAAAAGAAAATGCAAAGTGGTCCAAACAATGAAAGACCTACATGAAACTAGTGGCATTGGAAACCTCTAAGTGTATCTTATGACTTCCTAAAAATGCTCGAGTCCAAACTAAGTCAATTTGATACCATAAAATCGAGATCTCTAAAAGTGCACATGTTAGTAACTAAAAAAAAAAAAAAAATAGAACACAAGCATGCATTAGAAAACCTCAAAATCATTCAAATAATGCATAAACGGCATGAAGGAATCACATGGGACTTAGGGTTGGATGCGATGGAAAATTTTGATAATCATCTAATCCTAAATCAACATACAAAAATGTCATACAATTCAATGACATTATGAAACGATTCAAGATTCCTAATGATATGCTTAGGACTCATAAATGCGATGAACACTTTTATGACACAAATTTAACATGCAAAATGATACTCAAATAATATAGCCTAAATATGTATGCAAACCTTACAACATGCAGTTCAATCGTCATGAAGGCATAACAACAAGATTTAGACTCTAGATGACTTAAACAAACATGACAATGTGTATATATGATAAGGTTTCATTTCAGCATTAACTCCACAAAATAGGCTTGATTTTAGCTATCTCGAGACATACAAAAATCCTATGAAAAATCTCACATACAAAACACATAATGAGGAATATTTTTTGTTTAAAGTTTGAAACCTAATTATAATTACATGAAGCATAGTAAAAATGGCAAAACAAATGTGCATATCTAAGTTATATATTGCTACGGCACCTTTTCACATTAACTCATTCAATTAACACACTAGACAACATCAAAACTTTGCAAATTATGCATCGATTGAACACATACAACATGTATTTCATCTTTTATGAAGGATTTGAGACCAAACAAACCTCATTTATGGACTCAAGTTCACTAAAACGCAATTCAAAATAGTGTGATTTTGACCTAGTTAAACACATCCAAAAATTCCGAAGAAATTACAGGATGTTCTCCACACAATTCTAAGCAACTTTCATTAGGAAGGTTCCTCCATAAACAACATAAAGATTAGTACAAAAATGACAAAATCAGAAATCAACATAGTGCAGATTGACCTAAGCTCAGATCTGAGTGGTTTTGACCTGGTTAATGATGTCTAAAAATTCTTTAAAAAAAAAAGGCAAAACATTCTTTAGATAATAACAAACAACTTTCATGAAGGAAAGTTCCTCCAGAAATCAACATAGAAAATTGCACAAAAATAGAAAAGACAGAAGGTGGAATAAGAACAAAATTGAAAACTAACTTAAATTTTTGCAGAATTGCTCATTTTTTAGGTATTTTTCGAAGGTCAAATAACACTCGATCGGTGCGTGTGACCTATCGATTCGAAGCTAGTGATATGTATTTTGAAAGTCTACATGGACTTGAGTTGAAATAAGGTCATTTTGGACCTCATTTGGACCAAACCATCATATCAATCCTATAGCTAAGAAATTGCAGATTCAAGCTAAATCAACTACAATCATTCAAGTTCATTCAAGAACACTCATTCACAATCAAGTTTCAGCAACTCATCAAAAATCATATAAGCATAACATATATCCCTAAGATTAAACCCTAGCCTCAATAGATTCGGCTAGACTAGTTTACGAGTCACCGACAAGAAGATCTTGATCACCGGCGATGAATCGGTGATTGATTTAGTAGATCCTAATCAAGACTAGGTCGGACATCATCTAGAGGCTTGATTGGGAGTGAGCGATGCCTCCGAGAACCTCTGATGATGGCTAGTTCAGCTTGGGGACAAATCCGGTCTTATTCGGACCAGCTTTCAACCACCGATAAGAAAACAAATCATTGGAGGTATTTTGGCAATTGATTCGCCAATCGATTTGCCAATCCTTAACCACAACTAGGTTGAGGACTCTTTAAGGATTCAATCGGTAATGATCATATCCGCCTGGGACCGTCTTCGGTTTAACTAATCTAGCCAACTAAAGCCGAAACCATCAGCTTTTGGATCAATTGGAGAAGCAAAGCCGGGCATGAATCCTAGATGGCCACGGAGCTCCAATGAACAATAGCAAGGAAGGAGGGAGGTTTAAGATGTTGATCAGCCACTAGGTGGCAGAGGGGGACCGATCTGCGAGCAAAGAAGAGAGGAAGAGGAACAAGAGTTTTTTTATTTTTTTATTTTTTGAGCCAAAATAGAGAGGAGAGAAAGAGTGGATCTAAGGAGAGATAATGTATTTTGTACAAATGAACCTCCCATGAAAAATAGAGGGAAAATGGGTATATATACCCCTTCAAAATCGAGCAATTTTGGTCGTCAATTCGATACAACGGTCAAAATTTTGATCCAATGGTTAAAACTTGATTTTAAAGGCTACTATTGACACTTGATTTTTAGATAACACATTATTAAAAAGTAACAAAATCAAGATTTGGGTTTCTAATTACGACGGAGCCCCATCCTTGACCAAAAAGTGTCATTTTTCATTTCTTTCTTTTGCATTGTTGTTTTTAAGTAATTTCTAGCTTATTTTCAAGAAAAATCCAAAAAAGTCAAAACGATTGACTTTTGAGTTGACTTATTAGTCAACCATTTGACCAAAAGTCAACCCGGTCAAAAATTGACTTTTTTTACCCAAAAAAATCTCATTTAGCTTTAATTTCACTTTTATCAAATCAATTTCTTGAAAATTCAAAAATATGACCAAAAAATCAACCTTTTAGGATGGTTAAACCTTTAACAAAAAAAAAAAAAAAAAAAATTAAAAACACACAAATATATTTCTTTTAATGCTAATTTGACTTTTGTGTCAAAAATTTCACAAAATTCAATTAAAAACCTTGATTTTTGAATTTTTTGAATTTTTGGTTCTAAATTACTTTTATTCTAGTCATAATTAAGAGTAGTTCTTTCTTTAACATTTATTTTAAGGATTATCTAAAATCTACTTAAGTATTTAATTTCATGATTTATCAAATCATAATACAAATGCCGTTTTGAGCCTTAATTAGGGACAAAATTGATCCTTCATAGCTTGCTAATGAACGATTGTTTCTCACTCATTTTCTTAAGATAAGTCCAAATTTGAAATCGATTTTGTGAAATTTACACCAAAACTAATTAATTTGAAGAATTTTATCCTTCTAGGCAATAAAAAATTAGGCAACAAAGTTCAAATTGACCCATTCATGGCTATGGTTTAATTTCATGAATATAGATCCAATTTTAATATTATGCTTAGATCTATTTTTAACCTAAGATCGAGCACTTCAATTCAAGGTCAATTTGAATATGATAAGTGATCTTATATATGAGTAACTCATTAGATAGGACAATTATGACACTAATTGAGTTCAATTTTAGTTAATTTGTAATTTTTCCCATTGAATTGAAAACTTTACCATTTTAGCCCTTTAGGCCCAATTCAAAGCACCTATCATTTTGACTTGTTGTTTTTCACGATAATCATTTAATTAGGTCAATCAAAGACCCCTAGATCCCATTCATAAGGTTTGATTAGCTTAATTGCATCTTAATTGGCCAATTTCTTCTTTAAAATGATAAAATTCATTTTCAATTTGGTCATGTAGGACCAAATTGCATAAATTTTAGAACCACATGGGTCTCAAGTGGACAAAATAGCCAAAACCGAACCAAACCGGTCAAGAACCAATCAAAATCCAACCAAATGGACTGAACTGGTATGATCGGCCACCGGTGTGACTAGTCGATTCATGCTCTTGTCGGTTGGTTCTTGGCCTCCGGCGACCGGTTCTAGAGCTCTCTCAATGTCAATTTCACTTCTGCACCTTCAATTTCCCAAAATTTTACAAATTGATCCTTGAATTTCGTCAAATTGCAAATTAACGTCTAATTGAATATTTTGACGCAATTCCCGATTTTGGCTTGGTTTTTTGCAAATCAAATCCACCATATCAATTACCTAACACCTCAAAATCATTATGGAGCCTTTGAAATTGATTTTTAACTGCTGGATTGAAATTTTGACCGTCGGATTAAACTAACGGCCGAAATCGCTTAATGTGAGGAGTATATAAATGAAATGTTCATCCATTTTCAAGGGGGGCTCATTTGGCACAAAACATATTCTCTCTCTTTAGATCTTTCTCTCTCTCTCTCTCTCTCTCTCTCTCGATTTTTCCCACCTAAACCAATCCCTCTCTCTCCCATTCCTCACAAACCAAACCGATTCATCACCGGTTTAGGCTCACCAACCTCACACCGGCGGTTTGCCAGCTGCTACTCAACCTCGTGGCCATCTCCTCCTCCTTACTAATCTATTTGTGGCTGAAGATTGACTAGGTTTTGATTAGAGTTATCCAATCAAGCTAGCTCCCCTCGGCATCCATAGCCGATCCAACTTGGATCGGTGGTTCCAACGATCCTAGCCAGAGGTTAACGGTAGTTCTAAGGTCCTAAGCAATTTAGATCTATCCTTAGCAATCTATCGAGATTCAAAAGTGTTTCGGTGTTTTAATTCGATTGATCATGATAGAAACCGACGAAAATCATGATGAAGGTAACGATTCGAAACTCGAATATGATGAAGCGAGATCAAGTTAGTCGATTGGGGCTAAGATTCAAGATTAAGAACTTTTACATGCTTAAAATCAATGATTATAAATGCTGCAATAATTTGTTCATGATTGTGTTCTTGATTCTATTCTAGATTTTCGTATGCCTGTACCTAGGTTACTCTTTTGACCAAAACGAGATCAGAAACAACCTTATTTCAACTCAAGTCCACTTAAGATTGGATAATAGACATCCGAGCTTCGAAATGATAGATCGCATGCCCCAATCGTGTGTCATTTGACCCTCAAAAAACACCTCCAAAGATGAGCGATTCTACAGTATTTTAGGTTTTTTTTTTTTTCAATTCTATTTTTGTTCTTCCTTCCATCTTTTTTATTTTTGTGCCGACTTTCCTAGTCATTTTTTGACAAAAAAATTTTCGTGAGTTTTGTTCCAAATCATCTTTTGAATCTTGTGCAATTTTTCATGATTTTTGGATGTGTTTAACTAGGTCAAATCTACTTAGATCCAAGTCTAGGTCAATTTGTTCATATTGATATCTGATTTTGCAATTTTTGTACTGTTTTTTTTTTTTTTGTGTTGAATTTTGGAATAACTTTCCTCCGTGAAATTTGATCATATTAGTGTTGTGCATGTCCTGTATGTTTTTTGAAATTTTAGACATGTTTTAACTAGGTCAAAATCACTTAGATTTAAACATAGGACGGTCTATCCTGCATTGGTCTGAAATTTGTTTTAATGAAATTGAGTCCACAAATGCACTTATTTTGTCACGACCCCAACTCATTTCTAGGTCATGGCAACAAGGGTTATTTTCTCCATGTCCCAGGCTCATCACCATCTTGATTCTTTTTATCTTGTTATCATGTACATGCGGAAACGTGAATAAACAACTCATCAACAGGACACATACATCACATAGAACACACTAATTAATATTATAATAAGACTTTCACAAACCCTTTCTCCCTTAGTGTGACTACAGCTCTCAAAACTGACGTGAGACTTCCATGCTTACAAGACTGAAAGATGAGGGGTGAGTTTTGCGGAAACTCAGTAAGTTAATATCTTAGTTCCCTACTAGGAAAGCATCTCATCATTAAAGCCTAACAAGTACAACACTCGCAAACAATGTCGATGACAAATTAATTAAGCTATTTTATCAAACTAAGCTTATCAACATCACATAGTAACATATTCAATAAGTTCATTAACCATATAAATAGATTTTCCCATACTTTCAAGGGCTACCAGCCGTAGGTTGGGCATCCGGCCTCAAGCTAGGCATCCCATACTCTCATGGGTTTCTTGGCTCAACCAAGGCATCTGGCCATCAAATTAGGCATTCCATACTTTTAGAAGCTTCCTAACTTAACCAAGACATCCCATTCAATGAACGAGGCATCATTGCCAATGCTATGTGATGATCGACACTTTTTCCTCTTTAAGTGCACACACACAAAAGTGCGTCACACAAGTTGGTTCTTATCTTTTCTCTTAGTCGACACATGTATGGCTTGAAGGCGTGCTCATTCATTCATGTGTATCTCATGAATTCTTATACTTCACTAATGCATATGTTGGGAACGATATTTGATCCGTAACTTCAATAAATCACTTAGCACCAATCCATGCACCAAACAAGACTCGGAAATGGTATGCCTCAATATTGATCCAAGATCTCAAGGCTTGGGTACACCTTCACTTTAGTGACGATCCCAACCTTAACGGACCTCTACTCCATCCCAATGTGAATACACATGTATCAAGAATGACCCTCGGCTTGCATTCCATTCAACGCCAAGCACAAAGTCCCCATGTCCACTTGAACTATGGAAATTGGCATGTTTGGTGCCTTACTAAGACCTCGTGAATTTGGGTGATCCCCGTACCGATCAAGGCATAAGATCGACATGCCTCAATTTCAACTTAGGACATTGCAGCCTTAGGCGATTCCCGCACCAAGCAAGACTTGGACCCGGTGTCCTATTTATGTTGAAACCAATGCTTTATGGCTTGGGCGACTTTGTCTTGCGATTAACTCAACCCAAACGAACCTCGGCTCAATTCTGAACGTGAATAACTCAAGCACACATTCAAGCACAAACATGAGCAAGACTATACAAAAGATCTAACATCCTTCCCACAACTTGATGGGTGAGCACCTAGCTAGGCTCAATAATGGAGACTACCACTCTAGAGGAGACATAGGGATCTTACTTACCTTGGCAAACCTTGAAGACCAACTTAGATTAGCTTGAGGGATTAAGGATACAAAGCCGAGAGAAGGGAGAAGGATGGGGGCGTCCAAGGAGAAGGAGGAATAAGGAAATGAGGGGCAAGGTGAAGAAATGAAGAGGGCTCCTCCTATTTATAGCCCCTTTGTGCCATCATTACTAAGCCAAGTAGTCCAATTTTAAGTTCCAAGTGTCCCGCTAGAATACTTAGGTGGCAAGCCTAAGTTGTAGCTTGTCAAGCCTATTTTAAAAGGTGGCACACCTAATGGCTTAATATAATGATTGGAAGCTTGCTTGTTTCTTTCCTATTGGACCATTTATACAATGACATCATGACTTGGCCTACTTGTTCCCTAAGGAAAATCTTATGGTAATAATGATCATGCCTTTCATGGACACCT
Source organism: Eucalyptus paniculata subsp. matutina (assembly GCA_017140255.1). NCBI lineage: Eukaryota > Viridiplantae > Streptophyta > Magnoliopsida > Myrtales > Myrtaceae > Eucalyptus > Eucalyptus paniculata. Next base: position 30,991,425 of record CM029442.1, on the reverse strand, counting down.
AAGCTTATGAGTCACCAACTTCTTCTCCAAGGCAAATCTCAAGCCATCAATACCAAATCTTCGGATGGACACCTAGGCGGGATGACTCATCCTTGCATTTAATGAGGTGTTCTAAAATCTCATATATGTCTTCTCTTGATTAGTCCATTTGTCCAAGAGTCCCTTACTTAATTCCCAAGGCAAATCTTTGGTAATCATTACCAAATGAATCAATATCTATCCAAAGTGGTGAGTCATCCTTCTCTTTAAATGAGGGAGTTCTAGAATTTTCTTCTATTTTGTCCTTTTCTTCATCAAAAAGGTGGTCTAGAGAATTCTATCATCCAAGTTGATTTCGAGGCTGGAGAAGGGATCTTTAGATACACATCAAAAAATGAATCACATACACTTGAGGTTCTGCCATTACCTCCCATATTCACCCAATCGTTTCTTTGGACGATCGGTCAGCCAATATGGTCAATTGTCCTTTGATCGGTTCGAGGTCAATCCTAAGGCTACCCATGGCCTAACAAAGGTTGAGGCACTCATGGACCTTAGAATTAGTAACGGAATAGCCGGGTCTATTCCTTGACTCATTCCGGTTAGTATTTGATCCATCGATAGAGTTCATGGTCGGTGCATTACCGATCCATGATCGGACATCACAAATTCAAGATTATATTTTGATCACTAAGAATTAAATAGGGAATGATGCATTTTTAGTTGGAAGAAAGTCACATTTGATCAATTTGTATCGTCCGTGTATCGATGCATAACTAGGCGGAAATACCCATGACCAAAAACTATAACTAATTGGATCAACCCATGACCATCCACCGATCCAAAATCATCCCGTGATTAATTTTCATGATAAAAAAGTCATCATATGAGTTGGTGATCCTATCCCATCAATATGTTCAGTAGAAAGTTCACGGTTGACATCTCAACCAATTCATGACTGGTCGGTTGGTCGGATCATGACTAATCCGTGATTCCTTGCGAATCGAACCTATCAATCCATGGCCAATGGCCCATGATCGATCGTTTTAGGACCTTATGGTTGATCCTTACGGGTCGGAATCAAGGATGTTACATATTTGGTCTCAAATCATTCATGAAAGTTGAAATACATAATACATATGTTTAGTTGATGCATGTTTTGCAAGATCTTTATGTTGGCAAAGTGAGTCAATTGCATACATTAGAGTAAAAGGCACTGCAACAACATGAGCTGGGCATATAGTTTGTCAATTTTGTCATTTTTTTCCACGACTCATATAATCTTAATTAAGTTTCAAACTCTTAACGCGAAATCTTCATCATTGCATGCTTTGTATGCTAGATTTTTAATAAGGTTTATGAATGTTTTGAGGATGGTTGAAATCATGGTCATTATGTAATTTAATACTAAAATGAAACATTGTCATATGTGCACATTTCCATGCTTGTTTGAGTCACCTAGAGACCAAATCTTATGATCATGCCTTCTTGATAATTAAACCGCATGTTGCAAGGTTTGTATACATGTTTAGGTCATGTCCTTTCAATATCATCTTGCACATTAAATTTGCCTCACAAAAGTGTTCTTCACACTTAGGATTCCCAAGCATACCATTAAGGAATCATGAATTATTACATAATGTTATTTAAATTGTATGACATTTTACATGCCGACTTAGAATTATATGACTATCTAAAATTTCCTTCACAACCAATCCTAAGTCTCATATGATTTCTTCATGCCGTGTGTGCATTCTTTGAATGATTTTGAGGTTTTATAATAAATGTTTGTGTTTTGTTTCATTAATTACTAATGCACATACTTTTAAAGATCTCGATCTTAAATACCAAATTGACCTAGTTTGGACTTGAGCTCTTCTAGGAGGATGTAAGGCACACTTAGAGGTTTTCGATATTGCTAATTTCAAGTAAATTGCTCATCGTTTAGACCACATTTCCATTTTTTTTAAAACTAGATTGAATTTGGACAAGGGATCAAATTCAAACCCTTGTCATAACCCCTGTTTAGACAGATCTTTAATATTTTTGTTCGATTTTTTCTATTTGAAATCTACACTTGGCCTCTTAATAAAACTTGCTTGTCATAATGTTGGCTATGTTGTGTAAATTTGATGATTTTTAGACATGTTTCAATAGGACAAATCCTCGTGACATTAGCTAAATGTCCTATTTTTTGACAAATTTCTAATGTGTTGTTGCTTATTGTTTGATTTTTGTAAAATCATGTATAGATTGTTTAAGAAAACTTTCTTCATGAAAGTTGTTCATCATCATGTCATGTATGTTAGAGAATTTTTTCATTGGCAAATTAGCACTAGGTATGGCCCAATTTTGTTGTCCTTACACGCTTATTCTGAAATTTCCTAATATAAACATGATTGTGAATGAAATTAGGCCATGTCATCTTCATGGAAATTGTTCTAAATGCTTTGATCTTTGTTGTTAAACAATTGACCTTTTCAAAATTGCATCTTTCAAAAAATACTTTGGTATATGTGATGTTTCCCAAACCAATTTCTAATAAATTCTTTTCCAAAGCTCGATTTGGCATAAGGAAAAATCATGGTTTGGACCATATTCAAAATGTCTGCAATGCTTGTAAGTGCATTTATGCAAGCCCTGAGCTAGCCTTGGCAATTGAATGTGCTCCATATGTTTTTGAAATATCACATGTACCCCCCCCCCCAATACATATAATCCTGTCATGCATCAGAAATTGCCTATATTTGTGATTGACACATGCCATTGGTAATAAGTGACCTAGCAACAGTTCACTCTCTTGCTTGATTGGTTGAGAAATAAGGTAAAAAAGATCTGCATGCATGTTTAAATTTTTGCAATGCATGTGACTTTTAGATGAATGGTAGGGTCGATGCATGATATCAAGGGAAACTCTTAGGAACACATAGATCACTTGATTAGGAGACTTATAAGTGTTATTAGCCATGTGAGAACACAATTAGTCAACAAGTGCTATAAGTCACAAAAATGGATTGGGTAGGTGTCTTATTGGGACCTTCGCATGAAAATTTGACTTTCATATTGAACTTTCTTTAAATGATTCATCTTGACATGATGTTATGTTTTTGATTGTTTTGATATGTATGTTTATTTATTTCCATTGTATGCACCTAATTATAGGTTTCTAGATTAGGTTTAGATTAAAACCCCGAAGATGGAGAAAGCACGAAAGGATGAAGTGATGACATCCTTATGGGCAAAGCGTATTGTCGGGAGGGCTACCATGGTAAAGGTACCCTTAAATTCAATATCCACACCTAATCTCTTCTCCCAAAGTGTGTTGCCCGTGTGGATATAGATCGCGACACTCTGCTGTCACATGGGATACAAGGTTGGGAGAGCTTGCAATCTTGTGAAGAGAACTCACGAAAGGCTTGATTTGAAAGGCGAGATGATGATGTCTTTTGGAACGTGAGTTGTGAGGGAACTCTTGTAATCAAGTACCCCTAAATCTGACCTTTCCCCTTTTTCTCTCCTCTTGATGGTGAGGGATTGAGGGGTGGCGAGATCGGGTTGCTACGAGCTTGGTGACTCTACTAGGGACTAGTTACTAAATTAAGAGGACTTGAAGCCATTTAAAATGGTTGTTGTGCTTTAACTAGTGTGTCTTGTGTATGATCGCCTAAATGTCAAAGTCGCGTGGAAATCAAGTTAGTCACCAACCTCGTGTTAAATGATCTTGTAGGTGAAAGTTATAAGGGGAGGTGTGCTTGTAAACATTTTGTTTTGCAAGTGGTGTAAGGATGTATGAATGTATGAGGATTTATACTTAAGTGCTGGATGTTTAAATGTAAATGCATGTTTACAAGCTTTAGCACGAAACTACACACACAATTGCGGTCTAAAACCCTGATCACCCAATTTAGAACCTTAGGAGGGTTTATTGGTGGAATTTGAGAGTGAATACCCATGGTAATTTATTACTGTGATCATACTTACTACTATAGCCCTAGCTCTATATAACATTGCCCTCGATAGCTTCAAAATATTCTTAGACTCCATTATTTTCTTCATCAAAGAACTTGGCCATGTAGGATTGTTTCTCATTCTTGTTTCTCAATCTATCACAATACTTGCTTGCTAGCCATTCAATACTAACTTGAGGAACGTGTAGAGTTCTATTACATATATGTATAGGTTTGAAGGTTTTGACTTGTAAAGTATGCTCTCTTTGCACTTTGGAAGCATAAATGAGCCAATCACAACCCTCTGAACTCATTGCCCTCAACCTATTTCGTGCATTCTTAACAAACCTCACTTGTCTCCCATTTTTAAATAGCATGGTTTCTAACGGCTTCTCTAAACTCTTGAGCATTACCAAAACGCATCCCCAACTTGAAAACAAGACTCTCCATATCAACCTTAAAATTGAACTTAGGATGTGCATATTCATTTTGGCTATTCATATTCAAGAAATCTATATTATCAGTCGGCAAATCTACATATGTGCTACTATCTCCAACCTCCATATCCCTCCCATCAATCTATTACCCTTGGCACATTTTACATGTCTTTTGTATAATTCATCAAGATCATAATGGCAAATCCATCATCTTGAGCACCCGTAGTAACTTCAACATACCCATTACCATAAAGATTCACTGCTTCACATCCCTCACCCGATGCAAAATGAAAACAAATCTAACATCAATATGCTATTATGTACTAGAAAAAACATAACAAAAACAGAAATAATTGCAACACGTAAGATTTGTTTGCCACTTCAAAATTTCTTTCTGAAGTGGCAAAGAATTAAAATTGTAATTCACTTTAAACCATATAGGTTGGAGAGTTGGTCCTATAAGTGTTTGTACTTGGCGAAAAGGGCATGAAAAAGAATTAAAAACAAAAATAGAAAAAGTGGATGGGCAGCCTTCATGAAATATAAAAAAAAAAAAAACTCAAATAAGTAAATTGGCCCCATACGACAAAACATACATCACAGAAAACAAAATAAAATCATTAAAGAATTGCAAAATAGGGACCACCACTAGCATGTTCAGCAATACCAATTAGAAACTGCACAGTATACTATTAGAGAAAACTCTTTTATTGTTTTGAAATTGACAAAACATTTCCAAAAGTCTAGTCTGAAGACTTGCAAACTCAAGTATTATAGTTTGAAGAACTCTAGACACCTATTGTCAAAGTCTGAAGACCGCCAAACTTTAATCTCAAAGTTTATCCTCACCAACAGTTTCCAGACCGAAGAATGAAGACTTATTCAGATATGGGATTACCTTCAAGGATTTGATTCTTATGGTTTTTGGAAGACCTTATGGCTAGACATAGCATTTACTTGATTCTTATTGGAATCAATTCCGATATGAAGATCTTTTTGAAGGCAAACAAACTTGGAAAGTTCTACTTATAAAAACCAAGATCCTAATTGTATGTGCGAGCATGATTGATGAGCTTTCATCACATTCTTAAAACAACTTCGAGATTTCCTTGATTGATTGTGTCCAATTGGATAAATTGGAAGAACTCTTTTGGAAAGTACCAACGGTCATTTTGGCATGAAGGAGTATTTAAAGCATCTTGCTAAGCTTTTCTAAGTAGTGCGTGAAAGACAAATTTCAAAATCTGAAGATTTCTAGTTCTTTGCTTTCTCATTCATCGAGCTTAAAATTGTATACAAAAGAGAGAGACTCTTACCGAGACTTTGTGAGAAATCAGAAGAAACTCTTCACCAAGAAAGTTGAGATCACAAGCTGTAAAATCTCTTTTGATTCATAGTGGAATCCAGCCAATGGACTGTTAGAGTGGGAGAGTATACGTAGGGTTGATCTAAGCCAAACCACTATAAATTTTGTGTTCTAATTCTCTTTCCCTAAACTTCTTAATCCCTTATTTTTATTTGTAGCTTTATTTGTTTGCTCAAAGTTGAGCACTTTCATAATCAGTAATATTCTAAAAGCAACTTACTTCTTCTAAGTCTTGTGAAAATTTTTATTTACACCTATTCACCCCTCACTAGGTGTTTGCACTAGCTCTTACATATACGACTTGCCAATAGAAAATGCAACTTATATTCATCAATTCACAAAAAAAACGCACCTTGACGTCCGATCAAAGCAGCCAAATCAACGCCATTAAACAAATAAATTCCTCTTACCATCATCGTCATCGCTGCCGTCAGTTTGGCATTCCATGACGTGACCGCACTTTGTCGACATTTTGCTTCAACGAGTTGCAAAGGGCCCCTCTTGGATGAACAAAGAATCAACAATTCTAAAGAAAACTATGGCCGTCCTTGCACAGAGCCCTTCCTTCCTCTCCCTTCAATTATTTATTTCCCTTTGGTCTGTCATCGTCACTTTTCCAAGATGAAAACAAAATTCTTTGCCAAGAATTTTGCACTTCACTTTCGGCTACAGGGTGTGGCCAACAAGAAAGGGCCCCTCTTCATTTATTGAGAAGCTAGTGAAAGTCTTTCTTCTGAAACTGAAGAGCGTGCGCATATTTACTTCAATAAATTTAGCTTCATGAGGGTCAAACACGCAAATTCTTTCTGCTGCTTTCCTTGTCTCCATTATTCCTTCTCCCTTTTGCCTGCAGAGCATTTAATGAAGGGAGGCCGGCCAGCGTACAAAAACGCTGATGATCACAAAAGTCTAACTTGGACTTTATTTATCGAGACAAGCTCGCACGCTTTAATTTTTTATATTTATTTGACAACCTTAAACTTGTAATATATTTTAACGTAGAGTTGTGCATGAGAACAAATTATTATGAGGGCACACCTCTTTATATAAGAGATCTACTAAGTCAAATAGTTCAAAAAATTTCAGATGCACTGATAATTTCTATGTTATAGGGCACATGTTCGTACATTTTACATCAGTGTCAAGTTGAACAGGGTAAAGTAAGATCAATAATTGCTCTTGATCTTTCTCTCTCTAAAATTGCTCGTCTTCCTATCTTTGCAATTGACAGATTGTGTACGTGAGAGAGAGAGAGAGAGAGAGAGAGAGAGAGAGTAAAAGAATGAGAGCTGCCATTGGGGAGTGATAGAACCAGTAGTAGGAGATATTTGGGGGGTGCAAGCACCAGTCTATTCTCTCGCAACACCTTTTTAAGGTAACGTTTTCGTCTTCTTCTAATCTCTCGCTCTCCCTGGGAACAAAGTTCTCTGGGAATGTGACTAGAAAGTAGAGAAAATTCTGGCGCATTCTTCTTCTCTACTGAAAGTTCTTGAATTCATGTCCCCAGAAAGAGAGAAAATCTACTGGAAGTTCTTGCATTCTTCTCCTCTTCGGCACTCCCTATGCATTGTGTATTCCTTTCCGAAAAATCATCCATTTTCTTGTTTTGCCTCACGTTCCACTTGCATGCGTTTTCACGAGTGCCCCTAATCACTGCAAAAAGAATTTCAACTTAACCCTAGATGGGAGGTTGCATTGGCATTCATTAAACTGTCTCTTTTCCTCCTTTTTCTTTGGAATCAAGATTAGGGTATCTATTGAGAAAAGATTCGGAAGAAGATGAAAGTGGGAGTGATTGGGGGTGGCGTAAGCGGGCTCGTGGCAGCCTACGAAGCAGCGAGGGGAGGAGCGAAGGTGGTAGTGTATGAGAAGGAGGATTACTTGGGCGGCCATGCCAAGACCGTCTCATTCAACGGTGTCGACCTGGACCTCGGCTTCATGGTCTTCAATCCTGTAAGTCTGCAACTCTCCGTTTCCGTTGATCTCTTCTTCTTCTACATTTTGCCCACCATTATCTCCACTGCATTTTCCACCATTTTTGTTTTTGTTTTTGTTTTTTGAGTCCTCTCTGCTCAGAGAAAAACATAGATCTAATTGTACACGTCAGGAGCCAAACATCTGGTGACAAATAGAGTGACTTCTTCGTTATTACTCAAATCGCCCTTGCTCGTCCTCTTTTCCCTATAGTGACAGATAGAGCAACTTTCTAAGTTGGGGTTTTAGGGAGGTGCGTAGGCATTAAAAAAGGTGACTTTCTAAACGTGCCACGTGAAGGTTTAGAAGGTCACAGTGCCTTTCTCGACGTGCATACGTTTAATTTCAGTCTTCTTCTTCTCCACGGCATAAATATTCACATTCTTTTTTCTCTAATCTTAAATACAAGATGGGCTGATTTTGCGAGTATACTCTCCATTTGCCATATATCGGAAAACTTTTTCCAAATACAAGAGCGCCATAAGATAGATATTAATGGATTTCGTGAGACATATGTTGCCATCCCACAGTTTCCATACCATTTATTTCCATTTTAATACTAGCGTAGTGGTAAGAAGAAACATATGTTGATGGTCTTCCTTTTTTTGTTCAATTATCTCTAGATCAATACAAAATTCAATATCCACAAGCATACAATTTTAAAAGGCATCTGGAATCTTAATAGGTGATGAATTTGTTCATTGAAAGAACTCTCTTTTGTCGTTTCTAGTCGAACAGTCGAGTTCATGTCGAGAAAGACAACAAACGGCATGGTGGAAGGAATCTTCTGTGATTGCGAATAAATTTAAGAAGAGGTTAACATCCTTTCTATATGTAAATCATACTGTCAATTCCAAGCTATCACATTCGAATATTGATACAAGTCACAAGACGTTACATATTTAAACTAAGGATAAGGATTTTTTTTGGTCCAAGAGCCGTTCCAAGAGCAATTTAAAAATTGGACTAATATATTACTTTTACTTCAAGGAAAAAAAAAAACAAACTCTAATCGTAGATTTAGTACGACAATAGAGGGGATTGTTATATGGAACTATTTTTTGGTTTTATAAGAAGAAACATAGGAATGAAAGAAAAGGGATTCCACAGGAGAGCTGGGGGTGGTCCACCCCTGCAACGTTAGCCAATAAAAACAAAATTAGAGGCTCTGAAAATGATTGGGTCTCATTTTAGTTCTTGGATTTTTTTTATTCAAGTATTTAATTTTGAAAAGAATTGCAAATGATGGCGATCTCTAAAACAAGAAACTTTTTGTTTCAAGTAACTCGTGCACGTACGTGTTGTCCTAAGCATCGGTAGTTATTTTGTTGATTGGACTGACCAATCTATTTACGCGAGAATCTCACTTATTGAAATATCAAATCATATTAAGTTTTCCTATTTATGTATGCTTGTGTTATGAGGATAATCTCGGTAAGTGAATTTGTGTATTTGCATGATTATTATCAATTTAAGGGAGATTGACACATTTAACTAGGGACAATGAGGTGATCATTGTCAATATAAAAATGTTCAAATCATTATTTGAACATGTCCTGCTTGTTTGAATATATATGTATATAGTGTTGTTACTGAACCCGACTTTCTAGCTACTTTAGAAATTTAATCATCAAATGTAATTCCATGATTAAAAAACTAGGACGTAAATTCATTATTTGTGGCATATATATTCCCCATCTTTTTTCTCCGATCTTAAATATGAGATGGGTTAATTTCACAAGTATACTCTCCATTTGTGGTGTATTGGAAAACTTTTTCCTAAGACTGAGGCACCATAAGATAGATATTAATGGTTTTTGTGATAGGTATGCTGCTGTCCATCAGCCTCCATACCATTTATTTCCATTTTAATGCTGGCATAGTGATAAGAAGAAACATATGATTGATGGTCTTCCTTCTTTTGTTCAGTTATCTCTAGAACAACGTAAATTTCAATATCCGCAAACATATGATTCCAAAAGGCATGTGGAATATTAGATGAATTTGTTCACTAAAAGAACTTTTTCTTGTCCTCTCTGGTCGAACGGTCGAGTTCATGTCGAGAAAGACAGCATGGTCAAAGGAATCTTCCATGACTGCGAACTGATTTAAGAAGAGATCAACGTCTTTTTTATATATAAATCATACTATCACTTCCACGCTTCCACATTTGAATATTGATATAAGTCACAAGAAGTTACATGTCAACTGAGGAAAAGGATCTTTTTTTTTTTTTTCTTTTTTTTGGGGTCCAAGAGCCATATCAAGAGCAATTTTAAAATTGGAATAATATATTACTTTTATTTGAAGGGGAAAAAGCTATTGGCTTTAGAAGTTGAATCAAACATACTCTAATCGTAGATTTAGCACGAGAATAGGGTGGAATTGATTGTGATATGGAACTATATAAGAAAAACATAGGATTGAAAGAAAAGGGCTTCCGCCGTGGGGGGGGGGGGGGGCGGGGGGGGGAGGGAGGAAGGGGATGCACCCCTGCAACGTCAGCCAAGGAAAAAAAAAATAGAGGCCCTGAAAATGATTGAGAGGCGCCAGGGGATGCACCCCTGCAACGTCAGCCAAAAAAAAAAATTAGAGGCTCTGAAAATGATCGGGTCTCATTTTAGTTCTTGGAGTTTTTTAATTCAAATATTTAATATTGAAAAGAATTGTAAATGATGATGATGTTTAAAAAAAAAGGAACTTTATGTTTCAAGTAACATGTGTATGTACGTGTCGTTCTAAGCATTAGTAATTATTTTGTTGACTACACTAGCCAATCTATCTACGCGAGGATCTCGCTTATTGAAATATCAAATTATATTAAGTTTCCTTATTTAGGTATACTTATGTTATGAGGATAATCTCAGTCAGGGTATTTGTGCGTTTGCATGATTATTATCAATTCAAGGGAGATAGGCATATTTAACTAGGGACAAGGAGGTGACTTAAGAGTTTCAGATACTCCGTTGTCAATATGAAAATGTTCAAAGGATTATTTAAACATGTCTTGATCGTATATATATATATATATATATATATATATATATATATATATAGTGTTGTTCTTAAACCTAACTTTCTAACTACTTTAGAAAATTAATCATCAAATATAATCCAATGATTAAAAAACTAAGACGTAAATAGATAATTTGAGGCATATATATTCCGCATCTTTTGTCTCAAATCTTATGGGCTGATTTTGTAAGTATACTCTCCATTTGTCGTGTATTAGAAAACTTTATCTAAAGACCAGAGCACCATAAGATAAATATTAATGGTTTTCGTGAGAGGTATACTGCTGTCTGTTAGTCTCCATAACATTTATTTCCATTTTAACACTAGCTAAGTGGTGAGAATAAACATATGATTGATGGTCTTCCTTGTTTTGTTCAATTATCTCTAGAACCATGCAAATTTCAATACCTGCAAACATGTACTTCCAAAAGGCATCCAGAATCTTAATAGGTGATGAATTTGTTCATTGAAAGAACTCCCTCTTGTTCTCTCTGGTCGAATGGTCAAGTTCACATGGAGAAAGACAAGAAACACCATTGTAGAAAGGGTTAACGTCCTTTCTATGTCTAAATCATACTATCACTTCCAAGCCACACATTTGAATATTGATACAACTCACAAGACTTTACATAAGGATGTGGCTTTTCTTTTGTTTCAAGAGCCATTCCAACAGCAATTCAAAATTTGGTATAATATATTACTTTTACTTTAAGGGGAAAAAGCTATTGGCTTTAGAAGTTCAATCAAACAAACTGTAATCGTAGATTTAGTACGAGAATAGAGTGGAATTGATTGTGATATGGAACTATTGTTTCTTTTTATAAGAAAAACATAGGATTGAAAGACCAATCTAACACGAATGAGAGCTCTAGGCTCAACTAGTTTCACCCACCAGCGATCATTCAATAAACTTAGGTCGGATTCACAAGAAACTTGCATGAAAACCCACTAATTTTTTTTGGGTAGATATCGGTAATAATTTCTCACTACTTGCACTTTGGACCTAGGGCGTAGGAGTAGACCTCGATCGCGGCCTTGGTAGTTCCCTAGGCTTGCCAATCCGGCAAGGTTTAGAACAGGAAGAAAGCGGTTTCTTGTCTAGTTAGATTTGGTTTATTCTTTAGTGAGATTTCTTTATGTTTATAGTTATACTATAAAGAAAGGAGTTACATGACTAAAGCAACGTGCATAACCATACTTAATCGGCCAGTCAGTTTCCAACTTAGAATAAAAATAAATAGATCTGGCCTTAGTCGGGCTTCATAACAATGGCCCATCCAGTTCTTTTCCAACCCATGAGTTTGGGGCTGAGCCGGAAAATGTATTGGCGCAGAGAGTTCGATTTTTATCGTTGAGGAAACAAGCAATCTAAGCGTGTTGCACAAGTAGAAACTTAGGGAGTTGAAGATTTCTTTCTTTCTACTTACAATGATCGGTACTATTGTATGCATAGATTGATTTGTTTAAGGCCTATTTGGTAACATTCTGATTCTATTAATTTGTTCTTAGAAATAAAATAAAAAAAATCAGAAATCCGTCTACTAAATTTTTTTTCCTATAAACAAAAATCCTTTTTTTTTTGTTCCCATAAATAAATTTGAAATAGAATCAAGAAACAGAAAAAGGTTGCTTCTTGCTCGTAGAAATAATTCCTTGAATCAAGTATAATTTTTTTCTTTTCTCTTCTCTTTTCTTTTCTTTTCTTTCATTTTCTTCTTCTTCCTTTTAGCCAATCGTCGGCCTCACCATGGTAGGAAACCGGCCAAACTAGGCCGGCAACCTCGCCAAAGCATCATCGGCCCGACGACATCAAGCCATGGTGAGGCTCATTGGATAGAACCTTGCCTTGGTTGGGAGAGGCTCGTCGGCCCAAGCTCAGCCACCAGAGAGGCTCAACCTTGTTAGGCCACCACAAGGCTCGGCCTTGCCCAAATCTAATGAGGCCAAACCTCACTACGGCCAGGTGAGCCTCCACGCGAGCTCGCCGAACCTCATCCTGGCCTAGCGAGGCTTCAGTGAGCTCGCCTAGCCAGTCTTTGGGCACCACTATGGCTAGCAACTAGCCACAAAGAAGGAGGAAGAAGAAGAGAAAAGAAAAAAGAAAATAAGAGAAAAGAAAGAACAAGAAAAATATAATAAAAGTATTAAAAATTAAAAGAAACAAAAAAAAAATGAAGAATCCTACCAAATGCATTTCTATCTTGGGAATATAAATTTTGGACAGTTATTAAACACTTTCAAAAATTTAGAAATTATTCCTAGGAATTGAATAAAAAAATCATTTTTGAGCGAAAATTATTCTCAAGAACAGTTTTGTTATTAAACACACCATCATTACCATGTATAATAATATCAATGATGAATATGCTATTCATCGATTTTTACCCCAAGACATTACACATCATCCAAAAATTCGTTGGCTATTGAAAAGTCTTTGAGTGGCTATAAACATTGAATCTTGTTTGGTAACGAGAGTTGAAGCCATTATTATGTTATTTTGTCACTTTGAGATCATGGTTCTAAGCATTAGAAACAATGGTTAATATTACAAAAAATCTCAAACTAGTAGAGAGCAAATTTGTCAAAAGTATACCAATTTATAGTAAATTTGTTGAAAGTATATCAGTTTGGAATTTTTGGTTGTCAAAAAATTAGTTTATAATAAATTTGTCATAAGTGTATCAGTTTTGGATTTTTTGTTGTATTAATCTTGGAAGTTATTTGTTAATTAGAATAGCCAACCTATTTACATGAGGATCTTGTCAATAAAAAAATTAAATTATATTAATTTTACCTATTTAGGTATGCTTATATTATGAGGATAATCTCAAAGAGTGAATTTGTGCATCTACGTGATTATTATCAGTTGAAGGGAGATTGGCACGTTTAATTAGGAACAACGGGGTGATTCAAGAGTTTTAGATACTTCATTGTCAGCATAAAGAGGTTTAAAGGATTTATTCGAACATGATACTCAATCCTGCGCGCGCGTGTATATATTGGTGCTATTTCCATCCCCATTTTAGCCAAGGCACTCCTTTTTTTCCGATTAACTTACCAAAATACTCTCTCTCTCTCTCTCTCTCTCTCTCTCTCTCTCTCTCTCTCTCTCTCTCTCTCTCTCTCTCGCATTTATTTATTTTTTTTTTTTTTATCAGGCTAATCCACAAAACTAGTTTTATACTTATCATCTCTCTTATCATTTTGACAATATATATGGTCCAGTACAACAACAAAATATCATTTTACCATGCATCTTTTTATCACCTTGCCTAGAGAATGTTGTCAATTTTAATCTATGGTCTCATATTTTCAATCATAAGATATTTCTATTTGTGACAGTTTATGAACACATAATTAATTGCCTTTTTTTATCAAATAGTATGAGCGAAATTATATTTCGAAGTCAAAAATTAAATCATTCAATTATCTAGCCAATATTGATAAAAATGGAAATGAAAAATTTTAATTTCTCATAAGCATGATCAAATGTCAAACATATTTATATTTAGATCATATCTAAATATTAGCAAAACATAAGCACACAAAGGAGGGGGAACAAAGAAAGAAACTTCTTGCTATTCTAATCCTACAATTAAGAAAGTAATTAATATCGAGTGTAGATTTAATCTTATATAAAGTGGATCAAAACTTTAAAGTATGTTTAAAACTTTCCTTTGAAAAAATCTGATTAGAGTCTAAATGTGCAAATAACTTTTCTAGCTCATATTTAAAATATACAGAATACAATGATGTTTAACTTTAAAAACCTACAAAATTATTCCCAAAAAACATCCACAATGTCAAAATCTGTTAGATAATTAGATTGAATTTTAATTTTCAACTTTAAAATTATATTTCCTTCAAATTATTTGATAAAAAATAGGCAATTAATTATATTTTCATAAGCCATTATATCTCAAAATTTCTAACCTTCTGTGTAACTTTTTTAATTAAAAATATGAGATCATATATTAAATTTAACAACCTCCTCCTCTAGGCAAAGTGATAATAGGATGCATGACATTGTTTGGTTTAATTTGACATTTATATTGTAAAAATAATAATATAAGAGAGATGATAGAAATAAATTTAGTTTTGTGGGTTAACCTAATAAAAAAAAAAGGAAATAACAAATTGAAGAGAGAGAGGAGGTATTTTGGTAAGTTAATGGGAAAAAAAGAGTATCTTAGCCAAAATAGGAGTAGAAATTGCACCGCCCTTTCTTTCTTTGTTGATAGTTATACTATAGAGAAAGGTGTTACATGATTAAAGCAACGTGCACCACCATACTCAAACTGAACACAGACATAAAGATAGAAAGGTTCGATCAATTTGTATTTGAGAATAAAAATAAATAGATCTGATCTTGGTCGGGCTACATAACGATGGCCTATCTAGTTCTTTTCCCACCCAGAGCTTGGCACTAGGCCGAAAAATGTGTTGGCCTGGACAATCCGATTTCAATCGCTGAGGAAAGAAGCAACCTAAGTTTGTTGCATGAGGCAGTTGAAAATTTATTTCTTTCTACTTTCAATGATCGGTACTATTTTATGCATGGATAGAATTTGTTTATTATCATGCATAATATCAATGATGAATATGCTATTGATCGGCTCTTTACCCTCAAGACATGGCACATTGCCAAAAAAATTTCCAGCCATTGAAATGTCTATGAGTAGATTTAACCAGCGAATCTTGTATAAGAGTATAAATTGATTTAAATAACCAGAAATGCTTAGCGAATGTCATCGGTAACAAGAGTTGAAGCTATTGCTCTTTTATTCTGTCACTTTGAGATCATGGTTCTTTGGCATCTCATAAAAGTGATTTTCTTCAAAAAGAATGTCATTTTCCTTATAAAGAATCACTAGTCTTGAGCAACTTCTAATGCTAACGTGAATTAAGGGTCTCCTGCAGGTTACATACCCTAATATGATGGAGTTGTTTGAGAGTCTTGGAGTGGAAATGGAGAAATCGGATATGTCAGTCTCAGTCAGCTTAGACGAAGGCCGAGGCTATGAATGGGGAAGCAGAAATGGTCTTTTGAGTTTGTTTGCCCAAAAGACAAATGTGTTGAATCCTTACTTCTGGCAAATGCTCAGGGAAATCATCAAATTTAAGGAGGATGTCCTTAGGTAAATCAAGTCTTTTTAGTGCTCAGTATTGGAGTATTTCTGTCTCTAGTTAATCTTTTTTGCAATCTTGCCAATGAACTTCCCACTATAAGTAGGAATTGTCATTAATGAAGTTTTATTTCCAGCTGACTTGATCACGGTTGATATCAGTGAAGAGAGTGATTTCTTGAAGCCTAAGCTTTAGGCAATATGCTACACTTTTGACATGAGATTTCAAACTGTTTGAACAATGATCATGTCATATTTCGAGGGGAAACTCTAGGACATTTTATGCATTTTATAGCAGGTAAGATGATCGAATATCAAATTTTGTCAAAAAAGTTGAATATTCATTCTGAAGGTAGCATTATCGTACATGACATCGCAAGATGACAAGTTGGGCCTAGTGCATTATAAAGTATAAGCCAATCTTCAAGTTCTCGCATCCTTTTTGTATGGCGACCAGACAATCATAGGCATTCACTCTGTTTGATGCCTGTTTATTTTTGCAGTTACCTAGAAGGACTTGAGAGCAATCTGGACATCGATCGCAGTGAAACTTTGGGACAGTTTATCAAGTCACGGGGTTACTCTGAATTATTTCAAAAGGCTTACCTTGTGAGATTGTTGAATCACTGCACTCTGTCATATCCTTGATCTTTTACTCATATAACAATGTCTGTCCTTCGCTTGTTGGAGAATGTAGATCTATGGCAATTACCAATTAATTTTATATTCCTACAGATCCCAATTTGTGGTTCAATCTGGTCTTGCCCTTCGGAAGGAGTCCTGAGCTTTTCAGCCTTCTCAGTTCTGTCCTTTTGTCGCAATCATCATCTGCTTCAGGTAGTTCATGCGGCTCTAGCAGGTTACTGATTGATTGGAAATGATAAAACTGTGTTTCGCCATTTCAGTTGTCCTACCAATGAATTCTCTGCTGCTTAAGTTGGTGGCATTTCATATCAATGAGTCAATCGCCAAATCTTTCCTTCCACCTCTATCAATCAGTCCTCATAATACTCTTGGTTTAACTTTGCTTTCTTTGCAGGTTTTTGGCCGCCCTCAGTGGCTTACCGTCCAAAGACGCTCACATTCTTATGTCGATAAGGTGATGATAATAGTTCGAAATGGAAAGCTCGACATGCTTGGTCGTAATTGTCTCTCTGGAAACCCTACAAATTGAACTGTAAATATTTGTGAATTCAGGTCAGAGATGTGCTCGAGAGTAAAGGGTGTGAAATAAGACCAAGTTGTGAAGTGCGATCCATCTCCACTAGTGATGAGGGTAAGTACTTGCGGTTTAGGTCTTGTCTTTTTCGGAATCGTTTTGTCACATGACATGGAACTAGAGCAAATAATATGGACATGATAAACAAATTGTCACAGTAGATATATTCATGAATCATCAGGAAAATATACTTTTTTTTATCCTTATAGTCCCCAACAGGTAACAGAAAGAGATTGAACAGGATGCATTGTCTTAACTGGAGATGGTTCTGAAGAGGTATATGACAAGTGTATCGTAGCCGTCCATGCACCGGATGCTCTGAGAATGTTGGGGGACCAAGCAACTTATGATGAGACAAGAGTACTTGGTGCATTCAAATATGCCTACAGGTATAATTGGTTAGCCTGTAGCTTGCACATTCTCGGATAATGTCACGACTAGTGTCTGCAAACCTACTACTGGACAACCAATTGTCTACAAAGGCACAGTTGGTTGATGCGGTACAGAACAATATGTTCACGGTGATGTCGTTGTCCATTACATTTGCTTTAAGCCTTCTGCTTGGGGGAAGTAAAATTAAAATTTCAGGAATGGCAATCTTCTTTCTGCTTTCTATATCTGCTGCGGAATGCAAAACCATTGATATATTTTTCTATTGGCAGTGAGATTTATCTTCATCATGACAAAACTTTCATGCCCAAAAACTCAGCAGCGTGGAGTGCGTGGAATTTTCTGGGAAGTGCTGAAAATCAAGTCTGCTTGACATACTGGCTCAATGTGCTTCAGGTGTGGCAAATGCGCTTTGCTCATTCTGTCTAATTCACCTGTGCCCTTCAGGATACGTTATGCTGCAATGCATGCTACATGAATGCATGCTACATGTTACAACGCATGCTACATATTGCCTTAAAGTAAAGAAGTGAAACTGCCAGTTGTCATGGAGTACACAAACCAATTTATTGGGTAGGTCAATATGCATATGAGTTGTTAATGACTACTAAAATTTTAGCAGCATGGTGAGGTTCATTCCACAACATGTTGACCATTTCCAGTGTTTGAGCCTCTAGAACTCCCTTTCTGCTCTGACCAGTTTCAGCGTGACCGATGCTCTTTTAATTAATTGGGTCCATATATATTTGCAGAACCTGGATCAGAAGGATTTTCCGTTTCTCGTGACTCTCAATCCTTCACATGAACCGGAACACACATTGCTTAAGTGGTGCACTGGCAGTCCAATTCCATCTGTTGCTGCATCGAAAGCTTTGCTTCAGCTACATGAGATCCAAGGAAAAGAGGAATTTGGTTCTGCGGAGCATACCAGGGTGAGCCTGTTAAAGTTTCTATGCACCAGTGATTGTTATACCTCAGCTTTTTAGCAATGCTGAAAGTATTATATTCCTACGCATGTAATAAAGAATATTCTTCCAAGGTTCTTGCCATCTTTCTTGAGGTTAAATTTGAAGAGGAAGGTCCTCACTTGGGCCAAATTGATGAGATGGTCTTTGCTAATAAGGTTGCTGTAATTTGAATCTTTTAGTATGGACTCAGGTCGCCAAGGGACTGTAGTTGTATGTTTCATGACTAACTTGAGCACTTATTCTTCTTTCAGGATATGGATTCCATGAGGATGGATTGAAGGTATAGACTCTCTTCTCTCTCTCTCTCTCTCTCTCTCTCTCTCTCTCTCTGTGAGCAAGTTGCATATGCTAATTTTTAACTTAAGGGACTTCTTTGCAGGCAGGCATGGCTGCTGCACATGGAGGGATAGGACAAAGTCATTTTGTTCTTGATAACCCTCGACATATGGTTCCTTCACTCAAGGAAATTGGGGCACGCTTTTTTGTTACTGGATTTCTCAGACGTTATATTTCTACAGGCTTGGTGACGTGAGTATATTAGTACTTATCATGATAACTATTGGCTTGTAGAGTACATAGTTCCTTGTCTTTTCTCTGTAGATCTTCAGAAGTGTTTTAAGTGTCGTTGCTTTGATACAGCGTCATAGTCAACATCTTCTCACTGTAGATCCTCAGAAGTGTCAAGTGTCATTGTGGTCCACTCCCACATTTTCATTAATATCTTAGAACAGAATTTGCAAATTTACTTGTCAACAAAATGATATTTGGAAATGCAGAATGTTCTTAATGACTTACTGCTTAGAGGAACATTTTTGAGAATCAGGTAGCAATAATTATGCTTTCGGGATTGGCAGTTTATCAGAGGAAGGAGGCACGATGTTTACCTTTGAGGGAACCACAAAAAGCTGTCCTCTAACAGTTACTTTGAGGATCCATAGTCCAGAGTTTTACTGGAAGGTATTGTCTCAACTTACATGTGACTTCAGCCCACTTTGGATTAGACTGTTTAGGACTCTTGTACAAACAAGGCCTAGTTTATGCTTTTTCATGCTGAGACCTTGTGTGCTAATAAAGAATTTTTGGTTTTTCAGGTCATGACTCAAGCCGATCTAGGCCTGGCAGATGCATACATAAATGGTGATTTTTCTTGTGTAGACAAAAATAAAGGTCTTCTAAATCTTTTTCAGGTTATTTTCTTCATCAAACAGACTTCGTTTTATAAATGCCGTATCCTTCTATACATACCAAATACTTAATCGCTTGTCAACATTATGGCAAGTCACAGATTCTCATAGCGAACAGAGATTCCGATGTTGCCACCTCTAAATTGAGTAAGAGAAGGTACTCAATACTTTACTAGTTGGAACTAAATGTTTTTGACTTTTTATGTTATTATTAAATATACTAAACTAGTGTATGCAACTATTTGATTAAGGGGCTGGTGGACACCGATGTTATTAACAGCTGGTATTGCTTCAGCTAAGTACTTCTTCAAGCATGTTTTGAGGCAAAACACTCTAACTCAAGCTCGCAGGAACATCTCCCAACATTATGATCTGGTAAAAACTTTATTCCAAATCTTTTTCTCAAGAGAACAGAATGAACCAGAATACATTGTCAGTTTCTCAACATTGATGGGTATCAAAAGCAAAAATGTGCTTGTACTTACGGTATTCTGTAATGCTGTTTTCCATTTTGTCGTGTTTGCAGAGTAATGAACTTTTTTCACTGTTCTTGGATGAGACTATGACATACTCCTGCGCGATATTCAAGGTCAGTAACCACATCCCCGTTTTGAAATTTTGCTGCTGAATACGTGATATAGAAGCAAGGGTAAATACAAACCCACATATGAAAGTCCAGTGGCTCAAAATAATGACGCATTGTTGTGCTGTCAAAAAAATCGATAGATGGCTGGTGAAGACCTAAAGGCAGCACAGATGAGAAAAATCTCTCTTTTGATTAAAAAGGTATGTTTTACTTGCTGTTAGTTTTGGGCTGCTTGATAGGTTAACCTTCGACTGTTCAGTGACTAATGCTTTGCCTAGAAAAAATGTAGGCAAGAATCCAAGAGACGCATGAAGTTCTTGAAATCGGCTGCGGTTGGGGAAGCTTGGCCATTGAAGTTGTTAGGCAAACCAGATGCAAATACACAGGCATCACTCTGTCAAAAGAGCAATTGAAGTATGCCAAATCAAGAGTGAAAGAAGCAGGGCTTCAGGTACCCAGTCTACCAGCATTTTGAGCTTGACAACTTAATTCACAAGTCAGAGAGATAATGTATGTAAATCTTTCATTGCAGGACAGCATCAAATTCGTTCTTTGTGATTATCGCCAATTGCCAAGTACCTACAAATATGACAGGATCATTTCCTGGTGAGTTTCTCGCCATTTTGTCTATTTGTAATCTGGCTAAACAGACCAAAACGATGCTTAAAAGACTCTCTTAATGGAATGAATTCACAGCGAGATGATAGAAGCAGTCGGCCACGAATACATGGAGGAGTTCTTTGGCTGTTGCGAATCAGTGCTAGCCAAAGACGGACTTTTTGTTCTACAGGCATGTGACATACAATGGTTTTACGGCTTGAATTATTGTTTCAATAGTAAAAGACGTGCTTATTTTTTCACACTATTCTGTTAAATGGTGCGTTGAATTTCACTAGTTCACTTCCATACCCGATGAGCGATATGAGGAATACAGGCGAAGTTCAGACTTCATAAAAGAATATATCTTTCCCGGGGGCTGCCTGCCTTCCTTAAGCAGGATAACATCAGCTATGGCCTCTGCGTCCCGACTTAGGTACAACTGCATAACATCAAGTGCACAAATTTCTGTCTTCTTCACTTCATCTATTCACTGAAAGATCTTCCACCACAGTGTGGAGCATGCGGACAACATAGGAATTCATTTTTACCAAACACTTCAATGTTGGAGGAAGAACTTCATGGAGAAACAAAGGTGACAAGCGATATGATGCTGCAATGACTTTGGTATAATTGCTCCTGGTTTTGTGGTAATTCGTGACACCTTCCTCCTTTTGTAGGGAAATATTAGCTCTGGGATTCAATGAAAAGTTCATAAGGACATGGGAGTACTACTTCGACTATTGTGCAGCTGGTTTTAAGTCTCACACGCTCGGAAATTATCAGGTAATTCCTTCTTTTAGGAAGTACTACTTTCACTCTCCTCAAGTTGAAAATAACGCAAGTGCATATTACAATACACTTTTTCTTTTGGTGCTTCTTCTACAAAGTGTAATTTTTTATGAACTCCGAAATGCAGATTGTGTTTTCACGTCCAGGCAATGAAGCTGCTTTCACCGATCTGTGTGCGAGTTCCCCGACGTCAAATTGACATTTAAGTTGTGATGTGACTAAGCACGACCCATTTGAGCCAGTTCACAACTAATTCCCTTAGGGCCACTCAGCCCTTGGTTCCTGAAATTTTTCTTGCTTCTCTCAGTGTGCAAACTTCTTTGGTTGTGAACACCATGTTCAAACATGCAAAATAAATCGGGTTAGAGAACAATTATTTTTTTACAGTCCAGAATGGTGTTCAAATTGGTACAGTTATTGATTCAGACAACAAATTAGCCAAAATCCTTCTCCTGCGAATAAGTTATAAATTGATTGCTTTCGAATCAGGTTGCACAAACATGAGACCATGCGAGTTGAGAGAGAGAGAGATTAATTTAGACAGTTTTGGTTGCAAACATGATGTTTGCATCAAATGAACGAGACGAGATTGCCTGCCGGCCGGGACAGCATTTTCCTCGATCTGATTGATGACATTCTTAACATGGGTTGGTAACTTCATTTCAATAGCACGAGTTTAACTTTTCATGGATCAAGCAGTTGTCACCACGCTAATGAAAAATCCCCAAACTCTTATTCAGAGGCAACTCGAATGACAACTGGCAAATGAGCCTGCCAACATATATAAAGGGGAAAGACAGGGAGAGCAGAGACCCACCCAGCTCTCCCTTTCGCCCAACAATGGTGGAAACCCCGCCACTCCACGCCTTCTCATTGATCACATCTCCCAACCCAACGAGAACTTAATACAATTCAATCCTTCTTGCCCTTTTGCAATCTCCATCAACGGAGCGAGCCCGTGATTTTTTTACCCAAATGGTGAAAAATGGCCTCGTTCCCTACCGAGCGCCTTCAACACTCTGCTGAGTTCTTTCGTTCGGTCAGGCTCGTTCGACGAGGCGTAGCGTCTGTTCAGTGATTCTAGGGCCAAAGTCGGTATACTCGACGAGCGGAGCCTCGGGATCATGGTGAAGGGCTGCTGCGAAGCCGGTCGCTCGGCATGGTGTTTCAAGATTTTCGCTCAGTTGAAGGAGATGAACTGGTCTCCAGTGGCTTACGTGTACACGGCCTTCATCGACGGCTATTGCAAACACGGCAACGTCGAAAGGGCAGGAGAATTGTTCTCCTGAGTTTAGTCGCCAAACGCAACACCTACAGAGTTTTGATTGATGGGTATTTGAGGAAAGGCATGAAGGGAGATGGTCTCGAGTTGTACCGAAAGATGAAGCTCAGCGGGGTTGTTCCGAGCGTACATACTTGCAATCTCATGATCAATGTGCTTTGCAAGGGTGGTTATGTGAACAGAGCCTTCGAACTGTTCGATGAAATGCGCGAGCGAGGGATTGCGTATAGTGTTGTTACATTCAACACTCTCATTCGGGGGCTGCATCGTGACTCGAGGGTTTGGGAAGCCGAGAGGTTGGTGGACTTGATGAAAAGGAGCGGTATTAATCCAGACGTGATTACGTATAACACGCTCATACGCGGATTTTGTAATTGTGGGAAGTGGGATAAAGCTTTCAGCTTATTTGATCAACTGAAGTCAAATGGTCACTCCCCATCCTTGGTGACATACAACACATTAATTGCAGGATCTGTTAGAGCCAAGAACATGCCTGCAATGACAGATTTGGTGAAGGAGATGGAGGATATAGGTATCGTGTCACGCCCCAAACCTCAAGCGCGCGAACATCTCTCAATAGTCAATAGAATTGCGACGTTCTAGGACGCGTCGCCAACTCATTTGTTTTATACATATGTGAAAGCAAATTAATAAACCCCGACAACAATTAAACATGGGATAGAAAAGCAGGACAATCAATTTTTACAAAACATACTTTGTATACACATCAGATTTATATACAGAAGTCTAAACCCAAAAAAAAAAGCTACCAGGCTAACCTACCTCGGACCCTACCTACTTAGGATCCGGGTCTACTACGACACCATATGGGATGTCGATGTCTAGAGGGTCAGCTATTTCTACTCTAGGCCCTTCAACCTCATGCCCCTGGTTTGCCGCGATATCTTTCAAAGTATCGGCATCCATGATGGGGTTGAGTACCTCCTCGTACTCGGAATCAATAGCAAACTAGTCAAAATCATCCAAGGGGCCCTCCCGAACCCCATCAAGCCCGTGACGGAATCATGCTTTGAAGCGATGAGATACCAACTGAGGTAGGTCCTCATCGACTCAAATGGTGCTCACCACAAGCTCACAGGTCCAGGGGGTCCCGTGGATAGGGAGAAGGGTACACTCGGTCTCCACCTCACGTGGTCACCCAAAACGAACATGGCACACCTCCATTTAAGGACCTAATAAATTTTAAACCACGACGGGGTGAAATAAATCTTAGTGAGTCTACACCTTAAACCCCAATTAGGACGAGAATTCACCAAAGGTAGCCTAAACATGCACCATAAAGGACTTACCTTGTCTTAGTACCTCCCTACATATTAGTACATCTTATACATCATATGCATACAATATTTGCATTCAATAATTGGAACACTTCGATTCATTCATCAATTAATCACAGGGGTCCCGATTATTAGGCAAATCGATATAACACGTCCCATTCCATGCCACACAATTTCGTCCTATAAGTAGGTGTAGCTATCTCAATCACTCAAGCGTATCCCAATTATTTACAACCCAACGGCCACGGCCAACTCATTAGTTAGTGGTCATTTGGCATAATCGAGCATCGCCCCGCTTCATCTGGCACGGCAACGTTTACATCTAGATGGCATTCTCGAAAGAGTATTAGCTCAGCCTCCATTGCGATCGGCATCCGTTGTCAAGGGCATTTGAACTTAATCAAGCATTGCCCCCCCAACTTTCATTGGGTGACGAGTTCCGATAGCAATCACACATACATTCATGCTCGGCCAAGAATATCGTGCTTTGCATTCAAATACTTCCATTTCAAATAATGGATTTGGTCTATTTTCTTCGTATTAAAAATAACCGGTAAAATAATTGTGCGTGGTCACACAATCAAATCGAACCATAAAACATGATATTCTCTCATTTCAAAATTTCATGATTTTATATAGTATCTAAAATACTTTTGGGCTCAAAACTCGACATTCAGTATTTTTCTAATTAAATACTATAAAATCATATTTTTGCAATAATAATTAAAAATCATCATCAAGTACTCAATTACATAAATTAGCAATCAATTTCACACTTCAATGCAACCACAACGATCAGCGCAAAATTCTGATAACCGGTTATCCTGGTATAATTTATGCTAATTATATTAATTAAATAAATTTTTAATTATTTAAATTAAAGCACTTAATTAATCTACATAGACTAATCTAACCAACCTAATTGAACTAATTAAATTAATCTAACTAAGCTAACTAATTTAATCTAATTAAACTAACTAATCTAACTAATCTAACTAAATTAATCTAACCACCTAATCATCTAACTAAATTAAATAACTAAATAATTACACTAACTAAATTAACCTTAATCCTAATTAAGCCTAACTAATCCACTAATCTTTAATTAACACTAATCCACCTAACTAAGTGCAATTAACTTCATAATCCAATATTAGGGTGTTAATTCACCGGATTAGCACGAAAACGGGTTCACGGCGACGACAGTGAAATCCCGAGCTTACGACGGCTCCAAAGGAGGGCCGGAAGAGGTTGGGCTTTTAGTTTTGAGGTGGCTGAACTAGGGGTTGCCAAGGGACAAGCGGGCTGGCTGGGGTGGTGGACGTGGAGTGGTAGTGGTGCTGGTAACTAGGCGGGGGTTGGTGGGCCAAGGGTGGTCGATGGTAGCTCAAGCGAGCTAGCATCGGGCTAGAGCTGGACGTGGTGGACACAGGCTGACGTTGGCTCGACTCAAGGATAGGCTCACGGCTGGGCTCGACTAGCAGCTGGAGTTGGTCGGTTGTTGGCACGAGAAGGCTACAACGACGGTGGACTGGTGGCTTGGCGTGCGGCAAGGATGGAGGGGCTAAACAAAAGGAAAATGGAGAAGAAAAAGAAAGGAAGAAGAAGCAACAAGGTTTTGCTAGACGCAGGGGGGGGTGTGGATGTGCACACCAAGGGGGACAAGGGGGAGAGAGAGGGGGGCAAGGGTCAATAGGGTCGAGGCATGTACCAATGGGCTTCCAAGGCAAATATCTAAGCAATGATCACGCTTTGCACAGTCTTCAACCCTCTTAAGTCCATGCAGCCTCTAATGGGTGATTTCTTCACATTTCCCTCACAAACAAACCCAAATTGAAGACCAAAAATGCCTGTTGTAGCAGTCCTACGAATTTCTCTCTAATTTCTTCTCAATTCTCCACAATTAACTCCAATTTGATGGCCAAAATTGCTGAGGAGGTTGCCCATACCAATTTCAACAATTTCCTTCATAAACTAATTCATTTTGAAGGCTAAAAAATCCATCAATTTTGCCCATCCGAATTTATTGATTGAATTTTGCTGATTTTGATTTTTCTGCCAAAATTCCGGGCTCGACAGAATTTTTCTAAAAGATTAGACGATGTCCTAATAATAAATTGTTACACGCTCGAACTTTCAATTCCCGAAACTAAGTTCAATTTTGTGGTTAAAATCAACCGGACGCGATTTTAGCACAACCCAACCTACTAGGTAGCTTTTAGGAATTTTAGCGCGTTTGACTCGTGGTTGATTATTTTCAATTCATGTTGTGCATCTCTGACTCATAGGTGACTCTTGGTTGTCGTAAAAATCTCAATGTTTCAATTATGAGTACCGGGTAAAGAATCGACAGAAAAATCAGTTTAATATCGTTCGACACAAATTTTATAATTAAGTGGAATCATCCATAATTTAATAACGTGCTTCTGTCGAATCGATCTATCTCCAATCTTTAATCGATTATAAGGCTGCTGTATTGACCCTCATTGATTATCATGGTTAAGCAGTTGATTTCTAATCGAATTCTCAAGTTTGTCACGTTTATATCCCTTAACGGCTTCACCTGATAGATTAGTTAACTCAAGAGTGACCAGCTCCGAGAAATAGGATCATAGGCGCGCCGATAAAAAGTTCAGTTCATTTAATTGAAACAGGGTTGAAAATTAGGATGTCACAACTTTTCTCTTCTAATAAAAATTTCATCCTCGAAATTTAAACCATTACAATTCTTCTTCAAAAAGGTCGGGGTATTGTCATCTCATCGAATCTTCTCTTTCCCACGTAGATCTTCTATTCCGTGGTGTTGCCAGACCACTTTGACCAAAGAGATCGTCTTATTGTGCAGCACTTGCTTCTTTCAATCCACGATCTGAATTGGTCTCTCCACGTACAACACTCTGTCGTCTACATCTAATTCTTCAAAATTCAACACGTGGGTCAGGTCAGGCTCGTACTTCCTTAACATCAACACGTGGAAGACATCATGCACCTGAGTAAGTCTTGGCGGCAACGCAAGACGATATACTAGAGTCCATATTCGCTCCAAAATTTCAAAGGGACCGATGTACCTCGGACTTAACTTCCCTTTCTTGCCAAAGGGCAAAGTAACCCTCATTGGTGACACTTTAAGGAAGATGTGTTCATCAACTTGGAATTCCAATAGTCTTCAATGCTTATCTACATAACTTTTCTAGCAATCTATATGTGGTCTTAAGCCTTTCTCGAATAACTTCAACGGCGTCAACTAAGTGTTGAACCAACTTTAGGCCGGTAATCTACTTCTCTCCAACATCATTTTAACAAACTAGAGTTTTGTACGCTCTACCATACAACGCTAAAAAAACGGTACCATCTGAATACTATGTTGATAACTGTTGTTGTAGGCGAACTCGACAAGATGAAGCTATTCCTCCCAGCTTCCTTTGAAGTCTAACATGCAAGCTCACAGCATGTCCTCCAGGGTTTGAATCGGTCCTCTTAAACTAGCCATCCATTTGAGGATGATAGGCCATACTGTATTGCAACTTCATTCCCAAGGCAGTCTATAAACTCTTTTAGAAAGCGGTGGTGAGAGTCTTGATCTAACATAAACATCATTGGCACTCCATGAAGACGGACTATCTATCAAACGAACAACTCAACATGTCTGTCCAATGCATATTCCTTTCGTACGGTAATGAAGTAAGCAAACTTCGTCAATCTGTCAATTACAGCTCATATGGAATCATTACCTCGCTGACTCATTGGTAATCCCATCACAAAGTCCATTGTGATATGTTCCCACTTCCACTCGGGAATCTCGAGAGGTTGCAAAAGTCCTCCCGGCTTGTAATGTTGTGCTTTCACTTGCTGACACGTCAGACACTTGGCAACATGTCTGGTACCGATTCACCAATAGTGTTGATGCGAATTCTGATACATCTGTATATTGCCTAGATGAATGATGTAACTGCTATGCGAATTCTGACTCATTGGTAATCCCATCACAAAGTCCATTGTGATATGTTCCCACTTCCACTCGGGAATCTCGAGAGGTTGCAAAAGTCCTCCCGGCTTGTAATGTTGTGCTTTCTATTTGCCTTTCATGAATGATGTAACACCAATAGATGAGCTTCTAACAAGATCTCCTCCTTAAGCTCTGCATCGCTAGGTACACATAATCGTCCACGAAACTTCAGTATTCTGTCTTCAAAAATCTAAAAGTCAAGTTTTCTCTTTTCTACATTCTCTTGCAAAATTTTCTAGATCTCAGGATCTATCAACTGCAACATCTTGATCCTTAACCGCACTTCCGATTAAATTCTAAGGGTGGCCATAAGACTTGAAAGGTGGCCTATGTCAAATTTGAAAATCGAATCTCGAGCTCCTTCTAATAAGATCCACTCTTGAATCACCATATGTGCAATCAAAGACTTTTGACTCAATACATATGTGACCTTCTTAGCTTTTCCAAGGTGATACAGAATGTTGTAGTCATAGTCCTTGAGAAGTTCCATCCAACGACGTTGTCTTATGTTCAACTCATTTTGAGAAAATAAATACTTGAAACTCTAATGGTCTATAAAGATATTGAACATTTCTCCACATAAGTAGTGTCTCCAAATCTTTAGAGCAAAGATAATTGCTGTGAGTTTTAAGTCATGCGTCGGGTAATTCAACTAATGAGGTCTCAACTGACAGGACGCGTATGCAACAACCCTCTCATGTTGCATTAACACGCAACCCAGTCCTCTGTACAATGCATCACTAAAGATCTTGTATCCTCCAAGACTAGATGGAATCGTCAACACGGGTGTGATAGTCAACTTCTGCTTAAGCTTTTGGAAACTACACTCGCACTTATTTGTCTAGACGAACTTTTCTTCCTTCTTCAGCAATTGAGTCAATGGCATGGCTATTATTAAAAATCCTTCCACGAACCATCTGTAATAACATGCCAATTCCAAGAAACTTCTAATCTCTATCACTATCGTCAATCTTAGCCAGTTGATTACAGATTCAAATTGGTCAGGTCCACGGAAATTCCTTCACCTAAAATCACGTAACCTAGGAAAGCTACACGAGTCAGCCAAAACTCGCACTTACTGAACTTGGCATACAATCCATGATTTCGCAAAGTCTGAAGCATTGTCCTTAAATGTCTTTCGTGCTCCTTTGGACTTCTCGAGTACACCAAGATGTCGTCGATGAACACAATCATGAATTGATTTGGGTACTCCTTGAACACTCGATTCATCGGATCCATGAAAGTAGCTGAAGTGTTTGTCAAACCAACACATTACGGTGAACTCATAATAGCCGTCACACATACGAAACACTATCTTTGGTATGTCTTCTTTTCTGATTCTTAACTGATGGTAATCTGTCCTCAAGTCAATCTTGGAAAATATCGACACTCCATATAGCTGATCAAACAAGTTGTCAATCCTCGATAACGGGTACTTGTTCTTGATTGTCACCTGGTTGAGTTGCCAATAGTCGATGCAAAGATGCAACGAACCATCTTTTTTCCTCACAAATAAGGACTGTGCTCCCCAAGATGATCCATTGGGACGTATGAATTCCTTATCCAACAACTCCTACATCTACACCTTCAGTTCATTTAACTTTGATAATGCCATATCGTAAAGAGCTTTAGAGATTGGCTCCGTCCCAGGGCCAACTCGATTACAAACTCGATCTCCCTTTCTAAGGGTAGACTAGGTAATTCCTTCGGAAACATGTTAGCAAACTCTTGTACTACTACAATGTCCTTCATCTTCGGCTCCATCAACTGTCGTATTCACGACAGTTGCCAAGTAACATTGGCAACCCCCGTCTAACAAATGTGTTGCCTCAAGCAATGAGATTAAGGTAATCTAAGGGTCCTCCTCAACTTTCCAATAAACTCAAAACTTTCACCCGCTAATGAAGTTAAACTAAATCGCTTTACAATAACATTCTACAGTAGCTTGTTGCTTGGTGAGTCAGTCCATGCCAATTATCACATCAAAATCATATATAGCGAGGACAACCAAATCTATCATTTCCTCTCACTAACCAATAACCAACTTGCAACTAGGACAGCGTACTGTAGACAACACCTTATCTTTTAACGGGGTCGATATACTAATGACTGACTCCAACAGTTCTAGACTCAACCCTACCAACTTAATGTACTGCTCATTAATAAATGAATGTGTAGCTCCAGGGTCAAATAAAGCATAAGCAGCATGGTCGTTTAGAGAGATTGTACCTATGACCATGTTTAGTGAGTCCTCTACATCTCGTCGAGTGACAACATACACCCTTCCCTGTGCTGGAGGCCTGTTCATCATGCCCTGCGGTGTGTTCTATGATGCACTTCCTCTGTTCTGTCCCATCGGCGGTAACGGCAACTATGATCCCATTGGCCTACAGTGACAATCTTTGACCCGATGGCCTTGCTGGCCACATCCATAACAAGCACCTATCCTAGTAAAGCATGGGGCTGAATCCATGTCTTCTTCCGCAAAAACAACACACGCCATTTTAGCTCAGCACTGACTTTCCTATCCCACTATTTCTATTGCGCGGAATGGGATACCTTCCTCTTGACGTGAGCTTCTTCCCAAATCAATTACCATCTCTGTTTGAACCGAACCATGACCTAGATGTGGTAGCTCATTTATTCAATTTTTTCTCTATCAGCTGGGCCCGCTCATACAAATCATTGTAGTCCTTCAAATTAAACGGCACCAGCGGATCCTTCAGCTCCAGTCTCAGCCCATCTCGGAATCTCCTTGCTTGGTCTACAGGATCCTCAATCAGCCTGGGGGCATACTAGGACAACTCGACAAACTTCGCCTCGTACCGATCCACAGACATCAAACCTTGACGAAGGCGTTGAAATTCCTCCATCTTCTGTTCTCCGGCGTAGTCAGAGAAATATTTCCCATTAAACACTTCAACGAAGACGTTTCACACTAGAACCACGCCTTCAAGAAACACTCTTCATCCGGTGGCCCTCCACTAGGTGCTTGCATTTCCTTGCAACTAGTAGACTGCAAGGACCACCTTGTCTTCCTCCAAACACCTCAACAGTGCAAAAGCCTTCTCTAACTCTTAGATCCAAAAGGTTGCAGTCTTGGGATCAACTACTCCTAAGAACCTCGGTGAGTTCAACTTCAAAAACTACTTTACCAACATGTGCATCGATCTCTCCCTGATCATGTTCCTAGGTGGAATCTTGGCAAGTGTGGTAGCAGTAGTGGCAGCAGCGGCGACGGCCATAGCGGCGGCTTGATTTTAGGCCTACTGCCCCATCAAATTTCCAAGGGTCTCGAGCGCCTACACGATCCCATCAATTCTAGGTTTGCCAAGGGCTGCTACACCAATACCGGCCTATGGTGGCACTCTTACACTCGTGTTGGCCTAAGCTAGCGCTCTTCCTCAATTACTGACCTTAGTCGGCGTCTTACCCTGAGTGACAGATGCTATTGTCCTCTTCCTAAGAGTCATTTGTTCCGAATCACTCATACTACAGACTTTTTATAGAACTCGCTTCCCAATTCAAACTTAGAATTAGAAAACTAAGCGACCCACAAAAAACAATCTACCAATCAGCTAATCAATCATATGCATCAGCATAAGAAAAAGGCATTTCCTACTAACTATCCCATGAGCCATTGCACCTTATCACTCCAAACACTAACTAGCTCTAATACCACTTCGGGCAGGGATGTCATGCCCCAAACCTTGAGCGCGCAAACATCCTTCAATGGTCAATAGAATTGTGACGTTCCTAGGACACTTTGCTAACCCATTCATTTTATACATATGCAGAAATGAATTAATAAACCCCAAACAGCAATTAAACATGAGATAGAAAAGTAGGACAACCAATTTTCACAAAACATGCTTTGTATACACATCGGGTTTATATATAGAAGTCTAAACCAAAAAAAAAAAACTACCAGGCTAGCCCTACCCCGGACCCTACCTACTTGGGATCCAGGTCTACTACGACACCATTTGGGATGTCGATGTCTAGAGGCTCAGCTACTTCTACTTCGGGCCCTTCAACCTCAAGTCCCTGGTTCATCACAATATCTTCTAAAATATCGGCATCCATGATGAGGTCAATTACCTCCCCATACTCGGAATTGATGGCAAGCCCATCAAAACCATCCAAGGGGCCCCTCCCGAACCCCGTCAGGCCCGTGACGGAACCACTCTTTGAAACAATGAGGTACCAATTGAGATAAGCCCTCATCAACCCAAATGGTGGTCACCACGAGTTCACGGGTCCGGGGGTCCCGTGGATAGGGAGAAGGGTACGCTCGGTCTCCATCTCATGTGGCCACCCAAAACGAACGTGACGCACCTCCATCTAAGGACCCGAGAAATTTTAAACAACGATGGAGTGAGATAAATCTTAGCAAGTCTACACCATAAACCCCATTAGGACAAGAATTCACCTAAAGGCAACCTAAACATGCACCATAAAGGACTTACCTTGCCTCAGCACCTCCCTGCACATTAGTACATCCCATATATCATATGCATATAGTATTTGCATTCAATAATTGGAACACTTCAATTCATTAATCAATTAATCACAAGGGTCCCAATTATTAGGCCAAATCTATATGACACGTCACATTCCATGCCACATGATTTCGTCCCATAATCAGGCATGGCTATCTCAATCACTCAAGCGTGTCCCAATTATTTATGACCCAACGGTCACGGCCAACTTATCACTCGATGATCATCCAGCATTACCGAGCGTCGTCCCGCTTTGTCAAGCGTGGCAACATCTACATCTAGATGGCATTCCGAAGGAGCATCGGCCCAGCCTCCACTACAACCAACATCCATTTTCAAGGGCATATGAATTTAATCAAGCATCGCCCCCCTCGACTTTCATCAGGTGACGGGTTCCAATAACGATCACACGCACATCCTGTCACGCCCCGAACCTTGAGCGTGCCAACATCCCACCATGGTCATGCAATTGCGACATTCCCAGGTAGTGTCGCCGACCCCATTCATTTATTATTGCGTAAGCGGAACGTATTATAAACTCCTGACAATGAAATACGGGATAGAAAAGCAGGAAACAATTTCACAACCAATCACTTACACAAACCAACGGAGTTACAGACGAAGGCCTACAGCCAAAAGTCTACAAAAGACCGACTCTTAAAAATGAACTGTCCTACGACCTACAAGCCGGACACGCTCTCCAATCCTTATGACTTCACCTCTGCAACTCCTCAAGGCCAACCAAAGCTATCTGGCCGCTCCGTCCACCAGGGACCTGAAATGGTTATTCAATAACCACTGAGACAACGTCTCAGCAAGTTCAACCCCCTAAACCCCTATTAGAAAGAAAATACGCCCAAGGGTGGCCTAACCACATCACACAGAGAACTTACCTCGCCTCAATTCCTTCCTGCAGGTTAGCACAATTTGTATCACATAATCTCAGGTAGTAATAATAATTCAAACAATTGAAACGCCATCACTTTCATATAAATCACGATCGCACTTGGCACGCATTCCAATTATTATTCTCTGCCATACAATGGCATAGCCTACTCCCAGGTCGGATATCTACTAACATTATAGCATTTCTAGAAAAATAAAGGTCCAGTCGGTCCCGCCACTACTGTGACCAAGCCACGTCATTCTATCGACGGCATTTCTAGAATAATAAAGGTCCAGTCGGTCCCGCCACTACTGCGACCAAGCCACGTCATTCTATCGACAGCATTTCTAGAATAATAAAGGTCCAGTCGGTCCCGCCACTACTGCGACCAAGCCACGTCATTCTATCGATGGCATTTCTAGAAGAATAAAGGTCCAGTCGGTCCTGCCACTACTGCAACCCGAGCCACGTCACTCTCTTGACGGCATTTCTAGCAGAATAAGGATCCAGTTGGCTTAGCCACTACTGCGACCCGAGCCTTTCAACTAGCACCCAACAATTCGATACCGATCCCGGGATACTTAACATTTCTCTCACATAATCCAATTACGATATTAACCATTAACAATCCAATTTCAATGCCAAACTCGACACTTGGAATTTTCTAAATAAAATCCATACTTTTCACAATCCACACTCAATTTGCCACAATCAATCATCAAATTCAAAATCCGAATACACAAAGCGTGAATCGCACGAAATTCTGAGAATTTAGGGTCGACAAAATTTTCGGAATTTGATAAATAATTAAATTTATTCCGAAAATAATTAAATAATAATATTTTAATAATTTCGAATAATAATATATTATTAAATTATTAAATAATTTCGAGATATTTAAATAAATCAAAAGTAAATTCCTTTATGTCACATCAAGGCTTATATTAATATAAACCTTCATTTAGCCTTAAATTAAACTCACTTTAAGTTAATCAAACACATTAATCTAATCTACACTTAAATAAATTAAATTAACCACCTAATAACACTTAACATAAACTAAACACACCTAAAGCATCATTAACCCTCTAAGCGAGGTTTAGTGAGTTAAACTCACTGGATTAGCGAGCCGAGCGGACCAAAACGACGGGGACACCGAGGAGAACAACTTTTCTCAAAGCGGGCCGAGCATCCGGGCTCGGGAAGGCGGCCAAAACGGGCCAAACGTCCGCTGCATACCCATTTTTTTTCCAGCTGCTATCCATTGCGATTTGAGGCCGAGGAAGGGTAGATCCGGAGCTTGGATGAGATGGGGAAGGATCGGGGAAGGTTGAGGGGTCGAACCGGACCAAGGCGGGACCCGAACGGCGGCCGGAGGTGGCCGAACGACTCCGGCACGAGCTAATGTAGCAACGCGACGCGAGCTGAGGCGGAGCGAAGAGGCGAAGACGGCGCGACGGCGGGCCGGCGAGTGCGCGCGGGTGGCGCGGGACGGACGCACGGCGGGGGCGGCGACGACGGCGTGTGAGCGGGTGGCCGGCCATGGCTACTCTAGCTTCTTTTCTGCAAATTTTTCTGGTCTTCGCACAATGAAGATGGAGGAAAAACCAACGGAAGGGAGAGAGGAAGGAGAGAGGAGGAGAGAGAAGAAGGGGGGGCTTTTTCTTTTCTTTTTCTCTTTCTTTTATTCAACAAAAATGGCCCACCATGACCTATGATGACATCACACTCCACTATCTCCCACAACCTCTTCCAATGGGTTCACTTGCAATTTCCGCCGGGGTCTAATTCTTTGAACAACAACTTCTTCAATTTCACTCGATTCTCTTCCAATTGAATTAAATTGAAGCCCATAAAATTAATTCAATATCACCCCACTTCAATTCACATCTTCACTTGTCCATAGCACCAACTTAAGTCCTAAAAGTAAGGCCAAAGGCGGGCCTACTGATTTTTCGAGCCAAAATAGCCATTCTCTGATTTAATTTCTGAAAAATTCTTATTACATGAAAAATCTTCTGAAGATAAGCCAATGATCCGGAAATAATTTGTGACACACCCAGACTTCCAATTTCTGAATTCGATCTTAATTCCACAGTTAATTTCACTTTGGCACGATACTAGCGCGGCCCAACCTACCGGGTAGCCTTTAGAAATTTTCATGCATTTGACTTGTGGTTGATCATCTCAAGCCACAATGTACATCTTTGAAACATTGGCGATCTTCGGTTGTCGGGGTAATCTCAAGGTTTCAAATACGAACACAGGGTACCCAATCGACAGAAAAGTCGGCCCAGTGCCGATCGATAAGGATTGTGCGATCTGATGGAATCACCCACGCTCGATCACATGCCTTTGTCGAGTCGACTTATCTCCGATCTCTAATCGATTTTTAATTGTGCCGTAATGACCCTTGCAGATTAGCTCGGTCGAAAGATCGCTTCCTGGTCAAATTCTCGAGTCTGATGCATTAGAAACTCTTAACAGCTTCACCTGATAGACTAGTTTCCACATGAGTGGCCAACTCAAGGAAAGGAACTATGTGCGTTCCAACGAAATGCCCGTCTCAATTAATTAAAAATAGAATCGGAAAATCGGGATGTCACACATCCATGTTCGGCCAAGAATATCGTGCTTTGCACTCAAATACTTATATTTCTAATAATGGACTTGGTCTATTTTCTTCGTATTAAAATACATGATAAAATAATTGTGCGTGGTCACATAGTCAAATCGAACCATAAAACATGATATTCTTCCATTTCAAAATTCCACGATTTTATATAGTACCTAAAATATTTTTGGCCTCAAAACCCGACACCCGATATTTTTCTAATTAAATACCATAAAATCATATTTTTGCAATGAGATGTTTTGTATTCATCCCATCCTCATCATTAGAGTAGACTTCTTTATCTTTCGACAAAGCTAGAGTAAGATCTTCTTCATCCTCCCATCCACTTGGGACAATGTCCTTTACGTCAATGAAGAAACTTAGTGGTGGTGTGAACTTCACCTTAAAGTCATACTTACCACTTGGTTGGCCAAGGATATCAACAACTTCACCACTTTCATGAACTTTTCGAACAAACTCACAGTTTATGCGAGAAGCTTTATATTCATTTTCACTTCTAGTGTCAAAGTCTTGGTACATAAAGGCTTTGCTTTTCGAGGTTCAACAATCCTCCTTTTGAGTGTCATCCTAATTTGGATTCCCAGCCTCCTTTATGACTTTTGAGATTATGTCTTCACCAAATAAATCAACTTCAACTAAAGACATATGTCTTGGAGTGAGCTCACCATCTTCATAATGAAGAATTTCATAGCTAACTCCTTGTCTTTCTTCGGGGCATACCTATGATTCATGATCTCAACTAACCTTCCTTCTCGCATTATCCCCTCAATGTGTTCATCCAACTCTACCAATGTGACAAAGTTAATACAAGTGTGACTATACATCTTCTCGAAAAAGTCACAAAGCATGGCTTGAAGCAATAATTCCATAGCCTCTTTCTCATACAAGGGCGGTTTCACTTTAGACACGGTGGCTCTCCACCTTTGAGCATAGGCTTTGAACATTTCGGTCCTTCTCTTCCCAAATCGGAATTAAACATGCATACAAGTCTTTTGGACTTTGTTTCTCAACCAATCAAGCAAGAGAGTGAACCGTCAATGGGTCACTTATTACCAAGACCACACGCCAATCACAAACACGGGTAGTTCTAAATTAATAACGTGATTGTATGCATGAGGGGTATATGTGATGTTTCAAAAATTTCTTTCGAAATCATCCACAAAAAGTTTTGAGACAAAGTGATGTCTTAGCTATGAAAGACATTCAATTATCAAGGCTAGCCCTAGACTCGCATGAATGCACTCACAAGCGTTGCAGGCATTCCAAATACAATTCAAACCGTGACTTTCACAATTGTCAAATCAAGATTTAAGAAAAATTTTGAAACTATTTTGAATTAAGGAATATTTAGGTTATGGAACACATTTAATTACCAAGGGTAGCTTGGGCTCACATAAATGCACTCATAAGTGTTGCAGACATTTTGAATATGGTCCAAACCAAGACTCTTCCTTAAGCCAAATTGAGTTTTGGAGAACACTTTCTTAGTAAATGGTTTTCAAAAACATCATATGTACCCAAGTATTTTGGAATTTTATTTGAAAAGAAAACTTGTTAAAAATCACATCACAATGAATATCGAGGTGTTTAAAGCAACTTTCATGAAGATGGAATGACCCAGGTCCATACATAAAACTAACATAGGAAGTTTACCTAAACAATCACAATCAAGTTCATATCTAGAAATTTCATAACAAGCATGTAAAAAACAGCAAAATTGAACAATGCCTAATGACAATTTGGCAATGAAAAAATTCCCTAACATGTATGACATGATAACGAACAACTTTTGTGAAGAAAGTTTTCCTAAACGAGTTGTACATGATTTTACCAAAAAAAAAAAAAAAAAAGCAATAGAATGTCAGAAATTGTCGAAACAATAGGACATTCAATCAATATCACAAGGATTTGTCCTATCAAAACAAGTCTAAAAATCACCCTATTTTTACATAACATAGCCAACATAATGATAAACAAGTTTTATTGAGGGATCAACTGCAGAATTCTTATAGAAAAAATAAACCAAAAATGTTAAAGGTCTGTCCAAACAGGGGTTAGAACATGGATCCGAATTTGATCCCATGTCTAAATTCTGATCTAGTATAAAATAAAAAAAAAAATGCAAAGTGGTCCAAACAATGAGCAACCTATGTGAAACTAGCAGCATTGGAAACCTCTAAATGTATCTTATGACTTCCTAAAAATGCTTGAGTCCAAACTAAATCAACTTGATGCCCTAAAATCGAGATCTCTAAAAGTGCACATGTTAGTAACTATAAAAAAAAAAAAAGAACACAAGCACGCATTAGAAAACCTCAAAGTCATTCAAATCATGCATAAACAGCATGAAGGAATCACATGGGACTTAGGATTGGATGCAACGGAAAATTTTGATAATTATCTAATCCTAAATCAATATACAAAACTGTCATACAATTCAATGACATTATGAAATGATTCAAGATTCCTAATGATATGCTTAGGACTCATAAATGCAATGAACACTTTTATTACATGGATTTAACATGCGAAATGATGCTCAAATGATATAGCCTAAACGTGTATGCAAACCTTACAACATGCAGTTCAATTGTCATGAATGCATAACAGCAAGATTTAGACTCTAGATGACTCAAACAAACATGACAATGTGTATATATTTATAATAAGGTTTCGTTTCAGCATTAACTCCACAAAACAGGCTTGATTTTAGCAATCTCGAGACATACAAAAATCCTATGAAAAAATCCCACATACAGAACACACATAATGAGGAATATTTTTTGTTTAGAGTTTGAAACCTAATTATAATCACATTAAAAATAGTAAAAATGGCAAAACATATGTGTATATCCAAGTTATATATTGCTGCGACACATTTTCACATTAACTCATGTAATTGACACGCTAGACAACATCAAAACTTAGCAAATTATGCATTAGTTGAACACATACAGCATGTATTTCATCTCTAATAAAGGATTTGAAACCAAACAAACTCATTTATGGACTCAATTTCACTAAAACGCATTTCGGAATAGTGCGATTTTGACCTAGTTAAACACATCCAAAAATTTCGAAGAAATTATAAGATGTTCTCCACACAATTCTAAGCAACATTCATGAGGAAAGTTCCTCTAGAAATCAACATACAGATCAGTACAAAAATGACAAAATCATAAATCAATATAGTACAGATTGACCTAAGCTCAGATCTGAGTTGTTTTGACCTAGCTAATGATGTCAAAAATTTTAAAAAAAAAATAAGCAAAAAAATTTTAAGATAATAACAAACAACTTTCATGAAGGAAAGTTCCTCCAAAAATCAACATAGAAAATTGCACAAAAATAGAAAAGACAGAAGGCGAGATAAGAACAAAATTGAAAACTAACTTAAACTTTTGGAGAATCGCTCATTTTTGAGGTTTTTTTTCAAAGGTCAAATGAAACTCGATTGGTGCGTGCAACCTATCAATTCGAAGCTAGTGATGTCTATTTTAAAAGTCTACAATGACTCGAGTTGAAATAAAGTCATTTTGGACCTCATTTTGACCAGACCATTAGATCAATCTTATAACTACAAAATTGTAGATTCAAGCCAAATCAACTACAATAATTCAAGTTCATTCAAGAACACTCATTCACATTGAAGTTTCAACAACTCATCAAAAATCATATAAGCATAACATATATCCCTAAGATTAAACCCTAGCCATGGCAGGTTCGGCTAGACCCGTTTTCGAGTCACCGGCAAGAAGATCTTGATCGCCGGCGATGAATCAGTGATTGATTCAATAGATCATAATCAAGACCAAGTCGGACATCACCTAGAGGCTTGATTGGGAGTGAGCGATGCCTCCGAGAACCTTTGGTGATGGCTGGTTCAACTTGGGGACAAATCTAGTCCTATTCGGACCAGCTTTCGACCACCAATAAGAAAACAAATCGTTGGAGGTATTCCGACAATTGATCCACCAATTGATTTACCAATCCCTAACCACAACTAGGTCGAGGACTCTTCAAGGATTTGATCGGTAATGATCGAATTCACCTAGGACTG
Organism: Eucalyptus paniculata subsp. matutina; assembly: GCA_017140255.1. Lineage (NCBI taxonomy): Eukaryota > Viridiplantae > Streptophyta > Magnoliopsida > Myrtales > Myrtaceae > Eucalyptus > Eucalyptus paniculata. Next base: position 30,951,176 of record CM029442.1, on the reverse strand, counting down.
TTGTTAATTGTCGGTTCAACCGATCTAACCAACTGAAGCTGAAACCATCAGCTTTTGGACCAATCAGAGAAGCAAAGTTGGGCATGAATCCTAAATGGTCACGGAGCTCAAACAAACAATAGCAAGGATGGAGGGAGGTTTGAGATGCTAATCGGCCACCAGGCACAGTAGAAGGGGACCAATCCGTGAGCAAAAAATAGAGGGAGAAGAACAAGATTTTTTTTTTTTTTTTTTTAGCCAAAATAGAGAGGAGAGAAAGAGTGGATCTAAGGAGAGAGAATGTATTTCGTGAAAATGAGCCTCCCTCGAAAAATGGAGGGAAAATGGATATATATACCCCTTCCAAATCGAGCAATTTTGGCCATCGATTTGATCCGACCGTTGAAATTTTGATCCAACAGTTAAACTTTGATTTTAAAGGTTGCTATTAACACTTGATTTTTAGTCAACGCATAGTTAAAAGTTAAAAAAATCAAAATTTTGGTTTCTAATTGCAATGGAGCCTCATCTCTCAACCAAAAAGTGTTGTTTTTCATTTCTTTCTTTTGCATAGTCATTTTTAAGTAATTTTTAGCTCATTTTCAAGAAAAATCCAACAAAGTCAAACGGTTGACTTTCGAGTTCACTTATTAGTCAACCATTTGACCAAAAGTCAATTTCAAAAATTGACTTTTTTTATCCAAAAAATTTCATTTAGCTTTAATTTCACTTTTATCAAATCAATTTCTTGAAAATTCAAAGATTTGATCAAAAAATCGACCTTTTGGGATGGTTAAACCTTTCACCAAAAAAATTTTTAAAAAAATAAAAATAAAAATGCACAAATATATTTCTTTTAATGCCGATTTGACTTTTGTGTCAAAAATTTCACAAAATTCAATTAAGAACTTTGATTGTTGGATTTTTAAATTTTTGGTTCTAAATCTACCAAAAATAAAATTACTTTTATTCTAGTCATAATTAGGAATAGTTCTTTATTTAACATTTGGTTTAGGGATTATCTAAAATCTACTTAAGTATTTAATTTTGCAATTTATTGAGTCAAAATACAAATTGCCGTTTTGAGCCTTAATTAGGGGACCAAAATTGATCATCCATAACTTACGAATGCACGATTGTTTCTCACTCATTTTCTTAACTTGCACAAATATATTTCTTTTAATGCCAATTTGACTTTTGTGTCAAAAATTTCACATAATTCAATTAAGAACTTTGATTGTTGAATTTTTAAATTTTTGGTTCTAAATCTACCAAAAATAAAATTACTTTTATTCTAGTCATAATTAGGAGTAGTTCTTTATTTAACATTTGGTTTAAGGATTATCTAAAATCTACTTAAGTATTTAATTTTGCAATTTATCGAGTCAAAATACAAATTGCCGTTTTGGGCCTTAATTAGGGGACCAAAATTGATCATTTATAACTTGCAAATGGATGATTGTTTCTCACTCATTTCCTTAACATAAGTCCAAATTCGAAATCGATTTTGTGAAATTTATACCAAAACTAATCAATTTGAAGAATTTTATCCCCCCAAGTAATAGAAAATCAAGCAATTAACCTTCAATCAACAAAATTCGAATTGACCCATTCATGACTATTGTTTAATGTCATGAATCTAGGTCTAATTTTAATATTAGGTTTAGTTCTATTTTTAACCTAAGCTCGAGCACTTCAATTCAAGGTCAATTTAAATATGATAAGTGATCTTACATATGAGTAACTCATTAGATAGGGCAATTGTGACACTAATTGAGTTCAATTTTAGTTAATTTGTAATTTTACCCATTGAATTGAAAATTTTATCATTTTAGCCCTTTAGGCCCAATTTAAAGCACCTATCGTCATTTCGACTCATTGTTTTCACGATAATCATTCAATTAGGTCAATAAAAGACCCTTAGATTAGCTTAATTGCATCTTAATTGGCCAATTTCTTCTTAAAAATGATAAAAATCCTTTTCAATTTGGTCATTTATGGACCAAATTGCATAAATTTTAGACTCACAGAGGTCTCAAGTGGACAAAATAGCCTAGCCAAACCAAACCAAATTGGTCAAGAATCAATCAAAATCTGACCAAACGGACTGAACCAGTCTAACTAGTTCTGGAACCCTCTCAATGTCAATTTCACTTATGCACCTTCGATTTCCCAAAATTTTACATATTAAACCTAGAATTTAGTCAAATTGCAAATTAACCCCTAATTGAATATTTTGATGCAATTCCCGATTTTGACTTGGTTTTTTACAAATCAAACCCACTAGATTAATTACCTAACACCTCAAAATCATGATGGAGCCTTTGAAATCGATTTTTGACCATTAGATTGAAATTTTGACCGTCGAATCGAACTGACGACCAAAATTGCTTAATGTGAGGAGTATATAAATGAAATGTCCTCCATTTTCAAGGGGGCTCATTTGGCACAAAAACTATTCTCTCTCTTCAGATCTCTCTCTCTCTATTTTCCCGCCTAAACCAATCCCTCTCTCTCTCCTATCTCTCTCCCATTCCTCACGAACCAAACCGGTTCATCGCCGATTTAGGCTTGCCAACCTCACGCCAGTGGTTTGCTAGTTGCTGCTCAACCCCGCGGCCATCTCCTCCTCCTTCCTATCTATTTGTGGCTAAAGATTGACTATGTTTTGATCGGGAATTGTCTAATCGAGCTAGGTCCCCTCTTGGCATTCATAGTCGGTCCAACTTGGATCGGTGGTTCCGACGATCCTAGCCGGAGGTTAACGGCAGTTCTAAGTTTCTAAGCGATTCAGATTTGATCCTCAACGGTCTATGGAGATTCGAAAGTGTTTTGACATTTTGATCCGATTGATCGTGATAGAAACCCACGAAAATCGTGATAAATGTAACAATTCGAAACTCGAATCCGACAAAGCGAGATCGAGTTAGTCGATCGAGGCTAGGATTCAAGATTAGAAACTTTTACATGATTAAGATCAATGACTATAAATACTACAATAATTTGTGCTTCATTGTGTTCTTGAGTCTATTTTGGATTTTCGTATGTCTATACCTAGGTTACTGTTTTGACCAAAACAAGGTCCGAAACAACCTTGTTTCAATTCGATTCCTATTAATATTAGATAATAAACATCCCGAGCTTTGAAACGGTAGGTCACATGCCCCAATTGAGTGTCATTTGACCCTCAAAAACACCTCCAAAGATGAGTGATTCTACAGTATTTTAGGTTTTTTTTTCAATTTTGTTTTTGTTCCGCCTTCTGTCTTTGCTATTTTTGTGCCAACTTTTGTGGTCATTTTTTGACAAATTTTTTTCATGAGTTTCATTCCAAATCATCTTTTGAATCTTCTGTAATTTTTTCATGATTTTTGGATGTGTTTAACTAGGTCAAATCTACTCACATCCAAGCCTAGGTCAATTTGTTCCGTATTGATATCTAATTTTGTCATTTCTGTACTTATTTTTTTGTTGAATTATGGAATAACTTTCCTTCATGAAAGTTGCTCGTATTAGTGTTATGCATGTCCTATATTTTTTTTCAAAATTTTAGACATGTTTAGCTAGGTCAAAAGCACTTAGATCTATACATTAGTCCAAATTTGTTTCGATGAAATTAAGTCCACAAATGCACCTATTTTGTCATGACCCCAACTCCATCTCTAGGGTCATGAGCGACAAGGGTTATTTTTGCAACGTCCCAGGCTCGTTGCCGTCTCGATTCTTTTTATCTTGTTATCATGCACATGCGAAAACGAGAATAAACAACTCCTCGAACAAACAGCAGCTGGAAGACTAGGACATACATCATATAGAGCACACTGATCAATATTATAATAAGACTTTCACAAGCCCTTTCTCTACGGGCCCTCTTTTCTTTTTATATCACAATACAATTTTTTTATATAGGCCAAGGGAAATCCTATCTCCTTTAGCATGACTATAGCTCCCAAAACTGACATGAGACTTCCATGCCTATAAAATCAAAAGGTGAGGGGTAAGTTTTGGAGAAACTCAGTAAGTAAAATTCATAGTTCTCTATTGGGAAAACATCTCATCATTAAAGCCTAACAAGTACAACACTCGCAAACAGTGTCAATGGCAGATCAATTAAGCTATTTTACCAAACAAGTTTATCAACATCACATAGTAACATATTCAATAAGTTCATTAACCGCATAAATAGTTCTTCCCATACTTTCAAAGCCTTTTAGCCGCAGGCTAGGCATCCGGCCTCAAGTCAGGCATCCCATACTTTCAAGGGCTTCCTAGCTCAATCAAGGCATCCGGCCATCAAGCCAGGCATCCCATACTTTCAAGGGCTTCCCATACTTTCAGGGACTTCTTGGCTCCAACCAGGGCATTCACCATCAAGCCAACATCCCATACTTTTAGGGGCTTCATGGCTCAACCAAAGCATCCGTTCAATGAATGAGGCATCGCCACCAACACTATATGACGACGGACGCTTTTTCCTCTTTAAGTGCACACACACAAGTGCATCACATTGTTGGAGAAATCTTCTTGAAGTGTTTCGAAGCTAACAAAACGTTTCCATCAGTCTAGTCTGAAGGCTTGCAGACTCTGCTATTTAAAGTCTGAAGACCTCCGGACAGCCAGACTCAAGACTCAAAGTCTATCCTCATTGACAGTCTATAATCCGTTGAAGAAAGGTTATCCAGAACTGGATGTTTCATTAAGAATATGACCTTATCGACTGGAGAAGATCTCTTGACTGGAAAAGACATAACGGAATTCTTTGATTGATTGAGATTGACTCGAAGATTAAGGATCCGATTATTGTCTAAATATTCTTGGAATGTTCTACTTATGGAAACCGAGATCCTGATTATATGGGCGAACAGGATTGATGGGCTATCGACACGTTCCTTTAATAGCTCGAATAATCTTCTTAATTGATTCCGTCCAACGGGCAGATTGGAGGAATTCCTTTGGTAAGTGCCAACGGGTATGATGGCGTAAAGGAGTATATAAGGAAGACGTTCTAAGTTGTTCGAGGTGTGCGCAATATAAGAATTCCAAAGTCTGAACCTCCCTGTTGTTTAGACAATTCCTTTGAGCGAAACTTTGTATACAAAAGAGAGTACATATTTGTGAGAAACCTTGAGGAGGTGTGGTAGAACATCTACACTGTGGAATCAAGGAAAAGCTGTGTTGTAACTTCTCTTTTGTTCATAATGAAATCCAGCCGGTAGGCTGTCAGTGCGAAAGAGTGGACGTAGGCTTGAAATAAGCCGAACCACTATAAACCTTGTGTTCAATTTTCTCTTCCTTACTCTCTTTACTTTGATCGTACTTCATTTTGTTAATCAATAGAGAACTTCCTTTCTATCGGTTGCCTAGAATCGCTTCCGTATCTCGATAAATTGTTTGTGCACCTATTCACCCCCCTCTAGGTGGTTATACTAGCTATATCAATTGGTATCAGAGCTCGTGTACTCACTTTGTTTGAAGTGTTTTACTTCAGAGTTAAAGATCCATGGCTAGTATGTTGGCTCCAGGGCTAGTAGAAGAGCAAAGCAATACCAAACCGCCTTACTTTGATGGAAAGGACTACAACATATGGAAAAACAAGATGAAGTCATTCCTAAGATCAAAAGATCCTCTGGAATGGGACGTTGTAAGGAATCATTCCTAAAGCTGCACCTGTTTCAGAAAGAGGAAAAGACACTGTTGAGTCTAGCGAAATGACTCAGGAAGAGATAATCAAGAGACAAGCTCTTGATGCAAAAGCAATCTATTCTTTATATTGTGCTTTATCACCTACTGAATATAACAGAATATCTTCTTGTGATACAGCCAAAGAATTCTGGGATAGATTACACATTACTTACGAAGGAACCGATCGAGCGAAAGAAACCAGAATCAACATTCTCCTCGGTCAATACGAAGCCTTCAGAATGAAATCGGGAGAATCTATAACTAACATGTTTAGTCGTTCTACAAATATCGTGAATGGTCTTGAAAATCAAGGTCAACCAATTTCTGATCCCATGAAGGTAAACAAGCTACTGCGTGGACGCTCCAAGGATTGGAATCACATAAAGACCTCAATCAGAGAGACCCAAAGAATCATGCCGCTATATGTTGATGAATTGGTTGGAATTCTCCAGTCTTATGAAGTGGAACGAATCAATGAAGACGAAGACCCTAAAGATAAGAAATCCATTGCATTAAAATCCAATGATGATTACGATCTTGCAGATTACGAAGACGATATGGACGATGAGGAGCTTGCTCTCATGATAAGAAGATTTAGAAAGCTGAACAGAAAATGAAGAAGATTCAATCCAAGGAAACAAAGCTTTCAAAAGCAAAAGACTAAGTCTGTTGAAGATGATGAATCAAATAAAGATGTAGTCTGCTTTGAATGTAAGAAAAAGGAGCACATCAGACCCAACTGTCCTCTTCTGAGGAAGAAGAAAGGAAAAGCCGAAAGGTATCGAAAGGCTCTTAAAGCAGAAACCTTGAGTGATATAGAATGTGAAGAAAGTAATGATGATTATGCCGACATATGTCTGATGGCACAATCGGATTCAGATTTAAACTCCGAGACAGACTCAGATTCAGACACTGAATTTGAGGTAAGTAACTTCAAAATCCCTATTAAAGTTTCTAAATACATTGATGAGTTGTGTTTTAGTCTTAAGACTTCTCTTAAAATGATTTTTGAACTCAAAAAGGAAAATTCTGCCTTAAAACAACAAGAAAATATTTTGAAAGAAAAGGTGAAATGTTTAGATGTGAATGTTTCTTCTCTTAGAGAAAGTGAAGATAATCTTTCAAAAGAAAATGCATTCTTGAAAAATGATATCTCAAACATTTCCAAAAGATTTTCGATAGGATCGAGAAACTAGAAAAAATACTTTCTGTTCAAAGACCTTATTTCAATAAATCTGGTTTAGGAATAACTGCTGAAACCATTCCTTTAATTGATTTTCCTAAAGTGAAAGAAAGAATCAAACAAAGACCCACAAGAAATGCTTACAAAAATCATTTTGAAAAGACCTTTGTAAAACCAGTAGGTCGCAATGCTCTTAGATGTTCAAAATGCAATAGTGCAGATCATTTTGAAAAAGAATGTCCTATGGTTTGGAAATCTGTCAATAAAGTTTAGGCAAAAACCGTATATCAGACTAACTCAAAAGGACCCAAGAAAATATGGGTACCAAAGAAAACTTGAGTCTCTTTTTAAATGCAGGTCACTATCAAGAAAAAGGTGAAATGGTACCTGGATAGTAGATGCTCGAGACACATGACAGGAGATTCAAATTGCTTCATAAAGCTTGTTCAAGTGAATGGTGGAAAAGTCTCATTTGGAGGAAACAACAAAGGAAAAATTGTGGGATTTGGAACTATGAAAATTGGAAACCTCACAATAAGCAATATTTCTTTAGTTGAAGGACTCAACTACAATCTGCTCAGTGTCAGTCAGCTATGTGATACCGGTTTCAAAATCTACTTTCAAGAGGGTATATGTTCAGGAACCAGTAAAGACTCTACTCAGTCATTTATGGGACAAAGACATGGAAATATCTATCTCTTGGATGTGAAACCAGATGAATCACAATGTTTAATTTCAATCCAAGACGAAGCAAGTTTATGGCACAGAAAGCTTGGGCACATCAATATGAAGCAGATAGATAAAATTTCATCAAAGAAGCTTGTTCGTGGTATATCCAATTTATCATATCAAAAGTTTGACCTATGTACACCATGTATATTGGGAAAATAGGTAAGAAATTCCTTTAAACCAATAAATCAAGTTTCCACTAACCGTGTACTGCAGCTTCTGCATATGGATCTCTTTGGACCAACCAGAACACAAAGCATTAGAGGTAAGAAATATTGCCTAGTAATCGTGGATGACTACTCACGATTCACTTGGGTGTATTTCCTGGCAAGTAAGTCTGAAACCTTCTCTTACTTTGAAAAATTTGCTAAAAAGGTTCAAAACGAAAAAGGATATGTTATTTCAAGTATAAGAACAGATCATGGAGGTGAATTTGAAAATCAAGATTTTACAAGGTTTTGTGATGAATCAGGTTTTCAGCATTTGTTCTCCTCTCCGTATACTCCAGAACAAAATGGAGTTGTGGAAAGAAAGAATAGATCGCTTCAAGAAATGGCTAGAACTCTTCTAATTGAAAGTAACATCTCCTCACGTTTTTGGGCTGAAGCAGTTTTTATAGCATGTTATATTATCAACAGAGTTTTTCTAAGGCCTATTCTAGAAAAAACCCCTTATGAATTATTCAAATAAAAGAAGCCTATTGTTTCATATTTTCATGTGTTTGGATGTAAATGTTTTATACTGAAAAATGCAAATGATCGAGTTGGTAAGTTTAAAGAAAAGTCAGATGAAGGCATCTTCCTTGGATATTCAATCACAAGCAAAGCGTACGGAGTCTACAACAAAAAGACTCAAACTGTGGAAGAATCAATGAATGTCAAATTCCAGAATTCGATACAAAATGAATTTATTTAGACTCATCTTGAAGATCCAGAACCTACTCCAGACTCTACAAAGTCTAAAGAAACAACTCAAACATTGAAGGACCAGCAGCAAGTAACTGTTGAAGATTCAAGTGAATGAAGTGATCATCATTCTGACAAATCAACCAGCAACTGGAAGCATAAGTCCAGTCATCCCAAAGATCTTATCATTGACGACATTAATTCGCACTAGATCCAAAAGGCGCGAAGAGTCTAGTGCTGTGGCTCTTATTTCTAAAATAGAATCCAAAAGCATAGATGAAGCTTTATCTTATGAAAGCTGGATTAAAGCCATGCAAGAAGAGCTCAGGCAATTCAATAACAATGATGTCGGAATTGATTCCAAAACCGAAAGGTAAATCGGTTATTGGAGCTAAATGGGTTTTCGAAACAAGATGGACGAAAGGAAAGGTCGTAAGAAACAAAGCAAGACTCGTGGCCAAAGGATACACGCAAGAAGAAGGGATAGACTATGACGAGACTTACGCACCAGTAACAAGGTTAGAAGCAATTAGTTTATTACTTGCATTTGCTTGTCATAAAAATTTCAGGTTATTCCAAATGGATGTCAAAAGTGCCTTCCTAAATGGATTCATCCATGAGGAAGTCTATGTGGAACAACCACCTGGGTTTGAAGACCCAAGGAAACCAGACTCAGTATTCAGACTCAAAAAGGCCTTATATGGCTTAAAACAAGCACCTCGAGCTTGGTACGACAGGCTGAGTAAGTTTTTAATCCAAAACGGTTTTGTGAAAGGTAAAGTAGACACTACTTTATTTATTAAAAGAGAAAGCAAAAGTTTTGTGCTAGTTCAAATATATGTTGATGATATTATATTCGGATCTCCTAATGAAAGTCTGTGCAAGAAATTCTCTAAGACTATGCAGGATGAATTTGAAATGAGCATGATGGGTGAGTTAACCTTCTTTCTCGAGCTTCGAGTGAAACAACTGAAGGAAGGAACTTTTATTCATCAAGAAAAATATGCTAATGATCTCGTCAAAAAGTTTGGTCTGAACAATTGCAAGAAGGCTGAAATACCAATGTCAAATTCCTTGAAGATAGACAAAGATGAAGAAGGAAAGAAAGTCAACCAGAAGCTATACGGGAGTATCATTGGCTCACTTCTTTATCTTACTGCTTCTAGACCTGACATTTTGTTTAGTGTTTACATTTGTGCCAAATTTCAAGCAGATCCTAAAGAATCTCATTTAAATGCTACAAAGCGTATTATTAAATACATTGCTTCAACTTCAAGCATCAGCCTATGGTATCCTAAAAGAGGAGACTTTACTCTTCTTGGATACTCAGACGCAGATCTAGCCAGTTGCAGAGTTGATAGAAAGAGCACCTCAGGTACTTGTCAACTACTTGGAGGCAGGACAGTATCTTGGTTTTCAAGAAAGCAGAGTACAGTAGCTCTCTCTACAACAGAAGCCGAGTATGTAGCTCTTGGAAGTTGCTGTTCACAAATTCTCTGGATAAAACAACAGCTAAGAGACTTTGGAATTGAATACTCATGCACAGAGATTAATTGCGACAACACCAGCGCTATCAATCTCACTAAAAATCCAATTCTTCACTCAAGAGCAAAACATATAGAGATTCGACATCACTTCATTAGAGATCATGTTCAAAATCGAGAAGTTTCGATTCAATATGTTGATTCAAAGAACCAACTAGCGGATACATTTACAAAGCCTTTGGAGAAAAATCAATTTGAAACCATCCGTTCCAGACTCAACATTTTGAGGTATGAGGAAATCAAAGTCTAAAGACTCTCAGACTCAGACATACAAGACCTTGACTGTAAGTTATTCTCTCTTGAATCTTATCTTAAAAAGGTACGATCGTCAAACTGTGGTTAATTATTACTATATTTAATCGACGTAATTGTTACATCGTTTCCTTTTCGAAAAAGAAGTTATTTTTTGAAATGACTATTTTCGCGGAAAAATGACAGTTATTTTGAAAAGGCAACTTTTTACTTTCCTTTGTGACGGTTCGTATTCCTCTCCTTTTAACCGATCGTGCACTGTTAATTTCCCTTCACTTTACTCTCAAAAACCCTAGAAAGCATCGATCTTCCATTCCCGTTTTCTTCCCTTGTTTAATCTTCGAAAAAGTAGTCATCTTTCTTGGGAAATTCAAGCAAGGAATCTTCCAAAAACTGAGAAAGATGTCGTCTTCAAGAAAGTCTTCGAGAATTGCAAGCAGGGGACCACGGCGAATGAGTGAGAGGCCTACGCATTTCGATCTCACCGAAGAAGAAGTGTCTCCAGATTAGCAGCAGAGCCCACAACATTCTCAGCAGCGTCACTCTCCTCCATCTAGTCCTCAAGGCGTTGATCATCAACAAGAGGAAGAAATCATCGAGGATGCAGATCCTGTAAGAGTTCAAAATCCCACTTTTATTTATAAGCTGTATCGTGCTTTAAAAGGGACTCATACTCCTTTGAAGTATGTCGATGATTTTCTTAAAGACAAAGGGTATGGAAATGAATATATCTTTTTGCAAAAAAATGGAAAGTTTGGGAATTGCTTGTAGAGGGGTGGCTAAAGAAACCCTTGCGAATGTCCCAAGTGATCCTCATGATTGGGGAGTTAATCCTATAGATGGGAATGATGATGACAAACTGTACAGCCAATTTCAACCGAGAATGGGTGTTACGGTTGAAAATCGAGGAAAAAGGGGAGACTTGTTCAGATCGAAGGAACAAAATGATTTGTACTCAAAATTGCTTAAGCGTGGGGTGATAAACCCTAGGAGTGTGGATTTTGATTTTCTGGATGCTGTGAATGTGAACTTGAGGGAAAAGTTCGGTTATCTTCAACTTGAAAAGTTCTGCTCCGACTCTACAGAGGCCTATGTTGAACTAACCGCATATTTCTATTCAAATCTTAGCTTCTTGGATGCGAATAGATTCTCTTTCAGCGTCAAAGATCAAGACTTTGTTGTGGATATGGATATGTTGGCAGATGTGTTAGGAGTTGAGAGAGAAAGATATCAACCGATCAAAGTTTCTATTGCTTGTGCTACATTAGAACTTGTTAAAAACAGGAGAACAGAGGAAAAGATTTCCTACTTAAGGATGAGTGCATTCAACATCTTGCTTCACAAGATTGTGATCAATTGCCTCCAACCGAAATCAACTTCCAAGACTGATGTTTCAAGTTCAGAGGCAAAGCTGATGTATGCCATCCTCACTAGGAAAAGGTTTTCTCTTCCTCACACTGTTATGTTCCACATGTATAGAGTCATGATGAAGGACAGAGGTCAACTTCCTTACCCAAATCTTGTGACGAAGTTATTCAGACATCTGAATATTCAGCCTCCGCAAATTTTTTGTGTTCGATCGTGCGATCATATGGTGGTAGGACTGAAAATGATGACCAAAATGCGTCTGAAAGAAATGAACAATGCGTTGGAGAAATTCAAGGAGAAGACTCCAGTCAAAGCTCATCAACCCTCTTCTTCATCAAAACAGAAAGGAAAGGAGCCCTTAGTTGCTTCAAGAACAAAAAGAAGAGCTCTTATTGTTGAAGATGAAGATGATGATGAAAACCTCACCATTTCTGCAATGGCTTTGAAGAATTTAAGTCGCTCTGTTCCAGAGAAAGAATCGGAACAAATGACGAAAGCAACAGAGGAGAAGGAAGCAGATGAGAAGGGAGAAGAAGAAAGAGAAGCTGAAAAGGAAAGAGGCTGAGAAAGAAGAAGAAGGAGAACTCGAGGAACACTCTTCTCCACCCGAAGGCATGGAAACGGGGGAGATCAAGAGAAAAGAGGGGAAGTCCTCATATCCCGATGCAAGTGAGGGCGTCGGTCGCTCTCTGCGGAACCGAGAGGACATTTATGCCTCTCAATTTCCCGAGGAAGGTCATGAAGTTTCATCGCCAAACCTGCGAGACTATGCTGATCTACCATCGTCCGCATTTACTCCATCGAGATCGGGCCGAAGCAAGTACTCGGGCGATAATGCAGCAGATTTTCGCAGAATCATGGATATTCTCTTGGAGATGCGAGGACAAATCTATGCTCTGGGATGCGAGGTTCAAAACTTGCAAAATGCGGGTCAAGTTTCTTCATGTTCATTGAATGATCAGATCCAAGCCCTCTCTGTTCAAATTCAGGCCAATGCCAAAGGTGAGGAGATTACACATCTGAAAGAAGACTTGAAAAGGCTGGAAGGCATCGTTTAGTCTATGGGAGATTTCCAGCTTGTCCGCGTTCCCAAGCAATCTTAACTTTATTCCATTTTCATCTCAACCTTTTTAATGCTGACAAAAAGGGGGAGAGATGCAAGAGATTTGAACTTTGACTTTTAATCGTGTGGATTGTTGGATTGTTTTGATGTTTAACTTTGTTTGACTTTGTTTTTGTGTCTGGATGAAAACTGAACTAGACTTGGACTTGACTGCTTCTATTGATATCTTATGGATGGCCTTATCGCATACTAGACTAACCTATTTTCTGTGGTTGCAGATTCTAAATTCTAGTGTTATTCATTTAGCCATTTATCTCTATAAGATATGCATATGTGTTTGAGAAATGTTTTGCAGGTCAAGATTGTCCAAATCTGCAGGAAATTTTTGTCACCATCAAAAATGGGGAGATTGTTGGAGAAATCTTCTTGAAGTGTTTTGAAGCTGACAAAACGTTTCCATCAGTCTAGTCGAAGGCTTTGCGGACTCTTGCTATTTAAAGTCGAAGACCTCCGGACAGCCCGGACTCAAGACTCAAAGTCTATCCTCATTGACGAGTCTATAATCCGTTGAAGAAAGGTTATCCAGAACTGGATGTTTCATTAAGGATATGACCTTATCAACTGGAGAAGATCTCTTGGCTGGAAAAGACATAACGGAATTCTTTGATTGATCGAGATTGACTCGAAGATTAAGGATCCGATGATTGCCTAAATATTCTTGGAAGGTTCTACTTATGGAAACCGAGATCCTGATTGTATGGGCGAACAGGATTGATGGGCTATCGACACGTTCCTTTAATAGCTCGAATAATCTTCTTAATTGATTCCGTCCAATGGGTAGATTGGAGGAATTCCTTTGGTAAGTGCCAACGGGTATGATGGCGTAAAGGAGTATATAAGGAAGACGTTCTAAGTTGTTCGAGGTGTGCGCAATAGAAGAATTCCAAAGTCTGAAGCTCCCTATTGTTTAGACAATTCCTTTGAGTGAAACTTTGTATACAAAAGAGAGTCTATATTTGTGAGAAACCTTGAGGATGTGTGGTAGAACATCTACACTGTGGAATCAAAGAAAAGCTGTGCTGTAACTTCTCTTATGTTCATAGTGAAATCCAGCCGGTAGGCTGTCAGTGCAGAAGAGTGGACGTAGGCTTGAAATAAGCCGAACCACTATAAACGTTGTGTTCAATTCTCTCTTCCTTACTCTCTTTACTTTGATTGTACTTCATTTTGTTAATCAATAGAGAACTTCCTTTCTATCGGTTGCCTAGAATCGCTTCCGTATCTCGATAAATTATTTGTGCACCTATTCACCCCCCTCTAGGTGGTTATACTGGCTATATCACACACAAGTCGGCTCTTATATTTTCTCTTAGTCGACACATGTATGGCCCAAATGCATGCTCATTCATTCATGTGTATATCATGAATTCTTATACTTCACTAATACATATGTCGAGAACGATCTTTGATCCGTAATCAATCATTTAGTGTTGATCCCTGCACCGGACAAGGCTCGGAAATGGTATGCCTTCAATATCGATCCAAGACCTCAAGACTTGGGTACACCTCGTTTAGTGACGATCCCAAGCTTGATGGACCTCTACTCCATCCCGATGTGAATACACACGTATTGAGAATGACCCTCGGTTTGCTGTTTCATTCAATGCCAAGCACAAAATCCCCATGTCCACTTGAACTATGGAAATTAGCATGCTTAGTGCCTTATCGAGACCTCGTGGATTTGGGCGATCCCCATACCGATCAAGGCATAAAATCAACACACCTCAATGTTGACTTAGGACCTTGTGGCCTTAGGCGATTCCCATACCAAGTGAGAATTGGACCAGACATCCTATTTATGCCAAAACCAATGCTTTATGGCTTGGGCGACTTTGTCTTGTGATGAACTCAACCCGACCGAACCTCGGCTCCATTCCGAACGTGAATAACTCAAGCACACATTCAAGCACAAACATGAGCAAGACCATACAAAAGATCTAACATCCTACTCACGACTTGATGAGTGAGCACCTAACTAGACTCGACAATGGAGACTATTGCTCTAGACGAGACATAAGGATCTTACTTACCTTGGCAAACCTTAAAGACCAACTTAGATTAGCTTGAGGGATTGAGGATGTAAGGCCAAGAGAAAGAAGAATGAGGGGGGCGTCCAAGGAGAAGGAGGAAGGAGGAAATGAGAAGCAAGGCGAAGAAATGAAGAAGGCTCCTCCTATTAATAGCCCCTTGGTGCCATCATTACTAAGCCAAGCGATCCAATTTTAAGTTTCCAAGTGTCCCGCTAGAATACTTAGGTGGCAAACTTAAGTTGCAAGGTGTCAAGCCTATTTTAAAAGGTGGCACACCTAATGGCCTAATGTAATGATTGGAAGCTTACTTGTTTCATTCCTATTGGACCATTTATACAATGACATCATGACTTGGCCTACTTGTTCCCTAAGGAAAATCTTTGGTAATGATAATCATACATTTCATGGACACTTAAGCTTATAAGTCACCAACTTCTTCTCCAAGGCAAATCTCAAGCCATCATTACCAAATCTTCGATGGACACCTAGGCGGGATGACTCATCCTTGCATTTAATGAGGCATTCTAGAATCTCATATATGTCTTCTCTTAATTGGTTCATTTGTCCAAGAGTCCCTTACTTAATTCCCAAGGCGAATTTTTGGTAATCATTACCAAATCTAGGAATATATATCCAAAGTGGTGAGTCATCCTTCTCATTAAATGAGGGAGTTCTAGAATTTTCTTTTGTTTTGTCCTTTTCTTCATCAAGAAGACGATCTAGAGAATTCTATCATCCAAGTTGGTTTCGGGGCCGGAGAAGGGATCATTAGGTACACTCGAAAAACTGAATCATGTACACCTGAGGTTCAGCCATTACCTTCCATATTTGCCCAAACGTTCCTTTGGACGGTTGGTCGGCCAATAGAGTCAATTGTCCTTTGATTGGTTCGAGATCAATCCTAAGGCTACTCATGGCCTAGCATAAAGCCAAGGCACTCATGGATGTTAGAATTAGTGATAGAATAGCTAGGTCTATTCTTGGACTCATTCCAATTGGCACCCAATCCATCGGTAGAGTTCATGGTATCACCAATTCAAGATTCCGTTCTAATCACTAAGCATTAAATAGGGAATGATGCATTTTTGGTCGGAAGAAGAAGAAAGTCGCATTTTGTCAATTTGGATTGTCCGTGTATCAATGCATAACTGGGCGGAATCACCCGCGACCAAAAACTACAACCAATCGGATCGACCCATGACCATCTACCAATTCAAAACCATCCTATGATCAATTCTCATGATCAAAAAGTCATCTTATGAGCTGGTGATCCTATCCCATCAGTATGGTCAATAAAAAATTCACTGTCGACACCTCGACCAATTCATGACCGATCGATCGGTTGGATCATGACCGATCGATCGGTCACCGACCATCTGTGATTCCTTGCCAATCGAATCAATCAATCCATGGCCAATGGCCCATGATTGATCCTTTTAGGATCTTATGACCAATCCTTATGGGGTCGGAATTGAGGATGTTATATATTTGGTCTCAAATCCTTCATGAAAGTTGAAATACATTATACATATGTTTAGTTGATGCATGTTTTGCAAGATCTTTATGTCAGCAAAGTAAGTCAATTGCATGCACTAGAGTAAAAGGCACTGCAACAACATGAGCTGGGCATATAGTTTGTCATTTTTTTTTTCATTTTTGCCACGACTCATATGATCTTAATTGAGTTTTGAACTTTTAACGAGAAATCTTCATCATCGCATGCTCTGTATGTGAGATTTTTAGTAGGATTTATGCATGTTTTGAGGATGGCAAAAATCATGCTCGCTTTGTAAATTTGATATTGAAATGAAACCTTGTAATGTGCACATTTCCATGCTTGTTTGAGTCATCTAGAGACCAAATCTTACAATCACGCCTTCTTGATGATTGAACAGCATGTTGCAAGGTTTGTATATATGTTTAGGTCATGTCCTTTCAGTATCATCTTTCACATTAATTTTGTCTCACAAAAGTGTTCTTCACACTTAGGATTCCCAAGCATACCATTAGGAATCATGAATTATTTCATAATGTTATTTAAATTGTATGACATTTTGCATGCCAACTTAGGATTAGATGACTATCTAAACTTTCTTTCGCATCCAATCATAAGTCCTATGTGATTTCTTCATAGCATGTGTGCATTCTTTGAATGATTTTGAGGTTTTTTAATAAATGCTTATGTTCTGTTTCCATAGTTACTGATGCGCATACTTTTAGAGATCTCAATCATAAGATACCAAATTGACCTAGTTTGAACTCAAGCTCTTCTAGGAGGATGTAAGGCACACTTAGAGGTTTCCGATACTACTAATTTCACGTAGATCACTCATCGTTTAGACCACTTTTCGATTTTCTTAAAACTAGATCGGAATCTAGACAATGGATAAATTCAAACCCCTATTCTAACCCTGTTTGGACAAATCTTTGATATTTTTGTTCCATTTTTTCTATTTGGAATCTACACTCAGTCTCTTAATGAAACTTGCTTGTCATAATGTTGGTTATGTTGTATGTAAATTTGATGATTTTTAGACATGTTTCAATAGGACAAATCCTCATGCCATTAGCTGAATATCCTGTTATTTTGACAAATTTCTGATGTGTTATTGCTTATTGTTTGATTTTTGTAAAATCATGTGTAGATTGTTTAAGAAAACTTTATTCATGAAAGTTGTTCATCATCATGTCATATATGTGAGGGAATTTTTTCATTGCCAAATTAGCACTAGGTATTGCCCAAATTTGTTGTCTTTTTTTTTTTTTTTTTTGGTGAAATCCCAACTTTGTTGTCCTTACATGCTTATTCTGAAATTTCCTAATATAAACATGATTGTGATTATTTAGTTATACCTTTTAGGTTAGTTTGTGCATGAAATTAGGCCATGTCATCTTCATGAAAATTGTTCTAAATGCTTTGATCTTTTTTGTTAAACAATTGGCCTTTTCAAAATTGCACCTTTCAAAAAATACTTTGGTACATGTGATGTTTTTCAAAAACAATTTCTAAGAAATTATTTTCTAAAGCTCGATTTGGTTTAAGGAAAAATTGTGATTTGGACCATATTCAAAATACATGCGATGCTTATGAGTGCATTTATGCGAGCCCTGGGCTAGCCTTGGCAATTGAATGTGTTCTATATGTTTTTGAACTCATACATATAATCTGGTCATGCATTAGAAATTGCCTGTGTTTATGATTGGTGTATGCCCTTTGTAATAAATGACCTACCGACAGTTCACTCTCTTGCTTGATTGGTTGAGAAATAAGGTACAAAAGATCTATATGCATGTTTACATTTTTGCAATGCATGTGACTTTTAGATGAATGATAGGGTCGATGCATGATATCGAGGTAAAACCCTGAGAACACATAGATTGCTTGATTAGGAGACTTACAAGCGTTATTGACATGCAAGAACACAATTGATCAACAATTGCTATAAGTCACAAAAATGGATTGGGTAGGTGTCTTAATGAGACCCTCACATGAAAATTTGACTTTCATATTGAACTTTCTTTAAATGATTGATCTTGACATGATGTCATGTTTTTTATTGTTTTGATATGTATCTTTATTTCTTTCCATCGTATGCATCTAATTATAGGTTTCTAGATTAGGTTTAGATTAGGACCCCGAAATGGAAAAGGCACAAAAGGATGAAGTGATGACATCCTTATGAGTGAAGCGTACTGTCAAGAGGGCTACCATGGTAAAGGTACCCTTAAATCCAATATCCACACCCGATCTCTTCTCTCAAAGTGTGTCACCCACGTGGATATGGATTGCAACACTCCTTTGTCACGTGGGGTACAAGCTTGGGAGAGCTCGCAATCTCGTGAATGGAACTCACGAAAGGCTTGATCTGAAAGATGAGATGATGACATCTTTTGGAACACGAGCCATGAGAGAACTCTTGTGATCAAGTACCCATAAATCCAACATTTCCTCCTTTTCTCTCCTCTTAATGGTGAGGGATCGAGGGGTGGCGAGATCGGGTTGCGACAAGCTTGGCGACTCTGCTAGGGACTAGTTATTAGATTAAGAGGACTTGAAGCAATTTAATGTTGTGCTTTAACTAACGTGTCTTATGTAGGATCACCTACATATCAAAGTCATGTGGAAAATCAGGTTAATCGCTAACCTCGTGTTAAATGGTCTTGTAGGTGGGAGTTATAATGGGAGACATGCTTGTAAACCCTTTGTTTTGCAGGTAGTGTAAGGATGTGTGAATGTATAAGGATTTATATTGAAGTGCTGGATGTTAAATTTAAATGCATGTTTACAAACTTTAGCATGACACTACACACACAACCACGATCTAAAACCCCAATCATTCAATTTAGAACCTTAGGAGGGTTTATGGGTGGAATTTGCAAGTGAATACTTGTGGTAGTCCATTACTATGATCATACTCACTGCTGTAGCCCTAGCTTTATAGACCATTGCCCTCGATAGCTTCAAAATATTTTCAGACTCCATTATTTTCTTCATCAAAGAAATTGGCCATGTAGGATTGTTTCTCAATCTATCACAATACTTGCTTGCTAGCCATTCAGTACTAACTTGAGGAACATGTAAGGTTCTATTACATATATGTACGAAGGTTTTGACTTGTAAAGTATGCTCTCTCTGCACTTTAGAAGCATAAATGAGCCAATCACAACCCTCTGAACACATTGCCCTCAACCTATTTCATGCATTATTAACAAACCTCACTTGTCTCCCATTTTTAAATAGCATGGTTTCTAACAGCTTCTCTAAACTCTTCAGCATTACCAAAACTCATCCCCAACTTGAAAACAGGATTCTCCATATCAACCTTAAAATTGAACTTAGGATGTGAATACTCATTTTGCTATTCATATTCAAGAAATCTATATTATCAGTCAGCACATCTACATACATGCTGCTATCTCCAACCTCCATATCCCTCCCCATCAACCTATTACCCTCGGCACATCTTACATGTCTTTTGTATAATTCATCAAGATCGATAATGACAAATCCATCATCTTGAGCACCCTTAGTTACTTCAACATGCCTATTATCATAAAGATTCACTGCTTCACATCCCTCACCTAATGCAAAATGAAAACAAATATAATGTCAATATGTTATTATGCACTAGAAAAAAACATAACAAAAGCAGAAATAATTGCAACACGTAAGATTTGTTCGCCACTTCAAAATTTCTTTTGAAGTGACAAAGAATTAAAATTCTAATTCACTTGAAACCATATAGGTTGGAGAGTTGGTCCCATAAGTGTTTGTACTTGGCGAAAAAGGCATGAAAAAGAATTAAAAACACAAATAGAAAAAGTGGATGGGCAGCCTTCATGAAATATTAAACAAAACACAAATAAGTAAATTGGCCCCAAACAACAAAACATACATAACAGAAAACAAAATAAAAGCATTAAAGAATTGCAAAATAGGGACCACCACTAGCACGTTCAGCAATGCCAATTAGAAACTGCACAGGATACGACTTGCCAATAGAAAATGCAACTTATATTCATCAATTCACAAAAAAACGCAC
Organism: Eucalyptus paniculata subsp. matutina; assembly: GCA_017140255.1. Lineage (NCBI taxonomy): Eukaryota > Viridiplantae > Streptophyta > Magnoliopsida > Myrtales > Myrtaceae > Eucalyptus > Eucalyptus paniculata. The sequence goes on along the minus strand of CM029442.1, from coordinate 30,930,838 downwards.
CATGACGTCCGATCAAAGCAGCCAAATCAACGCCATAAAATAAAAATATTCCTCTTACCATCATCGTCATCGCTGCCGTCAGTTTGGCATTCCATGACGTGTCCACACTTTGTCGACATTTTGCTCTAACGAGTTGCGAAGGCCCCCTCTTGGATGAACAAAGAATCGACTACAATGAAGAAACGTAGCAAACGAACAAACAAAAACGAAGAAACCTATATAAACGAAGTTTCAATGGGAAGAGACGTGATAGACTATGATTTTCGTCTCAAACGAACAATTAGTCAAAAACAAAGAAACGAAGCAAACATAGAAACCAAAGAATAGAAGAAACGACGGATCACATATGAGAAGAAAGAAGCGAAGTAATTGTGGGGATTTTGGTTATAGGGATTTCAATATTTGACCTAGAATTTTTGGAGAAGAACGAGCAAGAACAGAAGCAGAGAGCGTGGGGGAAGGGAAATATTAATACAATTTGGGTTTTTTTTTTTTTTTTGTTTTTAAGAGTTCAATTTTATACCTTTAAATTTTTTTGACTAAAATGCCCTTCTCCGATTAACCTGAACAATCACATGCTCACCAATTAATCAAAGGTTTTGGTGGCCGACAAGCTCAAGCTCTCATTTGAGACCATTTGACCACTTTAAGTTTTTATTTGAGACAATTTGACCACTTCATACTCTTATTTGAAATAATATCCACTTTGAGTATTTTGTTTTTGAGAAAATAGCTCCACTCGGATCCTTATTTGAAATTTTCTCTGCCCTTTTTTATATTTTAATTGTAGAATTTATATAAAAATGGAGTTAATTAATTAATTAAAAGTGCACACTGTCATTTTAATTTTAATTGAAACTTTAAAAAAAAATTAATTGCATGGTCAACAACTCTTGCTGACCATGCAATCGGTCAGTAACCGTTGCCGACGAGGCACACCGTGCGCTGCCGAACGTGCACATTATGTGCTGCGATGAGCAACTGTTGCTGATGGCACATAAAATAGGGGCGCCTAGCAACTGTTGCTGATGAACAATAATAGAAGAAAAAGAAGATAATGTGCGCGCGAGAGAAAAAGGGACTAAAATATCAAGAGTGCGGCAAATAATCTCCACGAAATTGCTAGCACAATTTTAATAGTGATTATTCCGAGTTCTTTCTTCCATTTGATGTGCAATTGGTGATGCGTCTAAACTAGAGATCTAACATTTGTGGGGCTTAAAACATCATAATCAAGTTGTTTAAAGCATGTCACGGAAGGTAATCCATTTAACTCCCTTTGTTCTTATGATTTTTTTATTAAAACGCACAAACAACACCTTTAGAGATACTTTTATAGTAAACTTTAATTTTGCTTCAATTGTGTCTATGTTTGTTTCACTCATATTTCGTAAACCCCAACACACATTACAAATCGCAAACCTTAACTGGTACTTATAATTGAACAAGGTAAAACTTAAAATCTATACAATGCAATTTATAATAGCTAAACAATTAATATTGATCAATTATATATTTTCTGTTAGTCATTTTATTCAATAACTGTAAAAAAATAATTTTTAATGAAAAAATTATAATGTAGTTTTAAGGTAGATAATTACCTATATTTTATATTTTAACTATACTCTCCAAAAATAAAAATAACAAATATTTTTAAAAATATATTTTTATTGTTAATTATACTAATTAATAAGTAGCAATAAATTGATATTTTTATACGATTTTATCAAATATTTTTTAGCTAGAAAAAGGAAAGGAATTGTAACTCCTCCATTATATATACAACCGAATCGAATAAAATCAGTCGAAAGAAAGGAAAGGGAAGTGGACATTGGATTTATGTGATTCAATTCAAATATTAGTATTTATGTTCACAGGAAGAGTAGTACGAAATTCCACTATAGAAACCAAGCAATATATCGGAAATTATAATCACTCGAGCATCCAAACACTTACTCGGTATTTTACAATCTCCAATTATACCTAATAACTCACACAGTATTTAACTCCTTTACACAAATTCTACTCACAAAAATTTTCATTAAACGAGAAAATCTCCCATGAGAAAATCTCTTCTCTTGGCCACCGAATGGAACATGGTGCACTTCTTGTCTTCAAATGTCCTCTCCTTTTATGGAATAAACAAGACAAAAAAATGGACTTAATAAATGGCAAGAGCGGCGCTCGCATGACAAATCTCTACAGCAGCAACGGCGCCCTCCATTTTTCATGGAACGCATGCATATAATAAGGGGAGGAAAACTATGGCCGTCCTTGCACGGGGCCCTCCCTTCCTTTCCTTCAATTATTTATTTCCCTTTGGTCTACCATCGTCACTTTTCCAAGATGAAAACAAAATTCTTTGCCAAGAATTTTACACTTTACTTTAGCTACAGGGTGTGGCCATCAAGTCAAACACGCAAATTCTTTCTGCTGCTTTCCTTGTCTCCGTTCTTCCCTGCCCTTTTGCATGTAGAGCATTTAATGTAGAGAGGCCGGCCAGCGTACAAAAACGCAGATGATCACAAAAGTCCAACTTGGACTTTATTTATCAAGACGAGCTCGCACGCTTTAATTTTTTTATATTTATTTGACAACCTTAAACTTGCGATATATTTTAACAGCTTATATAGAGTTGTGTATGAGAACAAATTATTATGAGGGCACACCTCTCTATATAAGAGATCTACTAAGTCAAATAGTTCAAAAAATTTCAAATACACTCATAATTTCTATGCTATAAGACACTTGTTCACACAATTTACATCAATGTCAGGTTGAACTGGGTAAGGTAAGATCAAGAATCGCTCTTGCTCTTTCTCTCTCTAAAATTGCTCGTGTTCTATAAGAATGAGAGCCGCCGTTGGGGAGTGATAGAACCAGTCGTAGGAGATATTTGAGGGGGTGCAAGCACCAGTCTATTCTCTCGCAACACCTTTTTAAGGTAACGTTTTCGTCTTCTTCTAATCTCTCGCTCTCTCTGGGGACAAAGTTCTCAGGGAATGTGCCTAGAAAGTAGAGAAAATTCTGGCGCATTCTTCTTCTCTACTGGAAGTTCTTGAATTCATGTCCCCAGAAAGAAAGAAAATCTACTGGAAGTTCTTGCATTCTTCTCCTCTTCGGCACTCCCTATGCATTGTGTATTCCTTTCCGAAAAATCATCCATTTTCTTGTTTTGCCTCACGTTCCACTTGCATGCGTTTTCACGAGTGCCCCTAATCACTGCAAAAAAAAAAAAAAAAACAAAAAAAAAAATTCAACTTAACCCTAGACGGGAGGTTGCATTGACATTCATTAAAATGTCTCTTTTCCTCCTTTTTCTTTGGAATCAAGATTAGGGTATCTATTGAGAAAAGATTCGGAAGAAGATGAAAGTGGGAGTGATTGGGGGTGGCATGAGCGGGCTCGTGGCAGCCTACGAGGCAGCGAGGGGAGGAGCGAAGGTGGTAGTGTATGAGAAGGAGGATTACTTGGGCGGCCATGCCAAGACCGTCTCAGTCAACGGTGTCGACCTGGACCTTGGCTTCATGGTCTTCAATCGTGTAAGTCTGCAACTCTCCGTTTCCGTTGATCTCTTTTACTTTTTGTCCACCGTTATCTCCACTGCATTTTTCTCCTCTTTTTTTTTTTTTTTTTTTTTGAGTCCTCTCTGCTCAGAGCAAAACATAGATCTAGTTGTACATGTCAGGAGCCAAACATCTGGTGACAGATAGAGTGACTTCTTCGTTATTACTTAAATCGCCCTTGCTCGTCCTCTTTTCCCTATAGTGACAGATAGAGCAACTTTCTAAGTTGGGGTTTCAGGAGATGCGCAGGCAAGTAAAAAAGGTAACTTTCTAAACGTGCCATGTGCGGGTTTAGAAAGTCACAGTGCCTTTCTGGATGTGCATACGTTTAATTTCAATCTTCTTCTTTTTTCGCGGCATATATATTCCGCATTGTTTTTCTCTAATCTTAAATACAAGATGGGCTGATTTTGCAAGTATACTCTCTGTTTGCCATATATCGGAAAAATTTTCTAAAGATCGGAGCACCATAAGACAGATCTTGACAGTTTTCATGAGACATATGTTGCTGTCCAACAGTTTCCTTACCACTTATTTCCATTTTAATGCTAGCATGGTGGTAAGAAGAAACATATGATTGGTGGTCTTCCTTTTTTTTTTTGGCTCAATTATCTTTAGAACAATGCAAATTCCAATATCCACAAACATACAATTCCAAAAGACATCTGGAATCTTAATAGATGATGAATTTGTTCACTGAAAGAACCTCTCTTGTCGTCTCTAGTCAAAAGGTCGAGTTCACGTCGAGAAAGACGACAAATGGCATGGTGGAAGGAATCTTCTATGGTTGCAAATTGATTTAAGAAGAGATTAACATCCTTTCTATATCTAAATTATACTGTCACTTCCCAACTACCACATTTGAATATTGATACAAGTCACAAGACATTAAATATGCCAACTGAGGATAAGGGATTTCTTTTGGTCCAAGAGCCGTTCCGTAAGCAATTTAAAAATTGAACTAGAGGGGATTGTAATATGGAACTATTTTATTTGGTTTCATAAGAAGAAACATAGGAATGATTCCGCAGGAAAGCTGGGGGTGGTCCACCCCTGCAACGTCAGCCAAAAAAAAAAATTAGAGGCTCTGAAAATGATTGGGTCTCATTTTAGTTCTTGGATTTTTTTTATTCAAGTATTTAATTTTGAAAATAATTGCAAATGACGATGATGTCTAAAACAAGAACATTTTTGTTTCAAGTGACTTGTGCACGTACGTGTTGTCCTAAGTATCAGTAGTTATTTTGTTGATTAGACTAGCCAATCTATTATGCGAAAATCTCAATTATTGAAATATCAAATTATATTAAGTTTTCTTATTTATGTATGCTTGTTTTATGAGAATAATCTCAGTAAGTGAATTTGTGCATTTGCATGATTATTATCAATTCAAGGGAGATCGGCATGTTTAACTAGGGACAATGAGGTGATCTAAGAGTTTCAAATACTTCGTTGTCAGAATGCAAATGTTCAAATGATTATTTGAACATGTTTTGCTCATTTGAATATATATAGTGTGTTGTTCATGAACCCAACTTTCTAGCTACTTCAAAAATTTAATTGTAAAATGTAATTCAATATATAAAAAATAAGACGTATATTCATTATTCGTGGCATATATATTCCTATCTTTTTTCTCCAATCTTAAATACGAGATGGGCTAATTTTGTGAGTATACTCTCCATTTGTCGTGTATTGGAAAAAAATTTCCAAGGACCGAGGCACCATAAGATAGATATTAATGGTTTTCATGAGAGTTATGCTGCTATCCATTAGTCTCCATACCATGTATTTCCATTTTAATGCTAGCATAGTGGTAAGAAGAAACATATGATTGATGGTCTTCCTTCTCTTGTTCAGTTATCTCTAGAACAGCACAAATTTAAATATCCGCAAACATACGATTCCAAATGGCATCTGGAATCTTAATAGGTGATGAATTTGTTCACTGAAAGAACTTTCTCTTGTCCTCTCTGGTCGAATGGTCGAGTTCGCATCGAGAAAGTCAACAAACGGCATGATCGAAGGAATCTTCCGTGGTTGCAAACTGATTTAAGAAGAAGTCAACGTCCTTTTTATATATAAATCATACTATCACTTTCACAATACCACATTTGAATATTCATACAAGTGACAAGACGTTACATATGACAACTAAGGAAAAGGATTTTTTTTTTTTTTTTTTCAAGAGCAATTTAAAAATCGGAATAATACATTACTTTTACTCGAAGGGGGCGCGGCGGTTGGTTTGGCACCCCTGCAACGTCAGCCATAAAAATAAATAAAAATAAATAAAAATAAAAAATAAAAACAAGATAGAGGCTCTGAAAAATGATTGGGTCTCATTTTAGTTCTTCGAGTTTTTTAATTCAAATATTTAATTTTGAAAACACTTGCAAATGATGATGATGTTTTAAAAAAAGGGAACTTTTTGTTTCAAGTAACATGTGTACGCACGTGCCATTCTAAGCATCAGTAATTATTTTGTTGATTACACTAGCCAATCTATTTACACGAGGATCTCGTTTGTGGAAATATCAAATTATATTAAGTTTTCCTATATAGGTATACTTATGCTATGAGGATAATCTCGATCGATGTATTTGTGCATTTTGTGCATTTGCATGATTATTATCAATTCAAGAGACATAGGCACGTTTAACTAGGGATGATGAGGTGATTTAAGAGTTTCAGATACTTCGTTGTTAGTATGAACATGTTCAAATGATTATTTGAACATGTGTTGCTCATATATAGTGTTGTTCTTAAACCCGACTTTCTAGCTACCTTAGAAAATTAATTGTCAAATGTTATCCAATGATTAAAAAACTAAGACGTAAATAGATTATTTGTGGCATATATTCCTCATCTTTTCTCAAATCTTAAATACAAGATGGGTTGATTTTGCACGTATACTCTCCATTTTCTGTGTATTGGAAAACTTTTTTTAAAGACCGGAGCACCATAAGGTAGATATTAATGATTTTTGTGAGAGACATAATGCTGTATGTAGTCTTCATATCATTTATTTCCATTTTAATACTAGTGTAGTGGTGAGAAGAAACATATGATTGATGGTCTTCCTTCTTTTGTTCAGTTATCTCTAGAACCATGCAAATTTCTATATCAGAAAACATGTAATCTGAAAGGCATCCGGAATCTTAATAAGTGATGAATTTGTTCATTGAAAGAACTCCCTCTTGTCCTCTCTCGTCGAACGGTCAAGTTCACATGGAGAAAGATGAGCAAGACCACATTGGAAGGAATCTTCTATGGTTGTGAATTGATTTTAGAAGAGGTTAATGTCCTTTCTATATGTAAATCATACTATCACTTCCAAGCTACAAATTTGAATATTGATACAAGTCACAAGATGTTACTTATGCCAACTAAGGATGTGGGTTTTCTTTTGGTTCAAGAGCCATTCCAAGAGCAATTTAAAAATTGGAACAATATATTACTTTTACTTTAAAAAAAAAAAAGCTATTGGCTTTAGAAGTTCAATCAAACAAACTCTAATCGTAGATTTAGTATGAGAATAGAGTGGAATTGATTGTGATATGGAACTATTTTTTGGTCATATAAGAAGAAACATAGGATTGAAAGACCAATCTAACACGAATGAGAACTCTAGGCTCAACTAGTTCCACCCACCAGAGGTCATTCAATAAACTTAGGTTGTATTCACTGAGAAACCTGCATGAAAACCCACTAACTTTTTTTTTTTTTAGGTAGATATCCGTAATAATTTCTCACCACTTGCACTTTGGACCTAGAGCGTAGGAGTGGACCTCGATCGCGGCCTTGGTAGTTCCCTAGGCTTGCCAAACCGGCACGGTTTAGAACAGGAAGAAAGCAGTTTCTTGTCTAGTTAGATTTGTTTTATTCTTTAGTGAGATTTCTTTGTGTTTATAGTTATACTATAAAGAAAGGAGTTACATGACTAAAGCAACGTGCATGACCATACTTAATCGGCCAATCAAGTTCCGACTTAGAATAAAAATAAATAGATCTGGCCTTAGTTGGTTGGGCTTCATAACAATTGCCCGTCCATTTCTTTTCCAACCCATGAGTTTGGGGCTGAGCTGGAAAATGTCTTGGCGCAAAGAATCCGTTTTTTATCATTGAGGAAACAAGCAATCTAAACGTGTTGCGGAAGTAGAAACTTAAGGAGTTGAAAATTTCTTTCTTTCTACTTACAATGATCAATACTGTTGTATCCATAGATTGAATTTGTTAATAACTTGTTTGGTAACACTCTGATTCTATTTTTTTGTTCCTAGGAACAAAAAGAGAATAGAACCCCCATTAATAAATTTTTTATTCATGAGAAAAGGTTGCTTCTTGCTCCCGGAAACAATTCCCAAAATCAAATATTATCTATTTTTTTATTTTCTCTTTCCTTTGCTTCTTCTCCCTTTCGGTTGGTCGTTGACCTTGACCATGGTTGGCAACTAGCCAAACAAGGCCCGGCAACATTGAGCCACGGCGAGGCTCGTCAAGGTTGCTGACCTGATGACATTGAGCCATGGCAAGGCTCATCGGCCCAAGCTTAGCCATTGATGAGGCTCGGCCTTGTTAGGCCATTGTGAGGCTTAGCCTTGCCTAGGGCGAGGCCAAGCCTCATTGTGACTAGGCAAGCCTCCACGCAAGCTCGTCGCACCTCGTCTTGGCCTAGCAAGGCTCTAGCGAGTTCGCTAGACCTTGCCCAACTAGTCATCGGCCATCATCATGCCCATCAACAGACCACAAAGAAGGAGGAGGAAAAAGAAAAATAAGAAAAATATAATAAAAAATTAAAAAATTAAAAAAAAAAAAAAAAAATTAAGAATCCCACCAAATACATTTCTATCCCAGAAATAGAAATTTTGAACAATTATCAAATGCTTTCAAAATTTTAAAAATTGTTCTTGGGAAAAAAATAAAAATAAAATTCATTTTTAGAAAAAAATTATTTATAGAAGCGAGAATGGTTATTAAACGCGCCCTTATTGTCATGTCTAATAATATCAATGATGAATATGTTGTTCATCAGTTTTTACCCCTAGGACATTGCACATCACCCAAAAAATTGTTGGCCACTTAAATGTCTTTGAGTAGCTATAACCTAAGTAGCACCACATGTGACATGCGTGACATGACATGCCGACACGCCGACATGTCGTTTCTCAAAAAACAGAGAATTCAAACATGTTGTATATTAAATATATATTTTTATATATACATAATAAATTCTCATTTTTATGATTATTTCAATCAAATTAATTTTATTCAAATTCACAAATAAATAAATAATTAAAAAAGCCTTGAATGAATTTACACTAAAAGCATTAATTCACCATTTATTAATATCATTCATCTTTTCAAATTGACAAATTCAACTCTATTCTAATAATTCATAAAATTTGGTAAAAAAACAAGCAATTGACATTCCGGACTCGCATGTTAGATATGTTGGAAGAGAAGAAGAAAAAAAACTTAAAGGGTGAATTGTGTATCACGAAAAGTAGGATTCAAAATAAAAAGAGAATACTATGTTTTTCTTCTTTCTCCATTTATTATTTTTATTATTGTGTTTTATTTTTTCAAATATATACATTTTGACTTCTCATTTATTAAAAAATTTTAAAATTGACATCATATCATAATCACGTATCAAAAACTCGTATATTGGAATTTTGACTCGAGTGTCGGAGAGTGTTGGAAAAGTTGATCGAGGTTGGATTTTCCAACACCCATTGACCAAGTGTCCAAGAGTGTCCGAGAGTGTCAAAGAGTGTCAGACACGTGCCAAAGTGTACGACACGACATAAAAGCTCTTAGAAAGTGTCGGTGCTTCATAGGCTATAACCATTGAATATTGTCTAGAAGTATAAATTGAATAAAAATACCACTAATAAGCTTCGCACATCATTGGTAACGAGAGTTAAAGCCATTGATATGTTATTTTGTCACTTTGAGATCATGGTTCTAACTAGTAGAAGTTAGGAATAATACTATGAAAAACCCCAAAATGATATACCTATGACAAATTTATTCTAAATTAATTTTTTGACCACCAAAAACCCTAAACTAGTACGCCTATAACAAATTTACCCCAAATGATCACAAGAAAACCCTTAACTAGTACACTTGTGATAAATTTACCCCAAACTAATTTTTTACCAACAAAAACACAACAAATTGGTAAATTTGTAACAAATATACCCTCTATTAAATTAGATTAATATCAAAAAAAATTGCATTGTGATAAACAAAGAGTAAAATCTCAAATTATTATACCAATTAATTATCACGTGTCAGTCAACTTAGTAATTTGATAATAAAATTGAACAAGAACTAATAGAGAGTAAATTTGTCAAAAGTGTACCAGTTTAGAGTAAATTTGTCAAAGGTGTCTTGGTTTGGGATTTTTGTGGTCAAAAATAAGTTCATAGTAAATTTATCATAAGTAAACCAGTTTTGGTTTTTTGTGGTATTAATCCAGAAGTTATTTGTTAATTAGACTAGCCAACCCATTTACATGAGGATCTTGCTTAATAAAAAGTCAAATTATATTAAGTTTACCTATTTAGGTATGCTTATATTACGATGATAGTCTCGGAGAGTGAATCTGTGCATCTGCATGATTATTATTAGTTGAAGGGAGATTGACATCTTTAATTAGGAACAATGAGGTGATTCAAGAGTTTTAGATACTTCATTGTTAGCATGAAAAGGTTTAAAGGATTTATTCAAACATGATGCTCATTTGCGCATGCATGCATGCATGTGTATATATTGGCTCTTTTTCCATCCCCATTTTAGCCAAGCCACTCCTTTTTTTTTCCTATTAACTTACCGAAATACCCTCTCTCTCTCTCTCTCTCTCTCTCTCTCTCTCTCTCTCTCTCTCTCTCTCTCTAATTTATTGTTTTTTTCTATCAGGCTAATCCATAAAACCGATTTTATACTTATCATATCTCTCATCCGTTTGACAATATATGGTGTCCAGTACAACCAACAAAATATCATTTTATCATGCATCTTTTTATCACCTTGCCTAGAGAATGTTGTCAATTTTAATTTATGGTCTCATATTTTCAATCACAAGATATTTCTGTTTGTGACAATTTATGAACACAATTATTAATTGCAAATAGTAGCCAATCAAAAATTAAATCATTCAATTGTCTAGCCAATATTGATAAAAAAAAAATGGAAATGAAATATTCACCAAAATATGAAAAGGGTTAATTTTTCACAAGCATGATCAAATGTCGAACATATTTATATTTAGATCTTATCTAAATATTAGCAAAACATAAGCACATAAAGAAGGAAAAAAAAAAAGAAAGAAGAAAGAAACTTCTTGCTATTCTACTCCTACTATGAAGAAAGTAATTAATATCGATTGTAGATTTAATCTTATATCAAGTGGATCAAAACTTTAAAATATGTTTAAAACTTTCCTTTGAAAAAATCTGATCAAAGTCTAAAGGTGCAAATAAATTTTCTACCTCATATTTAAAATATGCATAATATAATGATGTTTAACTTTAAAAACCTATGAAATTATTCCCAAAAAACACCCACAGTGTCAAAATCCATTAGATAATAAGATTGAATTTTAATTTTCAACTTTAAAATTAAGTTCCCTTCAAACTATTTGATAAAAAAAATGGGTAATTAATTATATTTTCATAAGCCATTATATCTAGAAACTTCTAACCTCCTATGTAACTTTTCTGATTAGAAATATGAGATCATATATCAAATTTAACAACCTCCTCCTCTAGGCAAAGTGATAATAGGATGCATGATATTGTTTGGTTTAATTTGACATTTATATTGTAAAAATAATAATATAAGAGAGATGATAAAAATAAAAGCAGTTTTGTGGGTTAACCTGATAAAGAAGGAAATAACAAATTGAAGAGAGAGAGGAGGTATTTTGGTCAATTAATTGGGAAAAAAAAAAGAGTATCTTAGCCAAAATAGGAGTAGAAATAGCATCACCCTTTCTTACTCTGTTGATAGTTATACTATAGAGAAAGGTGTTACGTGATTAAAGCAACATGCATCACCGTACTCAAACTGAATATAGACATAAAGATACAAAGGTTCAATCAATTTGTAATTAAGAATAAAAATACATAGATCTGATCTTGGTCGGGCTGCATAACGATGGCCTGTCTAGTTCTTTTCCCGCCCAGAGTTTGGCACTTGGCCGAAAAATGTGTTGACCTGGACAATCCGATTTCAATCTATGAGGAAACAAGCAACCTTAGTGTGTTGCGTATGTAGACACTTAGGGAGTTGAAAACTTCTTTCTTTCTACTTACAGTGATAAGTACTATTTTATGCATGGATAGAATTTGTTTATTATCATGTATACTTTCAATGATGAATATGCCATTGATCGGCTTTTTACCCTCAAGACATGGCACATCACTGAAAAAGTTGCCAGCTATAGAAATGTCTGTGGGTAGGTTTAACCATCGAATCTTGTATAAGAGTATAAATTGATTTAATATGCCACAAATGCGCAGCGAACATCATCAATAACAAGAGTTGAAGCTATTGATATTTTATTTTATCACTTTGAGATCATGGTTCTTTGGCATCTCATAAAAGTGATTTTCTTTAAAAAGAATATAATTTTCTTTATAAAGAATCATTAGTCTTGAGCAACTTCTAATGCTAATGTGAATTAGGGGTCTCTTGCAGGTTACATACCCTAATATGATGGAGTTGTTTGAGAGTCTTGGAGTGGAAATGGAGATATCGGATATGTCAATCTCAGTCAGCTTAGACGAAGGCCGAGGCTATGAATGGGGAAGTAGAAATGGTCTTTTGAGTTTGTTTGCCCAAAAGACAAATTTGTTGAATCCTTACTTCTGGCAAATGCTCAAGGAAGTCATCAAATTTAAGGAGGATGTCCTTAGGTAAATCAAGTCTTTTTAGTGCTCAATATTGGAAGGTTATTGTATTTCTATCTCTAGTTCCTTGAACTAATTGCAATTCAAAACAATGATAATGTTCAGAATCATTTATGCCAAAGATTTCCCGCTAATCTTTTTTTGCAATCTTGCCAATTAACTTTCCACTATTAGTAGGAATTATCATTAATGAAGTTTCATTTCCAGCTGACTTGATCATGGTTGATGTCAGTGAAGAGAGTGATTTCTTGAAGCCTAAGTTTTCAGCAATATGCTACACTGTTGACATGAGATTTTAAACTGTTTGAGCAATGATAATGTCATTTTTTGAAAGGAAACTCTAGGACATTTTATGCATTTTATAGCAGGTAATATGATCGAATGTCAAATTTTGTCTCAAAATGTTGAATATTCATTTTGAAGGTAGCATTATCCTACGTGACATTGCAAGGTGACAAGTTGGGCCTAGTGCATTATAAAGTATAAGCCAATCTTCAAGTTCTCGCATCCTTTTTGTATGCACGACCAGACAATCATCGTCATTCACTCTGTTTGATGCCTGTTTATTTTTGCAGTTACCTAGAAGGACTTGAGAGCAATCCGGATATCGATCGCAGTGAAACTTTGGGACAGTTTATCAAGTCACGGGGTTACTCTGAATTATTTCAAAAGGCTTACCTTGTGAGATTGTTGAATCACTGCACTCTGTCATATCCTTGATCTTTTACTCATATAACAAAATATGTCCTTTGCTTGTTTGGAGAATGTAGATCTATGGCACTTACCAATTAATTTTATATTCCTATAGATCCCAATTTGTGGTTCTATCTGGTCTTGCCCTTCGGAAGGAGTCATGAGCTTTTCAGCCTTCTCAGTTCTGTCCTTTTGCCGCAATCATCATCTGCTTCAGGTAGTTCATGTGGCTCTAGAAGGTTACTGATTGATTGGAAATGATAAAACTGTGTTTCGCCATTTCAGTTGTCCTACCAATAAATTCTCTGCTGCTTAAGTTGGTAGCATTTCATATCAATGAGTCAATCGCCAAATCTTTCCTTCCACCTCTATCGATCAGTCCTCATAACACTCTTTGTTTAACTTTACTTGCTTTCTTTGCAGGTTTTTGGCCGCCCTCAGTGGCTTACTCTCCGAAGACGCTCACATTCTTATGTCAATAAGGTAATGATGATTAGGACATTCAATAGTTCAAAATGGAAAACTCGACATGCTTGGTCGTAATTTTCTCTCTGGAAACCCTACAAATTGAACTGTAAATATTTTTGAATTCAGGTCAGAGATGTGCTCGAGAGTAAAGGGTGTGAAATAAGATCAAGTTGTGAAGTGCGATCCATCTTCACTAGTGATGAGGGTAAGTACTTGCGATTTAAGTCTTGTCTTTTTTGGCATTGTTTTGTCACATGACATGAAACTAGAGCAAACAATATGGACATGATAAACAAATTGTCACAGTAGGTATATTCACGAATCATCAGGTAAATCTACTTTTTTTTATCCATATAGTCTGCAATTGGTAACAGAAATTGATTGAACAGGATGCATTGTCTTAACTGGAGATGGTTCTGAAGAAGTATATGACAAGTGTATCGTAGCCGTCCATGCACCGGATGCTCTGAGAATGTTGGGGGACCAAGCAACTTATGATGAGACAAGAGTACTTGGTGCATTCAAATATGCCTACAGGTATAATTGGTTGTTCTGTAGCTTGCACTTTCTCGGATAATGTTTTGACAACTAGTGTCTGCAAACCTACTACTGGACAACCAATTGTCTACAAAGGCAAAGTTGGTCGATGCAGTATGGAACAAAATGTTCACGGTGATGTCGTTGTCCATTACATTTGCTTTAAGCCTTCTGCTTGGGGGAAGTAAAATTAAAATTTCAAGAATGGCAATCTTTTTTTGCTTTCTATATCTACTGCGGAATACAAAACCATTGATATATCTTTCTTTTGGCAGTGAGATTTATCTTCATCATGACAAAACTTTCATGCCCAAAAACTCAGCAGCGTGGAGTGCGTGGAATGTTCTGGGATGTGCTGAAAATAAAGTCTGCTTGACATACTGGCTCAATGTGCTTCAGGTGTGGCAAATGCGTTTTGCTCATTTTATGTCTAATTCAGCTGTGCCCTTCAGGATGCGTTATGCTGCAATGCATGCTACATGAATGCATGCTACATGCTACAACGCATGCTGCATATTGCCTTAAATAAAAGAAGTGAAACTGGCAGTTGTCATGGAGTACATAAACCAATTTATCAGGTAGGTCGATATGCATATAAGTTGTTAACGACTGCTAAAATTTTAGCAGCATGGTGAGGTGCATTCCACAACATGTTGACCATTTCCAGTGTTTGAGCCTCTAGAACTCCCTTTCTGTTCTGACCAGTTTCAGCATGACCGATGCTCTTTTAATTAATTGGGTCCATATATATTTGCAGAACCTGGATCAGAAGGATTTTCCATTTCTCGTGACTCTCAATCCTTCACATGAACCAGAACACATATTGCTTAAGTGGTGCACTGGCAGTCCAATTCCATCTGTTGCTGCATCGAAAGCTTTTCTTCAGCTACATGAGATCCAAGGAAAAAGAGGAATTTGGTTCTGTGGAGCATACCAGGGTGAGCCTGTTAAAGTTTCTATGCACCAGTGATTGTTATACCTCAGCATTTTAGCAATGCTGAGAGTATTATATTCCTACGCATGTAATAAAGAATATTCTTACGAGGTTCTTGCCATCTTTCTTGAAATTTAATTTGAAGAGGAAGGTCCTCACTTGGGCCAAATTGATGAGATGGTCTTTGCTAATAAGGTTGCTGTAATTCGAATCTATTGGTATGGACTCAGGTCTCCAGGGGACCGTAGTTGTATGTTTTATGACTAACTTGAGCACTTATTCTTCTTTCAGGATATGGATTCCATGAGGATGGATTGAAGGTATAGACTCTCTCTGTCTCTCTCTGTCTCTCTCTCTCTCTCTGTCTCTCTCTCTCTCTCTCTCTCTCTCTCTCTCTCTCTCTCTCTCTCTCTCTCTGAGCAAGTTGCATATGCTAATTTTAACTTAGGGGACTTCTTTGCAGGGAGGCATGGCTGCTGCACATGGAGTGATAGGACAAAGTCATTTTCTTCTTGATAACCCTCAACATATGGTTCCTTCACTCAAGGACATTGGGGCACGCTTTTTTGTTACTGGATTTCTCAGACGTTATATTTCTACAGGCTTGGTAACGTGAGTATATTAGTACTTATCATGATAACTATTGGCTTGTAGAGTACATAGTTCCTTGTCTTTTCTCTGCAGATCTTCAGAAGTGTTTTAAGTGTCGTTGCTTTGATACAGCATCATAGTCAACATCTTCTCATCTGTAGATCCTCAGAAGTGTTAAGTGTCATTGTGGTCCACTCCCGCATTTTCATTAATATCTTAGAACAGAATTTGCGAATTTACTTGTCAACAAAATGATATTCGGAAATGCAGAATGTTCTTAATGACTTACTGCTTAGAGGAACATTTTTGAGAATCAGGTAGCAATAATTATGCTTTCGGGATTGGCAGTTTATTAGAGGAAGGAGGCACGATGTTTACCTTTGAGGGAACCACAAAAAGATGTCCTCTAACAGTCACTTTGAGGATCCATAGTCCAGAGTTTTACTGGAAGGTATTGTCTCAACTTACATGCGACTTCAGCCCACTTTGGATTAGACTATTTAGGACTCTTGTACAAACAAGGCCTAGTTTATGCTTTTTCGTGCTGAGACCTTTTGTGTACTAATAAAGAATTTTTGGTTTTTCAGGTCACGACTCAAGCTGATCTAGGCCTGGCAGATGCATACATAAATGGTGATTTTTCTTGTGTAGACAAAAATAAAGGTCTTCTAAATCTTTTTCAGGTTATTTTCTTCATCAAACAGACTTCGTTTTAAAATGCCGTATCCTTCTATACATACCAAATTCTTAATCGCTTGTCAACATTATGGCAAGTCACAGATTCTCATAGCGAACAGAGATTCCGATATTACCATGTCAAAATTGAGTAAGAGAAGGTACTCAATACTTTACTAGTTGGAACTAGATGTTTTTGACTTTTTATGTTATTATTGAATATACTAAACTAGTGTATGCAACTATTTGATTAAGGGGTTGGTGGACACCGATGTTATTAACAGCTGGTATTGCTTCGGCTAAGTACTTCTTCAAGCATGTTTTGAGGCAAAACACTTTAACTCAAGCTCGCAGGAACATCTCCCAACATTATGATCTGGTAAAAAATTTATTACAAATCTTTTTCTCAAGAGAACAGAATGAACCAGAATACATTATCAGTTTCTCAACATTGATGGATATCAAAAGCAAAAATGTGCTTGTACATACGGTAATCTGTAATGCTGTTTTCCATTTCGTCATGTTTGCAGAGTAATGAACTTTTTTCACTGTTCTTGGATGAGACTATGACATACTCCTGCGCGGTATTCAAGGTCAGTAGCCACAACCCCGTTTTGAAATTTTGCTGCTGAATACGTGATATAGAAGCAAAAGTAAATACAAATCCACATAAGAAAGTCCAGCGCCTCAAAATAATGATGAATTGTTGTGCTGTCGAAAAATTCAATAGATGGCTGGTGAAGACCTAAAGGCAGCACAGATGAGAAAAATCTCTCTTTTGATTAAAAAGGTATGTTTTACTTGCTGTTAGTTTGGGGCTGCTTGACAGGTTAACCTTCGACTGTTCAGTGACTAATGCTTTCCCTAGAAAAATTGTAGGCGAGAATTGAAAAGACACATGAAGTTCTTGAAATTGGCTGCGGTTGGGGAAGCTTGGCCATTGAAGTTGTTAGGCAAACCGGATGCAAATACACTGGCATCACTTTGTCAAAAGAGCAATTAAAGTATGCCAAATCAAGAGTCAAAGAAGCAGGGCTTCAGGTACCCAATCTACCAGTATTTTGTACTTGACAACTTAATTCAAAAGTCTGAGAGATAATGTATGTAATTTTTTCATTGCAGGACAGCATCAAATTCATTCTTTGTGATTATCGCCAATTGCCAAGTGCCTACAAATATGACAGGATCATTTCCTGGTGAGTTTCTCGCCATTTTGTCTATTTGTAATCTGGCTAAACAGACCAAAAAGATGCTCAAAAGACTCTTAATGGAATGAATTCACAGCGAGATGATAGAAGCAGTTGGCCACGAATACATGGAGGAGTTCTTCAGCTGTTGCGAATCGGTGCTAGCCAAAGACGGACTTCTTGTTCTACAGGCATGTGACATACAATGGATTTACAGCTTGAATTATTGTTTCAAAAGTAAAAGACGTGCTTATTTTTTCACACTTTTCTGTTAAATGGCACGTCAAATTTCACTAGTTCACTTCCATACCCGATGAGCGGTACGAGGAATACAGGCGAAGTTCAGACTTCATAAAAGAATATATCTTTCCCGGGTGCTGCGTGCCTTCCTTAAGCAGGATAACATCAGCTATGGCCTCTGCGTCTCGACTCAGGTACAATTGCATAACATCAAGTGCACAAATTTCTGTCTTCTTCACTTCATCTATTCACTGAAAGATCTTCCACCACAGTGTGGAGCATGTGGACAACATAGGAATCCATTTTTACCAAACACTTCGATGTTGGAGGAAGAACTTCATGGAGAAACAAAGGTGACAAGCTATATGATGCTGCAATGGCTTTGGTATAATTTCTCCTGGTTTTGTGGTCATTCGTGACCCCTTTCTCCTTTTGTAGGAAAATATTAGCTCTGGGATTCAATGAAAAGTTCGTAAGGACATGGGAGTACTACTTCGACTATTGTGCAGCTGGTTTTAAGTCTCACACGCTCGGAAATTATCAGGTAATTCCTTCTTTTAGATAGTACTACTTTCACTCTCATCAAGTTGAAAATAACGCAAGTGCAGATTACAGTACACTTTTTCTTTTGGTGCTTCTTCTACAAAGTGTAATTTTTTATGAACCCCAAAATGCAGATTGTGTTTTCACGTCCAGGCAATGAAGCTGCTTTCACCAATCTGTATGCGAGTTCCCCGACGTCAAATTGATATTTAAGTTTTGATGTGACTAAGCACGACCCATTTGAGCCAGTTCACAACTAATTCCCTTAGGGCCACTCAGCCCTTGGTTCCTGAAATTTTTCTTACTTCTCTCAGTGTGCAAACTTCTTTGGTTGTGAACACCATGTTCAAACATGCAAAATAAATCGGGTTAGAGAACAATTATTTTTTTACAGTCCAGAATGATGTTTCAAATTGGTGCAGTTATTGATTCAGACAAAGAATTAGCCAAAATCCTTGTCCTGCGAGTAAGTTATAAATCGACTGCTTTCGAATCAGGTTGCACAAACATGAGACCATGCGAGTTGAGAGAGAGAGATTAATTCAGATAGTTTTGGTTGCAAACATGATGTTTGCATCAAATGAACGAGACAAGATTGCCTGCCGGCCGGGACAGTATTTTCCTCGATCTGATTGATGACATTCTTAACATGGGTTGGTAACTTCATTTCAATAGCACGAGTTTAACTTTTCATGGATCAAGCAGTTGTCACCACGCTAATGAAAGATGCCCAAACTCTTATTCAGAGGCAACTTGAATGACAATTGGCAAATGAGCCTGCCAACATATATAAAGGGGAAAGACAGGGAGAGCAGAGACCCGCCCAGCTCTCCCTGTCGCCCAACAATGGTGGAAACCCAGCCACTCCACGCCTCCTCATTGATCACATCTCCCAACCCAACGAGAACTTAGTTCAATTTAATCCTTCTTGCCCTTTTGCAATCTCCATCAACGGAGCGAGCCCATGATTTTTTGACCCAAATGGCGAAAAATGGCCTCGTTCCCTACCCGAACGCCTTCAACGCTCTGCTGAGTTCTCTCGTTCGGTCAGGCTCGTTCGACGAGGCATGGCGTCTGTTCAGTGATTCCAGGGCCAAAGTCGGAATCGTCGACGAGCGGAGCCTCGGGATCATGGTGAAGGGCTGCTGCGAAGCCGGTCGCTTGGAACGGGGTTTCAAGATTTTCGCTCAGTTGAAGGAGATGAACTGGTCTCCAGTGGCTTACGTGTACACGACCTTGATCGACGGCTATTGCAAACACGGCGACGTCGGAAGGGCGGGAGAATTGTTCTCCGAGATGAGCGAGTTGGGTTTAGTCGCCAAACGCAACACCTACAGAGTTTTGATTGATGGGTATTTGAGAAAAGGCATGAAGGAAGATGGTCTGGAGATGTACCGAAAGATGAAGGTGAGCGGGGTTGTTCCGAGCGTACAAACTTGCAATCTCATGATCAACGTGCTCTGCAAGGGAGGTGATGTGAACGGAGCCTTCGAACTGTTTGATGAAATGGGCGACCGAGGGATCGCGTATAGTGTTGTTACATTCAACACTCTCATTCGAGGGCTGTGTCGTGACTCGAGGGTTTGGGAAGCCGAGAGGTTGGTGGACTTGATGAAAAGGAGTGGTATTAATCCAGACGTGATTACCTATAACACGCTCATACATGGATTTTGTAATTGTGGGAAGTTGGATAAAGCTTTCACCTTATTTGATCAACTGAAGTCAAATGGTCATTCCCCATCCTTGGTGACATACAACACTTTAATTGCAGGATCTGCTAGAGCCAGGAATTTGCCTGCAGTGACTGATTTGGTGAAGGAGATGGAGGAGAGAGGCATCGCTCCTTCAAAAGTGACCTATACTATTTTAATAGATGCCTTCGCGCGATCAGACAACATGGAGAAAGCATCCGACATCTATGCATCCATGCAGAAGGCTGGATTCATTCCTGATCTGCACACATATGGTGTCTTAGTACACGGGTTGTGCATGAATGGTAATATGAAGGAAGCATCGAAGTTGTTCAAGTCAATGCGTGATGGATGCGTAGAGCCCAATGATGTGATATACAACACAATAATCCACGGATACTGCATTGAGGGCAGCTCATATAGGGCCCTGAGTTTGATTACAGAAATGGGCAAGAAAGGAATGGTTCCAAACTTCAGCAGCTACAGTCGTACTATTGAGGTTCTTTGCAAGGATCAGAAGTGGGAAGAGGCAAAGGATTTACTGAATGCCATGGTGAAGCTAGGTTTGAAACCGTCTGATTCTCTTCATAATGCGATTGCAAAGGCAAAGAGTGGCACAAGTTAGGGTGGCAAAACTGATCTATGTACATTATGGAGCTCTTTTGTGGAAAGCCAATTTCTATACATCAACCAAATGGCATTAGTCCATAGAGTTACTTGGCGGTAATTGACCAGTGCCAATGGGCAACTATCGACCCTTGCATCTGTAAGATGTAACTTGCATCTTGGCATGTTTTCACCTAATCATATGTCTACCATCGCATGGGTTGGGTATCAAGTTGTGCATAATTTTGTTAATGCTTAGGCTTTGCAGTTCTGGGTGTAGTGGATTTTAAGATTTGAATATCGACAGTTTTGTCATGATTTTACTTCCTATAACTACCGTGTTGATCTTTGATTTCTGTTATTGACCCAACACAAAAGTCATCCTTTGTTGTCGAGAAGTGAGGCACATATATCTCTTCATTATGTGACAAGAAAACAACATCGAACAATGACCCAACTCTCAAGCTCATCATTCTTGTTATTTGAATGTGTTTTTTACTGGGATGATGAATCGTTTGTTTCAAAGTCCGTTCATAGATTTGTGGGATGAAAATATTCCATGTGCAGAACTTCTAATTCCTGGAGGAGCTACCTTTTGAAACCCGATCAAAATGGCGAGCGCAATGGTGTCTGTCACATTCACTGACGTCACAGGTGCCCAACGCTACGAGAGCAAAAGAGGAGTGGAAGAGAATCGTTCATAATTTGAAAATAGGAGAGAACAAAGGACAAGGAGGACAGACAAAGAACAAAGCCATCACTGAAGGAATTGCAGCATATTTTGAGAGAGAGAGAGAGAGATGGCAATGGACTTAAAGATTTGTAAGATGGAAGGCCCATTTCCAAGTTTAAAATGAAAGAGCAAGGGAACTGGATTCTTCAGAGAATGGAATTCTAATCCCTATAATTTTTAATGTTTGGAGAGAAATCAAAATGTGGAATTGGATTCCACATGAAACAAAGATTCCTAAAAATTTGGAATTGGAATCCAGTCAGTATTGATATGCCAATTCCAGGTGTTTGAAGTTATCAGAAAACTCGACTCTATCACAGTCACCATCCCCATTCTCCAATCATTGTCACCAACCACCACTTACCAATCAACATAGCCATCGATTGCCTTTCCCTGGTTGCTATTGTCAATCGCAAATGAAGAGTGTTGTTTATTTGAAATGGGAATCCCTTTGAAGATTCATTATGATGAACAACGAAGAATCTCATTAATGTTCATGAGCAAACAATAGAATTTGCTCGGATTCCATCCTTAAAATCTAGTTGAACCATGTTCACATAATCACAAATGGTAATGATTGTTTATAAATGAATAAAGTACTAGTTAAAAATTACTAATTGTAATTTAGCATAAATAAAACAATTAATATCAATCAAACACATATTTAATGTTAATTTTATTATTTGTTAACTAAATAATTTACATTTTAAAGAAAATATATATATTGTAATATAAGTTTAAAATAGATAATTGTTCATATTTAACTAAATTTGATAATAATTAATATTCTTTAAACCCCAAATCGGTACACTCATAACAAATTTACATATAACATGTTTTTTGACTGCCAAATGCCCAAAATTAGTATATACATGACAATATTATTTTCCATTAATTTTCATTAAAATTTATTATCAAATTGCTGAATTGGATGACACATCGGTTTGGGATTTTAGCTTTCATTTATCACATGTATATCAATTTGTGATTTGTCATGCTATAAATCTAATTTAACAAAAATTAATAGAAAGTAAATTTATCACAAAGGTACAAATTTGGGGGTTTTATGGTCAAAAAAATAGTTTGAATTAAATTTGTCACATGTTTATCAATTTTGGTATTTTGTAGTCAAAAAATTAGTTTTGAATAAATTTTTCACAAATGTCTCAATTTAGGTTTGTAGTATAGAATTAAAATAAATAGTTGACTGTATTTTCTTACTTCAATTATACTAATTAATAAGTATCAATAATTGATATTTTCCATATAATCTTATTGAATAGTTTTTTTTTTCCGTCTAAAAAAGGGAAAGGAATTGTAATTCCCCCATTTACATGAAGCGATGGAATGCCCCATTCAATTCTGAGAGCGCAACATGGAATGCTCGTTACATCGAACCAAACACAATAGTGGTGCGATTATCAATATGTAGTAATTGTTGCTACAATGAAAAATTAATACCACAAAAATCTCTACAGATTTACCTTTAAAAATTACCCAAAATTGATACATTTTTGATAAATTAACCTAAACTACTTTTTTGAACCACTTAAGACACCAAAATAGTATGTTTGTCAATTTCCTTTAATTAAATTAATAATACGAAAAAACCACAATCAGTACACGTGTGACAAGCGGAGGATAAAACACCAAACTAATACATCGGTCAATAATCATATGCTATGTATTTTAATAATTTGAAGGTAAAATTAAACAAAAACTAATGGATGGTAAATTTATCAAAAATATTACCGGTTTTGGATTTTAAATTAGTTTGGAATAAATTTATTATAGTTATACTAAGTTTTGATTTTTCGTAATATCAATTGTATAATGAAAATATTCGCATTCTTGACCAAAGGAAGTACCTGCGAAATACAGTTACAGCCAAATGCAACATAACAACTGACCGTTTGTGTTTTTATCTGAAAGATCAAATATCGGTCACATTCATTTTTCATTTAACGGGCTAAATAATTAAAATTACTAAGGGAATGGGTTAGACCCTGTTGCTGTGAAGAAGGTCACATATGTTATGTCATATCAAATTTGAATCACTTTTTCAGATATCCAATATTGTCTAGTTCTACATAAAGTCCAAATATAATGCAACCGTAAGTAAGGATTTTTTTTTTTTTACTAGGAAAATATTTATATCTTTTGGAAGGAAGAAAAAAGTTCCATGGGCGAAAAGAGAGCATGTAACCAGTAGCAAAAAGCAAAGCCACCAAGCTGTCAGACAGACAAAAGCTGGATTTGTCTCATCTCCTTCATTAAATAAAAAGCCTCGAGCGCCCACCACACCACCTCTCTCTTCTCCCTTCATTATGAGACTCCAACGTTCCCTTTTTTCAAACACCTTGGAGCCACCCCCCAGATTTCAAACCCCCTCTCTCTCTCTCTCTCTCTCTCATCAAATGCCCGTCACGCACCGCAGAACGCACGCAGTCTCTCTAGACCTCTCTGTCTGCCTCTGTTCCTTGATGGACTTTCTTCATTTGAGGCCAACTTCTCCTCTCTTCCATGAAGATCTTCAAGCCTTGAGGCAGACACTCCCTCCCTTTGTGAGACTGAGCTTCTGCCGTTGATGGGGTGCTTTCTTGCGTGTTTCGGGCTCTCCAAGAAGCGGAGGCGGAGAAGAAAGCCGATCCATCCTGGAGACCAAGTACATAAGACCCTTTTTTCTTTTAATTCCAGAGCTTCCCATTTTGACCTTCCTCTGTTTCGTGATTGATGTGTTCTTGGGTTGTTTGCAGGTTGGCCATGGGAAATACGAGCCTCTCGATAACTCGTCCCAACTAGATCTGGAAATCGGTCAGGACTCCAGCACCTCGACTTCTTCTTTGAGGTTAGCCGAATCTCTAAGCAAAGGTTGCTTAAATTACTGATTCGTTAGGATGGTGCTTATGGTTTTGCATATGCTTTTGGTTTTACATAGCAAGAAACAATCTAGTGCGAAGACCCGAAAGAAAGTCCGGTTCAACTTGAATGTCCAGACCTATGAGCCTATCCCGAATGCGGATCCTTATTTCTCGGATAGCGATAAAGAGGGAGATAAGAGAAGACCCGATGATGAAACATCCCGGCTAGATCCGTCCCCGACGCTACTCGACGAGGGTTCAATCGCTTCGACAGGTGCTCGGTATTCAGAGAACTATAGGTATCAGAACTGCAGGGACTGCTCTGATGAGGAAGATGAATTGCTCGACGATGACAGCGATTTCGAACTCGAAGATGAGGATGATGATATAGGCAGTGACGAGGATATTGACTTCTACGGCAATATGCAGGATTCTGGAATGAGCCAGAAGCAAATTCCCCTGCAATTCAATTCCTCAGTGTCTTCGAGTATGAAAGAGCAAGTATCTCTGTGGCGGTCAGATTTGGACAAGACTGAAACCCCGATATCATCCCATCATTCCATGAGTGTCCTAGAAACGAAAACTCTGAACACAAGTGAAAATGCTCGATGTAGGACTCAATACGTTGATTCTGTACTAAACCCGGTCGAAAATCTTCTGCAGTGGAAAAGAATCAAGGCGAATGCGATGCAGGTTAAGCACCAGCTCAAGGAGAATGTAGCATTGGAGAAACAATCTAGTGCGCCATTTTCACCGAATGCTAGCTTTAGTCCCTCAGCTTCCTCTTTGGGATCCAATCCAGTTGCTTCTAAATCTAAACCTCTTGGCACGGTGAACACGAGCCTTTCAAACTGGTTGGTCTCGTCCAACGCTGTTCCGTCCATGAATGCACCTGTTAGTAAGAGCAGCACCATCTTATTCAAGACCGTTTGATCAAAGCAAAAGCATGTTTCATCAAGCTGATTTCATTCATCAACAGATGGGATCGAGATGAACTTCATGGGAATCTAAGGAATAACAAGGAAACAGCTGATGAAACACCGGTCTTCTGTAATAAAGCAATTGCACATGGCAATACAATTTGACAACATTGTGTTTAGGATTTTCATCCATCATCCTGGATAAAGACAGTAACCTTCAGTCACATACATGCCATCATCCGATATTTTGTGTGTTTTGAGTCATATTTTTTTGCCTCTTAAAAGGCAACGATTGTTTATCTGCTCTCTGCTTCTTGTTTGTGAGAGAGAATTGGTCTTTTGTTCTCCTTAGGGTATTTGAGGGGGTGCTTGACTACTTCTGGTTGTTGTTATTTTGTTGGTGATGATCATATCTTGTTTGATCTCAAAGAGGGTTGACTACGAATTTCAACATGACACCAATATTCTCAGCATCATAGTTTATCTGTTTACATCTGAACTGAAGAACCAAAATGAATATAGAACCCAGTTCAGGCAAAATTTCTGCAAAATCACACACATTTGAGATCCATGTTTTATTCTCCTAACATCTCCGTTAATAGAATGAAAGGACGATTGTCGTACTTCAGAATCATCGCCATTGTTCCACGTCAAGCATCTCAAACAAAGTATAGAGTTCTGATCATTCCTCACTCAAGGCCTATTCTAATTACCAAACTCAAAAACATTCTCTCGAGATGAACCCAAAAGTGCGGATTTTATGCTTCACTCATTCCTGAGGTGCTCCGGAAAAAAGGACTTCGGCAGATACAAATTTGAGATTAGTCCATGAAACTCGATGTAAGCCAGAAACCAAAAAGAACAATGACCACGGTTGGTAGCTATTTGGATTATACAGTGCTTGATATTTGTTCAAATGAAGGTATCCGTTTCAAGAATATGCTTCAACTAGCATAGGACTCTTGCACGGATTTGTGTACTTGGGGCCATCAGGGCCGTTCATTTTAGAAGAAAAGAAGGAGAACCGTACGATCAGACAAAGACAATATAACTGATAACACGGTGTCCCTACCTTGAAATAAATTTCAACAGAAAGAAGTAATTTTCAAGAAAACTTACTAGCAACTGATTTCAGAATATTCGCTTTTTGTCTTAAGAAGTTGTTCAACATTTACTAACTCTACTCGAGCATTGGGTTTAAACTTTTAAAATGAACTATAAAAAATAATAACAATAATTACTCTCCAATTCCAAAATCGACATTTCACCTTGAAAAATTGCTAATGATTGACAAAATTACTGAGTACTACTTGCTTTTGTTATAGAAGAAGCTATTAAACAATGTGAAAACCTACTATTCTATTTTATACCACCAAGGTGGTTGCCCTAGTAATTAAAGGTTACTTGTCTTATACAATATCATAAATTCGATTCACATCATGAGCAAATCTCTGAATGACTCGTGTTATATTGTCTAGTGATAGCATACCTCGTATGATGAGACTTTTCACACCTCCGCTCCTACGACCGCGGCCGGAATCTGCTACGCGATTTTTTATTATTATTTTTTTTTTCACGCACGTCATTGGAGCTCAAATCGATAAAAATTAAAAAAAAAATTAAAAAAATATAAAAATTTTAATTTTAAAAAATTTTAAATTTTAATTTTAAAAAATTTTAAAATTCTTTTTAAAAAAGAAAATTTTAAAAATTTTAAAAAATCAAAAAAAATTTAAAAATTTTAAAAAATTTTAAAAATTTTAATAAATTTTAATAAATTTTAAAAAATAAGAAAATTTTAAAATTAAAAAAAAAGAAAATTCTAAAAATTTTAATTTTAAAAATTTTAAAAAAAATTAAAAAAATAAGAAAATTTTAAAATTTTTAATTTTAGAAAATTTAAAAAAAAATTTAAAAAAATAAGAAAATTTTAAAATTTTAATTTTAAAAAATTAAAAAAAAAATTAAAAAATAAGAAAATTTTAAAATTTTTAATTTTAAAAAATTAAAAAAAAATTAAAAAATAAGAAAATTTTAAAATTTTTAATTTTTTAAAAATAAGAAAATTTAAAAATTTTTAAAAAAATAATAAATTTTTAAAAATTTTAAAAATTAAAAAAAAAAAGGGGGGGGGGGAGGCGGAGAGGTGGAGGTGGCGGCGGTGAGGGAGCCGGCGGCGGCAGCAAGGGAGCGCCCCGTTCGCCTCCCACCCCCCTTTTTATAATTTTTTTTAATTTTTCTTAATTTTAAAAAAAATTTAAAATTTTCTTAATTTAAAAAAAATTTTAAAATTTTCTTAATTTTTTAAAAAATTTTTAAAATTTTCTTAATTTTAAAATTTTTAAATTTTTTTAAAATTTTCTTAATTTTTAAAAAAATTTTAAATTTTCTTATTTTTAAAATTTTTAAAATTTTCTTAATTCTTAAAAAATTTTAAATTTTCTTATTTTTTAAAATTTTTAAAATTTTAAATTTTTCTTAATTTTTAAATTTTTTAAATTTTCTTAATTTTTATAATTTTTCTTAATTTTTTAAAATTTTTCTTTATTTTTTTTAAATTTTTAAATTTTTCTTATTTTTTTTTAAATTTTTTGAATATTTTAAATCTAATTTAATTAATTTATATTTTATTATTTACACGTACACGCGAAACGACGTCGTTTTTGCATTTTTCTCCGCCACGTCGGCGTGCAAAACGACGCCGTTTTGACCGAGCTCATGGGAAAATCGCCACGTCGCCATTTGGCCGGATTTTTTTCGCCGGAGTGGCACTTAAGTGTCCCATTTTACTTTCGATGATGGCGGCTTTAAGTGTCTACCCATTTTAAAGTTATGGCGACTTAAGTGTCGTCTTAGAAGTTATGACCTGCGTGTCCTAGTTGCTACTTACTTCATGAGGTTATGGAAACATGCTCACCAACTTTAAACTCTCAGGTCGCAAGTGGTTTATTAATGTAGCAAAGGTTCAAATCAAAGTTTCCAAAATAGATATAAGATCCTTGACTTCCATAATGGACCCGTAGCACCGATTGCCCCCTCTTCGCCCTCTTACTTATAAAAAAGAAGTTGACACAACTCAATTTTCTGTGTGGAAAAAGTACTGACCACGTATAACAAATACTAACTATAATGTGATACTTATAAAGTTACTCATGACTTTGGGAAGTTGACAAATTTTTAATAACTCACAACACAGAAATTATATTCATAACTTAAGTATATATATTCTGTGTGTGTATACACGCACGCGTGCCCGCACACTTACTAAGATACCACCTATTAATTGATGGAATCTTATGCCTGCTAAGAATTCTTGATTTGGATATAATATGTTCAAATCACATCATCTTATGCCTAAAGTAATCTTCCACCTAAAGTAATCTTGAGGGTCACGTTTATCACGGAGGAGCCGCCTTCCCATGAATGTTAAATGTGCTAATCCTTTTTCCCAATTTTGTTTAGATAAGCGGTCTTATCCAGCATACTTTTGGAGAGTTTGGTGATCATCATAAAGGGTTGTTAATTTGCTTTTAAATATAAATGAATTCCAATATGTTTAGTAAATTTTAATACAGAAAATTATTTAAGATTAATGTGGGTTCGTAAGGTTTTACTTCCTAGAAACATTCATGAGTGATTAGTAAGTCTCACATGTTGATTCTGGATTCTTTGCAGAATTAACATTTCCAGCCTGAAGAACTATAATGCTAACAAAGAGTATGTAGAAGTACACCATGCTTCCATAACTTTGATGAATTACACCACACAGCAAAACAGATCAAGAGAGAGAGAGAGAGAGAGAGAGAGAGAGAGAGACCACATACACATGTATATACATATACATATATGTATTTATGTATTAAGCAAAAAATAATGGGTAGCGACATGGTCATAAACTCAGTATTGGCGTCTTTCTTACCATTGAGAATCCTCCTGCATGGTAATCTCAGCGTCAATTAGACTCATACTCGAGCGAATGCGGTATGAATTCACTTGTAATGTATTTTATACATAGTATTTTGCATCCTAGGCTATCAAGATGAACCCAACACCTTAAAGCACTACTCTTCCTCTTTTTTCGTAGCCGTAGTCACCAGAAGACTCATGATGTCGCAGAAAACAATCTTGGTGGAGGCAATATTCATTGCTTGCCATTCCCGAACCACACAACCATCCTTGACAATAAGTGATGGTGTTGACATGGCCAATCTGCCATGTGGTGATGAGCAAGAGTAATACGCTTCTACATTATGGTACATACGCAAGAATCATTATCGTCATCGTCACTGTCGCTTGGCTCACTGCAGGACCAACAAGGCAATGCTTATCACAAGGCATCAAAATCAGGGAAAAAGCAATAAAAGTCAAGTAACATCTGGAGAAAGATGAAGTACCAAAAAAAAAAAAGAACTAGGGAGTTCACTCAACTGAAAAAAGACCACAAAGATTGTTTAGATGAGATTATTTATACAGCATACTCGTTCTTCATCATTTCTTTTTTAGCAATGGGTGAGCATCCACAGATCTGATTTTATCAAGCAGGGAACAATGAATCTACAACCACCACCATCCCTTTCGTTTGGCTATTATTAATGCCAATGGCTTCCTTCTCGAGTACCCCTAATCTATTTTCTGCTTAATTGGCATAAAGGTGCCTACGCATCATATATGGACAGAACTCAGATGTATACTCAAACTCAAAGGAAAGGAAGCATATTCAAAAGCAAAGAGATTGAAGTGAGGAATCTGGTGATCTGTTCACCAAGTTTGCTTCAGGTTATATGCAGTTGAAAGGATGCACTCATCCTCAGACAGAATAGTTTATTTAAGAAAATGATGACCGATTAGAGATGGAACATGTATCACCACTTTTCTGCTGGCAGGAAGAAAATTAGGAAATAAGAAGAGTACAGCAACTTGTGCAGACAATTTTAATGACAATGGATTTCTAATAGACACCCAACCCACCATACACTACCATTGCAGCAACTTTTTCACAGACAAATCAAACTGTGTTGACTTTTTCTTAGGAGAAGATGAGTCTCTGGCCATCAAATTCCATGTCTCTTATTCACCCAATGCAGAAGCCAAATTAAGCTGGGACATCCAGGAAAATGACAACTGTCTTTTTCCTTCACTATATTTAGCTCATCGTTCATTGGTTTTGATTTTCAAGGGATATTTATGGGCCTATGGTCAATATGAAGACCTACTACTCTCTTGTTAGTAACATAAGGATAGGCTTTCCTAAATTTTTCATATCCATTGTCTATATTCCCTTGCCTTTACCCTTTTCTATCTGGGATATATACATGTATATCACATTTGAACTTCACTAATGCTTTTCAATTTAGTCATGTGAAGAGTGCAAGGACAATCCACATGTTTCACATATAACTTGCTGCCAGCAACAATTTCGTTACAGCTTTACAAGATTAGTATTACAAGCACGAATTCAGAAAGATCATTAAACCTGTGAGGGTCACACCTTCCAATAAATTAAACATGAAAAGAAAGCAAATTGACATCGCAGAACATGTATAGCAGTCCAGAACAAGAGCTGACCAGTGGACCAGTGGACCAGTGAGAAGGCATCATCTTTCAAAATTAAAGCAACAGATCTGTTTGATCATGAACATCAAACCAACCATATGCAACGTGAAGGATCAGATATAACCATTCGTCATTTGGCACTTGTAGAATCACTATCTTCCCTCCCCTTACTTAAAAAGTCATCACATTCCCCATTCCATTATGTCATGCTTTCATTCAAGTGTAGGCACTCAATTTTGTTTGTGGCCATACTTAAGGAGATATTGATTATGGTCCAAAAGGGTTCGCGCATTGCTTAATGTCTGCTTCATTTTTATGAGAGCTAGGTCAATCTCATCATCATCTACTCTCGGCCATAGATTTCAACAAAAAAAATTCTCCACTATGTCTTTGCAGGTTTGAATATTAAATCTTCCCAGGTACATGGAGAATCCTTATATATTCGAAGTGATGACGAAATCAACCCTCAACCAACATAACTAGAAGCCTCTAAATACCTCCTAGGTTGGCATTAAAATAACAGACCTTACTGTCAACATTCATTTGGCAAGGACTAAAGCCTAACATATATTAAAAATATGAAGAGTGAAGATGATCTCAGACAAATGAACTCTGAGCACGTTAGGCAAAAAGACTGATAAGGAGGTCTTAACAAGATAAATTATGCAATTTAAGGCCTTCTTTCTCCTCAAATATCATAATCTGCGAATTCTCTGGTGCAATTTTCAATAATCAAGAAAGCTCAATGTTTTAACAGTAAGAATCCAAATCTAATGAAAATTGTAAGGGAAAAGTAGAGACTGCTAGAAAGCATGTCTAGCATCAACCTTTCCACTGTAGACCATGAAAAAGAGTTCCATTGATCTATTTCAGTGGAAAAAGCTAAAACCCTTCTTACAAGCAACTGGCCATTGTCACAGAAGACGGCCCAATCATATGGTCACAATGTCTAAAAGAGAGTCAAGCTTCAGCCAATCCTTGACAAGCCCTAGATATGGCTTCTCAATTTTATTGGATTTCAAAACTATTGTTAAATAGATAAGCTGACAAGTTCCAGACATGGGAAAGCATAAACTGCAAATGTATTGTGAAACTATTAAACGGGTGAAGAGAGAAACAAATTATGTAGCGCAATAATGGAAAAATCTTGACCGGCCTTGCTTCAGTTAAAACATCACTAAAGCTCTAGTTGCTCAAACAAGTTAGTTTATTAATTATAACAATTTAGATTACACCACCTTACCAAGCATTTCCCCTCTAAGTGGAGGCGACCACATGGATCCTCTTAACCCATTGAGCTTTTGCTTATACTGTGTTCACCAGTAATATTAAGTACAGACAAACAAACAACAGTTAGGTACTTCCCATTCTCAATGACTAATATGAAACCATTGCAAGCATGAAGTCAAATTGTAGTTACGGCAGCAAATATTAACTTGCCATGGCATGCTGAACTAATGGTATTACAACTATTCATTTCCAACCTTTGGCAAACTGAAGTATCAAAGGGAAAAACGATATTAAGAGGAACTTTTCTCCTTCACCAATGGAGACTGCCATCAAAGGTCAAAATCCTCTTTCTTTCACACTTTTAGACTGTACTCAGAACCAAGCACCAGTGCTGGTATTAGAATATCACACCACATAACTTCTGTTTATAGTTGCAAGAAAACCTCAAAAGTCACTTTACTAAGCTTTCTTAGCTGCATCATCCCTAGTAAGGCCGGATACAAGACCAGTACTAACCAGTCAGCACCCTCCACACCTATTGTAAGATCATAACAACTATTTTCTCTGTTTTCTCACCTAAGAAGATAATAAGAACCATAAATCCTGCCCTTAATAGCCACCCACCACAATTTGAAGAACCACAAGTACAACAACAGTGTCTAAGTTTTAATAAGATTGAGGCAGTTCATCCTAGAAAATGCAACATTAACCACCTGAATAAAACTTATAATCACAAACATGACAGCTTACAAACTTTTAAGAGAATAATCAAACATTTAACATAGTACTAATGTGTCATACCTCGGTTGAAACTCCAACACCTCGGTGAGACTGTTGCCATTGCTGTCATTCCACTGCACCTTCCTCCTAGTCTTCTCGGAGGTTCTAATCATGCCACCACGTCTCGGCGGCAACAACGACTTCACCTCGCTGTCCTCTTCTACATCACCATGACCCTCATCCTTTCCGGAGTCTACATCACTCACAGGCTTCACAGGCTTCTCATGGTAGCCATTTGCATCCTTAGCGATCTCACCCATCAACAGTTGCACCGCTACTTACAACAGGACCACCAAAATTTCTTCTGATGCCGAGTCAAAACCCACTTTAAAAAACTTAAGCAAAGACAAGATATGCCAGGTCTTCAGGTTGAGAGGAAAACCCATTTGCCCAAATTGCTTAAGAATCACGCGATCACAAAGAACCGACACCCCCAATCCAAAACATGGCGATCATTTTGGAGGGAGGCGTTAAAAACTATAAACCCAAAGCACGCAAAGACGAAAGTCAACGCCCGCTTCTTGACCCGACCCCTTGAGCTAATCGCCGAAGAAAAAAACCGAATGGGCAACGACCCAACAATCCCCAGGCGCCGAAAACAACGGCAGAAACGGAAAGCCCCCAAATTTGCAACTGCAGATCGAGTTGATCTAAGAAACGAATGCTAATCTCGAACTTGGGATATGAAAGATTGCCCTCCGACACGGACGAAAACAGCTGAAACCCAAGAACCCAGAAAGGAACAAATGCAAGATCGTTATGGAGCCTCGACTTGGAAGCGGTTCGCTCTGCATTCGATCGAAACGATGGGGGAAACGAGGGGACGAATATGCGCATTTATGATGACGACGGAAAGCGAAGCTGGGGAAAATGGGAAATGAAATAGAATATGGAGTTCGGGTTGGTGGAGGACACGTGAACATAAATTGGTCTTCGGTCTTCGCGGTCTGCGGGGCCCCCTCGCAAGCTAACTTTCTCCCATGGCGTTCGCCCTGGTGACGTTAGTTAATATCGTTACGGTAGAGACCGCGGGGAGACTTGGAAGATCTAGCATGGCGTGAATTCTCTTATAAGATGTACTTATTAGACCCATCAATCAGTTGAGTCGGGTTGAAAATAATCAACCCAAATTAACTCGTTTGCATGAAATCGAATTTATCTTTTTATTATAAATTCTTGTCCCATCAATTATCGGAATTTGTGGTATGCATGCAGATTCACCTTAACTATTAGGATCATTGAATTCGATAGATTCCAGGTGAGACCCGCCAACATATGTTAGGAATGTTAGGATGTTGTCGAGGGTCCAAACAAATTGTTGCACAGTCCTTACTTTTTCTCTTACTCGTCTATCCTGACAGCTAACCCGATCATAGTACCTCGTACTGTTGCTTAAAAGGCAGGGCTGCTTGAGTGGAGCTTAGATTTTAACATGTGGAAATTGCTTCGTCAGAGATTGCAGACATCATCAGAGCAAAAATATCTTGAAGATGCTGGAAAGCAGAGAAAATTGCAAATGTGTAAATAAGTGAGTTACGTAGGGATAAAAGTCGACTAAAGGGAAACTCAATTCTTGCAGCAGCAGCCAAAAAACAATGGAAGCACTTCTCTGCGCTCAGTGACCATAAAATCAAGAGATGATCATTGAAATGCTAGTCTCAAATTGGGCTATTGACAGAATCATCTGATAGACTGGAGTCCATACATTCGAAAAACAAAAGCTTGGTGTAATCAGAATCAAAAGTTCCGATCAGTTGTTTCTATCGACTACTCTTCTTTTCAATATGACCGTCTGACACTCATAATATTGTGGTATAAAAAGCCGCTTAGGTAGAGAGGGTGATAAAAACGACACTTCACCATAAAAAGAAAACACCAGAAACAACCTCAGAAAAAGAGTATGATGAAAAAGACAGCAAACCTGTATTGATTGTTAACTACATTCAACTCTAAAAAATAAATATTTAGAAATCAAATTATAACCACATCTAGCTGACTATTTCATAAGTCATAAGCGTGGAAAAGTCAAGCTAATTGACCCATGAATCCTCTCAAGGCCCCTAATTTACAGCAATGAAGAATGGTTATGTTTGGCAAATGAATGCAAGAAGAACCATACTACTTCACGCGTCTGAATAATGATGAGCAAGAACCAGGAAGGTAGGTCTAGCCAACTGAGAGCTTGGAAGGAGCAAGCGACTGTTCTCCTTGTAAAGTAAATTTGACAATGTAACAGTCAGAGAACTCCAGAGGTGGGCAGCGAAATGATGGTGGATAATCCACCATACTCGCCACGAGAGAACCTGGTCACTCCCTAACGAAAATGTAGAAGTCTAGCCATGTAGAATGGATTCAAAAGGGAAAGCTAGCAGCCTAGCAATTTGTGGCATAAGCACGACTGACCAATAGGTAGCAAACACGCCTCGCTAAAGTTGTCCAAGCATTATTAATGACATAAATTGGCTAGACTCCTTTCACTGGAAATATTTAGTAATCTAAAACTTCTGGTAAACAGAAAAATCAGAGAGGTCACATAAGCAGTTGAGAGGAACCTAACTGTAATTCTACCATTATGTTCATCAACCTTTTCTCCAGCTCAAATTGGCATGTTGTCTGACTCAATCTATAATGACGAGGCGCTTGCTCTGAACCAGCATGTGTTGAGAGAGATTTGGCCAAAAACCCATAGTAAGAATGCGTCCTTGATGCAGATCAAACAAATTGCCTTCTTTGACAGTTGGGTGCTTGAGTGAAGAGATGGATTTGTATCTCAAAACTCTAAGATCATGAACTAGAAAAAATCTTTACCAAGAAAATCAATACAATCATTTACAGAATCCAAGTACATGGGTTCAGCCTGACAAAGTCTACAATTGAAATCCCATATTTCCTTCTGCTGCAGATTATACCTTAATCACACCAAAATAGTAATCCACAAAATTCGGTACATCTAATTGAACATTCACAACAATTCTGCATGAAACTATACCTTTGTCCTCCAGGATCTTCTAAAAAAAATCAACACAATATGTATGTCCTAAATAGCCTTTCATAAAAAAAGTTGCCGTTAGGCCTTTCCCCTTCAACTGGTTTTCAAAACATCAGATTATCAGAGAATCTTAATTGCTCTCCTGATGAATCACCATTCCTGTTTCTTGGAAGCTTGGCATTAATCAGCCATTAGGCTTATTGTCATCAACCCTTTAAACAAATGTGTCATGTGCAATGAGAAAAAAATGTTCCATTTAAATCTTAAGCATCTCATCAACCCTCATTTAAGATTTATCAATGCTTCAGTTGAATCAACCCACTGTGGCCATGAAACTTCTACCACAGAGTTCATAATGAAGTTTGGGAAACAATTTCTAGAACTTTCCACGAGACACAATCAAAGCCAATTTTAGTAGATCTTTAATAGCTTTTAAAGAATTAGATTGCTCCCAAATGTAACACTAGCAACTGCACATGGTGGTGATGCATAATTGATGATGCCACAAATGCAGCGCTGAAGACAACAGAAATGTACTAATCAAACCGAAGGGCTTACTCCAGTTGTCTAACTGATCAATTCTTCATATTCGTACTCATTTTTGGAACCATTTTTCTGCCTATTTGCAGGGCACATGATTGATGTGTGAACAAACCAGCAGAACTTTTAATGTAGGGTATATACATGAGTGAAGGACAAACATTACATATCAACCACAAGATCCATATGCATAATGGTCCCATGGAGCAAGTGGTAGCCACGAATTGTGATCCCCTATTTCCTCTATAAGGTGCAATCAGTCAGACTTGAACAAAAGAGTCTTCATTTCTTGGCAACAAGTCACTTAAGCAAAATTTCTAGTAACTCTATTCATAGCAAAACAAATTAATGATTTAATAGAATCAGTTGCTCATTGCCGACCATGAACAGGCAAGAGTAGCCTACCTAAATGAAGAGAAGAATTACAAAATGAAGGAGCAACTATCAGTGACCTTCATTCCAGCTCAAATTCAGGTCCTGGTCGCATCAACATGCTCTCCGATTCAAGCTGAGCCAGCAACGGCCCGCTTGCATCGCTGAATCTCAAATTCCGATTACAGGACAACAACCCAAACAGCCCGAAGCCGACAACGACGACCCCAATGGCGTGCACGATAAACAACAGATTCATCAGCGCAACGCCCCGCAAACTATCCTCCTCAAGAGCACATTTCACATCAAGATCCCACTGTCCCGTCGAAACCCTCAATTTGTGACACCCCTTTAAGGCAAACATATCAGTACCCAAATTCAGCCCAGCTTGCAAAGCCCAAGTCCCCTTGAGCACCAGACCAGACGACAACAAGTACTCTGCAAAGAACGCGGAGGGCCTCACCCCCAAGTACAAGCAAGAACCGGCACAAACCAGACTCAATTTCCCCAACAGCTCATACACGGGCGCGCCCAGACCGCCAACCCCCTTCCCGATCACCGAATACTCCACCAAGAACGCGACGCCCGCGACGACAAACGCGTACCCTTCGCTCACCGCGGCGCCGTCGACGTACTCCTTCAAGATCACGAGGATGAGGAGGGCCCAAAAGAGGAAGACGGCGGCGGACTGCTGGAAGAAGGCGAAGCGGTAGGTGGGGTGGCCGGAGAAGGTGAGGAAGAGGAAGAGCTCGGAGAAAGAGGCGATGGGCAGGGCGAGGAGGAGGGCGTAGAGGTCGAGGTTCTTCCACCTGTGCTCCGAGAAGTACCAGGGCTTGGATCTGTAGGAGGAGGGGCTCTTGAGGTAGAGGGAGTAGGAGCAGAGGAGGCGCCGGAGGCCGACGGGGAAGAGGAAGAGGAAGGCGGAGAAGTGGGTGGCGAGGGACGCCATTTTTGCCGAGATCGTAACGCGGCGGTCGGCGGCGGCGGCGGCGGCGGCGGCGGCGGTTCTGGTTCTTGATGCGGGGTGGTGGGAACGGTGATGGCGTCAGTTGGAATTTTTCTTCAGGAGTGGTTTGGATTTGGGTGTGCAGCCTGCACGACGTTTGGCTCCGTTGAGTTCGTCTCCTGGGAAGAGAAGGTTCTTTGATTTTTGTTGATGCTGTGGCCAAAAGACAAAAATAATATATGAATACACCAAAAAAAAAAAAAAATTAATACTCAAAAACTCCAAATTGATACATCCGTAATAAATTTACCTCAAACTATTTTTTTCGACTATTAAAAATTCCAAACTTATATATTTTTAACAATTTACTCCAAACCTGATACACTTATGATAAATTATCCATATATTAATTTTCGTTAAATTTTATTGTCAAATTATTAAATTAAATAACACGCGTACGCTTAACTAAGATATCAATTTGAGATTTTATAATCCGTTTATCAATTTATAATTTTTATGATTTTTTTAGTATTAATCCATTTAGTTGATGGTATATTTGTCACAAATTTACCAGTTTTTGGTCGAATAAATTAGTTTTTGGTAAATTTATTATAAATATACCGATTTATTATTTTTTATGGTCGATCAAGTAAATTTATTATAGGTATACCGGTTTGGGTATTTTAATGATCAAAAAAATAATTTTGGTAAATTTATTACGGTGTAAAAATTTGAGATTTTTCAAGGTATTAACAAAAAAAAAAACCTTAGACAAAACATCTCCTCAAGCAAAATAATAAAAAAGATAATGACAAACAGCCACTGAACAAAAAATAATATGCAAAATGACATTATTTTACCCCAAAATTATTAATTGAATTTAATTAAAAAGGAAGAGGTAGCATTTGAGGGCCTCTACATATGGACTACGTTCAAGATAAGAAATATGCAAAAGAGAGAAAATTTGAAATTTTTATATATTTTGATGATTCTGATAGGAAAGTACATAAGGTTATTTATATAGTTTATCAAATAACTATCTAATATATTAATCAAGGATATGCACAATTACAAAGAGATTGGAGAATAGGTATGCAAAATTAAGGAAAATATTTCAAATATCTCTAGAACCCATCGCAATTATCTCTAATATCCTCTCAAATGAAAGGTGAAATTGAAAAAGTCAACTTGCTTGTTAATAAAAGATCCTAAAAACACCTGGTGTATTACTGAAGCTGTTCGATGTGCTGAAGAGAGATTAGGCAAATGTTGACTTGGCTGCTTAAATGGATATTATATGTTGCTATGACCACTACACATGCTAAGTGACGAGGGGCTATCTTCCCTGCAGGAGGCGAAGGCTGTCGTAACATAGGAGGCTATCATGACTGATGTGTAGATTCTGCGATATCAAAGCAAGTTGATGTGCTTATTGGACTAGACGAACAATGTTAAGGATCGACATAGAGAGATATGGATGTTAGTAATTATTGAAAAAGAGAAGGACATAAGATAGGAGATGTGCAACAAGTGCGCACATGATGCAATGTGCACCCTATGTAACTCAAAAGCTATAATGCCAAGATAAGTGAAGCTCTAATACCAAGATAAGAAATATGTGAATGAGAGAAAATGTGAAATTCTTATATGTTTTTATGCATTTTGTTTTAAAAAATACATAGCCTATTTATAAATTTTATTAGGTAACTATTTAACTAACACATCAATCAAGAATATACACAACCAAAAGAATATATGGAGAATCTTCTATAGTGAGAATTACCAAAAAAATGATAAATTTATTATAATTATGTCAATTTAATCATAAACTTTTTTTGGGTTAATTTAATCCTAAATATTTTATAATTATGTCAATTTAGTTATCGGCCAACATTAGCGAGTCGGCCATTCGGTGAAAGCTGATATGGCAATTTTTTTAATTTTTTTTTTTTTGTAAATTATTTTTTGAATTTTTTGAATTTTGAAATTCTTTTTTTCTTTTTTTTTCTTTTTCCTCATTCTCCTTCCTCTGGCCAACGAGATCAGCCTCGCCAACCAATGGGAGGCTCATCCCCGGCCACCGAAGGCAAGCCTTGCCCGCAACGCCAAGCCGCTCGGCCCCCCCAAAGAGCCATGGCCGGGGACGACCTCACCAATCTGGCCGGCAAGCCATGGCGAGGGTCAACCTTGCCAAGCAGCGCCAACCATCACCTGGCCGGGCGAGGCCAAGCCTCACTAACCCTCACCTCTGGCCGGTCTGGTTGGCCAAAAGAAGGAGAAGGTGAAAAAAAAAAAAATTTCAAAAAATGTTTAAAAATAAAAATATATATATTTTAAAATTTGCCATGTCAACTTTCGCCAAACGGTCAGTGTATACATTAGTGCCAGCAGGCCAATTTTGGCCGAATGGACTAAACTGGTACAATTATAAAAGGTTTAGGACTAAATTGGCCAAAAAAAATAATATTTAGGACTAAATTTGTACAATTATGATAGGTTTATGACTTTTTTGGTAATTCTCCCTCTTCTATATATGTGTGTACCATCACAATGAAGATAAAAATCAAAGAAAATATTTAAAATATTTCTAGGGAAAATCATAAATATCTATTAAAGTTCATTTTCTTATAGGAAAACGGGCAGGGCTAGAATGTGTGTTAGATGACATCAAATTTAAGTCCTTCGACCAAACCCCCCCCCCCCCCCCCTTTTCCTTTACCCCCAGCACTCTCAACAAATTCCCTACCTTTTTCCACCCAAGAACATCCCAAATCTCTTGATCCATTATGGTTTTCGGGAGCACATGGCTATCACGGTTTGATCAAAAGAAAGAGATCATGATTGAAGGAGAGTGCAGTGCTACAGCAACCAGTTCGTGGATTTAGTGTGCCATCACAGGCTCGTCCAAGTATGACTAGGAGCAAAATTGAGTTGAACTACTTGCGAATATCTTTGGCTTGGATCGATGGTTGCTCAACATTGAGTCGCTTGATTTCAAGTCGACCTCAAGCTTGGCATTGAAACGGCTCATCTTGATTATAGAATGAGTGTTGCCGTGCAAAGCACAGCATGGAGATTATAAGAAATTCCATGTGAAATAACTAATGAGATATTGACAAGTTAATATAACTAGTTGTGCCCTAATTCACTTGTTCGAACTTTTGAGTTAAAATGAAGATATACCTTTCGATAATAATGAGTAGTGGCCATCTGAACAAACATAACCATAAATTGGTGATCACTTTTGATGGGCTTATAAGCTTACTTTGGTCCAAAGTGGCTTACCGATGATTAGGAAGAAGTAGAGAAACTTGCTTCCGGAGTGGACTTAATGTTCCATTGAATAATGGAGAACTTGTATCGTTCTTACTTACGTCAATTGCGGTGAGTAAACTCCACGCAACGCAAAGTCCATCCCCTACTTCTGAATTGGATTTGTCGGTGGTTGTGACTTTTCTCCTAGAAAAACATTTACGACCTCCAATTGCTCTAATTTCATGGAGTCCCTTACCACCATGTGAGCTTATATTCAACAATCAAAGTTCAAGATCCTCCAATAGGAGGGTGGATGATGGGTCAATAGTGTTATGGCATTTTTCTTTATTGACCCGGTCCACAACTATCTCAAACATAACCCCACATCTTTGTTGGTAGAGTCACACGACTTTATTGATCTTTCGTTAAATTATCAAAAAGAAGTACTGGGAATTTGATAAGAGATGGATAACAAAAGCTTCAGAAATGAGCAAGTGAGTTGACTCAGCAGGATCGGTGAAACATGTCTCTCTTACTAAAGCCGTTAAATTTATCTGTTCATCGAAAGAAAAAGGAGAAATGATCTATATGAAAAGACTGGTCTAGAAACTTAGTTTATTAAATGATGAGACATTATGTTATTGGGCATTGAAAGTACTGTTTGCTTGTTTAAAATCGAGAAAATTATCAAAAAAAATTCCTAAATTTATTACATTCATGCCAATTTAATTTTAAATATTTTAATTGTATCAATTGAGTTCTAAATTTTTTGATAATTTGCTAATGTAGTTCATTAGGAAAAATATCCAAAAAATCATAAATCTATTGTATGGCGATTAATTCAGCCATAAATCTTTTAATTATGTTAATCCAGTATTAGACCTTGAGGGTTTGAAGTATCATCAATTTCTCAAATAAGCCTCGTTACCAAAAGCGTCGTCGTAAAAAAATGAGGGAAAAAGAGGGAAAAAAAAACCGGATCGAAGACTCTCTCTCGAGTCAATGTTCATCAGTCCGAAGTGATGCCGATTCCCAGAGTTCTAGCTGTTGGAATGGGATGATTTTTGGAGGGAAGATCCCACTCTTCCTCCTCTCTACTTCCACTGAAGGATTTTGCTAGAGCTGCTCTACAATTCGAGATCTTCCTCGACTTAAGGGGCTGGTCAAACTG
The DNA here is from genome assembly GCA_017140255.1 of Eucalyptus paniculata subsp. matutina. Taxonomy (NCBI): domain Eukaryota; kingdom Viridiplantae; phylum Streptophyta; class Magnoliopsida; order Myrtales; family Myrtaceae; genus Eucalyptus; species Eucalyptus paniculata. The sequence continues at coordinate 30,888,836 of CM029442.1, read as the reverse complement.
CAGTCCTCTGCTGAGTTTTACTGGTTTTATTCCGTTTTTGGAAGCATCTTCAGTTGGATTGGGTTGAAATTTGATTTCCTTGCTTGGAATGTGCCTGGTTTTGGTGTGTGACTCATTGTGGGCTATTGAGCTATCGTTTGGTCCTGAATTTCATGAAGCTTTCAGCCTCTTTATGGTCCTTTCTCGGTTTTTCTAGTATTGCACACTACATGTTCAACGAATGGCCTCAACCGCTCTTGGCAGGGTTGGGCCTCCCTCTTCAAATCAGTTTGTTGCTAGAACCTCCCATGGTGGTGCGGGGAAGGAAATTATGGGAAGGACTGATCATTCCCCTGCTGCCCATGCCCGTTCAGACTAAGCCCCTACTGTATCGAGAGGTAGGAGCAGGGGAAGATCGGGATCCAAGCACCCTCAGTGGGCGATATCTAGGAACTCCAACTTGCGCAATTGGGCTAGAGTTGCGGTGGCAAAGGTGGCCTCCAAAGGCTATGACTTGGAATATTGCCCTCCAACTTATGTTGGAAATAGAGCGGTTGTTGAGATGACCGAAGACAACATTCAAGCGGCCAACCCTAAACTCAAGGAATGCCTTGTTGGCTTTTACATTGGCAGGCGTATTCCGTTCAAAGTGACTAAAGTAACCTTCAAGAAGGCTTGGGAGGCGAATCTAGCCAAAGTAATGGCTAATGAAAGAGGACTTTTCTTCTTCCACATCCCGGATAGAGAATTTCGTCATAAGATCCTTGAAGGGGGGCTTTCACAGTCTCTAAACAACATATTGCTTTCCAGCAATGGAGGCCAACCCTGGAGCTTCAAAACAACACTCTCATGTCTATGCCGGTGTGGGTTAAACTCAAAAATCTTTCCATTGCTTTTTGGTCCTCTCAGGCAATTAGCAAGGTGGCAAGCTTTATTAGGAAGCCCCTTTATGTTGATCTAAACATGAAACAAATGGAAATGCTCGCCTTTGCGAGAGTGTGTGTGGAGATCATAGCAAATCAGCAACCATGTGAGTTCGTGGAGGTGGTTCTCCATGGTGAAACACGTGTCGTTGAAGTTGAATATTGTTAAGGAAATCCCTTATGATGTTTTGAAGATAACAAAATAAATCAAAGGCTACTAACATGTTTGATGGTTGAGTAATAGACTATGCAGATATTAGAACATGTAAAGAATATTGTCAAAGTTTATACTTGGAAGAACCAGAAGATAAACTCTATGCTAAAACTGAACTGGGTACAAACCTTAAAGCTAAATCTGTTCAGAAGCATAATATGTTCAAACTCAGATTGCAAAGTCTATCGCACTCAGACTTAGATTGTAAAGTCTATTACTCTCAGACTTTACATCCAGAACAAGGCAGATCGTAACTCAAGCCCCGAAGATACAATGGCTAGTGATCTGGTTTGGATTCCACATTAAGATTGATTTAATTGACTCAATCTATTCGATTGACGATTGGATCTTAAAGACAAGAACTTTCTATACGAAGAAGCTTTACTTATGGAAACCAAGATTTCGTTTGTATGGGCGATCGGAATCAATTTGGGATTCTACCTTTGACACTCAACGGCTACCAAATCTTCTAGATACAGAGTTGTCCAATGGGTATATTGGAAGACGATTCTCTGAGATACTATCCAATGGCTAGGTTGGAAGTGGAGAAGTATTTAAGGAGATGAAGGACCAATGAGCAAGTAAGAGATAAAGCGTAGAATTTATAATTCCAAAGTCTGAGCAACCTTCGATCATACACTTGTCTTTTGAGAGCTTAAATGTTTGTGATCGTGAGAGAAATACCAAAAGAGTGACTTAGTGAAATAGTATGATCTACTACTAAGTGTTTGCACTCGAAGTTGTAATCTCTTGTTGATTGCATAATAAAATCCAGCCAAGAAGGCTGTTAGCGTGGGAGAGTGGACGTAGGCTTGGATTAAGCCGAACCACTATAAATCTTGTGTTCTTATTCTCTTCCTTAACTCCTTTATTTTGCTCAAAGTTTATTTTATTCCACATATATTTGCCAAGGTTTATTTTAAACACCTATTCACCCCCCTCTAGGTGTTCATACTAGCACTCTCAAATATGAGTAGAGACCTTTGGCCTGTGCTGAATGTGGCATTTTTGGCCATAAGTGCTATCCTCCGCCTGCTCAACAGTCGACCAAGAACACTAGCCAAGTTGGTGCACTGAACCCTCCTTCTCCTCGGGGTGGATCCTCCTCTCCCATTCCTGACTCTCAGTCGACACTTCATCCACAGCAAGTGCAGATCATGAAAAGAACAAGAGACAACCCGTTGTATATCAATAGGCCTGTTGCAATTCGTGCACCAGTTGCTGTGGACCATATCGCTTCGGACAAGCTTGCTGATTCGGCTGCTATTCACCCACAGCTTTTCTCTTCGCCTGTTGTGTTGGTTGATCCTATCGAAGACCGGGAGACCGCCCCATTGTCGGTTCATATTATCCCTCCTTCTGCCTTGGACCCGTCTTGGAAACAAGTCAAGGGCAAAACGAAGAAAGGCCAAGGGAGCAAGGTGGCTGAAGATGGCCATTCCTTGAAACTGGAAAACTCAGCCCAAGCCGGCCCACCCCAAGTGCCTCGCAAGCTCGTCGACAGCTCTCTTGCTTCATCGAAATCCCACGCAAGTTCTTCCTTGCTAGCTCGGCCGAAATCTACTACCGTGCCTATGTTGCTGCCGGATGGTTCCAATGAGATATCCAATGCTCATGATGGTGCAGATGATGAGGATCTCTTATCAGTTGGGTGCCCATCCCCAACTTCTTCTCCTTTGGATGCTCCAGCTGAGTCTATACAAGATAAACTATTATTGCTTTGCCCGACCCTTCCTCCCTCCTTAGCTCCGTTGCCGATTCCTGCCAAGAAAAAGGCTGCCAAAAAGAGGTAACCCCTGTCCTCTTTGTATATATGTATATAGGAATATGGAATATTAGAGGCCTCCATGACCCCTTGAGGCAAGCCGAAGTTAGGAGTTTTGTCTCCAAATATAATCTATGATGTGTTGGCCTTATTGAGACAAAAGTCTCAGCAGCTGACTTTGATTCAATGTCATCTTCTGTGCTAAATGACTGAAATTGGGTTGCAAACTATGATTTCTCCAATCGGGGTAGGATATGGGTTGGCTGGAACCCCGATATCGTTAGCTTTGATACCTTGGTGATCAATGACCAGGCTGTTCATGGTCGTTTAAAGATCAACCTGTCTAGCGAGTGTTGTTGTGTCTCTGTAGTTTATGGGGAGCATACCTTCTCCCGTCGTTGGCCTCTTTGGGATGATCTCCTACATATGAGCACTATTCTCTAAGATTAAGCTTGGTTAGTGGCCGGGGATTTCAATGCCATAAAGATCCCTCTGACCGGTTCGAAGGCACCAACACCTGAATTCCTTATTTTGATGAATTTGCTAACTGTTTAGCTCAATCTGAATTGGAGGACCTCAGATATGTTGGACTTCATTTCACTTGGTCGACTTTTTCTGGGTTGACAAGAAAGATGAGGAAAATTGACTGGGTATTGGTTAACTCCAAATTGAACATGGAATTTTCTTTCTCAAAGGCATCATTCCTGAACTCGGCATTTCAGACCATTCTCCTATGGTTGTCAAAGTTCTCAATCCGGTTTTTAAGAGAAGACCCTTCAAATTTTTTGACTATTGGTCAGACCATCCGAATTTCTCATCCATTGTTCAACAAGCTTGGGAGACACCAGTTATTGGATTCTCTATGTACAGGCTTGTCTCCAAACTAAAAGTGCTCAAAGGTAGTCTGAAGCAACTATATAGAGAAGCCTTTTCGAATATTTCTTCAAGGACAGAGGAAGATAGAAAAGCCCTTCGGCTCGTGCAAAATGACCTTCAACTTGATCCGAACAACTCAGAGTTGACCGATCTTGAGAAGACAAGCCGTAGAATTTTTGTGGACCTACGCCGAGATGAGGAATCTTTCTTCAAACAAAAATCTAGAGTTCGGCGGCTTAAGGAAGGTGATCGGAATACCAAATTCTTTCACCTTTCCGTCAAAAAAAGGCAACTCAAAAATAGAATCCTCTCGGTTAAAAATACATCGGGCGAGTTGATCACGGACACGAATATGGTCCCACAGGTTTTTGTCTCTTACTTTGAGGACTTGCTTGCTCCTCATTCGTCCCTATCCAAGCCTTCGCTATAAGAGGTTAAAGAGTTCATTCGAAGACCCTTATCTACGAACCAGGTTAGTTCCCTCTCTAGCCCAGTTCTTGATTCGGAAATTCGGGATACAGTTTTCTCTCTCCCTAGAGGCAAAGCTTCAAGCCCCGATGGCTTCACAGCAAAATTCTTTAAGAATAATTAGGAGATTGTTGGCCCTTCTGTCATAGAGGTGGTCAAGGAATTCTTCACTCCGGGTCGTCTCTTAAGAGAGGTAAACAATACTATATTCACCTTGATACCTAAAGTGCATAATGTTTGTGAGGTCTCTAACTTCATACCCATTGCTTGTTGTAATACTATATACAATGTCATTACTAAGATCATGGCTAATCGCCTTGCTATTGTCTTGAACGAAGTGGTTGATCCATCCTAAAATGCTTTTATTAAGGGTAGGAGAATAAGGGATAATATATTGATAGCTCAGGAAGTCTTTGCTAGATTTCACCTTGACCCGTACCTCCATAAATGTGCTGTGAAAGTTGATTTTCAAAAGGCCTACGACACAATTGATTGGGATTTCCTTCAGCTAACTCTAGTAACCTTTGACTTTCCTGATTTCCTGATCCGGTTGATCATGATATGCGTTCGGACGCTGAAATACTCATTATCAATCAATGGAGAACTTCATGGGTTCTTTCCTGGTGGCCGAGGCTTGCGACAAGGCGACCCGATGTCCCCTTATCTTTTTAACCTGGTGATGGAGGTATTCTCATGAATTTTGAGTGCTCGCACCTCCCACAAGGAATTCAAATACTTTTGGCGGTGCAAAGCAGTCTAGCTATCTCACCTTTTCTTCGCCGATGATGTCTTTCTTTTTAATCAGGCTGATTGGGTGTCCATTACCTTGTTGAAGAAAGGCTTGGACTTGTTCTCTTCATGGAGTGGCTTGATTCCAAACAAGAACAAGAGCGAAATTTTTCTCTCGAGTGGTCCTCCATCTCTTCGCAACTACATATCCTTAACCTTTGGGTTTCAAGAAGGTAAAATACCAATACGCTATCTGGGAATGCCTATCATATCCTCCAGGCTTGGGAAAGCTGACTGTATCACCCTTATTGATCGGATTATAGTTAGAGCCCAATCTTGAGCTCATCGTTTCGTCTCTTTTGCTGAAAGGTTACAGTTAATCAAGTCAATCTTGCACTCTATCCAAACCTTCTAGTCGAGTGTTTTTACATTGCCGATTTTGGTTCTCAATAGCATTGAAAAAATTTTAAGACAATTTCTTTGGAAAGGATCCGCCCTCGGTAAGGGGGGGCGAAGGTGTCGTGGGATGATATATGCCTGCCAAAAAAAGAAGGGGGACTTGGTATTCGTAAATTGAGAGATTGCAACAAGGTGTCCATGATGAAGCATATTTGGATTATGTTCACAAATAAAGAATCCCTTTGGTGCCGTTGGATTCATTCCAACTTTTTAAAGAGGAGCAACTTCTGGAAAGCTTCATCTCCTAAAATATGCTATTGGACTTGGAAGAAAATTTTGCAATTAAGAAGTGACTTTTGGCTTTCCTTCCTTTGGAAGATTGGAAATGGACACTCCACTTCATTATGGTTTGATCATTGGCACCCAAAAGGCCTTCTTGATATTATTATGCCAGATCATGTTATTCAGTGGTCTAGTCTACCCAAGCATGCAGTGGTGGCTGATCTCCTTTCGCCTATGGGCCTTTCATTTCGTAGTATTATGGAGAGCTGGGGTCTCTCTATCCCAACGCTCTCCCAAGCTCCGGACCGATTTTCTTGGCGTTGGCATCCATCCGAATCTCTTTCGGTAGGATATGCCTGGGACCACTTTAGGACCAAAAGAAGCCTAGTGCCCTGGGCTTCACTTATTTGGAACAACGTCATCACCCCCAGGTTCCAATTCAATCTCTGGTTGATTGCTAGAAACCGTTTGCCTACCCAGGAACTTCTCATTTCCTATGGTAGAATTGATTATGCCACCTGTGCCTTCTGCAATGATGTTCCTAACTCTACAGATCACTTGTTTTTTGATTGCCACATATCGGCTTCCATTGCTTATTTTTGGGCTACTCGATGCAACCTTCCTTGGCGCCCTAGGCCGTGGAAGGAGAATCTCCAATGGGCCACCTCCTTCCTAAAGGGCAATGATTTCTTTCACAACTTAGCTCGTTACTCTTTTGCTGCCATGTGCTACTTAATTTGGAAGAAGAGGAACGCTATCATATTCCTCGACGAAGCGGTGGTTCTTGATGCAATGAAAAATCACATTATCAAGATGGTCAAGGACAAAGCTCTCACATTCTATGATGTCCCGAATACCCCACGAAATAGAAGGCTTGAGAGAAACTAGGGCTTCGACCCTTCCATCTTCGTTGATTGTGAGGAGAATGCGTAGATCCGGATGAAGACCAAGCTGTGTGATCTTTTCTCCTCCCCTCCTTGGGTGTCTGGCCCTCGGCCTTCTCCTTAGGTGGTTGAGGTTTTGTTTAGCGTTTTCTTTTCGCTTGTGACATGTTGGTCTTTGCTTCTTGTTTGTGCTTGTCTCTTTTTCTTCTTTGTATTCTTTTTGTTTCAGCTCCCTAACACTCTCTATGCGTAGCGCCCTGAGAGTGTTATCTTTGGAGCCGGTCTTGTATATTTGTCCAAAGCTATAATACCTTTACATTTACCAAAAAAAAAAATCTCAAATAAGAATCTAAATTGAATAAAGGCTAAGAATAGACCTTATTTCAAATAACGACCTGAGATGGTTGTGTCAATTTTAAACAATGGCTTGTCCTTATCAGCTAAACTTAAAATTCAAAAATTAAAAAAAAATTAAAAAAAAAAACAAGCGAGAAGGTTGGCCTAGCCTTTATGCTCGTATATTTTTCTTTTTTCTTTTTTTTTAAATTTTTTTTTACGTTTTAGCCTTTTTTTCTTTTAAATTTTTTGAAACAAAAAAATAAAAAGGAAAGTGATAGAAAAATGAAAGAAAATAATTTAAAAAATGAAAAAAAAATGCCCTTAATCAACTAGTGAGGTTAGACCCTTTTTTTAGACTAATGTGGTAATTAGATAAGGACTAGCTATCCCCATGAGCCCATGCATGAGGGCTACAAAGCCCCCACCAGCTTGGCGAAGGTTACGGCCCTTGCTAAATCTAGAGAGGGCTTGCCAACCATCACTTTAGCCAATGAGGGTGTCGCTAGCTCTTGTGGGCCACAATGATGGTGCTATAGCCCTCTCCCACCCTCTTTGTGGTTAGTGAGGACCTAAATGAGGGCCACAATGCATTTGCCTCGCGCAGATCTGGCGAGCCCTTGCTGTGGCTAGCAAGGGCATCATAGCAAGGACACATCATGAGCTCCGACACGTCCCGACACGCTCCGACACCCGGTCAACGAGTATCGAAAAATCCGACACGTGGTCAACTCTTTCTGACACGCTTCGACACGCGAATCCAAAATTCCGACACGCGATTCCGACACGCACGGGGTATCGCAAGCCAAATGAAGGTGCCATAGCCCTCGCTCGCCTTCACTATGGCCCATGAGGGCCACAACACTCACCTACTATGGGTCCTCACCTAGGGCCTATGGGGTCGTCAACCTTTGCTCAATGGCCGATAGAGGTTGCTAGTGGCCCTTTGTAAAAATAGGGAAAAAATGAAGAGGAAAATAATAAGAAAATTTCTAAAAAAAAATTCCAATTAGTGCTAGCTATATTATATAAGACAATCGACATTGACTAAACCACCACATTAGTTATATCCAATTAAAATTAGCCGAGAACAAGTAATTGGCAATTTGTTAAAAGGTTTATGACTAGTTTTGCAAATCGTTAAAAGGTTTATGATTAAATTAGCACAATTAAAATATTTATGATTGAATTGACAAGTTGTATAAAGTTTTAGAATTAAATTACCACAATCGAAAGTTTTAGGATTGAATTAGTTGCCATACAATAGGTTCAAAACTTTTGGATAATTTTCCTATAGTTAATCTAGTCAATTTTAGTTAAAATTACTTACATGTAGGCATTGGTTATTCTACACGACATGGTTGATGTTAACGTTGACAAATTTTTTATATTTTTTTAAATGTTTTTATTTTCTTTCTTTGTTTTGTTTATAACTTTGGGCTGGCACCATTGGCAAGGGCCTCTGTACCCTCACAAAGATCCAATCAAGGGCATTGGGCCTCACCCAAATCCAAGTGAGGGTCATGACATCCTTGTTTGCCATAGGCATGGGGCTCGCGACTTTCACTTGTGGTTGGTGACGGTGTTGCTACTCTTGCCTAAATCCTGGAGAGGGTTGGGGCCCTTGCGTTGCTAACCTCTCTTGGACCTGGGCGAGGGCTCGACACCCTCACCTGTGGCCAACAAGAGTGCGAAGGCCCTTGCCTAGACCTTGCCTATAGCCGAAGAAGGTCAATTAGTAGCCTCACTAGTCCACAGTTGGTGAAAAAATGGAAAGAAAAGAAATTAAATTAAATATAAAGAATAGAAAATTAAAGAAATTGTCCATGCCAACGATTTGCAATCAAAATTAGCTAAATTGACTACTTTGACAAATTGTCAAAAGGTTTTGAACTCAATTGATCAATTAAAAAGTTTGTAAATCGATACAATGAAATTAAGATTTTTTTTTTTTGTGTAATTTTCCAGTATAAAATGTCTACTTATAGTTATAGCATACCTAACATTGTTCTCAGAAAAAGAATCACGCGAATCAATTCAAGCAATGAATATTAGAAAATTCTGACTTCTCTCACTTGTTATTCAAATCGAAACCATCTACTTCGAGGTCACGTTTCTCCAACGTAGTAGGAAGGCATTCTGAATTCTCCACCGATGAAAAAGTAGCAAACCCTTGACTTTGTTGCTCAAACTGTCCAAAAAACCAGAACCATCAGATGTTCAAGGCTCCACCATCTCCTTCTTCATCAGTCGGTCTCTACTCTCTCCGAACGAGTCCTTTTCAGCCACCCACCAGCGAAATTGGGAGTCCACACCCCATGACGATTCACATGTGTTTTGTGCAGTTTGAACTTTTGAATCGAGAATGGAGGATGGAAGTCTCCAACTGGGTTCGTCCCTCCCTTTCCTTCCCCGCTGTCTTTCAACACACATTCCTGGTCAAAAAGCCAGCCGAGTCTCCCAATTCATTTGCACCGTCCAATTCAGTCGCCATTTTTCGCATGGCCTTGTTCCGTTCAACGAAAGTGATGCGAGCCTGTCCCGAGAAGTTTCTGATCTCGAACGCTCTTGAGCTTCATAGAACGCTCGTCTAGACCTACCGCATCAAACGAGTACTGATGTAAGGTTTATCATGCTAAACTTTAGTTAGTCCAATATCAAGATTTTATCAGATACGGTAGCCCCGACAACAAGCTTGAAGTGTCTATATATTTCCCATATTGCGATTGAGAATCCGTAGAAATGAGCTTGAATACTTGTATGCAGATGGAATTCTTCATTGTACTGCCTAATCTGACGCGCTTTGAGCACCACTGGGGACTAATTCATCCGCAGCTGGTTCATGACTCGCGGAACGAACGGTCGAGATTCACCCGGTCCCTGATGAGCCCGAGCTGGACACGGGTTTCCCTAGTCACCGAACAGTTGCCAAGGGTTGCGAGGCCGAGTGGGTCCATGCTCCCCGGCGAGAATGGAGCCATTAGAATTGCAGATTCAGATCCTTCTTTCTTCCTTCCCCAAAAATCAGGGGACCACAGAAAAATAACGCAGACGAGAGACCGTGTACAAGTGACATACGTGGTTCCTGGAATTCCAAGCCACCAGAACGTGTGGCTCCTGATACTCCCTGACCCCCTAATAAAGAAACGGGAGGCTCTCATCATCACACCGCACCCCAACCCCAAAATATCACCTCCTCCCCAGAGCACAACACCAGGCAAAATACTCAAACCACACACATTCGCCCCAACCTTGCACAGAACCAGAAGAAACCCAAGTCGATCCTACTGCTTGAGCTTGAGCTTCAGCTCGAGCTTCTTGGTTGGTTCTTGATCTTTTTGTTGTTGCTTCAGTCGTTGTGATGGCAGCGACATCGATCTCCGCCGCGAACTTGAAAGGTGGGTTCGGGTCTTCCTTCCATGGGAGCTGGGGGAGCTCGACCATGGGCGAGGACCACCATGCTCTGATGGCGAAATCGGCGGTCAGAGTGAAGGTAGCGAGTAAGCCGGTAAGGTGTCAACCGGTGATGAAGAACGTCAACGAAGGTAAAGGGCTGTTCGCGCCGATCGTGGTGGTGACCAGGAATGTCATCGGGAAGAAGCGGTTCAACCAGCTCCGCGGGAAAGCCATTGCTCTTCACTCGCAGGTACCGGCACGCATTCTCGTCTGGATGACCATTTATAAATCAGTCTTCGTATACCTAACGTTTGTTCATATATTAAATCCGTCGGCTTTTGTGCAAGTTGATTTTGTTCTTTTAGTACATAGTTTCACCAGAGTGGCATCTGTCTCAAATAATGGTATCGATGAATGAATGAATGAATGAATGAATGAAATAGAGAGGTGATGATTTAGAATGGATGGATATTCTAGTTCTTGTATGCATTGGGATAGATGAAATTATAGAAATTCAAAATTATATAGGTCCAATAGATATTAAATATTAAATTTGTGTGACCTTTGCAAGAAGTAGGAGAGAAAATCAATCAATGTTATCCTTGAAATTTAGAGAAAATATTGTTTTTTGACAGATGAGGTTGTGGTTTACAAAAAAAGAGAAAAAAAAAAATCAGATGGGTTGGATAATTCGTCTGAAAAATGTGTGGTTAAGCAATTTTCAAGACTGTTGGCACCCAAAAAAAATAAAAATCTTGCTATTAGGAGGTACCAATTCACTTGCATTTTACAGTTTTTCTGATATTCGAAAATTTAGGAGTTATACTCCACTTGATTTATCATACACATAACATCAAAACTGATCATAGCATACACTCTGTATATAATCAGGTGATCACAGAATTCTGCAAGTCGATTGGAGCGGATGCAAAGCAAAGACAAGGGCTGATCCGATTAGCCAAGAAGAACGGAGAAAAGCTGGGGTTCCTTGCCTAAGACGAATCGAAGTTTGATCGTCGGTGCATTTGTTTATTTCATGGGACGAGAATGTTTTGGTCCAATTAGCATATAAATATATATGTCCGGTCTCCCCCACATACAATTTCTACTGGCTTGTTGCTAGGGTTTCCATGTAATGTAGTCATATACTTTTGCCTCACGAGCTTCCTCATAGTTAAATCCAGTTCTTAGTTGTTGTAACCTATCGCTTCTCGATGGCTTAATGAATTCGCTTTCAAAGAAAAGTGCTCGCGATCTATTGAAGTTGCTCTTTTAGGGTTTGGAAATCTGGAAATCGAGTGTCAGATCCTCCTCCGACCCCAGAAGCACCCTCATTCCTTGCCTTGTCCTCAAGCTAGAGTTTTGTGATGCCCTAGAACTGCAGCACAGAAAAGCCATGACAAGTCTCAACCTATATTGTCTAATCGAATCAGTAGCTTCATCTTGGTACTATACTTGACTGATTTTCTCATTATATTATTGATCCTAATTGGGCAGGACGCACAGTGATCGATTGCGAATAACGATGAGATGTCAAGTAAGGTTATTGAGACATACATACAGTATAGAAAGACAAAACATTTTGCAAAAAGCACCTGTTTAAAACGCAAGATTCGTTCTTATAGTTTATCAATCCTTGCTATTTCAGCTAACAACCTTGACTTGGTCTTTAACTGTACCATGATTGAAGAAATGTATCATTAATAACAGAGATACTGACACGCCTCTATGTTATTAAAGTCTAAACTTGATCATGGGGCAGGCTCAGGAAGCTCCCAACGAAATTCGCTGCACCTGGGCAAATGTGCGCAAGCCCGCCCGGTAGAAGATGGTGGGCAGGCCTGGCCTACCCACATTGGCTATATCAAAATAGAAGCCTATGGCATGTCTTCAGCTTCAATTACGGTTAGCAGCTCTTGATCTCGGACCAAAACGCTACTCGATCCAGGCCGTTAGACCCGAGAACCAAATCGCTTCTCTTGGTAACCAGTTTGGAACTGGACAATCCAAGCCGATTTCCAAGTCGTATCAACCCTATGCTCTCACCTCTACTGAGCATATCGACGGATCTCGGGCTCCCTTGCTCCAATAGAACCTTTAGAATGAATTTTCCATAGACTCGTGTTGGAGACATGACATTTATCAAACTCATTGGGTCGCGGATAAATAGATAATTATCTATTTCTGCTGGCCAATAACTAGACAACTAGTAGCCAGTCAGAGACTCGCAGTTTTATCTCCTTGCCTAGCTAATAGAATGCCAATCTTTCTTTGCCGCGTCCTGAAAACTGAGGCCAAACATAATCTTTATCAAGAAGCCAATGGACAGGACCAATCACACCGATGCTGAAATCCAAGAGTTAAAAATTGACACAGATCTAGTTTATTGAGAACAAAATGTCCGCTAATTGCAGCTTTTCCCCTTCAGGCTTAATAATCTAGTGAGAGATCTTAAGGATGGGAGATCATGATTTCAAGACAGACCTTGCTACACAACATCCCGGTCTCCTCCTTGCTACTTCATTGATAAACCTTCAGATTTGAACATCACTAGATGCTTTAAATTGTCTCAGTGAAATACAAACGCACCCTCCTTTTCGCTCACTTCTAATATCAGATTATTTTCATTCTAAATCTCATTAAGCTCAACAAGGGGAAAAAGATCAACGTTTGGAATCGTAATACAGAGGAATGCGTCACATTTTTGCCAGGAGAGTACCAAAAAAAAAAAAAAAACAAAAAACAGAGGAGCGAGATCAATGCTTCAAGTTTATGTTGCACCGGTTCTTTGAGGTTAAACATCACGCAAGAAATATAATCAAGCAAAGGCATCGCAAAAGCAGGAGTTTTCACAAACTCCACAGTATAACGACAAACTTCAATAGATCTAAAACGTAAGCTGGACAATACATTATTAAGTGCAAAAGGAGGAAAATGAATTCATATTGCTCATCATGTGGTAATCTTCACAGCAAAATGCATTTCAAATGTTTTTTTTTTTATAATAAGCTCGAGCAAAACATGACGAAGAAACAGCTTCAGGAGGTAAAACAAAATTGCAAACCCAGAAGGGTTAAAACATCTCTAAAGCATATGAAGCCTTTTCGTTTTGTTTTGCATGCTCCAGAGCATGCCAAGCTTGCTAAACCATCCATGCGATAAATATAACATTGCATTACTCTCATCAAGTCCTGCAGCTGCCACTGAAAGTAAAACCAACAGAATTGGCAGCAGAGATTCAGGCAGTGTAACGTCCCCTGACTGATTTTTCCCTTCTAGAGTCATCCTGCAATAAACAAGACAGTCAAGAAGGGAAGATACATGATGTACAACAACACCAAACTCGCTATGGTAAGACTTACATGGAAGCTGTAAGTGATCTTGTCAGTGACATCCATGATTTCCTTCCACTTCCTACCAATACCCGTCTACATAAGAGGAGATCAATGCACTTAGTATTTTATGTTGAGCAATTGAATCATCCACAACCTTGAATGACGAATTGGGAATAGGTAATGCATGGCTACATGCAAAGATACTTCAGAAATCCCCAGAAATTAGGCTTTAGAGTGTGGATCTAACTACTTTACCAGCTTGAGGTCCCAGGTTTGGCAATTGAAACAAGATCCAAGTTATAAGTCCATAGGACAAAAAAAGAACTTAAATTGCATTGCCTTAGCATAATCACTCTGAATCAGACAACCTTGATGGTGCAGGGGCTTGAGAAGATTTAACTCATAGAAGGACAGCAGACACACATCGGCTGCTTGTAAAGGACTGGTTTTAAAAATCTACACCTCACCAGCCACATATGTACCATACAATGTTGACTTAGATGGAGGAATGCCAGCACATCAACTCATGTAAGCAAAGACATCACTATGGCTTGACTGCGCTTATCAACAGGACTTGATATTTCGAAAATCTAATGCTCATTGAACTATCATAATCACTGTTAAAGAAAGTTGTCTTGGCAAGAAGCACAAGTGATCATCTGGCTGAACATAGGAGTTCATTTGCTAAGACCCAAATAGAATGACCACTGTCAAGAAGCTTCACATTCCAACATCTTTTCCCTTTCTAGGTCTTTTTTATAAGAAGGTAGGTGGAATAGTTACAGGAAAGAACTGCAGTGGGACTTTCAAACTGTCTAAACTGATCTTAAGCCTTATAAAACATGAATTAATCTGTGTAGACATCAAGTTCTAATACAGAAACAAGCTTGCAATTTTCATTTTCTTCTTGTAATTTACTTTTTCTTCTGAGGATGAGAAAGGATACTATTGGCTGAGCCAAGGAGATGGTGACATGAACTAATCTGTAGAGCCATCAAGTTCTAATGCAGAAAGAGCTTGTAATTTTCTTTTTCTTCTAAGGATCAGAAAGAAAAACATTGGCACAGCCAAGGAGATGCTGATCGCTTTTGAAAAAACTGACAAGCTACACAATCAATCAGCTACATGATAACATGAACATTTATAAAAATATGTACATATTGACAGGAAGGAAAGATCAATGAGAGATCTTCACCACATAGTTATCATAGTATGGTTAGAGAGAATCACAACAAAACATTTGATCAATCAGCAGGCCCCATATAGGCTACTTAAATTTATTTATGCACCTGTAAAGCCTCATTTGAAGCTGTCTTTGTCCACAGAGCAAGTTTGTCCCCTCTTTGGCGCACACTAGCAACCACCCCGCAGATGTCATCAGCCTCATCGAATTGCTCTCCAATCAAACCCATCAACTACAAAGATAAACAGATTTACCAGTTTTAGTATAAATCTACTATAAAAGACTATTGAACATGTGTAACCCAAATGTGTTGTTCCTTTTCCCTATTTACTGAATTATTCGATAGGTGTGTAGAAGGTAAAGAAAATGAATCAATAGAAAAGTCACTTTAAGCTTCTCACAGTTTCAAGCCACATCGCATCAAGGGTAGCCTTTCTGCTGCTGGTAACAGTCCACTTTCCTCCATTAGCACACTCGGGATCTTCCCATTTGGGTTCAACGCCGGCTTTAAATAAGTGAAAATCAGCATTTGCAGGCAACTTGCTTGGCTTAAAGATTTGATCATACAAACTGCAAGAAAATAGTTAACCATTCAATAGGTCGAGGGAACAAAGATATTCGTATGAACTTTGGAAAATGTCAATATCGATAGAAGTATGAAAGACAAACTCTTGTAAGGCATACACCTTGGTAATCACTTAGAAGTTCTAAAGAAAAAGCTGAATACCAAAGCAAACAAAATAGAAGGGCAGACTGCTGCTAAAAGGAATCATGCGACAGTATTAGAGAATACCAAAGCAACGGTCACAGAAAAAAGCAACCATATTCAGTTCCAAAGAGAGCAATTTCAACAAATAGAACAAATGAAAAGCCGCTCTCCAGCGAGCACATTATTTAAGCTGAGCTCATGCTTGAGTAAGTATTATCCTACTCTTGCATGTGGAAAGTACCATTCTTTATATTTCAACAAATTCCCTCAAGTTGACAATTCAAGTCAGAAGTCGAGCCTGCAGTTTTCCTGTCGTATTCGATATCATAAACCTTAATAATATTGAAAAAATTAAACCAAACCAAGCCCATAGGATTCGGATTTCCTCCAGGTTTCCTTCTTTTTCCCTTCCCTTTCAGTTACACGCTAAGACCATTAGATCATCTCAACCCAGAACCTTTCCTGAACTAATCTTTTGCCCTTTCAGCAGCGCAATCAGCACATGTTCGCAGTCATCAGAAAGCTCGACCGGATCACGAATCGCAAAGGCACCCAATTACTTACTACATACCAGCAGCAAAACCCACATCACCAGATCCAAAACTACCTTTTCTATTCCACAGGAAACGAAACGAGAAAATCCCAATCAACCACACCATCAGGCTAGACACCCACATCATCGGCAAGGGTACCCAACAAGCAAACCTCGATAAAGCCCTAAGAACAGCACGAACGCACAAACCCAGCCGGAAATCGCCGGCCCATCCAGCAGATCAACGGCGTAGGAGCCTACGGGCACACACGAACAGGGGAGCGAAGAAGGACGGACGTCCGGATCGGAATCGAAGCGTACCACCAGAATTCTTCGACGGTGTCGAAGGTGTAGACCTTGCGGAGAGAAGTGCCCCAGGCGGCGCCCTGCTTGGGCTTCGATTGGTTGTCGAACCAGAACGTCCACTTCCTCTCCAGCTTGTGCGGCTGCTTCGCGGCCGCCGCAGGAGGAGGCGCCGCCGGCGCCGTCGCGGGAGCTCCTTCGATCTCGGTCGCCATGAATCCCTAGCTCGTCTCTCTTGCTCTGCCTGCTCTGCGCTTTCTTTCTATGGAGGTGGGGGAGAGAGGGAGGGTCCTAATTTCTAAGCTTTCACAGCGACCTCTTTTAGGTTTTCTTGAGTGAATTTTTAATTGGAAATTTTTTTTAAAAAATTGTTACTAATATTATTTACACAAATAAGTAAATAAATAAATATTAATGATGAAAATTGTTATTAATAATGAAAATAATTTTATGATTATTTAAAGATATATAAGCCACATTTCTTAATAAAAATTCAAATTGTTTATATTTCACGAAACTAGCAACTACACTTCGAGCATGAATGATGCTCATTTAGGGAAATATACAAATATCTTCCCGTAGACATGATAATTACGCATCTTGACTTTAGTTTTGGACTTTTAGGTAAATTTGGCAATTCACGAAATTTTATCTATACTGTTTTCAAATTTTCTATAATACCACACGACCTTCACAATAACAAAATCTAAAATGATAATTTAATATAGTTAAATTAGGAATGAGCATGATCCGGGTAGGCGACTCTCACCTTGAAACAGGAAATCGGCCACTAAAGACTGGTTCTGAAAAATTGGAATCGAAACTCGCCTGTTAATTCCATGAATCCACCCGGAAATTGGACCATCCATCTGATCCGGTTCACAGGTGAGTCCATAAAATCGGTCCTTAATCCCTACAAAGCTTGTTCAACCTTAGATTTGAATTGAATTGTAAGCTATTTATTTTTTTATCAAGAATTGAAAACAATAGGGCAAGATGAATAGACAACACTTGTTAGCTAAAAATCTTATTTTTTCTAAGGTCATGGTGTGGTCCTTTTAAGATTTCCCGACATCGGAAACAAGTGGAGAATTAGACTCCACATTAAAATTCTTAACCTCACAAAAGTTAAAATGTTAATTGCTTAAGTAATCTTTTTTTAACGTCAACCTAATTTACTCATGGGATGGCAAATGAAAAAACCTAATTATATTCTTAAAATGAGCCATTGGCTCTTATGAACATCTCTGATCGGTTCTCTCCTTCCTCTATGTTTTTTATTTTATTTTATTTTGATTAAAAAAGCAAATAAATGGATTATTAGAATGAAAAAGATAGGAGGTTAATCATATCAAACACCCAAGAGAAAAATTAGTCAATAATATCCATATATTTGGTCAAAAAATTATAAAATAATAAAGTAATTAAAATGGCATTTATTTTTAAAAATATATATATACACGCACACCCCCTTAATTTGATTTGGATGGGTGAACAGGCGGTTCCACGCTTAGAATCGAGAACCAGACCGATACTCACTAATTCCGCCAAATTGGAATTAGGAATCAGACCAGAAACTGCCGATTTTGATTCGTTCTAGTTTGGTTCCTTCTTGATTCTTTTGCTAACCCCTAAAGTAGACTAGTTTTTTCTCTAATGGGTAGCTACTTCCTCTTAAACTACTAGCAAAATAAGATAATACATTTACTTGTACAAATAATATTCAAGTGTATGATTTCAACAATTTAGAGACTTTCAAATGTAAGATGCTCACCAGAAGGAAAAAAAAAAACAAAAAGTCTAATTTCTAGCCTTAAAAGTTTCCAAAAGAAATCTCAAAAGCTTAAAGTAAGAGCTAAAGTGAACTCTTTCTTATTTAGTATCAACTTTATTTGCTATTGAATATCCAGATATTTACATATTGCTTTAAATATATGAACTCTTCAAAAATGATTTTTGTGAAAAAAAAAAATGGGGGAATTAGCTAAATTGGTCAATTTTTCGTAATTGCCTCAGTTGTACACTTCAACGCCAACATGCTTTCTTTTCTCGTAGCGCCAGCACTTCCATATCAAGTAATCGAGAAGCTCTCACATCATCTTTCATCTTCAGCCCATGGATAAACATCTTCTTTTTTTTTTTTTGAAAGAAATAATTGATCTCTCTTTGGAGACACCATGACATGGCCCCTCCACCCACCGCCGCGGACCGAGCACCACCATAGCCAAAAATCGCGACCATCACCATTACCAACTTAGACACCAAACACCACCACAACCACTTCATCAATTCCACTACTACAGGCAAAATAGTTGCTTGAGAATATGAGGCCATGCTCATGCCAAAGCAATTCCCTCAAATATTGAGTGCAAGATGTTTTGGACCTTGAACTATATCATATACCTACGATCGTTGTAGATGAAGACTACCAAGTACCAACATCACCGACAATAGAAAGAAGCATGCTGCCACCTTTGAACCATCACGAGTGTAGTGTTTCAAAAATGTGACTATAATAAACACTCTTTGTGTAAGTACAAGAGCATACACTCAGGCCCGTTTGGTTCAGCATTTGGGAAAAGCTTTTTCCAAATGCAAAGGTCTTTAGCGCAAAGAGTTTTGAGGAAATGCAAGATTGTTTGATAAACATATATTTGAAAAACCATTTGGTGTGACCAAATTAAGTTTTTTAGTTTTAATATTTTTGAAATTGCAAAAAAAAAAAATAATGACTATATAACATTTTACATTTTCATGTTGAGAGTAATGTTAAAAATACATATTAGTAAATTTATTTAAAAATTTTAATTAAAAGAATTTCATTATAGATTAAATGCAAAGCTCAACTTTTGGCCTAAGGTTCTTTTAGGTTTGTTTTCAACTTTGAATAATTTTTTTTAATTATTGTAGTATTAATCATCTTCGTTAATTAATGATCATTCTAGTGTATTGATAAAAAGTTGGGCTATTGATTGTTCAAAGATAAAAATGATATAGAAAAAAGCAGGTGAACTTATTCGATGGATGGTGAAGCGACCGATTGTGAATGCTAATTTTTTTGAGTAAGTACCGCATATAAAAAGGAGGTCCTCATTAAGAAAACTAAAACCAAGTTCCTCTTATACAAATTTGACTAGAAAGAGTCATTTCATGATAATAAACATGGTCATATATATCCGGAAAAAAAAAATGTTATACTTAGTATTATAAACCTCAACGACTTTATAAACTTATGGCTATTTCATCACGTAAACCTGCCATGTCCGGAGATACATACAAATTTGAATCCCCCACTCCTTTATTTGCATCATCATGGTCAATTGAATATCCATAATTATGACCCAATTTTGCTTGTTCAAAATCCGTATCAGTCACATTATTTCTCCATATATAATTATGCAAAGTCATTGCCGCTACGACAATTTGCACTTGTTTTTCATATGAATAACTTGGCATATGAGTTAAAATCCCTTACTTTTATTTTAATACACTAAAGACTCACTCAATTTTCAAGCGTAGCGAGAAATGGGCACGGTTGAACACTTCTCGATATCCCGTAGGTGAAGGACCTCCTCGAAACTCTGGAAAATGATATCTAACTTCTTTATATGGCCCCAAATAACCAATCGGATTTGAATATCTAGCATCTACTAAGTAATATATACATATATAAATATATTATAAATTTAATCAACATATGCCAATTAGATTTATGGATGTATCTAAACCATTGAATAACATACATGGAGGAGGATGAGGAAAATGTGCGTCACGTCTTCAAATAGCTTCATAAAAGATACGGGTATCATGAGCTTGTTCTTCCCAACCGGCCCAAATATAGACAAATTTCATATTAAAATTACATATGGCTAACACGTTTTGAGTTGTTGTTCCTTTTTGACCAATAAAACAAATTTGATCAAACGTAGGTACAACTGCTGGAATATGTGTACCATCAATAGCTTCAATACAATCCTTAAAATATGAATAAAATCGTCGATCTTTCTTGATCTTCTTTGGAACTTTTCTATATTATGGATCAGTTGGTTGGATCAAATTTTTTCTCATATTACATACTTTATTTAAAACTAAGTTAAAATGCCTACTTATGGTTTCCCCATAACGTTGAAAATGCTCTTGTGCTAATCTATTACCTATATCATGTCCTAGAATATGAAAAAACATACCAATCATTTTTCTAACATCAGTATTCCTAGATCCTCGAAGGTCATAACGTGTTACTAAATCATGCGTTAAATTGTTAAATATAATCTTATGCATTCTAAACATATTGTAGCATCTTATTGGATTAGCATATTCGCTAATTAACTCTTTTAACCATACATAACATGTATATGTTGAGATCATGCAAGGTTGTTTGCAAATGTTAGTCGCTTGATAAAGAATTACAGCTTGAGTGACTGAGATAAGATCTCATAATTCATTTTCCTTTTGCTCATAATTTTTACTAGTGTGTGAATCATCCATAACTGCTTAAAGTAACAAAATATAAAGAGAAACAATGTATTAACCATCGCATATATGCAAACTATCACATTAAGTGAATATCAAATGAAAACAATTATAACATTAAACATTAATTGAAATTAGGTTCATAATAACTGCAAATAAAGATCTATAAATAGAAACAAAGTGGAATGACTAAGCTTCAAACATGAAAATAATAAGATGCTAACATTCTATCTATGAATACTTGATTCTTTTCTCAACTCATATTTGAGATACTTTACTTTCTTTGCATTATCATTTAAGCTCATGAAAACTTGTCATTATCTATCTTTTCCTTTAAATGAGAAATTGCAAAAAAGTACAAGTTTTCTTCTTCCATAATCTTAGGTATGGAATCCAATATCTCTATGAGCTTCTCATAAGGACCAACTAAATTGATTACTTTGAATATAACACTGGTAGTGCTCTTACTCTTAACAAAGGTAAGCAGCCTGTTAATTTGTATTCCGAGCTCCTCTCTTGTGCTCAATTTCTTATCTTTCTTTCCTCAAGCTTGCATCTTTGAAGTCTGTGTGGCTCTCTTACGAGTTTGAGTTCCAATTGGTTCAACAACGGTTTCATTCACATGATCCTCCAAGTTTTCATCAGTAGACCCCACAACATCATCGATACCAAGTTGTGTGGTCTCCACATCATTATTAACACATAAACCTTGTACATGATTCCATGTGATTCCCCCAGTAGCAATTGTATCTTTGAACATCATATTTAACTTTACTTCAATATCATGATGTATGCCTTTCATCCTAAAAACCTTAACTTTGAATTGGCCTGTTATAATAAAGCATTTGCATAAGTTATATTATTAAATGTGAGCTTAACATGAAAGTGAAAAAAGAAGTGAAGAAAACTTGAATTTTACTCTCTCACCATTCGTCACTCGCATTAATGGTTTTCTTCGTTGAATCCCATCCTAATCAAGTTCCATTGTAAAGCAATGACCTCCATCTTTTCCATTTTTCATTGAGGTTATCTCACTTACTCTTCATTTTTTGTTTATCATACTTTTTATCCCATCCATCTCTTTTGTTGTTTGCAGGATGATTTTTTTTTCAATTTGTTTGATGCACAACTTACAAAAGATTTCTATATCTTCCGAGCTTCAAAATGTATTTTCCTTTGATGAACTCATCTACTAGTAAAGTGACATGAACAAATTTAAGAGACATAAACATACAAGATCAACCATGAACCAATCCGAATGAAGAATATAAACAAATGAGTACAAACGAGTGTAAACTGTCAATTCACATTTGACAATTTGAGAATAGCATACAATTTTTCTCCTCCAACAATTCCTCTCAAAAACAAATTGCTAGATTTATGACTTTTTATTAGTCAAAAACCCACTCAGGCCCTCTCTTATTAAAAAAACTAGAAGATATTCACTTAAGTAAAAAAAAAAAAACTAACATTGAGAAAAAATAAGGACACGCAAAAACATTATGCTTGCATATAATTGGCTTTCAACAATAACATTAGGTCATCCAAATAATGAAGAAACTACAGGGCAAGTGAGTGCCTTGTTCGTCACTAATGTGTATTGGATGGTGAAGTAAGACCAAGCTCATGAAAGAGCGGTTCTGGTCCAAATAATGAAGAATTATAGGGCAAGTGAGTGCCTTCTTCTGGTCGCATTCACAAAGTCGAAGGATTTCTAAAGAATTCCAAAAAATGCATCTTAAATTAGAATGTCCATATTTTGAAGCATCAAGCTGTGTCACTCAGTCTAAATAAAGTAGTAGTAGTAGACTTAACCATATAATCCCAATCAGTACCTAGCTCACAATTCCTTCCTCATTTATACCCAACTAATGTCACATTTTGTTATATTAAGATATGTAAGAATAGAACTTATAATCAATTTGTAAGTATAAAATATTGGAGTATGGATTCAACACAACAACGATTCCTTTTACACTTAAAAAGTAGAAATCAACCAGTGTTGTGGTCAAACAAAGAAACGCATCCATAACCAATAAAAGTTCAATATTGCACAATTAACACTACAGCCCTACTTGTAATTTGACAAAACAAAATTGGAAAGAACACATTTTTTCTCCTCCAACAATTCCCCTAAAAAACAGAAGATAGAAGTCACTAGAAAGGTGAGGCTTTCTCGTTTGTTAAATTTCAATGATGGGACTGATCGTGGTACAATTTTGCGGACAAATCGACCGGGCGCTCATTAGGAGAGAGAGGATGAACAAGAATATCGAGTTATCCTATTGTTATTTGTACCAACTCTTAAGGTAATAAACTCGGAAGCTATCGTTAGGTGAACGAACATCAAAAGCAGCAAGGCACAAGATTCTAGATCTCACGACACGGAAAAGACCCGATTAACGGATAGACGAAACCGCAGGAGAGCATCAGAAAACACGTGAGCATAACAAACAAGCGAAACCGCAGGAGAGGCTCCAACGATCAATCCGACCCATATAACCACACAACACACCGAATAACACAGAGGAAGGAAAAGAGGCCAAACCATCAAATTTAATCGTTGAAGCAAAAGACATGCCACAAACAAACGATTGGAACAAACCGAGAAGACCGAGATAATAGGTAAATCACCATCCAGCTGATGAAAAGGAAGTAAAGAGGGAGGAAGAGAGAGAGAGAGAGAGAGAGGCATACCAGGTAGAAGAGAGAGGAGAGAGAAAAAGACAGCGAGAGTTGAGGCGATGCTGCAAACCATAAGGTGGATATCGGCGAGAGTGGATGTGCTGTGAGACGAAGAAGAAGCCGTCGCGTGATGGACTGCAGAACAAAGGAAAGAGCGTCGAGAAATGTAGGGTTTTGTTTTGTATTGGGAAAAATTGGACTTTAATAAAATTTTGAGGGTAAAATAGGTAATCAATAAAAATTCATTAAGTACACCAACATGTCGAAAATGCTGAAATGCCCAAAGTAGGTCCCCACCTACTTTGGGCTTTCAGCATTTCAAAGGCAAGCATTTTGGGAATTGGGGCTTTAAATGCTGAACCAAGTACCAAATTTTTTTTCCCAAAGCCCCTTAGGAAAGCCGAACCAACCTCAATAGCAATCATAAACTATACACACACTTTACTTTTTGTCACTCCCTACACACTTCAACATTCTATGAAGACCACTCACATAAACATGCTACCAAACTTTCTTCAATTAATTACACAAGACTCTTCACTCTACTTCAATTGGCCTATTTATAGAGAGACTCCTGTCAACATAGTACAAAGGAAGTGTTAAACAATATTGTGATGTGGACTCACCTACAATTACAAACATTAACTACCCTTAGGTGATTTTCATCCACATTGCTCAACTAACACTAGGAGATGTTACCACAAACAACAACTATTAATTCTAGATAGTTAGTCCTAAACAAGTTTAGAAAAGTGAAGTCTTAATGAAGAATATATACATATATGTGTGTGTGTATAGAGAGAGAGAGAGAGAGAGAGAGAGAGAGAGAGAGAGAGGTGCTTCTTCAACACTCCCCCTCATTGACTAATCTCTCTTGATAAGGATCTAGCAACAATGCCAAAATTGCCTTCAAACTCTTCAACTATCTTTCTCCATTTTGTATCTTGTGAGGCTTCCTCATATGTAGATGGCTCGATTACTCCAACATTTTTTGTCAATGTCGCATTTGTACATTTAGGATTTGAACTTCTTTACCTTATTGATAGCCTAAGTTAGGGTTTCTGCTCTTTAGGTTCTTCCATCTAACTTGGTCGGACCACTTCTATCATTTTTGGACATACACCAGTTTACCATAAAATCTTTGATTTTTCAAGTGATCATGTTTTGACTTCTTATCTTCCAACTACGAGATCATTTCCTTCTTCAATTGGTTGGCTCTTATCAAGCTTATCTTTTATTCCATTCTTTGATGAACATCTTTTTCAATTTGTTTTGAATTTGGTAATTCTACAACTTGTGATGACCACCACATTGATAGTTCATCAAACACCACGTTTCTGGAAGTGTAACACCTCCTTGTTGTAGGGTCACAACACTTTCACTCTTTCCTTTAACCATTATAGCTCACAAATATGCAACAAACTACTTTTTATCAAACTTGTTGTGTAGAGTGTTTAGAACAAATGCATAGTATACACGTTTAAATACTTTAAAATGACTTACCATGGACTTGTGATTCAACAGCTTTTGTATGGTGACATAAAGCTAAGTCTTACTTGAGGTAGCCTATTGATCATATGCACTGTTATTTTCATATATTCGGCCCAAAACTTGGGGGGAACATTTTTCACATACAACATGCTCTTGTAGGTCTCCGACAAATACCGATTCTTTCTTTTGGCAACTCCATTTTGTTGTGATGTATTTGGGTAGGTAAATTGTTGATGTATATTGCAATATTGAATATACTTTATAAACTCATATGATGTATATTATCCTCCATTGTCCATGTAAAGGCAATATTTTCTTGCCTACTTCATTTTTCACTTTTGCTTTAGATTCCTTAATTTTGTTTAATACTTAAAATATTTCTTTCATAAAGTCGACCTAGACACACCTAGAAAAGTCATCGATTAAAGTTATCATTTACTTCGATCCTTTGATTGATGGTTGCTTCATCGGTTCAAATATATTTAAGTGAATGAGTTTGAGAGGTACCTTCGCTCTAAATGTGGGTTCCTCATATGGAAGATAATGTGCCTTCCCATACTAGCATTCGGCACAAATTACGCATTCTTGAACTTCTAAGTGGGGAAAACCCTTCAACATTCATTTCTTCATCATCACCTTTAACTTATGGTAGCTTACATTCCCGAGCCATGCATGTCACAAATTAGGTGTATCACTCTTTTGAGTTTTTGTCCATGTATGTCGTCTGTGCTGATATCACGTAGACAAACTCTTGTTGACACCCTTCCAAGATTGGCATACTAATAGCTTTCAAACTACAAGTACACCTTGACATTTCTTGGACAAAACACCATATAATTGCCCGAGTTTGTGAATTAAGACACAAACAATAGATTCTTATTCATTTCTAGCACATGATATATATTTTTTAGTTCAACCTAATGTGAACTGAATTGGGTTTTATTACCATTTGGTCGTCATGGGCAATCGACAATCTTGAGTTGTTTATTGTGACAACTACTCATCCACCAATGTATTTAAACATGTTTGATAGTTTTCTTTAATTCCGACTATATGATTTGAACATTCTGAATTAACTATCCTATCACTATCATAGTTAATTAATTTATCACTTACCATGATGAGGGTCATTGCATCTTCTAACTCTATAATGGAGGAAGCTGTGAACTCTTCATTTTCTCTACTATTAGAAATGCTTGGAAATTCAACTCCTCTTCACTATCATTCTCCTTTGATGCCGTAACAATACCTTCCACTCTTTTGAATGAACAATCCCTAGGAAAGTGACCTATTTATGCTGTAGTTGTAACACATTGCATTATGCCTTCTATTGTTCTTATCTTCTTTGTCATCCTTGTCATGATCTCGGCAAACTCCCCAAGCCAAAGGCATAATCTTTCGATTGCTTTTACCATTCTCGATGACTTTTTCAATGTTTGTCAACACTAATGCCTACACCATTTCTCCTCTCAACCTTGAACCCTCTTTTATTATTGAAGAGGGCACTTCTATCCCACTTAAATTGAGACCTTAAACATTTGTCAAATATAAAGCCTCTTGATTGAACAACATATTCTCCAACTAGGTCAAAGTTAGCTCATTTGCCCATCCATGAGTAGCTGTAACAATACCATTATACTCCGACCTTAACCCGTGAATTACAATTCTTCTCATCCTTGTCTCAGAGATGATGTCTTGAGGATTTAACTTTAAAATTTCTTTTGGAAAAGTAATGAATTACGGCCATTTCTTGTTGCAAGATTAAGAGGAGCTGTTATCCAATCTTTGAAACTTGGCATCATTCATACCCACAAATAACATGACCAAGTTATCCCAGGCCTCCTTTGGAGTGTTCACGCTATTTACATGTTGCAATAATTCATCTTCAATAGTTAGAGCAAGAATGTAAAGAATCTTTCCCGATTTGACGTTCTATTTTCACAATATTCCATAAGTCTTGACCCAACAAGTAATACTGCATGTGGGTATTCCAATTATTATAATTGGAGCTATTGAGCTTCTCCACACCATTCACCAAGTAAGCTTGGTCTCAAACCAACCAACTTCACAGTCCCTAACTTGTGCACTAGCAGAACTCCAATGTTTTAAACTCCCTAACCGCTTGCTTTGATACGGTGTCCAATGCTGAGGCTCTGATACCACTCATGAAGTTTCAAAAGTGTGATTATAATAAACACTATTAATATTATTACAAGAACATATACTCAATAGCACTCACACACTACACACGTCACTCTTTGTCACTCACTACACTCAAGCCACACACTTCAACATTCTATGAAGACCCATACACACGCTTCCCAACTCTCTTCCTTTAGACAAGACTCTCCACTCTACTTTTGTTGGATATGGGACCTTCCCTATTTAGAAAGAGACTCCCACCGACATAGCACAAAGGAAGGGTTCTACAATTGTGCAAATTGGACTCACCTACAATTACAAATATTAACCATCCCTAGGTGATTTTCTTCCACACTACTCAACTAACACTAAGGGATTTCAACACCACAAAACAACAACTACTCATTCCAAATATTTAGTCATAGATAAATCTAGAGAAATGAAGTCTTCATAAAGAATCAAGAGAAGTTGAGAGAAAGAATGGGGGGGGGTGCTTCTTCAACAATGACCACCATCACTGCCACTACCATCAACCATCATTACTAAAATTAAGTTGCAAACAATTGGTCCTGCTAAAAGTCTAGTGAAAAGATATCCCCATTGATATTATTATGGCCTGAAGAATTATTACTTATTGAGAGAGTATGCTCAATGAGGATTTGAACTTAACTATCAAGATCTCAAGTCTTGCCTATAACATAGAAAGTTAAATGTCTAACAATCGACATACAACTTTCTACGTCCTGTGAATTAAAAGATGAATTGTTATGATAATATCATAATGTTTTTCCAATGCTAATTTCTCTTTATTATGTCGAACATGAAAAGAAAAAAAAATGAAGGGATCATTTTTTTCATAGCATTAGGCAATGGACGCATTAAAATAATCCTATCCAAACTCGATTTATCAAAGAATAGAGCAAACCTAAGCAGTTGAATCCGATGGATTTGGCCGATGTCTCACGGCCCTGGCCACTCGAATCACTAAATCCGGTAAAATGCAATGATCGATCGCTCTCTCTCTCTTTCTATCTCGCACATGTGTGGGGGCACAACCTTGCGCATGTACCCGAATCATCCTAGAAGGAAAATTGCGCGTACAATTCCCTAGCATATGCATCGAATCGAATCTCAACCATCGAAAATGGCGGATTCCTAGTAGATTCATCCGTCAGATCCGACTATCCACGTTAAACTTCAGTACAAATAGAAGGTTGCTGGAATCCTCTCCCTCTCGGACGACCCAAAGGAAAGAAAACACGAAAGCTGCGGACGTGGCGACACGACGCGACTTCTGCGTCCGAGAGTCCGCGAGAGAGAGAGAGAGAGAGCCGTCCGATGTTTACAGGGGAGCGCCATCAAAAGCTCCACGCGAAGCATGCAAGTCTCAACACATGGACGCGCAAGCCAACGCCACCGCCCCCGCCACCTTCCTTGCATGCCCGCCACGCCCCTCTCCCTCTTTCTCTTCTTCGCTTGATAAGTCCTTCGTGGGTGGGCACTTTCGCTTGCTTGGCTTTTATCATCAGAGAGAGAGAGAGAGAGAGAGAGAGATGGCTGCGACGACCGCGGTGATCCCGTCGGAGAACGAGGCGCTGGCGACGGAGGCGCCTTACGCGCCGCTGACCTACGAGAGGAGGGTTCGGACTGACCTGGAGAGGACGCTTCCGAAGCCCTGTGAGCTTGTTCAATTCTTCCTTTCTTTTTTCGCGCGTCGACTGTTTGCTTTGATCGCTTGTTTGCGCGGCGGGACGCGACCGCATGTTTGTCCATCACGATTTACAATCCGGCTTGGAGGGGGGACGTTCGTCGTAATTCTTGGTGTGGTGAGAAGTGCATGCGAATCGGTAGAGAGAGATGATAATTTCAGGCATGAGACTCGCGAGCGTCGTTGGAATGCAACAACTTCGGGAAGAAGCATGATAGATGATAAACTCTACCTGTCCGATTCTACTCGGATATGATGAACTTATTGTAGTTTGATTGATGACCTTGTAAATTATGACTCCGATTCCTACACCATGTCCACTTATGTATGATATCAAATGATTATCACCCGTCATCAGGCCTTACTCCACCCATATGGACCGGTCAGTTTGCTGCTTGCTGTCAACTTATGCAAGAGCAAAGACATTCTCTAATTATATGATTGTGACTTAGGCCTGGTTGACCTGATACTCATATTCACATTTTGCATGACGCATGGAACGAATTTCCAAAGACCGAATTATTTCAAAACCCAAGCTTCAGGTGCAAATATATGAGGACTAAACGAAATGCACCAAACACTAGGGACAGCTGCAGGGATTTAGTTACCCAAACATTCTTGGATGCATAGAAATTTGCTGAGATGTAGTTGCTGTGACAGACAATGGTTTTTATGATCGTTTCGCATGTGATCCAAATTCAAAATGCGACACTCTGTATTAGAGTATAATGTACTTTCCAGAAGAGAGAGTGAGCCAAACATATTGAATGAGGATCCACTTCAATTGATTGATGAATTGAACATGCTTACCTGCATGACTCTATTGTAATGCAATGCGTTTGAGATGGTGCATGCATGACATTACTTTTCTCTCGCTATTGCCTGGACATGTCTGTATTATTCTGGGACATGTGCTAATTGTCGTCTCAGGGCAACTGGATACTGAAGGTTGATACTTAAGGAAAGGGAAAGCCATGCCCATTGAGCTTAGGAGTGATGGACCATTTGGACATTTACATAGAAAAGCTTACTGTTTCTTGTGCCCAGAGGAGACACCTTTCATAAGAAGAAGATTCGAAGTTTGTTAACAATGTCATCAAAATTGGTTTCCTTAGGCATATCCTGCGAACTTTTTTTTTCAGTGATTTTAATAGGAAAGCAAAGTTACTCAAGACATATGATTCCTAGCCTTTTCCTAGTTTTGACTCAATATGTCGTGGCTCAAACAGCACCAAAATTGCCATAATATATTGAAAAGTTGAGGCATGTGCTATTTATAGGGACATTTGTCTTTCCTTCTCATGGAAGCTATCAAAGTTTCCAGGAAAGAGATATATTAATGAGATCAGGATCATTGAGGTTATCTATGTGATCATTTCCAGTGCTGGAAATGTTGTCGGACCATTACCAATTATTCTAAAAGATATAACTTCTCGATCACTCCTTTCATGCGTAGGCTAGACTTTAGCCTAAAACTAACGGGTGGAGTATATATAATTGGAGAGGTAAGTAAGGGCCTAGAAAGATGTTCTCTCGGAACCTCCTCCACTTGCACCATATGAAAATGTTGTGTAGTCATTTTTTATATGAATGCGTGGTTTAATATTTAGATATTCTAATGTGTGTCATGAACCACTTTTCTCCATCAACCTTATTCTATTAGTTGTCTTGTTCTATGACAGATCTGCCCAGGGCATTGAAAGCTCCTGATACTGACCATCCTCATGGAACACCAGGCCATAGGAGTAACAATCTCACTGTTCTTCAGCAGCATTGTGCCTTCTTCGACCAGGATGGCAATGGAATTGTCTACCCGTGGGAGACTTACATTGGTAAATTCACTTGTTACTATGAAACAAGCGATTTGCCTTGGCTGCTGCTTCATATGGTTGATATGTTCTCTTTTGGGACTTCTAGAATACATTGTCACTAGAAGGACATGGCTAGTCCCAGTATGATCCAGTATTGTGTTTTGCAATTGTAAATTGAATGAAGTTTTAGACTGCCTCGGAGGCAATGACATTAAAATTTGAGACCTGTTTTGCCTAACTTCTGATGGACATTTAAGGAATGATGCACTGGCAAAATTTGAGCTGTAACTGTTAGATCAGGAATTAAAATAGACTTGAAAAGATTGAGAAAGAGGTATGTGTAGAATTTGCTTGTTCTTTGCATAGATCCTATTTTAATGTCGTGTTGACATCCACTGCCAACATGTTCAACATGAAGGCTTGTCGTACTGTTCTGTGTGCTTTTTCGGCTTCGGCCTCTAAGTTCTTTCACACCTTCACAGGGTTACGTGCAATAGGTTTCAACATGATAGCCTCTCTGATCATGGCAATTGGTATCAATGTGGGGCTAAGTTATCCAACCCTACCTGTAAGTTATTTTGACACTCTTCCTGGAGAATGCTAATTTATTTCTGGAGCTGGTAATTGAGTCAGGCATACCAGTAGATTCAATCAGTAGTTCATCATGAATATTTTTCAGTAGCTAAAATACTAGCTTGATTTGTTTAGCATTTTGAACGATGATAATTTGGACAATATCTGTTAAAAGGCCGTCTGGTAGTGTGATAGAGAGAACCATTCTGGCTAGAATGGGTAAGACTAGGAATGAAGATGATCATTGTGGACAAGCAAAGGTCACCAAAAATAGAGGTTTGACCGTTCCCTTGGGAGGTTCCAATTTGATAGAATCAATCTCATAATAGTTTTGAACTGGTACATGCTCTGTTTTCCAACTCCTGGATAAGCACGTGGAATTGGCATGGCATGGCACATCAATGGAGCATTTTTGTGCATTATGATTGGTAACTACTCTACATTTTACATGTGAAGGGTTGGTTTCCTTCTCCCTTCTTCCCCATTTACATAGACAACATACACAAAGACAAGCACGGAAGTGACACTGGAACATATGACACTGAAGGAAGGTACTTATTGTTCGTGAGGCTGAAACCTGTATATTTAAGGTCTTTGCTCTCTCATGTACATATTGATACCACGAAGTGGAATAACAGGTACGTACCGGCACATCTTGAGAACATGTTCAGCAAATATGCTCGTACTGTTCCTGACAAGATGACCCTTGGAGAACTTTGGGATATGACTGAAGGGAATCGAAATACATTCGATATCTTTGGCTGGTTAGTTTTTTTTTTTCTTTCTCTCGGTTTTTTATTTTTACTCTTATAATTAATTGAGGGTATGATACTCTGTCTCATGTAAATGAGATGCAGCATGCTCTGGAAGCGGAGAAAAGCATCTGCATTTTTGTGCATCATTACTTAGTTTATGAGTTAACAATGATCTTGAGACTTTGGAAGTTCATTTGTTGACACAAGTCTGAGATTTTGGTCATTTATTTGTTTAATCTTCAAAGCTAATCCTGCATACACGATAGATGCCATATTCATGTCTTATAAATAGCAGTTGCAGGATGCATAAGGTTCCTAAATTGGTTTCATGTTACTACGCCACTGTTCTTGTTTGAGATCTGAAAAGTCCTCTGGTGACCGACTGAGTGGGGAATGCAGGGTTGCCAGCAAGTTTGAATGGGGAATTCTGTACATCCTGGCAAGGGACGAGGACGGCATGCTGTCAAAAGAGGCCGTGAGACGCTGCTTCGACGGGAGTTTATTCGACTATTGCGCCAAGATGCAAATGGGAGCTGAAGGAAAGATGGGCTAAACTAGCAGCCGTGTGTAGTCGGTCACTTCTTGTGTAATGAGCAGCGAATACGACCGGTGTGCAGACAAGAAAACCACGTTTGTTTTAGATTCATAGTCTGGAATCCCCTCTTGTTAAATAAGAGTTGAACATACTTTGTTTGCTTAAATAATGAAAGACTGCCCTAATTTGTGCGTAACTAATTTTCTGCTTGAGGACCACCACTGCTTTGCTTGGTGATACAGATCATCAAGATAGATCCCAATCCAAAGATGAAAGGATGTAGTTTTTGGTAAGGGAGTTTCATTGACAATGGGAGCAAGATAGAACAAAGGAAAGACAATGCCCGGTGGAACATGGAAAGTGGTTTTTGTTCATTACATGTTGCAAGAGATGATGTTTTCAGGAGATGTAGTATAGAGGATTTGGAAGCTTGAACGTCCTCTTGGCATTAGGAAGTCCCTGGATGCTGCTGTATTGGTCTCCAAGAATGGCCCATATGCGATACCCTCCACTGACTAATTTCTCCCTCACCTCAGCCTTGTAGCTCTGCACTCCTTTCAGCTCATCCTCAGGTCTCCTTTACCAAACAAAAGAGGAAAACAACAATTAGATTCCTGAAAAACAAAAGACATTTTATGATAATTACTAGAAGAATTTGAGAGAGAGAGAGAGAGAGAGAGAGAGAGACCTCAGGACAAGGCTGCTCCAGCCATGGAAACCCACATTGACAAGGTTGTCAATGGTGGCAGATCTGAGGTGTTCCCTCCTGGAAGAGACCAAGATGATCTGAATGCCTTTGGCCTTGATCTCATTGAATAGATTGAGCGAGTGCTCCAAAGCCGGTGCCTTTGCCTTGCTCATCCACTCTTCTAAAGAAGTCGCATTCAACTTCTCCCCCCTGTTCATCAGCAACCCAAACAAAAGGGCATGAGCGAACCAAACTCTATCTCATCGATTTAGCCTGACACATGATTCGTTCATACAGAAGATATAAGAAAGAATAATTGATACCCATACTGATGTTTCTTGAAGTAAGGGACAGTAGACAGCAAAGTGTCATCAATGTCAAAGATCCATGCATCCCTGCCATCCCTCTTCAGGCTGCAGCTGGTGCTGAGGTACACCATGCACTCCTCGACCGCCCGCTCTGAGTCGACCAGGTACTGGGTACTCCTCATGTACTTGCCGACGTAGTTGACGCACTCCTCGGGCACCACCTCGAACTCCCGGATGTTGTGGAGCTCTACATTCATCCTCCAGCCCTCGCAGTAGTTCTTCAAGCTGATCTTGACCCCATTCCTCGTTCTCTGGCTGTTCAGGATGTTCCAATCTGCAGAGCAGAGGGAGATGAGGATGCCCAGAAGAGAGGGACAGAGAGAAGAGGGCTCTGGCCGCCATGTTCAGCTCAGGATGGTGAGAGAGATGAGGTGTGTAGATCAGACTCTGATATACTTAAGATTAGAGCTGATGATGAACATGTGAGCCCCACAGAGCGCATGTTCAAATTGGGACAGGGTGACTTTTGTTCCAGGAATCACATGCTGCTTGGGTTGAGCATTTCTTTTGCACCGAAATAGAGGAATTGATTGGTCCAGTAATCATTTTATTAAGCTTTCATGACGCGTCCCCTAGAGAAAAGAGGCAGTGGAGAGAATGGCAAAGGATGAATTTGCCAAAGATTTTGCAGGATTACTCTAAATTGTTGTAAAAATTTAAGTTTTTAGATAAAATTGTGGTTTCTAATACTATCACGTATAGGTTGGATTTGACATAAATATAAAGTGTAGAAATATGCAATCAAGGAAACAAATGGGGGCTTAGAAAGATTTTGTGAGTTTTTGTTGGAGCCAACTTTTCAAAATACTTAAGTTGTTAGATGAAGGCATGATTTATTATTTAAATATCCTATCATGCTTAGTCCAATCTTTTCATATCATGCTTAGTCTAGTCTTTTTTTCTAGTACTAAGCATGACAAATTTAATTGGGGAGTAAATGGATCATGGTAAAATTTGACATATTTAATTTGAGAGGTAAATTAGGCTTGGTAAGATTTGAACTCGGGAATTTTAGCTTTAATACTATGTGAGATCCATTGCCAATTATTCTAAAAATTTAAGTTGTTAGAAAAATGCGTGATTTATTATTTAAATATTCTATCAAATTTGAATTCATGAAATAATTTGTGAGATTGCTACTAGCTTTTCTAAAAGCATAAAATTTTAGACAAATAGGTGATTTAATATTTATATATTCTAACATTTGCAATCATAACATTAAGATTGGACATTGGAGTCTTGAATGAAATCACTTAATCAATGGGTTCGGATGTAATCCGCTTCTTTAGTCGCCTATTTAAGAATTGAAAAGGAGAGTGTGATACAATGTTGTTACGACTTACAAGTGTTCCTAAGACAGTCAATAGATCTAGATAAAAACAGTAAAATTTTCACATTTGGTTGTATAATCGAACGGCATGGTAGGGATTGCTCGTGGCCTTGAAATCGTTACTTAGGAAAGAGGTGTTTGGGGGTGGGGCTCTTTAATCAGGGTTTCATCGTTTTCCGCATAATGTCACCTACAGTTTTTTGTCTGCACCTTAATAAACAGCCATCATCATTCCTGGGCCATGAGCTTTGCCAATTTTTCCTGTCTTATTATATTTTGATTCTTCTTTCTAGGTGAACATCAGCACATGAGCTGGTGAATCATCTTTTGAGCTTTTAGTACATACTTGTCGTTGCAATATGTCAAAAAGACAAAATGGGCTTTTGACGATGTAGCAGCCACTTTTCACGCGCA
This sequence comes from Eucalyptus paniculata subsp. matutina, assembly GCA_017140255.1. NCBI lineage: Eukaryota > Viridiplantae > Streptophyta > Magnoliopsida > Myrtales > Myrtaceae > Eucalyptus > Eucalyptus paniculata. The sequence goes on along the minus strand of CM029442.1, from coordinate 30,853,550 downwards.
ACCGTGATTAAATGCGCAATTTCCTCCACTCAATCGACAACCCAGAAAACAAGATTAAAATAAAGCCGTTTTCTCAGAAGAATTTTCAGAACGGACATAATTCATTGTATAGATCTTTTTCATAAAAATGACTCCATTTCAGATTTCTATTTGAGAATTTTCCCAAGAAAACCGGTTCTCGAGGAAGCGAGGATACTAGGAAGTGATTACTGTTGCCAAATAGACTATTTCAGAGTTGTTTCCTTGTCCATTTCATTATTATCCACGGAGTGTTTGAATGGTTAAAACTTTAGCCAATCAACCAGATACTACATCACTACAAACAGGAATTGCAGCCATGGACGTCATAAAATTTTCGCTAGGAATTCATCCATGTCTCCTTGCATCAACCATCTAGCACCAGAGAACAGTGCTCCACAAGTATTTAAATACACGAGCAGCGTAGTTCCATATTGAAACATCGATAACAACATTGTCTATAAGCCAATTCCATGATTCGATCAATGTCTCTTTTAGCATGACAAATGCAGGAAGATGGAACAATAACCGCATCTTCTAGAGACAAAATGATACAAATATTACAGAAAACTGGTCCAGTTGCAGCAACCGGGGAGGCTTTGTTTCAAAGTGAGGATTTTATTCACGTTACGACTGTGTTTGTTTAGATGAAAAGAGCTTTTTCGCAAATTAATTTCCCGAACATCATGACCATAACATGCCCTCTTGTACTCAACCCGAATCTAATCAATCTTTAGCCGTGAGGGAAATTAACCAGGCCACAGGCGGAAAGGCTGAAGGAAAGAACCCAATGTCTAAAATGGATATACTTAAAATCTTCTAAAACCATGACGACACTTCAAAAAGAGACAATCTGAGGTTTACACTTCCACTGGCAAGGTCAAACCAGAAATATGAAAACAAATAACATGAACAAAAAGATAACAGCAACCCTCAGACGATGGCGTTGGCTGCACTGGCAATTCTCGGCCACAGGTCTGCACACTCTTTTCCGATCGGACCAGTAATGGCAGAACCTGAAAAAATTGTTAGAAGAGGATGAGAAACGAGGATCATGGAGAAACACCGTCCACAACAGCGACTCTGATTTCAAAGTCGGGCCAAAAGCTTTCATCAATCAAACTCGTCTTGCCTCTAAAACCACACTATTTGTATCCGGAGGCCTAGTCCTGTAAAATATCACTGCTTTCTTTTCTATGGATTTGTCAATACTGCTCTACAACTCTGCATTGCGGTTTATTGAATCAAAGCATTTGAACTTGTGAAAAATTTGCATGTCTTGAAGAGAAGTATACCTTTCATTTCTCCTTTCGGGTTCACAATGACACCGGCATTATCTGCAAATAAATATAATCAATTACAGAGTCAGAAAACAAAATACACTGCAGGAATGCAAGAAATCTATCAATATGGTACAACTACTGATGCAACATAACAAATGCATCTAATGTGCAATCACTTAATAGAGTGGTCCAGAAAATGAAAATAAAAACAAGTGAAAAGAGGTTGTCAGTAGAGTTTGTTGAGCCCAGATGGAGCAGATGTCACAATAGGATCAACGAGACATCTGTAACGAAGGACACTCTCACTTTTCCAGACTCGTAACTGTATCAACCACTGATGTATGGTGGATACCTGACTAATGTCTGGTGAATTACAGGTAATGTTTTGCTCCATAAGACTATAGCACCGCTATGATGGACTTCCGTTTATAAAAATGTATGAAGACAGTGTCATCTTTGACATGGGAGAGCTGAAGAAATACAGGCCAATCTCAGAGACTAAGACAGTATCCCAACCTTGACAGGGATGCTAAAACAATTTTAACATCTGGTAAAGGTTGGTAATATTCACTCTTGCTGGTTTTGGGAGGTGAAGAGGAACCTAAACAACTCCTCAGCACCACATCACCAGCAAAAATAAATATTATAGAAAATAAACCAAATTTTAAGACATGAGAAAGTGGAATGATATATGTCAAATCGTGGAAAGTGAGATTCAAACAAAATAGACACACGGCATGATTGAGAAAACTAATCATTCATGTAACTACACACTTTGGGAATCAAACACTCAAAACTAACTCAGTCAAATTTAATTGGCAAGTCCATGAACAAAAACAGTTGAATGAAAAGGAAAGAGTGCTTGACACCAACCATTGCATCTTGAAGAAAAAAACTAATCTGAAGTTTTCCATTTAACTTCATTTACAAACATCAACTATTTCCATTTTATGTTTAGCTATAGTAGCAGAAGAGCATAAAAAGTGATGTCACAATGAAAGCAGAATTGTTCTTGTTAATACTTATGAGTATTGCGGAGATATGACCTATGAGCACTCAATCGACCATAAAAAAATCGTCACCTAATTAAATATAACCTCGAAAACATGAAGGGAAACTTGCTAAAAGTTCAGATGCACGTTGGTACCACTGAATGCAACCACAGCAACCCAAGTAAGAGGCAAGCAGACAACCGACGCATATAATCCAAATTAAACGAAAAGGCAACAGCGATCCCGACCTTCAAAGTACATGAAGACACCGTCCTTTCTGCGCCACGGCTTGCGCTGCCTGACGATGACCGCAGGCATGACCTTCTTCCTGAGGTCGGGCTTCCCCTTCTTAACGGTGGCCATCACCATGTCACCGACACAAGCGGAGGGCAACCTGTTCAAGCGACCCTTGATTCCCTTCACCGAGATAATGTAGAGGTTCTTGGCCCCAGTGTTGTCCGCGCAGTTCACCGTGGCTGCCACTGGCAGACCCAGCGACATCCTGAACTTGTTACCCGCACTACCTCCGCGTCCTACAAGATCGACAGATCATCAGAAACACAAATTCCAAACTGCTCGATTCACTATCCCGACTACCCCCAGACCAAATTTCCCCAGAATCACACGAATGGTAACCGAATTTGGACCCCCCAAAAGACCATCCAGTTCCCTCTCAAGCTACAAGCATATTCAGCCAAAAGCACCCACAACGCCCGATCAACACAAAGAGCGTGTCTATCTCAAGAGATCCCACCAGTCCAAACCCACGAGTAAAAACTTACGCTACCATGAACAAAGCATCGATTCTTTCTCAAGCTAATTCAAATGGGTAAGTCCAAAAGCGAGATCTTTTGCGAGAAAGCTAACTAGCAAAGAGGCAAATGAAATCGAACACTGCGGCCATAGATTGATCGCCGCATCTTCCCAGGTAAAGCCATATGACACAAAGCAGAAAAGAGAGAAGGAGAGGGAGAGGAGGAGAGGGATGACCTCGCTTCGACATTTTCGCCGGCAGGAGAAGCGACCACCAAGCAGAGAGGCGACTAGGGTTTTGGGGAGGCTGCCGAAAGCCTTCAATATATAGCGGCGAGAGGTAGCCGAAAAGACCGAAGGCCGGGAGAGAGGGAGGAACCGGACTGAGCTAGGGTTTCTGCTCGAGCTGGAATTTCATTTGAAGCCCACCATCGCTGCGGTTTTGGGCTTCTTTGCATGCGGCCCATTTGTCTCTGCCCAAAAGCTACTTTTTAAAAGTTTTTACTGTTATCAAAGTACAATTAAATCTTAAAATTTTCAAAAGTTCTAAAACTAGTAATGAAAGTATAATTAAGTCCTAAGGCTTTCAAAAGATGCAACCGAGTCCCTAGTTCTCCAATAGATTAACTCACAATAATACCTACAACTTCTCCCAATTGGACTAGGCTGAGTAGAACTCCCTATGATTTCATCAATCGATAAGCTTATCAATTAAATCTTAAAATTTCAAAAAATATACATAAAAATCTTAGGACTCAATTGTCATTTACAATAAATTTCATGACTTGATTACACTTTTTGAAATTTTTGAGACTCAATTGTACTTTCATAATAAATTTTAGGATTTCTAATATATTTATCCCTTTCTTATAAGTAATTTTTTGGTTCTTTATTATTTATTTTGACTATAGATATGATAACACATATAAATATTCGAATCACATCAGTCCAAAAAGCTTTGATGCGTTGCTTATTGCAAATAATTTCTTTTTTCCAATTATTTTACATTTCCACTTTGTTTTTTGGGCCATCAAGGCTTGCCGACCCACCTCTCCACTAATACCTATAGCTTCTCCCAATTCAACCAAGTTGCCATGAGTAGGACTTCCTATAATTTCATCAATCGATAAGCTTATCAATTGAGTCTTGAGACTTTCAAAGATGCTACACATTTTGAAAATCTTAGGACTCGATTGTCCTTTATAATTAATATTATAACTTGATTACACTTTTTGAAAGTTTTGGAATCAATTATACTTTCATAATAAGTTTTAAGACTTTCAATATATTTATCCCTTCCTTATAAGTTAATTTTTTGTTATTTACTATTTATTTTGACTATAGATATGATAACTCATATAAATATTTGAATCACATCAGTCCAAAAAGCTTTGATGCGTTGCTTATTGCAAATAATTTCTTTTTTCCAATTATTTTACATTTCCACTTTGTTTTTTGGGCCATCAAGGCTTGCCGACCCACCTCTCCACTAAATACCTTGTGCTTAGCTTTACCGACAGCAAGTATCAGGTTGTTCAAGGCTTTTTTTCCCTCTCAGCTTATGCTATCCTTAGTCGTCCAATTCCGTCTGTACTTTTATTATTAGAACCCATAATTTTAAAAAAAAAAAAAAAAATCAATCGGGTCATTAGACTTCCTTATAAGTTAGAGGTCATTCCATTCGCACTCTAACGAACAAAACCGTCGCGATGTCTTTTCCATTTTTTCTTTTAGCTTGTTCCTTAGCGTGTCCCCTGACGATGTACATGTAGGGGAAAATTATCAATTAGTTTATTATTAACCATGTTGTTCATTGATAAGAAAATGAAATATAAAAAAAATCATTTTATTAAAAAAGCGTACTTAAATTTTGCAGTGTAATTTTAAAATAGGTTAGCAATTATGTTTTATATTTTAATTATACTACTTGGTGGTTAATTGTCTTTAGTTTTATTAGTTACGCAGTTTAATTGATTAGTTTTCTTTTTAGTTAAAAATGGGAAGCAGAACTATGATTCCCTTATTTCGAAAGTCTCCATTCTATTGCAATGGCCCAAAAACCAAACACATGATGAATTGGGAACTAGCATTCCCTCCCATCAAACATATCAGATTTCAAGAGAAAACCCACATATTCTATGGTACTGTTGAAAAGGTTGATAAATTCCAAGAGAAGTGCCCAAAAACCTTGGCTATCATGAATTCTACATACATCCTCCTGCAATTCCAAGAGGCAACTTCATGTTCCTCTTAGACAAGAGTAGAACAGCAGATATCACAAGCTGAAAAGATCAAACTTGAGTCCTCCACACTCTTCCTTCTTCAGATAAAAAACAGAGTTAGACAGTACCCTGATTTCTCACTTTTCGAATGATTGTTGTTACATGAGGTAATACCGATCAGCTGACAGGTTTAGAGGAAAAATTTGGCAGTTCAACGCTCAAACTCACCTCTTCATGTAAGATTGAACAAGAACTGGCATGAGTATTTCAGGATCCAAACTTCAAAAGCTACTGGCAAAGATCAGATGCTGCAGTTGAGCCGGATGTGGCAATAGGTCAAATGAGAAGCACGAGTGAATAGTTAGAAATTTCTTGAGAAAATTTAATTTGTGAAGATAGTTTATGTAACTTTAAATGCCGTGTCGAGCCGAAGCCTCTGGTATATGAAAATGTGTAATCTCCAACCGTTTGCAATGAAGATGTGCATTAAGTGACCTTTGCATCCCCTCTTTTTAACCAGGTTCTTCCTTGTGCAGAACTGCGGCATCTCTTTCGTGAGTGACCCTTGTTGATGCCACCTTGTACCGAGATTGAACTGCGGCAAATAAGACACTGAAAACATCCTGACTAGTATCTCAGAAACTGATAGTCTAAAATCATTAGAGAATTCCTGATAGCCAAATAAGTCCTCAGAAGGATCTCAAAAGCACCAAAATCAATAATAAGGACTGCTTCTGAAAGTGAAACTTCTCATAGAACAGCAGACACCAGTAAATCGCATCAAGTGGACATTGATGACTGAATAATTACAACATTCCAATCTAAAAGGAAACAAATTACAAGATTTTCACATTTTCAAAAATCCTGTAAATCTACAATCAATCCATGCCTTGTATTGTCATACAAGAAAGCATTCTAAGTCGAAGACACTAACCATCTCAGAGACTCGTTGAAGAGATGTCACATGTTGTATAAACTCATTATCAATTTCCTTCTAACTAAAGTAAATTATTATTATTATTATTATTATTATTATTATTTTTAAAATAAAAAAGCCTGATACTTGGTAAAAAAAAACCAGAATCCTATTACTGCATTCTCGTTCAACTCCTGTACAGTTTCGATTGGAGAACACGACTCTGAGAATGAATACGTGCTATAGCAATCGACAAGGACTGCAAAGGTGATAAAGCTGAATCGAAATGAATAAGGTAGAGGCCATCACGGACGTCCGTCATCCTTAATGTAGGAAGACAATGCTCTGAACCCTGGAGATAGCATTTTTAAGTGAGTTCGCCAAATTTGCTGAGACTCAGAAAAATAGAAAACTAATAGAAAACTAATATAAGAGTCTCAAAATAAACAAGCAAGCGGTTTAGTAGATACTGAGCATCTGCGACACTGTCTAGTACTATAAGATCAAAATCCCTCATCTTTAAGCAGTAAAGTGTTAAACCATCAATACCTCTTCTAAGAAAGACCATTTCAGATCAATTTGTTTAGACAGAGTATAAAAACTCGGAAACAAACAGTGTGTTTGATGCTGTCGAAGCTTTCCATCATTTTCAAAATATTGATGTCAATACACGTTGTATCTTTCTCCATACATTTTGTTCTAATTCAAATGAAAATTGAACATGCATCGAAATTCCATCATGAAATTTTGCTTTTCATTCATTTTACTTAAAAACCAAGAAAACCGTTCCTCTTCCTTAGCTTTACAGGATAAATATCCTGCAGAAAACAAGGTCTCCTGCCAGAGCATCTGCTTGAGAATTTCTGGCTGTTACAAGCCAAAAAAAATAGTCGTTTGACCCGAAAACTAAACAGGACTCGCGATAAGGTGTTGTTCAATGCATCTACTATTTATCCTGTTGGACGCCAAGAGCCTCAAATAAGACCAATGCTTGATTGCTGTCAATCTCATAGAACATTTGAAAAAATCTGATATGTCAAATCAAATGAAGAGGCGAGTGTAAAGAAAAGAACCTGTATACAGAGATCAAATGACTTGCAGTCCGGCACACTGCGATCGATGTTTAGAACACGCCCGTTGCTTGATCTTGCTTTGAATAGTTTAAGCGGACAGCCCAGGTCCCATCCACCGCAGTCACACTGTCCACCAGATTTCCATCTTTCAATGAGACTAGAGGGTCCACCATGCCGTGTTCTTGGTCCACCATGAAGTCCTGCAGGGACTGCAACTTCCACGCTGACAACACCATCACTGGAATCTCTATCGTCGCACACTGAAGTGCAGGCATCTGGATAATTGATCTTCCTAGTTACACCATTCTTTTTGAGAAACTTCAAGCCCCAACCTCCCGTTTCTTCCTTCTGAATGTCCCCCATGCGGTTCTTCACTACAATGGCAGCTAATTCAAGATTGGGCGGAAGAAGATGCTCTGGAACGCTAAGCCCACCTGGCACAACCAGGTCTTTGTGCGTATCTTGGCCTGATTCTGGAGAATAATCATCCAAAATCCCACTTTTTCCAGACACACTTCTCTGCTTAGGTGATTGACTGGGCCTGAACACGTTCGCCACTTTCTTTGCCAACTTATTGTTCTTCTTGCATTTGACTCCCACTGTTTGTCCCTCTTGCAGAAAAGTTTCCCAGCCACCAAACAGAACAAACTCAGTCTGCACGATTTTGAGATTCTCCTGGCAAAGTAATATTGACGTTACCACCTCCATCTTTCCTATGAGACGAGGCTCGTTATCACGACTCACTTGTTCTGTTGAAGCCTGCCTTTTTGAATATAACAGATACACCCAGTCTGAACCCATGGGACTCGATGATCCGACATTCATGGGATCAGCTACGAGTATCTCCCTCTGGTTATCGATGGACAGAACAAAATGTGGCATCCCAACCTTCCACGTGCAGTGGAGCATACCCTGAGAAAAAGCAGCACTGGGAGAAGATCTATCGGTGCTCCATGAACTTGTGCTCGCAACTGAAATGAGTCTTTTGTGTTTAGAGTCAAGACCAGAGCTTAGTAGTTCCCGAAATGGCACTTCATTTTCCATCTTTATCGGTGAGCCGACACTCTGCTGATTCGGAGAGTCTGTCAAATGACAACCTGCCGAGTCCTTAGCATCATGTGGGTTTGATCTCATGTATTTGGCATCATCCCCGAGTGCACCAAAATGGCAAAACAAAGGACTTTGATATTTGTCTTTTGAATTGATAGTCTTGCTTCCCACTATTGAATCTATAATCCACACCCCGGCATGCCTCTGGACAACATTCCCAGTCCCAATTGCTGACACCGAACACTGGAAATTAGGCGAAGAGGTCAAATTCACCAGTATGTTGCATGCCACATCCTTTGACGCACCTCTGTGAACCAATTCCAGGCAGTGCCGGAGGTAGTTCTCATCGAGAGCAACCAGATGCTTTGGGATCCTTGTGCTTAAGCCGAGAGGTCTTTGGGCAGTCGCGTCCTTCGCACATCTTTCCCGGCTTTGTGATTGGCTGATATTTACTACAAGGTCATCATCCATCCGCTTTGCAGCGGTTTTGGAGAAGTCGGAACAATCACCGTGTGACGAACACACCTTCTTTCTCACCCTGCTCTGCGAATCTTCTTCCTCTCTCACGTCTTTCTCAGTAATTACAAATGAGTTCACCATGTTCAACCTTCAGCTACTTAAAAGCAAACACTAACGTGTGCACCGAAATGATTGGGACGATGATGAGTTGCATCGCTGAGCAACCATATTGTTAGCTAACATCTGAAATCACTGGTCCAGAAATATCCAAATCAGATAATTTACAATGTTTTAAAACTCAAGCGAAAAGGATATGTCTCTTGTATTTTAGCTTGGCTTCTTTAAAGAGAACCCGGATAAACAGGTAATGATTGGCACATCATGCTTGCAAGTATATACGTAAATACGATCCAAAACTCAAGGAAAGAAAGACGACAGTGTTAAGCTCAGCTTGAATTGCGAAACTAGATGCAGAAAAACGATGACCTTCCACTTCACTGAATTCTAGGGGAAATGACACTTCAACAGGCAAAAGTAACCCTTCACCCTGATTTTGGAAAATCATAGAAGCAAGAACCTTGAATGATCTATCGAAAGAATTCAGTAGCAAATGATTGAATTTTGCCCAAGAGCCAGCTCAGCTTCTCTTCAACAACAGAAGATTAATCCCACAAAAAGAAGAAACATTTGGAATACCCCAAGAAAATTTCCTTTGGAATGGAGCAACCACATGAGCTCCACACCATCACAAAAAAGCATTCAACTTTCAAAACTGCTTTAAGAAATACACACCCTTTAACTTTGGTCCCCCAGCTCACGTCCACCCACAGGAAAGGACATAGAAAAATACAAGTCACACACAAAAACCCACAAAAAGTTGGATCCTCCCAAAGCCTGAGTTGAAACCTACTCAATCCTTTTAAAAAAAAGAAGGATGAAGACTTTTGATTATACCTGAAGAAACGGATCCAAGAAAGGAACCGCCAATGCTGGGCTTCTGTGTGTTGCACCAGAAAACAAGAACCATTCTTTTTTAACCCCAGAGAAGCAGATGATTTTTTTAATAAAGCAGAGAGAGATAGAGAGAGAGAGAGAGAGAGAGAATCCAATCCTTTTGCTTTCTGAGCTTTCCTAAGAGAGCACAATAAAGGGCACTGTTATGATCACCAACCAAGCACAGAGAAATTTCACTTGTGAAAAGAGAAAAAAAAAGTCAATGGTGGAGATTGAAATGAGAAAGGAAAAAGAAACCACTAGCGAGAATATACCAGGTTCTTCCAATAGTCGTTGAACCAGAACATGGAGCCGCAAAAGCCAAGAATCCTTCTTCCTTTTTCCACACTTTGAAGCGATGAGTTTCAACAGGGGGAAGGTAGAGTAAGAAAGTGACCATTAACTGAAAAGTGAGAGAGCTGTGATATGGTGTGATATGGTGCTTAAATTTTGGCAATTGTAAGCCACGTTTTCAGTTGGAAAGAGGAGAAGTTTGAGCTCAATTCAGTCATCATGTTGTCTCTGTTTTAAAGCTTCTTTGCTTGGAGAACTACAAATCCCGGAAAAAAGACAATATCGTATGTATTTTATATCGAATAAAAGATGCTTTATTTTACTGAAAATTAAAAGTCAATGATTAAAAAAAATACTTTTAAAGGAAAATGATTAGTTTTCATTTATTTAGTAGTTCAGAGAATGTGATTTTTTTTTTGGTGAAGGTAAGTAATCAGATAAAGTGATTTCCTTTTTATTATAAGGAAAAGTTGTTTTCCCTCGATCTAAGTTTATTGATTTCAATTTATGGAAAACAATCCGTACAAATGGATTCCAAGTGTAGGATTTTATTCATAATGGAATCCGATGTTAGTGGCACATGCCCGAAGGAACAGAGTGTGTAATGTATAGTGAATGAAGCAAGTAGGACTAATGACCTAGCTTATGATTGAGACATTCCATTCTATCATGCCTATCCTTCTTTGGGTCAGACTTATCATGCCAATATTATTATTACTATTAGGAGCAAATATTCTCTCAGCCAATCATGGTGTTGGACAATGTGCTCACATGCAATTGCTTCGGTGGAGAATTTTGGCGTTCCTAACTAACCCATGTGATGGTTAACCCATGGCCTAAGTTTCACCCCATCCAAAATTGATAACACCACTGCCAAACTATCTATGAAGAGGTCAATATATATGCAGTTATTGTTAATTACTAATTGGGATTTTAGAGAGATCATAAGCGCAAATTTCTCCTTCAGAGGTTGTCGTGCAAGCAATATCCAAACCTCCTTTATAGAAAAAAAAAAAAAAGAGATGATTTTATGCAAAAATGTGATGTAAAGTAAAGTGTCTTTGAAGCAGACCGCTGAGATATGTGACCGTGTTTTTTTGATGAGTTAAAAATTAAGCAAAAAAAGCGTCAATTTTGTCTGGAGTTTGTCCAAAGAAAAGCATGGAAGGAGACAAACATTGGGTATGCTGGATCTCGAAGTTATGATACAATAATTCTAAAAGGGATGAAAGAGACAAAGGATGAATTTCGAATTTGAAATTTAAATAGAAGCAAAGTGTCAGTGGATCATTTTTGGAAAAACAAATTGTATTTTTCTCCTACAAAATAAATTTAAAATTTCTGAGAAAATTTTAAATGTGCACACCTTGAATAAATGTTGTAAGAACTCTCAAAATGGAAAGGCCCAAAGGATTGAATTGCTGGTGATTGGGTTTGATTGGCAAATCTCCTTTCTTTTTGCCAGCAACAAAATCCAGTCTTGGATTATGCACGGAGAATCAAGCTATCATCGTTGAATTTTTACATTTGAACTAACTTGCCAAGTAGGTGAAGAAAATTGTGGTACAACTAGTGCAGCCTTAAATGACTTGAAATGTCATTTTCTTTTTCCTTACAAAATTACTAAACTTTAAACACGAATCATATCTTTCTCTCTAGTGATCTGAACTTTTAGGGTAAAACACCTTTAATTACATATTTTTTTTTGTCATTTCTTCAAATAAAGTTTCTACAAATTTAAATATTTAGCTAGATACGTATCTTTTATCCTTATTAAAATGGTTCATCTATTTATCAAGTCAAATGTACATCAAACAACTTCATTGAATGCTATGCAATATACATAAAATCTATGCGCCGACTTCATTGCTTTATATATTTTATCTATGTTAGATCTTTCCTGTTCACATTGCATAAAGTTGAATTCAATGCATGCGAATGCCCCCACAACTCTAAATAACTAATATTATTAGAACCATTTTTCAAGGGCTTTCAGATAAATTATTAAATATAAAATTTTGAAGCAAATTCAAATGTTCGGGGAGGGAGAGAGAGAGAGAGAGAGGGTGAGGGTGAGCTGGTGCGCATGATGGATACAAGACCTCCACTACGCAAGTGGAGAAATAGAATAATTTTTCGAGCATGATATTGACTCCTGTCGTCTTCTCCACGATCAGCGTGGCTTTCGTTTTCAGGGCGATGTGAATGCAGAGACCTGGAGGAGATAACGTAGGGAAGGGTTCAAAGCTAAAGCAAGAGCAAATTAGCAAAGAGATTGCCCAACGATAAGGCTCACAAGTTACAAGACATCTTGAATTTGACTCCATTAAAAAAAAAAAGAAGAAAAAAACGCCCGCACCTCAACTATTTTCAACTTACATTTAACATCACTTCAAGTCATGCAAAAACTTTCCACAATTTCTCCACAATTGAAGTACTTTTCCAGCAGGTGGAATGCATATAAAGCACTTTTTAAATACCTAAATTAATTTTTCGATGCATTGATAGTTTTCCTAACGCATTATTGTTGTCCTGATATGTCATTTCTTTGAAAATGGAACATTTTCCTTGTTAGTGTATATTCCCTTGGGGATGATCCTCCTCAAGTCAAAGTTTCATTAAAAAAGAAAAGTTGAAGAATGGGCTTTCGCAAGGGTATGGGCATCCCCAAAATCATTTTTGGACACCCGTCTATTCCTCTGCATGGACTCAGTTGGAAGCCAAGTGTTCAAACACCGAAGTGTCTGGCAAGTGGCCAGTGCCCTGCCAGGCGAAGGCGAAACCGCTCGGTTTGGGCACGAAGCTCGTGGATTTGACATTTTTCTGGGCCTGTTCACATTACTCCTAGGAACTATCCAAATGAAAGGAGTGTTTTAGGAGTCTTTCTATAGCTTTAGTTGATGAGACTTTCGCGATAGAACGTGAGATAAACACCATGTCATTGTCTGAGTGTAGTAGCGGATTGGGCATCGCCACCTGAGATATCAAAGTGTGCAGTTCTTCATTTGGCCATAGTAAAATCTCTGTTGTTGTACTCTTTTCTTGATGAACTAAGGTTATGCAAAACGAGCCATGTAAATCACGGCGCATTCTTTCATGTCTACCTTTCATTATTGCCTCAGTTTTTACCCTATGCTAATAACTATTGATATATTAGCCTATTTTCGGATGACGTTGCAGTCATTATGATTTGTTGCTCACGGTCAGAGTCAATATGTGTGATTAATTTAGTGAAAAACTACAAATTAGTAAATCGATAACAAATTTGTCCAAAAATATTTTTTTGTTCACAAAAACTTTCAAAAATCTACTTTAAACTAATTTTTTTATCATAAAAAAAAACTAACCTTAATATCATAAATTTACCTTAAATTAATTTTTATCATCAAAATTCTTAAATTAATACATTTGTAATAAATTTACCTTCATTAATTTCCATTAAATTGGATTAATTGCAATGAGTCATATAAACTCATAATTTGATGGTCAAATTAATAAAAACTAACGGTAGATAAATTTATCACAAGTATACCGTTTTAGGATTTTTTGCTGTCAAAATATTAACATGGGGCAAATTTATAATATGTGTATTAGGTTGGAACTTTTCATGGTGTCAATATATATGGAAACATTTTTTTCAGCACGATGTTGACTTTTGTATTCTTCTCCACACTTTGCATTTGTCTCCTCAGACTCTCAGTCCGCGTGCTTTGCATTCTCGGGGCAATGGGAATGCAGAGACTTGGACCAGATACCGTAGTGAAGGGTTCAAGGAGATCGTACAAAGCGTTGAGGTGGGATGTAAAGCCGTTGCGTCCCACCACCGCTCGTCGTCGATAGGTGGAGATGGTCAGCTCCGCTCGTCCCGCATTCTCGCGAGTCTTCTCCGCCGACCTTGCGAGGGGGTCGCCCCTTCTACAGTGTTTGGCAAAGTTGGAATCGTGACGACATCCCGTTAAAGGGGGCAGACCAGGTGCTGAAGTTTCGCATCGATCCTGCGTTGAAGGTTCTAAAGAACTAATGAAATTGATTCATGTTAATTATGAACTGAACCTTATAAAATTCTCAACATCTCGGAAATTATTGACATGGATGTCGGCAAAGTCACAAAAGAAGGCCAAGATTTTGACGTGGATAATTTTTATAAAATTTTCTAAAATTTTATAATTTGTTATTATATTTTTATTATATTTCTTTTCTTTTCTTCCAATGAAATCTGAAAAATGTTGCTGATCATAGAGGAGGGCCTATGATCCTCGCCAGCCACTAGATGATGGCTATGAAGGCCTCACCCAGTGGATTGTGAGGGTCAGCTAGCCAACCATCACTGGGCTTAGAAGAAAAAAAAAGGTGATCAAGAGAGGGAAAAAAAGTGGGCTTAGAAGAAAAAAAAAAAAAAGAGAAGAAAAAATAGAAAAAAAAGTTATAATTTTTTAAATTATAAAATATTATTTACCCACATCAATGTTGATTATGCCAAATAAGATGATCGGTCAAAAAGCTGGCAGAATGTCTAAATTGGCAAATCTGAAAAAAAATTCATAATTAAATTAGTCAAATTGAAAGTTTTAGAACTAAATTAGTATAATGACATAAATTTAAATTTTTTTAGTAATTTTTCCTTTTTAAATAGATTTGCCACGCTTCCTCTTCATCATCAAAGGTAGCATAGGTCAAGAGACATCCAATTTTTTGGCTGTAAAAGAAGATCTACATTCATTTTTTTTTTCTTAATTTAATTATAAACTGAAGCGGGAACGGACGTCAGCTTGGACTTAGATTATAAAATGCAATAGGTACAGGGTGCCAAGCAAAAACAAGCTATTTTTCGTTTGGTCATGAAGAGCAAGCTAAATGAAAGGGTGACACTTATCACATGATGCGAACGACCGCAGAATAGTCCACAAAGTGATCTCCCCACCATCAGCAAGATCACGAACCGCATCATCAGCAATTTTCATTCAGAATGGCAAAGAAGCCATCCACGGTTTCTTTATCGAACTTGATTAAGTCTCCAGCTGATTCCACGTTTGGCTTGGCCTTCGATTTTGGATACCATGTCTGTTACGAGCCACACTTGTGACTATCTTTTGTTTCGAATGATTGTTCTAACTAGTTGTAAAGCTTATACAGTAGATTACGTAGTCGGATGAACTCGATTGTGATTCTACGGCTGGCTGCAGATCTTTGTCTTTCTTGAGCCTCTCATTGGTCCATTGTTTTTGAAGCTTTGACATGGTTGGCTCAACCTCATATGGAACCTTTTCCCTCAGAATAATTTTGCCTCCATCTTCGCATTTTGCTGAGTCCTCGACCACCATTTGCGTTCCATCTAATTTCTGGCTTCCCTGCACTCTCTGGTAGTTTGATGATTTCTTCGTCAAGTATCAAAGCGGAAGTCGAATCATGTTTCAGAATTAGTCCATAACAATCGTGCGATGTGATGGAGGCAACTGCAGTTGTGATGGGACGGCACTTCTTAAGAACAGCACTCAAGGTTCCTCACTCTTTTAGGCCAAATCTTCGGTCTCTTTCGCCAACCAAATGAGCAGTTCACTCTCGTCTTGTGTCCATTTCACATTCTTGACATCGACTTCCGGCTCTCTGATGCGAACAATAACAAGGGAAATAAATTAATTACTCCATAATGGTACCGCAAAATGAACGGAGAAATGAATCACTTACCCACCTTGGAGAATGCATTCTTCACAGACGATCATATGTAGTCATCTCCAGTTGGGTCTGTCGCTGCATCACTTTTTGCTTTTTCTGTAACCATGGAAAGCATGACTTCATCTCCTAAGGTGTTTGCCGCCATCACTGCCCATGGCAGGAGATTTTTCGTCTAGTTCATTCTCCTGTTCTTGAAGTAGTCATGCTAGTTACCCAATCTCTTCTCCAACCACCCTCATATCGAGGCTAAAACTATTATTAGAACCTCAATGAACAGAGCATCTTTGTTCTGCTTGGCCTCATTCGCTACTTCTGCTAACATGGCATGTGAAGTGAAAAGGTCTGGTTCCAACTGCATTGTGTTGAGGTATTGTTGGAAAAACACCCATATTAGGCAAAGATTGTGTATCGGCCGGTTGATACCAAGTATTGACCATGTCTTCTTCATGAGCCCATCGACCTCGTCAAGGAGTAAAGTGTCGTCCCTGTTGTCAAATATCGACTTCAGCAGAGTCATACACAGGTTAATGTCCAGAGGGAACTCCTCGGCCCAGTGACAAATCATCAGTAGGAGTCCCGTGGCACTTTGCCATGATAGCAACAACACAGAAATTGCCGAGGCTTCACATGGTGTCCAAGTTTTCCCCATTTTCTGTGGTCATTGTCTCGCCATCTTGGATAATTTTCTGAGACAAGACCTTGAGCTGTCTCTTTCAGCCAGCCATGATATTCCTAGAAGTCGTTGAACTCGGATTGTTTTTAGGCGGTGGAGAAGCTCGAGCGGAAGGATTATGGTCTCCGCCGGCATACCCGTTTACCAAGATTAACAATGGCATGAATGAAGCAATATATGCACATTTGAAATATTTGAATCTACCGATTAACTCAAAAAAAAAAAAAAAAAAAAAACTTTAGCGCTACAGTTATTTTGGATATGGATTTGCATTCTCCAAGAACCTATAAGGACCTACTCTTTCCATCCCGAGATATGACTACAGTCTTTTTATCAATCGGTACCTCCAGCCATTTTCTCCAAGCGGTAAACCTCGCGTGCTCATCGTCGGATCTTGGCTGGCCTTGAACAATCTCTCTTCTCTTCTGTCTCTCCGGTGGTCTTTGAACAATCTTCCTGTAATATGCTTTGAGTTGCAACGTCCTGCTCTTTGTTGCAGCAAATCAAGTAACCCATGAGTAGTACAGAACATGAACGGGAAATAAATGAACAAAACAGAATTCATATGCCTACAACGTCACTCTTGTACAATTTTTCTCAGGAAAAAGGACATTATTAATGTCTCAACTCTCACACAACGCTTACTTAAGTAACATAACTTTTTTTTCCGATCACTTGAGTGCCATCACTTATGTACGGTGCTCTCTTTAGTCCCATCATTTTGTTTTCAATCACTTGAGTATTATATAACTTTTCATTTGATCATTTTAGTCTCATAACTTTTAAAAAGCGTTCATCACAAGTGCCTAAAGCAGGCCATAAAGAATCCTCACGTGTGCCTCTGGTTACAAAGGGAATCAAAGCATATGTAATGCAGAAGATGGTATTTGGAAGACGTGACAAACCAGCAAAATTCGGATGAATGAAGCTTCTGCCATCAGTAGAAACTCAATGCCAGCAGAATTCGACATTTATGAGAATAGATTTAGAATCTGCAAGTAGAGTCTTCTCAGGATCTGCATCTATCTTTTACAGGAAGTGCATGAACATGCGCAAAGATCATTGAGAGTCAATAACCAGAATTTTTATTCTTAATGAGTTAAGGAAGCTCAGTGTTCAAAAGGAAAGGAAAACTCCCCTATAAAATTAATAGAATAATGTACACTTATGTCAATCTGTACAGCCATAACAAAAGTGCATGAAGGAAAAAAGGTGTTCGTTCCCCTAACACCGGTCAAGAGTGGTTCTTGACGATTTTTACACTGCTGTAGAATCGCTTGAGATCTTTCATAGCCTTCTCTTCGATTTGGATCACGCGAATAGATGAGGGTGCATCGACCTTCGGTTTGAACCAGTGGTTCATTCCAGCAGAATCTGAAGGCGAGCCCTGCCCGGACGTGACTGCAAATGTGGTTGTTCACGTCTTTGGACTGTGGGAGAGACTCTCATGCTGTTTACCCTGGGTTAAATAAGAAGCAAAAGATGAACATCCCAAACATCATAAAGCCATTAACAGGGCTAAAATATATCGAACTACCGAACTTATAAAAATTACTACAAATCGTATGAAGCATGTCCATTGGAATTACCAAATGAACATAATATAAGCACGCTGTGTCCATGTGACCACCTAATGAACATAATACACTTCAGGCCATGAAATCATGTGGGCACCGGTGGCTTATCCTTCTCTTTCTTCCCATCCCACATGTATACATCACCTGTAATAGTAACTGCAGCAGACCAGTACCTTCCAGCAGAAAAGCTCACAATGTTCCTTTGACATAGTGAATATGGCTATACCATGAAAAGACGCAAGCAATCAGAAAATAGCTGAAACACCCAAATATAAGTATACAGAGATACCGGGAACATATTAAAACCTGTTGGCATCTAAGGTTGGGATCGGAGGACACCCAACAAAATAAGGCTCCATTGTCTGTAAGAGCCATGCCATGTACCATCCCTGCTGCTATAGGTACAACGTGCAGTCATTCCTTGCAATGAAACTTCAAAGGCACGCTCCCGCTTTTCTTAAGATTCCTAGCAACAACCACACGTCTTGGAGTAATAAGCCTATGACCCCACATATAAACCTACAAGACATAATAGATATTTAGTTTTTGTAAAACATGTATGGCAGATCATATCCAAAACAAATAGAAGGATGTCACGATCAAGCCAGACAATTTCCTAACGCATGGTTCGATACAACTACACAGAACGACTCGAAGTCTGCAGCAAATGTGAAAACCGAGACTTTGAACAAAGCCAGCATAAAGAATGAGAGCAAGTTAAGCAATATCATCACAATGAGTTCCAGTGAAAGACAATGACCTCCCCATCTGCTCCCAGAACAATTGTGTGATATTTTGCAGCTGCAACTCCAATAAAACCTTTGCCCTTCAAATACTCAACCAGTTTTGGTGTGTCACTTGATCCAGAATTGGAAGTTCTATAACCAAGCTGACCTTCCCTGTTGCACTCCCATGTGAATACTTCACCAGATTCAGAAACCACAGCAGTGTGCTTATTTGCTGCAGCAACGGCAACAACTTTTGACTTAAGGGCACTAACTCTACGAGGAGTGGGCTGATATCAACGGAAGTGTATCCAAGTTGACCCTCTGCAAAAAATCACAAAAAGGATTCTCATACTTCAGATATATCACTTCACTTCAGTCAAGGAAGCAATGGGTATAAGAAGCAAGAAAATCACCCTCTCAGTTCTCCATTTTCCACTTGCAACACTAATGCATAATTGAGGCTAGACTACATAAAATTCCAAATACAGTACAAAATGAATACTGCACCATTCAGAAACCAAATGAATTTCACCTCTGTTATATCCCCAGGTGAACACTTCTCCACCCTAAGTAGCAACGAGAGTGTGATGTTTAGCTGCGGCAATTGCTTTCACACGATGAGATCCTAGACCAGAAGTCACCTGTCGCAGAGTGATGACTGCAGCTTGACCACAGGAAAGAATTAAGCAATTAAAAACATTTCAGGAAACACACTTAAATTCAAAAAAGGCTATTCATCTTAAATGCGATTCATTGGCCAGGAAGGGAGCCAAAGCTAAATGCTCAATTTCTAGCCTAGACTTGTGCACACGCAACAAGTGTGTGTGTGTGTGAGAGGGAGAGAGAGAGAGAGAGGTCCAGAGAAATTTAAATTGCCAACTATTTCAGTTAGTGTCCACACAACTATTGCTTTTATACAAGGCCATTGTATTCTTTCCTTAGAAAGAATCTAAGAGTCAGAAGACAATAAACCACGAATAGCATCAATATTCTTGCTTCTAAAACGAATACAATAAAGTAAGATCGTGCATGGATAGAAAAAGGATACTAATATGGTACTATGGATGTCAAAATCAGGATGCCCAAGCCGAACACCTCTTCCAAATCCCCGAGTGAAGAGTTCTCCTCGAGTACTAACAGCAACACTGTGAAACTTTGCTGCAGACACCTGCTTAATTAAGGAACCGTGCAGTGAATCAACTTTTGCATGGTAACTTTTGTATGCAAGCATTTCCAGTTCCTAGCTGATAATTAGCACCACTACCCCAGCTAAACGCCTCCGTGGCTACTGCAATAAGCAATAATTTCGACATACCATCAAGAGGACTCAATTAATGGTAACAACTATTAACTACAGGATTGAAATATATACCAGCATCATATCCATTCCCAATAACCTGCTTTACAGGCCCTGAGAGTAAGTCAATGGGCGTCCGAGACTTAAGAGTCCTCCAACGAATCCCCTGTGATGAACCAACTTCGCTCTTCAAGAACTCGAAGTTTATTTGCAAATTCATCATTCCGAGTTCTCAACCGTCGTCTGCAACTCGTGAGAAGGAAATCGGTGTAATCAAGGGGGAAGAGGACGTGAAAATTTACCTCTAATTTCGCGGAACGCAGCAGAAGGTCAAACTCCGAAGAGCGAAGCAGAAGTGGGCGGGGACAGCGTAAGCGGGGTCGGGAGGCGGTGGCGGCTTCAGGAGGCGACAGCAGGGCCTGGGAGGCGGCGGCGGAGGCGGAGTTGGCGTCGGCGGGTCTGCTGCAAACGTGGGGCCGGATCGACGGAGACACAAAGGAGAGAGAGGGTCTGCAGCAATTCTGAATAATTTCCGTGTGGGCCGACGACACGTGTCAACAGATGAATGGTTTGCTGCACTATTTCGCTCACTTAATATTTTCTGGGTTGGACTGACAGATGAAGCAAAGTCTAGAAAGAGAGGAGCACCCACAGCCATTATTGACTCACGGCGAAAGCATCAGATCTGGAAACTCCTCTCAAGAACTCCTCAGCCCTTGCTTGTTGCTTTCTGAAATGGCGGAAGCAGTTCTCTTCAACCTTGCCACTGGCATCCTGAATAGCCTCACCACCGAAATGGCGAAACCTGGAGGCTCCTTCGCTTCTCAGAAGATCCAGTTGCTGTGCTGTGCCAAGGACGAGCTCCAAAGCCTTGAGCACACCGTCCAGACCATCCAAGCTGTGCTTTTGGATGCCGAGAAGCAGCAATGGCACAACAACCAGGTCAAGCTTTGGCTCAAGAGTCTCAAGGACGTGCTGTACGATGTACAAGATTTGCTTGACAATGTCGCAACCGAAGATCTGAGGCGGAAGATCACTCCTGGCAACAAGATGACGAAAGAGGTGCGCCTTTTCTTCTCTAAATCAAATCAGCTTGTACACCACCTCACAGTAGGTAATGAGATTGAGGGACTTAGGAAAAAACTGGATCGGATTGAAAAAAAAAATAATTTCAAACTAGCGGAGCATCACAGTGAGGCAACACTTCCTACTGAGAGGAGAACTCCGACTTTTGAGCGCGAGGAAAATATAATTGGTAGAGAAAAGGATAAGGAGAAGATCATCGCACATTTGCTTGATTCCACCCCCGAAAAGAGTGTCTCGGTTGTTTTCATCATTGGTATAGGAGGAATGGGAAAAACCATGCTTGCTGATCTGGTATACAAGGATGAAAAGGTGAAAGAATGTTTCGAGCTTAAGATGTGGGTGTGCCATGGGGATCCTAAAATCTTTGATGTGGATTTGATCGTCAAAAAAATACTGAACTCTGCCAAAGATGATCCTGAGGTGAAGAAAAATCTGGAAGACATTGAGAATAAAAATGAGGAAGAGTTGCAGAGGCTCCTTGGTAAGGTACTAGAAGGAAAGAAGTACTTGCTTGTTTTTGATGACTTGTGGAATGAGGATCGCATGAGATGGTTGAATATCCAGCCTTTGCTAATGGGCGGTTCAAGGGGAAGCAAGATACTCATAACCACGCGCAATCGATTGGTTGTGCAGCGTACAGATGCAAATTCGGTTACCCATGTTCTAACTGGCTTATCTAAAGATAATTCATGGGAGTTATTCAAGAAAATGGCTTTTAAAGATGGGGAAACATCATCCGACTCGGGATTGGAGGAGATAGGTCGAGATATAGTTAAAAAATGCGCTGGTGTTCCCCTTGCCATCAAAACAATAGGTAGCCTTCTATACACCAAAAAGAAAAAGAGTGGCTCAATTTCAAAGAGCGTGAACTTTCAAATATAGATGACTCGGGAGAAGGAATTATGGAAGTCCTCAAGCTCAGCTACGACCATCTTCCATCGCATTTAAAACATTGTTTTGCATATTGTGCGCTATTTCCAAAAGATTATGTCTTTGATAAACAGACAATAATACAACTCTGGATGGCACAAGGCTTTATCGAGTCATCGGAGGAGGGGAGCAACGACCTAGAAGAGACCGGGGATAGTTATGTCTGGAACCTACTGTGTAGGTCCTTCCTCAAAGTTGAAGAGATCGATGATGACACTGGTGAGGTGAACATGTTCAAAATGCATGATCTCATGCATGATCTTGCCTTGAAAGTCGCAGGAGATGAGTGCAAGATGATTGATCTCAATGAAGGCAGCATCATTAGAGAAATTCGTCATGCATCATTTGCTTCACAATCATCTTCGCGACAAAAAGTGACCTCGCTACTTGAAGCAACCAATTTAAGAACATTTCTCTCTTTGAAGGAGTGGAGCATATCAGAACCGAACTATTTTTCAAATGAACATCATGAGATTATCTCCAAGTTTAGGTGTTGTCGCGCATTGGGTTTCGGCTATGAAGATTTTTTGATCCCTTCTTCCTTGGGGAGTCGATTGAAGCACTTAAGATTTCTTGATATTTCTAATAACTCATCTATCCATAATTTGCCAAATTCAATCATGGATTTGGTGAACCTTAGGTTTCTTGATATTTCTAGACCCTTATCCTCTCTCGATTCAATCACGATTTGCAAGAATCTTACAACACTTCCAAGAGATTTGAAGAAATTAATCAACCTTAGACACCTCTTAATTGATGGGTGTGAATCACTAAGCCACATGCCATGCGGGTTGAACCACTTGTCTAAGCTTCAGACTTTATGCCTATTCATCCTCCAAAAGATGGACCATAAAGTACCCGGTGGTGTGGGAAGCTTAGATGAATTGGCTGGCTTAAACAATTGGCTGGATCTATTGCTCTTAAAAACTTGCAGTTCCTTCATCCGGTACCGAACGAGGGTCACTTGAAGGAAAAACAAGGTCTCCGTTGCTTAGAATTATCATGGTCAACGGAGCAGCAAGATGGCAAAAGCGACAGTGACGAATTGAGCTTGTGGGAGTACCTCAGACCGCACCCAAATCTAACCCGTTTGAGAATAGACTCATGTTTGAATAGGAGTCCACCAAGTTGGCTTTCCTCCATCACGAATCTTATTGAGCTCACACTCGATTCATGTAGAGAATGGAAGTACTTGCCATCCCTACGTGAACTCCCTTCCCTAAGGAGATTGACTCTCAATAAGTTGGATGCGTTGGAATTCGTTGAAGAGATAAGTGATCGAGAGCAATTTGATACTGCACCCCCCTGCCTGCCGTCTCTAGAGAAATTGGATATCTTTAAGTGTGGGAACCTGAAAGAATGGTGGGGAAGAAGGCAACCGATGGAACCAGATCAAGGTCATCAGCGGCACAATTCATATTCATCATTCCCAAAACTTTTGTCCATGGGCATATCATATTGTCCCCACTTGAATTCAATGCCACTTTTTCCCCAGATAGAAAGATTGATGTTAAGAGGGTTAGCATGAAGTGGTTGCAACAAGGGATGGCGGTATCCACATTCATCCCCCTCTCTAAATTAGAGCGGCTAGAGTTTTGAAATATGGATTTGGAGCACTCGATGCTTGAGACTCTACTTCCATTCCTCAGAAATCTTGAGAGCTTGGCCTTCGTCGATTGTTACAAATTAAGGAGTCTCTCTCGTGGCATGCAGTCCTTGTCCTCACTGCAAAGCCTCTACATTTACGATTGTGAAGAACTCGATGTGTCGAGCCACGACGATGAGCATGGAACCCAATGGCGTTCCCTTGCGAAACTCCGTTATCTTATGTTCAACCGTCTTCCAAAACTAGTGGCATTACCCGAGGGGATTCAACATATCACCACTCTAGAATCTCTCGATGTTAGTCGGTGTGAGAATCTAATGAGTTTGCCGAATGGATTGGCAATTTCTCTACTCTTCAAAATCTTGACGTTTCTGGCTGCTCAAAGTTAATGTGTTTGCCTGATGGGATAAGCCGCCTCACCTCCTTGAAGACATTGAGAATCACTGAGTGTCCCATTTTGCAAGAGAGGTGCCAAAGAGAGTGTGGTGCAGATTGGGAAAAGATTGCACACCTTCCATGCTCACGGGAAGGAATTATTGTGAAGTGGCAAAAAACCAGTCAATCCCCAGGCGTCCAGTCTAGTGGCAGGGGAATACCAATAAAAGAAAACAAGAAATGGATGTCATCGGGTGACATTTGCAATCAAAGTCCACGGAGATTTTCATTTTCGTTTTCGTTTTTTCTTTGGTGGTAGAGCTTCGTGATTGATCTTTACTTTTGTCAAATGATTAGTGAAATTATATTGAATGTCAAGTCTTTTGACATAGCAGGTGAGAAGGGCGAGTGAGACCTTTTCGCAGTCTTATAAAGCAATAAACATTAGCAACAGCCATGACATTATACCCAAGTATGTAAAGCATAAATAAGAAAAAGGTGGTTAGAACGTAAAGAAACGAGCTTCCGTATGAAGGTTCGAAATAAGTAATGAAGAATCAAAATTATTAAATTGATGCATAGAGGTCCCAAAATTGTAACTTTTGGTTTGGCCAATTGATATTAAGCAGAAGGAAGGTGGTTAAAATAGAGAGAATATGAGCTCTTAACGTCCTACTTCGATACAAGTAAATAAAAATTGAGATGATGATAGGGGTATAGAGGTTTGAAAGCTCTTAATGGTCAGTTTAATTCATTTGTGACGGTCACCAATCTTTACAATAAGAAAGGAAAGGGTTTTACCCGTTTTCCTGATATTAAATTCTTTTTTTTTTTTTTTTTTTGGATTGATACAAAGAATTTCATGAAATGAAATGGTATTGCTTCGTTCATTTTTTTTTTCCAAGATGATGAGAAATGGGCCAAAGCAGTAAAAACAAGTGGGCCAAATGCTGTTCATGCGAGGAAACTTGATCCTAATCGCCAAAACTGTCATTGCTTCTCACTGGGAAAGACAGTATGTTTGATTTGAACGATATAATCGCCAGAACGATGACAGCTAAATTGCTCTTTTGGAGCCCATCATCACGTTCCTTCTGTTCAAAGCCATAACCACCTTGAGCTCCAAAATGACCTCATCGTCGCTCAAAGGGATGGTACGGACACGACCCTCCATGTCGGCCTTGGACTTGTCGACTCGGGCAAAAGATCATTCGAGATGCCTTCTCTACCTACGCGTGATGTCCCACCCACCACAAGTTTGAGAGCCAAGACGAGAGGAAGAGGAGGCTCATTCGTCTAGGGCTGAGGTCAATGTTGACCGGGAATTGAAACTGAAGAAGGGAAGATTAGAGAGCGTAGTGAGGAAACCTCACCCTCCTGCACAATTTCGGAGACCAAGATTCACTTCCCCATTAAATAGATCTTTCAGATTAAGGAAGAGCCTTGAATGATCAATTTGCAGTCATGATGATAATGTATGTGTTCCGACTAATGCAGTCAAATTTGGCTATCTTGCTGAATTTCTATGCAGCAAGGTATCCTGTTGATTTCATTTGGCGAGAAAACTTCAGACTATGGACCAAATACTTCTGATATAGTCAAATGATAAATGCCCGCAACTAAACAAGTTTAGCAACGAGTCTTAGTAATAAACGAATGTATTTTTGAAGGCTACCAAGTAAATTACATTTCAAAAAGTAAGAAGTTAATTAACATGCCGAGCAGATTCTCCCTCCTTCCTCTTAAGGTTACGACATTTTATAAAGGCTTGTGACCAACGTAGTGCAAAATGCTCCATATCAATCTCTTAATTTTTTTAATGTTTTGGGGTGTCACGACCCTCCCAACCAACAATCGGAAAAATGACAGGTTTAGAAGCAATGTCAATTTGAGGATCAACGATCCTCAATCGATACAGGTTCTTCCAAACTCTTACCTCACATGATGTTTGGATTTACATTTTAATTCAATTAACCTTATGAAAATTCTACATGATGAGTCACCACTAACTTACTGAGGTAGGCTAAGAGCCAAGTAAGATATGGGAAAAAATCTCACTTTCTACGCACTCTTAGGGAGGAGGATTTAATTACACTAATTATCTAACTACTACCCTTTTGATACACTAACTTGATTAGTTTGTTTGCCTAAATGATTCAAGCAATCTTTGACCAATTAATTATCATATGTCACTAGATGATATCCATGCATGATTGCGCAATCAAAGAAATGTAAGCAATCACAACAAACGCAATAAAAGTAAAGTGTAGGATAGTAAACTCAAAAAAGCACCAAATATAAAATACATATTGCCTTGTTATGAAGCCCTATGATAGCAACCCCTGTGAGCTAAAATGTAATTGAGTTAATTTTCTTGCCTAAAAGATCAACCTATCAAAAACTAAACTATATCAAAGGCATTTGCTAAAAAAGTTTAACTATATATGCTAACTAAAATGAAACTAAACTAATCCTAGCGCTAAAACTAACAATCTAATCAATGTCTACGCCTAAGCTATTTTCTGATTTTTTTTTTTTTCCAAAGTTTTATTAATTAATTTTTAAAATTTTTAATTCCGAAAATGGGGACCGGGCTGGGCCCTTGGGCCCGATCCCAATATGGGCTGTTGCGAATACTCTAGGGTTTGGGCCATGGACACAAATTGGGCTCTTGTATCAAACCCATCTTCAAAGCAATTCAAGCCCAATTTAAAAGCAAATTAAGCCCAACGCATCAGTAACCCAATGCTTCTATCAAAGCAGATCAACCCCAATCATATTCTAACTAGAATTAATCCAGGATCTATCAAGCCAATTCCCAAAAATCATCAATCCAATTATAACTAAATTAAGACCAAACTTCCCAAAAAAACTACTAGGGTGTATTTGGTAATCATTCTATTCACGGAAACAATTTCTATTTAAAAATAGTTTTTTTTTTTTTTATTCCCTTTTGACGAGTTTCGAGCGTTCAGTTTGATAACTATCCTCTGGAATAAAAATATGTCTGGTATGACCTTCAAAATTTTTTATGACTTAGAATTTCTTTTACTTTTTTTAAAATAATTTTATTATATTTTTTTTTTCTTTTCTCTTTTTCCTTTTTTCTTGTCTTCTTTTTCCTCTAGTCGGTTGTCGGTGAGGTTGGGCCTCGCCATGGCTAGGTGAGGCTCAATCTCGTCGGGGGCCAGTGAGGGTCAACCTTGTAGTGGCTAGGTGAGGCTCACCTCACCAAATCTAGTGAGGCTTCTCACAAGGTCGCTAGCCATCGCCATGGCTACGTGAACCTACATGGTGAAGAAGAAGAAGTAAAGTAAAAGAAGAAAAAGATTTAAAAAAAAAAAGGGGGGTTTGGGCTTGATTCTAGAGTTGTTTAGAGAAACAAAAAAGCAACCTTTTTTTTTCACGTTTTGTTCTGTTCCAAATCTATTCTTAGGAATAAATTTATTCTCAGAACTAAAAACGTTATCAAATGGATTTTTGTTCTTTTTTTTTTTTCAGGAATAAAATAATACAATTAGGCATTGTCCACACGTTATCAAATAGGCCCCTAGTGTATTTCTCCATTTCCCCTCTATTTTTTTTTTTTTTTTTTCTTCCTTATTTATTTTTGAGAAATACTTATCTAACTATCATTATTCTTTGTGAGAATAATAATATGTTTTGGGCCAAAATATAAATAAAAAATAATTAGAAATCATTGTGAGGTACACTTCTTAAAAAATATGTGGCTCAAACATGTTGTTATTGTAACGTAGCCAAAAAAAAATGTTATGCTAGCAAAGTCCCCTATATCACCTTCTTCACATTGCCGACCTAGAACTCTCAAAATTGGGTTAATTTCAGAATATTCAAAGCTTTTATCAATGGATACCGCTTTCAACCTTCAAGCCAAGCACAACCAAGACATCACATGAATTACGTCAATCCATCACCACCGGAACATCGTCCACTATTGCCCTTATTGGCAAATATCATCACCGTTAATCGACGGTGACCACTTTTCATGAACACAAGGAGAATGAACAATGGAAGGCTAATGCATTAGGGACCTTGTCTCGACCATTGCCAGACCTTGTTATGTACGTTCCTACATGAAACACAAAGCAAGAGACAAGGGAGAAAAGGAGATGCGGACTCACAGTGACGTTCGAAAAGGAAAAAGAAAATCACATATTGAGGTTAATAAAATATTATTACTAAGTGACTCCTATTGCAACACACTCGATTACACACTCAAAGCAAGTCAAGATCGGAGGAAAATATATACGACCTAGGTTCAAACATTTTGTCCAACAGGTGGTGAGCGCATGGATTAATTAATTTTACGAATCATTATCAGACCATCATTACCACATTAACGTACATTCAAAACGCGGATGTAGTCTTAAACGGAGACGAACTTCGCAAAAATAGTGAAAAACTTCAACAGCGTTTGTAGACTTGACTAACTAGGACAAACTAAGGATGCTCGTACCTGAAGATGCTGTATTCGGTCGCAATTATAGGTCGAACTTGTGCAACGAGGTTCTGGTGAGTGTCGCCGGTGACGATGAGCGCTGGTAATGGAACCTTTAGCAAGAACATATCACTTCAAGTCTTCGCGGCCAAAAACAGAGATGAATGAGGAGGGAAAGTGAGAACCCGAGATTGCGAGAGATGACGGCAACAATGGCTAACCACGTGGAGAGGGCCTTGCGCGTCGACGAACAATGAGCAAAAATGGTTCTGAAAAATCTGTCCGCGCCACCCCAGTTTGTGGACGTGAAAACGCTTCGGAATAAAAGAGACGCCTTTGATCGTTCAAAACACCTGTTTTTATTAAAAAGCTACCTTAAATCAAATGTTTAATGGGATCCGAGATCTCTAATATTAACTCAAATCCTATGGTGCCAAATATGTTGGTTTAGGTGGTCGAGCGGTTCTTGAAGCTGAAATTTTTTAATCAGATTCGAGATATCTAAAATTCATTGTCCTTAAATCAAATGTTTAAGATAAATTAGAAACTAGCAAAATTCTAATTTTTTTGGTTAAAGGTCAAATTCTTCGATTTGACCAAAAGGTCAACATTTGGCCAATTTCATAAAAATTTAAAATTTAAGGGCCTAATCTACATGCGTACGTTAATATTGACACCTACATGCAAATTTTTACGTTTTTGTAATTTTTTTTATCAAAAGTTGACTTTTTCTTTTATCAAGTTTGACCGATAGTCAACCTATAGAAAGGCAACCCTTGGTTTATTAAAAAAAAAAAAGATACAAAATTACTAATGAAATGCAATGCTCCTAATTTTTACATGCAATGAGATACTAAGGACACTTAGCTAATTTTTTTGGGGAAAATGACATAAATGGTCCTTGAACTTTAGTCTAATGCGAATTGTGATCCTTAAACTTTAGCACAATATATAATGTGATCTATAAAATTTTGATACATATTAAATATTGTCATTGAACTGTATGAAATTGTTCAATATAGTCCATGATATTGAAGTAATGGAATGACAATATTGAATATTTTAATATAGTTTAGGGACTATATTGAACATGTACCAAAAGTTTATGGACCACATAGAACAAATTAAAAATTCATGAATCGCATTGCATACTACCCTAGTGTTCATGGAACACATTACATATTGAGCAAAAGTTCAAAGACCGTTTATGTTACTATTTCAATTTTTTGTCAAGAGTCACAAATGGAAATCTCGAACCTCAAATTTTCTAACTTTAATTGTTGGAAAAATTTAGGTGTCAACATGAAGAAGTTATGTTTTTTGTCATTATAATTTTGGGATTTCATTTTTTATCCTTATAATTTGCCTGGTTACTTTTCTAAACCGCATGCTGTTCTCTGGCGACAATGTAAGACCTTCTACCCAAACTTCCATCCAAAATTAATTGTTGAATTAGCACCATCTATGCACACGTGGCACCTAAGTATTCAAGCTCTGTATAATTTGTTTTAGATGCTCTTCTTCTTCTTTTTTTTGTCGAAAGAAAATTGTATTTATCACTCAAAAAGATACAAAAATACATAATCTTCATGACAAAGCAAATCAAAACAAAATATGAATATTGAAAAACAAAGCTATATTCAAAAAACAAGAATGATCAACGGAGTACGAACAAAGTTAAGTACAAACTTACTCCACAAGAACGGATCTATCAAACAAAAATTTGCGGCCGATCACTGGATATGGTGTCTTTGTCAATGATAAGCACACACTAAAAATTTCTTCTCCAATAATTGCAAAATTGCTAGTTGGTGGTGCATGCCTAGATTCGACTTCCTCTACACCATCCTTGTATGGAAACAATCAAACTATGTTAAATAAACACAGAGTAACATGTAGGGGAGCCATTTTCATAAGTCAACGAGATGCCAAAACTCCTGCGATTATCAATAAAACTAGAGGTAGAAAACCTGTACACAAACAGAGCAGAGGGGCATTGAATCCCCAAAAGCTCATTTATTAAACTCCCAAATTAGATCGGGAGAAGATGACACCCAAATCTAGAACTAGATCGGGAGAGTTTAAACTATCAAATAGAGAACTAAATCGAGAAAAGAGAGCACCCAAATCTAAATCGGAAAAGAAAAAGGCAATAAAAGACAATAAAATGCAAAAAAATCAATGAAATAGAGAGGGACCCATGCCTGAAGGTTGAAGAAGATAATGAGAAAAGAGAGATAATATAGAGAAAAGATTTTTCCGCTTCCTCGCTAATTTGTTTTAGATGCTGACTCAACAAATTTCGGCATACTTTGAACAAGAATATGATGAAATAACCTAAATTGTCTTCAAAGAATAGTATGGGAATTAAAATTATAACCCAGACAAAAATCAAAATCTCTCCACACTATAAGGGAAAAAAAAGAAATTTCCCTTGATATCTTATATCGACAATATTTAAGGATTTTTATCTTATGACGTTTTGCAAAAAGAATTGCATTGTCAGGTCCTATCCCAATATAAAACATTGTAAATGCTTATATATATTAGGTGCTAATATTTTAAGTCGTCCTAATATAATGCAGTGCAAGATATATTAGATATTAACTTGTCTCATTTTTAATATTGTATCCTTTTTGTAAACGCTCCAGATTTTCGTATTAATCATATCATAGTGCAAAGATGTGATATCTTGATCTTTTACAAAGTTTGCAAATGCTTACGATGTGTCCCCAACCTGCTAACCATTATAAATATATAACATCTTTTATTTAAAAAAGCTGTCATTTTTAATCCTCAACTATTTAATGCGCTCACAACTTGTTTTTATTTTTTATTTTTTATTTTTAAATGAAACCTTTACATTATTCGTTGAACTGATATATTCATTTTGGAAGGAAAATACTTGCAAAAATCTAAATTTTGGCATAATTCTACAAAAAGGTAAAACAAAAAAGGCAAGAAAGCGATGGCAACTGTACTATCCCTCTGCCCTCGAGGCCCATGGGTCTCAACGGGTAATTGCAAAGCATCTGGCAAAGACTTCACAAAAAATTGCAGAAACACTTTTGCTAGGGTTCGGCTTAGTCGATATATTATAGTGTACATTTTTTATTATGGACCGGCCGACAACACATTTGACCCAACCTTCGTGTCAAGACCCATTGTCATCCTTGCCTTAGAATTGCAAAATAGTCAAATGCTGCAGCAAAAACACATCGGTGCAGTCTCTCTCGAGGAAAATATAGTAGCTGCAGTGAATATAGTAAGACCATGATCCTTCGTCAGCTTTTGTAAGGGGAAGAGGATACACTAGGCCGTATAACTTGGTATCCGGTCATTTCATATGCATAGATTATGTTAATGGGATAAGTACACTATAAATCCTAAAACTTGTTATGAATATGTAATTGAGTTATAAAACTTCAAAAAGTACAATTAAGTCAAAAAATTTATCACGAAAGTATAATTGAGTCATAAAACTTGTCAAGAGAATACAATGGGGTTCTAATACTTGTTACAAAAAGACAAAATCAAGTCCTAAGATTTTGAACAGTGGTATAACTATAATGTAGTCACCGAAACACTGATGTCATCATTGTCAATTGTAGCAAGTTCAAAATTCATGTCAATAGTGATGGAAAGCTGCCATGGGTGTTACCACAACTACTCCTACGATTTTGTAAAGCAAAGAAGTAAGGCGGAAAAGAATTGAATTCTAAAAGCTTACAAAAGTCTTGACAGTGTTTTCCAGAATGATTAACTTGAACTAAACACTAATTTAACTTTTCACGCTATATTAGAAAATGACTGACCTAAAAAAAAAAAAAAAAGAGGCTACGTTAGAAAATGAAGAGGCCTTTTGAAGAATCTTCGACTACTTTTCGACGTTGGAACAGACAATTTCGACGCAATCGCGATTAGTCTCGAATGCCGGCATAGCAGCAATTAAATAGCTAAAACCATCAAACTTGGGAAAGAACTTCTCGTTTTGTCGAGCTCTCTGTCTACCTTCATGGTAGTTTTCTGCTTTCGAACCGAACCCTAACTCCATCCTTCGTCTACCTCACTCCATTTGAAGCCCCAATTTGCCTCGCTTTTCATCTAAACCTCTTCTCTTTTCGCTCACTCACACCTTTTTCCCATGAACCCATCACTCTCGACTTCTGCCCAACAAAACCCTTTCACCAAGTCGCCTTGGAAGCTTCCTCAAAACTTGATTGGACTTTCATCAGCCCCTGCATGCGCCGAATTTAGTCAAATTCAGAGACTTTGAAGCTGCCGACGTTTTCTATATCATCTGAATTGGGTCGAATTCACAGTTTCAGGCTTACCTGGGTAACAGTTTGAAAACTCCTTTGAGCAAGTAGATAGGGTCTTGATGCTGATTCATCCATGGCAGCCCCCGGACAGGATAAAGCTCCATCCAATTCAGATACTTTGCGGACAGACCCTGAAGAAGATGCACGTCTAGCTGCATTATGCAATTGGTTGGGTCAACTGTGGTCAGAACAGAGTGTCGAAGTATGGGGTGATGCGCCGCCAATCGAAAAGATAGAAGAATGTAAGCTAATCCTTGTTGGTAAAATTCTATCTAATCCCTCAATAAATTTTCAAGCCTTTCAGAACACTATGAAGAGAGCATGGCAAACTGATTAGGTTGATATCTCGCAACGCGAAGCTAGATTGTATGTTATTAAGTTTAGAACCGAAACAGAAAAACAGAGAATTCTAGATACCGGACCCTGGCTATTTACGAGTCATCTAGTAATTCTTAAACCCTGGTTGCCCAATACCCCCTTACACTGCTATGACTTCTCGACTTGTGCCTTTTGGGTCCAAGTTTTTGGTCTCCCCTTGGAACGCTGCACATAAGAAATGATAAGTAAAGCTGTTCGCCATGTTGGCAAGGTTCTACAAGTTAAGGTTGACAGTAAGGAAGGTACAACACTTCAAGCTGGTAGAGCACGAGTTGAGATAAGCTTGCAGGAACCTCTCAAAACGGGACAACTCATTAGATTAGAAGGAATGAATATCTTGCTAGACTTTCGGTACGAATGCCTATCTCACTTTTGCTATTCTTGTGGCAAATTAGGACATTATGCCATGTATTGCAAAGACCATCCTTTTGATGAAGAGAAATTTGAAGGCAAGGACAACTTGTATTATGGCCAATGGCTGAGGGCAGAGGTTCGGGAGCACACTCCGTTCTGGCTTACCTTTTATGCGTCACCTCAGACCCAAGTGGAGGTCGATGAAACGTCCCCGAGACCCCTCTAGTGCCTACAACTGTGATTCTAGTAGAACAGCCCAACATTAGCAAAGGCAAAGAACTTCTACAGCTTTCAAACGAGGGCCAATCCTTCACTATGGCAGAACCGATCACTTGGAGACCACAACCAGAGGGACACACAAATATTCAAGCTGAGCTAATATAGTTCCCTGCGACCAAAAACATTTCAACAACAGTAGAAGGGTTAGTAGGCTACTTGAAATCAAAGAAAGTCAGAAACAATTGCTTGAGCACAAAAGCAAGTCCGATAAAGAAGGCAAAGCATTACAACCTGTTGAAAGAGGGGATTGATGAATCCCATCTTTTGGAGACTCCAATCCTTGAGGCAGGTGGTCCTGATAGTTGGGTTTTGGTGGCTGGCCCTAATAAGCCACCAATTGACAAATGAAGTTAATCAGTTGGAACTGTCAGGGTTTGGGCAATCCCCTGACAGTTCAAGCCCTGAGGGCGTTGGTGGCCCGTCAAAAGCCCGATGTTCTATTTTTGATGGAAACAAAAAATCAAGCAGTGGTGCTTGGCAGACTACAAAAGCGTTTAAAGTACCCCAACAGCATTTTGGAAAACCCCATAGGCCTTGCTGGGGGCCTAGTGGTGTTCTGGAAAGAGCAGGTAAACATAATAGTGGAGCAACAAACCTCAGACTTTATAGATTTGATATGTGAGGATGAGGAAAGTGGATCTATCATGTACCTTACTTGCCTTCATGCGTCGACTGCGTTTCATCTACGACAACAATTCTGGGAAAATCTGAGGCTTATCAGCAGCCATAATACCTTGCCTTGGATCTGTGTTGGGGATTTTAATGAAATCATGTATCCTTGTGTTCATAGGGCATGGGATAAGGATATAATTTGATAACGGCTAGGCTAAATATATATGGATGCCAATGAAAAATTGGGTAAAAATTAAGGCTCAACAGACTAGGGATAAATAAACAGTGTTAGCTTGAAAGGCTCAATGGATCCAAAAATTGCCTAAATCATTTTCTCGCTAGATTTAACTTAGGATTTCACCTCAAGAGAAAATCAAACAAATTCTAAGATTTGGGTGAAATTTAAGAAAATCACATACTTTACATGAATGTTCTCTAGATTTACACACAATTAAAAAATTAAGGACTTTTAATGCTCGTAAGTGGATCAACAGAATCAGAATTAAAATTAACTCACACATCAATTGCAAGTTTAAATAAAATTTAAATTTTCCTAAGAATCGCAAAAATTCACAACCAAGAATGCAATCATGATAGAAAATAGATTTAGCCAAAAAATTTGTCTCCCCCCCCCCCAAAAAAAACTTGAATGAAGCAAGTGTCCTCGATGCGAAAAATAGAATAGGAAGAAGAAAACTTCCCTGGTTGTAGGATAAGTCCATAGATGATCTTGATGATTAAACTCTTGAAATGTGCTCTCTAAAAATTAACCTGGATAAAACAGAGAAAAGTTCATCTTCTTCTTCTTCTTTTTTTTTTTTTTTTGCAAAACATAAACTTAAAAATAAATAAAAACATAATTAAAATGCTTGGGTTGCCTCCCAAGAAGCGCTTGCTTTATAGTTTTCAGCCAAACTATCTCAGATGTCGCTAATCTGGAGGATGAAGTTTAATGGTGGTCTTCTGCTTGTTGTAACCACCTTCAAAGTAGGGCTTTAAACACCTCTGAGGTTGGATAGTGGGTTTATATTGTTCCTCCATCAAATCTGTCAAAGAAGAAGATATAATTACCGGTAAAGAAGAAACTCCATTTAAATAAACATATTTCAAATGCGCAGGTAAGGGTTTGAGTTCAAGAATTAGAAGCTCTTCAATTGATGGTTTAAGCTTTGTAATGTGTTGTCCCAACTCCTCAAATTTAGTTGCCTTTTGCCTTGAATATGGTGGAATTGCCTCCATGAAATTTGCATACTCATTTATCTCCTCATTCTGAATATCTTTGTCCCTTGGTTGAATCAAACATGCTTCAAGTGGATCTTTAAAAATATTTTCCTGAAAAACCTTATTCACCAACTTATCAACTGTCTCAACTCTAAAACAAGAGTTATCATCGATGGATATTTCATTGCTTTAAAAACATTAAATGAAACATAATCATCTTAAACTCTAAGAATCAACATCCCTTGATGTACATCGATAAGAGCTCTTCCTGTTGCTAGAAAAGGTCGACCTAAAATAAATGGTACCTCAAAATCTTCTTCCATGTCAAGAACTATGAAATCTGTAGGAAAGATAAATTTGTCAACTTTTACAAAAATATCTTCCACAATACCTCTCGGATATTTAATTGATCGATCAACCAGTTGAAGTGACATTGTAGTTGCTTTTACCTCGCCTAATCCTAATTTTTTGAAAACTGAATAAAGCATCGGATTAATACTTGCACCTAAATCACATAATGCTTTTTCAAAGTAAGAATCCCCAATAGTGCAAGGAATAGTAAAACTCCCTGGATATTTTAATTTCGGAGGTAATTTGTTTTGTAGGATGGCCGCACACTCCTCATTTAACTTCACAGTTTCATAATCCTTCAGTTTCCTTTTGTTTGCCAAAATCTCCTTCAAAAATTTTGCATAACTAGGCATTTGCGCTAAAACATCTGCAAAAGGAATGTTAATGTGCAATTTTTTAAATACATCAAGAAATTTAGAAAATTGCTTATCTATTTTGTGCTGCTGGAGTCGCTGAGGGAATAGAATTGACGGCACATATGGCTTGGGATTATCTGGAAAAAATTTACTCTTGCTTGTCTCCTTTGATTGCTTATTGACTACCTTTTCCTTGTCTTTGATAATCTCTTCTTCTCCCACTTGTTTATCACTTCTCAGGGTAATAACCTTTATGTTTTCAATTGGATTTTTTTCTGTGTTGCTCAGCAAAGAACCTTGTTGTCTCCCTGACATCATGCTTGCTAACTGACCCACTTGCATCTCCAAATTTCTGATTGAAGCCTCTTGGTTTTGAAATCTCACATCCGTGCTTTTGATGAAGTTATGAGTTGTGTTAGCAAATTTGGTGACTATATCTTCCAAATTTGACTTTGTCTCTTCTGATTATTTGAATCCAGGTGGTCTCGTCACATTCTGATTATTCCAAGAAAAATTTGGATGATTGCGCCATTCCAGATTGTACGTGTTGGAGTAGGGATTATTCTGTGACCTATTAAAATTCCTAACAAAGTTAGAATTTTCACTAGATTGTTTGAAAGTATTACCTACCTGACACTCTGTGCTAACATGTCCTCCACCACAAAAATCACATGTCAAATTCTGAATTTTCATAGCTGAAACACTCATATTATCAAGCTTTTTGTTGAGTGTTTCAAATTGTGCAGCAATTGCAGCAAAAGCATCCACTTCATGAACTCCGTTAACTTTTCGCATTGGTAGCCTCTCAATAGGCCACTGATAACTATTGGACGCCATCTCCTCTAATAGAATGTAGGCTTCTTCTGGTGTTTTATTATTTAGAGTTCCTCCTGCAGTTGCATCAATCATAGAACGAAGATTTGTACTAGAGCCATTATAAAAAGTTTGTACCTGCATCCATACGGGTAGTCCATGATGTGGGCATCTCCTAAGAAATTCTTTGAATCTTTCCCATGCTTCATATAATGATTCATTATCCATCTGCATAAAATTAGTAATGTCGTTACGCATCTTCGCAGACTTTGCAGGTGGAAAGAACTTATCAAGAAATTTTTGAGCCATATCATTCCATGTAGTAATTGATTCTGTAGGAAGAGAAGAAAGCCAACTCTTAGCTTTGTCTCTAAGAGAGAATGGAAATAATCTCAATTTAATAGCATCATTTGTAACTCCATTATATTTAATGGTGTCACAAATTTCAAGAAAAGCATCGATGTGAGCGCTTGGATTATCGCTTGGTAGCCCACTGAATTGCACTGATTGTTGAAGCATCTGAATGAGTGACGGCTTGATCTCAAAGTTGTTTGCTTAAATTGCAGGTCTTCTGATACTTGATGTGATGCCTTGAACTGTTGGCGCAGCATAATCTCTTAAGAGTCTACATGGATTTTCATTATCACCGTCTGCCATCTTCTTAGCGTGATTTCTCTATTCTCTCAGTTGCCTTTTGAATGTACGCTCGATTTCTGGATCAAGTTCAACAAGTTTCCCTTGTTGGCTACGTGTCATAAACCGATGTACACCCTGAAAAATAAAACAAAACGAAAGCTATATTAAACTTAGAATTATCTGGTATCAATATTAATTAGTATTAAACAAACGATCCCCGGCAACGGCGCCAAAAACTTGTTCGTAAAATTCTAAATGCAAGTGCACGTATCGAACAAGTAATATAATAATGAGAAAGAGTATCGTCCAACGGAGATCGATAATTAATAAACCAATTAAATACTAAAATAGACTAATTCTAAAATTTATCTAACAGATCAAAATATAATTAAGAATAAATTAAAAACGAAATTTGTAGACTAAATGCATTAAATCAATCAGATAAATATGTTAGAGTATCCGATTTTACCATAACCATTAGATATGAATTTCATATTGTTGTGAATACAAGAATGATATCAAACATGTGATAGCGGAATTTCCTAATATATTTACTATCCTATCTCTAGGTATAGCAAACCTACTCAGTTTATTAATCCATTATATCTCTATGTGAATTAAAATAAACATGAGTGCATTAAAAACTATGAATATTCCCGGTTTACAATGAGTCTTTTGGATCACCTTATCACCGAAAGCCTACACAAATAACACGGTATATTTCTATCTACATTTAATTCATGGTTATATATTATAATGAGCAATTGCATATTATTATTTTTCAGTCTCAAACATGCACATCAAATCATTCAAGTGGTAGCCAGTCACTCAAAAGCATTAAACACAATAATATATAACTCACATGAATGAAATCAATTGCAAAACATAAAAATCATGAAATTCACATCATCATGGTTAGGCTACATCGTAGCCCTAACAAAAGAAAATTAGAACATAGTAGAAGAATAAATAAAAATATAAATCAAACCTAGCATCTTGAATCAAAGAACAAGAATTCTGTCACCACTTTTGTCTTCTCTTCAAAATACTTGAAAAACTCTCAGAAGAATGAAAAACGATCTAACAAAAACCCCTCTGCTCTCTCTCTCTCTCTTTCCTATTTATAGGAGATCCAAAATATCTATCTCCCAACGCTTGCAAATAACATTAGGGAACAAAATCAAGAATTTCCTGATTTGATATCCATCTTCCACTACTGCTTTTATTTGAATTCCTGATATTTGCCATTCTTTTCCTTATCTTCTCCATATCTCATTATTTTGCATAGATAATGAAAATTCAAATAATCATAAGGAAATCCAAATATTTTCTCATAGATATCACATTAATTGTTGCCTAAAATAGGTAAAATAACTCTATTTTTGTAGAGTTATCACCTAGGGAGAAAGAAGGTAAGCGGCCAGCCATTACTCAACACATGCATTCTTTTGGAGAGCTGTTGAACGATTATCTGCTTATGGATTTATATTCCAAGGGGTGTACCTTTACATGACGCAATAATAGAGTGGGGGAGGAACCAGCAAAATAAAGACTGGATAGAGTCCTATGCACTATGGACTAGCGACTTACCTTTCCGGTTGCTGAAGTTTTCGCCCTACCAGCCATTAGTTCAGACCATAGCCCGATCCTTTTGACAACCACAGCTTTCCTGACTAGGCGACGGAGGGCTTTTACCTTTGAATCCTTCTGGCTACAGGATCAAGAATGTTGTTTAGTAATCACAAATACTTGGAGATCTACTCATAATCAAACTTTAACCTTACCTCAGAGGTTAACAAGGATTTCAGCTGCCCTTACCAGTTGGAGTAGATCCAAATTTTTGAATGGCCAACGTCATATTAACGAGCTTCAGCATCAACTCCAACTCCTGATCAACAAAACCAACTCTCAATTTAATAAAACAAGGATGGATGATCTGAAAAATGAGATTCAGCGATTATGGCAACAGGAGGAGTAGTATTGGGCAATGCACTCTCGAGTCAACTGGCTAACATGGGGAGACAAGAATACTAATTTTTTTCATGCTACCACCATCCAGAGGAAACAACGTAACATAATCAGTATGTTGCAGATTGAAAATCAACAGTGAGTTCTAGATCAAATGTTATTACAGGATATGACACAGGTTTTCTTTAAGAATTTATATTCCTCAGTGGGACAGTGCGATTATGGCCCTATACTAACTCAATGCCTAGCTGTAGTTACAGCCGACATGAACAACTCCCTAATAGACGATATGACTCCGGAGGAAGTCCGACGAGAAACCTTTCAACTCGGAGCAACAAAGGCACGTGGCCCAGACGATTTAAATGGTCAGTTCTATCAAACTCACTAGGACATCTTACAAGACTACATTATTAGCTCGGTGCAAGAGTTCTTTACCTCTAGAGTGCTGAGTCCCGAAATCAACAAGACCTTCATTACTTTGATACCCAAGACATCTCACCCTGGAAGACTGGACCACTATCGACCGATTAGTCTTTACAACTTTCTTTACAAAATAATCTCGAAGGTTCTAGCAAATCGCCTGAAACCATGGTTACCCACACTAATTTCTACAGAACATAGTGCTTTTGTTAGTAGCCGTCAAATTCAAGATAACATTTTAGTGGTCCAAGAAGTTCTACATCAAATTAGAACAAGGAAAAGAAAGCAGAATTTTCAAGCTGTACTCAAGTTAGACATGCAAAAAGCATACGATCGTGTAGAATGGGATTTTCTTCGGGACTACCTCAATCGGTTGGGTTTTCATGCAATTTGGGTCCAAAGGGTGATGCAGTGTGTAACTACAGTTTCTCTGAGTGTCAAATTTAATGGCGAGCCACTTCCTGATTTTCAAATGACTAGAGGTCTTCGGCAATGCGATCCACTCTCTCCATACCTTTTTATCCTAGTGGCGAACGTTTTGTCAACTCTCATACGTCAAGCTGTGGACATGGGCAACATCAAAGGTATTAAACTAAATCATAGGTGTCCTACCCTCTCGTACTTATTTTTTGCTAATGATGTCATATTCTTTATGGAAGGAAAATCCTAGAATGCCATAATTTAGCAAATATCTTAAACCATTACTGCTTAGCAACGGGACAAACTATGAATCGCAATAAATCTAGGATATTTTTTAGCGGCACTTGTCCTAACAGTCTTCAGGAAAATCTAGCTAGAGAATTTCTAGTCCCAGTGTTGACAAGGACTGGAAAATACCTTGGCATCCCATCGATTAGGGAAATCCAAAAAGAAATGTTTGCTTGGTTGTTGGCCAAAGTTAACTCTAAATTGGATGGATGGAAAGAACAATTATTTTCCAAAGGAGGTAAGGAAGTTTTGATCAAAGCAGTTGTACAAGCAGTTCCTCAGTATGCCATGTTTATATTTAAAATCCTGGTCTCGCTTTGTAAATTTATCGAACAGAAAATTGCAAAATTTTGGTGGCAATCTCATGGTAACAAACCGGGAATACACCTAAGGATTGGGAGACCCTAAAGAGTTGCAAAGACACTAGAGTCTCGGCTTTCGAGACCTTATTACTTTTAATAAAGCTCTTTTGGCCAAACAGGCATGTCGTTTAATTCAACAGCCCTTATCATTATGGAGCAGGATCTTTAAAGGGCTTTATTTCCCTTCCAGATTTCTGGCATGCAGACAGAGGCGCCAGACCCTCTTAGGGGTGGCAAAGCATACTGCTTGGCCGGGATTCTATTTCAAACAAGCTCTAGTGGTTAGTTGGAAATGGTCAGAAAATTCGAGTTCGGGAGGACAAATGGATCCATATAGGTATTATCGGCGGCCCTACACCTAGAAATGAACCTCAAAGGGTAGCCGACTTTATCTGTTCAGAACAACAGACATGGAATATACCCTTACTTCCTTACTTCACTGCAGTTTCGATGATCGGACCATAGATGAAATCCTTAAAATTCAGATTAGGCCGCAGTTCACGCAGGATCAACTAATCTGGACAGGGAGATCAAATGGACTTTATACAGTTAAGAGCGACTATAATCAAATAAGATCAAGTGAGAGCAAAGTAGTTCAGAATCGTGCTTCATCTTCTTTTCAACCTCCATGACGACTATGGACTAAAATCTGAACAGTGCAGACTACTCCCAAATTGCGTATCTTCTTATGGTCTTTGTGCCAAAATGCCCTAGCAACTCGCGAAAATCTCTACTATAGACATGTTATACCAGATCCTATATGTTTGTTATGTAGAGACTGCTATATAAATCCAATCCCTGAGTCCACAGAACACTTATTCTTACACTGCCCTTGGACGAACGGAGTATGGTCTCACCCTCAGATTCAACTCAACATTCAGCAATTTCAAACACACAGGTTCGATGCGTGGATACTAGAAATATTCGAAAAGGGAAATGGCTCACCGGATCTTGCAACAGTGGCGTCTGTTTTGTGGCAAAAAAACCATCCATAAAGATGTGAATTTTCCAAATGTTCCCATAATAAAAGGACGACTATACTCTTCCATTTCAAAAAATAAAAAAATTTTTTTTTCTAAATTTGGTAAATATTGATAAAAAAGAATACCAGTCACATTATTTTTCGGGTAACTTGTTGGCAATTTACAAATACTTTTATGAAGAAACTAACTCTTTTTTGACATTTAATAAATTACCAACTTCTCTTATCTCTTATTGTATTTTTTATTTATCTGTCTTATTAAAGTCTAAATTTATGAACTTCCATATAAATTTACCTATGACTATTTGAGTGACTTACTGATTATTTTCACTTAAATTACCAACTAGTTTTAGGTTATCAATTATAATTTGAGTTACTTACCAATGCTTACTTGGTTGTTTAATTTATTAACTTTTTTTTTATTTTTTTTAATTTACATACTAACACCCTAAATTTATCAACACACCTATGAATTTACCAAACTTCATTGGCGTAACTTGCCAATTTTTCTCACATCAGGTGACCAACTAGTCTTGGCTTTTTTTTTTTTTTTTTCAGAACTAGTCTTGGCTTACAAAGCCTCATTTGAGCTACTTTTAACTTTTTTTTTTTCTCTCATTTTACTTTAAGTTGATCAGCTTGTCTATCAGTTACTAAACACAAAAATTTATTAACTCTTTTTTTTTTTTTTGAAATTACCCTTCTTAATTTGAGTGTTTACCAACATTTATCTAATTAAGTTACCAACAAGTAACTAGCTCTCATATGAATTGGTTATCAATGTTTATTTGGTTTTTACAAATTTCTAACTTCTCTTATCATTTATAATTTTTTTTTTTACCTTTTTCTACAAACACCTTAAACTTATCAACTATTATGAAAATACAAAACTTTTTTTTCAATGATTTATCATCTTTCTCCAATTAAGTTAACAATCGTTTACTATTTAAAATTACTGACTTAATATTAAGTTACCACTTTTATTTCCCTTACTTGTCATTTTTTTCTAAATTTATGACCTATATTTAGAAAATATCGATCTCAATTAGAGTGATTACTGGCTTCTCTTGGACTAAGTTACCATATTGCGTTACCAACTCCTAATTGTTTTTTACCAACTCGGATTGTTACTCACAAATGTTTATTTTGCTTTTTTTTTTTCTACACCAACTTCTCTAATCTCTAACCAAACAAAGCTTCTCTCATCGTTTACCAATTTTATTTACATTTCTTATCAATAGTTTAATTTTACCAACTACTTAATGAAACTATCAGCCTAGCTTTATTTGTGTGATTTGGGTAAATTTTCCCAATTAAATTACCAAATAGTTTTGAATTACCAAATCTTACTTGAATTGCTTACTTTATTCGTTGTTTTCTCAAATTTTTTTTTATTTAACTTTTTCATTAAGTTGCTATGTTTATCTGCATGTGTTACCAACTTCTTAAATTTACTAACTCTTTTAGAAATTACTGATTTCTATTAGAGTGATTACCAACTTTTTTCGATCAAGTTACCAACTAGTTTTGTATTACCTTCTTTTTAATTTGAATTGGTTAATGAAGTTTAGTTGGTTTTTTGTTTTGAAATTACTGACTTATCTTATCTCCGATAATGATAAATTTATAATTTTCTACCAGCTTTGAATTTGACCTACTATTGTATGAAATTATCAACTTTTTTGTGCCTTATTAACTTTTTCCCAATTAAGTTATCAATTAGTTTTGGATTGTCAACTGACATTTGAGTTGCTTATCATTTGGTTTTCTAACTTACTAATTTTTCTATTGAGTTGCTGCTTATTCTTTTGCGTCACTTACCAAACCCATTAAACGATTAGATACCAATTATTTTTCTGTTACTAACGCTTATTTCACTTAATTACTAACATTTATTTGAGTTTTTCAAATTAGCAACTTCTTTTGTCTCAGATAAAGAAAAGCTCTCTTAGTACTTTATTAACTTTTATTTAACTTTCTTACCAGCACCTTGAATTTACCCATTATTATATGAAATTTCCCATGTTTATTTGGTGACTTACCAACTTTATTTCCTGAATAAGTAACTCA
The DNA here is from genome assembly GCA_017140255.1 of Eucalyptus paniculata subsp. matutina. Taxonomy (NCBI): domain Eukaryota; kingdom Viridiplantae; phylum Streptophyta; class Magnoliopsida; order Myrtales; family Myrtaceae; genus Eucalyptus; species Eucalyptus paniculata. Next base: position 30,809,261 of record CM029442.1, on the reverse strand, counting down.
AAAAAAAATAAATTAAACATCCAACTCAAATAAGAGTTGGTAATCTGAAAATAGTGGATAAATTAATTGGAAAAAAGTTGATAAATTACTTAAATTAAAGCTAGAAATTTCTTGAAAGGATTGATAAAATTTAAGGCATAATTAAGAGAGATAAATGAAAATTGGTAAAAGATAAGAAAATTTGGTACAAAAGAAAAATAAATTTAATAAGTAACTCAAATGAGACTTGGTAATCCATAATTAGTTGATAACTTAATTAGAGAAAATTTGGTAAGCAATTTAACTAAGGTTGATAATTTCCAAACACTTCATTGAGAAATGCATATAAAAGTTTGTAATGCTAAAAAAATTGGACAATTAAAAGAAACAACTATATCTCAGTAAGTATGTAACTTAAATGAGATTTGACAATACAACATTAGATGATAAATTTAATGGGAGAAAAGTTTGTGAGTCACAATAATTTAGGTTGGTAATCTCTAGAAATAGTGAGACGGGTGACCAAAACGAAAAAAAAAAAAAAAAAAACCAAATTTAAATTTATAGAAAGTTGGTAAATTAGGAAAACCAATAATAGATTCATAAGTAATTTTAATAAGAGTTGATAACCAAAAACTAGTTGGTAATTTAATCGGACAAAAGTGATGACTCACTTAAACTTTGGCTAGTAATAGAAGAGCTAGAAAAATTGAAGTGTTCGTAAATTATGCAAATAAAAATGGGTAAGTAGTACAAAAATTGCTAATTTACAATCATCATAAAAGAAGTTGTCATTTTATGAAAGTATTGGTAAGTTACCAACATGTAAATCAAAAAAATAAAAAAGAAGTCACTGTGTTTTTTTTTTTTTTACCAACAATATTTCCATATTTACCAATACTTATTGAAACTTATCAGCCTGAAAAGAGTCCCTATTTTTGGGCACAGAACAGTAGCATTATGCAAGATCGATATGGTTTCAATGTTGATTTTCTGGGAATTTTAGAATGCCTATCAAAGCATTGGACAAAAATCGAATTACATAAATGTATTTATGCATTGAGAAACGAGAAGGTACGCAAAATTTGAGTTCCTAAAATGCTGAGCCATATCCGTGATAAAAAAAAAAATATCTCTTAGAAAAGAGTTCACAGCCTCAGAAAACATCTAACCATATATAACAAGTCCACGATCTTGTCTAAACTGTCAAAATTAACTTTCTTGCTTTTCTTTGTATACATGAAACCCTGAATATAGTGTTATGTAATTACATAAATTTTCTTTGTATAAATTGTGATTATCTATTTCCCAGTCTCAGGTCTACAGAGTCTAATCGATATACTTTATAACATACAGACCTTATATACAAAAGTACATTAATTCTTATCGTCATACTAATTAGTCCTGACTCATGTATTGATACACTAGCTCTTATTAGTCGACCGGTCTGCAGAAACAGAGATCCGGGCTTCACCGAGTCCTGCAAAACTGAGTGATGGAATTGCTCGAGTCTGTAAGATCTGGCTATTCAAATCCAAGATTGGATTGAGTAGTTGAAGGAATTGACTCCACTGATATGAGCAAAGATATCAGATGAATCCATCATGTCATCTTCTTTCACAACCACCTGAAACGAAAGCCAAGGAAGTGTTATTATGTTACAAATGGATTACGATCAGGGAAGGATATTTATCAGGTTTGTGATGATTAATTATTTGTTCTCGATATCACTATTCGCAAGGCATCGCTTGATCTTTGGAAGTTTCTTTTGAACCACAGATATGGCATGTCCAGTGCAGATTTTTTGTAAGGAAAGTTGTTCTCACTTCGTCCTTTTCATCATCCTCAAGATGGCCACAAGCGAGCCTAGAGTTCTCCCCAAATTCCTCGTTCTTTGCGAATCTCCCTCTCACTCGCGGACGGCTGTCTGCCAGAGTTTTGCGGCACGCATACTGCAGATATTAGGAAAGTTTCTTCAGCTAAAGTTACTGCCCTACAAAAGGTAAACTAAAACATGAATGATGCGAGAGAAGAAGAGAACGAAGACCTTAATCTTCTTGCTGAAGTTCCTTTCGTTCCTCTTCTTCATGTACCGATGGATCTTCTCCTTCCTCTGCTCAACTGAGAGCTTTCCTACTTTGTAAGTTGGGTCTTCTAAGTTTGAAATATCTGTTGCGAAAGGTGCAGAACTCGAATTCGCGTTCATCAGCTTTTGGCTTTCGGCGCAAAATGCCTTACACGGTATCAAATCGACACAATTCCATAAGAATTGGTCACCACAAATACTACAAGAGCACATGAGATTTAATGCCATGTGCGTACCAACTGCATTGAACTTTAAAACTTCATATTCAAAATGAAGCATAATGTGCTGTAAAATCTTGTCAATACCTGCATATCCTCAGGAATAAGCACCTGGGTTGGATCCGAGCAAAAGATTCCACTGTTATTGTCAGCCTGGTAATCCAGATCTCGAGCTTGCAAATCTGATTTTATTAGAACACTTCCCGAGAAGATTCCTGACCTATCTGCAGATAATGTGCCAGTCATATTCTCCGGCATGTACGGCCTCATTGAGCCAATGAAGGAGCACGAAGGTGATGCAGGGTCCAAAGGAATATATGGAGGCACAGACGAAAAGCAATCTTGTTTGAACACTGAGGCAATCAATGGAGGGCCAATTAACGGTGACATAGTTTCACGAGTAAAATTTGGTAGCCCGTTAGTGCTATTGGTCAGAGGAAGTTGATTTTCTGTTAGTTGCACTGAAGGGAAATCCATCAACAGGTGGTCTTGTTGAGGACAGACGAATGGGGAAACTGAAAACGGAGGGGAGGGAGAGAAATCAATCGAAGCAGAAATGTCATTATCGACATCTTCTTGTGGATCAAAGATCGTTGTTTGATTTCCGTTGTGGTTAAAAGTGCCGGCAGTCATGGTGTTACTCATAGTCGTGGCAGGAGTTGTGGCTGTGATGTTAGTATTGATTTCATGGTCTTCCTGCAGGAGATCGCCAAAGTTTTGCAATTCTTCAGGTAAAGAAAATTTGGAGGAATTGGGGTACTCTTTATAGCTGCAGTTTGAACACGATGTGATCTCAGAGTTCTGTATACTTTCTGAAAATAATTCAGGGTCGCAAAATTCTAACAGTTGAGCACTTGATGGGCTTGACATATCATCCTGCAGAACAACAGATGCAACTCCACGTTTGAACAACAATAATTTGTTGAACAAAGACTAGTAAAGCATATCAATTACCACTAAAAGTCGAATTACTCATGTTTATGATCCATACACTACAATTGGTCTCTCTAACCATTCTTGATGTTTAAACTAGTAGAAGAGGACATAAATTCTGGACAGGCATATGATGATGCTTGGATTCTTAAAGTTGATTTGCAAAACGAGTTCTGTGAAGGTGAACAGTGTCATCTTTCTGACAAACAATAAAGCAGGAAGATTATGTGCAATTTTGCTGGCATCTTGTGATATGCAACAGATAGATAGCAGATGTGAAGATGGGTTTTGATGGCATGTTTATGTGAGGTAAAATATAGGATGCCTAATCTGGCCAAGCACTAGTCATGGAGAGGCATTCAAAAAGAAGCCATTAGGTGATATGAGAACACTGAAGCGATGTCATAAGGGGTCCCTACATGAGTTTCAACAAGTCAGGCTCATAATCTTCAAACCAGAAAGCTATTGCACAGGCAGCATGGAAGAGTTTCAGAGCTTTCTCAAAATGATCAAAGCAAGAGTTTTGAGCTTTTCACTTGGACAAACATTTTATCAAAGTATGAGACTGTAATATGACCAAACAAACATTATCATAGATATATTTTGTCATGTTAATGATCAATCAAGTTTGCTGTAATCAACTCAATGGTCATCAGACGATAATGAAGACTTTGGCTAAATTACAACGTTTTCTCTTGAAAAAGTGGATTGATACAAAGGGAAAGTGCATGGTATCCTTATCAGATTTTAAGATGATGTCAGAAATCCAACCTGAAGCTCAAACAGTTCCTTCAAATTCAATTACCTAAAGAAGACAAAGATAAAATGATGCATCAAGATTAAGGTGTCATTACTAGCTGCAACATTAGTAGTGTCCTCATCACAAGCACACAATGTTTAGATGATCATTTCCTGAGCAAACCAGACACATGCTGATCTTGAGCTCAGGCAAATCATCGTATCGCAAAACACACCAAAGACCGAAAAAAACCCAGAACTTTTGTCCAAAGAGAGAATGGAACAACGGAAGAAAGCTTCAGCCTTGCAACCAAAATCCTGCTTTTTTTTTCCTTTGCAGAGACAATTGCATGATTAATGCAATGCATGCATGCATTGTGTGTATGTACAGAAAAGAACAAGGTATGGAGACGGTTTCAGAGGGCAAGAGAATTTTACAGCCGGAAGCTGCTGAGGCGGATGAAGCACGTCCTCCAGCATTCTGTCCTTGGATATCGGCAGACAATCAAACAACCCAATGAAGAAACTTTGCAAGATTTAGATGAACAGACCCTCTCTCAAAATGGCACTGAAAGAAGAAGAAGAAGAAGAAGAAGAAGTCACGATCACGCGCTCCCTATGATCACCACCTTTCATGGGCTCGAGAGGATGCTCACTGAACCACGATATATAAAGGAGAAAGCTCCATCGACGACGATTAGAACAAAGTGTGCGCGTCTCTGTATGTGTATGTGTGTGTTTGAGAGAGAGAGAGTTGAGTTAATTTTAGCTAGCTAAGGAAGAGGAAGGCATGGGGTGTCAATAGTCTGTTGGTTTGCGTATAAATACATACGGTATTTCAGGCGGGGGCGTGTCCGTACGGAGCTGTCAGCCCCGAAAGCGAAGGCGGGCCACACCTTGGTTCCGGCTGACGTGGCGGGCGAGGTGAGGAGGGCTGTCAGACACGTGTCGCCGGGCCGGCGACGTGGGCCCCGGCTCATCGCAGCGCTCTTGGACAGAAGCTGGGTTGACCGATTCCTAGCCGACTTTCGGATCCCCTGCATTGCCAAGCTTTCCCCCCAATTTCTTGCCGACTTTCTGATCTTCTTTTTTGGGTTGACCGAGCCTTTCAACCCAATTCCTAGCCGACTTTCAGATTTTTCCCATTGCCCAGTTTTCACCCCAATTCCTAGCCGACTTTCGGTATTTTTAATTGCCCAGTTTTCGCCCGCCCCTCTATCTCTCTCTCTTTCTCTCTCTCAATAGTTGCAAAAAAAGACAACAGAGGCCAATCAGCCATAATTATCAAATGCATGAACCGGATTCGGCGTGCTCCGGCTACATGGAAGTAAAGATAATAGCCCATGATAAACTAAGTGCTTCGAATGTAAACCATGTTCGTTATCTGTGGAAAAAAAGTTGTTCAACTTGTAAGATTTGTTTTGTTTTAAATATTGAAACCTCCTTGAACTTTGGCATATGTGTGCAATTATCCTCAAATTATGAAAAATTGTACCACAAACCCCAAATATTTTTTTATTTTTTCTACAACCACTAATTTTCCATCTATATGGTCATTAGGGCCGTCAAATTGCGATTGGGTTGAAAATAATCTTACTCAAATTGACCAATTTACGTGTAATACCAATTTAGTAACCCATACTTGACACAACCCATAACCAACCCAAACCATTTACTAAAATATTTTCATGAATCCAATATGTGAAAATCTGTACCCACCTAGTTAACTCATTTTAAGCTCTTCATGCATATATGTTATTTGGATAAAAGCACTATTTCAACTATTAAATGCTAAAGAATTGGCTTTCAACATTGCATAAAATTTTACTTTTTGTATTGATTTACAATGCAAAATGAGAGAAAGTTAGTACTTGACTATCAATTTACAAAATTGCAGCAAAAAATAATGTAGAGGAATTGAAATTTTAATTAAATGTAATGTAAGATATTGAACAATATGATTTGTGCTGACCATATAATGCAATAATAGGAACTAAGATTATAATATTGCATAAAAAATAAAAATACCAAATGGAACCGAGGAAAGATATACTCTAATAATTAACAAACAAAATCTACAAGATTAATAAAAATGAAAATAAAAATAATGGGGAAAGAAAGAAGCCTTCTTGATATTTTTAATAAGGGGTGAAATCGGGCCCATCTTTCAGACCCACCAAGACTTCTCTAAACTCATAATAACCCGAGGAGTCAATTTTTTTCTCATACAGATTGAAGTGACAGTGACAAAGGTGAGTTGTGTTTGGTGTTTGGATAAATTATGAATCCATTTAACATTCATATATTTTTGCATTTTGCCATTCTAAATCCATGTGTAACTCATTTACTAAACATAGCTAACCCATATAATAAGTCAGCCATCAAATATGATTAAGAAATGGGTTTATGACAAGTTTAATGGTTGTTATTTGACAAGTTTACCCAAATAACCCCTATTGTGGTTAATGAAGTTAAGTATAGTTATTGGAAATTCTATGGGAAATTGGACTTACCCAGTTTTTAAATAGGAAGATGAGGAGATGGATTTCTTGTTCGGGCTCATCATATGTTTAAATGGAATAAAAATCTTTAGTTAAAAGAGGATCCATGTTATTAAGTTAAGAATATTTTGTCGAGGTGGTTTTGGTCGAAAAAGTGAGTTAGTCCCTTTTGAGGTAATATCGTAGACGGAAAAACTGGTAACTAACAACAAAACCAAACTTCATGAGAGTAATACGTCAATTTTTTGAAGTTTGAGGCTTTTGCACAATTTTTTTTTTTTTTAGGGGAGATGTTGAACAAATATCTTTTCTATGAAATGTTCTGTTAAGTGATTCATTATTGATCACCACCTTATATGATTCCTTAGAATACTTGTTGTGGGAGTTAAGGCCATGTAGAACAGACCGAGATGTTGTATAACCTCATCAAACTGGCAATGTAGAAACTATGGCTAAAATAACATAAATAACGATAAAGATACAAATATAAATTGAGTGTATTGTTTTTACCCCGTGGAACCTTAAGCTATCTAAAAGAAGGGCAACAATATACAAATAATATATCTCAAAAAATTTAAAATATGATAAACTGTGCTGTGACTTCTTATTATCATTATTATTACAAAATGTAGAAAAATATTGCCTGCCTGTCCTCTAAGCATGGAATTTGGCAGGTTAATTTCTTGGGGGCAAGAATCAACAGATCTTAGTGCCACCTTAAAAGCTTTTTCTAGAAAGGAGCAATTTGGTCACTTGCTTGAATCACACACGAGTGTTCATTTGTAGTACATTTAAAGTGTGATTAGGAACACGATACCTTCAAAAATTTACCAAGACTAATACGAATATATCACATCGTTTGAAACTAACGGATTTAATACAGTTGTTCCAACTTTATATAACAAATCTTCATGAAATCTACTCTAGCAAAGACACCACACGACTTGAACATAACATGAACTTGCGCCCTTATTCATGTATCGATTTCTAGTTTTATTCCAATCACATGAATTTCTGTGCTTTGGATAAATGCTCCTGTGCTTATTTTGGAGGGGTTGGATAAAGGAAAAGTGAGGAGGGGGCAAATAGCGGGACAGCACGTGGCAAAGTGTGTTCAATCGAAGCCCATATTATACGTCGCACCAAATTCCCATATATTCCCGTCGCAGCACAAAACAGAGACCAAATGCATTAGTACCCACGAGAGGAGAAAAAGGAAGCCTAGAAGCATTTTGGGGCTCTTTGAATCGATTTGTTTTCCTTTATTTCCCAAACTCTAGTTAGACATATACACATGGTGTTGTTCCTCTTTTTGTCTTTGCCATGCTTGGAGTCAGTCTTCATTCGGTGGTTCCATTAACAGGAGCCAAAACATTACGAATTAAATTGAACATTTCAGGAGAGTGAATTATAATATCAATTGAATGAAGAGTGATATGCATAAGTTACAATAGTTCGTTAGAGGGGTTATGTGCATAGGTTTTCCATTTAATTTTAAATAAGTAGAAGAGGGGAGTAGGGCCATTGAAAATCCACATTGAAGAATTGTGATTAATTAGAAGGGGAGTGAAAAATGAAATGAGTTTCTTTACACCATGTCAAAGGAATAATTACAATCAATTCAATTTGTATTTAAATTATTACGAGGTGAAAAAGGGGCGTATGTATCTAGGGCCTTCTCACGCTTCATGTTCAAGCTATGCAAGTGGAGGATCTATTCAGATCAAGTCCTAGAGATGCTATAACCCAATATTGGAATAAGCCATCCCGGCCTGCAAATCAAGGGTATATTTGTTTTGATCTCTAGAGAAATAGTTATTCTTCATTGTTTTCTCAACTACTAATACGGCTATCGAAAGAAAAGTACTGAGCAAAGCATATTAGTTCATGTCGGCTGCTCAAGAAATGGACGAGTCTCCCCGATGACACGTCGCGATATTACCCTGGCTCGGCGAGCTTGGTGTATCAGCCTCTCGGATATTGCCATCTCAACGGTGCGCGACATGCCCGACAGCCACCCGTGCTGGTGTCTCACTGAAGATGGGTCAAACTTCTCCACCTATCTCTCCCCTCCAGACAAAACAGTGTTGATGCTGTTCACGCCAAATCGTCCCACGATCGAATCTCGATTCCTCGCGTTGATATTGCGTTTTGCCTTGAGGAGAAAGCTTCTGTCTTGCCAGATTTGGGAAGTTCCATTGCACGAAGGGGCTTCCATGTTTGATGAAATTCCGAGGAGAGCGAAAGGGACACGATGTGCTTTGCCTTCCTGTTGAGAGGTCTTTCCATGGAAAGAGGGAACAATATATATTCTTAGCAGTGAGGAAACGCAATTCTGTAAGGCGTGTACGGAGACCCGCGATTTACAAGATTGCATCCGTGGCAAAAATCTTTGGACTAAATCAATAAAGATCAGATGAACATGGAGAGATTGAGAAAGAGAGATTTGACAATGATGATGGATGGGATGATCCCACATTCACGTGGGCATTGGGGTCTTCTTTGTGATCGGCTTCAATTACTGCCGGTAGAGGCGGGGTCTTAAGCACGGTTGACCCGAGCCCCGTTTTCCAATTATTAGGAAAAAAAAGGAGATTGAACTAATTCTATTTCCAATTATTAGACATAATAACAACTTAATTGAGGAATGTTAATGGAAGTACTCGTTTAGCTAAACCAAATTTGAGTTCAAGTATATCTCCAAATAACTTGACAAAAAGTTACAAAGTGGGGCCCAATGATAATTGCTCATAAATTACACACAGAGAATGTCTAATATATTTGGTTTGTTTGATATTGTATCCTTTACCATGATTCAGACGATATAACGTCATCGTTGTCCTCTTGATCAGTTTGGGCATATTCATTAGGAGTCAATTGTTGCAAAACAGCATGCCTTCCAGTTGCCCTTTCTATAGTTTTCGTAGACAAATTATATTGTCTTCCAAGATCCAGTGTTTAGTAGTAAATATGAACTCAAATGGTACCGCAGACGCTTGTGGGGTCGGTATCATGAGCCATGGTCGAACAAATCTATAGTTGGTGGCTCTCCTCTTTCACCATTCAGGACGTTGACTTTATCTTCGCCAACTCTATGGATGTAGTAGGAGTAATCTAATCCCAAGTACGTCTCCATCTATTTGGCAAATGAACAAATGAAGACGAAGACCTATCGAAAGGCTAGGATGATCTTCTTACGAAGAAGAAACCATTCAAGTGTTTGGGCACTGCTTGATGAATGGTGCCATTTCCATCCTTTGAGTGGAACTCATTGTATAGAAACCATTGGTGTTTGCAACAATGATATTCTAATGCCAACTCATCAACATTGCCAATATTTGTTCCGCTTTGACTTTATGACCCTTCATAACATGGAACACAGAGAGTTTTAAGCCATTCTAACACAGGCAGATTCTTATTGCTTCATTGAAGAAGGGATCACCCTCCTTGTTTCACCAATTCAACCAGCCTCATGAATAGAAACTAAATGGCTCGGTTGTTTGACAATAATTGCAGGCGCTCAAAGCATCACAAAAAACCTATTATAAGTTCCTAAAATCTTGAGCAATTGTACAATCTTGTGGTGTCAACGGTGAGAGATCGAAACTTCCATTGTGCATTAGTACACCATCTCCTCGCATATCTTTTTGAACAACTTGCACGTTGAATTCCACCATTGTCATGTCCTCAATTTTTTTTAAACTTGTGTACCATGTGTAAGAAACCTCCGACTCTTGATGCCTCGGTAAAGTGATTATAATGTATTGAGCCCACACGTTTGTTGGCTGTAACATTATTAAACTATTGGAGAAAAAAAGAGGCTACTATCGCTGCTTCGTAGAATCAAAGAGGAAGGTGGGGCACTGACAAGTTAATGTGCCGTGAGTTTATACCCAAGCGAGTTGTTACTTATACACTTAGAGTTTGGGGTTAAATCTAGGTGCGGGAAACACTTGAACGATTGAGCGATTGTAAACTTTGATTCTCCGATTTTAATGGATTATTTGCTGTTAGCTCTCCCCGTGGACGTAGGTACCGATACTCTGACCGAACCACGTAAATTTCTGGTGTCCTGATTTTCTCGTTTATTTGTATGGTGATTTCGCGTTGACGTAATTTGCAAGATCCTGTCGTTTCCGCGTATTATATCCCAACAATTGGTATCAGAGCGTGGGGTTGAATTTCTTGATTGTGATTTGGGGCTTTTGCTTGTCTGATTATTATCTGGAAATTCTGTTAGTGCAATTATGTCTGAGAGGAAATCTGAGATTGAGAAGTTTGATGGGAGAAACAACTTTGTGTTATGGAGCATCAAGATGCGGGCTTTATTGACAACACAAGGTTTGGCCAAGGCACTAGATGGCGAAGATGAGTTGCCAATTATAATGAAAGCCTCAGAGAGGGTAGAGCTTATGCAAAAAGCAAAGAGCATAATCCTATTAAATTTGTCAGATGAGGTCTTACTAGAGGTTATTGAGGAAAAGGATGCCGCAACATTATGGGCAAAACTTCAAGCACTCTATGTGAAGAAAGGTTTGAACAATCGCTTATATATGCTGAAGAAGATGTTTCAGTTTAGATATACTGAAGGTATGTCTATCAGAACCCACCTAGATGAATTTAATAAACTCATGTTGAATCTGAAGAACATCGGTAAGATTCTTGATGATGAAGAACAGGGCATGATGTTGTTAGCTTATTTACCAGAGTTATGGGAGCACTTTACTGATTCGCTGTTGCAGGGGCGTACTACTATTACCTCAGAAGAGGTAAAGTCCGCCTTATTCTCTAAGGAGTGGCAAAGAAAGTTGCGAGATGACGGTCTGGCGAAAGGAGCAGCGCAAGCACTGACAATTCGGGGTAGAGAACAACATCGAGAGCCTAGTAGCAGCAGAGGTAAAAGCATATCGAAATCACGCAATAGAAAGTCCAAGGGACGCGTGAAGTGCTTTGAGTGTCACGAGGAGGGGCACATCAGGAGAGATCGTCCAAAATGGAGAAATAAAGTTGATAAGCAAAATGCTACAACCAGTGTAGCAAACGTTGCTGAGGGGAGCAATAGGGATGCAGTAGCTGTCTTATGTGTGACTACTACTTCGTCAGGAGACGAATGGGTGCTAGATTCGGGGTGTTCTTATCACATGACGCCTCATAAGAACTGGTTTACTACTTACCAAGCTGCAGATGGTGGTAGGGTTATTTTGGGGAATAATGCAGTCTGCAAGGCTGTGGGGATAGGGACAATCCGAATCCGGATTCACGATGGGGTGGTTCGCACATTGATAGATGTGAGGCATGTACCGGAGCTCAAGAAGAACCTTATTTCTCTGGGGACACTTGATGACGACACTTGATGACATCAGGTGTAAGTACACTGCTGAAGGTGGAGTACTGAAGATCTCTCGAGGTGCCATGACAGTGATGAAGGGGAAGAAAGTGAATACTCTCTATCATCTACTGGGAGAGACCGTGACTGGAAGTGCTACTGTTTCATCAGGTGAGTCAGATTCTAACTTGACTCAGTTATGGCATATGCGTTTAGGGCACATGAGTGAGGCAGGTATGACGATGCTGAGTGAAAGGGGGTTGTTGAGTGGTCAGAAAACAGGGAAGCTGGACTTATGTGAGCACTGCATCTATGGGAAGCAGCACCGAGTTAAGTTTACTACAGCTATTCATTCAACCAAACGACTTGTTGAATATATTCATACAGACGTCTAGGGCCCGTCTTCAGTTCCTTCGAAAGGAGGTGCCCGATATATGCTGATTTTTATCGACGATTATTCGAGGAAGGTATGGGTATATTTTCTGAAGCACAAATTTGAAGTGTTTGATCGGTTCAAGAAATTTAAGGCATTGATTGAGAAGCAGTCAGATAAGCAGATCAAGTGCCTGAGAACCGATAATGGCATGGAGTTATGTGGTAAAGATTTTACTGAGTTCTGCGAGAAAGAAGGTATTGTAAGACACCGCACAGTACTTGGGACACCACAGCAGAATGGCGTGGCAGAACGGAAGAACAGAATCTTGCTTGAGCGAGCTCGATGCATGCTTTCGCATGCAGGACTTGTCAAGGAATTTTGGGCTGAAGCAGTGAACATGTCATGTTACTTGGTAAATCAATCTCCATCGTCTGCTATCAAGTGGAAGACTCCTGAGGAAGTATGGTCGGGGAAACCTGTTGATTATTCCGAATTACGAATATTTGGATGTCCTGCGTATGCTCATGCGAGTGATGGTAAGCTTGAGCCGAGGGCGAAGAAGTGCATATTTCTGGGTTATGCACATGGGGTGAAAGGCTACCGGCTGTGGTGCACTGATCCCAAATCACCCATTTTTCTAATCAGCAGAGATGTGATCTTCGACGAGACTACAATGCTTCAATAGAGGAGTTCTGAGACACAACCAACAGAGAAGACAGATCATGGTGTCATAAGTGAGGTAGAGCCTCAAGTGGAGACTCCGGAGACCTCGAAAGTAACAGAGGTTGAGACTGCAGATGAAGCCGCAATTCCTGAAGTTGGTGATAGTGAACAACCAGTAAAGCCGCAGCAGACTATAGCCGCAGATAAAGAGAGAAGGTTAATTAAACCACCGGTACGTTATGGTTATACAGATATTGCTTATGCATTGACTGTAGGTGATGAGGTGGAGACAGATGAGCCTTCGTCTTACTCTGAGGCGATGGCTAGTTCGGAGTCATCGCAGTGGGTAGGGGCTATGAATGAAGAGATGGAATCACTCCATCGAAATCAGACAGGGGAGCTGGTCAAAGTACCAAAGAGCCAAAAGATTGTTGGAAGTAAATGGGTCTTCAAACGGAAAGAGGGCATTCCTGGTGTTGAGGCAGCGAGGTATAAGGCGAGACTTGTGGCGAAAGGGTATACACAGCGTGAGGGCATTGACTACAATGAGGTGTTCTCTCCTGTGGTAAGACATACTTCTATTCATGTTTTACTTGCCTTAGTTGCTTCGTAGGATCTCGAGTTAGAGCAGCTAAATGTGAAAACTACATTTCTTCACGATGAGTTGGAGGAGCAGATTTACATGAGGCAACCAGAGGGATTTGCTATTCCGGGTAAGGAAGATCATGTTTGCTTGTTAAAGAAATTTTTGTATGGGCTAAAACAGTCTCCTAAGCAGTGGTATAAACGTTTTAACGCTTTCATGGCTAGTCAAGACTATTCAAAAAGTCAGATGGACAGCTGTGTTTACTTTAGGAGATTGGAGAATGGTTCTTTGATTTATCTACTTTTATATGTTGATGATATGCTGATAGCAGCTAAGGATATGTCTGATATTGATGTGCTGAAGAGGCAATTGAATGCTGAATTTGAGATGAAAGATTTAGGTGTTGCAAAGAAAATTTTGGGTATGGAGATTTTGCGTGACAGAACTGCGGGAGTTTTACATCTGTCTAAAAAGAAATACATTGAGAAGATTGTGGCACGTTTTAATATGCAGTCGGTGAAATCTGTAAGTACATCTTTAGCGAAGCACTTTAAACTTTCAGAAAAATTATCACGGCAGACTGAGGAGGAGGAGGAGCATATGTCTCGTGTTTCTTATTCTAGTGTTGTGGGTAGTATTATGTATGCTATGGTGTGCACTAGACCTGATATTTCACAAGCTATGAGCGTGATTAGTCGCTATATGAAGTGTCTTGGTAAAGCTCATTGGGAAGCTGTGAAGTGGATCCTCAGATATTTGAAGGGGACAACAGACGTGGGTATAGTATACCAGAGGGACAGCAATGGTAGTGAGACCACTGGTTTTGTGGATTCGGATCACGCCGGTGACTTGGATGATTGCAGATCTTTAGCAGGGTACGTGTTTACGCTAGCAGGTGGTGCAGTTAGTTGGAAAGCGTCCTTACAAGATCATATTTCCTTGTCTTCGACTGAGGCAGAGTACATGGCACTAACCTTTGTAGCGAAGAAGGCGATATGGTTACAAAATTTGCTCTTGGACTTTGGGTTAGAACAGAAAAGTGTGGATATACACTGTGATAATCAAGGTGCGATATATTTGGCGTATAATCCAGTTTATCACGAACGAATGAAGCATATCAACATCAGGTACTACTTCATCCGAGATGTCTTAGCTAAGGGTATTGTTATTGTCAAAAAGATTGCTACATGGACCTAGACTTAGAACCAGAGAAGGAGAGTAAATTTCCTGCAGGTATGCATCCTACATTGGGCGAACAACTCCCGTTCGAGCCCTTCAGGGACAGCCTTTTAGCAGAAAACCACTCAGCCCTTTAGTTCAGAGCCTAGAGACACTCAAAGATGACAGGATAGAAGCGTTTCTAACCTATCCAAGCTACATTTCTCGAAGGATCTTACCAGGCTAGAGAAGAAGAGAGATTTAGAAAGCCATGGAGAGTTTTTCACAATGCACACACTTTACTTTAGGGGACTCTGCCCAACACAATACACCCTCCTTGCCTTATATAGGCAGAATGAGGTCATAAAACAAACAAGGACCAAGCTCATGGGTCCGGGTACAAACAGAGGCATCCGAAAATTTCGAGAAGGAATTATTCGCACACTATGAACAGTAATTGTACTGTGAACAGTATATTCCCTAGCCTAGTGCTACAGTAAAAGTGAACAGTGACTTTGCTACAGTGAAAATGTACGGACTCAACGGTCTCGTCCGTTACGGGCATTATAGCTACAGACTGAGTCTGAGTCATCTGAGCTGTCTTCTAGGAGATGGGCCTCGTATTTTTGCTGAAGGGCTTCAAGATTTTCAGGTGAGAGGATTTGATTCAGCCTTCTTGATGAGGATGCTTGTACATGAGCCCAATGGGATGCTTCTTCTTCTGCCCAGTTTGTATTTTCACTTGTAGTGTTGGCCGGAAAACCTGGTTGAGGCCAGTTGGATGGCTGTGCATAGTAGGATGTGTCCATGTCTTGGAATGAGGACGAAGATGCTTGTTCGTAGGGATTCTGGGACAAAGGACCTCCAAAGCGTGCATAGGGGTCTTGAGTGGACTGGACAATATCATCTTCATTTGTCACTTCATGCTCTTGGGACGATGCAGCTTGTCTGTACTGGCTGAGTGCTTCCTTAGCTTCTGGTGCTAGGTCATAATGATCCCACGTAGTGGGTGCATTATTCCAGATTTCTTTAGGAATGGTTTTTTTTTTCTTGGCATAGGATTCTCTAGAGTTCTCGATACTCGTTTTCACAAAATCTAACAGATCTTGGATAAGATTTGTGAATCCGGGCTTCTCGGCTGTTCAAGTGAGGTTTATAGGATGTGGTTCCTATTTCGAGTGGTGCATCAAGAATACTACCATTATTTCTGCAAAAATTCCATGGACGTTGGAAAAATAGGACGGTGTGAACTTCAGGATTTGGTGTCATGGTTCTCAGTTCCTTTTCTAAGTCTTGTTTCCAACATGTAGGATGATAGAACCAATTAAGAAAGTCTAAGAGATTCTTATCACTTTCTTTTTCGATGTTTCTTCCGAGCATGAATATCCGTGTGAGGTTAGCAACGAATCTTCTGGTGGGGATTTCAATGGCTATTAAGTACTTATTGGTTAAGTACCATAACAGCGTTTTGAGCTGATCAGGGAAATCATCTTCTTTCCAGATAAGAGGATGAATGAAAGGATAATTCAAATTTAACCCAAAAGGATAAAGAATCGAACCTCCATTGAATCTGAATAAGTCTGTGTGGCACTGCCACATGAGGTTATCCAGGTTCTCAGTAAGACTGTAATTCTGAATGTGTTGAATAATCTCCTGGGGAAATTTCCAGCTTGACAAGTCTTTGATCTTCTCAATCTTGTATTTCACGCCATGATTGAGCATATGGAAAGCTGGTCTTTTGATGTACATGTTGATTTCAGCTGGTGCTTTGGGTCTTGACAGAAAATCAGCAAGTACATTCTTCTTTCCAGGAATGTGTTTGGTTTCAAAAGAGTATTTTGAGAACCATTCAGCCCATCTAAGCAGTTGAGGCTTTGGAATCTGTTTCTGTTTAAAATTGGTCATCTGGGGAAAAGATGCCATGTTTAATTCGACCAGGAAGTGATGGCCGATGAGATGAAACTCAAATTTTTTGATTCTATTTTTTACTGTTAGGATTTCTTTGAAAGTGGAATGGTAATGCATTTCAGCTTGGGAAAAATTTCCACTTTTGTGAGCACAAAGAAGTTTCTTACCATCAATTTCTTCGAATAGGACGGCTGCCCAGTATTCATCACTAGCATCAGTTTGGAGAATTATTTTGCCTGTTGATGGTATTTGCAATGGCGGAAGATTCTGCATAATCTCCTTAAGCTCAGCAACTGCCTTAGTCTGAGTTTTTCCCCAAGGTGGGGAGTTCTTTTTCAGCATGGATTGCAAAGGAATCAGGAGCTTTGCAATATTTGAGACAAAACCCTTGAGATAATTAATTATCCCAAGAAATTGCTAAACTTGTTTTGTCGTGAAGTTATCTTCAGGAAACTTCAATAGTTCTTGAGCGATATGTGGCCCTGGATAATATGTACCTTTGTTGAGGTGCATACCAAGAAATTCAATCTCTGTTTGGGCAATATTCATCTTCCTTTTAAGAAGCATAATGCCATGCTTTTTTACGATTTCTGCAAATTGCTCAAGGAGTTGATAGTGTGATTGTTCATCAGGACTATAGAGCAAAATATCGTCGATATACACTGCTGCACTTGACAAAAGTGGTTGGAAAATACGACACATGGCCTTTTGGAAAAGGGATGGTGTTACCTTTAAACCAAAAGGAAGAACTTTCCACTGGAAGTGCTGGTTTGGGATACAGAACCCTGTCTTGGATCTGTCCTCAGGATGAATACCCAATTGCCAAAATCCGGCTTTAAAGTCGAATTTGGAATAGATATGGGCCTTGGTTAGTCCACTAAAGAGAGAATCTCTGGATGGTAAAGGGAACTTATCATCTTGGAGGAAAAGATTGAGAGGTTGATAGTTGATTACCAATCTCATTTTTCCTCTGTTTTGCTCAGCGCGTTTATTGACATAAAAGGCTTCACAAGCCCATTGAGAATTAGAAATTTCAATAAGGCCTTGCTGCAATAATTCTGAGCATTCCCTTTGGGCTAGAGCCAAGTGCTCTGGCTTCATTCCCGTATGACTCGCCTTGGTTGGATTGATATCTTCTTTTTTCTTGAAAGGGAGGCAAACAAAGAATTCAGAATTTTCCCATAAGGGATGAGAACATTTTTGAGCGAATTCTGAATGGGATTCCGAACAGGATTCTAACAACTTCTGCATAATTGGATCTAATAAACTCATCTGGATGGAAAAGAGTCTCTGAATATTAACAAACTCAGAGAATTGGTCTCTATATGTAAGACATTTTCCAGGAATGATTCGGAGTTGAGAGATTTGAGTCATGATATCCCATCCAATTATCAGATCTTTATTAGGATGGCTAGATCCAAAAATCTTTCTGGTTATGGAACATTGAGGAAAAAACTGGATAGTGACTGGAGCGGTTCTAACATTTGTAGAGAAAGTATCTCCTGAAGCAGAATTGAAGTATCTGATGTAAGGAGTCCAGAATTCTTCAGGCAGAACTTTAGTATCTAGAATGGAACAGCTTGCTCCGGTATCAATGAGAGCAATGACATTGATGGGTTTGGCAAACTTCGAAGTGAGGATTTTTACAGGGAAATGGGGACAGTGAGTATGACTTGAAAATATGTCAGGATTTGGTTCTGAAGATGTGGGGGATATATGAAAAATATCTTCAGATTCTGAGTCAGACTCAGCTTCACTGGAAGTTTGATAAAAGGGGATAACACAAAGAGTTTGTTCAGTTGGTTCTTCATCGACAGAGAATAAGGATTCAATGTCATCATTTTCAAGGGAAATACCTATTTCATTCTCTATTAGATGATTCTGACATTTTTTTCGCCTGAGGACAATTTTTGGCAAAATGCCATTTCTTGTTGCAGATGTAGCAACGGTTTGATTTCTTATGACCTGTGCGATCCTTCCTCTTGCGTAGGTATCGCCATTTCTTTTTTCGGAAATGCTTGGAGCCATGCTTAGAATGCTTAATTGAATATTTCTTGTAATGCTTTTTCTTCCGGGAAAACTGGCCACAAGTTCCATCGCAGTCTTTTTTGGAACATTTGATTTTCAGCTTCTGGCGAGAACAAGCCGATTCAAGGCGCTTGTCATCTATGATATAGGTACGGACCATCTGGCGCTTTAAGCATAATTCTTCAAGGCATAGATGGATTTCTTGCTGAATTTCTCCCAAGGGGATATCTTGTACTCTTCTTTGCTTTCCAAATAAAGATCTTTCAACCATCTGGGAGAGCTCTTTTGGGATGGATGTGAGGAACACATGTTTCAGATTTGGATCTGCGCCAATCTGGTAAAAGAGTTGAAGCATTAATCGGTAATGCTTATCAAGATGTTTTGCCTGATAAGAGCAGCATCTTCTCTCGAAAAATTCTCTTCTTTTAATCTCTATAAGATCTCCGGGTGTTCCCACAAAAACATGATATAAGTAAGTAAGGGCATGGCTGAAATTGGGTGACATCAGAAACAAAATCTGATCTTGTTCTGAGAGTGATTGCCACCAAAATTTAAGGCTCCCAGTGAACCTTGTAACAAAGTTGTATAGGACATCATTCATATCATGGTTGGTGATGGACTGTGTTTTCAACCAAGTATGAAATTCTTCAAGTCTTTCTAGCCATTTTGAATAAGGAATATCATCAATGATGAAGAATTGTTTTGATGCCATGGATACATGCCTATTAGGATTGTTCCTAGTAGGATTGCTTGTCTGACCAATGTCTGGATCAGAATAGTTTGATTCCATCTCATAATCTGGAGGGTCAGCTATGAATATTTGTGAGGTTTCTGGCACAATGGGGGGAGAATCAACTGTAGGAATGGAGAGAGATGAAGGAGAAGAAAGGGATGCCGAATCCGATGGAGTAGGAGAAGTTTGTTCAGCTGGAAACAAAATCTATTTTTCTAAAGTGGTAGGATCATGCCCAGACTGTTGGATAATAGGATCAGGTTCCTGAGTACCTAAATCTTTTAGGAAGGATTCTAATGGATTTGATAACATCATCTGTTCTGGCCTGTCTCTTATAACAATCGAACTTGATTCTGTAGGTGAGCTTTTTTCTTTTCCTTTTTCCTTCTGCAGGGCCTTGAGGCGACTTCGTATTTCTGCCATATCTGGTTCCCTTCTATAGGGATCTTCTGGAATGTTGGCAAAAATAGACGTCTATGGATGTGGAGGTAAATACCCAGTTCTAATAGGAGGTGCCAATGGATCGAAAGGTCTAAACCTTCCTTCTTCAAGAAGTTGAATTTGCTTCTTGAGCTTGTCTATTTCTGGCTTTGGACTTTCAAGATAGTGATACCCAAGATGTTGTCCTGATTCTAAGGCATGAAGCCTTTTCTGAAACTTAGAAAGTATCTTTTTGGTGCTTTCATCATATCTTCGGAGATCTTGTTGCACATGTCCAATCTTGGAATCTATAGTCTTGAATGCATTGTTCTATGCCAACAGAGTCTCTGATTGCCAGTTTAGAACAGCTTCAGCAGCAAGAGTTTTCTTTTGTCTTCCATGTTCATCCACATTAGTAGGGGTAGGAATTTTGGGAACATGGCGATATCTGCCTGTGGATCAATAAACTCTTCGGTGGCGGGGAACGAGAGTTTAGAACTTTCCTTGACAAGAGGAGGAAAGTCAGTATCTTGGAACATGGCAATAGGAGAAGTGGATGGTACTTCTGCTGGAACATCAAGTGGGTAAGAATGTTTCTTAGCCCATTTGAGGATTGGCTTATAAAATGGAGAAAGAGTTTGTTTTTTCTGAGGAGGAGAAGGTGGAGGAGATTTTGGCGGATCTGGTAAGGTTTGGGATGTGGTACTGGACTCTGGTGGTGGAAGTGGTGCATAAGAAACTATAAACTGGTATTTGTCACACTCACCAAGAGTATCAACGGAGGAATCTCTGTCTAAGTACCTTTGATACACCTTATCCTTTGGCCTTTTTCTGCGAGGTGGAGGTCTTGCAAGAGGATCTACCTCGTTAGGAGAATTTGTACAATAGGAACATTGGTAAAAAGGATCCCAAAAACAATGACCATAATTGTTTTTATAGTAATGAACAGGATGTCCATCACTATTGAAATGCCGAACATGCTTTTTTGGATCTGGTTCGGAAATAGATTGAGGAACACATGGTTCAATCATGAAGAGAGTCTGAAAGATAGAATGACTTTCTTCCTTTTCTTTGCCAAATTTGATGGAAACAGTTCCATCATGAAGAGACATGATGACTAAGTCTCATTCCTTATTAAGCGAAGCTGTTCCTAACTGAGCTCTAGCGTCTGTGGAGAGTGGCGCGTCGGCACGTTGGGAGAGTAGCATGGATGATGAGCACTATAACTTGGTTTCAAACATCGAGCCAATGTGGTGAATTGTTAAATTATGTCTCGAGTTTAAATTGGATGGGAAATTCGCTGGACTCGTGAAGGAGTTAAAAAAAAAAAAAAAAAGAGGCTACGAAGGAAGAACCGTGGGACGCTACTTCGTAGAATCAAAGAGGAAGGTGGGGCCCAAGGTCAAACTTTTGACCTTGGGCACACCCACGTATAAAACAGTTTTTTTTATTTTTTCTTTTGCAGGTCTTCTTTAGTCCAGTGGGAAGCCGCCGAGTTCCATGCACGTGAGGTGGGCCGAATTTCTTTTATTCACGGTGGGGCCCAAAGTTTGGGGCACACGTATAAAAGGAAAAGAAAACCATGCCTAAAGACGGACGTTCGATCAAAGAAGCCACCGAAGAAGCTGCGAAAGGAACTCTACGTACGTGAGAAGCCGCACGTCCACTTCGCTTGAAGAAGATCCGCAAGATCTTGAAGCCTCGCGAAGCTGTACATATAGAGTTTTGAAAGCACGGTAATTTTGTGCCATGAGTTTATACCCAAGCAGCGGTTATTCTTGCTACACTTTGGGGTTAAATCTAAAGGCGGAAATCTGACGATTGAAGAATCAGAACTCGATTCTCCGATTTTAGTGGATTATTTCTTTCTGTAGGGCTTCCTGCGGACGTAGGGTACCAATACTCGGACCGAACCACGTAAATTTCTGGTGTCCTGATTTTCTCGTTTATTTCTCTGGTGATTTCGCGTTGACGTAATTTGCAAGATCCTGTCGTTTATGCGTATTATATCCCAACATAAGGCACATGGAAGGAAATACCATCACAAACAAGATTTGACAGTTAGACCAAACTCTTGATTTGGGAGGTGTTCACGTTGTCATTATCTAGTGTGATGATGATGCATACTTCGTCGGTGATGCCGAAAATTTTGCCAGAGACGCCAAATTTATTGACAACTCTCATTATTTTAACAGTCACATTTCCGGTATCAAATGTGAATTAAGAGCTTGATGATATAATCTCATTTTTCATATACCCAAGGGTCAGTGACAACATACTACACGTAATTCATAGGGCTCTCCATGTATCAGAAATAAAAGACTTCAAAAGTTTACCCATCGACAAAAGATGGACCAATGTTGCCCTTTTCTCTTTGTACAACACACTGCAATTTCTAGTGTTTGTGCCAATAAAATGGGCTTGAAATTAGAAAGTTTGCACGTATCGGACGATGCGGAGATTCAGAGTCTTTTGGTTGAGATGACAGTGACTTATGTTTCAGCTATCCTGTCTTTTGGTATATGAACTATTTCAAGAAGAAAGATATTTAAGATAAGTATTTTGTTTTGTTTTTTATGTTAAGAGGGTCTTTTTGGGCTATCCTATTTTCTTGGGGATATTGCTGATTGCAGTTGCTTTATAAGCACACTCCTATGCCTGTAGCTGACTTATTTTACACATGTCTTGTTTCAATAGATATACTTTTGCTTGAGAACTTGTTATGACAATGAAGCAAGAGACGTTGCCTTGTCATCCTGTAGTGCACCTCAGTTTGCACCTCTGGTTCTATTTGTTTACTGCCTAAATGTACCGATTGTTTTTCTTCCCTAATGGTTATTTGTTATTGGCAGCTCACAGAATGGATAAATACTGGAGGTGCGGTTTCTGTTGACACAGCGGCTACTGCTTCAGAAGAATGTGAAAAGTTGTTAAGAATGGGTGATCGGGTGGGTCGAGCTACATATGATAAGAAATGGTTGTTACTATATGCGATGATATCTGGTTCTTGAAAGGGCTTGTCGAAAGGCCGCTAAGAGATCTATCAGCACTTTTCACCACCATAGAAGATTTCTTGTGGTTTAAACTGTTAGCCATCAGGGAGTTCCCTCTGGGAGGTTCATCTGCTATCTTTAGTGAGAGTTCAGTTCCCTATAGTTTAGAGGATTTGCAGGCTTACCTAAATAAGTTTGCAGCATCATACTATACCAAAAATGGGAAGGACCCTCTTGTATACCCATATATTCTGCTCCTAAGCATCCAGTTCCTACCAGCTATCCTCTATTTGTCTAAAGAAGCAGGAGATGAAGGGTACAACATTGATGCCACTCACATAGCTATCGTGCTTGTCGACCATGGCGTCCTTATGGAAGGTACAGGGGCAGGATCAAAGTTTGGTGTAATGGATGCTTATGCAGAAGCATCTAGCATGATTCGACAGCATGGGTATTCATATTTACGTCTTGGAGATCTTTCAGTGGCATTGGAATATTTTGCACAGGCTGCTGCTGCTGCAGTGGGTGGTGGACGACTATCTTGGACTAGAAGGGAAAATGCAGATCAGCAGAGACAGAGAAGTTTGATGCTGAAACAACTCCTCACGGAGCTGTTATTGCGAGATGGTGGGATTTACTTTTTGCTTGGTTCAAGAGGTTTTGGGGAAGAAGGTGAATTGACAAGGCTTATACTGGACGTGAAAACAAGACAACAATTTATGCTTGAAGCTGCTCAGCAGTGCTTGGAAGCTGGGATATATGATAAAATATGGTCTTTCTCCCCGTTTTCCTCCCTGTGTAAAATTTACTTAATGTTGGACTGTGGTGTTTCCAATCATATAACTAAACTTTGACTTCAATCGCCCAATGTCAGCTAATTGCTGACATGGTGGCCACATGACCATGTGTATACCACAACGGTACTTTGCTTGAAAATTGGCTGGATTTTGGTCAAAGTGCATAAATTGTAAAGAAATAAAAGTTCTCGACATGAGATGATCAAAACTAAAGTTCAGCGAACTGTTAGCAAAATCCTTTCAAGTTCAGTGACCGCTGATGGAATTTGCCTTTCTCCTATTGCTTTTATGGAGTCACAAGTGAAATGAGTTTTCGACGAATATTTGAGAGCCAATACTTTGATTGATTGTGTTTGTTCAGAAATTCTCTTTTCGAGGTGATTCATGTTCTGCTGATCATTGTGTGTTTCATTGGCTATTTTTCATCTCTCTAAAATGAACTTTTTTCTTTCTTTTTCTTTGTACCTTTTTTATTCTCGAAACTTGCTTGCAGACATCCAAAGGTTCCGTCCATTAGATCAAAGACGAAAATTCAGAGGATGAGAAAGATCTGACTCAACCTTCTGCAATTAATGACGACTCATTAAACAATACTGTCAAGGTCAGTAATGCTTTAATTGTCAGCATATTCACTTCCTTGTCGACTACCTTAAAGTGTATGAATCTATTGAGAACAGTCTTCACTATGTGTGTTATGCATAAGTTCTGGCTGAGCTGGTGATTTGCTTTACTAAAGTGCTCATGCATCAGCTTATAAAATGTATATGGTACTTTAGTATACGTATAACCCAAAGGTATGTCTAAAAGTTTGAGTTCGTTTGAAAATACTCTATTGCAAATGCTCTATTCGTGATTATCAATCCCTGATTTAGTAAGTTTATCTTTGCTTAATCCGTGTCGTCTTATGTGCTTAATCTGTTATGAGTCTTGTAATCACCGTGAGTTGTTTGTTGCTTGTTATGAGCAGCTGTCAGTTTAGTTGTCTTTCACTATGAGTTTCTGTACTTGCTTATTTGTTGACTTCAAGCAAAGGTAGTGAAGGGATGATGGTATGGTGAGTTCATTTTCTCTTGGTTGCCGAGATATTGTGGGGAGTATTGTTGAAAATGTGAAGCAAAATGTTGAAATTTCGGGTTTTAATATACAGTTTCAGCTGAAGTTTGGTTGTGTTTGATGAATTGTGTTTTTCACTAAACGTTATGAACTACAATATGAAAATGTGTATAGGACATAGGCAAGTGGAAAATGGATGGGTGCCGTTTTGATTGGCTGTTTGGCTTGATCTTTTGGTTATTAGGTTCTATGGCTATGCTTATCAAACGAGTTTGATTATTTTGTGGAAGAAATTCAGTCTTCAAGAATTTTAATTTGCTGGCCAGACATTGTTTTTGAGATTGGCTTTTTATTTCATGTTCTGCTAGATGTGATCTTCATCAAGTTGGAATACTTTTGTTTATGTGCTGATGTGGGATTTATTTGAGATAATCTTAATCCAAGCATGTTGTTTAGTAAAATGTGCTTTTCTAATTATTTATTCCTTTGTACAGGGGTAAATCAAACTCTTTTTAGCATCCTTGGATAAGTGATTTGAACGACTCATAAGGTATAGATAATGCATGGTCGTACCATACATAGTCGGAAGGAACTCTCATAATTCTTGTATGGGAGGAACACATCCCTATTCTGTAGCTCTGGTTTTTCCACTTTGATTTGTTTAATCAATTTTGTGAACATAGTTCTCAATTTCTACAAGCATGTGATGATTGATTTTTATTGAGGGAAGTTTGTAGCTTGTGTAGCATATGACAGGATCCCGATGCTCATTAGGGGCAATGTTCATGTAAATTCAGTGCAATTTGTTTGAAAGTGTATTTGTTTTGATATGAAAACTTGCTCGTGTATCTATGCACCTTTTGCATGGTGCTCAAAGCCATTCTCAGTCTTTTTATTTGAAGATCTTTATTATCAACTTATCGTGTCCTCATGTTGTCATCAAAACATTTGTTTTACCATGGCATTACTGGACAACAAGTTTCTAATACATCAATCTAGTGTCCATCTCTACTTCTTGCTCCTTGGTGACAAAATTAAACGAGAATACCAAGAATTCAGATCTGGCAAAAGACATTTCTCAATTTTGAAATGGAGAAATTCTGATAAAATGAAGTCAACTTTTAAGTCCCTTAAAAGAAGTTAAGACATTTTGTTCGATTTTCATTATGACACTTAAAATTTGAATGTCGGAACTTATAATTCATTCATAATTCGACGTGTTAAGTCTGCTGTTTAACTCAACTAAAGCCGAATCCCACCTGTCGCCAAATCTACATGGAAGACACCATACAATAGGTGGAGATCAAGTGCATATGGCCTCGAAAAATGGGGGAATATGGTGATGGTCAAGTACGAGAATAAAGAATAAATAAAAAATTGAGGTATGTAACCAGCCGGCGGCCGATCCATACAATAGCTTTGAGTAATGATTCAGCTGGCGGTCAATCCATAAAATCAAAATTTAGTGTATCGCTAATTCCAAGGCTTTTTAGTGTCAAGACAACATTAGCAAGGTTGGTCCGTTGAACCTCTAGTACAGTGTTATCTTCTAGATCGATTTGATAATTGCGTAACGTGTACAACGGGAAACACATTCCTGGACCAGTTCTTCGGGCACGGCCAGCTCTCTGCATTGCTGAAGCTTTGGAGATTGGAGTCACTAGCTGTGATTCCATTCCCGTCCTTGGGTTGTACGATTTTCATCTTGCAAAAACCCGGATCAATCACATAGCTTATTCAGTCAATTGTTAATGACATCTCCGCAATATTTGTCGCAAGGACCACCTCACGAGCACCTTCTGGCGTGGGTTCAAATATCTTTGCCTGAAGATCTGTAGGCAAATTAGCATATATCGGGCATATAATGAGTTCGGCAATTTTGGAGCCAAAACCCCTTACCTATGCTTCAAAAGCTCTTCCATTGCTTCAATTTCCTCTTGACCGGCAAGAAAAATCAAAATATCACCACATGGTTGCTGCACATGTATTTGAAGAGCAGTAACAATGGCTGCATCCAAGTAATCTGCTTCAGGTGCACTGGTGTGAAGAATTTCAACTGGATACCGCCTTCCTGGATATCTAAATATCAGGGCGAAGTGAAAAATATCACTGAACTTCTCGGCATCTAGTTTGGCACTTGAAATAAGCAACTTCATATCAGGCCTAAAGCGAGCAATATCCTATAAGGTGATGACCATAGAAGTCAGAAACTGATAAAAACGTAACTTGACATCAGGCGTCAAGCCGGGTTGAATTCTTAGAAAGCTAATTTAGCAGCAAGCTAGAGATTAGGACTTCTTCTGCCTAACTCAAGTAATGCCGCAAAAAATTACCATTCACAATCGTGAACTCATTTCTAATGTGTTTGCTTTATCTAAAAAAGAAATTGGAATGTGTTATTGCACATCACATGTAAATATAGACTTCCCTCAACTTCGCATCTCAAAAGTGTTAACATTGAAAGATGGATACTTTTGAATTGGCTTTCTCAGCTTGCTATTCCTATTCATTTTGAGCATTCAATGGTCTTGTGAAAACCAATGACCTTTAAACCCATTCAGAAGAGTCTACACCATGGAAAATGTCACAACCTAAAAAGAAATAAGGAGCGGCCATCATCCAAGCAAGGAGACAATATGGAAATAATCATCAATAAGGAGTCATATATACCGCATCACTTTGTTCAAGAAGACTTGGAGGGCCTCCCTTAGAAGACTTCCAAACCAATTCCACTAGTTCAAGCACTTCAGCAGACCAAAGTGGTGTCTCATGGAAAACTTTATAAACATTTCCTTGCGACAATTCGTTTGTAGTTTAGGAGTGCCTCACTTGTCTAACAATATCTAGTAAGGATGGCAACCTACACAAGTTGTAGGGAATCAGGTCACATTATGCATCCTTCCATGTAAAGAAAAAATACCCTCATGTCATTTAAGCAGGCTTTAATGCAGTTACCATAAAGGAAGAGTTGCAATTTGTAATCAGGGCTTTTAAGACGTCAAACCTTTGAGAAATTGCAATATCAGCAAGCATCTGAAGATTGGGAAATAATTGCACAACTTAAACAAGAGAGAAATAGACTACAAGAGCGACGAGCTGTTTAGTGATGCAAGAGCAGAGGATCTCAAGTCAAAAACACTAACCCTTTCCAGTACATCAAAAGCTTTCTTCCTTATCACAACATCCGATGTGTACATGATGACGTTCTCAATCCCCTAGATTTTGCACTTTAATGATAAGAAGAATATACAAAATGAAATGGCATAAAATCAACATCTTTCACTATAATACCTGCAAGGCAGCAAAATGGCTAGGAACAAATGATGAGAAATCTAGAGTTTCACTCTCACTCTCCCGTGAGACATCTCCTTTTGTGGTGCAAAGCAAGAAGTCCATGGCATGTTTCTTTAATATCCAAGGTAGAGTAGCTAAACAGAACATGCCTTAGCATGCCAATTGCTTGCCACCTTCTGGTTTGACTACAGCAGTTACATCCTCCTCAGCATTATAAGCAACAGTTGGTTTGACTACCAACAGTTATGGTGCTGGTCATCATGTCAATAGCAGACCCTGTTATCAAGCCAATGTAAGATAAACGGCAACATCTCAAGAAGTGTGAAAGTTCAATCACAAGGCGGCAGCTAAACCAAAATCTTAAGATCAAAACAAAATAAGATCGACAAAACCAGAATCTTGTGAACCCTTCAAGTTATGAGCAAGGCGATCAGCCATGTTAAAGTAATCCTTCGCATTGCGCAAGGCAGCAGCTAAATTGGGGAGTGAGACTGGAGGAGCTTTTGGTCGGAGGTGGCAAAGGCAAAGGCGGCAGTGTGGTTCATTAGATGAAAAGAGAGAAAACTTCGCAGTAATGGGATGCTCAAAAATAGTTCAGAGGCAGAGGCAGCCGCGGTGGCATCGTCCCATCCAAGAATTGTGAGTTACTTCAGGCAATTGGTATGTGTTTCTTCAGAATTGTTGAACATCCCCAAGAAAATAGGATAGCCCAAAAAGACCCTCTTAACATAAAAAACAAAACAAAATTCTTCTTATCTTAAATATTTTTCTTCTTGTAATAGTTCATATACCGAAAGACAAGATAGCTGAAACATAAGTCACTGTCATTTCAACCAAAAGACTCTGAATCTCAATAAAACATCAGCACTTTCTATTTACTGCAGCGCCCCACCGAAAATGAGGACTTCATCATGAAAGACCAAATTTCTACATTATTATGGTATTGACTTCGCCACCAAAATAGAAAATGGACTACAAAAAGGAAGCAGCCATAACCTGCTGCCACATGGTGTCAACAGGTGGCTGCCTTCGAGCATCACCAACATCAAAGTCGAGAGCAGCCTAGAAAGAGCAGGAGGACAAAATAATGAGCTCCAGCTCCTTGAATACTACTTCAAAAAGGTCAAGTTTGATTACTATATGATGCAAGCAAGAGCTACCTCCAAATATGATCGAAGCAGCAATTTTACTTTGAGTTTAAACATAAACAAGCTATTTTTTGTTTGGTCATGATGAGAGCAAGCTATATGAAAGGGTAACACTTATCAGTTATCACATGATGTGAACAAACGCAGAACAGTCCTCAAAGAGATCTCCCCACCATCAGCAAGATCACAAACCGTATCCTCAGCAATTTTCATTCAGAATGGCAAAGAAGGCATCCATGGTTTCTTTATCGAACTTGATTAAGTCTCCAGCTGATTCCACGTTTGGCTCGGTCTTCGATTTCGGATACCATGTCTGTAACGACCCACACTTATGACTATCTTTTGTTTTGAATGATTGGTGCAACTAGTTGTAAGGCTTATACAGAACGTTGTTGGATGAACTCGATTGTGATTCTACTGCTGGCTGCAGACCTTTGTCTTTCTTGAGCCTCTCATTGGTCCATTGTTTTTGAAGCCTTGACATGGTTGGCTCAACCTCATCTGGAACCATTTCCCTCAGAATCATTTTGCCTCCATCTTCGCATTTTGCCGAGTCCTCGACCACCATTTGTGTTCCATCCAATTTCTGGCTTCCCTGCACTCTCTGGTAGTTTGATGATTTCTTCGTCAGGTATCAAAGCGGAAGTCGAATAATGTTTCAGAATTAGTCCATAACAATCGTGCGATGTGATGGAGGCAACTGCAGTTGTGATGGGACGGCACTTCTTAAGAAAAGCACTTAAGGTTCCTCACTCTTTTAGGCCAAATCTTCGGTCTCTTTCGCCAACCAAATGAGCAGTTCACTCTCGTCTTGTGTCTATTTCACATTTTTGACATTGACTTCCGGCTATCTGATGCGAGCAATAACAAGGGAAATAAATTAATTACTCCATAATGGTACAGTAAAATGAACGGAGAAATGAATCACTCACCCATCTTGGAGAATGCATTCTTCACAGACGATCATATGTAGTCATCTCCAGTTGGGTCTGTCGCTGTGTCACTTTTTGCTTGTTCTATAACCATGGAAAGCATGACATCGTCTCCTAAGATGTTTGCCGCCATCACTGCCCATGGCAGGAGATTTTTCGTCCAGTTCATTCTCCTGTTCTTGAAGTAGTCATGCTAGTTACCCAATCTCTTCTCCGACCACCCTCATATCGAGGCTAAAACTATTGATAGAACCTCAATGAACAGAGCATCTTTGTTCTGCTTCTTGGCCTCATTCGCTACTTCTGTCAACATGGCATGTGAAGCGAAAAGAAGGTCTGGTTCCAACTGCATCGTGCTGAGGTATTGTTGGAAAAACACCCATATTAGGCACAGATTGTTTATCGGCTGGTTGATACCAAGTATCGACCATGTCTTCTTCATGAGCTCATCGTAGGAGTGTCCCCTGTTGTCAAATTTGCCATGATTAATGTCCAGACACCCCTCAGTGACAAATCATCAGTAGGAGTCCCGTGGCACTTTGCCATGATGTCACCAAGAAATTGCATGGTGTCCAAGTTTTCCCCATTTTCTGTGGTCATTGTCTCGCCAGCTTGGATAATTTTCTGAGACAAGACCTTGAACTCTCTTTCAGCCAGCCATGATATTCCTAGAAGTCGTTGAACTCGGATTGTTTTTAGGTGATGGAGAAGCTCGAGCGGAAGGATTATGATCTCCGCCGGCATACCCGTTTACCAAGATTAACAATGGCATGAATGAAGCAATATACACACAAGATGCACATTTGAAATATTTGAATCTACCGATTAACTCAAAAAAAAAAAAAAAAAAAAAAAAAAAACTTTAGCGCTACAGTTAATTTGGATACGGATTTGCATTCTCCAAGAACCTATAAGAACCTACTCTTTCCATCCCGAGATATGACTACAGTATTTTTATCAATCGGTACCTCCAGCCATTTTCTCCAAGCAGTAAACCTTGCGTGCTCATCGTTGGATCTTGGCTGGCCTTGAACAATCTCTCTTCTCTTCTGTCTCTCCGGTGGTCTTTGAACAATCTTCCCGTAATATGCTTTGAATTGCAACGTCCTGTTCTTTGTTGCAGCAAATCAAGTAACCCATGAGTAGTACAGAACATGAACGGGAAATAAAAGAACAAAACAGAATTCATATGCCTACAATGTCACTCTTGTACAATTTTTCTCAGGAAAAAGGACATTATTAATGTCTTAACTTTCATACGACGCTTACTTAAGTAATATAACTTTTTTTTCCGATCACTTGAGTGCCATCACTTATGTATGGCGCTCTCTTTAGTCCCATCATTTTGTTTTCGATCACTTGAGTATAAT
Organism: Eucalyptus paniculata subsp. matutina; assembly: GCA_017140255.1. Taxonomy (NCBI): domain Eukaryota; kingdom Viridiplantae; phylum Streptophyta; class Magnoliopsida; order Myrtales; family Myrtaceae; genus Eucalyptus; species Eucalyptus paniculata. The sequence continues at coordinate 30,778,021 of CM029442.1, read as the reverse complement.
ATAACTTTTCAATCGATCATTTTAGTCTCATAACTTTCAAAAAGCGTTCATCACAAGTGCCTAAAGCAGGCCATAAAGAATCCTCACATGTGCCTCTGGTTACAAAGGGAATCAAAGCATACGTAATGCAGAAGATGGTATTTGGAAGACGTGACAAACCAGCAAAATTCAGATGAATGAAGCTTCTGCCATCAGTAGAAACTCAATGCCAGCAGAATTCGACATCTATGTGAATAGATTTAGAATCTGCACGTAGAGTCTTCTCAGGATCTGCATCTATCTTTTACAGGAAGTGCATGAACATGCGCAAAGATCATTGAGAGTCAATAACCAGAATTTTTATTCTTAATGAGTTAAGGAAGCTCAGTGTTCAAAAGGAAAGGAAAACTTCCCTATAAAATTAATAGAATAATGTACACTTATGTCAATCTGTACAGCCAAATTAACAAAAGTGCATGAAGGAAATTAGGTGTTCGTTCCCCTAACACCGGTCAAGACTGGTTCTTGACAATTTTTACGCTGCTGTAGAATCACTTGAGATCTTTCATAGCCTTCTCTTCGATTTGGATCACGCGAATAGATGAGGGTGCATCGACCTTTGGTTTGAACCAGTGGCTCCTTCCAGCAGAATCTGAAGTCGAGCCCTGCCCAGACGTGACTGCAAATGTGGTTGTTCACGTCTTTGGACTGTGGGAGAGACTCTCATGCTGTTTACCCTAGGTTAAATAAGAAGCAAAAGATGAACATCCCAAACATCAAAAAGCCATTAACAGGGCTAAAATATATCGAACTACCGAACTTATAAAAATTACTACAAATCGTATGAAGCATGTCCATTGGAATTACCAAATGAACATAATATAAGCACGCTGTGTCCATGAGACCACCTAATGAACATAATGCACTTCAGGCCATGAAATCATGTGGGCACCGGTGGCTTATCCTTCTCTTTCTTCCCATCCCACATGTAAACATCACCTGTAATAGTAACTGCAGCAGACCAGTACCTTCCAGCAGAAAAGCTCACAATGTTCCTTTGACATGGTGAATATGGCTATACTATGAAAAGACGCAAGCAATCAGAAAATAGCTGAAACACCCAAATATAAGTATACAGAGATACCGGGAACATATTAAAACTTGTTGGCATCTAAGGTTGGGATCGGAGGACACCCAACAAAATAAGGCTCCATTATCTGTAAGAGCCATGCTGTGTACCATCCCTGCTGCTATTGGTACAACGTGCAGTCATTCCTTGCAATGAAACTTCAAAGGCACGCTCCCGCTTTTCTTAAGATTCCTAGCAACAACCACACGTCTTGGAGTAACAAGCCTATGACCCCACATATAAACCTACAAGACATAATAGATATTTAGTTTTTGTAAAACATGTATGGCAGATCATATCCAAAACAAATAGAAGGATGTCACGATCAAGCCAGACAATTTCCTAACGCATGGTTCGATACAACTACACAGAACGACTCGAAGTCTGCAGCAAATGTGAAAACCGAGACTTTGAACAAAGCCAGCATAAAGAATGAGAGCAAGTTAAGCAATATCATCACAATGAGTTCCAGTGAAAGACAATGACCTCCCCATCTGCTCCCCGAACAATTGTGTGATATTTTGCAGCTGCAACTCCAATAAAACCTTTGCCCTTCAAATACTCAACCAGTCTTGGTGTGTCATTTGATCCAGAATTGGAAGTTCCATAATCAAGCTGACCTTCCCTGTTGCACCCCCATGTGAATACTTCACCAGATTCAGAAACCACAGCAGTGTGCTTATTTGCTGCAGCAACAGCAACAACTTTTGACTTAAGGGCACTAACTCTACGAGGAGTGGGCTGATATCAACGGAAGTGTATCCAAGTTGACCCTCTGCAAAAAATCACAAAAAGGATTCTCATACTTCAGATATATCACTTCACTTCAGTCAAGGAAGCAACGGGTATAAGAAGCAAGAATATCACCCTCTCAGTTCTCCATTTTCCACTTGCAACACTAATGCATAATTGAGGCTAGACTACATAAAATTCCAAATACAGTACAAAATGAATACTACACCATTCAGAAACCAAATGAATTTCACCTCTATTAGATCCCCAGGTGAACACTTCTCCACCCTAAGTAGCAATGACAGTGTGATGTTTAGCTGCTGCAATTGCTTTCACACGACGAGATCCTAAACCAGAAGTCACCTGTCGCGGAGTGATGACTGCAGCTTGACCACTGGAAAGAATCAAGCGATTAAAAACATTTCAGGAAACACACTTAAATTCAAACAAGGCTATTCATCTTAACTGTGATTCATTGGCCAGGAAGGGAGCCAAAGCTAAATGCTCAATTTCTAGCCTAGGCTTGTGCACACGCAACAAGTGTGTGTGTGTGTGTGTGTGAGAGAGAGAGAGAGAGAGAGAGAGGTGCAAAGAAATTTAGATTACCAACTATTTCAGTTAGTGTCCACACAACTATTGCTTTTACACAAGGCCACTGTATCCTTTCCTTAAAAAAGAATCTAAGAGTCAGAAGACAATAAACCACGACATAGCATCAATATTCTTGCTCCTAAAACGAATACAATAAAGTAAGATTGTGCATGGATAGAAGAAGGATACTAATATGGTACCTATGGATGTCAAAATCAGGATGCCCAAGCCGACCACCTCTTCCAAATCCCTGAGTGAAGAGTTCTCCTTGAGTACTAACAGCAACACTCTGAAACTTTGCTGCAGACACCTGCTTAATTAAGGAACCGTGCAGTGAATCAACTTTGCATGGTAACTTTTGTATGCAAGCATTTCCAGTTCCTAGCTGATAATTTGCACCACTACCCCAGCTAAACACCTCCGTGGCTACTGCAATAAGCAATAATTTCGACATACCATCAAAGGAACTCAATTAATAGTAACAACTATTAACTACAGGGTTGAAATATATACCAGCATCATATCCATTCCCAATAACCGGCTTTACAGGCCCTGAGAGTAAGTCAATAGGGGTCCGAGACTTTAAGAGTCCGCCAACGAATCCACTGTGATGAACCAACTACGCTCTTCAAGAACTCGAAGTTTATATGCAAATTCATCATTCCGAATCCTCAAGCGCCGTCTCCAACTCGTGAGAAGGAAATCTGTATAATCAAGGGGGAAGAGGACGTGAAAATTTACCTCTAACTTCGCGGAGAACGCGCGGGGGAGAGATCAGAAGGTCAAACTCCGAAGAGCGAAGCAGAAGTGGGCGGGGACAGCGTGAGCGGGGTTTCGGGAGGCGATGGCGGCTTCAGGAGGCGACAGCGGGGCTTGGGAGGCGGCGGCGGAGGCGGAGTTGGCGGAGGCGGGTCTGCTGCAAACGTGGGCCCGGATCGACAGAGAGACAAAGGAGAGAGAGGGCCTGCAGCAATTTTGAATAATTTCCGTGTGGGCCGACGACACGTCTCAACAGATGAATGGTTTGCTGCACTATTTCGCTCACCTAATATTTTCTGGGTTGGACTGGCAGATGAAGCAAAGTCTATAGAGAGTGGCGATAATTGATACAATAAAAGCACCCACAGCCATTATTGACTCACGGCGAAAGCATCAGATCTGAAAACTCCTCTCAAGAACTCCTCGGCCCTTGCTTGTTGCTTTCTGAAATGGCGGAAGCAGTTCTCTTCAGCCTTGCCACTGACATCCTGAAAAGCCTTGCCACCGAAATGGTGAAACCTGGAGGCTCCTTCGCTTCTCAGAAGATCCAGTTGCTGTGCTGCGCCAAGGACGAGCTCCAAAGCCTTGACGACATTGTCCAGACCATCCAAGCTGTGCTTTTGGATGCCGAGAAGCAGCAATGGCACAACAACCAGGTCAAGCTTTGGCTCAAGAGTCTCAAGGACGTGCTGTACGATGTACAAGATTTGCTTGACGATGTCGCAACCGAAGATCTAAGGCGGAAGGTCACTCCCGGCAACAAGATTTCAAAAGAGGTGCGCCTTTTATTCTCTAAATCAAACCAGCTTGTACACCGCCTCAAAGTGGGTAATGAGATTGAGGGACTTAGGAAGAAACTGGGTCGGATTGAAAGAAAAAGAAATTTCCAATTAGAGAAGCATCCGAGTGAGGCAACTCTTCCTATTGAGAGGAGAACTCCCACTTTTGAGCGCGAAGAAAATATAATTGGTAGAGAAGAGGATAAGGAGGAGATCATCGCACATTTGCTTGATTCCTCCTCCGGAGAGAGTGTCTCGGTTGTTTCCATCATTGGTATAGGAGGAATGGGAAAAACCACGCTTGCTGATCTGGTGTATAAGGATGAAAAGGTGCGAGGATGTTTTGAGCTTAAGATGTGGGTGTGCCATGGGGATCCTGAAATCTTTGATGTGGATTTGATCGTCAAAAAAATACTGAACTCTGCCAAAGATGATCCTGAGGTAAAGAAAAATCTGGAAGGCATTGAAAATAAAAATGAGGAAGAGTTGCAGAGGCTCCTTGGTAAGGTACTAGAAGGAAAGAAATACTTACTTGTTTTGGATGACTTGTGGAATGAGGATCGCATGAGATGGTTGAAACTCCGGCCTTTGCTAATGGGCGGTTCAAGGGGGAGCAATATACTCATAACCACGCGCTCTTTGTCAGTCGTGGAGGCTACAGATGCCAAGTCAGTTAAATATAATCTATGTGGCTTATCTGCAGAAAAGTCATGGGACTTATTCAAGAAAATGGCTTTTGAAGATGCGGAAACATCATTTGACTCGGGATTAGAGGAGATATGTCAACATATAATTAAAAAATGTGCGGGTGTTCCCCTTGCCATCAAAACAATAGGTAGCCTTCTATACACCAAAAAGAAATCAGAGTGGTTCAATTTCAAAGAGCGTGAACTTTCAAATATAGATGACTCAGGAGAAGGAATTATGGAAGTCCTCAAGCTCAGCTACGACCATCTTCCGTCGCATTTAAAACATTGTTTTGCGTATTGTGCGCTGTTTCCAAAAGATTATGTCTTTGATAAACAGAGAATGATACAACTCTGGATGGCACAAGGCTTTGTCGAGTCATTGGAGGGGAGCGACGACACAGGGGATAATTATGTCTTGAATCTATTGCGTAGGTCCTTCCTTGAAGTTGAAGAGATCGATGATGACACTGGTGAGGTGAACACGTTCAAAATGCATGATCTCATGCACGATCTTGCCTTGAAAGTCGCAGGAAATGAGTGCAAGATGATTGATCCCAATGAAGGCGGCATCATTAGAGGAATTCGTCATGCATCGTTTCCTTCACAATCATCTTCGCTACAAAAAGTGACCTCGCTACTTGAAGCAACCAATTTAAGAACATTTCTCTCTTTGAAGGAGTGGAGCATATCAGAATCGAACTATTTTTCAAATGAACATCATGAGATTATCTCCAAGTTAAGGTGTTGTCGCGCATTGGGTTTCGTCTATGAAGATTTTTTGATCCCTGCTTCCTTAGGGAGTCGATTGAAGCACTTAAGGTTTCTTGATATTTCTGGAAACCCATCTATCCAGAATTTGCCAGATTCAATCACAGATTTGGTGAACCTGCAAACCCTTAAGCTCTCTAATTGCGAGAATCTTACAATACTTCCAAGAGATTTGAAGAAATTAGTCAACCTTAGACACCTCTTAATTGATGGGTGTGAATCACTAAGCCACATGCCATGCGGGTTGAGCCACTTGTCTAAGCTTCAGACTTTGAACCTATACGTCGTCCAAAAGATGGACCATAAAGTACCTGGTGGTGTGGGGAGCTTAGATGAACTGGGTGCCTTAAACAAATTGGTCGGATCCATTGTTCTTCAAAACTTGCAGTTCCTTCAACTGGTACCGAACAAGGGTCACTTGAAGGAAAAGCCACGTCTCCGTAGCTTGAGATTATCATGGTCGACGGAGCAGCAAGATGACAAAAGCGACAGTGATGAATTGATCTTATGGGAGTACCTTAGACCGCACCCAAATCTAACCCGTTTGAGAATAGACTTATGTATGAATAGGAGTCCACCAAGCTGGCTTTCCTCCATCACGAATCTTATTGAGCTCACACTCGATTCATGTAGAGAATGGGAGTACTTGCCGTCCCTACGTGAACTCCCTTCCCTAAGGAGATTGACTCTCGATAACTTGGATGCATTGGAATTCGTTGAAGAGATAAGTGATCTGGAGCAATCTAATATTGCACCCCCCTACCTCCCATCTCTAGAGCAATTGGATCTCTCACGGTGTCGGAACCTAAAAGGATGGTGGGGAAGAAGGCAACCGATGGAACCAGATCAGGATTATCAACAGTACAATTCATATTCATCATTCCCAAAACTTTTGTTCATGTGGATAACAGATTGTCCCCACTTGAATTCAATGCCACTTTTTCCTCAGATTAAAACCTTGTGGTTAAACCGCGCTAGCATGAAGTGGTTGCAACAAGGCATGGCGGTATCCACATTCATCCCCCTCTCTAATTTAGTGCAGCTAGAGTTTCAAAGTGTGGATTTGGAGCACTCGACGCTTGAGACTCTACTTCCATTCCTCAGAAATCTTGAGAGGTTGACCATCTTCTGTTGTGACAAATTAAGGAGTCTTTCTCGTGGCATGCAGTCCTTGTCCTCGCTGCAACACCTCTGCATTTACTGTTGTGAAGAGCTCGATGTGTCGAGCCACGACGATGAGCATGGAACCCAATGGCGTTCCCTTGCGAAACTCTGTTATCTTAGGTTCTACAATGTTTCGAAACTAGTGGCATTACCCGAGGGGATTCAACATATCACCACTCTGGAATCTCTCGATGTTTCTGAGTGTGAGAATTTAATGAGTTTGCCAGAATGGATTGGCAATTTCTCTACCCTTCAAGATCTTGACGTTTCTAGCTGCTCAAAGTTAATGTGTTTGCCTGATGGGATAAGCCGCCTCACCTCCTTGAAGACATTGAGAATCGCTAATTGTCCCGTTTTGCAAGAGAGGTGCCAAAGAGAGAGCGGTGCAGATTGGGAAAAGATTGCACACCTTCCATGCTCACGGGAAGGAATTATTGTGGAGTGGTGAAAACCAGTCAATCCCCAGGCGTCCAGTCTAGTGGCAGGGGAATAAAACAAGAAATGGATGTCATCGGCTGACATTTGCAATCAAAGTCCATGGAGATTTCATTTTCGTTTTCGTTTTTTCTTTGGTGGTAGAGCTTCGTGATTGATCTTTACTTTTGTCAAATGATTAGTGAAATTATATTGGATGTCAATTCTTTTGACATGGCAGGTGAGAGGGCGAGTGAGACCTTTTCGTAGTGTTATAAAGCAATAAACATTAGCAGTAGCCATGGCCCATGACGGTATACCAAAGTACGTAAAGCATAAATAAGAAAAAGGTGGTTAGAACATAAAGAAATGAGCTTCCGTATGAAGGTTCAAAATAAGTAATGAAGAATCAAAATTATTAAATTGATGCATAGAAGTCCCAAAATTGTAACTTGTGGTTTGGCCAATTGATATTTAGCAGAAGGAAGGTGGTTAAAAGAGATAATATGAGCTCTTAACGTCCTACTTCGATACAAGTAAGATGATGATAGGGACATAGAGGTTTGAAAGCTCTTAATGGTCAGTTTAATTCATTTGTGACGGTCACCAATCTTTACAATAAGAAAGGAAAGGGTTTTACCCGTTTTCCCGATATTAAACTCTTTTTTTTTTTTTTTGGGTGGATTGATACAAAGAATTTCATGAAATGAAATGGTATTGCTTCGTTCATTTTTTTTTCCCAGATGATGAGAAATGGGCCAAAGCAGTAAAAACAAGTGGGCCAAATGCTGTTCATGCGAGGAAACTTGATCCTGATCGCCAGAACTCTCGTTGCTTCTCACTGGGAAAGACAGTATGTTTGATTTGAACGATATAATCGCCAGAACGATGACAGCTAAATTGCTCTTTTGGAGCCCATCATCACGTTCCTTCTGTTCAAAGCCATAACCACCTTGAGCTGCAAAATGACCTTATCGTCGCTCAAAGGGATGGTACAGACACGACCCTCCATGTCGGCCTTGGACTTGGTCGACTCAGGCAAAAGATCATTCAAGATGCCTTCTCTACCTACGCGTGATGTCCCACCAACCACAAGTTTGAGAGCCAAAACGAGAGGAAGAGGAGGCTTGAGGCCAAGTACAAGCCCAAGGGTCGTCTAGGGCTGGTGAGGTCAATGTGGACTGGGAATTGAAACTGAAGAAGGGAAGATTAGAGAGCATAGTGAGGAAACCTCACCCTCCTGCGCAATTTCGGAGACTGAGATTCAATTCTTTAAAACTCAAACCGCTCCCTACTAAATAGATCTTTTAGATTAAGGAAGAGCCTTGAATGATGTGATTTTCACGTGAGATTTGCAGTCAATGCACAATTTGGATGTATGTGTTCCGACTAATGCAGTCAAATTTGGCTATCTTGCTGAATTTCTATGCAGCAAGGTATCCTGTTGATTTCATTTGGCGAGAAAACTTGAAACTCATGGACCAAATACTTCTGATATAGTCAAATGATAAATGCACGCACATGGGAGAAGAGCTAAACAAGTTTAGCAACGAGTCTTAGTAATAAACAAATGTATTTTTGAAGGCTACCAAGTAAATTACATTTCAAAAGGCTTGTGACCAACGTAGTGCAAAATGCTCCATATCAATCTCTTAATTTTTTTAATGTTTTGGGGTGTCGTGACCCTCCCAACCGACAATCGGAAAAATGATAGGTTTAAAAGTAATGTCAATTTGACGATCAACGGTCCTCAATCGATACAAGTTCTTCCAAACTTTTACCTCGAGTGATGTTTGGATTTACATTTTAATTCGATTAACCTTATGAAAATTCTACTTGATGAGTCATCACTAACTTATTGAGGTAGGTTAGGAGCCAAGTAAGATATGGGAAAAAAATCTCACTTTCTACGCGCCCTTAGGGGGGAGGATTTTTTTTTTTTTTTTTTTTTTGGTGAAAGGTAATCATATTAAGCTAAAACCAATAATTACAATAAAAACGGCATCAAAACATACACTCATAATGAACAGAGGCATAATGAGTGGAAGGGTGCCGAAAAAAGAAAAGAAGCGAAGCCAACAAGGCTCAAAACACGGTTAAGCCGCACCACTACAAGCACAGCCAAAACTGACTAAATAAAAGAAGGCAACCAGCCAGCCAAACAATGGCAACCCAAGTCAAAACCAAACAAAACGTCATCCCCCAAACGGATAGGACGAGACAACCGGCAGGTAACAAGGCCAGCACCGAAACAACAGGTACTCAAAGCACAGTAGCGGACCCTCCTGCACCACCATTCCAACTTGGAAATATTACGGATGCGTCGGGTAGAAGAGAAGATGCAGGGGTCTATCCCCAGCTACGTTGAAGTCTCCTATTTCTTGGGTTGTCTTCAACGTTTGAGAAGGTTAAAGCCTTATCCTTAACCACTTTAATAAGGTGGTTCTTCACGGCCGGAAGCGTGAAGGTATAGTTCCTAAAGAGAATCTCATTCCTATATTTCTAAATAAGGTGGCAAAGAGCCCCAAAAGAGAACCAGGAGATAGAGTGATAGAAGTCCTTACCGGATAGAAACTTTATAGCCCAGCAGAGGTTGTCAGCCCAAGTCCCATTCCTCCAAGGGAGGTTGCATCTGGCGGCCCAAGAGAAGGCACAACTAGCCGTAATGCTACAATGAAAAAACAGATGTTCAATAGAATCTGGAGTTACTTTGTAAAAGGGGCACACCGGATCCCCAACCTGCCATGCGATAAGAGTAAGGCCTGCATAGGAAGACGGTTCCTGGTTATAAGCCAAAGAATGAACTGATATCTTGGAGCTATAGCCTTGTTCCAGATCAAAGAAGCCCAATTGACCCGAGGCTTCTTTTTCCTGATGAGATGCCAAGCCGACGTAATCAAGAATAAACCAGACATGTTTCCTTGCCAAGTTAGACGATCAGGAGCCTGCACTAGAAAGGGAATGGGATGTTCCCAAGACTGTAAAACTTCTCGCACGGTCTGACCAGCAGGAGGAAAAGGATCAGCCACCGTCGCATGCCTGGGAAGGCTAGATCTGTAAATGAAAGAGCCAGCAAACATCAAGTTGAGGGGGCCTCTCGGGTGCCAGTGGTCAAACCAAAAGAAAACAGAGCAGCCATCTCCTAACTTTCATTGAAAAGATAACCGAAAATTAGTCATAAGGTGGAGGATTCGCTTCCACGCCCAAGAGCAGCAGGTGGGTTGCTTAGTCACCCAAAAACTCTTCCTCTTAAGGAAGGTCGAGTGGATCCACCTACACCATAAGGATTCATTGTCCGTAAACAGGATCCATATGTGTTTCAGCTAGGGGTGAGCATCGGTCCAGGGTCAACCCTGGACCAGCCCAACCCTGCTGGTCCTGGTCCGGTTCTCAGGGAGATTGGGTCGGTCCTTGGTCCTAAAATACTTGGACCAGTACTATGCAGGTCGGTTCTCCGATCCTGAGAGTTTCGAGTCGGTCCAACCCGGACCAACCCTGACTATATATATAATATTATTTATAATTTTTTTATATGGAGAAAATCTAGTGTTAACAACATTAAATAGTTCTTTAGTGAGGAGTTCGAGTAATTTTACATTATTCTTTAATAACTTAGATTTTTAATGTTTTTTACAGTGTCAATAGTCATAAATTACGAAGGAGAAAAATGGTTTTGTGAGGAGTCCTCACGACGTCCAAAAAGACATAAATAGGTCCTTATGGCATCCTCCTCTAATATTCGTTCTCTTCTGTTTATTAGTCCTCTTAGTCTTCAATTTGCCAAAATCGAAAGAAAAAACTTTTCCGCTCGACATTGGATGCTCATTCTGTTCGACGCTCACCCCACTCAACCCTCACCGCTTGCCTTTCTTAGCTGACCTCACTCATCATCGAACCCATTGGGTCGATACAGTCTTCGGTTGCCTTTTCAAGGAGTATAGAAAATGAAATAAAAAATTATTGGTTGGTCTTGAGTTGACTTAGAAATCAGACCGAATCCATTGGGTCAGTCTAGTCATCAATCGTTTTTTTAAGGAGTATAAAAAATGAAATAAAAAATTATCGGTTGGTCTCGGGTTGACCCTAGAATTGGACCGAACCCATTGGGTCGGTCCGATCCTCGGTCCCAAGCTCAATAGGGTCGGTCCTCGGTCCCAAAAGTTGATGACTAACACTGTACGGGTTGGTCCTAGGGTTAGAGGGTGGACTGGCCCAACCCGGACCATGCTCACCCCTAGTTTCAACATCGCTGCCTTGTTACAATCTTTTAGACTGCCGATGCCTAGCCCTCCTTCCTCCTTCGGAAAGGAAATATCATCCCAGGAAACCTTGGCACCACCCCTCCCTAGGCCAGGGCGCTTCCGGAGAGACTGTCTCAAGATCTGTTCAATGCGATCCAACATTACAGCAGGGATGATAAAGACACTAGCCCAATAAGCTTGGATTGCATGAAGAACTAACCTTATAAGCTGAAGACGCCCAGCAAAAGAAAGGAAATGCTGAGTCCAAGATTGGACTCTTGTAGTTATGCAATCCACAAGGGAAATGCAGTCCGCTTTGCCGAGCCTGGAGGAGATAATAGGAACTCCAAGATACCGCACCGGCAAAGACCCCTCATGAAAACCAAACACTAGGAGAATCTCTCTGCGCAAATCTACCGATCCTCCGACAAGAAATATCTCACTCTTATTAGAATTAGGCTTGAGTCCACTCTAAGAACAAAAGGTATCCAACCCCTCCTTTAAGAGTGAGATGGAAACCAAGTCAACTCCGCAAAACAGAAAGACGTCGTCCGCAAAGAAGAGGTGTGAAAGACTCAAAGTCTTGCATCTCTAAAAGAACTTGAAGTCCGGTTGCCTAGTGCGAACACTAAGGATCCCGAAAAAACCTCCATGATTAAGGTAAAGAGGTAAGGAGAGATTAGATCCCCTTGGCGAAGACCTCGGCCACTAGGGAAGAAACCATGAAGTTCTCCATTCAACGAAATGAAAAATTTAGGAGTGCGACCACATACCATAATGATCCTAACAAAATGATCCGGGGAACCGAATGCATGAAGAACCAGCTCCAGAAAATCCCAGTCTACCGTGTCGTAAGCTTTCTAAAAGTCCACCTTGACCACACACTTGGGCACATAAGGATCGAGATGGAAGCCATCAAATAACTCTCGGGCAATAAGAATGTTGTCTCTAATTCTCCTGCCTTTGACGAAAGCATTTTGATAAGGACTGATAATATTATTAAGGACTGCAACAAATCAGTTAGCCAAAAGCTTCGTAATACATTTATAAATAGTATTACAGCAGGCAAGAGGCCTGTAATCATTAACAGACGTAGCATTAAGAACTTACGGGATCATTACTAGGATGGTATTGTTGATTTCCTTGAGAAGTCTCCTCGTTGTAAGGAAATCCTTAACCATTTCAATGACCAAAGGTTCAACTTTCTCCCAATTATGCTTGAAGAACTCAACACCAAAACCGTCTGGTCCTGGAGCCTTCCCCCGAGCAAGGGAGAACATAGTATCCTGAATCTCCGAGTCGGAGAAAGGACGGGATAGAGAGCTGACCTATTCCTCATTGAGAGGGCATCGTATAACCTCCTGAAGATCCAATAATGAGGGGCTGGAGGACGGGGTATGGTGCCAAAAACTCTTGGAAATGAGAAACGAAAGTATGGTGGACCAAGCTCGGGTTCGAGATAATAGAACCGGTAGAGTCCATAACAGAGAGAATCACGTTCCTCAGCTGTCTCCTAATAACGAAATGGTGAAAGAATTTGGTATTCCGGTCATCTTCCTTAAACCATCTGATCCTGGATTTCTGTCGAAGAATGACTCCTCATGATTCCTCAATTCCAGAAATGTTCTATGATGCGTCTTCTCCAAGTCTGCAAGAAGCTCACTAGTAGGATTCTATTGCAAGTCAACTTAGGCGAATAACAAAGCATCCCTCGCCTCATTAACCCTTTCAGAGATATTGGAGAAAGATTCTCTGTTGAGTTGCTTTAAACGGCCTTTGAGGGCCTTCAGCTTACTCACCAATCTGTACATAGGAACCCTTTCAGTCGGATTCTCCCAGACTTGAGACACAGTGCTATGGAAAGACGGGTGTTTAGTCCAGAAGTGAAAAAACTTAAAAGGTTTCCTTGAGACCATCGGTTGCAAAACCCTAACCACCATAGGAGAGTGGTTAGAGATGCCAGGTGCAAAGAAAGATGCTTCCGAATAAGAGAAGTGAAGACTCCATTTGGCATTCACAAGAACTTGATCAATTTTCCTAGCCTTGCGATTAACCCCCGAGGAAGTAAACCAAGTGAACCGAAAGCCAACATATCTGAAGTTCTCTAATTCGGCTTGGGTCAAACAAAGATTGAAATCATCAAAGCAAGGAAGCCAATTGTCAGAGCTACCAATCCGATCAGAGGGATCCCTGATAGCATTGAAGTCTCCGGCTACTAGCCAAGCATCATCTCGGCATAAAATACTTTTCTGAATAATGTCCGCCCATAATGGTCTTCTAGCCACAAAAGTATGTTCAACATATACCACCGAGACACAGCAGGAGGTACTAGACATGTAAAACTTCAAACTACCATGAATTGCTTGGCTATTGGATGAAATCACTTCAAAATCCACCAAAGAAGGATTCCAACCAACCCAGATCCTGCCCCTGTGAGAGAACTCATAATTGGCTACCCAATTCCAGCCTGATAACAGTCTGGTAGATATGGAGTCAAAAAGAGAATTCGGAATTTTGGTTTCCAACAAACCAATTAGATAAAGTCCATCAGAAGATACTAGGTTCCTAACTTCTGCTTGTCTTAGGGGATCATGGAGACCTCTGACATTCCATATACCAATATACATATGTATATGTATATATATAAACTGAAAAAAAAAAAGAAGGGAGCACATGGAGGAGTGGAGGGCCTACCTCTGCCTACTCGGCTTTCGCTGTGAGGCCGCCGAAGCAACTGAGGTCACGACAGGAGGAGGGGTTGGGTCAAGGGCCATGAGTTTCTCTTGGATGGGCTTAACCTTTCTTGAAGAGGTAGGAGCCTTCAAGGACGAGATAGGTGAGTGTAAATCATCGTTTGAGCTAAAGTAACTGTCTGAAAGCATAGAATCCCTACCAACATTAGGACCGAAATTGGAGGCTACGGTTTGGTCTTTATCCTCCTCAAAGGGGAAGGTAGGAACCACTGGCAGTAAGCTAGGTCTCTTTGCCAGAGGGCTTGGAGGGGATGCTGTTCTTGAAACACTTGCGCTCCTCAACGACTTTCAAATTGTGGACATGGGGAGAGGTTGGTTCGAAGCAAGGCCTTTGAGCTTCATCAAGTTGCCCACCTCAGCAGAAGGGGGCGGCTGGGTTGAAGGACGATCCTTCAATTGCGAGGGCTTCTTCTTTTTCCCTATCACCACGTTCCAGCCAAGCTGTGAAGCCTATAGGTTCTCCACCACGACTGGAGCCAAAGTGGGAGCCTGAGTAGGGGCGGGCGAGACTAAGGCAGCCTGATCCAGAACCTCCCCTTTACCCGTATTGGCCACAGCAGCGGTAGTCTCACACCTATGCCCGAAGGTGCCACAGGACAGACATTCAGCTAGCTTCCATTCAAATTCAATTGCAATTGAGTGCAAGACTCTGTTCAAGACCACATCAACAGTAGAACATCTAGATTGATTGGCATAAATTTGAACACAAACTCTTGCAAAGGAAAACACCTTTGTATGCTCCGTGTATAGATCCACATAGAGAGGTTTCTCAACAGCACTAGCAATGCCTCCAGTAGCTGGAGCCAACCACAAATCAAGAGGGAGGTTATTCAACCTAATCCAGACCGGAACTATGGTTTGCTTGTCCTTCTTCAAGTCCATAAGTGGCCTTCATTGCTACAAAACGAGAGGGATTCTCGCCACCGTGATGGGTCCATCTTCTAGGATCTTCCGCCGGAACACTGGGTCCGAAATATGGAAGAGGAAGAAGCTTTGATTGTCTGCCATCACCTCTACAAGCTTGGAGCCCCAAGTTTGCATCAAAGTTTGTTTCGTTAGTTTGAAGGGAAGCTTCTTCCCCACATAGTAACCAATAAGGCATTCATGCCATTTGGGATCAAAAGCCTCCAAGACTTCCTCCGCAAGATGAACAACTGGTTTGCCATCCACAAGAGTGGGCGGGAAGTAAGCAAGATCATATCTTTCGCTGCCAGCTTCGCAACATTGGCCCACGTTCGGGTGGGAGAATGTTTCGGACGCTGTGTTTGTTGGGTAGAACCACTCGGTCGCTTATAAGAGGCCCAAACGCAGCTCCTACCCCTGGAGTAACCCAAATGTGAGGGGGCCCTACGGGCACTTGCTGTTTACCAAGATGAACTGCGGAACCAGCCTTGGAAGGGCCGGACTGAGCTGAAGCAAAGGTGTTACGGCCCAAAGAGGTGCCCGTAACAACTTGGGCCTCTCGGGAAGAACCAGTCGAGCCAGTCATGGCATAGGAAATAACTCAAACACCTGGTATGCAGCCTATCCACTACCATAGAGAGCCATCCATGAAGTAGACCAGCTTACCGTGGAGGAACTCAGCAGCACCAGGGACAAGAATGAGTGTTGCTTCAGCTCAAAACGGCCCAGCAGCAGTCACGGCCGAGAACAAACCAGCAGGGCGTAAGAGAAGCAGACCGGTCGAGCAGCCGAACCCCACCGATCCCCGAAGCGAGCAGCCGAACCACCACACCGAGGCGAGCAGCCGAGCCACCAAATCGAGTAGCAGAACCACCACTTGAGCCAAGACGAGCAGCCGAACCACCACCAAGCAACCGAACCACCACCGAGCGGAGACGAGCAACCGAACCACCATCGAGCATCCGAACCACCACCGAGCCAAACCCCCCCACACCGAGTTGAGCAGTCGAGCCACCACACCGAGCAGAAGTGCACCAGAGAAGCAGGCCGGTCGAATCTTCTAGGGGTAGTGAGATCTAATGCCCTTTTTAATACACTCACTTGATTACTTTGTTTGCCTAAATGATTCAAGCAATCTTTGACCATTTAATTATCCTATGTCACTAGATGATATCCATATGCATGATTGCACAATCAAAGAAAAGTAAGCAATCACAACAAATGCAATGAAAGTAAAGTGTAGGATAATAAACTCAAAAAAGCATTGAATATAAAATACACATTGCCTTGTTATGAAGCCCTATGATAGCAACCCCTATGAGCTAAGTTGTAATTGAATTCATTTTCTTGCCTAAAAGATCAACCTATCAAAAACTAAACTATATCAAAGGCATTTGCTTAAAAAAGTTTAACTATATATGCTAAGTAAAATGAAACTAAACTAAATCAAGCCAATTCCCAAAAATCATCAATCCAATTATAACTAAATTAAGATCAAACTTCCCACAAAAACTAAGAGGGTGCGTTTGGTAATCATTATATTTTCGGAAACAATTTCTACTTAAAAATAGTTTTTTTTTCCGATTTTATTCCCTAGACGAGTTTTTGAGCATTCGAAGGCGTTTGGTAACCATCATCTAGAATAGAAATGTGTTTGGTATGACCTTCAAAACTTTTTATGATTTAGATTTTCTTTTACTTTTAAAAATAATTTCATTACATTATTTTCTCTTTTCTATTTTTTCCTTTTTCCTTTTTTCTTGTCTTCTTCTTCCTCTAGTCAGCCGTCGGTGAGGTTGGGCCTCACTGAGGCTTGGTGAGGCTCAACCTCATTGGGGGCCAATGAGGGTCGACCTTGTAGTGGCTAGGCAAGGCTCGCCTTGCCAAATCTAGTGATGCTTCTTGCAAAGTCGCTGGCCATCGCCATGGCTATGCGACCTACTTGGGGAAGAAGAAAATGAAGAGAAAAAGTAGAATAGAAAAGAAAAAAAAAATGGGTTTGGGCTTGAATCTAGAGTTGTTCAGAGGAACAAAAAAATAACTTTTTTTTTCACTTTTTGTTCTATTGCAAAGCTATTCTTGTGAATAAATTTATTCTCGGGAACAAAAACATTATCAAATGTATTTATGTTCTTTTTTTGTCCCAAGGAATAAAATAATAGAATTAGGCACTATCCGACACGTTATCAAATAGGCCCCTAGTATATTTCTCCATTTCCTCTCTATTTTTCTTTTTTTTGCCTTATTCCTTATTTTTGTTTGAGAAAAACTTATATAACATGATAAGTACACTATCAGTGCCATAAGTTGTGTACGGCGCTCACTTTGGTGCTAAAAGTTTCTGTCGGATCACTTAAGTGCCGAAAAGTTTGAAAAACGCTCACTTTGGTGCCTTGTCTCAACCATTGCCGGACCTTGTTATGTACGTTCCTACATGAAACACAGAGCAAAAGAAAAAATGCGAGAAGAGGAGATGTGGTCACAGACTCACAGTGACATTCGAAAAGGAAAAAGAAAATCACATACTGAGGTTAATAAAAGATTAAGTGACTCCTATTGCTGCACACTCGATTACACACTTGATGCGGGTCAAGATCATAGGAAAATATATACGACCTTGGTTCAAACATTTTGTCCGATAGGTGGTGAGCGCATGGATTAATGAATTTTACGAATCATTATCAGATCATCACTACCACATCAACGTGCATTCAAAACGTGGATGTAGTCTTAAACGGAGACGAACTTCACAAAAAAAAAACAAAAAAACTTCTACCGCGTTTGTAGACTTGACTGACCAGGACAAACTAAGGATGCTTGTTCCCGTAGATGCTGTATTCGGTTGCAATTAGAGGTCAAACTTGTGCAACGAGGTTCTGGCGAGTGTCGCCGGTGACGATGAGCGCCAGTAATGGAACCTTTAGCGAGAACAGATCACTCCAAGTCTTCACGGCCAAAAACGGAGATGAATGAGGAGGGAAAGTGAGGCTCCGAGATTGCGAGAAATGACGGCAACAATGGCTAACCACGTGGAGAGGGCCTTGAGCGTCGACGAACAGCGAGCAAAAATGGTTCTGAAAAATCTGTCCGCGCCACCCCCGTTTGTGGACGTGAAAACGCTTTGGAATAAAAGAGACGCCTTTGATAGTTCAAAACACCTGTTTTTATTAAAAAGCGACCTTATATCCAATATTTAATCGGATCCGAGATCTCTAATATTAACTCAAATGCTATGGTGCCAAATATGTTCCTTTAAGTGGCCGATCGGTTCTTGAAGTTGAAATTTCTTTAATCAGATCCAATATCTCTAAATTTCATCATTCTTAAATCAAATGTTTAAAATAAATTAGAAATTAGGAAAATTCTAACTTTTAGTTAAAGATCAGATTCTACGATTTGACCAAAAGTCAATATTTGGCCAATTTTATAAAAAAATTAAATTTAAGGGCCTAATCTAATGCCTATGTTAATATTGACACCCACGTGCAAAAAAAAAAATTATTGACACCCACGTGCAATTTTTACGTTTTTGTAATCTTTTACCAAGAGTTGACTTTTTCTTTTTTTCAAGTTTGATCAATAGCCAACCTATAAAAAGTCAATTCTTGGTTTATAAAAAAAATAATGCAAAATTACTAATGAAATGCAATACTCCTAATTTTTACATGCAAAGAGATACTAAGGAAACTTAGCTAAAAATTGAATGGTCCTTAAAATTTTGGTCTAATGCGAAATATGGTCCATAAACTTTAGTATAATGTGTAATGTGGTCCATAAACTTTTGATACATGTTCAATATAGTCATTGGACTATATGAAAATGTTCAATGTAGTCTATGATCTTGAATTAATGGAATGATAATATTGAAAATTTAAGTATTATATTAAATATATACCAATAGTTTAGAGACCATATTGAACAAATTAAAAATTTATGGACCACATTGCATACTAAGTTAATGTTTAGGGATCGCATTGTACATTTAGCCAAAGTTTAAAGACAGTTTGTGTCACTATTTCAATTTTTTTGTCAAGAGCTACAATTGGGAAACGAAACAAAGAAATAGAAAAAGAGAAAAAACATTAAAAAAATTATAATTTTTTTAATTATAAAAAATTAGCTAGTTAGCATCAATTGTGTCATGTAAGATGATTAGTCAAAAGTTGCCAAAATGACTAAATTGGCCAATTTGGAAGTTTTAACACTAAATTGGTATAAGTACAATAAATTTCGAACTTTTTTGGTAATTTCCCCCTTTCTAAATAGATTTGCCATACTTCCTCTTCATTATCTATGGCATCATAGATCAAGAGACATCCGATGTTATTGCTGTAAAAGAAGATCTAGTCATTTTTTTCTTAATTAATCATAATCTGAAGCGCGAACATGCATCAGCTTGGACTTAAATTATATAATGCTATACAGGTACAGGGTGCCGAGCAAAAACAAGCTATTTTTTGTTTGGTCATGAAGAACAAGCCATATGAAAGGGCAGCACTTATCACATGATGCGAACAAACGCAGAATAGTCCTCAAAGAGATCTCCCCACCATCAGCAAGATCACGAACCGCGTCCTCAGCAATTGTCATTCAGAATGGCAGAGAAGCCATCCACGGTTTCTTTATCGAACTTGATTAAGTCGCCAGCTGATTCCACGTTTGGCTCGGCCTTCAATTTCGGATACCATGGCTCTTACAAACCACACTTGTGACGATCTTTTGTTTCGAATGATTGGTGTAACTAGTTGTAAAGCTTATACAGTAGATTACGTTGTCGGATGAACTCAATCGTGATTCTACTGCTGGCTGCAGATCTTTGTCTTTCTTGAGCCTCTCATTGGTCCATTGTTTTTGAAGCCTTGACATGGTTGGCTCAACCTCAAATGGAACCATTTCCCTCAGAATCATTTTGCCGAGTCCTCGACCACCATTTGTGTGCCATCCAATTTCTGGCTTCCCTGCACTCTCTGGTAGTTTGATGATTTCTTCATCAAGTATCAAAGCGGAAGTCGAATAATGTTTCAGAATTAGTTCATAACAATCGTGCGATGTGATGGAGGCAACTGCAGTTGTGATGGGACGCCACTTCTTAAGAACAGCATTCAAGGTTCCTCACTCTTTTAGGCCAAATCTTCGGTCTCTTTCGCCAACCAAATGAGCAGTTCACTCTCGTCTTGTGTCCATTTCACATTCTTGACATTGACTTCCGGCTCTCGGCTGCGAACAATAACAAGGGAAATAAATTAATTACTCCATAATGGTACCGCAAAATGAACGGAGAAATGAATCGCTTACCCATCTTGGAGTGCATTCTTCACAGACGGTCATATGGAGTCATCTCCAGTTGGGTATGTCGCTGCATCGCTTTTTGCTTGTTCTATAACCGTGGAAAGCATGACATCATCTCCTAAGATGTTTGCCGCCATCACTGCCCATGGCAGGAGATTTTTCGTCCAGTTCATTCTCCTGTTCTTGAAGTAGTCATGCTAGTTACCCAATCTCTTCTCCGACCACCCTCACATTGAGGCTAAAACTATTGATAGAACCTTAATGAACAGAGCGTCCTTGTTCTGCTTCTTGGCCTCATTCGCTACTTCTGTCAGCATGGCATGTGAAGCGAAAAGAAGGTCCGGTTCCAACTGCATTGTGCCGACGTATTGTTGGAAAAACGCCCATATTAGGCATGGATTGTGGATCGACCGGTTGATACCAAGTATCGGCCGTGTCTTCTTCATGAGCTCGTTGACCTCGTCGAGGAGTAAAGTGTCATCCCTGTTGTCAAATATCGACTTCAGCAGAGTCATACACAGGTTAATGTCCAGAGGGAACCCCTCGGTCCAGTGGCAAACATCAGTAGGAGTCCCGCGGCACATTGCCATGATAGCAACACCACAGAAATTGCCGAGGCCTCACATGGTGTCCAAGTTTTCCCCATTTTCTGTGGTCACTCGCCGGCTTGGATAATTTTGTGAGACAAACTGTCTCTTTCAGCCAGCCACGATATTCCTAGGAGTCTTTGAACTCGGATTGTTTTTAGGTGGTGGAGAAGCTCAAGCAGAAGGATTATGGTCTCCGCCGGCATGCCCATTTACCAAGATTAACAATGGCATGAATGAAGCAATATACACACAAGATGTACATTTGAAAGATTTAAATCTACCGATTAACTTAAAGAAAAAAAAAAAAAAATTTAGCGCTACAGTTAATTTGGATACGGATTTGCATTCTCCAAGAACCTGTTCATCAATCGGTACCTCCAGCCATTTTCTCCAAGCGGTAAACCTCGCGTGCTCGTCCTCATCATCGGATCTTGGTTGGCCTTTGAACAATCTCTCTTCTATTCTGTCTCTCCGGTGGTCCTTGAACAATCTTCCCGTAATATGCTTTGAATTGCAATGTCCTATTCTTTGTTGCAGCAAATCAAGTAACCCATGAGTAGTACAAAACATGAACGGGAAATAAACGAACAAAACAGAATTCATATGCCTACAATGTCACTCTTGTACAATTTTTCTCAGGAAAAATGACATTATAAGTACCATAACTTTCATACGATTTCGGATACCATGTCTAATACGGCGGATTTCTAGCACTTGGATGAAGGTTTTCTAAAATGTTATGATACTCAAGTGATCAATTGAAAGTTAAGGCACTTAAGTAAATGTTTTATTAAAAGTTATGACACTCAAGTGAGCGCTATACGAAAGTTATGACACTTGTAGCGTTCTTATCTTATTTTTCTCATGTATATTAGAAATTTAATATTTATGAAGGCCAAAGTGTTGGGGCCAATACGTGGCATCCCACAACTCGTCGAAGGGTTGTGATGATTAGCTTTGCTCGTCCCGCATTCTTGCAAGTCTTCTATGTCGACCCTGCAAGGGTCGCCTCTCGATGTCATCTCGTTAACAAGGGGAGAGCAAGTGCAATTTCGCTTTGATCCTGCATTGAAAATTTCCAAGAAGTGATGATATCAAGTCGTGTTGATCAAGAACACCACATTATTTTCTTAAATATGATATTTTCTAGGAAACTAACTAGTGGGTCCCAACTCTTTCGATGGATTTGCTGCACTTCCTCTTCGCTAATGAATAGACATCCAATGTTTCTGCAATAAAAGAAGAATCTGACAGTCATTTCTTTCTTATTTAATCCTAAAACTGGAAGCGTAAATATACATTAATCATTGACCCAGATGAACAAGAAGGATCCAATAGGTACGGAGTGATAACCAAGAACAAACTATGTGAAAGGTAAACAGTTACCACATGATGCAACAAATGCAGAATAAGCCCGCAAGAGACTGCATTAACTGTCAGCAAGATCTTTAGCGAACTTGATCAAGGCTTCAACTGATTATGTGCATGGCTTTGCCAAGATCGCTTAGATCGAGACTTGTTTGAGGTGGTCGATGGGATCAACCTCGAATCTGAGGTTGTGAGGGCTCGGCAACAGCCTCCATTTCCAATCACGAGAAGGTGCCAGCGAGGAGGAGATATGGAAGAGAGAGAGAGAGATCGGGCATATAGAGAGAGGGGCGTGTGCTACAGCCTTCGCCGGCCCTGACTCAGCTCCTGCCTTTTTCAATCAACTTGATCCCAGCTTCAAGAGTCAAGACCTTGTCCGAATCTTTGATGCTCTATCATTGGCATCATCACCTGGTCCACAACTAACCACCATGCTCAGATGTTCTTGGATGAAATTCTCTGCGATAGCCACATGCACTACATCAGATCTCGCATTGCCATATCTAGCCTTTTGCCTTCAAACTCGTCCGAGTGATTGGACGAAATTCCCTGTGGTAGCCGCATGCACTACGTCAGATCTCGCATTGCCATACCTAGCCTTTTGCCTTTAAACTCATCCGAGTGATCGCAGCGGGGCGGGCTTGGAGGTTGAGGCAGCAAACAGTGGTGGACAAGGACAGGCGCACACATGAGCGAAGGATAGAGAATTGTACGCCACCACGAGCTTCCTGTAATTCCAAGCAGAGTAGCACTCGGGATGGATCTCCAGGAGCTTGGCGCTCATGTAGAGAGCCTCCTTCATGCATCTGGGAGCAACATCACATCACAATCAATTCAAAAAAATCTGATCAAAGAAATCGTCTGCACTCGCATAACGCTTTTGATGTCACAACCGAGGACAGGACAGAAGTAAAATGAAAATTCACAGAGAGAGAGAGAGAGAGAGAGAGATTGTGCATGCGGTTGAGGTGATTAGAGAGAAACGGGGATTGAAGAATTGTTAGCTTCTGGGCTTTGGCAGTTCTGGCTTCGGAGTCGTCGAATGCCGGCCATGCATTTTCTTTTTTTTCCGGCGGAGAGAGAGAGAGACGGCGAACTTGGAACCAAGAGAGGCTTAAGGATCAAGGAAGCTGTTGAACTGGGTTCTGAGTCTTCTGATCAGACGAAAATGAGAGAGAAACGTGGGACCCATGATTTTGGTATTTCTGTCATTCTAATCATCAAGAGAGTGAAGAAGCCAATAGAGGGGTGGATTTAGCGCTGCACCTTCAAATTATTCCATGAATATGTACTTTGGGCTTATCACAAAGAAACCACTGATCCACGCTATTCTTTTCCTCCGTTGCAAGTTATGCTATTTCATCTGGTGGATTAACTGAGCATGAAGAAACATGGAGATGCCATTGGCCTTGCCATATTTTCGTGCCTCAAGTTTATCATAAGAAAGCACCCAACCATTGACTCACGACAAAAGCGTCAGATCTGCAAACTCCTCTCAAGAACTCCTCAGCTCTAGCTTGTTGCTTTCTGAAATGGCGGAAGCAGTTCTCTTCAACCTTGCCACTGACATCCTGAAAAGCCTCGCCACCGAAATGTTGAAACCCGGAGGCTCCTTCGCTTCTCAAAAGGTCCAGTTGCTCTGCTGTGCCAAGGACGAGCTCCAAAGCCTTGAGGACACCGTCCAGACCATCCAAGCTGTGCTTTTGGATGCAGAGAAGCAGCAATGGCACAACAACCAAGTCAAGCTTTGGCTCAAGAGTCTCAAGGACGTGCTGTATGATGTACAAGATTTGCTTGACAATGTCGCAACCGAAGATCTGAGGCGGAAGGTCACCCCCGGCAACAAGATGACGAAAGAGGTGCGCCTTTTCTTCTCTAAATCAAATCAGCTTGTACACTGCCTCAAAGTGGGTAATGAGATTTAGGGACTTAGAAAGAAACTGGATCGGATTGAAAAAAATAGGAATTTCAAATTAGAGGAGCATCAGAGTGAGGCAACTCTTCCTACTGAGAGGAGAACTCCCACTTTTGAGCGTGAGGAAAATATAATTGGTAGAGAAGAGGATAAGGAGGAGATCATCGCACGTTTGCTTGATTCCTCCTCTGGAGAGAGTGTCTCGGTTGTTTCGATCATCGGTATAGGAGGAATGGGAAAAACCACGCTTGTTGATATGGTGTACAAAAATGAAAAGGTGAAAGAATGTTTCGAGCTTAAGATGTGGGCGTGCCATGGGGATCCTGAAATCTTTGATGTGGATTTGATCGTCAAAAAAATACTGAACTCTGCCAAAGATGATCCTGAGGTGAAGAAAAATCTGGAAGGCATTGAGAATAAAATGAGGAAGCCTTGCAGAGGCTCCTTGATAAAGTACTAGAAGGAAAGAAATATTTGCTTGTTTTGGATGACTTGTGGAATGAGGATCGCATGAGATGGTTGAAACTCTAGCCTTTGCTAATGGGCGGTTCAAGGGGGAGCAAGATACTCATAACCAGGCGTTCTTGGTCAGTCATGAAGGCTACAGATGCCAAGTCAGTTAAATATAATCTATGTGGCTTATCTGCAGAAAAGTCATGAGACTTATTCAAGAAAATGGCTTTTGGAGATGCCGAAACATCAATTGACTCGGGATTAGAGGAGATAGGTCGAGATATAGTTACAAAATGTGCGGGTGTTCCCCTTGCCATCAAAACAATAGGTAGCCTACTATACACCAAAAAGAAAACAGAGTGGTTCAATTTCAAAGAGCGTGAACTTTCAAATATAGATGACTCGGCTTTAGGAATTATGGAAGTCCTCAAGGTCAGCTATGACCATCTTCCGTCGCATTTAAAACATTCTTTTGCATATTGTGCGCTGTTTCCAAAAGATTATATCTTTGATAAACAGACAATGATACAACTCTGGATGGCACAAGGCTTTATCGAGTCATTGGAGGGGAGCGACGACACAGGGGATAGTTATGTCTTGAATCTATTGCGTAGGTCCTTCCTTGAAATCCAAGAGATCGATGATGACACTGGTGAGGTGAACACGTTCAAAATGCACGATCTCATGCACAATCTTGCCTTAAAAGTTGCAGGAGATGAGTGCAAGATGATTGATCTCAATGAAAGTGGCATCATTAGAGGAATTCGTCATGCATCATTTGCTGCACAATCATCTTCGCTACAAAAAGTGACCTCGCTACTTGAAGCAACCAATTTAAGAACATTTATTTCTTTGAAAGAGTGGAGTATATCCGAACCAAACTATTTTCCAAATGAACGGATTATCTCCAAGTTTAGGTGTTGTCGGGCATTGGGTTTTGGCTATGAAGATTTTTTGATCCCTACTTCCTTGGGGAGTCAATTGAAGCACTTAAGGTTTCTTGATATTTCTGGAAACCGATCTATCCAGAATTTGCCGGATTCAATCACGGATTTGGTGAACCTGCAAACCCTTAAGCTCTCTTACTGCCAGAAACTTACAACACTTCCAAGAGATTTGAAGAAATCAGTCAACTTAGACACCTCTTAATTGATGGGTGTAAATCACTAAGCCACATGCCATGCGGGTTGAATCACTTGTCTAAGTGTTGACACCTAAATTTTGACTAAATAAGTAGTAATTAATTGCATAGAAAATTAGGGATTAATCTTTAACTCCTTTTAAAAAAATAGTAAAATTGCATTTCATGTAGTCGCATTTGCATCGGTATTAAGAGGACAACAAGAAGCAGGGGCCTGCGGTCGATTGCATGCACAAAAGGATGGTCTCTCTTTCGCTGGTCTGAACGTGCATAAGAGAGAAAGCAAAAAAAATGAGGAACGAAGCTCTCGCACGTCCGCTGTCTATTCCTCATTAATGCATGCACATGCATGGACGTGCGGATTCTTGAGAAATCTTCAAAGAAGCAAAAGCAGCCCATAATATATTATAGAATATGTCCATAATATTATATAATATCTCAGCTTTGGTGACGCGATGAAAATTGATTGAAGAAGAAACCTCCTCATTAATGCATGCACATACACGCACGAAATGGGGGACGTAAAAGTCATACATGCGCCTGCAAGAAGATTTCCTTGCTGAAGAGCGGAGTGGTGGCCGAAAGAAAGGTTTGGAAAAGATAAAAAAAAGGGGAAAAGTTCAGCTTAAATCCTGGAAAAGTTGCGGCTGCATCTTGTCACAATAATGTTGGCTATCTTCAAGAGGCAATGGACGGCCTATAAATAAGAACACAAGAAGCCGCGTGAAAAGGGGGAGAGGAAAAAATCATTCGAGAGGTTTGTGAGTGGAGCGAAAAGAGAAAAAAAATTCCATTGTGAGGGGTTTCTCCTTCGGTCAGACAAAGGGGGAAAGAGAAAACAAAAGAAAAAAATTACATCGGGAGGGGAGCTTCTCCTTCGTTCGAAAGAAGAGAGAGAGAGAGTCTGTCAGAGAGAAACAAAGTGAAGTCAGAAAGGGGGCGTGCGGCAGAATAGAAAAGAAAAGGAAAAGACGCTGTTCATCTTCTTCCTGGCAAGTTCCCCTTCTGCCGTCGACCCCTGCTGCCCCACCTTCCGCGCCGCACTCTCGCGCCCTCTGCTCCACGCTTGTTGCTGCCTCGTCGCTCTATCAGCACCTTGCTCACCCACGAGATCTGCAGCCGAGCTCTTGCTTCTACCCCGCTCGCCATCTCCGAGCATCACCGCTGCTGCAATCGGACGTCGGAAGCCGCAACACCTGCCGAAGTTCCGAGCTCCTCACCGAGCCCCCTGCTGCCGATTGCCTCGCTCGCCGACTCCCTGCCCATACCACGCGACGACCCCGACGCTGCTCCTGGTCCGCTCATTGCCCACCGCCTCTGCCGTCGCCGATCTGCAGCGCCAGAAGCGTCCGACACCCCTTCTCCGCCTCTGCTGTCGCCTGACCGCCTCAGCCCAAGCTCCGCTCCTGCAGTTAAATCTGACCACCGCGACCTCCGACCGGTGACCCGACGCTGCAAACCAGCTGATCCGCCCTGTCCGTTGCCGTTCAGCCCTCTGTTTCGCCCTCTTGCCGCGGCTGGTTCGCGGTTGCCTCCCTCGGCTGGTGCCCGAACACCGGCAGCTTCGTCCGCTGTCGCCCCTCACCGAAACGCCGTCGACCAGCCCCTTGGCGACCCGATCGACGGTGACCCCCACCAAAAGCCGCACGAGCCCAAGCCTTGCGTGGGAAAGGAAAAGATAAAAAAAAAAAAAAAAAAACAAAAGGGAACATTAGGTAGTTTTTTATTATTATTTTATCTTTTTGTTATATAGTTTATAGTTTGTTTTTATATAGTTTTTTAGCGTGATTATTCATTAATACATGATTGAAGTTCCAATGTGAAATAACCCCTCAAATTAGGGATTAAGAGTTCGATTTTCGCGCCCGAAATCCGACTCACGATCTCGTACAAAAATCGACAATCAAATCTCATGCCCGAGATTCGATTCGTGATTTAATTTAAAATTGACCAACCCGATCTCATGCGCGAGATATGGTTCGTCAATTTTGGGTATTAATCTTATCTTGATTGAATTGGATATTTTGCATAAAAAAAATTTAAAAAAATGCAAGTCAGATTAGGGCTAGGGTTAGCTTATTTAGTTATTTCGTTTTAAAAAAAAATGCATTTAGGGTATTAGTTTTTAAGAATTGCACGTGTCAATTTAGAATAGGATTTTTTATTTTTACAACAAAAAAAAAATCCCAAGAAAAATTAATTGATTTAGGATGCTAGTTTTTTTTAGGTTGCATAATAAGTTTTTTTAAAAATGCATGTTTTAGAAGAGATAACATGTCCCTTTAATTTTCACTCTAGTAGTTTTTTTTTTTTTTTTTTTTTTTTTTTTTTTTTTTTGTGTTTTTTTATTACGAATTTTCATTAAAAAAACAAAAAAAAAAATCATGCATATTAGAATAGAATTGCATGTCTCATTTTAAGTTTAGACCAATTTGCATCTTAGGTTAGAAATGGATAGATTAAAATAACGTCTTAGTTTAAATTAGGATTTAGCATGACTTAATCCTAAGCTTAAATTGGATGGGATTTTAATTTAGCTAGGTAATTTTTGCATTTTTCTTAATTTCAAATATCATGAAAAATACAAAAATTTGTCTTTCGATAAATTAGTTTCAATTTTTAGGATAAATTGCATTTTTAGGAATAGAAATATCACGTGCACGTCATGTAGAATTATGTTCATATAATCAAAAATTGCCCGTCATTATAATTAGGTCATTTTGATTTGCATATTTAATTATTGCATGTTCATTAAGAAAACACAAATATATATATATATATATATATATATATATATATATATATTTTACTCATGTCGTGTAGTTTAGAGCGCATTGTCATGCCATTTCATGTTAGATTAGATGCATTGCATATTGCATGATTTTCATTAAATAAGTGAAAAAAAAAACTGCGTGTTAGTTAGAAATTATATCTAGGACTGTTTATATGAATTCTGATTTAACATTGCAGATGTTTTTGTTGCTATGAGGTAAGTCCTGCCATTTATTCACTGCTTTATATGGGTGTTAAATTGGTGGTTTGCGCACCCGCATGATCACTTCACATGTTAGGGAGGTAAATTAAAATCAATTCAAGCTGCCTGCAAAATTTTTTTTTTTTTAAAGAAAAGGTACCGAACGGGCATTAGACAAGTCTAGTGTAACCAAGTCCCCGAACTCATTTAATCTCTGGTTCGTAGGAGTGAAGTAATTCTCCCATTACTTTACTTGGGTTTCTAATCGACCCACCAAAAATAGATTAGTGGCGACTCCATGATAAAAATCATTTGCATATTAAGAACTTAAATCCTAAGTCGCGAATTGGTATGGGCTTGGGAGAGCTCGAGCTAAGTCTAGGCTTAGCAATCCATTAGCCGAACCCTTAGGTGGTCCAACCCGTTTCGGGAAGGTCGCGATAGCTTGGCGACTCCGCTGGGGAACTTGAGTTGAAACTCTTAGTGGACTTAGGCCAATTTTCTTTTTGAAAAACGTTTTTGTTTGGCAGCGAGGATCCCAGGTACGTCCCTAACATTTAAGGTGTTAAATGTTCTTGCAGGATGGGAGGTATAAGGGGAAGTGTTTACTGACCTTTGTTTTGTAGGGAGGGATAGGAATGAATGGTTTATTTTCATGAACGAAGTGTTGTTTGATATATACTGTTGTGCATGCCTATGCATTTACACTACACTATTGCACACACAACTCGCCACCGGACCTGGGCCGCATAGGATCATCTAGGATGGTATTGAGATGGATACCACTTGGACCGCATGCCCGCGGTATGAGTCACCCATCTCAATCCCGAAGTTTCTTTTCTGGCGTCAAGAGTACCCACCTTGGTTCGCATGCCCGCAACCTAGGTCGGCTCTTTGACCAAGCCGAAGTCATGAGGACCCGACTTAGTTCGCATGCCCGCGGCTAGTCTGATCATTCTTGTGGCTTCACTTTGTTAAGCCTTATAGACTAGAAAGCGAGCCACTTACCATGCGCATGTCTATGTGATCGCCCTTTGTTTATTGGTAAAGTAAGTTCTCTAAATTCTCGCCTTTGCAATTTACTTACTCTACCGTATTATTTTGTCGGTCTATGGCATTAGGATTGTCCTGAGTCTTGATCAATATACAATGGGAATACCGGACATTCGAATTATTCTCCCTCCAAAGGAAGAGCTTAGCACATGGTGGGACAAGTTAGACCAAGCTGGCCGTCAATTTGTAGAATCGCACATCGGTTGACTACTTCCACTGCTACGTGTCAACATCCATGGAGGCCTCATCCAAGCACTTGCCCATTGTTGGTGCCTCGAAACTTCTACTTTCATCTTCGGCGGTAAGCATGAGCTCACGCCCACCTTGGAAGAGTATAGCACCGCCATAGGGAAATCCTTGAAAGCCGAATTAATTAGCCCGCCTATCGGAATAGACCCCGTTGTGGCCTTATCTGATTTTTTGAGAATTAAGGAGGACAATGTAAGAAAGGCTTTAAAAGCTCACCGGAACACGTGTCATTTATCTTTTCTAAAAGAATGTTTTGAAAATGGCATTTCATTTCAAATGCGAAGGGTTTTCCTTTTAGCTTTCTTTGGGTTTATAGTTTTTCCTCATTGCAAGAATGCTATTAACCCTTTGATGACTCACTTAGTTGAACAAGTATTGGAAGGAAAAAATTTCGTAAACACTATTCTGGCTGAAACCTTTCTTTCCCTCACCCGATTTAAAGGAAGTGATCATAGGACTTTCCATTCCTCTCCTGAGCTTTTGCAAATTTGGTTTCTTTCTTATATAAAAGGGTTTTGTGGTTTAATGACTATACATAATGTTAATAACTCTAATCACCCTATTATGAGATTTGAGAACAACCAAAAACATGCACCGGATTACCATTATTCTAGGTGGCTAGCTTTCATGAAAAAACCAACTTCCAAGGGTTTCCTATGGCATGCTAAGTGGTTCCAAGTTCGTGTGGCGAGACTTTCATGTGGAGGTGTTGGTCCAATCCCTCTACTGGGATTCACTGGAGCAACGGAGTACTATCCGACTAGAGTGACCCGTCAGTATCAAGTTGTGCAAGAGCTTCCCCCGGCATTGCAAGCAGATCCACTCCAAGTCAACTTTGTTGATGGAGACCGAGACCATGAAGATTCCATTCTCAAAATAAAATCAATGTGGGATATGTGCCAGCCACGAAAACTCAAGTGGCCCGAGGAGGAGCTCAAGGGCAAAGAAATGAAGTACTATACCTCAATTAAATACATTCAACAACACAAGATTCCGAGGAGTTACTTCCAAAGATACCGAGGCGCCCGAAGATCACCAACCGCTAAAAATAAATGCCTCAAAAGGGTTGCTGAAAAAGCTCAAGAGGAGAATAAGCGATTGCGCCGAGTGGTGTCCCGAGTGTATATTGATCAAGCTAGATGAAGTGCTTGAATCAATCTTGTTGTTTTCATTTCTAGACTAATGTTTAGGAAGTTGAGTCATTTACTTTCCTAGTTTACTTGTATAGGGCATTTCGAGTTTCTATTTTGTTAGGATTGTCAAAAACTCCATTAATGAATAAAAGTTTTAGACCATTGCCATGGACCGATGTATTTCATATGAGATACTTATTTTTGTCTGTTTCTTCAAATTAGGTGATAACGGATCCTCCATGTTCGCCCATCATTACATGATCGAGAGCAAAAATGGCCGACCAAATCGAAATGCGTGATCGTATGACCGCTATGGAAAACCAACTACAGCAGTTGCTCACCTCCATGCAGCTTATGACAGATCAAATGCAATCCCTCCAAGTGCATCAGACTCTTGCACCCGCTATCCCCGAGATAGTAGTCCCAAAGCAGACAGACAAGGCCCAAATGGATGATGATGACATGCCTGAGTTGGAGGATGACCCACTGTTCGTCACTGCCGAAAAAGCTAAGCCCGACAATGTCCCTAAGGCAGAGCAAGATGAACGCTTTGCCAAACTTGAAGAGAAACTGAAACAATTGCAAGAGTCACGGAATTCACTCCCGTTCGACTTGTCGGTTTATGAGAAGGTCAAAATGCCAAAGAAGTTTAAGATGCCGGAGTTCGAGAAATACGACGGTACTTCCTGCCCAAAAGCTCATTTGCAAATGTACCACGTATGCATGGCCCAATATGTCAAAAACGAGCCCCTTATGATCCAATCGTTTCATGCAAGCTTGATTGGGCCCGCACTCAACTGGTACATAATGAAAAATGTAAACCTTCTCGACACCTGGAGTGAAGTGGCTGATGCTTTCCTGAAGCAGTATCAGTTCAACATGGACATTGCACCTTCCCGAGAGGATTTTGAGCGGATGGAGAAGAAGAAAAGTGAGTCATTTAAGGAGTATGCTATAAGGTGGCGAAACTTGGCAGCGCAAATCACTCCTGAGCCTACAAACAAGGAGTTGATGAAGTTGTTCGTCAAGACTCTCTCGTATGAGTTCTGTAACCGGATGGCTAGCACATACGTTGAGAACTTCAACCAACTTATCCCAGTGGGTGAACAGATTGAGATTGGGTTAAGGGATGGATGGTTCAATGAACCGACTCATCAAGGCAAAAGGTTCACCATGAAGAAAGATAAAGAACCGGTCACTGAAGTCAATGTTGCATATGCGCAACCAGCCCTTAGTAAGCCTCCGATGGTTCATGTCCCCATGAATCAACAAGATGGAGGCCGAGTGCCTGTACCGCGGCAATTCACCAAAAGGCAATTCTCTCCTCTTCCTGGCCCTCTATCTCAGGTCCTACCGATACTCCAAAAGAAGGGATTGATCTCCCACGAACCAAAGCGGCCCAATGCCGAAAAATTCTCCAACTATGATCCCTCCAAAAAATGTGAGTATCATATGGGAGAGGTCGGCCATTCAACTGATGAATGTTTGACTTTGAAGCATAAGATCCAAAATTTGTTGGATACTAAGGCATTTTCTTTCCGTACCTCCCAACCAAATGTCAAGAAGAATCCGTTGCCGGAACATCAGGGAAGCGTGAATGGAATTTTTGAGTTCAATGCTGGCAAAAAGATGAACTTGAAGGTGTCTGTCAAAGATATCTATAGCGGATTAGTTAGAGTTGTTTACTATCCGACAGATGAGAATCCTCCCTTGCCTACCATGAAGGAAAGGGTTCAAGAAATGGTTAAGGCCGGCATGATCGTGTATGCTGACCAAGCTGGAACAGTGTCAACTATCTCCAAAGTCGTCATTGATTGGGAGAAAGAATTTGCTAAGCTAAGTGCTGAAAAGAGTGAACCAGATCCATTGATCGAAGACATGCCCCCACTTGAGGACGCCTCCGACCATGAAGGATTGATGGTGGAAATGCCTTCAATTGATGAAGAAATAATTATTGAGATGCCCTAGCTGTATGAGTACGAGGATAACAAAGCAGTCCCTTGGTTATACGAGCTAGATGTTGACCTGATTACAAGGTCTGGTCGAACCTATGCTCAAGCTAATACCCAACCTGCAAAGCCAGTTACTGATGAAGTGGCTAAAGAATTTTTAGCTATAATCAAAGCAAGTGAGTATAACGTGGTCGACCAGTTGCGGAAATTGCCTGCTCAAATCTCTTTACTTGAACTCTTGCAAACGTCTCCCACACATCAAAAGTCTCTAATGAAGGTTTTGAGCGAAGTTCATGTACCAGAGACAATTGAGGTAAATAGGTTGGAGGAATTTGTAGGGTCGATTCTTCTTAAGGATTTAATAGCCTTTTCTGATGAAGAATTCCCTCTTGAGGGGAAGGGACATACTAAGGCGTTATATATATCCGTCAAGTGCAAGGCTTCCCATGTGGCTCGAGTACTCATTGACAATGGGTCTGCCTTGAATATCTGTCCATTGGCGACTCTTCACCGCTTGAAAATAGATCCTTCAAAAATAAATGCTGCAAAGACCTCCGTCCGAGATTTTGATGGTACGAGAAAGGAGGTGATAGGGGAGACCCACCTTGATCTACAAATAAGGCCGGTGATGTTCAACGTCCTTTTCCAGGTGATGGACATTCCTACCGCATTCAATTTCCTATTAGGGCGTCCTTGGATTCATACTGCTGGAGCTGTGCCATCAAGTCTCCACCAAAGCGTGAAATTTGTTGTCAAAGGAAAGCTAGTTATTGTTCATGGCGAGGAGGATCATCGAATCTATCATGAGACGGCTATCCCCTATGTCGAGCCGGAATATAGGGAGGAGTTGAGCTACCAATCATTTGAGCTCGTATCCACTATTCATGCATCTCGGGTATCGACAACACCCATCCCTGATGTGTCAAATGCAGCAGTTATGGTAGCAAGAGTGATGGTTGGAAATGGCTTTATTCCTGGCCGTGGACTTGGTAAAAAAGAACAGGGTATCCGGAATCCTATTGAAGCCCCTCGAAGGTCTCGTTCCGCCGGATTAGGGTACCATGGAAAAGGTGGAGGACATGAACAAGAGAAGAAAAACTCATTACTCCTTGATATCCGCGAGACATTCCCCGGCCCTGCTAGAATGATGCATGATGAAGGAGAAGTGATCGCCACCCGAGGTATCGTGCCCGATGGATGGAGTAGCACGGATGACCCGACAACTTCAAAGACAGAGGATCCAGATGATGGGATGGAAGGGATCACGACCCTATTCGATGATCTCCTCATAGGTGCCATTGATGAAGAACCATCGGAGGAAATGGATGCTGGCCCACAAGAGAGCAGCCTTATGATAGGCAAAGAGGTGAAAATGGTCCAATCCAATGTCATGAGCGATGACGGTGATGACCCTGATGATCCAAATGGTGACTCCATTGGAGTACAACAAAGTTGGGAGCAACATGAAAAACCCAAAGTTCTCACCTCTGAGCAAACCGTCACTATCAATCTGAGTGATGCCGAGGAGCCCAAAGAGATAAAGATTGGGGCAAATCTTCCTAAAGATGAGGCCGAGCACCTGACTCAATTACTAAAAGAATATCAAGATATCTTTGCTTGGACATACGCTGATATGCCGGGTTTATATCCGTCGATTGTGGAACATTGTTTGCCCACTAATCCAGACGTGCATCCCAAGAAGCAGAAGCTTCGGAGGACTAAACCAGAGCTCTCGAAGAAGATAGTAGAGGAAGTAATGAAACTTCTCAAAGTGGGATTCATCGAAGTCTCGCAATACCCTGAATGGGTGGCCAACATAGTACCGGTCATGAAGAAAGACGGTCGAGTCCGAGTGTGTGTTGATTACCGGGATTTGAACAAGGCCAGCCCAAAGGACGACTTCCCATTGCCACATATCGATGTTCTCGTGGATAGTACTGCCGAATTTGAATTATTCTCTTTCATGGATGGTTTTTCTGGCTACAACCAGATAAGCATGAAGGATGAAGACAAAGAGAAGACATCATTTATCACCCCGTGGGGAACCTTTCATTATAAGGTCATGCCCTTCGGACTCAAAAATGCAGGGGCAACTTACCAACGAGCCATGGTTACGTTGTTTCATGACATGATGCATGAAGAAATCGAGGTATATGTTGACGATATGATTGCAAAAACCCGACTTGGGAAAAGTCATGTTGAAACCCTCAAGAAGTTATTTGATCGTCTCCGTGAATTCAAACTCCGTTTAAACCCTGCCAAGTGCGTGTTCGAGGCAGCATCAGGAAAATTACTTGGGTTTATGGTGAGTAGTAAATGGATCGAGATTGATCCATCTAAAGCCAAGGCAATATGTGAATTGCAACCTCCGTCGACAGTGAAGGAGGTTCGGAGTCTCCTAGGGAGATTGAATTACATTGCACGATTCATTTCCCAACTCTCTGAGACCGCTAAGCCGTTCTTCAAACTCTTGAGGAAAAACGTACAAGTTGAGTGGAATGATGAATGTCGAGAGGCGTTCGATAAGTTGAAGCAATATTTGATGAATCCACCAGTTCTTGTCCCACCAATATCGGGGCATCCTTTGATTTTATACCTCACAATCCATAGTGAGTCACTCGGCGCGATGTTAGCTCAAAAGAGTCCCGTGGATCAGAAGGAACGGGCCATTTATTACCTTAGTAAAAAGTTCACTGTCTCGGAGCTAAAGTATTCTGATGCTGAAAAAACTTGTGCTGCGTTAGTATGGGTATTGCATAGACTGCGACAGTACACCTTGCATTACCAAACGTTTCTCGTGACTGAGAACGATCCCATCAAGTATTTATTTAATCAACCAGCTTTGGTGGGTAAGCTAGCCAAATGGCAGGTCTTGATTTCGGAATTCGACGTGCAGTTCATGCCACAAAAATCAGTTAAAGGCCGAGTAATTGCTGATTTATTGGCTGAGAATCCTAGAACCTTCAATGATGATGATTGTCCTCTAGATGATCGTATTTTGGCCATAAATGAAGATGCATGGTCCATGTTCTTCGATGGAGCTGTGAACTTGTCCGGTTCTGGTACTGGGGCAGTACTGATATCCCCAGACGGACAACACCACCTAGTAGCCGCGAAATTAATATTCCTATGTACTAACAATATAGCTGAATACGAAGCTTGTATTCTCGGACTTCAGGCTGCAATTGAAATGGGAGTGGCCAAATTGAAAGTATATGGAGATTCTGCACTGATCATACTCCAGACTGTAGGTGAATGGAAGACCAGGGATGCCAAATTACTGCCATATCATGAGTACCTCGAAGAGTTGGTGAAGGAGTTCAATGAAATTTCGTTTGACTATTTGGCTAGATCTCATAATCAGTTTGCCGATGCCCTAGCAACATTGTCATCCATGTTGCAAGTTACTGATGGTTTAGAAGTTGAGCCTTTGAAAATTGAGGTTCTAGCCAAACCTTCTTATTGTATGGTCGTAAATGAAGAGCTTGATGAGAAGCCATGGTATTGCGACATCATGAACTATATTCAAAAGCAGGAATTTCCTGAAGGGAGCACTCCAACCGATAGAAAATACATAATGAAGATGGCCTCAAAGTTCTTCGTCAGTGGTAAGAACTTATACAAGAGATCTTATGATTTAGTTTTATTGAGATGCGTAGATGAAGCAGAAGCTACCCAAATCATGCAAGAAGTGCATGAAGCAGTTTGTGGCCCACACATGAATGGGCACATGTTAGCCAAGAAGATTATGAGACTAGGTTACTATTGGCTTGCGTTGGAAAGTGACTGTATACAGCATGTTAGAAGTTGCCATCGTTGCCAAATTCATGGAGATAAAATAAATGTTCCTCCAACAGAGTTGCACCAGCTATCTGAGCCATGGCCTTTCTCAATGTGGGGGATCAATGTGATTGGCCCGATAAATCCTAAAGCTTCAAATGGGCACCGGTTCATATTGGTGGCAATAGATTATTTCTCAAAGTGGATTGAAGCCGCATCATATGCTAATGTCACGGCTCGAAACATTGTGAAGTTTATTAGGCGTGACATAATCGCCCGTTATGGTGTCCCTGAAGCAATTGTCACTGACAATGGGACAAATCTGAATAACAAGTTCGTTGATGAGTTGTTCAGTAAGTTCAAAATCAGGCATTTGAATTCATCACCATACCGCCCACAAATGAATGGAGCTGTTGAGGCAGCTAATAAGAACATTAAGAAGATCCTGGCTAAGACAGCCGAGAATTATCGAGATTGGCATGACAGGTTACCTTTTGCTCTAATGGCATATCGGACATCGATCCGAACATCTACTGGGGTGACCCCTTTCTCCTTGGTTTATGGCATGGAGGCAGTCTTGCCTGTGGAAGTAGAAATCCCCTCTTTGAGAGTCTTATCCCAAGTGGAATTGTTCGAGGTAGAATGGACGCAACAAAGGTTCGAGCAGTTGAATCTGATTGATGAGAGAAGGTTAAAAGCTCTTTGTCATGGTCAGGCATATCAACAAAGAGTAGCCAAGTCTTTCAATAGAAAGGTACGGCCGAGACACTTCGAAGTGAATGATCTAGTTCTAAGAAAGGTGTTGCCGATTTTTCCTGATCCTGGAGGCAAATTTGCTCCAAATTATAGCGGCCCGTATATGGTGAAGAGGGTACTCCCTGGAGGTGCCTTAATCCTTACAGAAATGGATGGTCGTGAGTTTTCTAATCCCGTTAACTCTGATGCTGTGAAGAAGTATTACCCTTGAAAGAATTTGTTGTGAATTGAAGGAACTCATTTCTTTGTTGAATTGTGTGAGAATGGATTGAATGAGATGAGAAGTAGGCCATGTTCCATACACATATCGAATTCATTTGATTCGGTATATCAGACGTGTTGACCTTGAGTCAGTTCAATTAAATGAAAAAAGAAATGCCCTGAGGACACCACCAGCGCCTCGGCCTGGTGGCATGGGGAATGAAAGGGTCCGAGAACGACCAGGGTTCGATCCTTGGAAACGGCAACAAGTTTGCCACACAAAAAAAAAAACAAAAAAAAATAAAAAAAATAATAATATATATATATTTTTTACCAACCCTTTTCTTTCTTTTTGAGCTGCAAACTCTTTGTGTTCAAAGCTGATGAGTTCATGAAGTAATTGTGATCTTTCAAAGGAGAATTTTGCATGATAGTTTTACTTGTTTAATTACCAATTTCACTGAGGATCGTCACCATCGATCAAGTTAATGAATGATGTGGAATGAATTGAACATGCTAAATGAGACATGTCAGGATGATGAAAGGCAAGCCTTATCCTATACACAGTCTCTTGCTCATATACTGGTGAGATGAGTGTAGGAAGTTCCATGTCTCTAAGGAAAAGAGTTTTCTCGCGAAAAGTACGATGATCGAAATGATGAGAGGCGGTTCATTCTCTATCCCAAACACTACGTGATCATCCATTGTTTAAACCCTTCTGAGCCCACACATGTGGATAATTTTTAAATTATCCCTGTCAAGAACCACCCCATATTGGGGCAAGCTAGAGGTAAGACGACATCATGAGGTGAGGAAATTGATAAGAACATTCTTGCTCTCACTTGCATCAATCTTCAGGTATTGCTATTATATTGAATTCATACGGTAATTTAAGTGCCTTAAGATGATGAAGAGCGGTTCTTTCTCTATCCTACACACTTTATCCATTGTGTAGCCCCTTTGAGCCTGTAAATTCATTTCATTTAAACCCAATTGGTGATCATCCCCCACTGGGGCAAGACAAAAGGCAAATGTCCAAGCAGCAAAATCCCCAGTGCTGACAAAAAATGAAAACTCTTCAAGAACCCAAAATGTTAAAGCATTACGTGGTTATTCAAAAAAAACAAAACAAAACAAAACAAAGGGGGCATGAAAAAGCAGTGTGCCTGGTAAAAGCAAGGCCAATGCCCATGGAAAATGAAAGAAAGAGTCAAGATAAATGATTATCAATTGTAAAAGGGTGTATTCCCAGTGGAGTGGTACTCAAAGAACTCAAATGCCAAGTTTTTATAGTACCTATGAGGAAAATCCTAATGGAAGAAGAAGACCGGTGACAATGCCAAGATGATCACCAATTCTCATCCCCCCATACACATTTTGAGCCTAATGATCCGTTCACTTCTCAATCCATGAACTTAACCTACGCTACATCCCTTACAAAGTCTCTTTAGATTATGGCACCGAAATTAACGTAGGAATTCATATGCTTAAAAGCATCGCTTGAAGAAGTGCAAGCAAGACCATTTCTATCTCATTTCGCAGGTTCCTTGACTTGTAAACCCGAAGATGATTGCGAAGTATTGTTCTTTCATTAGCCTTGACTCGAAGAGTCCCTCTTTGTTGAGCCATTGACCGAGCCTACATTACAGTCCCGATAAAGACCTCTCGGATTGACAAGGTCGTACCGCTTATGAGAATACTCGAACCCTTATTGACATGATGAAAGTAAGATGGAGTGATTCCTATGATCCCACATTAATGGTCGGGACAAAATAGCCTTCTTAATGAGAGTGAGTGAAAGTCCTTTCTAACTGAAAGTCTCTCATTTGGTATTCTTGAAAATCCATGTCATGAGTGAAAATTGTCATAAACGATGATTCCCCCCAGTGGAAGTTCGGTGGTACAAATATGGTAAAACCATCATGCATAAATCTTGATTGGGTGGATAAAAGCTTCAGTGGACTTTCGAGTGAGTTGAATTGCTTACTTCTTTGGCGAATGCATGTATGTTTGCTCTAATCATGTCTGACG
This sequence comes from Eucalyptus paniculata subsp. matutina, assembly GCA_017140255.1. Taxonomy (NCBI): domain Eukaryota; kingdom Viridiplantae; phylum Streptophyta; class Magnoliopsida; order Myrtales; family Myrtaceae; genus Eucalyptus; species Eucalyptus paniculata. The sequence goes on along the minus strand of CM029442.1, from coordinate 30,738,235 downwards.
GGTAATGTTTCCTTGAAGACCCAAGAGCTCCTGACATTTATGTTGCCTTTTAGAAGCCTCGAGGTGAGACCTCCATGAATATATGAAACACATTCTCGATGTTCCAAAGCTTCTTTCTACCAAGAGGTAAGTGACCTTCACGAATATCCCAGGTTTGTCCTAGGTATTCCCAAATTCTTGATATATGTCTCAAAACTCTTCGTTAAGCATTTCATTCTGGATATGAATGCTTTCCGATCTTTTTCGTTATACCTTAGTCTGGATCTAGGTATTTCGAATCATCTTAATCCAATATTCATCTCACCTAACATTGAGTGTTTATTGGTTAAGTTCCCAAATTTTTTGACATCTCAGTATGGATCTGGATGTCTCAAAACTCTTCGTTAAGCATTTCATTTTGGATATGAATGCTTTCCGATCTTTTTCGTTATACCTTAGTCTGGATCTAGGTATTTCGAATCATCTTAATCCAATATTCATCTCACCTAACATTGAGTGTCTATTGCTTAAGTTCACAAATTCTTGACATCTCAGTCTGGATCTGGATGTCTCGAAATTCTTCGTTAAACATTTCACTCTGGATGTGAATGTTTTTTTCGTATACCTTAGTTTGGATCTAGGTATTTCGAATCTTCTTAATCCAATATTCATCTCACCTAACATTGAGTTTCTATTGGTTAAGTCCCAAAATTATTGACATCTCAGTCTGGATCTGGATGTCTCGAAATTCTTCGTTAAACATTTCACTTTAAATGTGAATTTTTTTTTCGTATACCTTAGTCTGGATCTAGGTATTTCGAATCTTCTTAATCCAATATTCATCTCACCTAACATTGAGTGTCTATTGGTTAAGTCCCAAAATTCTTGACATCTCAGTCTGGATCTGGATGTCTCAAAACTCTTCGTTAAACATTTCACTCTGAATGTGAATGTTTTTCGATCTTTTCCGTTATACCTTAGTCTGGATCTAGGTATTTCAAATCTTCTTAATCCAATATTCATCTCACCTAACATTGAGTGTTTATTGGTTAAGTCCCAAAATTCTTGACATCTCAGTCTGGATCTAGATGTCTCAAAACTCTTCGTTAAACATTTCGCTCTGGATGTGAATGCTTTTCAATCTTTTTTTGTTATACCTTAGTCTGGATCTAGGTATTTCGAATCTTCTTAATCCAATATTCATCTCACCTAACATTGAGTGTTTATTGGTTAAGTCCCAAATTTTTTTGACATCTCAATTTGGATCTGGATGTCTCAAAACTGTTCGTTAAGCATTTCATTCTGGATATGAATGCTTTTTGATCTTTCTCGTTATACCTTAGTCTGGATTTAGGTATTTCGAACCCTCTAAATCTAATATTCATCTCACCTAACATTGAGTGTCTATTGGTTAAGTTCCCAAATTCTTGACATCTCAGGTTGGATCTGGATGTCTCAAAATTTTTCCCCGTTTAGGCGACCGTAGAATGGTATGGGTCCTAGACACAACCAAGCAATGCCATATTGGGCGACCGTAGAATTGTACGGGTCCTAGGAAAGCAGTCTCTTTGTAAAGTCATGTTACTATTCTAGACGACCGTAGAATGGTACGGGTCCTGGACATGTAACACCAACTATCTCGAGTTACTCTACCCTCCTCGAAGGTAAGTTATTCCAGGTAAGTTCCTTTTATCACTGGCATTAGCATTTCCATGCATCATATAAATTGCATTTAAAAAAAACAACAAAAAAGCGAAAAAAAAAAAACAAAAACAAAAACAAAAAGGGATCCATAGTCCCGCCAAAATATCCTCCATTGCATGTTCATGGTCAAAATGTAGGTATCATATTGTCTTTGAATGCAACCTCTGTGAGCTCACCTTCAAAGAGGGGCAGCTGTTGACACCCAAATTTTGACTAAACATGTAGTAATTAATTGCATAGAAAATTAGGGATTAATCTTTAACTCCTTTTAAAAAAAATAGTAAAATTGCATTTCATGTAGTCGCATTTGCATCGGTATTAAGAGGACAACAAGAAGCAGGGGCCCGCGGTCGATTGCATGCACAAAAGGATGGTCTCTCTTTCGCTGGTCTGAACGTGCATAAGAGAGAAAGCAAAAAAAATGAGAAAAGAAGCTCTCGCACGTCCGTTGTCTATTCCTCATTAATGCATGCACATGCATGGACGTGCGGATTCTTGAGAAATCTTCAAAGAAGCAAAAGCAGCCCATAATATATTATAGAATATGTCCATAATATTATATAATATCTCAGCTTTGGTGATGCGATGAAAATTCACTGAAGAAGAAACCTCCTCATTAATGCATGCACATACACGCACGGAATGGGGGACGTAAAAGTCATACATGCGCCTGCAAGAAGATTTCCTTGCTGAAGAGCGGAGTGGTGGCCGAAAGAAAGGTCTGGAAAAGATAAAAAAAGGGGAAAAGTTCAGCTTAAATCCTGGAAAAGTTGCGGCTGCATCTTGTCATAATAATGTTGGCTATCTTCAAGAGGCAATGGACGGCCTATAAATAAGAACACAAGAAGCCACGTGAAAAGGGGGAGAGGAAAAAATCATTCGAGAGGTTTGTGAGTGGAGCAAAAAGAGAAAAAAAATTCCATTGTGAGGGGTTTCTCCTTCGGTCAGACAAAGGGGGAAAAAGAAAACAAAAGAAAAAAATTACATCGGGAGGGGAGCTTCTCCTTCGTTCGAAAGAAGAGAGAGAGAGAGTATGTCAGAGAGAAACAAAGTGAAGTCAGAAAGGGGGCGTGCGGCAGAATAGAAAAGAAAAGGAAAAGACGTTGTTCATCTTCTTCCTGGCAAGTTCCCCTTCTGCCGTCAACCCCTGCTGCCCCACCTTCCGCGCCGCACTCTCGCGCCCTCTGCTCCACACTCGCTGCTGCCTTGTCGCTCTATCAGCACCCTGCTCACCCACGAGATCTGCAGCCGAGCTCTTGCTTCTACCCCGCTTGCCATCTCCGAGCATCACTGCTGCTGCGATCGGACGCCGGAAGCCACAGCACTCGCCGAAGTTCCGAGCTCCTCACCGAGCCCCCTGCTGCCGATTGCCTCACTCGCCGACTCCCTGCCCATACCACGCGACGACCCCGACGCTGCTCCTGGTCCGTTCGTCGCCCACCGCCTCTGCCGTCGCCGATTTGCAGCGCCAGAAGCGCCCGACACCCCTTCTCCGCCTCTGCTGTCGCCTGACCGCCTCAGCCCAAGCTCCGCTCCTGCAGTTAAATCTGACCACCGCGACCTCCGACCGGTGACCCGACGCTGCAAACCAGCTGTTCCGCCCTGTCCATTGCCATTCAGCCCTCTGTTTCGCCCTCTGCCGCCGCTGGTTCGCCGGTTGCCTCCCTCGCCAGTGCCCCGAACACCGGCAGCTTCGTCCGCTGTCGCCCCTCACCGGAACGCCGTCGACTAGCCCCCTTGGCGACCCGACCGACGGTGACCCCCACCAAAAGCCGCACGAGCCCAAGCCTTGCGTGGGAAAGGAAAAGATAAAAAAAAAAAAAAAAAAAAAGGGAACATTAGGTAGTTTTTTTATTTATTATTTTATCTTTTTGTTATATAGTTTATAGTTTGTTTTTATATAGTTTTTTAGCGTGATTATTCATTAATGCATGATTGAAGTTCCAATGTGAAATAACCCCTCAAATTAGGATTAAGAGTTCGATTTTCGCGCCGAAATCCGACTCACGATCTCGTACAAAATCGACAATCAAATCTCATGCCCGAAATTCGATTCGTGATTTAATTTAAAATTGACCAACCCGATCTCATGCGCGAGATATGGTTCGTCAATTTTGGGTATTAATCTTATCTTGATTGAATTGGATATTTTGCATAAAAAAATTCAAAAAAAATGCAAGTCGATTAGGGCTAGGGTTAGCTTATTTAGTTATTTCGCTTTTAAAAAAAAAATGCATTTAGGGTATTAGTTTTTAAGAATTGCACGTGTCAATTTAGAATAGGATTTTTTATTTTTACAACAAAAAAAATCCCAAGAAAAATTAATTGATTTAGGATGCTAGTTTTTTGCAGGTTGCATAATAAGTTTTTTTTAAAATGCATGTTTTAGAAGAGATAACATGTCCCTTTAATTTTCACTCTAGTAGTTTTTTTTTAGTGTTTTTTTTATTACGAATTTTCATTAAAAAAAAACAAAAAAAAAAATCATGCATATTAGAATAGAATTGCATGTCTCATTTTAAGTTTAGACCAATTTGCATCTTAGGTTAGAAATGGATAGATTAAAATAACGTCTTAGTTTAAATTAGGATTTAGCATGACTTAATCCTAAGTTTAAATTGGATGGGATTTTAATTTAGCTAGGTAATTTTTGCATTTTTCTTAATTTCAAATATCATGAAAAATACAAAAATTTGTCTTTCGATAAATTAGTTTCAATTTTTAGGATAAATTGCATTTTTAGGAATAGAAATATCACGTGCACGTCATGTAGAATTATGTTCATATAATCAAAAATTGCCCGTCATTATAATTAGGTCATTTTGATTTGCATATTTAATTATTGCATGTTCATTAAGAAAACACAAATATATATATATATATATATATATATATATATATATATATATATATTTTACTCATGTCGTGTAGTTTAGAACGCATTGTCATGCCATTTCATGTTAGATTAGATGCATTGCATATTGCATGATTTTCATTAAATAAGTGAAAAAAAACTGCGTGTTAGTTAGAAATCATATCTAGGACTGTTTATATGAATTCTGATTTAACATTGCAGATGTTTTTGTTGCTATGAGGTAAGTCCTGCCATTTATTCACTGCTTTATATGGGTGTTAAATTGGTGTTTTGCGCACCCGCATGATCACTTCACATGTTAGGGAGGTAAATTAAAATCAATTCAAGCTGCCTGCAAAATATTTTTTTTTTAAAGAAAAGGTACCGAAAGGGCATTAGACAAGTCTAGTGTAACCAAGTCCCCGAACTCATTTAATCTCTGGTTCGTAGGAGTGAAGTAATTCTCCCATTATTTTACTTGGGTTTCTAATCGACCCACCAAAAATAGATTAGTGGCCACTCCATGATAAAAATCATTTGCATATTAAGAACTTAAATCCTAAGTCGCGAATTGGTATGGGCTTGGGAGAGCTCAAGCTAAGTCTAGGCTTAGCAATCCATTAGCCGAACCCTTAGGTGGTCCAACCCGCTTCGGGAAGGTCGCGACACTAAGCTTCAGACTTTAGGCCTATTCATCGTCCAAAAGATGGACCATAAAGTACCCGGTGGTGTGGGAAGCTTAGATGAATTGGCTGGCTTAAACAGATTGGCCGGATCTATTGCTCTTAAAAACTTGCAGTTCCTTCATCCGATACTGAACAAGGGTCACTTGAAGGAAAAGCAAGGTCTCCGTTGCTTAGAATTATCTTGGTCGACGGAGCAGCGAGATGGCAAAAGTGACAGTGACGAATTGATCTTATGAGAGTACCTCAGACCACACCCAAATCTAACCCGTTTGAGAATAGAATCATATATGAATAGAAGTCCACCAAGCTGGCTTTCCTCCATCACGAATCTTATTGAGCTCACACTCGATTCATGTAGAGAATGGAAGTACTTGCCATCCCTACTTGAACTCCTTTCCCTGAGGAGATTGACTCTCAAGGACTTGAATGTGTTGGAATTCGTTGAAGAGATAAGTGATCTGGAGAAATCTAATACTGCACCCTAGTGCCTCCCGTCTCTAGAACAATTGAATCTCTTATGTTGTCGGAACTTGAAAGGATGGTGGGGAAGAAGGGAACCGATGGAACCAGCTCAGGATCATTAGCGGTACAATTCATATGCATCATTCCCAAAACTTTTGTCCATGAACATATCAGATTGTCCCCGCTTGAATTCAATGCCACTTTTTCCCCAAATAGAAACATTGACGTTAACGGGGGCTAGCATGAAGTGGTTGCAACAAGGGATGGTGGTATCCATGTGCATTTCCCTCTCTAAATTAGAGCAGCTGCGGTTTGAAGAAGTGGTTTTGGAGCCTTGACGCTTGAGACTCTACTTCCATTCCTCAGAAATCTTGAGAGGTTGACCTTTTTCACTTGTGACAAATTAAGGAGTCTCTCTCGTGGCATGCAGTTCTTGTCCTCACTACAACGCCTCAACATTTACAGTTGTAAACAACTCGATGTGTCGAGCCACGACGATGAGCATGGAACCCAATGCCGTTCCCTCGCAAAACTCCGTCATCTTAGGTTTTTCAATCTTCCGAAACTAGTGGCGTTACCCAAGGGGATTCAATATATCACCACTCTGGAATCTCTCGATGTTAGTTGGTGTAAGAATCTAACGGGTTTGCCAGAATGGATTGGCAACTTTTTTTCTCTCCAAAATCTTGCCGTTGGTAGCTGCTCAAGGTTAATGTGTTTGCCCAATGGGATAAGTTGCCTCACCTCCTTGAAGACATTGGATATCACTGAGTGTCCCGCTTTGCAAGAGAGGTGCCAAAGAGAGAGCGGTGAAGATTGGGAAAAGATTGCACACCTTCCATGCTCACGGGAAGGAATTATTGTGGACCAGCGAAAACCAGTCAATCCCCAGGCGTCCAGTCTAGTGGCAGGGGAACACCAATAAAAGAAAACAAGAAATGGATGTCATTGGGTGACATTTGCTATCAAAGTCCACGGAGATTTTCATTTTCGTTTTCGTTTTTTCTTTGGTGGTAGAGCTTCGTGATTGATCTTTACTTTTGTCAAATGATTAGTGAAATTATATTGAATGTCAAGTCTTTTGACATAGCAGGTGAGAGGACGAGTGAGAACTTTTCGCAGTCTTATAAAGCAATAAACATTAGCAACAGTCATGTCGGTATACCCAAGTATGTAAAGCATAAATAAGAAAAAGGTGATTAGAACGTAAAGAAACGAGTTTCCGTACAAAGGTTTGAAATGAGTAATGAAGAATCAAAATTATTAAATCGATGCATAGAGGTTCCAAAATTGTAACTTTGGGTTTGGCCAATTGATATTAAGCAGAAGGAAGGTGATTAAAATAGAGAGAATATGAGCTCTTAACGTCCTACTTCGATACAAGAAAATAAAAGTTGAGAGATGATAGGGGTATAGAGGTTTGAAAGCTCTTAATGGCCAACTTAATTCATTTGTGACGGTCACCAATCTTTACAATAAGAAAGGAAAGGGTTTTACCCGTTTTCTTGATATTAATTTTTTTTTTTTTTTTTGTGGATTGATACAAAGAAAGGGTTTTTTTTTTCTTGAAATGATTTTGCTTCGTTCATTTTTTTTCCAAGATGATGAGAAATGGGCCAAAGCAGTGAAAACAAGTGGGCCAAATGCTGTTCATGCAAGGAAACTTGATCCTAATCGCCAAAACTGCCATTGCTTCTCACTGGGAAAGACTGTTTGATTTGAACAATATAATTGCCAGAACGATGACAGCTAAATTGCTCTTTTGGAGCCCATCATCACGTTCCTTCTGTTCAAAGCCATAACCACCTTGAGCTCCAAAATGACCTCATCGTCGCTCGAAGGCATGGTACAGACACGACCCTCCATGTCAACCTTGGACTTGGTCAAGTCGGGCAAAAGATCATTCGAGATGCTTTCTCTACCTACGCGTGATGTCCCACCGACCACAAGTTTGATAGCCAAGACGAGAGGAAGAGGAGGCTTGAGGCCAAGTCCAAGCCCAACAGCCGTCTAAGGCTGGTGAGGTCAATGTTGACCGGGATTTGAAATTGAAGAAGGGAAGATTAGAGAGCAAAGTGAGGAAACCTCACCCTCCTACACAATTCCGGAGACCGAGATTCAATTCTTTAAAACTCGAACCACTCCCTACTAAATAGATCTTTCAGATTAAGGAAGAGTCTTGAATGATGTGCTTTTCACGTGAGATTTGCAGTTAGTGCACAATTTAAATGTATGTGTTCCGACTAATGCAGTCAAATTTGGCTATCTTGCTGAATTTCTATGCAGCAAGGTATCCTGTTGATTTCATTTGGCGAGAAAACTTCAGACTCATGGACCAAATACTTCTAATGTAGTCAAATGATAAAGGGTTAATATCCTGAAAAACCTCAAACCGGTACCCATGTAACAAATTTACCCCAAACTATTTTTTTTATCACAAAAAACCCTAAACTGGTATACATTTGACAAATTTACTCCAAACTAGTACACTCGTGACAAATTTACCCTCTGTTAGTTTTCGTTAAATTTTACTATCAAATTATTAAGTTAAATGATATGTGACAATTGACTCGTATACCAATTTGAGATTTTACAATCTATTTGTCAAAGTTTATAATTTTTGTGATTTTTTTTGTGGTATTAATCCAATTTAGTAGAGGGTATATTTGTCACAAATTTACCAGTTTGAGGTTTTTTGCTATCGAATAAATTAGTTTTGGGTAAATTTGTCATAAATGTACCAGATTATAGTTTTTTATGGTCAGTTGGAGTAAATTTGTCACAGGTGAACCAGTTTGGGGTTTCTCAGGATATTAACCCAATGATAAATGCCAACGATTGGGAGAAGAGCTGAACAAGTTTATCAATGAGTCTTAGTAATAAACGAATGTATTTCTGAAGGCTACCAAGTAAATTACATTTCAAAAAGTAAGAAGTTAATTAACATGCCGAGCAGATTTTCCCGCCTTCCTCTTAAGGTTACAACATTTTATAAAGGCTTGTGACCAACATAGTGCAAAATGCTCCATATCAATCTCTTAATTTTTTTAATGTTTTGTGGTCTCGCGACCCTCCCAACTGACAGTCGGAAAAATGACAAGTTTAGAAATAATGTCAATTTGAGGATCAATGGTCCTCAATCGATACGGGTTTTTCCAAACTTTTACCTCACGTGATGTTTGGATTTGCATTTTAATTTTATTAACCTTATGAAAATTCTACATGAGGAGTCACAACTAACTTACTGAGGTAGGTTAGGAGCCCCAATCACTTTCTACGACCCTTAGGGAGGAGGATTTAATTACATTAATTATCTAACCAATGCCCTTTTTGATACACTAACTTGATTAGTTGGTTTGCCTAAATGATTCAAACAATCTTTGACCATTTAATTATCCTATGTCACTAGATGATATCCATATGCATGATTGCGCAATCAAAGAAAAGTAAGCAATCACAACAAACGCAATGAAAGTAAAGTGTAGGATAGAAAACTCAAAAAGCACCAAATATAAAATACACATTGCCATGTTATGAAGCCCTATGATAGCAACCCCTATGAGCTAAGTTGTAATTGAGTTCATTTTCTTGCCTAAAAGATCAACCTATCAAAAACTAAACTATATCAAAGGCATTTGCTATAAAAAGTTTAACTATATATGCTAACTAGAATGAAACTAAACAAAATGTAGCGCTAAAACTAACAATCTAATCAATGTCTACGCCTAAGCTATTTTCTGATTTTTTTTTTCTGTTTTTTTCCAAAGTTTTATTGATTAATTTTAAAAAATTTTAATTCCCAAAATGGGGACTGGGCTGGGCCCTTGGGCCTGATCCCATAATGGGCTGTTGCGAATACTCTCGAGTTTGGGCCATGGACACAAATTAGGCTCTTGTATGAAACCCATCTTCAAAGCAATTCAAGCCCAATTTAAAAGCAAATTAAGCCCAACGCATCAGTAACCCAATGCTTCTGTCAAAGCAAATCAACCCCAATCATATTCGAACTAAAATTAATCCAGGATCTATCAAGCCAATTCCCAAAAATCATCAATCCAATTATAACTAAATTAAGACTAAACTTCCCAAAAAAACTACTAGAGTGCATTTGATAACCGTTTTATTTCCAAAAAACAATTTCTGCTTAGAAATAGTTTTTTCTAATTTTATTCCCTATATGAGTTTCTAAGTATTTGAAGGTGTTTGGTAACTATCCTCCGAATAGAAATGTGTTTGGTATGACCTTCAAAGATTTTTATGACCTAATTTTTCTTTTACTTTTTAAAATAATTTTATTACATTTTTTTCTCTTTTCTCTTTTTTCCTTTTTTTTTTTTTTTTCTTATCTTCTTCTTCCCTAGTTAGTCGTCGGTGAGGTTGGGCCTCACCATGGCTAGGTGAGGGTCGACCTCATCAAGGGCTAGTGAGGGTCGACCTTGAAGTGGCTAGGCAAGGCTCACCTCGCCAAATCTAGTGAGGCTTCTCGTAAAATCGCTAGCCATCGCCATGGCTACGGGACCTGCTTGGGGAAGAAGAAGAGGAAGAGTAAAAGAAGAAAGGAAAAGAAAAGAAAAATGGGTTTGGGCTTGATTTTACAATTGTTTAGAGGAACAAAAAAGTAACTTTTTTTTTTTCACTTTTTGTTCTATTCCAAATCTATTCTTGAGAAATTTAGTTCTGGGAACAAAAACATCATCAAATGGATTTCTATTCTTTTTCGTCCCAATAAATAAAATAATAGAATTTGGCACTTTTGACATGCTATCAAATAGGCCCCTGGTGTATTTCTCCATTTTCCCTCTATTTTTTTTTTCCTTCTTCCTTATTTATTTTTGAGAAATACTTATCTAACTATCATTATTCTACTGTGAGAATAATAACATATTTTAAGCCAAAAAAATAAATAACAAATAATTAGAAATCATTGCAAGGTACACTTCTTAAAAAATATGTGGCTCACAATATACTGTTATTCTAACGGTAACAAAAAAAAAATGTTATGCTAGCAAAGCCCACTATATCACCTTCTTCACAATGCAGACCAAGAACTCTAAAAATTGGGTTAATTTCAGAATATTCAAAGCTTTAATCAATGGATACCACTTTCAACCTTCAAGCCGAGCACAACCAAGACATCACCGTGAGTTATGTCAATCCATCACCATCAGAATATCGTCTACTATTGCCCTTTTTGGCAAATATCATCACCGTTAATCAAAGGCGACCACTTTTCATGAACACAAGGAGAATGAACAACGGGAGGCTAATGCAATAGGGACCTTGTCTTGACCATTGCTGGACCTTGTTAGGTACGTTCCTACATGAAACACAGAGCAAAAGACAAAAAGGGAGAAAAGGAGATGCAGTCACGGACTCACAATGACATTCGAAAAGGAGACAGAATATAATACACTGAGGTTAATAAAAGATTATTACTAGGTGACTCCTATTGCTACACACTCGATTATACACTCGATGCGGGTCAAGATCAAGGGAAAATATATACGACCTTGGTTCAAACATTTTGTCCGATAGGTGGTGAGCGCATGGATTAATGAATTTTACGAATCATTATCAGACCATCACTACCACATCAACGTGCATTGAAAATGCGGACATAGTCTTATAGACTTGACTGACCAGGACAAACCAAGGATGCTCGTACCCGTAGATGCTATATTTGGTTGCAATTAGAGGTCGAACTTATGCAATGAGGTTCTGGTGAGTGTTGCAGGTGACGATGAGCACGGGTAATGGAACCTTTAGCGAGAACAGATCACTCCAAGTCTTCACGGCCAAAAACGAAGATGAATGAGGAGGGAAAGTGAGGCTCTGAGATTGTGAGAAATGACGACAACTAGGGGTGAGCATCGGTCTAGGGTCAACCTTGGACCAACCCTGGACCGGCCCAACCCTATCGCAACTGGTCCGGTTCTCAGGGAGACCAGGTCGGTCCTTGGTCCTAGGATTCCTAGACTAGCATTATGCGGGTTGGTCATTGGTCTTGAGAGTTTAGGATCGGTCCAACCCGGACCAACCCTGATTCTATATATATTATATATCTAATATATTATTTATAATATTTTTATATAGAGAAAACCCTAAAATAAATAGCGTCAACAACATTAAATAGCTCCTTAGTGAGGAGTTCAATTAATTTTACACTATTTTTTAATAACTTAGATCTTTTAATGTTTTTTATGACGTCAATAGACATAATTTACAAATGAGGAAAATGTTTTTGTGAGGAATCCTCACGGCGTTCAAAAGGGTATAAATAGCTCCTCACGGCATCCTCCTCTAGTACTTGTCTATCTTCTTTGTCCTCTTAGTCTTTAAATTGCCAAAATCGAAAGAAACAACTTCTTTGCTCGCCACTCGACACTCACCTCACTCACTTTGGGTCACTTGTGCCGCTAGCCGTTCGATGCTTGCCTAGCTTGTTGCTCCTGCTCGATGCTCGACGCTCACCCCGCTCGACACTCGTCGCTCACCTCTTTTAGTTGACCTCACTCGCCACTGAACCCATAAGGTCGGTCCGATCCTCGCTCGCCTTTTCAGGGAGTACAAAAAATGAATTAAAAAATTATTGGTTGGTCCCGGGTTGACTTTGGAACTGGACCAAACCCATTGGGTCGGTCCGGTCCTCAGTTACCTTTTCAGAGAGTACAAAAAATGAAATAAATAAATTATCGGTTGGTCCCGGGTTGACCCTGAAACCGAAGTAAACCCACTGGGTCAATCCGGTCCTCGGTCCCAAGCTCAATAGGGTTATTCTCGGTCCCAAAAATTGAGGATCAGCATTGTGCGGGTTGGTCCTAAGGTTAGGGGGTGGGCCGACCCAACCCGAACCATGCTCACCCCTAATGGCAACAATGGCTAACCACGTGGAGAGGGCTCATCGATGAACATCGAGCAAAAATGGTTCTGAAAAATCTGTCCGCGCCACCCCGTTTGTGGACGTGAAATGGCTTTGGAATAAAAAGATACCTTTGATCGTTCAAACACTTGTTTTTATTAAAAAGCTACCTTAAATCTAGACACATTAAATGGGTGGATCGGGTTGGGTTTGGGTCGATCATAAATAGTCCGACCCAAATTGGCCAATTTAACTCATTTATGACCCATTTATTAGAGTGCAAAATTTTTGACTCATATGCGACCCAACCTATACTTGACTCATACCCGACCCATTTACCTAACCTAAGAAAGCTTAATTTAATGGAAATTTTTTTATAATTTCTAAATTAATTATTTTAAAAAAATCGAATTTTAATTATTTTTTATTTTTTAAAAAATTAAAATTTTAATATTTTTTATTTTTTAAAAATTAAAATTTTAATTATTTTTATTTTTATTTTTTAAGAATATAATTTTTAATTTTCTTTTTTATCTTTTTTCCTTTTTGTTCTTCTCCTTCATTGGATGGCTGTTGACCATGATGATAGCCGGCGACCGGCCACAGGTGAGCCTTGAGCTCGCCAACAACGGCGAGCTCAAGGCTCACTAGATCAGCAAGGCTCAAGCTCGCCCCTTGCTGGATCTGGCAAGCCTTGAGCCTCGCCTGTCACGCCCCGACTTTGGGTAACGTGACCATCCTTCAATCTTGGTCGATTTTAAAATGCGATATCCCAGGACTACATATCGCCGACCCTTTTTCATTTTTAATAGCACATGCGGAAGCAGTTATAAAATCCCCAGACAATAAAGCAATGGGGTATACAAGTAGAACTACGAAATTGAACCTGAAAACCAACACCCTTATGTTCATATACAAGCCATACTAAAACGATTGGTTTCTACTCAAATTGATTCTATAGTAAACGTCATCAAGATCCTACTCTGGATCATCCTCGGGGTTCTCCTTCAGATACTCCTCTTCTTTCTTTCTCCTCAGGTTCCTCATCAGGGTCCTGAAATGTTTTCCCCAAACCGGGATGAGACTATGTCTCAGCAAGTTCTACCACGCTAACACCCGATTAGTAAACTAATACACCTTAGGGTTGCCTATGCAAAACATGAGTTAGAGGGCTTACCTTAGCCTCAGATTCCACCTGCATATTAGCACAGATCAAATAGGTACCCAAGCAATCACATCATAGATCGAAGCATCGATCTAATCGACCTAGTCGATTACACGCCGACAAGACCACTCACGGTCATTTCCATTCAATCAATCAATTCGTAACATCAAATCAAAGACAATGATCAATCACATTAAATCACACTCAGATCGAATCATCGATCAATCAACCTAGTCAACTACAAGTCAGTCGAATCATTTCTAGGTCATTCACTCCATCCCACATAACCTCCAATAGTACACTTAGTCACAGAGCTCCATCAATGCTCTCGGGCGTCAATTTCGCCAAGGTGACATAAGTATCAGACGGTCTACGTGCGTTCTTTAAGGCGCCGTTTTCGCACAGTGATATTCCCCATCACCGAACCACGCCCGTCATAGGTCACAAATCACTGATAGTCTACGTGCGTTCTTTAAGACGCCGTTTTCGCATAGTGATGTTCTTCATCACCGAACCACGCCTGTCACGATTCATAGGCAGTCTACATGCGTTCTTTAAGGCGCCGTTTTCGCACGGTGATCTCCCTAATCACCGAACCACGCCTACCACAAGTCATAGACAGTCTACGTGCGTTCTTTAAGGCGCCGTTTTCGCACAGTGATGTACTTTATCACCGAACCACGCCTGTCTATACTTCGTACTTGATCGGTCTCAGCCAATAGAATTCTTAGTTAGCTCTCACCACTCTCTCCACTTACAGCTCAACAAAGTAGTACAAATGCTAACTAGCCATACTCGGCCATTTACCAATCAATAATTCAATTTCACTCAATTTCAATCAATTTACTGTAAATCCCTAAAATATTACAATTTATTTAATTCCATACAACGTAGAGCTTAAATAAATAAATGGACTGCGCCACGACAATCAGCATGAAATTCCGGTCGTCGATCACCTCGCATTAATTTCCGAAAAATAACTAATTAATAAATATTAAAAAATTCCATTAAGCTCAAAATAAAGCCCGATTAAATAAACGGACTTCACCACGGTCATCAGCATAATATTCCGGTCACTAGCCATCCCAGTTGAATTTTCGGGAAATAAATAATTAAATAATTAATTTCGAAAATTAAATAAATAAATACAATAAATTCAATTTAAGCACAATATAAACTCAATTAAATAAACGGATTGCGCTTACGATTATCAACATAAAATCCCTAATACTGACCATCCCAGTTAATTTCCAGGAAATAAATAATTAAATAATTAATTTCAAAAATTAATATTTAATTCCTAAAAATTCCACCTAGGCCCGATTTGCTTAATTAACACCCGATAAGGGACGGAAAAATCCCAAGAAGCTTCCAATAAATACTATAGGCAATTCTCTATCTAATTACACTAATCACACAACTAATATGCAAAGCAATTAACTAAAAATCACTAATCAATTCTAATCTAACCACCTAATTACACTTAATTAACACTAATCAACCTTTAAGTATAATTAGCACACTAAGAAGGCATTAGTGAGTAAAAATCACTCAAAACGACGGGCTCGACGCGAGGATCGACTTTCCTCAAAGCGGGCCGAGCATCCGGCTCGGAAGGCGGCCAAACGGGCCAAAACCCCACTGTCATACCCATTTTCTGTCTTCTCTGTTCGTTGTTGGAAGGGTCAGTTCCGGCATCGGTTGAGGCGGCCAAGGGTGGCGGAGGGCAAGGCGGAGCTCCGGCGAGGCGGACGGTGGTTGGAGGTGGTTGGGCGGCGGCCTGAGGTGGCCGAATGGGACCGAGCAGAGGCAAAACAGGGGCTGGACAGAGCGACAACTCAACTGGATGAGGCGAACGGCGTTTGAGCGAGCGAGAGGGAGACGAACGGCAGCACGACGGCGAACGGCGGAGGCGATGGCGTCGCGTGCAGTCTCTGGCTGCTCCGGCGTTCTCATATCTGCTGAGATTTGAAGTCTTCAAGGCACACCGAAGAAGGAGAAGAGACAGTCGAACAGCAGGGGGAGAAGCGGAGGTCGCACGGTGAGGCGCGGCTGGCCGCGGAGCGGCGGCGGCGGCTCCGGCTTCGGTGGGCGACGACGGCAGCAACTTCTGCTTCGCTGGTCTTCGGTTGTTGCTAAAGAAGAAACCCAAAGAAAGGGGAAGAAGATGGAGATGCCCGACGGAGGAGAGAGGGGAAACCGGTTTTCTCCCTCTCTCTCTCTCTCTCTCTCTCTCTCTCTTTGGCCCCACCAATCCAGCTGTCTTCCACTCCCTTTTCCTTGCCAAAAATGCCCCTTCTAGAAGCATTTAAGTAGTTCAAAAAGTTGGGTTTATGGGCATACGAATTTTGCTAGGTTTTCTTCCCAAATTGAACCTTAATCCCACTTGAATCAAATCAATTTCACCCCCATAATTTCATTCAATATTTCATTGATCAACTTAGTACTTTTTCTTATCAGTATAGCCTACTTGTATCCCGAATTCACAATCCCTAGCTTCAACTGAACAAAAACGGCCCTATTTATCCAGTCGAAATTAGAACCCGAAAATCTGGATGTCACAACTCTTCCCCTCTTATAAAAATTTCGTCCTCGAAATTTAAACTTTTACCAATCCTTATACAAAATGTGGGGGTATTGTCATTTCATTGAGTCTCACTATTCCATGGTAATCCTTCGATCTCGCGGTGTTGTCCGACTATTTTGACTAAGGAGACCATCTTGGTATACAAAATTTGCTTTCTGAACCGACAACTGAACTGGGCTTCTCATATATGACATTCTGTCGTTCACATATGATCTCTTTTTCTTGACTCCCTAATGAACCTTCGAAGCTCAATGATTCAAAATTTCTGATAGTTCTGTGCAGTCTTTACTCTGACACTGATCTGACAACTGCAAACATTGATTACTGAGCTGACTCTGTCCTGAAGTCTTCATTCACTTTCTTTTCACCACTGAAATTCTGTACCCTCTACCATGCACTGCTTAAGAAAGAACCCTCTGAAAACTCTGCCAAACTTGTAATCTCTAATCTAGATTCGAAATATAATTCATCATTGACACTCCATGTCGGTGAACTATACGAGACACACACACACTTCAGTATACCCACTCTATGACAAGACAGAATCCTCAATTTCTGAAATCGAACTTAGATTTGCGGTCAATTTCACTCCGACACACTTTTAGTGTGACCTAGGCTACTGGGTAGTGTTCAGAGCTTTTTAGGACAAATGACTCGTGGTCGATTTTCTTCGAGCCACAATGAACCCACTCGACACACTGGCGACTTTCGATTGTCGTGAAAATCTCAAAGGTTCAAATACGGACACAGGGTACCAAAACGATAGAAACATCAAATTAGTGCCGGTCGATGAGAATTTTCCAATTTAGTGGAGTCACCCATGATCGGTCATTCATCTCAGTCGAACCAATCTATCTTTGATTTCAAATCGATTTTATACTGTGCCGCATTGATCTCTAAAGATGAGCACGGTCAAGAGGTCGATCCCTGATCGAATTTTCAAGTCTATTTGCCTTAAGGTCCTTAATAACTCACCCAGCTAGTCTAGTTATCTCATGAGTGACCAACTCAGAGAAAAACACTGTAATCGCGTCAATGAAATGCCCAATTTATCTAATCGAAATCAGAGCTCGAAATCTGGATGTTACACACTCAAAACAAGATCTATTCGTACTGTACCAAAGTGGACCAACTCCATTTATCGATCGACTATTATTGTCAAATGGTATTAGTAATCCCCTGAATCCTTAGTAAGCCTATCACAATGTTCCATTGTGATATATTTCCATTCCCACTTGGGACTCTCAAGTGATGGTAAAAATTCTCCCGGTCGCATTACCGAGCTTCCACTTACTGACACCTCTGACACTTGCAACCTGCTTAGCGATATCTATCTTCATATCAGTCTACTAATCTAGCTGATGCCGATTCTGATCCATCTTGAATTGCTTAACCAAACACTGCAATACTTACAATGAATTTCTAACAAGGTCTTTTCCCTGAGTGCTGCACTGTCAAGTGCACTCAATTCCCCATGGAACCCGAACGTTCCATCCTCAGAAGTCTTAAAGTCAGATTCTTTCTTGCCAGTATCCTCTTATAAGATCTTCTGAACATCTTTGTCTGTCAACTAAATGCTTGATTCTAACTAGAACGTTTGGTTCAATTTTGAGGGTGGCTATAAAATTCAAAAGGTAGCCTGCCTCAAATTTGAAAACCAAATTTCGAACCATTTTCAAGTAAAGTCTATACTTTAGCCAGTTTATGCACAATTGAAGACTCTCGGCTCAACACATTAATGACTCATTTTGTTCCTCCAAGGTGATACCCGATATCACTATTATAGTTCTGCCAAAATTCTGGTTCACGACACCGCTTCGTATTCCACTTATTTGGTCCCAACTGGCGGGACGGTTATGCAACAATCTTCTCATGTTGCATCAATACGTACCCCAGCCTTTAAGCTCTGGAAATTATCCTCATACTTGTCAATGCCGATGAATTTCTCTTCTTTCTCAAGAGGTCAATCCTGTGATGATACTGATACTGAAAATTCTTTCACAAACCTTCTGTAGTAATCTGTCCAATCCCCACAGCTTTTGATCTTTGACACTGTTGTCAATCCCGATCTACTAACAATTGATTTGATCTTGGTTGAGTCCATGAAGATTCCTTAACCTATAATCACATGACCATTCTTAAGGGCTCTCGTGATCCTCATCACTTAATGAATACCCTAGAATGTCACTACACCACACGATCACCATTGATCTAGATATTCTTTGAATACTCGGTTTGTCAAATCTATGACAATGGCTGGAGCATTCGTTATATCAAATGGCTTTACATTATTCTCACAAGGGCTAAATTAAAGTGCGAAGTGTTGTCTTCAGTATAACCTCCTTCCTGGTTCTCAACTGACGATAACCTGTCCTCAAGTCGATCCTTGAAGACATCAACACTCTTTATAACAAGTCACCCAATTAAGTTGACAATGGTTGATGCATGATTGCAATGAACCATCTTCATTTCTCTTCCCACAAAACTGATGTTCCTTAAAGCGATGCACTGATATGCATGAATTCCTCATTCATCAATCTTCACATTCGTACCTTCGGTTCTATCAATTCAAACAACAATAACTGGTAAGAAGCCTTCGAGAGTGGCTCTATGCTAGTGCTAGCTCGATTGTAATTTCTATCTCTTTCTTTGGCAATGGTTTGACAATTCTTATGACAACACATCTAGAAATTCTCAGATCACTAAGATGTCTTCTATCTCCAATTCTCCAATCTATCTTAACTATAACCATCACCAAGTAACCTCGGCAATCTCCATTGAACAAGTGGGTTGTCTTGAATCGACGAGATTAAAGAAATCGAAGATTCATTTCGACTCCCAATAAACTCGACACTTTCATGTGCTCCTGGACTAAGTTAAATTGCTCCACGACCATGATCTATTACTACAAGATGCTCCATGAGCCCATTCTACTCATGTAGTGTCGAAGTTACACCTCAGCAACTAGTCAAGCATGACTATTACTAGTGATTCCCCTTTCTTCCACTTATTTCAATAAACTGAAGTTCCCCAAACTTCATCAAAACTCTATTACGATACTCTGATAGAATTTTCCCCAAAACATTCTTCCTCTATATAGGGCCAGGTCGGTTCCATTTCCGTTCTTCTCATCATACCTGGACACTGAATTCATCCATGTTTTCTTCCACAATTTCGACACCTATCTGGTGAGTCTTCTACCTCTTGTCAAGTGCTAGGATGCACTATTTCTTGTACTAGAGATCTATCTCAAAAATTCCACAGTGCGTTCTATGGCACACTTCTTCTGACCTGTCCTATCAACGGTGACAATAGTAACAGTTGTCGAGATTCCATCTACTTATGCAGATACCCCATAGTTCATTATCCGTACTGGCAACACTTATCACAATTTCCTGTCCTCAAAATACACGAGACTGATTCATACCATCTTCCATAGAACAACATGTTCCATTAATCTGAATGCTGACCTGACTATGCCACATTTCCTATTGGGTGGAATAGAATGCCATTCTCTCAACATCAGTCTTTACCCTGACCGAATTCCCAATCTGCTTGCACTGAATCTTGATTCAAATATCGAAATCTATTCCCTGACTATCCTTCCAGGTTGGACCTCAGCAAAGGTAGCAACAACAACAACTTGATTCTGATCTTACTGGCTCATCCAGATCCCAAGGAACACTTGCATCAAATCAATCTTATTGGACTTAGGATTATTCAACGTTGCTACACTAGTACCAACCTGCGGTGGCACTCTTACACTCGAGCTGGCCAGAGTCAACACTCTGCCTTCTGAATCCACAACGATTAAAAGCAAGTGATTCACACATGACAAACAATTCTACCAATCAGCTATCAAAGACATGCACCAGTCATGAATTTAAAGGCCTTTCCTACTACTATCCCATAGGTCATCGCACCTTATCACTCCAATACCTAACCATTGCTCTGATACCATAAAAAGAGGATGTCACGCCCCGACTCTGGGTAACGTGATCATCCTTCAATCTTGGTCGATTTTAAAATGCGATATCCTAGGACTACATATCGCCGACCCTTTTTCATTTTTAATAGCACATGCGGAAGCAGTTATAAAATCCCCAGACAATAAAGCAATGGGATATACAAGTAGGACTAGGAAATTGAACCTGAAAACCAACACCCTTATGTTCATATACAAGCCATACTAAAACGATTGGTTTCTACTCAAATTGATTCTATAGCAAACGTCATCAAGATCCTACTCTGGATCATCTTCGGGGTTCTCCTTCAGATACTCCTCTTCTTTCTTTCTCCTCAGGTTCCTCATCAGGGTCCTGAAATGTTTTCCCCAAACCGGGATGAAACTGTGTCTCAGCAAGTTCTATCACGCTAACACCCGATTAGTAAACTAATACACCTTAAAGTTGCCTATGCACAACATGAGTTAGAGGGCTTACCTTAGCCTCAGATTCCACCTGCATATTAGCACAGATCAAATAGGTACCCAAGTAATCACATCATAGATCGAAGCATCGATCTAATCGACCTAGTCGATTACACGCCGACAAAACCACTCACGGTCATTTCCATTTAATCAATCAATTTGCAACATCAAATCAAGGTAATGATCAATCACATTAAATCACACTCAGATCAAATCATCGATCAATTAACCTAGTCGACTACAAGTCAGTCGAATCATTTCTAGGTCACTCGCTCCATCCCACATAACCTCCAATAGTACACTTAGTCATAGAGCTCCATCAATGCTCTCGGGCGTCGATTTCACCAAGGTGACATAAGTATCAGACGGTCTACGTGCGTTCTTTAAGGCGCCGTTTTCGCACAGTGATATTCCCCATCACCGAACCACGCCCGTCATAGGTCACAAATCACTGATAGTCTACGTGCGTTCTTTAAGACGCCGTTTTCGCATAGTGATGTTCTTCATCACCGAACCACGCCTGTCACGATTCATAGGCAGTCTACATGCGTTCTTTAAGGCGCCGTTTTAACAGTGATCTCCCTAATCACCGAACCACGCCCGCCACAAGTCATAGACAGCCTACGTGCGTTCTTTAAGGCGCCGTTTTTAAACAGTGATGTACTTTATCACCAAACCACGCATGTCTATACTTCGTACTTGATCGGTCTCAGCCAATAGAATTCTTAGTTAGCTCTCACCACTTTCTCCACTTACAGCTCAACAAAGTAGTACAAATGCTAACTAGCCATACTCGGCCATTTACCAATCAATAATTCAATTTCACTCAATTTCAATCAATTTAGGGTAAATCCCTAAAATATCACAATTTATTTAATTCCATACAACATAGAGCTCAAATAAATAAATGGACTGCGCCACGACAATCAGCACGAAATTCCGGTCGTCGATCACCTCAAATTAATTTCCGAAAATAACTAATTAATAAATATTAAAAAATTCCATTAAGCTCAAAATAAAGCCCGATTAAATAAACAGACTTCACCACGGTCATCAGCATAATATTCCGGTCACTAGCCATCCCAGGTGAATATCCGGGAAATAAATAATTAAATAATTAATTTCGAAAATTAAATAAATAAATACAATAAATTCAATTTAGCACAATATAAAACTCAATTAAATAAACGGATTGCGCTACGATTATCAGCATAAAATCCCGGTCACTGACCATTCCAGTTGAATTTCCAGGAAATAAATAATTAAATAATTAATTTCAAAAATTAATATTTAATTCCTAAAAATTCCACCTAGGCCCGATTTGCTTAATTAACACCCGATAAGGGACGGGAAAAATCCCAAGAAGCTTCCAATAAATACTATAGGCAATTCTCTATCTAATTACACTAATCACACAACTAATATGCAAAGCAATTAACTAAAAATCACTAATCAATTCTAATCTAACCACCTAATTACACTTAATTAACACTAATCAACCTTTAAGTATAATTAGCACACTAAGAAGGCATTAGTGAGTAAAAATCACTCAAAACGACGGGCTCGACGCGAGGATCGACTTTCCTCAAAGCGGGCCGAGCATCCGGGCTCGGGAAGGCGGCCAAAACGGGCCAAAACCCCACTGTCATACCCATTTTCTGTCTTCTCTGTTCGTTGTTGGAAGGGTCAGTTCCGGCATCGGTTGAGGCGGCCAAGGGTGGCGGAGGGCAAGGCGGAGCTCCGGCGAGGCGGACGGTGGTTGGAGGTGGTTGGGCGGCGGCCTGAGGTGGCCGAATGGGACCGAGCAGAGGCAAAACAGGGGCTGGACAGAGCGACAACTCAACTGGATGAGGCGAACGGCGTTTGAGCGAGCGAGAGGGAGACGAACGGCAGCACGACGGCGAACGGCAGAGGCGATGGCGTCGCGTGCAGTCTCTGGCTGCTCCGGCGTTCTCATATCTGCTGAGATTCGAAGTCTTCAAGGCACACCGAAGAAGGAGAAGAGACAGTCGAACAGCAGGGGGAGAAGCGGAGGTCGCACAGTGAGGCGCGGCTGGCCGCGGAGCGGCGGCGGCGGCCCGGCTTCGGTGGGCGACGACGGCAAGAACTTCGCCGGCTGGTCTTCGGTTGTTGCTGAAGAAGAAACCCCAAAGAAAGGGGAAGAAGATGGAGATGCCCGACGGAGGAGAGAGGGGAAACCGGTTTTCTCCTCTCTCTCTCTCTCTCTCTCTCTCTCTCTCTTTGGCCCCACCAATCCAGCTGTCTTCCACTCCCTTTTCCTTGCCAAAAATGCCCCTTCTAGAAGCTTTAAGGATTTAAAATGTTGGGTCTATGAGCATACGAATTTTGCTAGGTTTTCTTCCCAAATTGAACCTTAATCCCACTTGAATCAAATCAATTTCACCCCCATAATTTCATTCAATATTTCATTGATCAACTTGGTACTTTTTCTTCTATCCAAAAAAAAAAACTTGGTACTTTTTCTTATCAGTATAGCCCACTTGTATCCCGAATTCACAATCCCTAGCTTCAACTGAACAAAAATGACCCTATTTATCCAGTCGAAATTAGAACCCGAAAATCTGGATGTCACATCACCCGAACGCCGACGAGTTCTAGTCTCACTAGATTCGATGAGCTCAAGGCTCGCTAGATCAGCGAGGCTCGAGCTCGCCCCTTGTTGGACGTTGGTGAGGCCTCCACCTCGCCAGATCTGGTGAGCTTGAGCTCGCACGACGCTGGCGAGGCTCGCTAGGCTGGTCACTGGCCATTGCTGTGTCGGCCACCAAAAGAAGGAAGAAGAAAGAAAAATAAAAGGAAAAAAAAAAGAAAAGAAAATTAAAATAAAAATAATTATAATTTCGATTTTTATATGAAAAAATACTTTTGTAAAGTTAAAGAGGGAATAGAGAGATTGTGAGGTTTTGGTTGAAAATGGGTTATAAATCCAACCTATTTAAGACCCACTTAAGACCCACTCATCTTAAGTTTTTAATTATTAAACCCATTTAACTAGTTTCTTCAAAAAAATAAGTGACCCATGGGTCATATATGGATCTAAGACCCATTTTGCCACCTCTACTTAAATCAAATGTTTAATCAGATCTGAGATCTCTAATCAAATCCTATGGTGCCAAATATGTTGCTTGAAGTGGTCGATCGGCTCTTGAGGCTGAAATTTCTTTAATCAGATTCGAGATCTCTAAATTTCATCGTCCTTGAATCAAATGTTTAAGATAAATTAGAAACTAGCAAAATTCTAAATTTTTTGGTTAAAGGTCAAAAAAGGTCAACATTTGGCCAATTTCATAAAAATTTAAAATTTAAGGGCCTAATCTACATGCCTATGTTAGTATTGACATCTACATGCAATTTTTCACGTTTTTGTAATTTTATACCATAAGTTGACTTTTTTTAATCAAGTTTGACCAATAGTCAACCTATAAAAAGGCAACCCATGGTTTATTTTTAAAAAAAAGCACAAAATTACTAATGAAATGCAATGCTCCTAATGTTTGCATGCAATGAGATACTAAGGACACTTAGCTAATTTTTTTTGTGAAAATGACATAAATGATCTTTGAACGTTAACTATGTGAAATGTGGTCCCAAAACTTTAGTACAATGTATAATGTGATCTCTAAGTTTTTCATACATATTAAATATTGTCATTGGACTGTATAAAATTTTTCAATGTAGTCCATGATATTGAATTAATGGAATGACAATATTGAACATTTTAATATAATTTAGGGACTATATTGAATATGTACCAGTAGTTTATGAACCATATTGAACAAACTAAAAGTTTAGGGATCACATTGCATACTAGCCTAATGTTCATGGACCACATTACACATTAAGTCAAAGTTCAGAAATTGTTTGCGTTACTATTTCAATTTTTTTTGTTAAGAGCCGCGATTGGGAATCTCAAATCTCAAATTTTCTAACTTTAATTGTCAGAAAAATTCAAGTCTCAACATGGAGAAGCTATGTTTTTCGTCATTATAATTTTGGGAT
Source organism: Eucalyptus paniculata subsp. matutina (assembly GCA_017140255.1). NCBI lineage: Eukaryota > Viridiplantae > Streptophyta > Magnoliopsida > Myrtales > Myrtaceae > Eucalyptus > Eucalyptus paniculata. The sequence continues at coordinate 30,713,490 of CM029442.1, read as the reverse complement.
TTCATTTTTCATCCTTATAATTTGATTGGTTACTTTTCTAAATCGCATGCTATTCTCAGGCGACAATGTAAGACCTTCTACCCAAACTTCCATCCAAAATTAATTGTTCAATTAGCACCATCTATCCACATGTGGCACCTAAGTATTCAAGCTCTGTATAATTTGTTTTAGATGCTCTTTTTTTTTTTGTTGAAAGAAAATTTTATTCATTACTCAAAAGGATACAGAAATACATAATTTTCATGATAAAGAAAATCAAAACAAGGCATGAATATTGAAAAACAAAGCTAAATTCAGAAAATAAGAATGATCAACGAAGTATCAACAAAGTTAAGTACAAACTTACTCCATAATAATGGATTTGTCAAATAAAATTTAGGGCCGATCACTGGATATGGCGTCTTTGTCAACGATTAGCACACACTAAAAATTTCTTCTCCAATAATTGTGACATTGCTAGTTGGTGCTGTATACCTAGGTTCGGCTTCCTCTACACCATCGTTGTATGGAAACAACCAGCCTATGTTAAATAAACACAGACTAACATGTAGAGGAGCAAATCTTCATAATTCAACGAGACGCTAAAACTTCTGTGATTATCAATAAAACTAGAGGTAGAAAACATGTACACAAACAAAGCAGAGGGGCATCGAATCCCCAAAAGCGCATTTAGTAATCTCCCAAATTAGATCGGGAGAAGATCGCATCCAAATCTAGGACTAGATAGAGAGAATTTAAACTCTCAAGTAGAGAACTAGATTGAGAGAAGAAAGCTCTCTAATCTAAATCGGAAAAGAAAAAAGAAATAAAATAAAATAAAATGCCACAAAATCAACAAAAGAGAGAAGGGACTCATGGCCTGAAGGTTGAAGAAGATGATGGGAAAAGAGAGAGAATATAAAGAAAAGACTTTTTGATTTCTTCGCTAATTTGTTTTAGATGCGGACTCAACAAATTTCAGCATACTTTGAATGGGAATTTGATGAAATAAACTTAATTGTCTTCAAAGAATAATATGGGAATTAAAATTATAACCCGAAAAAATGTCAAAATCTCTCCACACTACATGGACAAAAAAAAGGAAATTTCCCTTGATATCTTGTATCGCCAATATTTAAGGATTTTTATCTTATGACATTTTGCAAAAAGAATTGCAATGTCAGGTCCTATCCCAATATAAAACATTGTAAATGTTTATATATTTAAGGTGCTAATATTTTAAGTCGTCCTACTATAACGCAATGCAAGATATATTAGATATTAACTTGTCTCATTTTTTATATTGTATCATTTTTGTAAATGCTCCAGATTTTTTTATTAATCATATCATAGTGCAAAGATGTGATATCTTGATCTATTACAAAGTTTGCAAATGCTTACGCTGGAGGTATGGACACCTAGAGTGTCAAAACTTGGCACGGAGGGACACTTAAGTGCCAAAATCGGAGCAAAATAGATCACTTAAGTGACAATCTGGCCAAAATGTTGATGTGGCATTTTCCGGCGACATGCTTAACCGATGTGACAAATTAAAAAAAAAAAAAAAGCACACGTGGAGGAGGAAAACGGCGTCGCCCCATCCACTCTACCTTGGCTAAGCTAAACGACGTCGTTTAGCTTATTTAGGGTTTAACCAGTTGTCGCTCGCGTTCACACCAAATCTGACATCCTCTCCATTGCTGTTCTCAGCTCGCCGTTTGCAAGTCATCGCTCATCATCGTCGCTCGCCATCATCGCTTGCCGTCGTTGCTCGCCGTCATCGCTTGCTTAGGTTTGTTCTCTTTTTCTTCTCTCATGTTGTGAAATTAGGGCTCCAACTTGTTTATAAGGGCTCCAACTTGAAATTTGGGGGTTGGCTGGGAAATCTTAGACTTAGATAGTATTGATGTGAGATTTATGGCTCATATGTGGTGCTAAAACCCTATTGGGGGTTAGGGGTTCCGATTGACAGTTTAGGGTTGGCCTTGAAATGTAGGGCTCGGCGTAAGGCTCGGCGTAGGGCTCGACGGGGGGAAAATTAAGGCTCAAATGTGGTGCTAGGTACTGTGATGTGTGATTTAGGGCTCGGACATGAAATTGTGATGTGCAAAAGTAATTTGTAGGGGTCCGATGTGAAATGTGATGTGCAATGGTGATTGTTGGGGTTCGAAATAGTTGTCGTGAGGACTTCTGGGCATTTTTTTTTTAAATTGCAGTGTTGAAATGGGTGTCATAAAGACTCATGCTTATTCTGGGGGACCTCTTAATATTTTAAGGGAATGCGACATAATCAAAGTAGCTGTCATGTGGGGACCTTTATTTGTCCTGAGGACATCTTTCCAATAAATCTCGTCTGACCTATGCATCTTTTCCCTCTTTCTTCTTTTCTTTAATAAAGTCTATGAGAGTGTAGGGACCTCTACATGTAATTGTCTGTTGTCCTTTGTGAATGTGGTTCCAAAAGTTAATTGTATTTTTTTTTTTTTCTCTTTGGTTGCAGAAATGGCTCATGATAAAGACTATGTTGCTGTCATTGTTTGCTACGATGGGGATTTTGTGATTGGAGAGGATGAGTGAGAGTATGAGGGGGGGAATAAGGGTACTATCTTTGTAGATATAAAAAAGGCATCTTATATTGGATTTGTTAGGGATATAGTGATATATTTGCCTTGCAAAGTACAAAACTTGTTGTACTATGTTCCTAGGAATTGCTTGAGAAATGGTTTGAGAAATTTAGAATATGATAATGGTTTTAGGGATGTCCTATATTATTATCTTCATGGCGAAGAGGTGAAAGTATAGTTGAATACAATAGTGATAGTGAGGACGAAGATGATGACAAAGATACCACCTAAGTAGGAGAAGGAGGAGATGGTATTCAAGCTAGTACTGAGGTTAGGGATGAAGGAGGGCATGATGGACAGGACGGGGAGGAGAGGGGCGCAGATGTTCACCACAAGTACCACCAGAAGGGCCAATAGAAGATGTCACTAAAACTAAAGGGCTACATAAAAGGATAACTATAAGAAGGCCAAGTGAAGAGGTAACTACATAAAGGCCATCTAGAAGATGCCCAGCTGAAGAATTGGTCAAAGAAGCCTCGGCTATAACTGAAGGGCCCAAGAAATCACAGGCAAGAAAAAGAGCCAACAAATCACAAGTTCCTGAAAGTGACGCCCCTCTTCAAACAAGAGGAGCACTTGATAAGAGTTTAAGACAATATGACTATGGCCTTTATACAAATGAGCATATTGGAACAGTCATTCTAAATGTAATTTTTATTGGCTGCATTTAATTTAATTTATGCTGCAGATTTTTGCTGATAATTTATTGTCTTTTTTTAGCCTGGGAAAAGTTCAGAGGTTCTTATCTCAGGCCCAACTCAAAAATTAACGGTTGCACCAATAAATAAATAAAAACATCAACTACACCAACAAGAAAGAAGAGTAAGAACCCAGTTGCAGGTGATTTAATTCAACCTGGGACAGTTGCAACTCCTTTTGAATCAATTTAGTTCAGGACATTTGCAACTTCATCTAAGTCAATGGATACTAAGAAGGTTGTTGAAGAAGAAGTTGCACATCTAGTTAGAAAGAGTGTAAGAATTATGAATCAAGTGAAAGGCCCATCGAAGGAGCACGGACATGGGGTGTTGTGCATATTGATTGATGAGATGGGACGTGATAGGATTTGTGGAGCTTAGGAGTCAGTTTTGTAAACGTTTATAATAGCTTGCTATGGATGGTTATCTTTTTTTTTTTTTTTGCTTTAGTTTGTCATTGATTTTGTGAGACTTAATTTCAATATCAATGGAATGATCTTGATGCTTGTCGAATTCTTTTGCTTTTTGTAAGATATGGATTTTGCTTTTACTTGCTGCCGTTGGTGTTGGGTCTGTGGTGGTAGCTGGAGTGCTGGAGTGGCTAGTGGTGGTGGATGATGATGCTTGGTGGTAGTGAGTTTGTTGTTGGGGTTCAATTGAGGGCTCGTGCTACATCTGGTTCAAGTGTGTAGTGTGCACATTTTGCACCAAGTGATACCAACACCTTCTGCAACAAACCCACTACCAGCACAGTGGTTGTTGGGTGGTGGCCGGGTACTAATGTGGTGGATGGGGTGCTGGTGTGGCTGGTGGTGGTGGCTGGTGATGCCTGGTGATTATGGGTTTGTGGTGGGGGTCATGGGCTTATGCTGCATCTGGTGCAAGCTAGTACAAGGCTCAAATTGCACTAGTAACTTTTGCAGCAACACCACCAGCACGGTGGTGACTGGAGCACCTAGTATGGCTAGTGGTGATGGCTGGTGGTGTAGCAGGTGGTGGTGGCTGGCGCAATTTTTAGAGAAAACCTACAAAAAATTGACACTTAACTGATCACATTCTAAAAAACTTGACACTTAATTGTTCACTTTTAACTATGAGTGACATTTAAGTAATCACTTTAATGATAACTTGACACTTAAGTGATCATTTTTTCATTGCGACTAGCACTTAAGTGATTACTAAATACAACTTATGGCACTTGGGTAATCACTCATGTTTGTCTTGTGTCTATGCTAGTCTGTAGCAAAACTGAGAAGATGATGGTAATTTAACTTATGGCAATTCCATTCAATTCCAATATTTGCTGCTGGTTTATGTTTATATTTGGTTCAAGTAATAAAGTGACCACATAAGCACATACTTGGCCAAGAGCAACCACCCACCTGGGGGGCGCCACTGGAGCGGGCGCTCTTCCTCTCGCAAAAGGTCGAGCGTTCGAATCCCGGGCGTCACAGGGTGACTTACCCGGTGGCCGTGTGTGGTAACTAGCACGTGTCGCCCTAGGTTTTACCCCCCATTACCCTGGGCTTGTCAGGTCGTCCGCGTTGGTACGGTGCGGGGGTTCCCTAGGTCACCAAAAAAAAAAAAGTCACCACAACACATTGACCAAATACACATCCATCATTATTAATTTATATTCAAGAACAAGTAAAAACATAGTACAAGCAGTATCTAATTCACTCATTCCCTTTCTTTAACCTCCCCACAAACACAAGAAGTAACCCATAATACATATGACAGCACAAACAACAACAAAGCCACAATGATCTTGTGGCATAATACAAACTTCTTCTCATCTTTCAAAAAGAAAAAAAAAAGCCTACATTTAATCCAAAACAATTACATTTGTCTACTCATTTTTAACTATGGCAGTTAGAGAAACTTTTTCTCATTTTCAAGTGCTTTACATTTCATTATAAAGTATAATAGACAACCACCGCCCGCGGTGGCCGCGTTGGCTTTGACCTTAGTACCCCACCGCCGGGGGAGGAGTTCGAAACTTCGTGGTCGCGGTTGCTTCAATGCAAAACGCGCGATTCACTTGTGCCTGGTCTGTGGTGGTGGCCCAGTCCACCCCAGGGTTTACTCTCTGCCGCAAAGCGGCACACAGAGGTTCCCTAGGTCACCAAAAAAAAAAAGTATAATAGACAACAAAACAACACCATAATAAACGCTTGGTAACACTTCCGTTCAATTTTCATCCCTGAAACTTCATTTTTGAAAAGTTTAGCTGAAGACGCTTGAGCTTGCATTAAGTCAACATCATCCAAGTCGTCCATGAACATAGATGGAGATTGATGTCTTTTATGAAGTAGATCCAATATCACATATGTGGCTCAGTCAGAGAATTTTGCATCGATCCATTTGAAATATTTGCACTTCGACTCTTCTTTATATCGGGCGCATTTATAAAATTTTCTCCTAGGATTGATTCAAGTCCACAATGTTCTTCTTGGACTCGGTAACCCACAAAAATAGAAACTCCGGCCTTCTCTTTCGCTTCGGTGAGAGGAATTTAAGGCGCTATTGAGAGTCCTGCTCTCCATTTCTAATATTCGACGATGAAATTTTGGGCAAATCAAAATTAGGGTTCGAGACTTGGATTCAAGCACTTCAATAGGGATTTTGGTTGATTTAGGATTTTAGATTTGGGGCAATTTGGGAGACGACGTCGTTTTGGCAGATTTGGGGCTTTTATTTTGGTCAACTATGGAAACGGCGTCGTTTTGGGTGAGTTAGAGTTGAATCAGTTCTCCGGCGAGCCACATAGGCAAGCAAAAATAATAAGATATTGTCACGTGGGATTTCTAGCAAGATTCGCCGGAGGTAGCACTTAAGGGTGCGTTTGTTTGCGTTTCTTCGTTTAAAAATTGTTCTAGGGAACGTAAATAGAAAAAAGTATTTCTGCTCCGGGAACAATTTTTGAACAAAAAAACGTTTGGTAAACTTGTTCGGAAATAAAAAATAAACAGAAAAACGTTTAATAAATTTGTATAATTTTTTTATTTCTTTTATTTTTTCTTTTTTTCTCTTTTTTTTCCTTTTTTTTCTTTTTTTTCCTTTTTCCTTTTTTTTTCTTCTTTTGGCCGGTCGTTGGCCTCGGCCATGGCCGGCGACCGGCCAACGAGGGCCGGCGGCCTCACCCAGCCACGGCAAGGCTCGCTGGCCCCTGGCGAGGCCGAGCTCGCCTAGCGGCCGGCGAGGCTCGGCCTCGCCGGGCCACCGCCAAGCGAGGCCGACTCGCCCAGATCCGGCGAGGCTAAGCTCGCCCAACGGCCGGCGACGCTCGGCCTCGCCGAGCCACCGCCAGGTCGGAGTCGCCTGGTGATGGCCCGACGAGGCCGAACCTCGCCGGCCGCTAGGCGAGCTCCGCCTCGCCTAGGGACGGCGAGCCTCGTCGTGGCTAGGCGAGGCCGCCGGCCATGGCCGAGGCCAGCGACCGGTGAAAGAAAAAAGAAGAAGAAAATAGAAAAGTGTTTCTCAGTTTTGTTTCAAAAATAAGAAACATAAATTTGTTGTTTCTTATTTTTGTTTTTGGGAACAAAAGAACAAAAAAGGAACAAAAACGCACCCAAACGCGTTTCTGTTCCTTTTTTGTTCCCAGGAACAAAAAAACAGAAATTTTTGTTCCTGGGAACAGAAATAGGTGCCAGCCAAACGCACCCTAAGTGTCCAACTTTTCAAAAAAAGTGTCACTTTCCTAACTTTTAGCACTTAAATGTCATCTTATGCCAAGTTTTGGCACTTGGGCTGTACTTCTGCCGCTTACGTGTGTCCCCAAACTGCTAAACATTATAAATATATAATATTTTTTATTTAAAAAGTTGTCATTTTTAATCTTCAACTATTTAATGTGTTCACAACTTGTTTTTATTTTTTATTTTTAAATGAAACCTTTACATTATTCGTTGAACTGATATATTCATTTTGGAAGGAAAATACTTGCAAAAATCTAAATTTTGGCATAATTCTATAAAAAGAAAAAAAAAGAAAAGAAAAAAAGCGATGGCAACTGTACCATCCCTCTGCCCTCGAGGCCCAAGGGTCTCAACGGGTAATTGCAAAACATCTGGCAAAGACTTCACAATAAATTGCAGAAACGCCCAACTTTCGCTAGGGTTCGGCTTAGTCGATATATTTTAGTGTACATTTTAGATTATGGACCGGCCTGGACAACACATTTGACCCAACCTTCGTGTCGAGACCCATTGTCATCCTTACCTTAGTCCTGCACAATGGTCAAATGCTGCAGCAAAAACACATCGGTGCAGTCTATCTCGAGGAAAATATAGTAGCTACAGTGAATGTAGTAAGACCATGATCCTTCTTCCGCTTTTGCAAGGGGAAGAGGATACACTCGGCCATATAACTTGGTATCCCATCATTTCATATGCATAGATTATATTAAGTTAAGATTTTGGGATAAGTGCACTATAAATCCTAGAACTTGTTATGAATGTGTAATTGAGTTCTAAAATTTCAAAAAGTAAAATCAAATCAAAATACTTATCACGAAAGTATAATTGAATCATTAAACTTGTCAAGAAAATACAATTGAGTCCTAATACTTGTTACGAAAAGACACAATGAAGTCCTAAGATTTTAAACGGCGATATAACTATAATGTAGTCATCAAAACACTGATGCCATGCCATCATTGTCAATTGTAGCAAATTCACACTATATTAGAAAATGACTGACCGAAAAAAGAAGAAGAAAAAAGCTACGATAGAAAGTGAAGAAGCTTTTTGAAGAATCTTCGACTACTTTTCCACATTGGAACTGACAATTTAGACGCAACTGCGATTAGTCTCGAATGCAAGCATAGCAGCAATTAAATAGCAAAAACGATCCATAGAGATGTGAATTTTCCAAATGTTCCCATAATAAAAGGACGACTATACTCTTCCGTTTCAAAAAATATTTTTTTTTTCTCTCCAATTCACCTCCGGATCTACTCATCTCCATTCAAGTCCTAGTTCAAACTCGGCAAAACAGTGAGTTGATTCTTTTTTCCTCCCTCGAACTTGAACTCTTTCTCCACGTCGTCACCATCCTCGTCGTCACTTCTGCATTCACTGTCACTATCGTCCAGTTCGTTATTGGGCTCGTCCCGCTTCTACCTCCCCTCTTCCTCCTCCCCCTCCTCAGGCCTCTCCCCATCGTCCTCATTTTCGGGGACAAGGGCGAACTCCAAGTCTAAGAATGGCTCATCGTCCCCATTGTCCTCCTCATTATCAGTCTTGAGAGAGGAGCGAGAGACGGCAGAGACGGTGGCAAAGATGGTGGTGGTGGTTGGGACGGAAGGGGCGTGACCGCCGCCGCCACGGCGTTAGTACTTGAGGAGAATAAAGCTACCATGGTCGGGAGAGCCAGAATAAGTAGATGTGGGGAGGGCAAAAAGGGGAAGGCGCGGAGGTTGGACCGGTTCTATGGATCCACCCGGGAACTAGACTGGACTGGCGGTCCGGTTCTCGGGTAGATCCATGCAACTAGCGGGCAGTTCTTAGTTCAAATTTTTCAGAACCGGTTCTTAGTGGGCGGTTCCTGGTTCTAGGTTGGGAACCGCCCACCCGGACCATGCACACCCTTACTACCAACCTTTTTAATTTATTAACTCTTTTAGAAATTATAAATTCTATTAAAGTGATTAACAATTTTTTTCTCAATCAAGTTACCAACCAGTTTTGTATTACCTTCTTTAATAAGAATTGGTTACCAAATTTAGTTGGTTTTTTGTTTTGAAATTACTGACTTATCTTATCTCCGATAATGATAAATTTATAATTTTCTACCAGCTTTGAATTTACCTACTATTGTATGAAATTATCAACTTTTTTATTTGCCTTATTAACTTTTTCCCAATTAAGTTATCAACTAGTTTTGGATTGTCAACTCACATTTGAGTTGCTTATCATTTGTTTTTCTAACGTACTAATTTTTCTATTGAGTTGCTGCTTATTCTTTTGCGTTACTCACCAAACCCATTATACGATTAGATACCAATTGTTTTTCTGTTACTAACGCTTATTTCACTTAATTACTAACATTTATTTGCGTTTTTCAAATTAGCAACTTCTTTTGTCTCAGATAAAGAAAAGCTCTCTTAGTACTTTATTAACTTTTATTTAACTTTCTTACCAGCACCTTGAATTTACCAATTATTATATGAAATTTCCCATGTTTATTTGGTGACTTACCAACTTTATTCCTGAATAAGTAACTCCATAGAAAATTTAATAAATTAAACAAAATCAAATAAACACCGGTATCCAACTCAAATAAGAGTTGCTAATCTGAAAATAGTGGATAACTTAACTGGAAAAAAAAAGTTGATAAATTAATTAAATTAAAGCTAGAAATTGCTTGAAAGGATTGATAAATTACCTAAATAAAAATGGGTTAGTATAAAAATTGCCAACTTACAATAGTCATGAAAGAAGTTGTCATTTTATGAAAATATCGGTAAGTTTTTTTTTTTTTGGTTACCAACATGTAAATCAAAAAAATAAAAAAGAAGTCACCGTGTTTTTTTTACCAACAATATTTCCATATTTACCAATACTTATTGAAACTTATCAGCCTGAAAAGAGTCCCTATTTTTGGGCACAGAACAGTAGCATTATACAAGATCGATATGGTTTCAATGTTGATTTTCTGGGAATTTTAGAATGCCTATCACAGCATTGGACAAAAAATCGAATTACATAAATGTATTTACGCATTGAGAAACGAGAAGGTACGCGAAATTTGAGTTACTAAAAAACAAATATCTCTTAGAAAAGAGTTCACAGCCTCAGAAAACATCTAACCATATATAACAAGTCCACGATCTTGTCTAAACTGTCAAAATTAACTTTCTTGCTTTTCTTTGTATACATGAAACCCTGAATATAGTGTTAAGTAATTACATCAATTTTCTTTGTATAAATTGTGATTATCTATTTCCCAGTCTCAGGTCTACAGAGTCTAATCGATATGCTTTATAACATACATACCTTATGTACAAAAGTACGTTAATTCCTATCGTCATACTAATTAGTCCTGACTCATGTATTGATACACTAGCTCTTATTAGTCGGCCAGTCTGCAGAAACAGAGATCCGGGCTTCACCGAGTCCTGCAAAACTGTGATGGAATTGCTCGAGTCTGTAAGATCTGGCTATTCAAATCCAAGATTGGATTGAGCAGTTGAAGGAATTGACTCCACTGATATGAGCAAAGATATCAGATGAATCCATCATGTCATCTTCTTTCACAACCACCTGAAACGAAAGCCAAGGAGGTGTTATTATGTTACAAATGGATTACGATCAGGGAGGGATATTTATCGGGTTTGTGATGATTATTTATTTGTTCTCGTCTCCATCAAAGATATCACGATTCGCAAGGCATCGCTTTATCTTTGGGAGTTTCTTTTGAACCACAGATATGGCATGTCCAGTGCAGATTTTTTGTAAGGAAAGTTATTCTCACTTCGTCCTTTTCATCATCCTCAAGATGGCCACAAGCGAGCCTAGAGTTCTCCCCGAATTCCTCGTTCTTTGCGAATCTCCCTCTCACTCGCGGACGGCTGTCTGCCAGAGTTTTGCGGCACGCATACTGCAGATATTAGGAAAGTTTCCTCAGCTAAAGTTACTGTCCTACAAAAGGTAAACTAAAACATGAATGATTTGAGAGAAGAAGAGAACGAAGACCTTAATCTTCCTGCTGAAGTTCCTTTCGTTCCTCTTCTTCATGTACCGATGGATCTTCTCCTTCCTCTGCTCAACTGAGAGCTTTCCTACTTTGTAAGTTGGGTCTTCTAAGTTTGAAATATCTGTTGCGAAAGGTGCAGAACTCGAATTCGCATTCATCAGCTTTTGGCTCTCGGCACAAAATGCCTTACACGGTATCAAATCGACACAATTCCATAAGAATTTGTCACCACAAATACTACAAGAGCCCATGAAATTTAATGCCATGTGCGTACCAACTGCATTGAACTTTAAAACTTCATATTCAAAACGACGCATAATGTGCTGTAAAATCTTGTCAATACCTGCATGTCCTCAGGAATAAGCACCTGGGTCGGATCCGAGCAAAAGATTCCACTGTTATTGTCAGCCTGGTAATCCAGATCTCGAGCTTGTAAATCTGCTTTTATTAGAACACTTCCCGAGAAGATCCCCGACCTATCTGCAGACAATGTACCAGTCATATTCTCCGGCATGTACGTCCTCATTGAGCCAGCGAAGGAGCACGAAGGCGATGCAGGGTCCAAAGGAATATATGGAGGCACAGACGAAAAGCAATTTTGTTTGAACACTGAGGCAATCAATGGAGGGCCAATTAATGGTGACATAGTTTCGCGAGTAAAATTTGGTAGCCCGTCAGTGCTATTGGTCAGTGGAAGTTGATTTTCTGTTAGTTGCACTGAAGGAAAATCCATCAACAGGTGGTCTTGTTGAGGACAGACGAATGGGGAAACCGAAAACGGAGGGGAGGGAGAGAAATCAATCGAAGCAGAAATGTCATTATCGACATCTTCTTGTGGATCAAAGATTCTTGTTTCATTTCCGTTGTGGTTAATAGTGCCGGCAGTCATGGTTTTACTCATGGTCGTGGCAGGAGTTGTGGCTGTCGTGTTAGTATTGATTCCATGGTCTTCCTGCAGGAGATCGCCAAAGTTTTGCAAATCTTCAGGTAAAGAAAATTTGGAGGAATTGGGGTACTCTTTATAGCAGCAGTTTGAACACGATGTGATCTCAGAGTTCTGTATACTTTCTGAACATAATACAGGGTCGCAAAGTTCTAACAGTTGAGCACTTAACGGGCTTGACATATCATCCTGCAGAACAACAGATGAAACTCCACGTTTGAACAACAATAATTTGTTGAACAAAGACTAGTAAAGCATATCAATTACCACCAAAAGTCGAATTACTCATGTCTATGATATATACACTACAATTGGTACAATTGGTCTCTCTAACCATTCTTGATGTTTAACTAGTAGAAGAGGACATCAATTCTGGACAGGCATATGATGATGCTTGGATTCTTAAAGTTGATTTGCAAAACGAGTTCTGTGAAGGTGAACAGTGTCATCTTTCTGACAAACAATAAAGCAGGAAGATTATGTGCAATTTTGCTGGCATCTTGTGATATGCAACAGATAGATAGCAGATGTGAAGATGGGTTTCGATGGCATGTTAATGTGAGGTAAAATATAGGATGCCTAATCTGGCCAAGCACTAGTCATGGAGAGGCATTCGAAAAGAAGCCTTTAGGTGATATGAGAACACTGAAGCCATGTCATAAGGGGTCCCTACATGAGTTTCAACAAGTCAGGCTCATAATCTTCAAACCAGAAAGCTATTGCACAGGCAGTATGGAAGAGTTTCAGAGCTTTCTCAAAATGATCAAAGCAAGAGTTTTGAGCTTTTCACTTGGACAAACATTTTATCAAAGTATGAGACTGTAATATGACCAAACAAACATTGTCATAGATATATTTTGTCATGCTAATGATCAATCTAGTTTGCTGTAATCAACTCAATGGTCATCAGATGATAATGAAGACTTTGGCTAAATTACAACGTTTTCTCTTGAAAAAGTGGATTGATACAAAGGGAAAGTGCATGGTATCCTTATCAGATTTTAAGATGACGTCAGAAATCCAACCTGAAACTCAAACAGTTCCTTCAAATTCAATTACCTAAAGAAGACATAAAGATAAAATGATGCATTGAGATTAAGGTGTCATTACTGGCTGCAACATTAGTAGTGTCCTCATCACAAGCACACAATGTTTAGATGATCATTTCCCGATCAAACCAGACACATGCTGATCTTGAGCTCAGGCAAATCACCGTATCGCAAAACACACCAAAGACCGAAAAGAACCCAGAACTTTTGTCCAAAGAGAGAATGGAACAATGGAAGAAAGCTTCAGCCTTGCAACCAAAATCCTGCTTTTTTTTTTCCATTGCAGAGACAATTGCATGATTAATGCAATGCATGCACAGAAAAGAACAAGGTACGGAGACGGTTTCAGAGGGCAAGAGAATTTTACAGCCGGAAGCTGCTGAGGCGGATGAAGCACGTCCTCCAGCATTCTGTCCTCGGACATCGGCAGACAATCAAACGACCCGATGAAGAAACTTTGCAAGATTTAGATGAACAGACCCTCTCTCAAAATGGCACTGAAAGAAGAAGAAGAAGTCACGATCACGCGCTCCCCATGATCACCACCTTTCGTGGTGATCGAGAGGATGCTCACTGAACCGCGATATATAAAGGAGAAAGCTCCATCGACGATGATCAGAACAAAGTGTGCGCGTCTCTGTATGTGTATGTATGTGTTTGAGAGAGAGAGAGAGAGAGAGAGTAGAGTTAATTTTAGCTAGCTAAGGAAGGGGAAGGTATGGGGTGTCAATAGTCCGTTGGTTTGCGTATAAATACATACGGCATTTCAGGCGGGGGCGTGTCCGTACGGAGCTGTCAGCTCGGGCACCTGGGGTTGTGTCAACCCCGAAAGCGAAGGCGGGCCACACCTTGGTTCCTGCTGACATGGCGGGCGAGGCGAGGAGGGCTGTCGGACACGTATCGTCGGGCCGGCGACGTGGGCCCCGGCTCATCGCAGCGCGCTTGGAAAGAAGCTGGGTTGACCGATTCCTAGCCGACTTTCGGATCCCCTGCATTGCCAAGCTTTCCCCCCAATTTCTTGCCGACTTTCTGTTCTTCTTTTTTGGGTTGACCGAGCGTTTCAACCCAATTCCTAGCCGACTTTCAGGTTTTTCCCACTGCCCAGTTTTCACACCAATTCCTAGCCGACTTTCAGTATTTTTCATTGCCTAGTTTTCGCCCGCCCTTCTCTCTCTCTTTCTCTCTCTCTCAATAGTTGCAAAAAAATACGACAGAGGCCAATCAGTCATAATTATCAAATGCATGAACCGGATTCGGCGTGCTCTGGCTACATGGAAGGAAAGATAATAGCCAATGAAGACTACAAAAAGTGCTCCGAATGTAAACCATGTTCGTTATCTGTGGAAAAAAAGTTGTTCAACTTGTAAGATTTGTTTTGTTTTATATATTGAAACCTCCTTGAACTTTGGCATATATGTGCAATTATCCTCGAATTATGATTAAACCCCCAAACTTTGGCACAACAGCACCACAAACCCCAAATATTTTTTATTTTTTCTACAACCACTAATTTTCCATCTATATGGTCATTAGGGCCGTTAATTTTGGGTTGGGTTGAAAATAATTCGACTCAAATTGACCCATTTACGTGGAATACAAATTTAGTAACCCATACTTGGCACAACCCATAACCAACCCAAACCATTTACTAAAATATTTCCATGAATCCAATATGTGAAAATATGTATTCACCTAGTTAACCCACTTTAAGCTCTTCATACGTACATGTTATTTGGATAAAAGCACCATTTCAACTATAAAATGCTAAAGAATTGGCCTTCAACATAGCATAAAATTTTCACTTTTTGTATTGATTCACAATGAAAAATGAGAGAAAGTTCGTACTTGATAGTCAATTTATAAAATTGCAGCAACAAATAATGTAGAGGAATTGAAATTTTAATTAAATTGAATGTAAGATATTAAACAAAATGATTTATGCTGACCATAGAATGCAATACTAGGAACTAAGATTAGAATATTTCATAAAAAATAAAAATATCAGATGTAATGAAGGAAAGATATACTCTAATAATTAACAAACAAGATCTACAAGATTAATAAAAATGAAAATAAAAATAATGGGGAAAGAAAGAAGCTTTCTTGATATGTTTAATAAGGGGTGAAGTTGGGCCCATCTTTTAGACCCACCAAGACTTTTCTAAACTCAGAATAACCTGAAGAGTCGATTTTTTTCTCATTAGATTGAAGTGACAGTGACAAAGGTGAGTTGTGTTCGGTGTTTGGATAAACTACGAATCCATTTAACATTCATATATTTTTGCATTTTTCCATTCTAAATCCATGTATAACTCTTTTACTAAACATAGCTAACCCATATAATAAGTCAATCATCAAATATGGTTAAGAAATGGGTTTATGACCCATTTTTACAAGTCTAGTGGTTGGTAAGTGTTATTGGAAATGGACTTACCCAGTTTTTTCACCCAAATAACCCCTAATAAATGGTTAATGAAGTTAAGATAAAAAAGGATCCATGATTAAGTTAAGAATATTTTGGTAAGGTGGTTTTGGTCGAAAAAGTGAGTTAGTCCCTTGTGAGGTAATATCGTAGACGGAAAAACTGGTAACTAACAACAAAACCAAACTTCACGAGAGTAATACGTTAACTTTTTTAAGTTCGAGGCTATTGCACTTTTTTTTTTTTTTTTAGGGGAGATGTTGAACAAATATCTTTTCTATGAAATGTTCTGTTAAGTGATTCATTATTGATCACCACCTTATATGATTCCTTAAAATACTTGTTGTGGGAGTTAAGGCCATGTAGAACAGACCGAGATGTTGTATAACCTCATCAAACTGGCAATGTAGAAACTATGGCTAAGGCTCCGTTCGTTTCGCGAAAAATAATTTTCAGGAAAACGTTTTTCGGATTTTCCGGTGTTCGTTTCACGAAAAAT
Organism: Eucalyptus paniculata subsp. matutina; assembly: GCA_017140255.1. Classification (NCBI taxonomy): domain Eukaryota; kingdom Viridiplantae; phylum Streptophyta; class Magnoliopsida; order Myrtales; family Myrtaceae; genus Eucalyptus; species Eucalyptus paniculata. The sequence goes on along the minus strand of CM029442.1, from coordinate 30,697,578 downwards.
GAATTCCTTGGAGAAAATGTTTTCCATGAAAGGAAAAAAAGTCTTCTAAATGAAGGGAAAATGTTTTCCACTTTTGAAAAGTGGAAAATATTTTCCTCACTTGATATCTCTTATGTTATACCTCTACAAATCCTCACTTCTTCCTCCCCTTTCTTCTTCTTCTCTTTCTTTATTCGAATTATTTTTTAATTTTCTTTTTCTTTTTCAATTCAAGTTATTTTTAATTTCCTTTTTTTTTTTCCTTTTTTCCTTTTTCTTTTTCTTTTTCTTTTCTTTGTTTCCCATCTTCTTTTTTGGCTAGTCGTCAATCGTTGCTAGGCAAACCTGGAGCTCATTAATCTCAAGCTCATGCTCTGCACTCTTGCTTATCAGTTTCTTTAATTACTCTACCCTACAGTTGTACATTGCTCAAGCAAAGGGCTCTACACGTTTTGCTTCTTTTTTCTTTTGTTTATTAGAACACAAAAGACGTAGGGGGAAAACAGGCCACTCAACTGGAAGATTCTCGTCAGGGTTGTACATGCTTTACTTCTTTTTAAAATCCATACGAACATTTTTTAGAGTAGATAAGCGTTCGGCGACAATGAGGGAACAAAGATATGAAGCAAGTTTGGTTGGATTTAAAGGTAAGTTCATATATGATAGATTTATAGGTCGGTAAGTGAAATATGCCTAAGTGGTGAAGTCTTAGAAAATGTTTTCCTTACCGAACACCGGAAAATATTTTCCAAAATATTTTCAGGTTTTAGCCAAACACAAAAAAATATTATTATTTTCCTGAAAAATGACTTCTGGGAAAATATTTTCTGAAAATGACCCATTTTCTGCAAAACGAACAAAGCCTAAGATAACATAAATAATGATAAAGATACGAGATATAAATTGAGTGTATTATTTTTAACCTGGAACCTTAAGCTATCTAAAAGAAGGGCAACAATATACAAATAATATATCTAAAAAAATTAAAAATCTGATAAATTGTGCTGTGACTTCTTATCATCATTATTATTAAAAAGATGGGGACAAATATTGCCCACCTACCCTCTAAAAATGGAATTTGGCAGGTTAATTTCTCGGGGGCAAGAATCAACAGATCTTAGTGCCACCTTAAACGCTTTTTCTAGAGAGAAGCAATTTGGTCACTTGCTTGAATCGAACGTGAGTGTTCATTTGTAGTACATTAAAAGTGTGATTAGGAACATGATTCCTTCAAAAATTTACCAAGACTAATACGAATATATCACATCGTTTGAAACTGACGGATTTAATACAATTGTTCCAACTTTATTTAACAAATCTTCGTGAAATCTACTCTAGCAAAGACACGACACGACATGAACATAACATGAACTTGCGCCTTTATTCATGTATTGATTTCTAGTTTTATTCCAAGCACATGAATTTCTGTGCTTTGGATAAATGCTCCTGTACTTTTTCTTTTTCTTTTTTTTTTTTTTTTTTTTTTTTTTTTTGGGGGGGGGGTTTGGATAAAGGAAAAGTGAGGAAGGGGCAAGTAGCTGGACAGTACGTGGCAAAGTGTGTTCAATCGAAGCCCATATTATACGTCGCACCAAATTCCCATATATTCCCGTCGCCGCACAAAAGAGAGACCAAATGCATGAGTATCCACCCACGAGAGGAGAAAAAGGAAGCCTACAAGCATTTTGGGGCTCCTTGAATCGATTTTGTTTTCCTCTATTTCCCAAACTCTAGTTAGACATATGCACATGGTGTTGTTCCTCTTTTTGTCTTTGCCATGCTTGGAGTCGGTCTTCGTTTGTGCCGTGCTTGTGTTCTGGTGGTTCCATTAACGGGAGCCGAAACATTATGAATTAAATCGAACATTTCAAGAGAGTGAATTATAATATAAATAATATGAAGAGTGATATGCATAAGTTACAATAGTTCGTTAGAGGGGTTATGTGCATAAACTTTCCATTGAATTTTAAATAAGTAGAAGAGGGGAGTAGGGCCATTGAAAATTCACATTGAAGAATTGCGATTAATTAGAAGGGGAGTGAAAAAGAAAAAGAAAATGAAATGAGTTTCTTTACACCATGTCAAAGGAATAACTACAATCAATCCACTTTGTATTTAAAATTATTACAAGGTGAAAAGGGGCGTATGTATCTAGGGCCTTCTCACGCTTCATGTTCAAGCTATGCAAGAGGAGGAGATCTGTTCGGATCAAGTCCTAGAGATGCTATAACCCAATATTGGAATAAGCCATCCCAGCCTGCAAATCAAGGGTATATTTATTTTGATCTCTAGGGAAATAGTTATTCTTCATTGTTTTCTCAACTACTAATACGGCTAGCGAAAGAAAAGTACTGAGCAAAGCATATTAGTTCATGTCGGCTGCTCAAGAAATGGACGAGTCTCCCCGATGACACGTCGCGATATTACCCTGGTTCGGCGAACTGTTGTATCAGCCTGTCGGATGCCATCTCAACCGTGCGTGACATGCCCGACAAGCCCCCGTGCTGGTGTCTTACTGAAGATGGGTCAAACTTCTCCACCTACCTCTCTCCTCCAGACAAAACAATGTCGATGCTGTTCACACCAAATCATCCCACGATCGAATCTCGATTCCTCGCGTTAATATTGCGTTTTGCCTCGAGGAGAAAGCTTCTGTATTGCCAGATTGGGGAAGTTCCAGTGCACGAAGGGGCTTCCATGTTTGATGAAATTCCGAGGAGAGCGAAAGGGACACGATGTGCTTTGCTTTCCTGGAATCTGAAGATTTTTTTTTTTTTTTTTTTGGAGGGGGGGCGTTCTTGACAACACTGTTGAGGTCTTTCCATGGAAAGAGGGAACAATATATGTTCTTAGCAGTGAGGAAACGCAATAATGTAAGGCGTGTGCGGAGACCCGCGATTTACAAGATTGCATCCGTGGCAAAGATCTCTGGACTAAATCAATAAAAGATCAGATGAACATGGAGAGATTGAGAAGGAGAGATTTGACATTGATGATGGATGGGATGATCTCACGTTCACGTAGCTTGGGTTCCTCTTTGTGATTGGCTTCAATTACTGCTGGCAGAGGCAGGGTCTTAAGCACGGTTGACCCGGGCCCCGTTTTCCAAATATTAGGAAAAAAGGAGATTGAACTAATTCTATCTCCAATTATTAGACATAATAACAACTTAATTGAGGACTGTTAATGGAAGTACTCGTACAGTTAAACCAAATTTGAGTTCAAGTATATCTCCAAATAACTTGACAAAAAGTTACAAAGTGGTGCCCAATGATAATTGCTCACAAATTACACACAGAGAACGTCTAATATATTTGGTTTGTTTGATACTATATCCTTTACCATGATTTGGACAATATAGCGTCATAGTTGTCCTCTTGATCAGGTTGGGCATATTCATTTTTTCTTGGTGAAAAGGTTGGGCATCTTCATTAGGAGTCAATTGTTGCAAAAACATATCATGGCTTCCAGTCGCCCTTTCTATATTTTTCGTAGACAAATTATACCTATTGTCTCCCAAGATCTGGTGTTTAGCGTTAAATATGAACTCAAATGGTACTACATACGCTTGTGGGGTCAATATCACGAGCCATGGTCGAACAAATCTTTATTTGGTGGCTCTCCTCTTTCCCCATTCAAGACGTTGACTTTGTCCTCGCCAACTCTATGGATGTAGTCGGAGTAATCTAATCCCAAGTAGGTCTCCATCTATTTGGCAAATGAAGACGAAGACCTAGCGAAAGGCTGGGATGATCTTCTTCTTATGAAGAAGAAACCATACAAGTGTTTGGGCACCGCTTGATGAATGGTTCCATTTCCGTCCTTTGAGTGGAACTCATCGTATAGAAACCATTGGTGTTTGCAACAATGATATTCCAATGCCAACTCATCAACATTGCCAATATTTGTTCCGCTTTGACATTATGACGCCTCATAACATGGAACACAGAGTTTTATAAGCCACTCTAACACAGGCAGATTCTTATTGCTACATTGAAGAAGGGATCACCCTCCTTGTTTCACCAATTCAACCAGCCTCATGAATAGAAACGAGGTGGCTCGGTTGTTTGACAATAATTGCAGGCGCTCAAAGCATCACTCTTGTGGTGCCAACGGCGAGAGATCGAAACCACCATTATGCATTAGTACACCATCTCCTCGCATATCTTCTTGAACAACTTGCACGTTGACTTCCACCTCACTGTCATGTCCTCAAGTAATTTTTTTTTCTTTTTACTTGTCTACCATGTATAACGGACCTCCAACTCTTGATGCCTCGATAGACTGATTATAATGTATTGAGCCCACACGTATGTTGGCTGCAATATTATAAAACTATTGGAGACTATCTCGAACGGACTTAATGCAGCGGTGCACTTAGTGCACATGGAAGAAAATACCATCACAAACAAGATTTGATTGTTAGACCAGATTCTTGATTTGGGAGGTGTTCACGTTGCCATTATCTAGTGTGATGATGATGCATACTTCGTCGGTGATGCCAAAGATTTTGCCAAAGATGCCAAATTTATTGACAACTCTCATTATTTTGATAGTCACAGTTTTGGAATCAAATGTGAATTAACTATAAGAGCTTGATAATATAATTCTCATTTTTCATATACCCAAGGGTCAGTGACAACATAATACACGTAATTCATAGGGCTCTCCATGTATCATAAATCAAAGAGACTTCAAAAGTTTACCCATCGACAGAAGATGGACCGATACTGCCGTTTTCTCTTTGTACAACACACTGCAATTCCTACTGTTTGTTCCAACAAAATGGGCTTGAAATGAGAAAGTTTGCATGTATCGGACGACTTAGATCGGCAACAAAATCAAAGGGTTGCTTAGTAATAAGAGAAAAACATGCATTCTGCCACTAATTCCTTACATCATCATAGTTGAACGGGTTTCTTGAGTAGGAATGTCTTCTCCACAAAGCTAGCGGTCTTCAGTGGTAGACATATCAATCGGAGAGTGTCTCGTTGGGGACCAACTTCTGGTGTTCTCTGCTACAAGTAGGCCTAGTGGTAAGGCTTTTGCGTCTCGTTATCATTGAATTTGCTTTGTTGTGAACAAGGAGCTCGCATGTATACATTGTCATTGCATATTCACTAATCGAGTTCCTTGGCAATCACAAGGAGAAGTCCAGATTAAGTTTGGAACCTTGGACACAGCTATTGCTGTTCTTGTTTGTTTTCCATGCATTGTGACATGTAGATCGCAACTAAATTCATTGCAATGGAAGAGGAAATATATGAAATTGACAAAAGGCTTGAGAGAGGAAGAGCATTTGCAAGTGGGTATGTAAGTGAAGATTGGCAAATGATGAAAAAAAGAGGAAAGGGGCCAATTTATCTAGGTGATTTTTATATATATTGTTTTTTGGGCTCCAACAGCCACTGCAATGACCTGATCCAGTGATTGAGTATTCGGGTCTGAGACCTTAAAAATTTGTAAACCATTGGATTTGGCCTTCAAGGCCAAATAAAAGAAATGCTGGATCTGGGCTGGCCCGTTAGGGCCCACTCAAGGCCCAAAAGTGGTGCGGACCAGCCCAATTCAAAACAATCCACACCTGGGCATGAGCCCAATTGTGCCAGGCAGTGCCGTGCCAGGCGGACAAGGCCCATTTCCCAACCCTACCTCTGGTGGACGACTGCCCAACTTCGGCGGGACGTGGCGATCCCCTCAACTCAACCTCATTTTTTGACCCCAAAAAAAAACCTCATTTAGAAATTCTGATAAAAACATCCTTTAGAAATTACGAAGTCATTAGGTTATATTGCTTATTTATAACAGGGTGGCATATTTTTACCCCTTATATGATTAAACCCACCCCCTTTCATTAAAAAGACAAAGTTGCCCTTAATTATTCAATTGTAATTTAAAGTGGTACCTCCCGATTTATCTACTTTCCGTCTTTTGTTATTTTTTTTTAATTTTTATGTAGGATCTAATTACCATAACTAAGAATATCACATGTTTTTTTCTTGTTTATTGTCGATGAAAGACATTATGTTCTCTCTCTATTTTTATATTTTATTTTCTGTAAAAATTAGTTTTGTCAAAAAGAGAAATTTCAATAAAAACCTAGTTATTTTCTATATTGTCAAGCAAATTTATGGATTAATTATCTAGTAAATCTATAAAAAAAATTAACATAGATAACCTTTCAACACAGTCACATATTTATGAACTTACATCTTTGTTGTGCATATCACTATTAAATATTTTTTACCGGTTACTTTTATATAAATATAAATATTATGAGTTGATCAAATGAAATCACCAAAAAAAAAAAAAAAAAAAAAAAAAAAAAAAAAAAAAAAAAAAACCTCTTTAAAGCTTTCCCAAGACAAAATCATAGTTATATTCCCATTCATGAAACTTTAAAAGTTGGAAATTGATTATATCAAAGTTTTGTTTAAGATAAGAATTTTTTGTAAAATGCCATTGGAATTTCATTAATTGGCATTGACAAAAATTAATACCATTTGTAGAGTGTTTATAAACAATATCAAAATACCCCATTATGTATAACTTTTGCATATCAATGTTTTTAGTATATTTCTAAACACTCATATGATGTCTTACATGTTTCATGTCAAAATATCTCACCAATGGTTAAGAAAAAAGACAAATTTTTTGATATCATAAATATAGAGACTTGATATATATATCTTTAGACTAATGAAATTTAAAAAATTAAAAATTCACCAAGTAAGTAAGCTTTAGAGATATGAGGGACCAAAAATAGATAAGTTGTTATACGAGCAATGATACAAAAGACACTATTTTTTTTTAAATAGCAATAAGTTCAAATTTAAAAAAACAAAACAAGCATATGACATTCTAAATTATGACAATTAGATTCTATAGCGAAAAAGAAAAAACTAAAAATAGAAAAGAAATAAATTTGGAGCCACTACTTTAGATTGTGATTGAAATTGAGGATAATATTGGGTTTTAGTGAAAATAAGGGTGAATTTACTTATATAAGTAGTTGAAATAGTGCCGCACTTTATAATGGTATAGTAAACTTGTATTGCATATAGAGTCTACAAGGAAATTAATATTTGGATTAACTAAGAATTATGTCTAGATGTACTTGAATTTAATAGGGTTGATCTATTCTTAGAAATGAGAATCTTCTGAAATTTTTCCTTGTCATGTCACTTGTTAGCTTGTAAAATTTTAAGTTTTCTTAGATAGCGTATGAAACAATGATTTTTGCCCATATCTACCTTTAAAACAATAGGTTAAATCAGAGGAAATTATTATGAGTGTTTGAGGGTGGTCAAGGCATTTAGTTCCATCAAAATTTCAGTCGTCATCTCGAAATAACTAGGATTACCTAAAGTTATGAGACAGTTTAAATTTAAAATTTATTGCTTTAAATGACCGACACATTAGTCAATTAAAAACAAATGGTTTGTTGCCTTCATCTCTATCTTCACGACCTCATGGTCCTGGTTGGGCCGATCCACTCCTTAACTCTAAAATCAACTTGCACAATATTGGTCTTCAATTTTTAGGACTGAGAACCGACTTTATGGAGCTTGGGACTAAGGATTGGATCAACCCAATGGGTTTGGTCAGATTCCAGGGTTAAATCATAATCAACCGATAATTTTTTTTGTTTCATTTTTGTACTCCCTGAAAAGGTAATTAAGAATCGAATTGACCCAAGGGGTCGGTGATGAGTGAGGTTAGCAAAGAGAGGCGAGCATCGAGCAGTGAGCAGGACAAGCATCGAGCAACAAGCAAGACGAGCAACCAGAAGCAAGTGAGATGAGTGCCGAGTGGCGAGCAGAGAGGTTGTTTCTCTCGATTTTGACAAATTGAAGACTAAGAGGACAAAGAAAACAGAAGAGAACGGGTACTAGAGAAGGATGCCATAAGAAGCTATTTACACCACTTTGGACACCATGAGGACCCCTCATAGAGACATTTTCCTCATTTGTAAATTATGACAGTTGACGCCATAAAAGACAAAGTTTAAGCTATTAAAGAATAGTGTAAAATTACTTGGACTCCTTACTAAGGAGTTGTTTAATGTTATTGATGTCGTTTAATTTAGGATTTTCTCTATACAAAAAATTTATAAATAATATTATTATGTATACCAACCTAGTCTCCCTTAGAATTGAATCAGGACCGGTAGAGTTGGGCCAGTTCAAGGCTAGTCTAGGGTTGACTCTAGACCGATGCTCACCCTTAAAGGTGATGGACCCTCTAGCACCTTTGCCATCACCTTGCTACTCACTAGTTTGTCTCCATCTCTCTCCGAATTTGTCTCATGGTTGGTGAGGATTTAGGTCCACGACATTGAATCTGAGGTCTAAGGACCCCATTTTTTCACATTTCATTATTTTAAAGGATGCAATTGAGGGGGCAGGTGTGGGCAAATTCACGTTAGGCCACTGTGTGAGAAGGCCAGCAACAAGCAACGATGATAAAGAGCAACGAGTGGTAAGGTGCAGCTAAGAGAGCAACATGTAATGGTGACAGAAGCGGGGGGGTATTTAGATTAGGGAACAACTTTAAAAGTAAATTTAAAACCTAATTTTGGAAGATCTCAATCCATCCCCAACATACTCAATTTGAGAACAGAAAACTCAATCTCAACACATTATTAACTATGCATCTCTCATATTAGTCAACAACCGCGTTGCATATTTTGACCCTTGGATTTCATTGATAATCTATTGGGTAGAAAAACAAAATTTGCTAGCTCTTCCAGGTCTTCGTATGGATGTGGTTGATAGTGCGAGAAAAGGCCCATCATAAAATTGAACTGGGACGGGCCATGTGGCTTGGGCCAGGCTAAAGCCTAGAGGTCTCATTCTCGTCACAATTGTCACGTTTAAAGGACTAACTTGCAGTCTAAATTGTCTCATCCAGCCCTTGAGCAACCTCAAAGGCATTGAAATATCTCGGTACACTTAAAAGCCCTATCGAGTTATCATTATCACACGTCTATAAATAACATTTTGCGGTAAGGTCAAAATAAATGGTCACACCCTCCATAAAATGCTCATCTCCTTAAAGAAATATTGGATACCACTACTGTGCTAACATATCAAATAATGAGTCCATTGAGCTTGCAACATGTGTCACAAGTGAGCCCCACCGTCAGAGGAAATTTTGAATCTCGTGGGCGATGTCTCTCCTATTCCAAATCTATTCACACTCTCCCTCTAGCTCTAGCTCATCCGTTACCTCCGCCGTCATTGAGTCGTTGTCCACTCCCAACCGTGCCCTCTCTTTCTCCCTCCAACTTATGACTAAGCCCTCATATGACAAACTGCCGTGCAGTCTCTTCCTCCTCAAAAGGTTGCCCATGTCATCACCGAATCACAATGAACCATTATGCTGCCTCCAGCTTCAACTACCTACCAGCATTATCAAACCCATCTCCAAAGGGTTTATAGTGACTGTTAAATTTATGACTCGAGTTTAAGCCCGAACCGAATTGCTAAATTTTGAAATATAAATTAAAATAAAAGGGCAGCAAAGTTTTATTTCCATCGCAGAGGAGTAGCCGAATTCTTTTTACCAGGTGGGGCCCAAAAGTCAACATACACGAAGAAGAATTCCTTTTTTGCGTGAAGGAGCCCTCTGCACGTGAAGTGAGCCGAATTAAGGAACTGGTGGGCCCAGGTCAACTATTTGACCTTGGGCACACAAATTTCCTTTTCTTTGGTGTGCGCGTGAAGTCGGTTAGTGGCCCGCTTGAAACCCTACGTAAAAAGTAGCCGCCGAAGGATTCACGTGAAGTTGCACGCCGCCGAGAGGGAGGAAAGCCACGCCGTTTTTACTCTGAGTGCTGTGGGTGTTCTGTTCGTGAGAGACATTCATAGGTGCTGGGTGCTTGGCTTTGGGTCTTCATATTGTTCGTGTTGCGAAGCTTATTCGTGATTTACATCCAAGAAAGATTGATGTATTGGGTGTAATTGGGGTTTGGGAAACACCGAGAGAGTGTTTGAGTGACTCGAGTGTGTCATCTCCTTGTATCGCTTGATTTATAGTGAAATTCGATGTTGCTCTCCCCATGGACGTAGGTCTTTACGATTGAACCACGTAAATCTGGTGTTTGATTTATTTTCTTTTGTCTATATTATTGTTCAATCGCTCGCCCTATCGCAACAAGTGGTATCAGAGCCAGGTTTGGCTAAGTTGAAGCGAATCGATGGCGACTGAAGAAGTAAAAGTGAAAATCAACAGATTTGATGGGAATGATTTTATTTTCTAGAAGATTGAAGATTATCTTTACCAGATGAATCTGCACTTACCTTTATTTGGAGAAAAACCAGAGATGATGAAGCAAACTGATTGGGATTTGCTGGATAGATGAGCTATGGGTGTTATTCGGCTGATGTTGGCTTATAACGTCGCGTTTAACATTCTGAAGGAGAAGACCACTGCTGATTTGATGCAAGCCATGTCAGATATGTACGAGAAGCCCTCTGCGATCAACAAGGTTTGTTTGATGCGACATCTGTTTAACTTGAAGATGAAAGAAGGTGCATCAGTTGCAGATCATATCAATGAATTCAATGTGATTATTAGTCAATTGAGTTCAGTTGAAATTAATTTTGAAGATGAGGTACGTGCTTTGATTCTGTTATCATCATTGCCTGATAGTTGGAATACTACCGTTACTGGTGTTAGTAATTCCTCTGGGTCAACAAGTTTAACGTTTGATGAGGTTCGAGATTTGATTCTGAGCGAGGACATTCGTAGAAGAGAATCTGGCGAATCTATATCTGTTGCTTTAGTAGGTGAAAATAGAGGAAGATCTGTAACACGTGTGGGTAATAGTAATACTAATATGAACAGATGTAGTCAATCTAGGACTGCTAATGTTGTCTGTTGGAGCTGTGGCAAGAGGGGGCATCTTAGAAGAGATTGCCTTAAGCTGAAGAATGAGAAGGGTAAGGGAATTATGGTTGATTCTGCAGATAATGTTGCAGCTGTAGCAGATAATGCCGATTATGTCTTATCTGTCACTAATGATTCATCGCTTGATGGATGGGTTATGGATTCTGGTTGTTCTTTTCATGTCACACCAAATAGAAACTGGTTTATCACTTATTAGTGCATGGGTAGTGATAAAGTCCAGTTAGGGAACAATGCTGAGTGCGATGTTGTGGGTGTTGGTGATGTTAAAATCAGAATGCATTATGGTATTGTGAGGACATTGACTGAAGTGAGGCATGTTCCAGAATTGAAAAAGAACTTAATTTCCTTGGGTACCCTAAATTTAGCTGGTTGCAGGTATTCTTCAAAAGGTGGAGTTCTGAAGGTTGTTCGAGGTGTCCTGGTGATAATGAAAGGAATCAAGCACGATGGCATGTATAAACTTCAAGGTGAGACAGTGATAAATTTCGTTGCGGAGACGTCGGATGCATCTGTTCGAGAGTCTTTTGACTGCTCGAGGAAGACCTGGGTGTTTGTGCCAAGGCACAAGTTTGATGCTGGTGTTAGGATCTCGCAGTCAAGAGCTTTGATCAAGATGGAGACTGGTAAGTTGATCAAGCATGTGCAAACTGACAATAGCATGGAGTTTTGCTTAGAGCTGGCAAATAAATTCTGCATGAAAGAGGGCATAGTGAAACACCGCACTAGTGCTAATAAATCACAACAATTTGCAAAATTGACGAGCAGAACATTACTAGCAATGGCCCGAAAAATTATTTCTAGTGCTAGTATGGCTAGGAGATTCCTAGTTGATGTGCTAAGTACGGTAAGCTACCTGGTGAATAGATCCCCATCAATTGCTATTGAATGGCGAACTCCTGAAGAAGAAGTGTGGTCAGGTAACGTTGCTGATTATTTTATTATTAGAATGTCTGGTTGCCCGTGTTATTTTCGAGTGAGTGATGGTAAGCTCGATGGGAGGGCAAGATGCATATTCCATGGCTATGCACAAGGTGAGTGGGGCAATCAATTGTAGTGCTCGAATATAAATTCACCTGTTAACAGCAGAGAAGTTACCCTTGATGAGTCTCCGAGACTTCTGGCTAGGAGTGTTTGTGGTAGTGTTAATACAAATCTGAACGGTGTTCAGCTTGAGGTGGAGTTGCGATCAGAAACTCCTGAGGTAGCGTATATGGGTACTAGCAAAGTAATCGACAAAAGATGGTGCTTATAGCGAGGTGGAGCCTATAAAGCCAATGTTTGCTGTAACTGTTGAAATTAACAAGGTACGTATTCGATCTCCTAATAGATATGGATGCAACAATGGTTTTACTTTATCTGCGGTTGAGGAGGTTGTGTCAGAAAATCCTTGTGGAGCAGTTAAAAGTGCATGTGGAGTTGGTATTCTGATGAGGTCCTCAGTTATGGCGAAGTTCAAGCGAGGCTTGGACTTGGATAATATATGTGGTGGTTGAGCCCATTAGGGGCTATGGGAAAGTAGCAGTATAATTTGAATTTTTATGAAGCGATTGTAATTTGGCTCAAACGTCGAGCCAAGGTGGAGATTGTTAAATTTATGACTCGAGTTTAAGCCCAAAGCGAATTGCTGAATTTTGAAATATAAATTAAAATAAAAGGGCAACAAAGTTTTATTTCCGTCGCAGAGGAGTAGCCGAATTCTTTTTACCAGGTGGGGCCCAAAAGTCAACATACACGAAGAAGAATTCCTTTTTTGCATGAAGGAGCCCTCTACATGTGAAGTGAGCCGAATTAAGGAACTGGTGGGCCCAGGTCAACTATTTGACCTTGGGCACACGAATTTCCTTTTCTTTGGTGTGCGCATGAAGTCGGTTAGTGGCCGCTTGAAACCCTACGTAAAAAGTAGCTGCCGAAGGATTCACGTGAAGTTGCACGCCGCCGAGACGGAGGAAAGCCACGCCGTTTTTACTCTGAGTGTTGTGGGTGTTCTGTTCGTGAGAGACATTCATAGGTGCTGGGTGCTTGGCTTTTGGTCTTCGTATTATTCGTGTTGCGAAGCTTATTCGTGATTTACATCCAAGAAAGATTGATATATTTGGTGTAATTGGGGTTTGGGAAACACCGAGAGAGTGTTTGAGTGAGTCGAGTCTGTAATCTCTTTGTATCGCTTGATCTATAGTGAAATTCACTGCTACTCTCCCCGTGGACGTAGGTCTTTACGATTGAATCACGTAAATCTAGTGTTTGATTTATTTTTTTTTTGTCTATATTATTGTTTGATCGCTCGCCCTATCGCAACAGTGACATCGTCGCCCCCGCTACATTGTATGTTGCCTCCACCTCTGCCTCCGCCTTGAAAGGTACAATTTAGGGTAATTGCAAGAATCGTTTGTGTTTTCTTATGCAAACTGGAAGAATCATGTCTAAAAGTAGTGAAATTTATAATTCGCTTGGTTTATGAATTTTTCGTAAAGTGCATAGTTTTTTATCTTCATAGTGATGACGTCATCCTACCACATCATCCATTCCCTCTGGCTCTACCTTGAAAGATATGATTTGGGGTAAAATTACAAGAAGCGCTTGCATTTTCTTGTGTAAACTAAAAGAATTATGTCTAGAAGTAATGAAATTCATAAATTGCGTTCTTATGAATTTTTGGGCATAAATTGCCCTATTTTTTTTTTATCTTCACAGTGACGATAACGCCCCTGTCGCATCATTCGTTGCCTCTGCCTCTATCTCGGAAGGTGCGACATCCTGGTCGGCGGAGAGATTACCAAACGTCTAGCATTCCCTCCCACTTAGGGGTAATTCCAAGAATCACTTGCATTTTCTTCTGTAAAGGACAAAAAAATTGTTTCGAAGTACTGAAATTTATAAGTCACTTGGTTTATAAACTTGTGACTAATCATAACACATGCTACCACAAAGATGAAGTAATGAATTTCAAGTAATAATTTATTTTTTTAGTACAGTATTATGAATGCAATTTATTTGAATTTGGATTCTTATAAATCTTGAAAATCTTAAACCCTTGAAGTATTGTGAATGAGAAAAAACAGAGTTCCTAAGAACCCTCTACTAACAAACTACTGTAAGAAACATTCAAACTAGGACAATGCCATAATATATGAACAAAAGCCCAATGCCCTAAAACATGTGCAACTGACCTTTTTTTGTCACACACAAAAAGGACACAAAGCAATGTAACTTAAAGCCATGAATTACCCAAGCTTGAGTTGCTAGCCAAAAGAAATTAGACAAATTGGAAAGACATCATACCCAACATCAATTTAGCAAGAAATGAACCATTTAACATAATTTTTTTTCCACTTATATAGCAAAGAACAAGGATAGCTGGATACTTTGTATAATTTCATTATGGAGGTAGTTTAATAGAAAGATTAAGAGAATTTCTTGGGTGATAGTTTTAACTTTGTTATGAAAATAACAGTCTATTTGGAACCACAAAAAACCAAATAATGAATAATTATAAATTGTTGTGAGGTCTACTCTTTTAAAAATTTATGACTCATAAGAAACTATTATTCTCATAATAACCCAAAGATTGTCATGCTAGCATAGCCCTAAGATTAAGTGGGAGGATATTAACTTACCCACCATCCAATTCAGATATCCATCTTCATTTGAGTCGAATAATATATTACCAGATTTTATCACACTTGGTAAACCAATTCTTAAGTTCTTTCATTTCTACTCTCACAATGTTCTATCTTATCAAAACAACATTATATTTTCACGTCCAGAAATAACTATAGTCTAAGTTCTTAATTGTTTTATCATAAGACAATATGAGTGAATCTTAATTGTCATATAGTATTCTGCTTTGAACCATTGCCAAGATCTTAATTTTTTGGTGAAGAATGTCCTTATTTGGGGTTTGTTTATATTTCAAATTCAAGCTCATTTTGGGTTCTTATTATTATATTTAATTAAATTTGAAGCTTAATAGTCAAGAATGTTTTGGAGTCATTTAAATACCATTTGAGTGCAAATTTCCATGTGTAAATTTATCGGATGATTGAATTAGAAGTAAGTCTTCACTCGTATTATGTGAAATATATTTTGTTTTCTTAAGTGATGAATGAAATGATTATATTTTGTTCTTTTAATTAAAACATGAAATTTTCTATTTTGCACATATAATGCAGAAAATGGAAAAAGATTATGAGTTTGCAGTAGGAATGATTTTTTCAAATGAACTTGAAGCATATCAAAAGTATGTGGTCTATGCAATCGACAACAAATTTAGAGTGATGAATGATACTTTATTTAGAAATAGTAAAAAGATTTAACCCAAAGGATTGTTGTGTGCAATTATGAGGAGTATTCTATTAACTTATCTAATCAAGAAAAAAAATATAATAGGTTTTAAGTTAGATGTGGCTGTCTTGCTTGTATCAAATTTAAGGTTGACAGTGGTGCCTATGAAGTTATAGAATATATTTTTTTAGCATAATCATGTATTTATTATGGAAGATCAAAAGCATTTAATCAAATGTAAAAGAATCATGTTCGATATTTGCAAGGATGTTTTAATTGACATGATTAAAACTAGCATTGGGGTGCTTACAACATATAAGTTTTTAACAAATAAAGTAGGATGGAGTAAAAACTTGAGTTTCAACTTAAATCATTTTCATTGTATGCAAAAGCAAAACCCAATATTTTTTTATGCTGTATAAATAAATTAAGGTTGTAGATTGACAAATTTATTTTGGAGAGATAACTTGTCAAAATTTGATTATGATTGTACAGGTAGAACAAGAAAGTAGATTTACAAATTTATTTCGGCGATGTGTTAGTTTTAGATTCCACGTATTGTACAAATATATGTAATATGATATATGCATCTTTGGTTGAGGTTAATCACCATTAGAAGAATGTTTTGTTTGACTATTCATTTTTATTGGACGAAATAACAGAATCATTTATTTGATTATTTGAGGCGTTTTTAAAGTCTATGGGAAATAAAGCTTTGCAAACTATGTTCACCGATCAAGATCAAGCCATGACAAAATGGCAAAATTTAATTCACGCAAGATGTTTTGTCCAAAAAAAAAAGAAAAAGAAATGCTACGATAATGTCTCTATCTTACCATATAAAGATCCAAAAGAACATTAAGTACATACTACACATAAAAAACATTGCCACAAATATATGTGCTTTTTAAACCACATAAAACCTTCACTCCATTCACCCTACAAACAAAGTGCACATGCATGTGAATGAATACAAATCATGTTCAAAATAAAACACTCTATCTCAAACTCTTGACATCATTCATCTTCAAATTTTAAAATAATATATGAGCTAAAGTTACAATAAACATCAACAACACAATCAACATTATCTTCAATCTAGAATTTCTTTATTTAGGATTGTCAAATATTGTTTCAAATGTTTCAATTTTGCCTTGAAAGCCTTGACTTCTGCATCCGCCAAACAGCCATCATCCTTGGTATGGTTGAACATTGGTTCTTACTCGATATTGCTTCGATAAAAACTTTTGGACACAATCCTTACTAATTGACTGATTTTCTCATCAACCTAAATAAAATAAAAAATGAAATACTTCCAATATAAATGGATACATGCTACGAATAGAAGAAAATTTTGTGGAGAACATATGGTACTTGAGCAAATTACATTTGGACAACCGAAAGGACATCCTTAACTATGAATGGATGGAATTAGAACATCTAATTAGAAATACTTAACGAGCCATTAATCTATCATTTTCTTACAAAAAAAAATCAAAGAAAACTCTATAAACAAAATGAGAAGAGGACTATGATAGCATTTGACAGTTGAATTAGCTATATTGATTGTACTACCTAACTAAAAAGATCATCGAAGCAATTTTTACTCTTAATTGTGTCATGTCTGTCCATCTCCTTTCTTTTGGTTAAGTTAATAGCTTACTAACAAAGCCGGCCATGCATAAAGATCAAACCACATACTTCTCCAATCTGTGAATCTTATTCTCAAGTTCAACTACTAAGGGTGGATTTCTCACACTTAGCTAAATAATTATAGGGTAATGGTTGTGATTAGACTTTTTTGGACCAATTATCATGTCAGGAAAACATATATTGATTCCTACATTTTTAGTTGGTGGAGAGGCTAAACTTGAAATAGAAGCATGATCACTATTTCCAGCATTTGCAACCATTAGTTGTAGTATATCTAGTTTATCTATATAGCATTCATCACCAAATACTCTAATGGTTGTTTGAAGGTTAGAAAGTTGATATCCAATTTGGATGCATGCGTAAAGATCACAAGAATGCAATGAATGAAGTTTGATGAGACTATTAAACTCTCTGAGTAAATAAAAAAATTGTTTATTGCCATAGGAGTGTAGTCTATGAAAACAACTATTAATCAAGTCCCTTTTCAACATGACAATATGTGAATGGTTCAAGATTTTCAAGAGTTATAATAATCCGAATTCAAATAAATTACATTCATAATACCATACTAATATTTTTTTTCTTCATTGTAGTGGAAGCATTGTTATGATCATCCACAAATTCATAAACCAAATGACTTATGAATTTCATTATTTCTAGACAATGTTTTTTGTCATTTGTGCAAGAAACGCAAGCAATTCGTGCAATTACCCCAAATCGTACATTTTGAGAAAAGACGGCGTGGTGGTTCGTTGGACAAGGGCTTAGTTGTGAGTTAGAGGGAGAGAGAAAGAGGGCACGGTTGGGAGGGTGCGGCGATTCAATGATGATGGGGGCCAATGAACGAGTTAGATCCGGAGTGGGTGGTGTGGTGGTTTGTTGGATGAAGACTTGGTTGTGAGTTTGAGAGGGAGAGAGAGGGTAGAGTTAGGAGCGGTTAGAGAATTCAGGATGTCACATCGCCATTGCCCCCATGCAACTAGATTCAAATATTTGGGGTTTAGAAATTTCAATTTCAATTTTCTCTTGTTCTCCGATAAGGTATTGAGTAAGGTTTAGAGATGTCACCCTTTTTCTTTCCCTCTCTCTTGCTAAGTTGTCTATCTTCTTGCTTCAAAATTTTTCTTATATGATCTAAGCTTGCTTTAGGTTGAATCTCGGTTTTGTACTCATACTTTGACATTCTAGGCTACGAGATGACAACATTTCTTGGTTGGGGAAGAGTTTTTTTTTTAGAAATAGTTCTTTTCTATTTCTATTCCGGGAAACAATTTCTAAGTAAAATAAGGTGTTTGATAACTACACAAAATTTCCACTCCAGAAATAGAAAAAGAATATAAATGCGTTTGGTATGAAACGGTTTCTTTTTTGTATTTATTCATTTTTTATTCTTGCTCACAGATCACTGACCGTCGACCACTGGCTGCCGCTGACGTCACTGCCCACCGGCTGACGATTGGCAACGGCCGATGGGCTGTGCGGCGGCGTTCGTTGGTGTCGGTTAGCGGCTGGCAGTCATGCGGCGGCGGCGGCGGCTGCGGCGGGTGGCGATCAGCAGCGACAGTCGATGGCAACGGCAACGGACGGAGAAGGCGATGGCGGCGGGCGGCAATCAACAGTGGCGGTCGATGGCAACGGCAACGGACGGAGGAGGGGGCAGCGGGGGCGGCAACGGTGGTCGGCGGTGGTTAGCGGTGGCTCCGAGTTTTTGAGGTGGCTACGAGAAGAGAGAGGAACAAAAGGAAAAAAAAATTGACTTATTTCTAGAAATTGTTCCTGATAACAAAAAGGCATTTTTTTTTTTTGGTAAAAAGAAGCTTTTTATTTTTGGTTTCTTGTTTCTATTCCAAAACCGTTCCGGAAACAAAAAAAATAGAGAAATTATTCTCGAGAACAAAAATTTTACCAAACGAATTTATGTTCTTTTTTTGTTCCAGAGAACAAAAGAACAAAAATTGAGAGAAATAGAAATGTTACAATGCGAGACCCCTACTTGACTTCTCTTTTGTTTCGTCTCATCAACGAAGAAGACTTAACTATACTCTCATTTTCTTGTTTTACAAGATCCGAGTTCGTCGACAAGGTCATGGTAAGTCCTCTTTTGATTTATTTGTCTTTGATAATATTTAAATAAACACCTTATTTTATACTCCTCACTGATGATTTGTAAAGTAATTCTTCCGAAACATTTCAAATTTCATGTCCATCAAATGTTCAATGTTTCACCTAAGTGACTTCCAATATTAATTTGTTTAAGTTATTAGTTGATTTGACTTAAGATATGATTTCGATGCTCTTGATGTTGTAGGGTTGGCTGCTTCCCAACCACATGGTGATATCTAGATCAACTTTATGCACTTTGGCTAATATAATATTTGGCACCTGCCAAATGTTTAGTAAAGTAATGAGAGTTCGCAATTTTTCCTAGAGTTGGTTCATCTATTTCATCGTGAATAGGAAAGATTGAATTCACTCATCTATACCATTGGAATCTGTTTGGCATGACTTGAGAAGGTGGCCATGTAGAATGTAAAGTCAGATGAGACTAGATTGATTGTTTGGCATTCTTACTTTGTTCGGAAGTTAGGACCAAGTAAGGGGAAGTAGTAAAAAAGAACAAGATAAAACAGAGTAAAATAAAATTGTAGAAAAATAATTCATAAAACCTCTAGAAATAACTAACGAAATTACCATGCCTTTCACCTTATATATAGGTTGCATTTAAAAAATTGATGAAACTATATCATGGAATTTGCGGAAATCATTTCCATTAATTCATTTGCTTGCCAGAAATGTTAAGATAGCGTTAATTTATTCCTCAATTTGCTATGTGTGGCATTTGCTGATAAAGTAGATTAACTTGATAGAATGAATTAGTATTCTTTAAGTGCAGTCATTTGTCTCTCGTATAATTTGTTTTTAGTAGGATCCTAACATTGTTGTATAATTTGTTTTCAATTGATGGATCAAGACAAAAACATATCAACAAAAGTGGATTGACATAATGAAATGAGTTTGCTCATGGAGTTGCCATTCCATTAAGTTGATAAAGTAAAATTTGCAACTGTAAATACGACAAGTGAGTGGATGGATATAATGAAATGAGTCTGCTTATGAAATTATCATTCCCCCATGTAATTGATAAAGTGGAATCTGCAACCGTAAGTACGAAAAATAAGGTGAGGATACCTAACTCTCGTCCTCCTCTAGGTAAAAAAGTGAGCTAATCAATAAAAAACTTGGGATAATTTTTCGAGAATTATAGATGAAAAAACACATAAAATAGTTATGGTAAAATGCATTTTGTGGGCATAATGTTGATCATTGAACGTCTATTATGTGGAGGCACTTAAAAAAGTGCAAAAAGGATCATCATACAAATAAGAAGCAAATGTTGTTTGTATCACATAACAAAGATGTGGCTAGCGAGGTAGGGGAAAACACTAGTGGTGATAGTTTCTTAATGACATAGAAGTTTGATCAAGAATGTTATAGGTACGTGCTTACTCAGATGATCATTATTGATAAATAACCTTTTTCCACGATTGAGCGTGTCAGTTTTCACAATTTTGTTACTAAATTACAACATTTTTTCTAACATCTTTCATGAGCAAAAGAACTTATTTGAAACCTTACTTCGGCAAGCTTCGTTCTAAGATTGCACTCACGACTCATATGTTGAATTCCATTTAAAACTTAAACTAGTTATCTCTCATTACACATTACTGGAAGTTGTATAAAAGAAATATCAATTTTGTGGTGATGCATAATGACAAGGGTAGGAAGAATGGGAAAATGGTGGAGAAATGCATTTATGACTGAGGAATTGAAAAAAAGGTGTCTACAATTATTATAGATTATGTAGTTCCAATAATGTGGCCGTTACTTATTTGAAGGAAAATTTTTCAAGAGAAGAGTTTTTGATTTTGAATGGTGATGCTTTATATATGAGATGCATTGTTCATATATTTAACTTGATTGTAAAAGATGGATTAAATAAGGTGCGTGATTTTATTGTACGTATCCAAAACGTAGTTAGGTATGTGAGAAGTTCTCTTATAAGAGCTAAAACATTCCAATCTTGTATCAAGAGTGAGAAGATTGCCAATAATGGTTAGGTCTATCTTGATGTTGCCATTAGATGAAACTCCATTGACATAATATAAGATATTGCCATAAAGTTAGGAAATTTTTTGAAAGAATGGAAGAAAATGATTTATCTTTCTTAAGGGATATTGATAATGATTCTCCTCGATATGAAGATTGGGAAAATGCCATCATTCTTTCTAAATTTCTAAAATAGTTTTATGATGTAATCAAAGGATATCAGGAGTTCATATATTACTTCAAATGATTATTTTGAGGGAATAGTTATGTTATATAAATATTTGAGTTGTATATGTTGAGAAATATTGTGAGTAATAAGGGTAAATTAGTAATTTAGTTATGAGTAGGGTTAAGCACATATGAGCATATATATTTGTAACCCTTTTCACTTTTTAATAATATAGAAAATAATTATCTCTTTCACATGGTATCAGAGCATAAACCATAACCCTAGATGACGGAGGAGCCACTCGCCGCCGTCGACTCGTCGGAATAGTTGGCTGTCACCGCCGCTTATCATCGAAACCCCCTACCACTTGAGCGACCCTCTTCTCTCGCTTCTTCATGTGGCTTGCTCTTGTAGCTCGCGTGGCTCGCGTGGCTAGCGTGGCTCGCGCTGCTCACGTGGCTTAATTGTGCTCATGGCTCACGCGGCTTGATCACGCTTGCGGCTCGCGCTGCTTGCGCGACTCTCGCACGGCTTGATCGCAGTCGCAGCTCGTTCGCGCTACTTGCGAATACTTGGCATAACTTCTGAAACTGTGAAGCTTGAACCTCGATTCCACAAAACCCTAGCGCCAATGCTGCTGTAAACTCAAGACCCATCTTCGGGAGCTGGTCCGCGTGGTTGATGGCGTAAGAGGGTTCTTGGATTTGCTGACCTTGGAATCGCCGATCAGTAGCCACATCGAGTAAATCCACTTTCTTTTATTTCTTTTTTTTGGAAACGATGCACTCTGTGTGGCTCAGGAGGTTGAATTTGAAGCTGTCGTTGGAAGTTGGTGCGTCTGTAAAACCCTAGAGGTAATAAGGAGGAGGACAAAAGCAGAAGAAATTGGTGCACCGCCTCTTCCTGAGGTTTAGATGTGCACGGTGAATGATGGGATACTTTATCTTATCTTAATTATTATTGTTAAAATTTTGTGCTGGCTGTGGAGTACTGTAAAGGCTTCTAGAAACAGCAAATGATGGGTTATTTTCTGGTGGTTGACAGTAACCCACTTTATTATTTGTATTGCACAAAATTTTAGAAGTGGCCATTGTGAAATATAGATTTGATAGTTATTACAGAGGATAGAGTTGCTGTTTTCGCACTTGAAAGTCACGTTGCATTGAATCAATGGGGATATTGAGAATAAGTATATTGGTGCTTTGGTGATTCGTACGGTGATTTGATTGAATCCTTTCTTTTCGGAATTCTTTTTGTGTATTTGATTGATTTATTGGAATTAGTATTGGCAACCGTGAAGTTCATTTCTTGGGCTTAGTCATTCTTTATTCACTAATGGCGACTTCTGGATCGACTCTTGGATCTCTTTTTAGTCATTTTCAATTAACATTTGTCAAGTTAGATGGAACTAATTATCCATCCTGGTCTAAAGTAATCGAGGTCTATCTTACTGCCACCAGACAACTAGACTATCTCACGTCTACAATACCATCTAACGCCAGTAAAACTAGTGATTAGATTGTAGGAGATGCGATGATTCGTACCCTATTATGGAATAGCATGGACCCTAAGGTTAGTCCTCACTTTATTCAATGTGACTCCGCTAAAGTAGTTTGGGATAAGTGCGCATTACTCTATTTATGGAAAAATAATATGATGTATGTGACACGTGGGAAAAGTTATTTGATATTCAGCGTGGAGATCAATCCTTGTCTGATCATTATGCTCGGTTCACCACTCTCTGCCAACGATTAGATACTTATCTTCCTGCCTCAAACGATCCAGATGTTCTGGCAAAACATCAAGAGGATTTGAGCCTAATATTATATCTCAAGTCATTGAGGCCTAAGTATTCATCTCTTCATCAGCATATTACATCTTAAAGTTCTCTTCCCATAGTAGATGAAGTCTTCTCCCAGGCTCTCCGTTCTATAATTCCTGAGAAGAGTTCTTCCATGCCGGCGATGGAGATTGGTGCTATGCTTTCTCATGGTTCTAGTGGACGTGGAGGTCAAGGTTGTGGTTATCAAGGTCATGGACACGGCGTTGTTCATGGTGGAAGTCGTGGAGGCCGTGAAGGGGGAGTTAGGACTCGTGGTACGATCAACTCTGGGAATAATCGTGGTTCCCGCTATTGTTATCATTATCAAAGAGCTGGACATATAGAAGCTTATTGCTATACACTCAAACTACCTCTTGCTGCTTGTGCAGAGGTTGAGGATTATCTTAGTCCTCCCTCAATGGCTCCACCAAGTTCAACTCAAGTTCTTAAGACAGGCGATCGAGTTACATTAACCCGTGCTAAGTATGATACATTGGTTCGCTCCCAACAAGTGACAGGATCTTCAGCTCCTACTGCAACTCTAGCACAAACCTATAAAGGTAGTTCATCATGTTTGTTGTTTACATCGCTTGATTCTTGGGTTATAGACTCTGGAGCTACCAATCACATGATTGGTAACTCTAACCTACTGTCTTCTTTTTACTCTACATCTCCTTCATTATCAAATTCAGTTACATTAACAAATGGTTCATAGTCTCAGGTTACTGGTATGGGAGTTGTTCTTTTGAATCCCTCTCTTTGTTTCCTTCACCTATCAAAATTTCCTTATAATTTGATTAATGTTAGCTCATTGACCAAATAACTAAATTGTTCCGTGACATTTTCCTCTTCTCATTGTGTTTTTCAGGATCTGAGGACTAGACAGATGATTGGTGGGGGACATGAATCATATGGCCTGTACTATCTTGATAAGAAGGTGTTAGTTGCCACAGCTGTGAAACAGACATCCACTGATGTATATTGGATGCATTGTTGTGCTGGTCATCCACCACCAAACTTCGATGTATATTTCCTAAGTCTAAGTCTATGAGTTCCTTTCAGTGTGAAGCTTGTCAGCTTGGTAAACATCATAGAGCTTCTTTTCCTTCCTGTATGCAGAGTCGTGTGTCTAGTCCATTTGAGTTGGTTCACTCAGATGTATGGGGTCCATGTCGTGTATATGATGTCTCTAGATTCAAATATTTTGTTACATTCGCGGATGATTTTTCCCGAATGACTTGGTTATTCTTAATAAAAGATCAAATAAAGATTTTTCGTTGCTTTCAATTGTTCTATTTTGAAATGTTGAATCAATATAATATCTTTGTCAAACATTTACGGTCATATAATGCTAGAGAATACCTTGCTACAACTTCTGGTTTCCAACCCTTTCTGGAATCTCATGGTATTATTCATCAAACGTCCTACTCATACACTCCACAACAAAATGGTATAGCTGAATGTAAAAATCACCATCTTCTTGATGTCACCCGTTGCCTCATGTTTCATATGCATCTACCTAAACACTTTTGGGGTCATGTTGTTCTTACGTCATGTTATTTAATTAATAGGCTTCCCACTTTTGTTCTTTAAGGGAAGACACTATTCTCAATTTTACATCCAAATCGTCCTCTCTTTTCCTTACCTCTTCGGGTTTTTGGGTGTGTTTGTTTTGTACATAATCTTACTCCAAGTCTTGATAAATTAGATCCTCATGCTGAAAAATGTGTCTTTGTGGGATACTCTTGAACTCAAAAGGGATACAAATGTTACTATCTTAGTCGTCGTCGTATGTTCGTGTCTACAAATGTGACGTTCTTTGAAGATCAGTCATATTTTTCTTCTCATAATGTTTTATAGACACATGGTGATAGTAATGATTGTGTCCTACCAATGCTTCCACTGCCTTCCATCTCTCCAGCTACCTCCAGCAAATTTCAGTTTGCTGATCGCACCTATCATCGACGAAGTACCATTCCAACTATGACAGTACAGCCTTCATCAGGACCTGATTCATTTGTTCCCCAATCAGTTGCAGTGCCAGCCTCTAATCCTGATCCGCCTATTGTATCTTGAAAAGGTACACGTTCTTGTGTTGGTCGTCCTATTGATCGTTATTCTCCTTATTCTGGTCTTTCTGATTGTGTTAGTACGCGTCATCCTGTTTCAAAGTTTTTTTTTTTTTTTCATATGATCGTTTATCTCCTACCTTCTCTGCCTTTGTCTCGTTGTTGTCTTCTGTTTCTGTGCCTAGCAGTGTTGCTGAAGCTCTTGCTCATCCGGGTTGGCGTCGTGCCATGGAAGATGAAATGCAGGCATTAATTCAGAACAAAACTTGGGAGCTTACTTCCTCACCTACTGATAAGCAACCTGTTAGTTGTCGTTAGGTTTTCACCGTTAAAGTTCACTCGGATGGTACTCTTAATCGATTGAAGGCACGGTTAGTTGCAAAGGGATATACTCAAACTTATGGTGTCAACTATAATGACACCTTCTCTCCTGTGGCCAAAATTCCCTCTGTTCGTGTCTTTATTTCATTAGTTGTGCAATTTGGTTGGATCGTTCATCAATTGGATGTGAAAAATGCCTTTTTACATGGTGATCTGGCTGAGGAGATCTACATGGAGCAACCACCTGGGTTTATTGCTTAGGGGGAGAATGTGGTATGTCGTTTACACAAAGCTTTGTATGGACTTAAACAATCTCCTCGTGCTTGGTTTGGTAGATTTAATGATATGGTTATCAAATTTGGATTAAAGCGATGTCAGGTAGATCATTCAGTTTTCAGCTCTGTGTCTTCAACTGGTTGTATCCTTCTAGTTGTATATGTGGATGATATTATCATTACTGGCAGTAATTCAAGTAGTATTCAAAAACTTAAGCAATTTCTGCATAAAGAATTTAGTATTAAAGATTTGGGACGTCTTCGATACTTTCTTGGTATTGAAGTATCCTATTCACATGCTGGTATCAATTTATCGCAACGAAAGTATGTACTGGACATCTTTGGTGAGGTTGGATTTCTTGGAGTAAAGCCAGTCGATACCCCTATAGATCCCAAAATGAAACTTGATGTAGAACATGGAGAATTACTACATGATCCAGCAAAATAGCGAATGTTAGTTGTTAAGTTAAACTATCTTACTATCACAAAACCTGATATATCCTTCGTGGTTAGTGTAGTAAGTCAATTCATGAGTTCTCCTCATACCACTCATTGGGATGCTGTATTTCGAATCGTCAAATATTTGAAGGGAGCGCCAAGTAAAGGACTACAGTTTAAGAATTATGGCCATCTAAACATTGTAGACTTTTCTAATGTCGACTGGGCTGGATGTCTTGTGTTTCTTGGGGGTAATTTAGTTGCATGGAAAAGCAAGAAACAACATATAGTTTCTCGATTAAATGCTGAAGCTGAATATCGTGCTATGGCACATGTGACAAGTGAATTATTATGGTTGAGAATGTTACTATCAGAGATTGGAATGTCACCATCAAATCCATTAGTGCTATATTATGATAATCAATCCGCTATTCATATTGCATCTAATCTAGTCTTCCATGAGCGAACTAAGCACATTGAGGTTGATTGTCATTTTGTGCAAGAAAAAGTTCAGAAAGGCAAGGTTATTCTACAACACACAAAGTCGGAGGATCAACTTGTGGACATTTTTACGAAATCTCTACGGGGGAATAGAGTGAGCGTCTTATGTAACAAGTTGGGTTTATTTGATATCTATATCCCAACTTGAGGGGGAGTGTTGAGAAATATTGTGAGTAATAAAGGTAAAATAGTAACTTAGTTATAAGTAGGGTTAAACACATATGAGCATATATATTTGTAACCCTTTTCACTTTTTAATAATATTGAAAATAATTATCTCTTTCATAGTATAAATATTTGAATGACGCGGCAAATTCTCTGAACTCAAAGCTTCAAACTATAGGTATAAAAATGAAAGAGAAGTTTAACGAGTATAATGAGAACGTGGATAAAGTAAATGTGATGGTATTGATTACGGTTACATTAAATTCTACAAAAAAAAGTTGAATTATGTGAAGTTTTGTTATGGACAAATTTATGATGATGAAGCGTAAATTGATGAGATGCATGATGCAGTAAAGGTTGTCTTGGAGCGTTTGTATAAATTTTATGAGTAATATTTTTTTGGTTCTTCTAGTAAACAAAATTTAGTGGTTCAAGTGTGAGTATTAGTAGTAGCGGTTCCAATGTCAATAATGATGATAATGTGTATGACATCCAAGCTTGTGAAAAGGCTTTCTTGATGCGAAGAGAAAGGTGTTTGATGAAAACAAATCTGAGCTTGGTTGGTATCTTTGAAGCTGAAAGTGAAGATGTTCTTAATCTCGACCTTTTGATATGGTGGAAGAATACTGGGTCAAAATATAAAATATTATCTTTGATGGCTCAAAATGTTTTGTCTCTTCCTTTGACTATTGTTGTTTTGGAGTTAACTTTTAATATGTTGAGACATGTACTAGATGTCTTTCGAAGTTCTTTGACTTCTAGAGTGCATGAAGATTTGACTTAAGATTGGTTGAGAGTTGTACACGTATTGATTAATATTGAAGAGTGCATCGAGAATGCGGAAAAGTTTGAGTTGGGTAAGTCGTGTATATTTTTTTCTATTTTGTAATTCATTCGCATAGCTATCTATTAAGTGAATACATTATTTAATCTATTTTTTGGTTTTTAGATTTGGATTGTCTTATTGAGGACATCATCATTGAAAAATAGACTTCATTTTATGGAAACTCCAAATTTGTAGTAAGTAAATAGACTTCATTAAACCCTAATTTTTGCATACGTCTCTAGAGCATGGTTTCTCATTGATTTTTATTTTTATTTTATGTATGAATTTCTAGTCTTTTTTAGAGATTTTGTACAATGTGGATTGGCTCACTTGATTTCACTTAGGAGGAGTTATGCTAATTTCACTTTTAACGAAGGAGTTATATTTGCAGCAAAGATTTGTTAATTGTTTTAGATAAATAAAGAGTTTTTTTTGTAATAGTTGTGGGAATTAGACTAATAGTAGACCCATGTTTGTTGCTAATGTTTATGCAATGTTAGGATTTTTGCCTTGTCTTATAATGTTTGTTTATGATAATTAGTAATTAGTCTTGTGGATCATTGGTTTTTCGTTTAGTTAAAAGATTCATATATTTATTGATTACATGTACTTAATGTTTCAATATAAATTACGAGGATTATCTTATAGTTTTCTCGTGTATTTATGTAAAATTTGAAGCCGTATAGATATTTAGTGGTTGCAAAACATGTTTCAGTGCAAAGAGGGTAGACCCTAAACCGGATTGGAAAAATAAAATAGGTTCCAAAATAGATGTCAGTGCAAATATGGTAGGATACATGGTCCTAAAAAGAGGAACTGATTATAACAGTGTATGGTATAGGATCAAAGTGTAGAACCTACCCATCTTGGATACAATTACCCCTACTTGTGATGGCACAATAGTGATACCCAATATTTTCTCATCTCCTCACCCCATTCTCTCTTTAGCTGGCGACGTAAAAGAGAGCAGTTGAAGGCTTAAATGGGCCGACTTAGCTTTTGGGCCTGAGTTAATTGGGCCTGCACGTCGCGGGCCCTCTTTCACGCACTCTTCCTCGTTCTCCCTCATTTTCTTTCCTTCTCCACTCACTCGCTCCCCCTCTCTCTCCCCCTCCCTCTCTCCCTCCTCTTGCCGCTGCTCTCGAAAATCTTCCACCAAATCTCTTCTTCTTCAAAGACGCAGCAGCAGCAGCCCCAGCAGCCCTCGCTACACACTCCCTCTCTCGCGCTCCCCCAAGCCGCGTGCGGCGGAACCGAAGCCCTAGCTCTCGCT
This sequence comes from Eucalyptus paniculata subsp. matutina, assembly GCA_017140255.1. Taxonomy (NCBI): domain Eukaryota; kingdom Viridiplantae; phylum Streptophyta; class Magnoliopsida; order Myrtales; family Myrtaceae; genus Eucalyptus; species Eucalyptus paniculata. The sequence continues at coordinate 30,668,785 of CM029442.1, read as the reverse complement.
CCCTCTCCTCTCCTCTCTCGCGAAATGAACTGTTCCAGTACGTCTCTCTCTCTCTCTCTCGCTCGCTCGCTCGCTCGCCGTGTCGAAGCATGTACCTCGTGTTGTGCCCCGCGTGCGCTTTGCTTCGGTTGGGTTTCGGTGCTTGCCTTTTCAGGGGTTGATCTGAGTTCTTGACGGGTTTTTGCCTCTTTTCTGTGCTTGCAGTATCCGGCGAGGTGCCGGAGGAGCCCGTCGTCTCGACCAAGTCCGGCCACGTCTTCGAGAGGCGCCTAATCGAGCGATACGTTTCGGTCTGGGTCCCGCCACTCTAGGGTTTATGCTCTTCGTTTCGTTCTGTTTTGTTCGTTCCATCTTTTTTGTTGTTGCGGAGAGACGTGTGGATGTGGAGGGGAGAGGGAGATGAGCATTTGGGTAGGGTATAGTTTGTTCGAGCTGTTCGCCAATTGTAGGGAAACTGTGACGGCGACATAAGCCTGCGACCTAGCAATCAGTAGTAGCTTGCTTTTTTCAGTTGTTGAATAAGTTCTTGGTGATGTGGAATTTCTGAGTTAATGGCCGTGCTTCTTGGCACTTCTTGATTGGTGAGAGTGCGGGGAAGAGAAGGAAATAACAAATCTTGGTTTTGTCGAACTTCCCCCCTGATTCTTTTTCTTCTGCTCTTTCCCTTGAATTGAAAAGAATAACGGATGTAGGCAGATTGAGCTAGGGGAACTGTAGAAGTGGTGTCTCTGATGGTTGTCTAGTTCCTTTGCATGTGCCATGGGAAACAGTGCACAGGTTAAGCTTTTAAGAGTGAGGTATGATAGTAGTTCCAGTCAAAATTAGTTGGATTTATAAATAATAAGATGAATGAGCTCTGCATACTTGTATTAATATAAAGAAGGATTGTTCCTTTTTGTTCGGCGGATTTATCGTGTTACAATCCTTCATGAAAATGATAAGGACTCCGGCATCTTTTGACTATTTGACCTGTGTGAACGGTAAAGTTTAGGGATTTATGCTTTGTTCTATATGATGTATATGGTTTTCACTCATAAAATTCTTACATGGATGTCTTCATGTGAGAATGATCAATTTTTCTTGTTCATTTGGGTAGGATTATGGAAAGTGCCCAGTTTCCGGGAACCACTTACCATGGATGATGTCCTCCCTGTGAAAATGGGAAAGGTATTCTTGGCATTATTAGTTTGAATCCTTTATAATGCTCTAGCACTTTCGTGGAAGTTTTCCTGATTCCCATTGCTTTTAATGCAGATAGTCAAGCCCAGACCTTTGCAGGCTGCCAGCATACCTGGGTTGCTCAGCATTTTCCAAAATGTAGCATATTGCTATTTTGCTATATCTGACTTCTTTTTTTGGCATGCAGTGAATACTTAAAACTTCTTTTGACTAATGCTAGTGCATTTAACAGTCATCTGGTTTCTATCTAATAGGAATGGGACAGCTTGATGCTTTCCAACTTTGCACTGGAACAACAACTGCATACAGCTAGGCAAGAGCTAAGTCATGCATTGTACCAGGTATTGGGCAATGCAGTATCATGTCCTTTACGCCTTATTTAGGATCCAATGTTAAGTTATAAGGTGTCTTCTCTGAAGTCAGCATTGCTATATTATTTGGTCTCTATCATAAAAGCATGTATCATGTGAAAACCAGCTATTTGACTTCTAGTGCCAATCATGGATTATTTTGAGAGTAGATCCATGGATGTGCTGTTCGTCAAACATAACTAGTTTTCATCAATGGTGTTATCATGATAGAAATTGTAGAAGTATCTGAAAGGTGCTGAGTGCCTTACCACAATTGACTATTTTATCTCGTTTGACGTTTTCTGTTTCATGTTTTCACCTGAGAAATGTTATGGCTTCTTCAAGAATGTTGTACTTTAAAAAATTCATTCATTTACCAGAGGACACTCATTAAAATTGATTAGCAATTAAGGGACTTAATCGACAATTTACTCATTCAATTACATTTTCAATCATCAAAATTTCTTATTGTTTCAGGGGTGATGTATGTTCTCTTGGATAAATTGTAGTTTTGATCCCTTCTCTCTACTTTATATTTTATATAGGTTAAAACCCATATGGAACTAATTTTATGGAATTGTCCCTGCTTTGTCACTTTTGCAGCATGATGCTGCTTGCCGTGTTATTGCAAGACTTAAAAAGGAAAGGGATGAAGCCCGATCATTACTTGCACTGGCTGAAAGACAGATACCCATGACAGCATCTTCTGACATTGCAGTGAATGCTCCTGCCTTGAGCAATGGGAGAAAAGGTTCTTCCTTTTTATGTCTTGCTTAGCTTTTTGACATTTGATCAGTGATCAAGTAGTTACTTTCGCTTTCTTTCTATGTCATAGCTTCTCTAGATGAAGAGCCAGGCTATGCTGGGAAGAAAATGCGACCTGGTATTTCTGCAAGCATCATTGCTGAGATAACAGATTGTAACTTAGCACTTTCTCAACAGCGTAAAAAGCGACAGGTACATTAGGATCTATTTTTTGGCCTTCTAATTTTACTTTTTACGCCATAATTTTGCCCTTTTGTCCTTTCGGTGGCAGCTTTTTATTTTCATTTTCACTTCTCAATCATGGTTAACAAGAATATGTTCTGAATCTATAACTGACCTTAAATGTTGTCAGATTCCCTCTACACTGGCACCTGTTGAGGATTTGGAGAGGTACACCCAACTTTCTAGTTATCCGCTGCACAAAACTGGCAAACCAGGCATTACATCTCTTGATATTTGTCATTCCAAGGTGTGATTCTAAATATTCCTATTTCATCCAGAATGTATTAATGCTGATGTTGTAGCTGAAAATGCTTCCATTGTATGTGTGCTTCATGTGCTGATAATGTAACGCATAGTTGTCAAACATATATTAGCATTTTGACCTTTCATCTTGTCTTCTTGTAGATTTAGTACCAAAGTTAGGCTAGTCATGTCGAGCATGTGATGGATGGACTTGTGAATAATGCTTGATTAGGGTGAGTTTGGGAATGCCTTGTCGTTGAGAATTTGCATTGACAAAAGGGATCTTGACTTAAAGTGTATTTAGTGAAAGAAAATGCTGGGTCTTCATGCGTAACACGTCACAAAGCAACTTTTAAAATGAAAAAGATAATAAAGGGAGAGTGCAGATGCAGAGAAGCATGGACAGGCAACACATGCCAGGTTGGTTTGACTTGACATTGGGATTGCAATACCTATGCTAGATGCAGCTTGCCTAGGTTGCCCACAACCTTGTGATATGTTGTGCTTAGGGTTGACCTGATGAGATCTGTCTCACATGGGGTCACTAGCAATCCGGGCGAGGCGATGCTCGGGTTGCATGACCCATGCAAGATTGCAAGACCAAGTGGCGGCGGCGACTACTGCCACCTCTCTCTCTCATCATCTGGTGGCTTTCAAAGTGATGTTGGCGATCATGCCAAAGTGGTGACATTGAGGCATCAGACAGCTAACTTTTCTCTTCTTTGACAGCGAGCATGCTTGGGTTTTTAGCATAAAGTTGAAAGTTATTGAGGGCAAGATAGGAGAATCCGAAACATACACTAATACTCATCTCTATTCCAAAAATGTTGAAAACCGAGTGACTTTTTATTTTATTTTTGGCCCCGGGGGGGGGGGGGGAGAGGTTTTGGTACCTGCCTTGGCCTTTAGACTTTGCTGAGGCAGCTTTAGGCTTATAGAATTACAAAAGAAGTATTTGCCTGTATTAGAACTTCGAGCCAAGGTACTTTAGAGACTCAGAGTTGCTTTTGAAGCTTTATCAACACCTTAGTTGCTTTCGTTGTTCAGTGCAACTCAAAGCTTATAAAAATGCTCGATTACTTATAGATAGGAGTATACAAGTTGAAATGGTTCAGTCCAAGTTTCAATTTGAATTTATAATGAGGTGATCCATTGGGTAGTGATTTTATAAATTAAAAGCAACCTAAATTGATGAAGCATCAAACTCAAATTGAACTAGAACCATGTTTTGTACTGTATGGCTTTTGATTTCAACCTTTTGGCTAGGAAGAATGAATATGACATCTCGTTTTCTGGTTTGATAGATGAATGTGGAAAATGGAAAACAAAATAGATAAATGAAGCGGCCAATAACATAGAAACCAAAGATAGAGCATATAGGAAAAACTTTTGTTTCAAGCAATTTGTATCTTCAGATCATTTCAGATGTTGTTCATCTGTAAATTAATGGATAGAGACCTTACACTTAGTTTTGATGATTCTGGTTTATCTCTCTTCTGGGAAAATTTCTTCCAGGAGTCATCGAATTTGTTACAAGAATAGCTCCAACATGGGTTCAAAGTATATAGTAAGATTTCATTGTAGTCTAGGGTTTCAAGTCCCTGGCAGATCTTCTCTCTAGTTTTTATTGTTGTTAATCTGATCAATCTGCTAAGAGAGCACAGAGTAAAGCTGGAGCTTTGGAATGAATGCGGCTTTGATATAGGTGTGAGAGACAGAAAGAGATATGCAGTGTAAGAAATAATACTTGGTCACAAAATTGACCTTGCTATGAAAGATGAGAAAACCACTACCATTAGGGTGGCTTATACTAAAATCCGAGCTGTCAATGGAAAAGTGAAAAGAAGTCATGTTGTTGTATGCTGCAACAATAATTCTTTGGGTCTTTAACAGGCTTTGGAAGTCTTGACATGTGAACAGAATCCAAAATGTAAAACTGTTTGGTTCTGATAAACAAATTGGGCACAGCAGAAATTTTTTGATTTAGTTTGGTCTGTGTTTTCTGTACTGCGGTTTGTTAACTTAAAATTTTGAGGGCTCAATCTGTTCTTTTCTTGTTTCTTTGAGATGCATTATTGGTCTTGTATTGCAGTAGTGCTCCTCAATGAATTCAAGTCTTTTCTGAATAACGAAGAGTTTTTGGTGGACTTTTTCAAATCCAATTTGATATGTATCTGTGAGCCTACTTGAAGGCTTTTTTCTAGTTACAAGTGGAAAATCAGGTGTGATTTGGCAATTGTGTGACTTGAAAATGTGTCTGACTGGATGTAGTATGCTATAAAGGACCACTAGGATCGTCTCTTATGTTGGCAATGCTGATTATTCCTCTCATGATACTTCAGCAATTTAATCAATGCACATATCATCTTGCTAATGACATTCTTCCATGAAGTTATTTGCTTTCCTTTAATTAAGCTTTTCTTCCTATGAACAGGATATCATTGCAACTGGTGGGATCGACACATCTGCTGTACTTTTTGATCGATCATCTGGACAGATCATGTCTACACTATCAGGGCACTCAAAGAAGGTTTTCCTCTTCTTCTTTTTTTTTTTTTTTTTTTTTTTTTTTTTTTTTTTTTTTTTTTTTTTTTTTTTTTTTTAGGGGGGGGCTGGGGAGGGTGGTTTTTTTTTTTTTTTTCTGGTTGGGGGGTGCGGGTATTTCTTCTTTTTCTTGTCATCAAATGACTCTTAGCTTGTTTGTGCATCTTATTCTAGGTTACCAGTGTGAATTTTGATGCCCAAGGTGATATGGTTTTAACTGGTTCTGCAGATAGGGTAAGCTGCTTTCAGAACCATCCTTTCGGATTTTCCTTTCTTCATGCATATAATATCCACAAAGCTAGGATTATATGCTAAAATAAAGAGTAAGTATATGGTTAGTAATGGTGGATGAGGAAGGAGATGAAATAAATGAAGGCATACTTGACTTTTAGGGCTTGCACTTGGGCATTAAGTTGGAGAGATGCTACAGTAATTGTGACATTGCTGTTTGATCAGCAGTAATACAGGTAGAAATATGGGCTATTAATGCCAAGTGTGCGAGAGGAGAAAATGGATGGTGATACAAAGCTGTTTTTGGTCATTGTCTTGGATATATTATATTATATTGATGCTTTACGAAACCAATACCTTATTTGCTCTTCTATTTGATTGTTTCATCAAAATACTGCTACATCTTGCTTGTGGATTGAGTAGTGGCCTGTTGAAAATGCAGAGCAAGGAAAAGGAGCAAAAGCATTTTTGTTTGGGTCTGGATGAATCTTTAAAATGAATGACTTGATGATATTCTTCCCTAAAATGCTGTGGCTATCGGAAAATGTTGGGTCAACTGTATAATACAATAATTAGGAGCCTGGTATAGATAACACTCATTATATGCCCATGAAAGATCCTGTTGGCTGAGTCTTTGAATTGGCTTGATAGAAATTGTTTTTCCTTGTTTTCTGGATGATTTGAATTGACTGGGTGTTACGCATCCTGCTATTGGATTTATTGACCTACGGGCCAGAATGTATGTTTTCCCCCTCAAGGGTGTCAGGAGATGTTAAAAATGTCTGGCAGCTGGATTCTTTGGAACTCTTTTGTTGCAGAATCTATTTCTTTTTGTCCCTAGTACAACATGAACTTTTAGTGGTGTGTACTATTCATCTGACGTGCTAACCTACTGAGCATGTTAATCTTCTTTATGTAGAACTCTGCATTTCCTTATTTTAGTCCCCCTTATATGACAAGGAAGGGGAAAAGAGAAGAAAATAAATAATTCTGATGAATATATCCATTTTGCATGTGGTCGGCTCTGTATATGCTGTTCTCTTCATTCTAACCATAATGATTACAACAGTTTGTTGAAGTAGTTACTACTGTAATTTTGTCGTACTTTCTCTAGATGATTATGTGTTTGATCTGCAGACTGTGCGGATTTGGCAAGGTTCTGAAGATGGGAGCTATAACTGTCGGCATATATTGAAAGATCATAGTGCTGAGGTACTCTTGGTGACCTTTTTTTCTTAATTAAATACCTTCCTTTCAATTATGAAAAAGGAAAAGCACATTCCATGTCACATCTGTCTTGGCCATAGTCATAAACATGCCTTCTCAACAGTTTATGCTGTATTCTTAGCTAAAACATGCTTCCTTGGTATAAACTTTATGTCTCTTGTTTGTATGAAATCCTTTTGGCTGTTTTTTGGCTTCATTTGGTATAGGCAACTATCTCAATGAGTTTTTACTGTTATCTGAAGCTTGGTTGTCATTCTCCTATTAGTATTGTTCAGTTATGTACTGAGTCAAAATAGCGTTAAATACAGTCATGAGGCTTAAAAACACAGGCAGTCTAGAGAAGCAACAGAATCTAGTCTTTTATTGGGAACTAAAGACATGATTTTGATGTGTAGTGATGGTAATTTCTTCATCATTTATGTGCAGTTTAACTGTTCAGCTTATTGTCTGCCAGCTTGTGTAAGAACATGGTGATTTATCTTGTGCATGGTCTGATTTAGTTTTTGATTTAAGTGGATGTCTTCTGGGAATTTTTGTTAGGTTGATTAAGAATACCTGCAATGTTAACTGTTTGTGCCACCACATGTTTCTGCCTCGATTATTAGGATGATGGTGTGAACATTGTTGAACTGTATTGTAACCTTGGCTTAGATTCTTTGCTGCAGTCATCTGAGGATTAGATGTTCAACTGAATAGCTTGTTACACCCAGTAGATTTGATTTTAAACTGCGTTATCTAAGGTTTGTCATTTCCAGTGAGAATTCAGGTTTTTTAGTTGGGTATATTTTTAATATGTGGTGTTTTAATGCCATAATAAACCTAGCAGATAATGAAGGATCACCTAAGACAGTTTCAATTTTGTGTTTCACATTATAGTGCTATAGAGTTGGAGGAATCTAGTAGAACTTAATCTAGGGTGATGGCTTGATGGGACTGGGGGCAGTCTTATTCTTGTACCTTTTTTGGTGACGAAGGCACTGACACATCTTACTTTCTAAAATGTGTTTCTTGGATGGGTTTCATCATTCTTTTCTGAAAATAGATCATTAAAATAAGGTTTAAACTATGAATTTCTTGATCTTGGAAGTAAATTTGGTACTGGAGGGCATGCTGCAAGCTCTGGAGTTCTCGAGGGAAATTTTTTTTGAATTGTTCTAAGCCTAATTATGACTGTTATTTTCAAGTGGTAGAATGATTTTATTCCTGAGGTGGTCGTGCATTTGAATAAAAAGACTTACGAAAAACGAATGGCATAATAATGAGTGGATTTGAGTCTTTGAATGGTTCTCTTGCCACAATTTTTGGGGCATAATGAAGCCGTCTTCTGTCCATTTGTAAGTTTGGTATTGATTTCCAGTATACTACATCCGTCCGTTAATACTGAGAGGATTTGGGAGTCTTTGAATGGTTTTCTTGCCACAATTTTTGGGGCATAATGAAGCCGTCTTCTGTCCATTTGTAAGTTTGGTATTGATTTCCATTATACTGCATCCATCGTTTGCGTGCGTGTGTGCATGCGTGCGTGCGTGTTTGTTTCCTGGAAAAGAGCTGGACAGTTCAGCAGCTTGGAAGTTTAGAGGGAAAATAGGTAAAAGGTTTTTAAGAAATAAAATCAATTAATAAGAACATTAGCTTAATTCTATGAGGTGGATTGACAATGTATAGCATAGAATTGAAATCAATTAATTAGAGCAGTAGCTTAATTCTATGAGGTGGATTGACAAATTACTGCATAGAAGTGCTTTTCTCATCTGCTAAGTGAAACGTTTTAGGTCTTACCATTTGAATTGATCAACTGCATATATTTAATTTCTGCCATAATGAGGTCATGGGCAGACACCACTGCCAAGTGCTACAATGCTTGAGTGCCTTGGGGTGTCTCAAAATGTATGAGGTAGGGATTCTTTGGAGGCTTGTGCATGCCTCACCACCTGAATTGCGTTTCTCCTGCTCACAGTTTACCTATAAAAAATAACCTTGTAGTATGTTTCACAATAGGTATGTCCTCAGAGCTTTATCCTGGGAAAAGCACTTGCAGTATGTTATGCCTGGCGGAAGACCCTTGAAGGGCCTGTGAAGGGCTTAGGAAAGAAAAATTCCTGGTCTCTTTGGCTAATTTTATGATCTAGTTTAACCAACACCCGTTCTCCCTTATTCTAATGACTGAAGGACGGGGACAATCAAACTCTCATGACCCTATTCTAAGGACAAGGCAATATATGATCCTGACAATAGTGAAAAACTGAAGTGACGAGGTGTTTGGGTTGTCTATAGTTGACATTAGGTATTGGTTTGGGTTAGTAATGGGTCTTCTTTCTTCATGCTAGGTTAATGGAAAAGGGTAAAAAAAGAAATGAATGGTCAGACCTATCATTTGTAAGTACTTTATGACCTGATATGATATGGTGCTTCTGTCCATATGTGGTGTTCGCACTTCTTGTGTAAGTGTTTGGCCTGATTGTTTAAACTCAAAGGATAGTTTAAAATTTGAAAAACTATTCTGAACCAAGATTTTCAGTGGTTCAAGTTATGTTCTTGTTTTGGTTTTGCTCAAAACTTTGAGCTTTGATGAGATAGTCCATTCCTTCATGAAGCATTGCAAAGCCAAGGAATGTTGTCCTTACGCACATAATTGAACCTTTCCCCCTTAAACAAATAAACCAAACCCAAGAGGTGATATATTATTACTAGCCTGCCCTCTTGCATTGTGATACCAAGAACCTCATTGGCTGTGAATGAAGTAGCCTTCAAAAGTAATTGATAATGCTCTCCTACATAGGAAAACAAAACACTACTCATCAGATAATCTACTTGGCATTATCCTTTCAATGGGATTGGTACTTCTTTGGATTGGGACAATATCTTCTCAGCTTGGAATGAATTATGCTAACTTCTTTACAACTGCAATTTTTTGGGACTGAGTAAAAAATGTGCCATGCCTTCTGAATTAGAGTTCTGTTACAGGACTCATAATTGGACTGCAAAATCTGTACTGGATAATGAATATCCATGTTTCTGTCAATGTCATATGTGTTCTTTGGATGATAATTCTTGTAAAGACTGTAATAACTAAATTAAGCGATGATGCATTTTGAGCAACTTTGTTTTATGCATATGTGTCTTTTATTAATTTGAGCATAAGTTGAACTGCAAACTATGTTTTACTCTTTTCTGCAATGATACGTGTGATCTTCTTCCTGCCCTTTTCCAACATCCTCTTCCTTCAAACTTCTGATGCTGGTGGTGAAAATCGTGTATCAGCATCAGAATGGTTGTAGGTCTGATGCTGTGTTGTATGATGCTTGATTTACTATAATGTTGGTTTGCTTTTCAAATTGGCTTATCTCAATGTTGCTTCATTTGAGCTAATATTAAAGAAGTAATTCTTGCTTGGAGAAGCGGCTTTTTTATTTTTCTGATATCCTCTGGGGATGGAACTATCTAATTATGCTGCTGGCATCATGTAGTTAATAGCGACCAACTTAAAATTACTGCAAGATTTGACTGTGGATGCTAGTGGGATGCTGATATGGTGTCTGATGATAGTCATAATTACTGAGAAAATCCTGGGGATATCATAAGCAACTATCAAAAGAAACTTTCTGGAATAAGAATTTTTTTACCCTAGATTGCGCAACTTTGTCCTAAACAATTTTGCTTGAAAAATTCATTGGCAGATTATTATGGCATATCCCCTATTTGTGATTGATGTGTGATGTAATTATTCATCTTTTCAGGTGCAAGCAATCACAGTTCATGCCACAAATAACTACTTTGCAACAGCATCTCTCGATAATACATGGTGCTTTTATGAGTTTTCAACTGGTTTATGTCTTACTCAGGTCTCAAACTCTCTCTCTCTCTCTCTGAGGGTGCACGCGTGGAATTTTACACATACATCGACGCAAAACTTGTATCAGTTGTGTATTATGTTTAATGGATGTTCAGGCAAAAAAACAATTATATATGATGATTGAGCAGAAAAAGTGTCAGGCTCCTACAATAACTGCATTAGCTTTGCACTTACAGTGCTTTTGCAACTCATATATACATATTAACACATATATTATAGTTCAAGAAAAGCTGATGACATATGGTGACTAAGTTTATGATACAATTTACTTTGAAATAATGTTCCTTGTTTAAATACTCTGAGAACAACTTTCCTTGACTTTTGAAATTCATTATCTGAGTAAATATGATATTCTGAGAACATCACCTGAAGCATTAACATAGTTGTACGGTTGCTGCAGTTTTTTTAGAGTTCATAATGCTGAAGTCCTTTTGATTTTGAATGGTTGAGGTTGTCTACTTTCATTTGTCAAATGATATTCTAAGATCATTCTTCCTTGCTTTTTCTCCATCATTCTGCAGGTTGAAGGTGCTTCGGGATCTGAGGGTTATACATCTGCAGCTTTCCATCCTGATGGTCTTATCCTGGGTACTGGCACCTCGAATGCCGATGTTAAAATATGGGATGTAAAAACACAGGTACTATATTCACAATCTGTCTGAGATTGAAAGGGAATGTTATTGCTTTGGCTGGGTCCACAATTGTTTCCCCGTTTCAATCTTGCATCCCACCCTGACGATTTGCATGTGCAGTATTCCCTTCTATTTTCAGCTTTTGTTTGTCATGCTTAGTTTAGTGACTATATGCCAATTTGGCATGCTGTTAGAAAAAGGAAGTTGTAAATGGCAGAACTCCATATGTCATGATTTGACAGGCATCCTCATTTTTCTATTCACTGGAATGTCCCAGTTAATTTATTTTATCATGATATAGCTCAACAATCTTGCTGAATCATTTTGAGATAAGTCAGTCACTTCCACAATTCTGCCAGCTGTCATGTTATTCTTGCACATTTTTGGTTCCTCTTCCTGTCCATTTTAGGTTGGCAACATGCTGTTGTAACTGTTTCTCATTTTGAATCAGGCGAATGTTACGACATTTTCTGGCCATACTGGGGCAATTACTGCCATATCTTTCTCTGAGAATGGATACTTCCTTGCGGTACATGTTCCTCTGACCTTTCTTCTATTATCAATATAGATTTAGACATGCCATCTGACTTAGATATTTATTTCATAGACTGCAGCTCAGGATGGGGTTAAGCTGTGGGATCTGCGGAAGTTGAAGAACTTTCGCACGTTTTCGGCATATGACAAAGACACAGGGACAAATTCTGGTATGACATCCTCTTAGACCTGCTTGTTGTAGCGAGAGTAGATCTGGTTGACAGTGAGCAGTAAATGCCTCCCTGTTTGCTTGGACTTGTTCTGGATAGTGAACTTTTTCTGTAGAACTCCCTCAAAGAAGATTATACATCCTATTGTTCTATTGTCTCATTTCAATGAAGATTATTCAGTCTGTGAATTATCAGTGCAAAGAGTAACTATGACAGTCTCTCTCCTATTTTGCAGTTGAATTTGATCATAGTGGATGTTATCTTGGACTTGCCGGCTCAGACATAAGGTGAGTTTCTATATGCTAGATTTTGTACTGGACTTGTGAGAATAATAAGGTAATATAGGATTGTGTTTGTTTACAGAATATTTACCTGTTCTTTATTTTCATTGTGTTTGGTAGTTTCCCTTGCTTTCAATTTCTCTGATAGCTGAACTATATTTTCTATGGAAGTGGAAAACAATGTCTTTTTGATAATTTGCTTATGGAAAAGTTCCACGAAATGCTTTGTCAGAAAGGTGGGAAATTCAAAACTGTGATTTCTCTTGAAACTTTTCTACTTTCATGAAAGTTCAGAATTTCTCTGCTGAGGACCATAACTCTATGCATTAATTGGAGGATTATTTTACCTCTTACATATTCGAGATTAAGTGACTTTGTGTTCTTGTATTCTTCTGTCCAATGAAAATTCATGTCTAGAATCAGGACCTGTTTTTTCCTGACTTACCTCTTTCGTTTAGTAGTGCCAGCTATTTCGAGAAATAACTTAAATTTTGTGATTTGCCAGAGTATACCAAGTTGCCAGTGTAAAATCAGAGTGGAATTGTATCAAGACTTTCCCTGATCTTTCTGGGACAGGTCATCTCTCCCCCTCCTCTCCTCCTCTCTCTTCTTCAAAATCTTGCGTGTCTATAAATGTGGCCCCCACTGATATTCTGGTCGCGATTGCAGGTAAAGTGACGTGCGTTAAGTTTGGTCCGGATTCAAAATACATTGCTGTCGGATCGATGGATCACAATTTGCGAATCTTTGGATTGCCTTCGGAGGATGGTGCTATGGAATCATGAAGTGTTGGGATCACATCTAGCAGGTAGGATCAGCTTTTGTGAGAGCAAAGTAGAGTTTAAGTTTCGTTGTGCTTGGACCGGAAAACTCACATGCTTAGAGTTTAAGCTTTGTGCCAGCTGAATCAGAGTATGAAACATCCTGTACTGCTGCAGTGAACAATTAGTGGCCCTTTGTCTAACATGATTACGATTCTTTGTTTTTCTTTTCGAATTTTGCCTTCTTGAGCACTAAGTCGTGTATACTATTGTTGTACAAGATTTTGGGACTGACCCATCCTCTACTCTCACATGGCATGAGAAAAATACTTATTGGCAGCTAAGCATAGCGTAGTCTCTCCCAATTAAAGGCACTGGTGATATTGCCATTTCCTAATTGAATAGTCGAATCATGAAGTCCACATACGAAGACAGCAGCATCGCACGTGATGCGAAAGGTTTAAGCCTGGATGACCTCCTTTTACCACAAGGTCCATAGAACAGTTTACATTCATGGTGATCGTTTTTGACCTCATCGGTTTTACCTCGGTTCTGTTCCTCTGTTAGATGCTTTCCCAAAATTCCTTACTGTAGTTACGGATCTCTTTTCTATTATTTGGCCTTTCTGATTGTGTTGCCAATTCTAAGTGGAATTCCCTCTGGGCGATACGAGAATTGGTCATGTATTTGAGGGAGCGAATCTGGCCCCTAGTCAAAAACAGTAACTTCACACAAGCATGCGTCCATGTCCTAACTGCACTCCTTCTGCATATATATACTAGAGGCACGATAGCTCAGTAATACTAAGCTTCACTTCGTATAAGCTATCCGTGCATTCCACGAGGATTGGGACGACACCATTCGACTTGTAATTGAAAATGTCATCCTACATACATTTCGATGCCTTTCATCTGCGCCCGTGGTGATTTTAGGCTTGGTCTCTCCTGCCTGGTTCAAGGCCTCTAATAGAACTCAAAAAATTGTGTGCGAAGGATATCCAGTTTAAGGCAACAATCCAAATCAAGTCTTGCCTGTGTCTAGACGGGCAGCGTGTGAAGGAACCACTCCTGATGAAATCGTTCATGGAAAACTGGAAAAGCAATGAGTCAATAATTTATTTTCGATGATCTCGTTCGGGGAGAGAGAGGTTCTCTTCGTGATGGCGAGGAAAGCATCGATCAGAGTTTGGCGAGAAGTGAATTAAATTAAGGTCCGAGAATGATTTGGTTGGTAATCATCTTCCACCCTGTCCACGAATTCGAGGGACATGCACGTCTCTTCAATTTGCAGATAGTGATTGAGCACGGATATTTAAATCAGCCACAGACTAATTGATTCTTTTAGAAAGGGACATACATTGACACCAAAAGATGTCCAGGTCGTTGATCGATATCTCAGCCGGCAAAAACTGAGTGAGAAGCAATGGAGATAAGATTTGCCGAGGGTCGAAATTTTTCAGTCATCAAAGTCAATTAGGGCCTGCATGGTTGCCACTTATTTCTGTTCCCAGGAGCAAAATTTCTGCTTTTGTTCGCAACAAAAAAAGCAAGCGCGTTTGTGTGCGTTTCTGTTCCTTTTTATTCTTCTTTTGTTAACAAAAAAAATGCAAAGAAAAAAACAAAAAAAAACTTTTTTTTTTTTCCGAACACAAATCGAAAAACACTTTTTTTTTTTCTTTTTCTTTTATTTTCTTGTTCTTCTTTCACGTAGAGGCGAGGCCGCCTCGGCCACGGCCGGCGGCCGGCCGACGGCACCACGCGGCCGCCTCGCCCACGCCAGCTTTCCGCGCCGGCCCGCCCGAGCCGACGCTCGCCGGGCCCGGCTGGCCGCGAGGCCGACGTCCGCCGGCCCCGGCGGAGCCGGCGAGGCCGACGCTCGCCCGGCCCCGGCGAGGCCGAGGCTCGCCGTAGGCGGGCGAGGTCGGCCTCGCCATGGCGAGCGAAGCTCGAGCTCGCCCGGATCCGGCGAGGCCGACCTCGCCCGGCGGCCGGCGAGCCTCGGCCTCGCCGAGCCACTGCGGTGACGCCACGCGGTGGCTCGCGAGGCCGAGGCTCGCCGGCTGGGAGGGTCGGCCTCGCCGGATCTGGGCGAGCTCGAGCTCGCCCGACCATGGCGAGGCCGACCCGCGCCGGCCTCAGGCGAGCTCGATCTCGCCCCGGATCCGGCGGGCCGAGCTCGCCCGCCGGCGGCGAGCCTCGGCCTCGCTGCGGTGGCCGGCGAGGCCGCGCTCGCCGGCCGTGCGCCGGCCGGCCAGGCGAGCTCGGCCTCGCCGGATCAAGCGAGCCCGACCTCGCGCCGGCGGCGAGCTCGATCTCGCCCGGATCCGCCTCGAGCTCGCCCAGGCCGGGCGGCCGAGCTCGCCCGGCGGCCGGCGAGCCTCGGCCTCGCTCGCGGTGGCCGGCGGGGCTGCGCCTCGCCGCCACGGGATCGACTCGGCCCTCGCCCGGCCGGTCAGCCGCCAAGCCTTGGCCGACCGGCCAAAAAAGAAAAAAAAATGAAAAAAGAAAAAAGAAAAAATAGAAAAAAATAGAAAAAATAAAAGAAATAAAAAAATTATCCAAATTTACCAAACGTGTTTGTTTATTTTTATTAAGAACAAGTTCTACCAAACGTATTTTTGTTGAAAATTGTTAAAAGCAAATCTTTTTTCTATTTCTTCGCTCCCTAACAATTTTTAAACAAAAACACAACCAAACGCGCCCTTAGTTGACAAGAAAACTAGCAATTGGTCGACAAGAAAACTAGTTCTAGCTAACAGGGACTTAAACTAGTTCTACACAAGATGCCTCATTTGGATATTTTAGATTGTGAAGGTACGTTATTGCCCTTCTATGCCAAGATGCATTACCCTGTTTTGCGAAGGATGTTATGGGAAATGCACAAAGACAACAGTACCAATTTCTAGGGTTTCGTGGAATTCAGGAAAGTTGGGAATTTCCCCATTTGAATTTGATATCCTCACTCCCGCGCGCGCTCTCTCTCTCCCTTCCGTCCGCCTTGCTCCACCGCCCAGCTGCCGGGCGACCGCCGCGCCCACGCCGGCGACCCACCCCCTCTGCCCGGCTCCGGCGACGGCCTCGGGAGCTCCCGAGAAAGCCACAGCTCCGGCGATTGCCGACCCGATCGACCTCATCCGAGATCCCCCGAGTAGAAGAGCTTCTTCGACTTTGGATCATTATTGTTGCGTGAACTCTTGCCGAACGCTTGTTTGTAATGAGCCTAGAAACTGATCTTCCGCTCAAAACCTGCCAACGCGCAGGCGGTTTGCCGAAACAAATGGGGTAATTTTTCAATGAGGATATTGTCATCGACATACTCCTGAGGCTACCGGCCAAGTCGCTGGTGCGATTCAAATGCGTCTGCAAACGGTGGTGGTCTCTGATCTCCGACCGGGGCTTCGCCAAGTCGCATCTGCGGAGCTGCTCAAGGTAGGGGATTTGATTCCTTGGTGGCGATGAGGGTCGCGTGGTGGTACCTCATAGGATCAAACCTTTCCAGGAGCCCTGTGTCGTGGGGACCTGTGATGGGTTGGTATGTTTAATTGTCCCCAGCAATTTTCTCATATACAACCCAACCACCAAGGAGCGTATTGAGTTGCCTGGTTCTGATTTTGGTGATCAAAATGAGTGATTTGGTGGAGTCAGATGTGAGTTATTCCGTGGATTTGGATACGACTGTCGATCCGATGACTACAAAATAGTGGAGGGCGTTGCTAGTGTTAGTGATGAAAATCGGGAGGTGGCGATATTTTCGCTCATGTCTGGTTCTTGGAGAAGGATACAAGGCCAGTTCCAGGAAGAGGTACAAAGTCATGTTGAATTTTCTGGCCAAAGAGTTTATTGGAAAGGGTTCTTACACTGGTGTGTCCGTGGCTGGCGCATAAACAACAAGTGGGAGGCTGTGATTATGTCATTTGATTTGTCAGAAGGGAAATTTTACCAGGTGCTTCCGGTCCCTGAAGTCGATGACGGCATAGTTCCCCTGGGACTTGGGATTCACGGGGTGAATCTGTTTACAACAGCGCCCATGATCCCCACATTGAGGCATGGACAACAGATGAGCACGGGAGAGGAGCATTGTGGACAAAAATTTGGTGTTGATTGCAGTGCCTTCATAAATTGGAATACCCCCTGGGAAGAACCCCCTTGCCTACACAAGGAGTGGAAAAATTGTTTTCTGGATAACTATGAAGCGGATGACTCTGTTTAATCTGGAGGATAATACTTGCAATGCTTATCCATAGGGATGGACTGGCTTATCGACTTTGCTATCTATCTAGAAACTCTTGTTTCTACCTATCTTGGCTGTGAGCCATAAAAAAATCCAGAGCCTTAAAGAGCTGTTCTGGTGCATATGGTTTTACTGTTTTCTTTCTAGTCTGGAGCCTTTACTGTAGTATTTCCGATATAACTTGTTATCTATTTCACTCCCACATGCAATGGAACTGATTATTCTCTCTATTTCTATTTCATTATTAAGCTTTTCCTTCACATGCTTTAGGCCCATAAATTGCCAAGAGCCATATTTTGGTCCCTGCGCAATTTAATTATCTCCTTGCTTTGGTAAACTTAAGCAGGGAAAATCACATCCCCCCCCCCCCCCCCTTCCAAAAAAAAAAAAAAAAAAAAAAAAAAACACAAAAACAAAAACCTACCCCTCATACTGGGAGATCAAGTTCACTCTTGTGTTCCTATAATTTCTGATTTTCCACTTCTTGAGCCTATGATACTCCATGATGCGACTAGGTTTGACTGATTAACTCTAAGCTGACTCTCAATTTATAAAGATTCAGCATTGAACTGGATGCTACTATTAGTTGTTGTTGCGGTTGCAATAGTTGATCAAGGAGGGGAACAAGGTGTAGCTTCTTCAAGCCCCGGGGGGGGAGGAGTGGTAGTGATGCTCAGAGACACATTAGATGTACTTAAGATTAGTATAAGAATAAGAAATCTGTCACCTCGATTCCTCATAGAAGAACTGTGGATGCCACTACAACAGCAAATTAGAACAGTCTACTGAGGTTTCGAGAGCTTATTCAACTAGATGATTTTGAGATCTTGATAATGCTGAATTCAGACCTTCAGATCCTGAGGAAACCAGGATGCTAAAGAGCCAAACAGTTACCAAACATAATTCTGTTCTTTTGTCCTCCTTTTTACTTCGATCAGTGGGATCAATGATACAATAGACAATACCATTGTTTAAGGCAAAAAGAAAGTATGATATTTCTTCCATGAAGATATCCTTATCCAGCTACCTCTGCAAATGGAAAATTCAAGATGAACAAAGGCACTCACCAGTTGGTTGACACAATCTCTTTTGCCCATATAAGGTTTTGAACACGAATGTTTGGTTTGTCCCGTGCAAGTGAACAGGGAACCGTTACTAACAATAGGCTTTGAATCAAGAAAGAAGACTAAAATAACTCAATCAAGACCGAACAGAAGATGATTACAAATACAGTGGCAACAAAATCAAGAATGTTATGGATTACCGGACATTTCCTTTTTGCATGACACCAAGCACTGCCCCTTGTGTGTTGCCAACAATCCAGGTGCATAAGACACCAGCGCCATCACTTGCCATTACTTGCAAGAAGATGGAGTAAAACAAAAGGTTTTGTGTAGTGACTCTCATATAGAAAGCTCTTAAATTTCCCTTCTACCCTTCTGTTCAAGGGAAATGCATGACTAGAATCAGGACTTGTTTAGAATTCTGACTTTCCTCTTCTTTTGATTAAGTAGTGCCAGCTTTTTTGGGAATAACCTTAATTTTGTGCTTTGCCAGAGCCTATCAAATTACCAGTGTAAAATCAGAGTGGGTTTGTATTGAGACTTTCCCTCATCAATCTGGGACATGTCATCCTTCCTCCTCCTCCTCCTTTCCTCCTTTTTTCTTCTTTGAAATCTTGCACGTCTCTAAACGTAGCCCCTGCCAATATTCTTGTTTTGATTGCAGGTAAAGTGAGGTGCATTAAGTTCAGTCCAGATTCAAAATACATTGTGGTCGGATCAATGGATCACAATTTGCGAATCTTTGGCTTGCCTTCAGACGAAATTGCTACAGTAATTGTGCCATTGATGTTTGGTCAGCAATAATACAGGTAGGAATATGGGCTATTAATGCCAAGTCTGCTAGAGGAGAAAATGGATTGTGATAGAAAGCTGTCTTCGGTCATAGTCCTGGAGACATTATATTATATTGATGCTTTATGAAGCCAATACCTTATTTGCTCTTCTATTTGATTGTTTCATCAAAAGACAGCGGTATCTTGCTTGTGGAGGACATGTGCATTTTTTATTTTCTTGTTTGGAGACACATAGATCGAGCAGTGGCCTTTTTGGGTAATTGGAGTTTGACAATGCAGAGCAAGGAAAAGATGCAAAAGAATTTTTGGTTGGGTATGGATGAATCTTTAAAATGAATGACTTGATGATAATCTTCCCCAAAATTCTGTGGTTATCGCGAAATGTTTTGGGTCAACTGTACAATACAATAATTAGCAGCCTGATAAAGATAACACTCGTTATATGCCCATGCTCTTGCCCAATTCTTTGAATAGGTTTGATAGACATGGATTTTCCTTGTTTTCTGGATGATTTGAATTGATCGGGCATTATGCATCCTGCTATCGGATTTATCGACCTACAGGCCAGAATGTATGTTTTCCCCCTTAAGGGTGTCAGGAGATGTTAAAAATGTCTGGCAGCTGGATTTTTTAAAACTTTTTCTTTGCAGAATATATTTCTTTGTGTCCCTAGTACAACATGAACTTTTGGTGGCATGTACTATTTATCTGACGCGCTAAGCTACTGAACATGTGAATCTTTTGAGAACTCCGCAGTTCTTTGCTCTAGTCCCCCTTATGACAAGGAAGGGGAAAAGAGAAGAAAATAAATAATTCTGGTGAATATTTCCATTTTGCATGTGGTTGGCTCTGTATACGTTGTGCTCTTCATTCTAACCATAATGATTGCAATAGTTTGTTGAAGTAGTTACTACTGTAATTTTGTTGTACTTTCTCTAGATGCTTATGTGTTTGATCTGCAGACTGTGCGGGTTTGACAAGGTTCGGAAGATTGGAGCTATAACTGTCGGCATAATGACAGATCATATTGCTGAGGTACTCTTTGTGACCTTTTTTACTTGATTAAATACCTTTCTTTCAATTATGAAAAGGAAAAGCACATTCCACGTCACATCTGTCTTGGTTGTAGTCATAAACATGCCTTCTCAACAGTTTATGCTGTATTCAAAGCTGAAACATGCTTCCTTGGTATAAACTTTATGTCTCTTGCTTGTATGAAATCCTTCTGCCCGTTTTCTTGCTTCATTTGGTATAGTCAACTATCTCAATGATTTTTCCTGTTATCTGAAGCATGGATGTCATTCTCCTACTAGTATTGTTCAGTTATGTACCGAGTCAAAGTAGCTTTGAATACAGTCAGAAGGCTTAAAAACACATGCAGTCTAGAGAAGTAATAGAATCTAGTCTTTTATTGGGAACCAAAGACACGACTTTGGTGCACAGTGATGGTAATTTCTTCTTCATTCATGTGCAGTTCAACTGTGCAGCGTATTGTCTGCTAGCCTGCTTAAGAACATGTTGATTTATCTTGTGCATCATCTGATTTAGTGTTTTGATTTAGTGGATATCTTTTGGGAATATTTGTCAGGTTGATCAAGAACACCTGCAATATTAACTGTTTGTGCCTCCACATGTTTCTCCCTCGAATATTAGGGTGATGGTGTGAACATTGTTGAACTTTACTGTAGCCTTGGCTTAGACTCTTTGCTGCAGTCATCCGAACATTAGAGGTGCAACTGAATAGCTTGTGTGACGACAAAGAAGGTAATTGTCGGTGAAAAGAGCATAACCCATAAATGGTAACTTACTATCCTAGATATGTGAAAAAGGAATGTTGGATTGATTGAAGCACATAGAACTGGCATCGTTTCTTCTTACACATTTATTAACTATAGATTATATATATAAATATTTGAATTATAATTTATATGACTATCGATCAATCAAAAAACGCCAAATGTTTAATTTTATCAATCTGTTTATTTGGATATTCCGAGTACCTTTACATGGCCGACAACGGTAATTCTAAATCTTAAGACCTTCAGTTTTCGTGTAGTTGATATTTCGTGTCCAAGATCAACGAAATGTGTAATTCACAACTTTTGTCGATTTACTCTTTGATCTTTATGGGAGGAGAGAGAGAGAGAGAGAGAAAGTGTGTGAATGTACGTTATGGCCCTTCCATGCCATGATGGGACACTTTGTTCTGCGAAGGATATTATGGGTAATGCACAAAATAGACAACATATTATATAATATAATAAGGTATCCATTTCTAGGGCTCGAAGTTGGGAATATACCCAATTGAAAATATCTCTCCTCCTCCTCCTCCTCCTCCGCCTCGCCTCCGCCCAGCTGCCGGGCTCCACCGTCCGACCGCCGCCCACGCCAGCGAGTTCCCCCTCCGCCCGTGTCCGGCGGCGGCCTTGGGACCTCTCGAGAAAGCCGGGTACGGGCCATCGCCGACCCAATCGACCTCGTCCGAGATCTCTCCTGTTTCCATTTTGCCGAAACTAATGGCCGAAAGTATACCCGAGGAAATCGTCGTCTACATTCCCGAGGATATCATCGTCGTCGAGATACTCTCGAGGCTACCGGCGAAGTCGCTGGGGCGATTCAAATGCGTCTGCAAGCAGTGGCGGTCTCTGATCTCCGATCCGGGCTTCGCCAAGTCGCATCTGCAGAGGCTGAAGGCAGGGGATTTGATCCCTAGCCAGGGAATCATCATGGATGGCAGCATCGACCCCCTCAAGACCGTGGACTACGAAGCGCTCGACGGCGGCGGCGAGGGTCGCATGGTGGTACCTCATGGGATCGAATCAGTGCGGAAGTCCCGCATAGTGGGTTCCTGCAATGGTTTGGTATGTTTAATTCGCCCCAGCAATTTTGTCATATATAACCCGACCACTAGGGAGGATATCGAGTTGCCCGGTTCCCATTTTGTTGATGAAGCTGCGTTATTCAGAGCCAGATATGAAACCTTCTACGGATTCGGATATGACTCTCAATCTGATGACTACAAAATAGCCCTAGTAGTAGGGGATGTTGTTGGAGTTGAAAATTGTAAGGTGGCTATATTTTCGCTCAAGTCCAGGTGCTGGAGGATGATAGAAGTTCCGTTCCAGGAAGAGTACATCGAATGTGGCTGCCCAGTAGTTTATTGGAAAGGGGCCTTACACTGGCTCTTCTATGCCTGGAATAAGAAGGCCAAACCTAAGATTAAGGGAAAACCTAAGATTATGTCATTTGACTTGTCGGAAGAGAGATTTCACCAGGTGCTTCCAGTTCCTCAAGTCGGTTTGGACACACGACTCCTGGGACTCGGGATTCATGGGGCGAATCTGTTCATATACAATACTGCCCAAAATCCCCGCATTGAGGCATGGATAACAGATCAGTACAGGATAGGAGCACCGTGGAATAGATGGTTCAGTGTTGACGTAATTTGGAATAAGCACTTGGAGAGGATCCCCCTTGCGTACACAAGGAGTGGAAAAATTGTTTATTTGATGGATAGGAATCGGATGATTCTGTTTAATCCGGAGGATAATACTTGCAGGGATCATCCCTTAGGGGTGGACTTTATTAGGGGATATGCCGTCTATTTCGAAACTCTTGTTTCTCCCTCCTTGGGTGGAGCTGTTGAATGATCTTGTGGATTTTGAAGAAAAAAATAGTGTCGAAAGTCTATTCTTTAGAAAGTTTATCATGCTTTTGGTACTCTGTCCAGATGTAGGGTTAGATGTCTGCTTGATGAATGGCCATTCAATCATCTTTGGTTTGCTAGAATAATGAGAGACGGTAAGTAGAGTTTGAGTTTTAATGTGCTTGCTGGAATGTGGATACTATAGTCAAGATTAGCGACTCTTTTTGAATTTTTACTTCTTGAGTACTCTCTGTACTGTTGCTGTGCAAGATTTCGGGAATGACCCATCCTCTCATTGGGCTGCATTTGCATGCACAACTTGATAAACATACCAAGCACAATGTAGTCTCCAGTTAAAGAAACTGGCGATAATGTTATTCCCTAATTACCAAATAAACTATTGAATCCATATACCAAGATCCAAATTATCTATTCAAAGGGATGGTGATGGCAAAATCCTGCGTGATGTGAAAAGGTGCCAAAGGTTTAGCCTAGATGAAACTCTTTCATTGCATGTTCATAGAACTGTGTACATTCATTGTAATAGTTTTTCATCCCATTGGTTTAACCTTGAATGTCTGCTTCTGTTTCTGGAGTTAGATACTCCTCTACATACCCTGTTGTAATTAGGGATCTCTTGTTCTTTTGTGATTTGACTTTATGAACAGATTGCTAATTCTAAGTAAAATTCCCTCTGGGCAAACAAGAACCACTCAGGTATATTACTCTGCATGGCATCGAATCTTCTCTTCTCTATTAATCCACACATTGAAGAAAACAGATTACAGAAATAACCGTGCACACCCACAATAATTCCTCACTCTTAGAAAGCAAGATTCATTTGAAGTTGAAATGAGTTTAAACAGGAATGAATCTCAAGTAACTGGCACAATCAGCCGTTTGGCCCCATCACATACTTGGAAGAGTGCCTCAACAACTAATATAACTCTTTTTCCCATTTAAGGTTGTGAACGCGAATGTTTGGTTTGTACCGTGCAAGTGATCAGGGAACCGTTACTAACAAGAGACTTTGAATCAAGAAAGAAGACTAAAATAACTCAATCAAGACCGAACAGAAGATGATTACAAATACAGTGACAACAAAATCAAGAATGTTATATGTTACCCGACATTTCCTTTTTGCTATAGGTTTTAAGGGGCATTCTAGCATGACACCAAGCACGGCCCCTTGCGTGCTGCCAACAATCCAGGTGCATAAGACACCAGCGCCATCACTTGCCGTTACTCGCAAGAAGATGGAGTAAAACAAAAGGTTTTGTGTAGCGACTCTCATATAGAAAGCTCTTAAATTTCCCTTCTATCCTTCTGTTCGAGGGAAATGCATGACTAGAATCGGGACTTGTTTAGAATTCTGACTTTCCTCTTCTTTTGATTAAGTAGTGCCAGCTTTTTTGGGAATAACCTTAATTTTGTGCTTTGCCAGAGCCTATCAAATTGCCAGTGTAAAATCAGAGTGGGTTTGTATCGAGACTTTCCCTCATCAATCTGGGACATGTCATCCCCCCTCCTCCTTTCCTCCTTTTTTCTTCTTTGAAATCTTGCATGTCTCTAAACGTAGCCCCCGCCAATATTCTTGTTTTGATTGCAGGTAAAGTGAGGTGCGTTAAGTTCAGTCCAGATTCAAAATACACTGTGGTCGGATCAATGGATCACAATTTGCGAATCTTTGGCTTGCCTTCAGAGGACATTGCTACAGTAATTGTGACATTGATGTTTGGTCAGCAATATTACAGGTAGGAATATGGGCTATTAGTGCCAAGTGTGCTAGAGGAGAAAATGGATTGTGATAGAAAGCTGTCTTTGGTCATAGTCCCGGAGACATTATATTATATTGATGCTTTATGAAGCCGACACCTTATTTGCTCTTCTATTTGATTGTTTCATCAAAAGACAGCTGTATCTTGCTTGTGGAGGACACGTGCATTTTTTATTTTCTTGTTTGGAGACACGTAGATTGAGCAGACCTTTTTGGGTAATTGGAGGTTAACAATGCAGAGCAAGGAAAAGGTGCAAAAGAATTTTTGGTTGGGTATGGATGAATCTTTAAAATGAATGACTTGAAGATAATCTTCCCCAAAATGCTGTGGTTATTGCGAAATGTTTTGGGTCAACTGTACAATACAACAATTAGCAGCCTGGTATGGATAACACTTGTTATATGCCCATGCTCCTGCCCGATTCTTTGAATAGGTTTGATAGACATGGTTTTTCCTAGTTTTCTGGATGATTTGAATTGATTGGGCATTAAGCATCCCGCTATTGGATTTATCAACCTACAGGCCAGAATGTATGTTTTCCCCCTTAAGGGTGTCAGGAGATGTTAAAAATGTCTGGCAGCTGGATTTTTTGAAACTCTTTCCTTGCAGAATCTATTTCTGTGTCGCTAGTACAACATGAACTTTTGGTGGCATGTACTATTCATCTGACGTGCTAAGCTACTGAACATGTGAATCTTTTGAGAACTCCACAGTTCTTTGCTCTAGTCCCCCTTATGACAGGGAAGGGGAAAAGAGAAGAAAATAAATAATTCTGGTGAATGTTTCCATTTTGCATGTGGTTGGCTTTGTATACGTTGTGCTCTTCATTCTAACCATAATGATTGCAATAGTTTGTTGAAGTAGTTACTACTGTAATTTTGTCGTACTTTCTCTAGATGCTTATATGTTTGATCTGCAGACTGTGCAGGTTTGACAAGGTTCGGAAGATTGGAGCTATAACTGTCGGCATAATGAAAGATCATACTGCTGAGGTACTCTTTGTGACCTTTTTTACTTGATTAAATACCTTCCTTTCAATTATGAAAAGGAAAAGCACATTCCAAGTCACATCTGTCTTGGTTGTAGTCATAAACATGCCTTCTCAACAGTTTATACTGTATTCAAAGCTGAAACATGCTTCCTTGGTATAAACTTTATGTCTCTTGCTTGTATGAAATCCTTCTGCCCGTTTTCTTGCTTCATTTTGTATAGTCAACTATCTCAATGATTTTTCCTGTTATCTGAAGCATGGATGTCATTCTCCTACTAGTATTGTTCAGTTATGTACCGAGTCAAAATAGCTTTGAATACAGTCACAGGGCTTAAAAACACATGCAGTCTAGAGAAGTAATAGAATCTAGTCTTTTATTGGGAACCAAAGACACGACTTTGGTGCACAGTGATGATAATTTCTTCTTCATTCATGTGCAGTTCAACTGTGCAGCGTATTGTCTGCCAGCCTGCTTAAGAACATGTTGATTTTTCTTGTGCATGGTCTGATTTAGCATTTTGATTTAGCGGATATCTTTTGGGAATATTGGTCAGGTTGATCAAGAACACCTGCAATATTAGCTGTTTGTGCCTCCACATGTTTCTCCCTCGAATATTAGGGTGATGGTGTGAACATTGTTGAACTTTACTGTAGCCTTGGCTTAGATTCTTTGCTGCAGTCATCCGAACATTAGAGGTGTGACTGAATAGCTTGTTTCACCTGGTAGATTTGATTTTAAACGGTGTTATGTAAGGTTTGTCATTTCCAGTGAGAATTCG
Source organism: Eucalyptus paniculata subsp. matutina (assembly GCA_017140255.1). Taxonomy (NCBI): domain Eukaryota; kingdom Viridiplantae; phylum Streptophyta; class Magnoliopsida; order Myrtales; family Myrtaceae; genus Eucalyptus; species Eucalyptus paniculata. The sequence goes on along the minus strand of CM029442.1, from coordinate 30,642,511 downwards.
GGTTTTTTAGTTTGGTATACTTTCAATATTTGGTGTTTTAATGCCATAGTAAACTTACCAGATGGTGAAGGATGACCTAAGACAGTTTCAGTTTTGCGTTTTACATTATAGTGCTATAGAGATGGAGGTATCTGGTAGAACTTAATCCAGGGTTATAGCTTCATGGGACTAGGGGCAATCTTATTTTTGTACCTTTTTTGGTGATGAAGTCACTCACACATCATACTTTCTAAAATGTGTTTCTTGGACAGGTTTCGTCATTCTTTTCCAGAATATAGATCATCAGAATAAGGTGCATGCTATGAATTTCTTGATCTGGGAAGTGAATTTTAGTACTCGTGGACGTGCTGCGATCTCTGGAGTTTCAGAGGGGAATTTTCTTTGGAGAATTATTCTAAGCCTAATTATCACTGTTATTTTCAAGTGGCAGAATGATTTTATTCCTGAGGTGGTCATGTGTTTGAGTAGAAAGACTTAAGAAAAAAGGCATGGCATGATAATGAGAGGATCTGAGATCTTTGAATGTTTTTCTTGCCTCAAGTTTTGGGGCATAATGAGAGGATCTGAGATCTTCTGTCCTTTTGTAAGTTTGGTATTGATTTCCAGTTACTGCATCCATCTGAATAATTGTGTTACCAAATATATATGTGTGTTTGTATGGAGTTTCCTGGAAAAAAAAGCTCGACAGTTACAGCAGTTTGGAAGTTTAGAGGGAAGATAGGTAAAAGGTTTTTAAGAAAAAAATCAATTAATAAGAACATGAGCTTATTTACATGAGGTGGATTGACAATGTATTGCATAGAAGTGCTTTTCTCGTCTGTCAAGTGAAACATAATAGGTCTTACTTTTTGAATTGATCAACCATACATATTAAATTTCTGCTTTAATGACGTCATGGGCAGACACCACTGCCAAGTGCTACAATGCTTGAGTGCCTTGGGGCGTCTCAAAATGTATGAAGTAGGGATTCTGTGGAGGCTTGTGCATGCCTCGCCACCTAAATTGTGTGTCTCCTACACACAGTTTGCCTATAAAAAATAACCTTATAGTATGTTTCACAATAGGTATTCCAGGAAAAGCACTCGTGGTATGTTATGCCCGGTGAAGGGCCTGTCAAGGGCTTAGGAAAGAAAAATTTCTGGTCTTTTTGGCTACTATTATGATCCAGTTTAACCAACACCTGTTCTCCCTTATTTTAATGACTGAAGGACAGGGGACACTCAAACTTTCATGACCCTATTATAAGGACTAGGCAATAAATGATCTTGACAATAGTGAAAACCCAAAGTGATGAGGCTTTCAGGTTGTCTATAGTTGACATTAGGTATTGGTTTGGGTAGGTATTGATCTTCGAATTTCATGCTAGGTTAATGGAAAGAGGTAAAAAAAAGAAAAAAAGAAAAAGAAATGAATGGACAGAATTATTCCTTCATTAGTACTTTATGATGCAATAGGATATGATGCTTCTGTCCATATGTCGTGTTCGTATTTCTTAAAAAGTGTTTTACCTGATTGTTTAAACTCAAGAGATGGTATAAAATATGAAAAACTATTGTGAACCAAGATTTTCAGTGGTTTAAGTTCTTGATTTGGTTTTGCTCCAAACTGTGAGCTTTGATGAGATAAGTCCAGTTTGGTTTCTTCATGAAGCATTGCAAAGCGAAAGGAATGGTTGTCCTTGCCCACATAATTGAACATCTCTCCCTTAAACCAATAAATCAAACCCAAGAGGAAATATATTATCACAAATCGGCCCTCTTGCATTGTGATACCAATCAAAACTATTTGATAATGCTCACATCCTGCATAGAAAAATGAAACAACTCTCATCAGAAAATCTACTTCCCTTTATTCTTTCAAAGGGATTAATACTTCTTTGGATCGGGACAATATCTTCTCAGGATGAATTATGCTGACTTCTTGAAAATTGCAAATTTTGGGACTGAACAAAATTGTGCCATGCCTCTGAATTAGAGCTTTGTTATAGGACTCATGATCGGACTGCAAAATCCATACTGAATAATGAATATCCTTGTTTCTGTCAATGTCATATGTGTTCTTTGGATGATAATTCTTGTGAAGACTGTAATAACTAAATCATGTAATGATGCATTTTGAGCAACTTTGTTTTATGCATATAGTCTTTCATTAATTTTAACATGAGTTGAACCACAAACTATGTTTTACTCTTTTCTGCAATGATATGTGTGATCTTTTTCCTGCCCTTTTCCAACATCCTCTTCGTTCAAACTCCTGATTTTGGTGGTGAAAATTGTGTATCAGCATCAGAATGGTTGTAGGTCTGATGCTGTGTTGCATGATGGTTGATCTACTGTGATGTTGGTTTGCTTTTCAAATTTGCTTATATCGTTGTTGTTTTGTTTAAGCATTAAAGAAGTATTTCTTGATTGGAGAAGCGGCTTTCTTATTTTTCTTACAATTTTTCTGTTATTATATGGGATGGAACTATCTAATTATGTTGCTGTCACCATGTAGTTAATAGTGATCAACTTCAAATTGCTGCAAGTTTTCACTGTGGGTGCTGGTGGGATGCTAATATGGTCATAGATACTGAGAATATGCTGGTGATATCATTAGCAAGTATCAAAAGAAACTGTGTGGAAATAAGAATTCTTTTGCCCTAGATTGTGCAATTATGTTGTAAAAAGGTTTTTCTTGAAAATTTATTTGGCAGATTATTATGGCATATCCCCTATCTGTGATTGATGCTTGATGTAACTATTCATCTTTCCAGGTGCAAGCTATCACAGTTCATGCCACAAATAACTACTTCGCAATGGCATCTCATGATTATGAGTTCTCACTGTTTTTGGTGCTTTTATGAGTTTTTACCTGGTTTATGTCTTACTCAGGTTTTGAAACTCTCTGTGTGTGCACGCGGGCATGCACACAAGGGTGCGCATCCACTTTTTCATGTACATTGACACAAAACTTGTATCAGTTGTATTGTGTAATGGATGTTCAGGGAAAAAAACAATTATGCATTATGATTGAGCAGAAAAAGTGCCTGGCTCCTAGTGAAACTGCATTTGCTTTGCACTCACAGTGCTTGTCCAACTTATATATACATATTAACACGTATATTATAGTTCAAGAAAAGCTGATGACATATGGTAACATCAGTTGATGACACAATTTACTTTGAAAGAATGTTCCTTGTTCAAATAGTCTAAGAGCAACCTTCCTTGACTTTTGAAATTCATTACCAGAGTAAATATAATATTCTGAGAACATTGCCTGAAGCATTAAGATAGTTTTACTGTTGCTGCAATTTTTTTAAGGTCACAATGCGGAAGTGCTTTTGATTATGAATTGTTGAGGTTTTCTGCTCTCGCTTGTCAAAAGAAATTTTAAGATTGTCCTTGCTTGCTTTTTCACCTTCATTCTGCAGATTGAAGGCGCTTCAGGATCTGGTTAAGCTTTTCATCCCGATGGTCTTATCCTGGGTACTGGCACCTCAAATGCTGATGTTATGGGATGTAAAATGACAGGTATAATGTTCACAATCTGTCTGAGATGGAAAGCAATGTTGTGGCTTTGGCTGGGTCCACAATTGTTTCTTGGTTGAATGGGCATTTTCGCCACACTTGTTTCTTTGTCTTCATACTTCCATGTAGTATAGAATATGATACGGCAATACTGCATCCCACCCTGATGATATGCATGTACAGTATTCCATGGTCTAATTTCAGCTTTTGTTCCTCATGCTTAGTTTAGTTACTATATGTCATTTTGGCATGCTGTTAGAACAAGAAGGGAAGTTGTAATTGTCAGAACTCCATATGCCATGATTTGACTGGCATCCTCATTTATTTATTCACCGGAATGTTCCAGTAAATTTATATTATCATGGTATAGCTCAACGATCTAGCTCAATCGTTTTGAGATAAGTCAATTGCCTCCACGATTCTGCCTGCTGCTCATGCTGTTATTCTTGTGCATTTTTGGTCCTCCTGTCCATTTTAGGTTGGGGACATGCTGTTGTAACTGTTACTCATTTTGAAATAGGCAAGTGTTATGACACGTTTTGGCCATACTGGGGGCAATCACTGCCATATCTTTCTCTGAGAATGAATGCTTCCTTGGGGTACATGTCCCTCTAACCTTTCTTTTATTATCAATAGAGATTTAGACATGTAGAAATTTATTTCCTGGACTGCAGCTCAGGATGGGTTAAGCTGTGGGATCTGTGGAAGTTGAAGAACTCTCGCAGATTTTCAGCATATGACAAAGACACGGAGAATTTCTGGTATGACATCCTCTTAAGCCTGCTTGCTGTAGTGAAAGTAGATCTGGATGGCAGTGAGCTTTAGATGCCTTCCTGTTTGCTTATTTTTTCTCTGGAGAGTCAATTTTTTCTATAGAACTCCCTCAAAGAAGATTATACATTTTACTGGTTCTATTTTCTCTTCTTTTTTTAAAGGGGGAAAAAGAAAAGAAAGAGAGAAGGGAGGGGGGGGGGGGGTTGGCTCAGTGTGTGTGAATTATCAGTGAGTAACTATGACTGAGTCTCTCTCCTATTTTGCAGTTGAATTTGAATATAGTGGATGTTATCTTGCACTTGCTGGCGATGAGTTTCTATAAGGGTAGAATTTTGTACTCGACTTGTGAGAATAATAAGGTAAGATAGGATTGTGTTTGTTTATAGAATATTTACCTGTTCTTTATTTTAATTGTATTAGCTAGCCTCTGTTGCTTTCAATTTCCATGATAGCTGAAATTTTTTTTCTGAAAGTCGGAAAACAATGTGTTTATGGTAAGTTGCTTACAAAAAGGTTTCACCAAACGCATAGTCAGAAAGGTGGGAAATTCAAAACTGTGAATTCTCCTGGAACTTTTCTACTCTCATGAAATTTCAGAAGTTTCTCCGAGAGCACCATAACTCTATGCACCACCAATGGGAGGATTATTTTGCCTCCTAAGTATTCAAGATCGAGTGACTTTGTGTCCTTCTATTTTTCTGTCCAATAGAAATGCATGTCCAGAATCAGGAACTGTCCTTGTATTCTTCTATTCTTCCTGATCTGGGACAGGTCATGTCTCCCCTTCCTCTTCCTCCTCTCCTCTTTCTTATATAAATCTTGCATCTCTGAATGTGGCTTCCACTGATATTCTGGTTTGGGTTGCAAGTAAAGTGATGAGCATTAAATTCGGTCTGGATTCAAAATACATCGCTGTTGGATCGATGGATCACAATTTGCGAATCTTTGGCTTGCCTTTGAAGGATGGCTCTATGGAATTTTGAAACGTTGGAATCGCATCAAGCAGGTAGGATCAGCTTTTGTGAGAGACAGCAAGAGTTTCGTTATGCTTGGACCGGAATACTCATGCACTTAAAGCTTTGTGCTAGCTGAATTTGAGCCTGAACTATCTTGTATTGCTGCAGTTACAATCAATGGTTCTTTGTCCAACGTGATTACGACTCTTTGTTTTTCTTTTCGAATTTTGCCCTTGTTGAACGCTAAGTCGTACATAGTACATACTATTGTTGCACAAGATTTCGTGAATGACCCATCCTCTATTCGGGCTACTCTCGCATGGCATGAGAAACATATTATTGGCATCAAAGCGTTTTTGTAGTTTCTTCAATTAAAGAAACTGGTGATATTGCCATTTCCTAATTGATTGCGTCGAATAAATCATTGAAATCCACATACCAAAACGTGCTACATCGCAAGTGACGAGAAAGGTTTAGGCCTAAATGACCTTTTACCACAATGTCTAGAACAATTTATATTCATTGTGATGTTTTGGACCTCATGGGTTTTACATTGGTTCTGTTCCTCATATACTTGCTCGAAGTGCCTCACCGTCACTCTTTCGAGTGGAGTTCCCTTGGAATTAAATTGCTAATTCCACTTGCTAAAGCCGTCAAGCGCTTTGTAGTCTATGGTCTTGAAGGGCCTAGAGCCTGCAGACCTATCAAACCCGCACCATCCATGCTCTTGGTGATTGTTCTCTTGGTTTCTTCTGCTTGGTTCAAGGCCTAGTTGGAACTTGAAAAATTGCAATTGCAATCTACGCATCGCAGCGAGCCTTCAAGTATATTTTCCAATAGTATATGGCTTGTGTCACTTATTTCAAGTGTAGCTTCCCGAGTTGGCACCTTTTCCGAAGAGGTATAGCTGGTCCCTACACTTACCAGCCGGCACAGAAATAAGAAAAACAAAAAATGTCAGTAAAGATCGTAAGAAGGATCATGAGAGGACGAGTCAGAAAAATATGAGTATTTGATCTACTAAGTTGTGACATTTTGTTCTACGAATGATAGTATGGAAAATTCACGATATGCTGATGGAATAATCTTTATATAATATGTTGACATAGATAGAAAAAGGGAATATTCAGAACTGGAGGAAGCGTAAGGAAAACATTAAATGTTTTTTTCTTTTTTTATCCCTACGACAAAGAAGGGATTGGTGAGTATCCTATTGAATTATTTTAAACTTAGAATATACAAGAAATTCTATTGTTGCGTGAAATCTTGCTGAATACTCGTTTGTATCAGCCTTGCTCGTTCAAAACCTGCCGACGAACAGGCGATTTTGCCGAAACCAATGGCCGAGAGTATACCCGAGGATATCATCGTCGACATACTCTTGAGGCTACCGGCCAAGTCGTTGGTGCGATTCAAAGGCGTCTGCAAAAGGTGGCGGTCTCTGATCTCCGACCCGGGCTTCGCCAAGTCGCATCTGCAGAGGCTTGAGGCAGGGGATTTGATCCCTAGCCAGAGAATCATCATCTGCGGCCGCAACCGCCCCCTTGAGACCTTGGACTACGAAGCGCTTGGCGGTGGCGAGGGTCGCGTGGTGGTACCTCATGCGATCAAATTTTTGGGGAAGCCCTGCATCGTGGGGTCCTGCGATGGCCTCATATGTTTAATTGGCTTCAGAAATTTTATCATATATAACCCGACCACCAGGGAGTATATTGAGTTGCCCGGTCTTGATGTTGTTAATCAAGCCGAGTTATTCTATCGATTTGGATATGAATATCAAGCTTAGTTATTCTATGGATTTGGATATGAGTCATTCTGCGGATTCGGATATGACTCTCAATCTGATGACTACAAAATAGTAGCTGCAGATGTTTCTAGTGATGAAAATTGGAAGGTGGCAATATTTTCTCTCAAGTCCGGTTCTTGGAGAAGGATACAAGTTCAGTTCCAGGAATGGAAAGTTGAACTTTCTGACCAGGGAGTTTATTGGAAAGGGGCCTTTCATTGGCACGCTTATGTCTGGACGATAGACAATCCGCGCAAAGATGTGATTATGTCATTTGATTTGTCGGAAGAGAAATTTCACCAGGTGCTTCCGGTCCCTAATGAGGAGATAGTCTCTTGGGACTCAGGATTCACGGGGCGAATCTATTCATATACCACAGCACCGATTACTTCATTGAGGCATGGCTTATAGATGAGTTCAGTAGAGGAGCACTGTGGACAAAATTGTTCAGAGTTGATTGCAGTCCCTTCATAAATTGGAATAATACCCCCATTCCAAGAAAACCCATCGCATACACAAGGCGAGGAAAAATTGTTTTCCACATGGATATAAACCTAATGATTCTGTTTAATCCGGAGGATAATTCTCGCAAGGATTATCCCATAGAGGAGGACTCTTGTTATGCTATGTATTTGAAAACTCTTGTCTCTCCCTATCTTTGCGGTGAGCCATCAAGAATTTAGAGACTTTAAGAGTCTGTTATGGTGCTTTGAATTTTAACTTTTTTTTTTCTAGCTTAATGATCCGGCCATCTTGAGCTGTTGAATGATTTTGTGGATTTTGTAGAAGAAACAAAGAGTGTTGAAAGTCTATTATAAGATCCGGTCATTCTTTATTAACTTCATTGTGCTTTAAGTACTCTGTCCACTCCAGATGTAGGGTCAGATCTCTGCTCGATGAATGGCCATTCGATCATCTTTGTTTTGCTGGGAATACTCACTTCACTTGCTAATTTGCCCAATCTGATTTGGTGTAATTTCACCAACAATTTACCGGTCTTGTTATGTAGTGAACATTCAACTATAATCATGTGAGTCATTCATTCATAAGTCGTAGTATTTATTGGCATGTAAAGAAGAAAACGAGGTCAATTTTCACCACGCTCGACTTGGGCAGGCCCGGCGTGCCCGCCCCAGTACCCGCACAGGGCGTGCCACACGTACACGTAGTCCACGCTCCCGAATGAATGGCTCTTTTGTCTTACGTGATTACGACTCTTTGTTTTTCTTTTCGAATTTTGCCCTTCTTGAACGCTAAAAGTCGTGCATACTATATTGTTGCACAAGATTTCGTGAATAACCCATCCTCTGTTCGGGCTACTCTCGCACGCCGAGCACGTGGACGCAGATCCCGCTGCCTCTCCCAATATATGAAGGCCGGCTACCGGCCATCGCCGACCTACTCGACCTCAATCCGAGCTCTCTCTCCTGTTTCCATTTTTCTGAAACAATGGCCGAAAGCATACACGAAAATGCCGTTGTCGACATACTCTTGAGGCTACCGGCGAAGTTGCTGGTGCGATGCAAATGCGTCTGCAAGCAGTGGCGGTCCCTGATCTCCGAACCGGGCTTCGCCAAGTCGCATCTGCAGATGTTGAAGGCAGGGGATTTGATCCCTAGCCAGAGAATCATCAGCGGTGGCTGCTACGGCTCCCTCAAGACCGTGGAATAAGAAGCGCTCGACGGTGGCGGCGAGGGTCGCATGGTGGTGGTACGTCATGTTATCAAACCTTTGGGGGAGTCCCGCATCATGGGGTCCTGCGATGGCCTGGTATGTTTTATTACCCCGTTCAAATTTCTTATATATAACCTGACCACCAGGGAGTATATTGAGTTGCCCGTTCTTGATCTTGATATTCTTCATCAAGCTAAGTTATTCCGTGGATTTGGAGATAAGTCATTCTGCGGATTCGGATATGACTCTCAATCTGATGACTACAAAATAGTAGCAGCAGATGTTTTTAGTGATGGAAATTGGGAGGTGGCAATATTTTCTCTCAAGTCCAGTTTTTGGAGAAGGATAGAAGTTCCCTTCCAGAAAGGGAAAGTTGGCCAGAAAGGGAAAGTTGAACTTTCTGGCCAAGGAGTTTATTGGAAAGGGGCCTTTCAATGGCACGCTCGTATAGACTATCCGCGCAAAGATGTGATTATGTCATTTTATTTGTCAGAAGAGAAATTTCAATAGGTGCTTCCAGTCCCTATAGTTGATGAGAACATGGGACTTGGGATTCACGGGGCGAATCTGTTCATATACCACAGCACCCGTTACAACACCCGTTACCTCATGGAGGCATGGATTACGGATGAGTACGGGAGAGGAGCATTGTGGACAAAATTTTTCAGTGTTGATCGCATTGCAAAGAAACCCCTTGCGTGCACAAGGAGCGGAAAAATCATTTTTCAGATGGATATGAAGCTAATGACTGTTTAATCCTGCGGATAATTCTTGCAAGGATTATCCCCTGGATTATCCCATGGGGAGCGACTATTATGCTATATATTTGGAAACTCTTGTTTCTCCCTATCTTCGCAGTTCTAGTTTAATGATCTGGCCATCTGGAGCTGTTGAATGATTTTGTGGATTTTGTAGAAGAAATAAAGAGTGTTGAAAGTCTATTATAAGATCTGGTCATTCTTTATTAACTTTGTTGTGCTTTAAGTACTCTGTCCACTCCAGATGTAGCTTGAGGAATGGCCATTCGATCATCTTTGTTTTGCTGGAATATTCACTTCACTAGCTAATGTTGTCCGATCTGATTTGGTGTAATTTCACCAACAATTTATTGGGTCTTGTTATGTGATGAATTTTTTTAACTATAATCATGTGAGTCATTCATGCATGTGTAGTAGTATTTATTGGGATGTAGTGAAGAAAACGAGGTCAATTATCTTGCTGCAAATTATAAAGTGAAGAATAAATCACAAGATTTGAGAACATGTGTATCCTGTGTGAAATTCAGCCGATGCAGTTTAAGATAGAGATCCTATCTAAGTGTGGATTGTGGAACTCTTCACGTGAAGTTCTTGTTTAAGATACTTTTCAATTTCATAAGAGCACTTGAATCATGAATTGTCCTGAGATCACAATATGATGAAGTATTTCTGGGCGTGAGTAACTTATCATCTATCTCACTCCCGCATGTAGGGCAAATGGTTATCCTCACTATTTCTGTTCCATTATCAAGTTAATCTTTCACATGCCTTGGGCCCTTGCTAAGAGCATCATTTTGGTCCACGTTTAACTTAACTATTTGTTTGCTTTGGTAACCTTAAGTGGGGAAAATTGCCCCTTAGAGTGTATATTGGTGGATCGTGTTCACTCTTGTCTTCATTTAGCCCATGTTTTGACATTTCTTAAGCCAGTGACACTCAATGATGTGATTAGGTTGAATTGAGTAGCTTCAAGCTCACTTTCGATTTGTAAAGATTCAGCACTGAACTAAATGCTACAATTAGTCCTTCTTGTTGTAGCCACAATAGTTGATCAGAGACACATTATACGTAATTAAAATGAGTAAATTTAGTGTATGAATAAGAGATCCATTGCATTGGTTCCATGTATCTGGCCATTGCAGCAGCAAATTAGAACAGTTTATTGAGATCTTATTCAACTAGAGGATTTTGATATCTTAATAATGCTAAATTTCAGAACTACAAATCTTGAGGAATCTAAGATGCTAAAGAGTCAAACCTATCAATGCATATCAAACATAATTTTGCTCTTTAGTTGACAGGGTATATAGGTGAAAACAACTATAGTCTTGGAGTGAAATGTCGACAAATGAAGATTGAGTTAGAAATGATTTGCCAAGTTGGAAATATCCCTATGAGATTATTTAGCAAATTCAGAATGACAGTCTCATGAAATTATCACCAATCAATGGAGTCGATAAAATCGAATATAATTGATGGAAATTGATATGAATGCAACCATTAGAGAGATAATTATCATGCAGTAAATATTTAACTTAGTTGCCATCATTAGAAAAGTAATTATCAATTAATAGAATAGACGGACATAAGTGTAATATCAAAGGAGATAATTGTCAATGGAAGCAGCTTAACTAATAAGCGGTGGAATGGACGATTCTGAATTTGTGAATAAGAATTATTGAATTACAAGAAGTAAAACTAGCATTATGTATTACCAATCATTTGTTATATATAAATTATATAATACATATACTTTTGTATAACTCCCAATTAATTAAAGAACACCAATTGTTCGAATTTATCTTTACATGACTGTTAAGGTTGTTCTTGGCCTTTATATTTTTTGTGCAATAATTAACAAAGTACCCTTCACAATTTTTTTATCAATTTGCTCAATCCGCATTTCGGAAGCTGACTTACCAAAACTTTTCCGCGAAACAGTTTAGAATGACGCGAATTGTGTAAATTATGGTCAGAATGCGCCGTACCTTTTGATATTGAGCGCATCCCACCGGATAATAATAAATACTTTTCCAGCCACGAGAGAGACCTAAAAGTATGAATGTACGTTATCACCCTTCTATGCCAAGAAGCGACACCTGTTCTGCGAAGGATATTATGGGAAATGCACATAGTGAGACGGCATATTATATAATATAAGAAATTCAACTGTACCAATTTCAATTTCTAGGGTTTCATGGAATCAAAAAAAAAAAAAGTGTGAAATCGTCCATTTGATAACCTCACACCCGGTCTCTCTTCCTCCCCTTACTCTCCTCCGTTTGCCTCTCCGCCGAGCCATGCCGGTCGACCCCGCCATATCCGGCGCTGCTGGACTCCAATCGACCTCATTCCGGCGTCGAGCGTGCCCATGATACGAGATCTCCTGTTTCCATTTTGCGCCCCCCGTGGCAAAAAGATATGGTTAACCCTCGTTTCGTTCTGTGCTGGGTAAGCTTCTTCACTTAGAATTATTCTTGCGCGACTTTGAGTGAACGCTTCCTTAGATGAACCTTGGTCAGCAAAAGATTAGGCCTCCGTGATGGCAGAAATTTTCACCGAGGATATCCTCATCGAGATACTCTTGAGGCTGCCAGCCAAGTCGTTGATGCGATTCAAATGTGTCGGTAAACGGTGGCGGTCTCTAATTTCCAACCCGGGTTTTGCAAAGTCGCATTTGCAAAGGCTAATGGCGAGGGATTTAATTCCTAGCCAGAGAATCTTCAAGACCAGCCCCTTTGAGAGCATAGACTACGAATTGCATGACGGTGGCATCGGTGGCGATGATGATCTCGCGGTGGTAAAGGTTCATGAGCTAAGAATTGGCGGTCCTTACTGGGAGCCTGAGCTCGTGGGGTCTTGCCATGGCTTGGTATGTTTACTTGTTCCTGGTAAATTTTTCCTGTATAACCCGACCACCAAGGAGTCTAGGAATTTTCCCTGCTCTGATCTTGTTCAACAAGGTGCGTTAGTCAATGGATTCGGATATGATCCTCGATCTGACGACTACAAAATAGTACAGGCTGGTGGTTCTAAAAAGTGGCAAGAGGCAATATTTTCGCTCAAGTCCGGTTCTTGGAGAAGGACACAAGTCCAACGAGAAAGCCATCCTGACTATTTCAACCGAGGAGTTTATTGGAATGGGGCCTTACACTGGTGCGTTATTGACATAAGCATAAACAAGAAAGAGAATGCAATTATGTCATTTGATTTTTCGGAAGAGAAATTCCACCAGGTGCTTCCTGTCCCTGAAGTTGATGGAGGCGTACTTTTCATTGGACTTGGAATTCATGGGGCCAATCTGTTCATATACCAAGACACCCGTAATAATGATTGCATCGAGGCATGGATAATGAATGAATACGGGAGAGGACGATGGTGGACTAAATGGTTCAATGTCTCAACTAAAAGAATACCTGGCTACAAATATTGGCAGACGATCCCAGTCGCGTACACAAGGAGTGGAAAAATTGTTTTTCTAATTGAATTGGGCAAGATGATTCTATTCAATCCAAAAGATAATACTTGTAAGGATTATCCCATCCGGAGGAGGGATGGCTATGTTGAAGCTGCTATCTATTTGGAAACTCTTGTTTCTCCCTATCTTGGCTGTGGGCCATCAATAATCTAGTGCCTTTTACAAGTTGTCCTAGTGGATTTGGTTTTACCCTTTTCTTTCAAGTTTGCTTTTTGGGGAGATCTGGCCATCTTGAGCTGTTGAATGATCTTGTGAATTTTGAAAAAGAGAAAAAAGAGTGTCCAGAGTCCATGAGTTATGGTCATTCGTCAGTAGCTTCACCATTGTGCCTACTTTTCTGTCCTCTCCAGATGTAAGGTTAGCTCTCTGCTCGATGAATGGCTATTCAATCATCTCTGTTTTGCTTGAATCATGTGAATGTTAAAGCAAGCACATATCTAGTGATTTTGTTACAATGGAACGAGAGAGACACAATTCTAACATGAGAACTGTAAGAGTAGGTTTCCACAGAGCCTTGACCATAATTCAGACGAAAGCAGAAGCTTCAGGTTAAGCACCTATTAGATGACAAGCTAAATCTGCTTATTGACTGAGCAGCAGAGCAGCGAACCTGCTCAGGAATTTATAATGGTCCGATGAGCAATCGTAGCCAAGTCCACAAAATTCCAACCTTTGAATACAATTAGCATTTGGACTTAGGATTTTGCTGGGTTCTCGAGCATTCGGAGCTTGTACCTGAAAGTGGATGATAGAGCGCAGCGATTGCAGTGTCCTTGATCCCACGAAGGACTTTCTCCAAGCCCACCGATCTCGGATGGTCGAAGGAGGATTAGGATCTTTCGGTGAGACGTCGAATTCTTCTGCATCCGTCTATTGAGATGTAGTGTGGTGAATCGTGGATCGAAGATCACAGAAAGCGACCTCTTACATGTGCACTTGAGCAGACATTTCAATGTGGTGTTTGTGCATACGTCCCTTACATGATTGTTTATGGACATGACAGAAATGGAATTTGCAGTTTAATAATTTCGTTTAGTTTATCAAAAATGAATTCTATAAACACTGCTATAATCTCTTCATGGGTGTAACTAAGATCAAAAATCTTTTAGGGGCTCAGTTTGTTTTGGGGAAAATTGATAATTCAAAAAGTATATTCCAAATTTTGATCGTTATCATCGCTTAGAAGAATGAGCTCCTAAACAATATTTTCATGGTTAGTAACAATCTGTCTCATCATATTTGATAATAACGAAAATAACTTGCGGTTACAATAAGCATTTGGCCCCATTACATAGTTGGAAGGGTGCCCCATCACAGTTAAAACTAACTAGTTGAAAAGTACAATCTGTAGTCGGAATTAAAGGCTTATGCAAATTGCAGTTCACGCATAAAATCGAGTGCTTCTTTAGCGGGTGTCACTCTCGACATCATCAAGTGATCTGCAATTGAAGGCAGGCATGGAGATTTTAGTTAAAGCTACCTCAACATTCTTCAACCCGAACTCTGGGTTGTGAGCCAGACACAAGTTCCCGAATTTTTCACGAGTTCCACTGGTTCCACTTAACCTTTTCGACATGAGACACAAAAGGGAATTAAAACAGACCTCTTCTATGGGATTGCAAGGATGGACATTGGTAAATATGACAACTTACGCATCTCTTTCTAAGGAGAAGGTGAAGTCGACGCGACGGCCAAGTGCTCCTGAGTCGTTCATGCATATGTAGTAATACTCATTGCCAACTAGGATGCTAAAGAGTCATATCAATGTGTTTCCAAGAGCTTATTCAACTAGAGGATTTTGAGAACTTGATAATGCTGAATTCAAAACTTCATATCCTGAGGAAGTTAGGATGCTAAAGAGTCAACCGGTCATTGCATAATAAACATACTTTTGTTCTTTTGTCCTCCTTTTTACTTGGATTAGAGTGATCAATTAGACCATAGACAAAACCGATATTCAAAACAAAGGGATAGTATGATATTTCTTTGAAGATATCCTGTTAAATAACGTTTGCAGCGGCTAAACTTAAGTTGTGTGACGACCAAAAGTATTTGTCAGTTGGTTGAAACAATCTTTGTTGCCCATCTTAAATTGCGAATACGAATGTTTAGTTTGTCTCTTGTGAGTAAATAAGGAGACTTCAAATCAAGAAAGAAGACTAAAATATCTCAATCAATATTTGAGATGATTGTGAATATAATGACAACAAAATCAAGAATATTACGGATCATCTCATATTTCCTTTTTGATGTAGGTTTTAAGGGACATTCTAGCATGCCACCAAACTTTTGTCGATCCATATCGAGAGAGAAATAAAGTGTGAATGTACGTTGTGGCCCTTCCATGCCATGACGGGACGCTATGTCTTGCGAAGGATATTATGGGAAATGCACAAAACGAGACAACATATCGTATAATATAATAAGGCAGCAATTTCTAGGGTTTCATAAAATTCAGGAAAGTTGAGAATATGTTCAATTGAAAATTCCACGCCAGCTCTCTTCTCCTCATCCTCCTCCGCCTTGCCTCCGCCCAGCTGCCGGGCTCCACCGCGCGACCGCCGCCCACGCCGGCGAGTTCCCCCTCCGCCCGTGCCCGGCGGTGGCCTTGGGACCTCTCGAGAAAGCCGGCTACGGGCCATCGCTGACCCAATCGACCGCGTCCGAGATCTCTCCTGTTTCCGTTTTGCCCAAACAATGGCCGAAAGTATACCTGAGGATGTCGTCGTCGACATACTATTGAGGCTACCGGCGAAGTCGCTGGTGCGATTCAAATGCGTCTGCAAGCGCTGGCGGTCTCTGATCTCCGACCGGGCCTTCGCCAAGTCGCATCTGCAGAGGGTGAAGGCAGCGGATTTGATCCCTAGCCAGAGAATCATCATCGGCGGCCGCAACAGCCCCCTCAAGACCGTGGACTACGAAGCGCTCGACGGCGGCGGCGAGGGTCGCATTGTGGTACCTCATGGGATCAAACCTTTGTGGAAGTCCCGCATCGTGGGGTCCTGTGATGGCCTTGTATGTTTACTTGGCCCCTCCAATTTTGTCATATATAACCCGACCACCGGGGAGTATATTGAGTTGCCCAGTTCCGATTTTGTTGATCATGCTATGTATTTCAGTGGAGCAAGATATGATTCATTCTATGGATTCGGATATGACTCTCAATCTGATGACTACAAAATAGCCCTTGTTGAAGTTGAAAATTGGAAGGTGGCAATATTTTCGCTCAAATCTTGTTCCTGGAGGATGATGATGATAGAAGTTCCGTTCCAAGAAGAGGGAGTCGAATGTTGCGGCCCAGCAGTTTATTGGAAAGGGACCTTACACTGGGACGTCTTTGTCTGGAACACGAATGGTGAGGGCTTTTCTGCGATGATGTCATTTGACTTGTTGGAAGAGAAATTTCACCAGGTGCTTCCAGTCCCTCCAGTTGATGACGGCATACTACTCCTGGGACTCGAGATTCATGGGGCGAATCTGTTCATATACAATAATGCCCAAAATCCCCGCATTGAGGCATGGATAACAGATCAGTACAGGATAGGAGCACCGTGGAAAAAATGGTTCGGTGTTGATTGCAGTGCCTTGAATACGCCCTTTGAGAAGATTCCCCTTGTGTACACAAGAAGTGAAAAGATTGTTTTTTTGATGTATAGGAAGTGGATGATTATGTTTAATCCGGAGGATAATACTTGCAGGGAATATCTCTTAGGGACGGACCTTATTACCGAATATGCTATCTATTTGGAAACCCTTGTTTCTCCCTACCTTGGCGGTGGAGCTGTTGAATGATCCTATGGATTTTGAAGAAAAAAATAGTGTCGAAAGTCTATTCTTTAGTAAGTTTATCGTGCTTTTAGTACTCTGTCCAGATGTAGGGTTACATGTCTGCTCTCGATGAATGGCCATTCAGTCATCTTTGGTTTGCTAGAATAATGAGAGATGGTAAGTAGAGTTTCAGTTTTAATGTGCTTGACTGGAATGTGGATAGTGCAACTGAATTCGAGGATGAACTATCTTGTAATACTATAGTCAAGATCAGCGACTCTTTTTGAATTTTGCCTTCTTGAGTATACTATTGCTGTGCAAGATTTCGGGAATGACCCATCCTCTCGTTGGGCTGCATTTGCACGCACAGCTTGATAAACATACCGTTGGGATCAAAGCACAATGTAGTCTCCAGTTAAAGAAACTGGCGATAATGTTATTCCCTAATTACCAAATAAACTATTGAATCCACGTACCAAGATGCGAGTTATCTACTCAAAGGGATGGTGATGGCAAAATCCCGCTGTACTGTGAAATGTTGCGAAAGGTTTAGCCTAGGTGAAACTCTTTCGTTGCAATGTTCATAGAACTGTGTACATTCATCGTAATAGTTTTTCATCCCATTGGTTTTAACCTTGAATGCCTGCTTTTGTTTCTGGACTTAGATACTCCTCTATGTACCTTGTTGTAATTAGGGATCTCTTGTTCTTGTGATTTGACTTTATGAACAGATTGCTAATTCTAAGTAAAATTCCCTCTGGGCAAACAAGAACCACTCAGGTATATTAGTCTGCATGCCATCGATTCTTCTCTTCTCTATTAATACACACATTGAAGAAAACAGATTACAGAAATGACCGCGCACACCCACAAGAATTCCTCACTCCTAGAAAACAAGCTTCATTTGAAGTTGAAATGAGTTTAAACAGGAATAAGTCTCAAGTAACCGGTACAATCAGCCGTTTCGCCCCATCACATACCTGGAAGGGTGCCTCAACAAGTAATATAAATAGACCTATTTGGCTACAGAATTCTGAGGATAGATGTGGATATATTTAGGCAAAGTTGAAACAATAAAGAATGAACTTCAGAGGAGAGCGGCGCGAGCAGACCTTGTTGCAACTTCAGGTCTTGTAGTATGGCATGATGAGTGAGTGAAGCCCCATAACTGCACCACAAACGAGACAATGGGATTGCTAATACGAAATGTGGAGCCTATTCTTCATAGATGTAGATGACAAGTGAACATTAGCAACGGAACTTGCAATTTAGTTAAAGTCTTATCCTCCAAGGCGGTAAGATCCACATAAAATGTGAAACCTAAAGCAAGCAAGACAAAAATTCTTAGCACATTCAACTCTATTGAGATAGCCAATCTAATTCACTTCTCTTTTCCCACACACAGAGTTCAACAGATTATTCATGCACCTTTGTACATCAAGGTCAGCAACCTCCTTAGACAAAACTAATTTGTCAGAAAAAATCAAGTTAAAAGATGTATTTAAGGCCTATGCAAATTGCAAGTCGTGCATCAATTCAAACGCTTCATCCGATGAAGTCTATCCTAACAACATGAAGTGATTGCAATTGAAGGCAAGCTTGGACATTTTAGCTTGTTACCTCAACATTATTCAACTCGAACTTTGGGTTGTAAGCCAGACATAAGCTTCCAAATGTTTCACAGGTCCAATTGTTCCCACTTAACCTATTCATAACAAAACTCACAACAAGAAACCTCGATGGGGTCCTCTCTTAACATGCAGAGCCTCCCTCTACCAACAATGGTAGTTTTTTTTTTTTTTTTTTCATTGCATCTGTTTCTGAACCCTTATTTTCACTTCTAATCCCATCTCTTTCCTGTGCGACCTTGTAGTTATCGTCTACCCCTTCCCTTTGCAATCATAGCTCCGTTTTTCTGCTTCCTTGGTGCCTCAAAGCGTTTCTTCTCTAACAAGCTTCCCTCCCAGTTTCTGCGATGAATTTTCGTTTACCAACTTGACCTTCCCCGCAATTTCCTTTATAGAATCCTCTTAGCCCAACCAAATTCCCTGCTGTGTTGCATCGATGATGGTGTTGCTTTTGCTCTTGTCAATTATCTCAGCCATCAATTCCGCTTGCTTCTTTCCTTTTCAGCTGCAAAATTATGATCGTTACCTGTTTGTTGAATTACCCCAATGTCTCTATCAGTTTCGTTAATCCTCTATCAACCACATAGCCAGTAATCTACTACACTTTGCATGCCGACTCCAGTCCTTACCTCCTCTGATTTCTGAACTGAGACCTTTCATCATGGACTATCCTGAACAGGAACAGAAAGCATGCCTTGCTGCCCTCTGTAACAGATTGGGTCGATTATGGTCAGAGTAGGAAATCGATACTTGGGATGAGTCGCCACCCCTGGAAAAAATTGAAGAATGTCGAAGGATATTAGTCGGTAAGGTTTTCTCAGACTCCCCTATTAATCTACCAGCATTCTAGTATACAATGCAGCGTGCTTGGCGTACAGATCATGTGCAAATCTCTCAACAAGAAATGGATATCTATGTGGCTAAATTCAAGTTAGAGAGTGATAAACGAAGAGTAGAAGAGGGAGGACCGTGGCGATTCTCTAATAATTTGGTGATTTTTCAACCCTGGAAGCCGAATACTCCTCTCCATTGTTATGATTTTTCTAAATGTGTATTCTGGGTTCAAGTATTTGGCCTTCCCCTAGAATGGTGCACAACTCAGATGTTAAGTAGAGCTATAAGAAGCATTGGAAGAATGTTGGAAGTTAAGCTTGATACCAAAGAAGTAACAACTTCGAAAGTGGGTCGTGTCAGGGTGGAATTTAACCTAAGTGATCCCTTAAAAACAGGGCAACTGATTCATATTGCAGGCAAAGCATTATGGCTAGACTTCCGATATAAACGGCTTCCCCATTTTTGTTATTCATGTGGACAAATAGGACATTATGCCATGTATTATCAAACCATACCTTTCACTGAAGCCAAGATGGAAGGTAAGGAGAAGATGGCCTTCGGTCACTGGTTGCGAGCTGAAGTTAAGCAGAATAGTCCGTACTGGAGGACTTTCTATGAAGGCAGCCCTCCCTCTGACGAAACTGATGACGTTATCCCAGAAACTCCTCCCTTCCTAACATCTAAAGTACCCGCTCTACCTCCTCCTGAAGAAGTCACCTCAAAGGCAGATTATCAAGTTGTCACTGAACGTAGGAATGTAATTACTACTGATAAGATCCCAGTCTCATCAAAATAGAAAGGTATACAAATAGTCTATCATGAAAAGGAGTCAAGTATCTCGATTATTGGAAAAATGGAAATTTGTAAACGACAACTTACATATCTCCATTTAAGGACAGGGCAAAGTTGCCTCCACCACCAAGTGCTAGTGAGTCATTCATGCATATGTAGTAGTACCTATTGGCACCTAATCAAGAAAACCAGCAATTATCTTACTTCATATCATAAAGTGATGTATTTGAGAACAAGTATCCCATGTAGAAATTTAGCTGATGCGATTTCAGATAAGGATTCCGTCTAAGTGGGAATTATGAAACTCATCACTTGAAGTTATCTTTAATATACTTTTCAATCGCTTAAGACAAAGGTCATGCCCTTGAGTCATGACACTTAACATCACGAATCCCAAACATTCGCATAATTTCAGTTTAAGGAAAGATAGTTTATAATCTGTGAAGTTATTATGCTTATACAGCTATAAATTGTCTTGAGATCACAATATGATGTAGTATTTCTGAGCGTGAGTAACTTATCATTTATCTCACTCCCACATGCAGTGCAACTGGTTGTCCTCACTATTTCTGTTTCATTATCAGGTTAATCCTTCACATGCTTTAGGCCCTTGCTAAGAGCATCATTTTGGTCCATGCATTATTTAACTATTTGTTTGCTTTGGTAACCTTAAGCGGGAAAAATTACCCCTTATATTGTATATTGGTGGATCATGTTCACTCTTGTCTTCATTTAGCCCATGTGTTGCCATTTCTCGAGCTAGTGACACTCAATGATGTGATTAGGTTGGACTGAGTAGCTTCAAGTTTACTCTCGATTTGTATAGATTCAGCACTGAACTGAATGCTACAATTAGTCCTTGTTGTTGTAGCTGCAATAGTTGATTAGAGACACAGTAAATGTAATTAAGATGAGTAAATTCTGTGTAAGAATAAGAGATCCGTTGCATTGATTCTGGGTGTCTGGGTATTGCAGTAGAAAATTAGAATAGTCTATTGAGATCTTATTCAACTAGAGGATTTGGAGATCTTAATAATGCCGAGTTTCAAAACTGCAGATCTTGAAAAATCTAGGATGCTAAAGAGTCAAACCTGTCAATGCATATTAAACATAATTTTGCTCTTTTGTTGTCCTTTTTACTTGGATCAATATGATCAATTATACCATAGGCGGACCATTATTCAAGGCAAAAGGAAAGTATGATATTCTTCCGTGAAGATATCCTACTCCGACAACCTCCGCAAGGGTAAAATACAAGTTGCATGATGACCAGTGGGTACTTATAAGTTGGTCGAAATAATCTTGGTTGCCCATATAAGGTTTCGAATGCAAATGTTTGGTTTGTCTCCTACAAGTAAACAAGGACCCATTACTAACGGGAGGCTTCAAATCGAGAAAGAAGACTAAAATATCTTAATCAAGACCGAACATAATATGATTGCAAATACAATGACAACAAATACATTAACTTTTCCTTTTCGCTTTAGGTTTTGAGGGGCATTCTAGCATGACACCAAACACTTCTCCTTGCATGTCGCCAAAAATCTAGGCGCATATGACACCGTCATAGTCACTTGCCATTACTGTCATATGTCACTTGCCATTACTCTTTAGAAGGAGTAAAATAAAAGGTCTGTGCGGCAACTTTCACGTAGAATTCTCTTAAACTTCTATCCTTATGTCCAGTGGAAATGTATGACCTGGATCAGGGCCGGCTGTAATTCTAACTTTCCTCCTTTGTCGTTTTAGTAATGCCAGCTATTTTGGGAGCTGTTATTTTGTGCTTTACTTGAGTATATCAAATTGCCATTGTAAAATCAGAGTTCGCTTAAGCTTTGTGACAGCTGAATCTGAGTTGGACCATCTTGTACTACTATATAGTTAACCTTGATGGCTCTTCATGCCTAACATGATTATCACTCTTTTTTTTTGCCTTCTCCTTTTGAATTGAGCCTTCTTGAATACTCAGTATATTATTACTATACAAGATTTCAGAAATGACCCTCTTGTCGTGTTACACTCACACAACTTGACAAACATACTATTGGCATTAAAGCACAATGTAGTCTCCAAATAAAGAAAGTGGTGATAATGCTATGCTAATCCCTAATCGATTACCAAATAAACTATTGAATCCACATACTATTGGCGTTATTTAACTATTTGTTTGCTTTGGTAACCTTAAGCGGGGAAAATTGCCCCTTAGACTATATATTGGTGGATCATGTTCACTCTTGTCTTCATTTAGCCCATGTTTTGCCATTTCTTGAGTCATTGACACTCGATGATGTGATTAGGTTGAATTGAGTAGCTTTAATTAAACCTTCATTTGAGCTTGCATTGAGTCGACATCCTCTAACTTGTCCATTAATGTAGGTGGAGGTTGATGTTGGCCTTCAAATAGCTCAAAGATCACCTTTGTCGCTCAACCGAAGAATTTCACATCAACCCATTTGAAATATTTGTATTTCGAGCCTTCTCTATACCTGCACCCATGGAATCTTCTCCTCAAATTGAACCGAGTCCAAGATGTTCTTCTCAAACTGAGTAATTCGCAACAACAGTAACACTCACCATCCAATTTGCTTTTTTGGAACGAATGTGAGCTTCTACTGGGGCTTCTGCCATTCATTTGCAAGATCGAGCTAATAATTTTGGGAGAAAATCGAAGTAGGCGCTCGGAATTAGCCAGTTAGAGTTTTAACTTCCGATTCTATTTGAATTTGGAGATTTAGGGTTCTTACTTGGGGAAAGATGTCAAACGGTGTTGTTTTGTTGTTTTCATGTTGACTGTACTTTCTGACGAACCATGTTGACTTCAAAATTAATAAAAAAGTGTCATTGGATTTCCACCCAATCAGATTGACATTGCCACTGAAATGATGATTTTTCAAACTTTTTGGCACTTAAGTGACTCAAAATAAACTTTTGGCACCAAAGTGAGTGTCGTACACAACTTTTGGCACTTCTAGTATACTTACCTCATAGAATATGATATGACAATCTTGCATCCCACCTGACGATTTGCATGTGCAGTATTCCTTGGTCTATTTTCAGCTTTTGTTCCTCATGGTCAATTTAGTCGCAATATGCCAACTTGGCATGTTGTTAGAAAAAGGAGGGAAAATGTAAGTAGCAGAATTCCATATGCCATGATTCAACTAGCATCCTCATTTTTGTATTCACCAGATTGTTCCAGTAAGTTTAGTTCTTCATGGTTATAGCTCAACAATCTTGCTTGATCATTTCGAGACAAGTCAATCACCTCCACGATTCTGCCTTCTTCTCATGTTTTATTCTTGCACATTTATTGTTCTCTATCCATTTTAGGTAGGGCAACATGCTATTGTAGCTGTTTTTCATTTTGAAATTGTAAAATATGAGTTGTGACCCAGTCAGAAAACAGAGAGAGAGAGAGAGAGAGAGAGAGAGAGAGAGAGAGAGAGAGAGAAGGAAAGAAAAGAAAAGACAGAAATAAAAGAGAAAGGAGGAAATAAAAAGGGAAAGAGAGAAGGGAAAAGAAGGAGAGAGAGAAAGGGAGACCAGAGAGCTTGTGTAAGGGAAAGAAAGTAAAGAAAAGGAGAAGGAGAAGAAGGAAATGGAGAAAAAGAGGGTTTTGTGCGTTGTCGCCATGGGAGCCTTGCCAAGCCACCTCAACCATATAATGCAACGCCCGGTAAGCACCCGTGCCCGTGCCCCTGCCCCCCTGCGATTCATTCAATCGAATTAAGTTTGGACTTAGGGCTTGAAATTCAGAATTTTGGGAAAATAGAGTGGCGAAGTATGATTTTTGAGTCGTTGAGCCATGTATTTTTAAAGAAATTATATTTTAGGGTGTTGTGGAGTTGTAAGATTTTACGGATCGTAATTTGAGCTTACGGTGTGCTGGAAACAAAATTTTAAAATTTATCATGCATGATGAACAGAGCGCGACTGGGATTTTGGGACCATATTTTGTTGATTTTTGTTTGATTTCAGGTTGGCTAAATTGGGGTTCTTGTAGTATGTTGGAAGGGCTTTCCATTGACTATAAGTATGCTTGAAACGGGGTTCGGTAGAGAAAGTTACGAGGTAACCAATTTTCGCCCTCAAGTTTCACATTGCGGACAGCTTAAATGATCGCTTTGAATATGTGGTTTATTAGCACGTAGGTATCGTTTTATCAATGAATAAGCATAATTTAATCGATTTTTTAGTTGGAGAGTAGCATATTACTTGGTTTGGATATTGTTTTTGATTAATTGATAGGAATACGAATGTGTTGGCTTGAGTAACCAACATAAGTTGATTTTCGGCTTTCCCAAATGAGTGGTGCTATTTCTTCTAAGAATTTATAAGCTCATGTCTTTAAAATGATAAAGATTTGATATTTTATGAGTTATGAATAAACATGTTTGTTGCATAAAATTTGAATCAGATATTTACTACGTTTTGGTATTTGAAAATAGAGTGAGAACTTTTCGGTCGAAATATATATTCTGTTTGATGAACGAAGCTGAGAAATATGACATATTTTGGGTCTGTGAAATTTTTTTACGAAAATGTCAACTTTGAGATGGTCTATGGAATGTTAATATAGAAATCGATTTGTGATAAGCTTTTTGACAAGTATTTGATTTGATTTGGATTGTAAAACTGGTTTATGAGATGAGTTCTGAAATGATTTGAGAAATATTTTACAAAAAGTATTTGTAGCGAATAAATTGAGTTGCGAAAGGTTATGTGGTTGATTTATTAAATATATTATGACATATGAAATGATTTTTGGATCTGGCTTTTTAAATTATGGAGGTTGTTGTAGATTGGTGTTGATTCTTAATATCGTTGTATGCCTAGTAAGATGCTTACTCTAGGATACCCTTGTGGGCCGAACCACTGGTTAATAATAGGTGGAGACCTTGCTAAGGGGGAAATCCTGGTCACGTTGTCACTAAGTGTTGTGTCGTGACCATGATTTGATATTGAGCAACAGATTGGTCAATGGATTGGACTATTGACATGTGATATGAGCTTAGTCAATGGAGTGGACCATTGACATGTGATATGAAGTTGGTCTATGGAATGGACCATTGACATATGATTTGAGTTTAGTCGATGAAATGGACCATTGACGTATGATTTGAAATTAGTCGTTGGAATAAACCATCGATGTGTGATTTCATTAGACCATTGATGAGATTAACCAATTAAATGGACCATTGGCATGTGAATTAATGAGATTGATCAATGAATTGGATCATTAATGTTTGTTATGATATTATTGTGAAATGAATCTGCTATGTTAAAGCATATGTGACTTATTCTCTTATTTTATGTTTGTTATATTATGTATTTGAGTTAAAAGAGTTGCGGTTTGGTTTATAAATATGCATAGTAGGTGCTCAATCAATTTAGAAGAAATGCACTACTCACTGACCTATGGTTGCTCATCCCTTTATTATTCTAATTTTTCAGGCTTCTCAGCTAACGATGAGTAATACGAGAGCGATATCGACAAGGGGACTTTTAGGAGTTGAATTTTGAGAGCTTTGAGATTGCGTCCTTCAGGTCGAAGGACGGCTGTGTCATCCCCCTTCATGATATTTTCAGGGTGTGATAGAAACAGGCAAATGTTCCGACACTTTCTGGCCAACCGGGGCAATTACTGCTATATCTTTCTTTAAGAATGGAAACTTCCTTGCGGTAAATGTTCCTCTGATCTCTCTTATATTATCAATAGAGATTTTGGACATGCCATATGACTTGGAGATTTATTTCATAGACTGAAGCTCGGGTTGGGGTTAAGTTGTGGGATTTGCGGAAGTTGAAGAACTTTCGCACATTTTCAGCATATGACAAGACATAGAGACAGGTTCTGGTATAACACCCTCTTAGCCCTCTTAGCCCTGCTTGTTGTAGTGAAAGTAGATCTGGGATGGCAGTGAGCAATGGATGCCTCCTTGTTTGCCTGGATTTGTTATGAAGAGTGAACTTTTTCTATAGAGCTCCCTCAAAGAAGATTATACATTATATTGGTTCTATTTTCTCTTCTTTTACAAAGGGAAAAAATAAGAAAAAGAAAAAGGAAAGAGAGACAGGGGAGGAAGGAGGGGAGGAGAGGGAAGCGGGAGGAGGGTTGGCTTAGTGAGTGTAAATTATTTGTGCAAATATAACTATGACTGGGTCTCTCTCTTATTTTGCAGTTGGATTTGATCATAATGGATGTTATCTTGCACTTGCTGGCTCAAATATAATGTGAGTTCCTATGGTAGATTTTGTACGCAAATTCTGAAAATAATAAGGTAATAAAGGATGTGTTTGTTTACAGAATATTTACCTGTTCTTTATTTTCATTGTATTTGCCTTTTTTTCAATTTCTCCAGTAGCTGAAAATATTATCTAAAAAAAGAAAGCAAGTGTGTTTCTGATAATTTGCTTATAATAAAATTCCACCAAACATAAGGTTAGAAAAAGTGAGAAATTCAAAAGTCTGAATTCTCTTGAAACCTTTCTACCCTCATAAAATTTCCATAGTTTTTCCGAGAGCACCATAACTCTATGCACTAATAGGAGGATTATTATTTTTTTTTTCTGGTAAGGTTAATAGGAGGATTATTTCACCTCTTAAGTATTCGAGATCGAGATACTTTGTGTTCTTCTATTCTTCTGTCCAGTGGAAGTGCATGTCTAGAATCACAACGTATTGTTATACTGCTTTCCTCCTGTTTCGTTTAGTAGTGCAAGCTGCTTTGGGGAATAACTTAAATATTTTGTGCTTTGCCAGAGTATATCAAGTATAAAATTAGAGTAAATTGTATCAATTTTTTCCCTGATCTATTCGGGATAGGTCATCTCTGCCTCTCCTCCTCCTTTTCTCCTCCTTTGAAATCTTGCACGTGGTACATTCGGTAATGTTTCTATTCTCGGAAACAAATTCTATTCAGAAATAGAATTATCAATTTCTATTTTCAAAAACAATGAAATAGATTTTATTTTATTTTTTAGTTTTATTTCAAATCTATTTCCTGACCATTTTTCTTTTTCAAGAAATAGAAAAATTAGTTGATATTCTTTTAATGCTCTAGGGAACAAAAGAACAAAAAAATAGAAAAAAACATTGCAATTGTAGGTAAAATGACAAGCGTTAAGTTCGCCTGGATTCAAAGTACATTGCAATCGGATAGATGGATCACAATCTGCGAATCCTTGGCTTGCCTTCGAAGGATGGTGCTATGGAATCATGAAGTACTAAGATTGCATCAAACAGGAAGAATAAGCTTTTGTGAGAAACAACAAAGTAGAGTTCAATTTTCGTTACGCTTGGACCGGAAAACTCACACACTTGAGACTTTGTGCCAGCTGAAATAGAGTAAGAACCATCTTTTACTTGCTGTAGTTAATAATCGGCATACTATTGTTGTACAAGATTTCGTGAATGACCCATCCTCTATTCGGGCTACTCTCGCACGGCATGAAAAATGTACCATTGGCACCAAACCATATTTGTAGTTTCTCCAATTAAAGAAACTGGTGATATTGAAATTTCGTAGTTGATTGTCGTATAAATGATGGAAATCCACATATGATGACGCGTTATGATGCGACAGATTTAGCCTGGATGATGTCCTTTTACCACGATGTGTGTAGAACAATTTGCAATCATTGTGATGTTTTTGACCTCATGAGTTTTACCTTAGTTCTGTTCGTTGATTAGATACTTCCTCAAAATACCTCACTGTCACTTTACCAAGTGGAGTTCCCTCGGAACTAAATCGCTAATTCCACCTGCTGTAGCCGTCCAGCGCTTTGTAGTCTATGGTGTTGAAGGGCCTAGAACCTACAAACCTATCAAAATCCACATCATCCATGCTCTTGGTAATTGTTCCCTTGGTTTCTTCTGCTTGGTTCAAGGCCTAATTAAACTCGAAAAATTGCAATTGCAATCTACGAATCACAACGAGCCTTCAAGTCTATTTTCCAATAATGTACAGCTTGTGTCCTTCATTCCAAGTGCAATTTCCCGAGTTCATCTTTTCTGAAGAGGTGTTAGCTAGGCCCTATAGTTGTCGACCAGCACAAAAATAAGAAAAACAAAAAACGTCGATAAAACTCATAAGAAAAGTGAGGACAAGTCAGAGAAATACGAGTATTTGATCTACTAAGATGCGACACTTTGATCTATGAATGATATTTTGATCTATGAATGATATTATGGGAAATTTGCAAAATGCCAATATAATAATCTCTGTACGAAATGTTGAGATAAATAGAAAAGGGAATGTTCAAATAACATCCACTAATATCATGGAAAACATTATTAAAATACTATTAAAAGAAGGTTTCATCATCAAGGGCCGCAAGAGCCTGCTCGAGACGGTAAACTACGAAGCGCTAAACGACGGTGAGGGTCCCATGGTGGTACCTCATCCGATCAAACCTTTCTGGAAGCCCCGCATCGTGGGGTCCTCCGATGGCCTGGTATGTTTGGCCCTAGCAATTTTCTTATACATAACCTGACCACCAGGGAGTATATTGAGTTGTCCGATTTTGGTTTTGTTCATCAAACTGAGTCATTTGGTGAAGTCAGATATTCTAATATGACTCTTAATCTGATGACAACAAAATAGTAGCAGCAGATATTTCTAGTGATGAAAATTGGGAGGTGGCAATATTTTCGCTCAAGTCTAGTTCGTGGAGAAGCATAGAAGTCCAGTTCCAGGAAGTGGAACAAAGTGATGTCGTAATTTACAGCCAAGGAGTTTATTGGAAAGGGGCCTTACACTGGTGCGGCCATGTCTGGAGCATAGACAACAAGTGTGAAGCTGTGATTATGTCATTTGATTTGTTGGAAGAGGAATTTCATCGGTGCGTCCAGTCCTTAAAGTCGATGAGGACGTACATCTCCTGGGACTCGGGATTCATGGGGCCAATCTGTTCATATATGACAGCGCCTGTGATCCCCGTATCGAGGCATGGATTACAGATGGGTACAGGAGAGGAGCATCGTGGACAAAATGGTTCGGTGTTGATTGCAGTACCTTCATTAATTGGAATACCCCCCTTAGGAAGGACCCCCTCGCATACACATGGTGTGGAAAAATCGTTTTCTAGATGGATATGAAGCGGATGATTCTATTTAATCCAGAGGATAATACTTGCAAGGATTATCCCATAGATGGGGGCTGCAATATCGAATTTGCAATCTATTTGGAAACTCTTGTTTCTCCCTGTCTTGTCAGTGGAGCTGTTGAATGATCTTGTGGATTTTGAAGAAGAAATAAAGAGCATTGAAAGTCTGTTGTTTATCAACTTAATTGTGCTATCAGCACTGTCCGCTCCATATGTAGGGTTAGATGTTTGCTTGACGAATTGCCATTCAATCATCTTTATTTTGCTAGAAGAGATAACAAGTAGAGTTTGAGTTTCAATTTGCTTCACTGGAGTGTGGATACTCTCGTACTTAAGCTTTGTGCAAACTGAATCCGAAGATGAACCATCTAGTAATTCTGTAGTTAACATCGGTGGCTTTTCATGTCTAACATGATTATCACTCTTTTGTTTTTGTATTTTTTCTTTTCCATTCTCTTTTCGAATTTTGTCTTCTTGAGCACTCTGTATACTATTGCTGTACAGGATTTCGGAAATGACTCATCCTCTCATCGAGCTGCATTCGCATAGCTTGATAAACATACTATTGGTATCAATGTGTAGTGTAATCTCCATTCAAAGAAGATAGTGATAATGTTATTCCCTAATCGATTACGGAATAAAATATTGAATTCATGTACCAAGACGCAAGCTATCTATTCAAAGGGTTGGCGATGACAACATCCTACATGATGTGAATCGGTGTGAAAGGTTAAACCTAGATGAAACTGTTTCATCACAATGTTTATTGTACAGTTTACATTCATTGTAATAGTTTTTTACCCCGTCGGTCTTACCTTGAGCATCGGTTCTATTTTTGGAGTCATATACTCCTCTAAGCAACTTGCTGTAATTTTGTCATATATAACCCGCCCACCGGGGAGTATAGAGAGTTGCCCGTTTCCGATTTATATCGACAAAATGGGTTATTCTATAGATTTGGATATGACTCTCGCTCTAACGATTACAAAATAGTAGAGGGCCTCCATGAAAATTGGGAGCTGGAAATATTTTCTCTCATGTCCGGATCTTGGAGAAGGATACGAGTCCAGTTAGATGAAAGCCGCCTCGAGGTTTCCGGCGAAGGAATTTATTGGAACGTGGCCTTACACTGGTGCGTCTTTGACCAAAGCCTAAATCATAGGACTGAGATTATGTCATTTGATTTGTCGGAAGAGAATTTCCACCGGAAGAAACAGCTTAAAGAGTTGATGGGAGACTTGGTTAAAGAAGCTTTAATGCAAGAGGCCATAGCACAGGACCAGAGATTTCACGACGCTCATCTTTCCAGTGAAGAAAGTGTTAGTGGAAATACTTTAGAGCGTGAAGACAGAGAACACCGTAGTCCAGCCACGCCAGCGTCTTTAGACACTATCGCGGAGCATAACCTGGACACCTAAGCAGAATCCAGTAGAAACTTTTTCTTTTCTTCTCCCGCAAGGGAATTTTGTAATCTTTATTCTTTTGAGATGGCTATATAAGCCATACTCCGGCATTAGTTGTAGGCACCGGTTTTCAGAAGCTCACAAGCATCCTTAAGCTGTGATCTTCCGCAAACCGCCCTTGTAATCACTCCCATCCTGTAAATTTTCCTTTTCGCAATAAAGAAGAAGTTCAGCCCAAGGTCTCCGAGTTCTTGCAAAAGTTTCTTTGCTTAGTTCGAGGCCTTCCCGAAAGGGAACGGCTATCTTCCAATGTACGTTTCCAATTACTTAAAGCCTATATAGGCTTGTTCTATATCCAAATTTTCTTCCATGTTATCATGCTCAGCATTTCATTCCTGCATGAAACTATTATCAACCCGTCTGATAATAGTTAGGATTTTGAAACACCCGAAGTTATTCCAAAGTTAAGCCCAGAGGTCCTCGAAGGGGAAAAAAGTACGCAGGAGGCGGAAGAAAGTACCCGTTCTGACCGTAGGCAAAGATAGGAGGAAGATAGGGTGTGGGATACCCCTGCCACAGTAGGCAGCCTGCAGGAACAGAAGCGCTGATCCATTATAACCTGGAAGATAGGTTGGATATAAGAACATAAGGGTATAGGTCTTTGATTTGGTGGAAACTTAGCTTGGAAATGAAGATGAGCCTAGTACCGAGTAGGATTAAGTCTCATTAAATTAACTCCCATAAGCACCCGCTCTTGCATGACATCTCACTGTCCTCTTTACATTCATTGCATAGTAGCAGCAGAACTAATAGAAGAGCTCACATATAGTTTTAATTCTTTCACACTAGCCCAAGTTAATTACCCAGAATTTTTAGGTAATATCCAGATTAGTCTATAACATTTTAATACTAAGTTTGC
The DNA here is from genome assembly GCA_017140255.1 of Eucalyptus paniculata subsp. matutina. Taxonomy (NCBI): domain Eukaryota; kingdom Viridiplantae; phylum Streptophyta; class Magnoliopsida; order Myrtales; family Myrtaceae; genus Eucalyptus; species Eucalyptus paniculata. The sequence continues at coordinate 30,611,124 of CM029442.1, read as the reverse complement.
AGCCAGACATCAATATTGCTTACATGGAGGACGTACTCGTATTTCTAGAAGAGCTCATAATACACGAAATAGTAGTCCAGATAATCCTTTTATTTTTTAGACTCTTAGCACTAGACCTAGAAGGAATTTTATGATATTTATTTCCTTTCTTGCAAGCTTTGTATTATTGTGCTATTTTATTCCTACACCAGTTTTAATAGTTCTTTCATTAGAAATTAAAGGCTTAATTTATATTTTAGAACATATTTTAAAAGTTTAAGTGAACCGGCACTTTTTCCGGCCCAAACTCCCCCGAAAGAAGGTCGGTGGAGCTGTTGAATGATCTTGTGGATTTTGAAGAAGAAACAAAGAGCATTGAAAGTCTGTCCTTTATCAACTTAATTGTGCTATTAGCACTCTGTCCGCTTCATATGTAGGGTTATATGTAGGGTTAGATGTCTGCTTGACGAATTGCCATTCAATCATCTTTGTTTTGCTAGAAGAGATAACAAGTAGAGTTTGAGTTTCATTTTGCTTCACTGGAGTATGGATACTCTCGTACTTAAGCTTTGTGCCAACTGAATCCGAGGATGAACCATCTTGTAATTCTGTAGTTAACATCGGTGGCTTTTCATGTCTAACATGATTATCACTCCTTTGTTGTTATTTTTTTTTTTCCTTTTCCATTCTCTTTTCGAATTTTGTCTTATTGAGCACTCTGTATACTATTGTTGTACAGGATTTCGAAAATGACCCATCCTCTCATTGAGCTGCATTCGCATAGCTTGATAAACATACTATTGGTATCAATGCGAAGTGTAATCTCCATTCATAGAAAATAGTGATAATGCTATTCTCTAATTGATTACGGAATATACTATTGAATTCACGTACCAAGACGCAAGCCATCTAATCAAAGGGTTGGTGATGGCAATATCCTACATGATGTGAATCGGTGTGAAAGGTTAAGCCTAGATGAAACTGTTTCATCGCCATGTTTATAGAACGGTTTACATTCATTGTAATAGTTTTCACCCCATCGGTCTTACCTTGAACATCGGTTCTATTTTTGGAGTCAGATACTCCTCTAAGCACCTTGTTGTAATTTTGTCATATATAACCCGACCACCGGGGAGTGTAGAGAGTTGCCCGTTTCCGATTTTTATATCAACAAAATGGGTTATTCTATAGATTTGGATATGACTCTCGCTCTGACGACTACAAGATAGTAGAGGGCCTCCGTGAAATTTGGGAGGTGGCAATATTTTCTCTCAAGTCCGAATCTTGGAGAAGGATACAAGTCCAGTTCGATGAAGAAAGCCGCCTCGAGGTTTCCGACGAAGGAGTTTATTGGAATGAGGCCTTACGCTGGTGTGTCTTTGACCAAAGCCTAATTCATAGGACCGAGATTATGTCATTTGATTGTCGGAAGAGAAATTCCACCGGAAGCTTTCGGTCCATAAAGTCAGGGACATAGTTTTCGTGGGACTTGTGATTCACAGGGCCAGTCTGTGCATATATGGTAGCGCCCGTGACCGCCATGGCCGTGACTGCCACATAGAGGCATGGATAAGGTATGAGTGTGGCAGGTAGTGGACAAAATAGTTCAGGTTTGATTGCATAGCTGCCTCTTGGCATTCCCTCCTCGCTTACACAAGGAGCAGAAAAATGGTTTCTTTGATGGATGTGGACCGGGTGATTCTGTTCAATCCTGAGGGTGATACTTAAAAGAATTATCCCATAAAATCTTGTTTCTCCCTATCTTGGCAATGAGCCATCGAGAATCTACAGTCTTTAAGAGTTGCTCCGGTGCATTTGGATTAACTGTTTTCTTTCAAGTTTGCTTTACTGGGGAGATCTGGCCATCTTGAGATGTCGAACGACCTTACGGAATTTGACAAATAAACAAAGAGTCTTGATAGTCTATTATAAGATCTGGTCATTCTTCAGTTACTTCCTTATGCTTTCAGTACTCTATCCTCTCCAGATTTAGGGTTGGATCTCTGCTCGACGAACGGCCACTCAATCATCTTTGTTTTGCTAGTGTTGTCCGATCCGATTTCATGTAACTTCACCAACAATTTACTGGGTCTCGTTATGTGGTGAACATTGGACTAACTCATGTGAATATTAAAGCAAGCACACGGCAACCTTATCTAGTGATTCGAGAGAGACTCGTTTCTAACAAGAGAACTGTAAAAGTATGCTTCGCAAATATTTTAACCATAAGTCGACAAAAAGCAGAAGATTAGCATTTGGGTTTGGGATTTTGCAGGACTCTCTGGTAGTCGCATTCCGTAACACTAACGATTCAGGGTTCGAGCGACATAAATTCGGAGCTCGAGCCTCAAACCTCGAAAGTTTGAGTGGATGATGGAGCACAGTGGTTGCGGCGTCGTCAATGCTGCGAATGACTTTCTCCAAGGCGACCGATCTCGGAGGGTTGAAGGGGAGGAGGATCTTCCGGTGGGTCGTCGAATTGTTCTGCATCCATCTATTGAGATGTAGGTTGGCGAATCAAAGATGTGAATCGAGCAAACATTTCTATATGGTGTTTGTGGATGGCTTCCTTACGTTGTCGTTTATGGACATGATGGAAACCTAATCTGTAGTTCATTTATTTTGTTCAACTGTTCGCAAATGAATTTTATAAGCATCGCTATAATCTCTTCGTAGATGTAATTAAATATCTAATATCTTTCTGTTTTGCGGAAAATCGATAATTCAAAAGATATGTTAGAGTTTCGGATCATTATCACCGCTCAAAAGAATAAGTTAAATAAAAGATATTTTCACGATTAGTAAGAATTTATGCTTCATCATTTTTAGGGTTTCATAAAATTTAGGAAAGTTGGGAATATGCCCAATTGAAAATTCCACGCCAGCTCTCTCCTCCTCCTCCTCCTCCTCCTCTGCCTTGCCTCCGCCCAGCTGCCGGGCTCCACCGCGCGACCGCCGCCCACGCCGGCGAGTTCCCCCTCCACCCGTGTCCGGCGGTGGCCTTGGGACCTCTCGAGAAAGCCGGCTACGGGCCATCGCTGACCCAATCGACCGCGTCCGAGATCTCTCCTGTTTCCGTTTTGCCCAAACAATGGCCGAAAGTATACCCGAGGATGTCGTCGTCGACATACTCTGGAGGCTACCGGCGAAGTCGCTGGTGCGATTCAAATGCGTCTGCAAGCGGTGGTGGTCTCTGATCTCCGACCATGCCTTTGCCAAGTGGCATCTGCAGAGGCTGAAGGCAGGGGATTTGATCCCTAGCCAGAGAATCATCATCGGTGGCCGCATCGGCCCCCTCAAGACCGTGGACTACGAAGCGCTCGACGGCGGCGGCGAGGGTCGCGTGGTGGTACCTCATGGGATCAAACCTTTGCGGGAGTCCCGCATCGTGGGGTCCTGCGATGGCCTGTTATGTTTAATTGGCCCCAGCAATTTTGTCATATATAACCCGACCACTAGGGAGTATATCGAGTTGCCCGGTTCCGATTTTGTTGATCAAGCTACGTTATTCAGTGGAGCCAGAAATAATTCATTCTACGGATTCGGATATGACTCAATCTGATGACTACAAAATAGCCCTAGTAGTAGGGGATGTTGTTGAAGTTGAAAATGGGAAGGTGGCAATATTTTTGCTCAAATCCTGTTCCTGGAGGATGACGATGATAGAAGTTCCGTTCCAGGAAGAGGGAGTCGAATGTTGCGGCCCAGCAGTTTATTGGAAAGGGGCCTTACACTGGCACGTCTATGTCTGGAACACGAATGAGGAGGGCTTTTCTGCAATTATGTCATTTGACTTGTCGGAAGAGAAATTTCACCAGGTGCTTCCAGTCCCTCCAATCGATGAGGACATACTACTCTTGGGACTCGAGATTCATGGGGCAAATCTGTTCATATACAATACTGCCCAAAATCCCCGCATTGAGGCATGGATGACAGATGAGTACGGGATAGGAGCACGGTGGGAAAAATGGTTCAGTATTGATTCCAATGCCTTCATAAATTGGAATACGCCCTTCAAGAAGATCCCCCTTGCGTACACAAGGAGTGGAAAATTTGTTTTTTTGATGGATAGGAAGTGGATGATTCTGTTTAATCCAGAGTATAATACTTGCCAAGATCATCTCTTAGGGACGGACTTTGTTACCGAATATGCCATCTATTTGGAAACTCTCGTTTCTCCCTACCTTGGTGGTGGAGCTGTTGAATGATCTTGTGGATTTTGAAGAAAAAAATAGTGTCAAAAGTCTATTCTTTAATAAGTTTATGTGCTTTTAGTACTCTGTCCAGATGTAGGGTTAGATGTCTGCTCAATGAATGGCCATTCAATCATCTTTGGTTTGCTAGAATAATGAGAGACGGTAAGTAGAGTTTGAGTTTTAATGTGCTTGACTGGAATGTGGATACTCGTGCAACTGAATTCGAGGATGAACTATCTTGTAATACTATAGTCAAGATCGGCGACTCTTTTTGAATTTTGCCTTCTTGAGTACTCTCTGTACTATTGCTGTGCAAGATTTCGGGAATGACCCATCCTCTCATTGGGCTGCATTTGCACGCACAGCTTGATAAACATACCTTCGGGATCAAAGCACAATGTAGTCTCCAGTTAAAGAAACTTGCGATAATGTTATTCCCTAATTACCAAATAAACTATTGAATCAACGTACCAAGATGCGAGTTATCTATTCAAAGGGATGGTGATGGCAAAATCCCGCTGTGATGAGAAATGTTGCGAAAGGTTTAGCCTAGATGAAACTCTTTCGCTGCAATGTTCATAGAACTGTGTACATTTATCGTAATAGTTTTTCATCCCATTGGTTTAACCTTGAATGCCTGCTTCTGTTTCTGGAGTTAGATACTCCTCTACATACCCTGTTGTAATTAGGGTGTCACGCCCCGAACCCCGAGCGTGCGCACATCCCACTGCGGTCGATCAAATGCGACATTCCCAGGCAGTGTCGCCGACCCCATTAATTTATTAATGCACAAGCGGAACGTATTATAAAACCCCTGACAATAACATACGGGATAGAAAAGCAGGAAACAAAATCACAACATAACACTTTCATAATTCAACAGAATTACAAACAGAGGTCTACGGCCAAAAGTCTACAAAAGACCGGCTCTTAAAAATGAATTGTCCTACGATCTACAAGTCGGACACGTTCTCCAATCTTATGACTTCACCTCTGCAACTCCTCAAGGCCAACCAAAAGCTATCCGGTCGCTCCGTCCACCAGGGACCTAAAATTTTAATCCCACAACCGGGATGAGACGATGTCTCAACAAGTTCAACCCCCTAAACCCCTATTAGAAAGAAAATACGCCTCAGGTGGCCTAGCCACATCACACATAAGACTTACCTCGCATTAGCCTTCATCTGCAGGTTAACACAATTTATATAATTCAACCACGTGCAATTATGATAACCAAACAAACATGGCACAATCACATCATCAGAACAATTCCACCACTTGGATCGTCTCCGCGATCAATCGACTTGGCCGATTACATGTCATTCTAGCAAATCAATCATTGCTCTCAATTACGGCCCTATACAAAGGTTTAATAACCAAATGTGGCAATCACGCCCCACTTTAAGACGACACGTAATCGTGGTAATTCACAGCCTCATCGCACAACCTCTAATAGGTGGTATTCACGGCCTCATCGCAAAGACGACCTTTAATAGGTGGTATTCACGATCATCGCACGACGACAATAATGGTATTCACGGCCTCATCAAAAAGACGACCTTTAATAGGTGGTATTCATACCTCATCGCCCAGGCACGACCTCTAATAGGTGGTATTCACGGCCTCATCGCGGACGACCTCTAATAGGTGGTTAATCACGACCAACTCTTCCATAAATTTAAATTTCGACACTTGGGATTTTATAAAAAGAATCCCCATTCATCACAATCACACTCAATTTACCATAATCAATCATCAAATTCAAATTCTAAATACATAGCAGCGATCGGCACGAAATTCTAAGAGTTTAGGGTCCCGACGAAATTTTCGAATTTTAATAAATAATTAAATATATTCCGAAAATTAATTAAATAATAATATCCATTTTTATCCACGCTCAATTTATAATATCCAACCATCAATTTCAAAATCCGAACACACCGCAAATGATCTAAGATCGAAATTCGACGAAGAATCGCGCCAAAAATAATTTTTCCATTTTTTTTAAAATAATAATATTTTAATAATTTCGGAATATAATATAATATTATAAATTCCAAAATTTCGAAATAATTAAATAATTCAAAAATAAAACCTTATTATGTCCTATCAAGGTTTATTATTAAATAAACTCTCTTAGCCTTAAATTAAACACACTTTAAATTAAACAAACCTTTTAATCCAAATCACAATTAAATAAATTAAGATATTCACCTAAACTTGCTTAACTTAAACTAAGACACTTAGAAAGATAATTAACCGTCTAATCAAGATTTAGTGAGTTAAACTCACCGGATTAGCGAGCCGAGCGGACCAAAACGACGGGGACGACGCGAGGATCGACTTTCCTCAAAGCGGGCCGAGCATCCGGGCTCGGGAAGGCAGCCAAAACGGGCCAAACACCCGCTGCATACCTATTTTTCCAGCTTCTGTCCATTGCTGGTTGAGGCCGAAAATGAGCAGATCCGGGGCTAGTTCGGGTCGACAATGGGCGGAGGAGCTGAACCGGACCTAGGCGGGGCTTCACGGCGGCCGGAGGGAGCTCCGGCGGTAGCTCACGGTGCTGGACAGCAGCTCTGGACGCACACCAGACAGGAACGACTGCTGGAATGGCGGGCTTGGCGTGCGTGGACGGTGGGTGTCGCGAGCGGCGGACGGCGGGCAAGCGGGGCGCGACGGCGGTCCAACTAGACTGCTGGCTGCTCCGGCGTCTTCCCAGATCTGCTGGACGTCGAGCAGCACCAAGAAGGAGAAGGGGAAGTCGACGGCAGCAGGAGGGAGAGAGAGGCGGAGCTGCGTGCGGAGAGCGGCGAGTAGCGACGGCCTTCAGCTGGGACGAACGGCGACGGGCGGAGCTGCTCTGGTTCGCTGGTCTGCTGGGCTTTCGAAGAAGAAGATGAAGATGGAGAGAGGAGGAAACGGTCGCACGGTAGAGAGAGGAAGAAGAAAGGGAGGAGAGAGAAGGGGGGCTCTTTTCTTTTCATTTTCCTTTTCTTTAATCCCACAAAATGGCTTCACCACGACATCATGATGATCGCCATACTCCACTCACTCAAAACTCCCACAACCTTATTCCAACGCTCAATTCCATTTTCCTCACGGGCCCAATTATCAGACATTCAACTTCTTCAATTCTCATCAATTCTCTTCCAATCAATCAAATCGTTCATAAAATAAATTCAACGCCACCACACTTCCATTAACATCTTCACTTGACTATAGAACCAACTTAAGTCCCAAAAGCGCGACCAAAGCGGCCTACTAATTTCTCGAGCCAAATTAGCCATTTCTTGATTATTTTGTCAAAATGAAAAGCTTCATTGCATTTAAAATCTTCCAAAGATGATTCAATGATCTTGAAATGATTTGTGACACACCCAGACTTCAATTTCTGAATTCGATTTCAATTCCACTAATTTCACTTTGCACGACGATACTAGCGGCCCAACCTACCGGTAGCATTTAGAAATGTTCATGCATTTGACCCGTGGTTGATTATCTCAAGCCACAATGTACATCTTTGAAACATTGGCGACTTTCTATTTGTCGATAATCTCGCCGCTTCAAATACTTAACACAAACACTAATCAATAGAAAAGTCGATCCAAATGTCGATCGACAAGACTTATGCAATCCGGTGGAATCACCCACACTCAATCACATGCCTCTCTTTCGAGTCGACTATCTCCTGCCTTTAATCGATTTTTATTTGTGTCGAATGACCCTTGCAGACAAATTAGCTCGGCCGAAGGTCGCTTCCTAGTCAAATTCTCGAGTCGATGCATTAAACTCTTAACGGCTTCACCCGATAGATCTAGTTTTCACATGAGTGGCCGACTCAAAAGAACTATATGCGTACCAACGAAATGCCCGTCTCAATTTATTGAAAATAGAATCGGAAAATCGGGATGTCACATAGGGATCTCTTGTTCTTTTGTGATTTGACTTTATGAACAGATTGCTAATTCTAAGTAAAATTCCCTCTGGGCAAACAAGAACCACTCAAGGTATATTACTATGCATGCCATCGAATCTCCTTTTCTCTATTAATCCACACATTGAAGAAAACAGATTACAGAAATGACCGCGCACACCAACAAGAATTCCTCACTCTTAGTAAACAAGCTTCATTTGAAGTTGAAATGAGTTTAAACACGAACAAGTCTCAAGTAACCGGCGCAATCAGCCGTTTGGCCCCATCACATACCTGGAAGGGTGCCTCAACAAGTAATATAAATAGACCTATCTGGCTACAGAATTCTGAGGATAGATGTGGATATATTAAGGCAAAATTGAAACAATAAAGAATGAACTTCAGAGGAGAGCGGCGCGAGCAGGCCTTGTTGCAACTTCAGGTCTTGTAGTATGGTATGATGAGTGAGTGAAGCCCCATAACTGCACCACAAACGAGACAATGGGATTGCTAATACGAAATGTGGAGGCTAATCTTCACAGATATAGATGACAAGTGAACATTAGCAACGGAACATGCAATTTAGTTAAAGCCTTATTCTCCAAGGCGGTAAGATCCACATAAAATGTCAAACCTAAAGCAAGCAAGACAATAATTCTTAGCATCTTCAACTCCATTGAGATAGCCAATCTAATTCACTTCTCTTTTCCCACACACAGATTATTCATGCACCTTTGTACATCAAGGTCATCAACCTCCTTAGACAAAACTAATTTGTCAGAAAAAAATCAAGTTAAAAGATGTATTTAAGGCCTATGCAAATTGCAAGTCGTGCATCAATTCAAACGCTTCATCCGATGAAGTCTATTCTGACAACATGAAGTGATGGCAATTGAAGGCAAGCTTGGACATTTTAGCTTGTTACCTCAGCATTCTTCAACTCGAACTTTGGGTTGTGAGCCAAACATAAGCTTCCAAATGTTTCGCAGGGTCCACTTGTTCCACTTAACCTTTTCATAACAATATACAAAAGAGATGACTAAAAATGGACCTCTCCTTTATTGGAAAAATGGAAATTTGTAAACACGACAACTTACAAATCTCCATCTAAGGACAGGGCAAAGTTGCCTCCATTGCCAAGCGCAAGTGAGTCATTCATGCATATGTAGTAGTACCTATTGGCACCTAATCAAGAAAACCAGGTCAATTATCTTACTTCGTATCACAAAGTGATGTATCTGAGAACAAGTATCCCATGTAGAAATTCAGCTGATGCGGTTTCAGATAAGGATTCTGTCTAAGTGGAAATTATGAAACTCATCACGTAAAGTTATTGTTAATATACTTTTCAATCTCTTAAGACAAAGGTCATGCCCTCGAGTCACAACGCTTAACATCACGAATCCCAAACATTCGCATAATTTCAGTTTAAGGAACGATAGTTTATAATCTGTGAAGTTATTATGCTTATACAGCTATAAATTGTCGTGAGATCACAATATGACGTAGTACTTCTGAGCGTGAGTACCTTATTATCTACCCCACTCACATGCAGTGGAACTGGTTATCCTCTATTTTAATTTGATTATTAAGCTTTTCCTTGACATGTCTTCGGACCAGAAATTGCTAAGAGCACTTTCCTAATCCACGCATAATTTAACTATATGCTTGCTTTGGTAATCTAAAGCAAGAAAATTTAGTTGCCCCCCCCCCCCCCCCCTCTCAATCTCTCTCACTCTTGTCTTCTTCATGTAACCAATCCTTTTGCCACTTCCTGAGCCAATGACACTGCACGATGTAGCAAGGTTTGACTGAGTAACTTTAAACTCACTCTCGATTTATATAGATTCAGCATAGAGATGCTACAATTAGTCCGTGTCGTTGTAGCTGCGATAGCATGTCAAGAAGGGAAACAAGGTGTCGCTTCTTCAAGGCAAGGGAAGAGAAGAAATGGGGGGAGGGGTGGTTTACTGATGCTCGGAGACAGTAAATATACATTGCCTTGATTATGTGCGTCAAGCGATAAACCTTCTTAGAAGAATTGTGGATGCCACTACTGCAGTAAATTAGAACAGTCTATTGACTTGGTTGTCCTCCCCCCAGTTTTCTTAATCAACTACAACGAATCATATCGATAGGTTCCCAGAGCTTATTCAGCTAGAGAATTTTAAAATCTTGATAATGCTGAATTCAGAACTTCAGATCCTGAGTTGCTAAAGAGTCAATCAGTCAATGCATATCCAACAGAATTTTGTTCTTTTATGGTCCTCTTTACTTGGATCAGCATGATCAATTATACCATAGACAGGACTGCTATTCAAGGCAAACAGAAAGTATGATATGCTTTTGGTGAATACATCCTCATTCAACAACCTCTGTAAAGGTAAAATTCAAGTTCCATGACTTTACCTGTTGGTCGAAACAATCTTGTTTGCCCATATAAAATTGTGAATACAAATGCTTGGTTTGTCCCCTATGAGTAAACAAGGACCCATTACAAAAAGGAACCTTTGAATCAAGAAATAAGACAAATATATTTCAATGCTACAATTTGTCCTTGTTGTTGTAGCTGCAATAGTTGATCAGAGACACGGTAAATGTAATTAAGATGAGTAAATTCAGTGTAAGAATAAGAGATCCATTGCATTGATTCTGGGTGTCTGGCCACTGCAGTAGAAAATTAGAACAGTCTATTGAGATCTTATTCAACTAGAGGATTTGGAGATCTTAATAATGTTGAGTTTCAAAACTGCAGATCCTAAAAAATCTAGGATGCTAAAGAGTCAAACCTGTCAATGCATACCAAAAATAATTTTGCTCTTTTGTTGTCCTTTTTACTTGGATCAATATGATCAATTATACCACAGACGGACCATTATTCAAGGCAAAAGGAAAGTACGATATTCTTCCGTGAAGATATCCTACTCTAACAACCTCCTCAAAGGTAAAATACAAGTTGCATGATGATGACTAGAGGTGTTAAATGGTCCACAACCCATTTATGGACCCATGTTTACTTAAAGGGGTCATTAATGGGTTGGGCTTATTTCTCAAGGCACCCATTAATGGGTTTTAAAAATAAAAAGGACTAAATTATGTGGGTCTTAAATGGGTCTGTTTTGTACCCATTTAAGACCCATTCCCCAACCTGTTGAAGATGAAAGCTTTTCTCTCAAAACCTCACAATCTCTCTCTTCTCTCTTTAAATTTATAAATATATATATTTTATAAAAACTGAAATTATAATTTTTTTTATTATAATTTTTTTTCTTTCCTTTTTTTTTTCTTCCTTCTTCCTTTGGTCGCCGGTGGATTTGGCCAAGCTCTAGCTCTCTCGACGCCGAGCCTCGAAAGATCTAGCGAAGGACTCATCGGCGGCAAGCCTCGAGCTCGTTGCTCGAGGTGGATTGCCGGTCTTATGAGGCTCGAGGCTCGAGGCTCGCTAGATCCGGCGAGGGGTGACCTCGAGCTCGCTTGACGCCGATGATAAATGGGTCATAAACTGGTTAAATGGGTCGATTTGGGTCGGACCATTTATGATCAGACCCATAGCCGATCCAACCCACCCATTTAACAGATCTAATGATGACCAGTGGGTACTTATCAATTGGTTGAAACAATCTTGGTTGCCCATATAAGGTTTTGAATGCAAATGTTTGGTTTGTCTCCTGCAAGTAAACAAGGACCCATTATTAACGAGAGGCTTCAAATCGAGAAAGAAGATTAAAATATCTCAATCAAGACCGAACAGAAGATGATTGCAAATACAATGACAACAAATACATTAACTTTTCCTTTTCGCTGTAGGTCTTGAGGGGCATTCTAGCATGCCACCAAACACTGCTCCTTGCATGTCACCAACAATCTAGGTGCATATGACACCGTTATAGTCACTTGCCATTACTCTTTAGGAGTAAAATAAAAGGTCTGTGCGGCAACTCTCATGTAGAAAGCTCTTAAACTTCTCCTATCCTTCTGTCCAGTGGAAATGCATGGCCTGGATCAGGACCGGCTATAATTCTGACTTTCCTCCTCTGTCATTTTAGTAATGCCAGCTATTTTAGGAGCTGTAATTTTGTGCTTTACCTGAGTATGTCAAATTGCCATTATAAAATTAGAGTTCACTTAAGCTTTGTGACAGTTGAATCTGAGTTGGACCATCTTGTACTATTGTAGTTAACCTCGATGGCTCTTCATGCCTAACATGATTATCACTCTTTTTCCTTTTTCTTTTTTTCCTTCTATTTTTTTGAATTGAGCCTTTGTGAATACTCTATATACTATTACTATACAAGATTCCAGAAATGACCCTCTCGCCATGCTACACTTACACAACTTGAAAAACATACTATTGGCATTAAAGCGCAATGTAGTCTCCAATTAAAGAAAGTGGTGATAATGCTATGTTAATCCATAATCGATTACCGAATAAACTATTGAATCCACATACAATCGGCGTTATTTAACTATTTGTTTACTTTGGTAACCTTAAGCAGGGAAAATTGCCCCTTAGACTGTATATTGGTATATCATGTTCACTCTTGTCTTCATTTAGCCCATGTTTTGCCATTTCTTGAGCCAGTGACACTTAATGATGTGATCAGGTTTAACTGAGTAGCTTCAAGCTCACCCTCGATTTGTAAAGATTAAGCATTGAACTGAATGTTACAATTAGTCCTTCTTGTTATAGCTGCAATAGTTGATCAGAGACACGTTAGACGTAATTAAGATGGGCAAATTTAGTGTATGAATAAGAGGTCTGTTGCATTGATTCCATGCATTTGGCCACTCTAGCGGCAAATTAGAACAATCTATTGAGATCTTATTCAACTACAGGATTTTGATATTTTAATAATGTTGAATTTCAAAACTGTAGATCCTGAGAAATCTAGGATGCTAAAGAGTCAAGCTTGTCAATGCATATCAAACATAATTTTGCTCTTTTGTCATCCTTTTTACTTGGATCAATATGATCATTATACCATAGAGGGACCACTATTCAAGGCAAAAAGGAAAGTATGATATTATTTCGTGAAGATATCCTAATTTGACGACCTCTGCAAAGGTAAAATTCAAGTTGCATGAAGACCAATGGGTACCGATAAGTTGGTCGAAACAATCTTGGTTGCCCGTGTAAGGTACCTATCAAACTAAATTCTAAATTTTAGATAAGTAAAAATCTGATACATTTTGGGGGCTTGGTTTGTTTCACGAAAATTGATAATTCAAAAGATATTTTAGAGATACGGATTATTATCACCCCTCAAAAGAATAAGTTATATAAAAAATATTTTCACGGTCAGCAATAATTTTTTATTCTCCATTTTTGTTGATAACAAAAGTAACTTTTAGTTATAATGACCCATCACAGCAATGGAATGGTGCCCTATTGTGGTTTAAACTAACTAGTAAAAAAACACAATCCGTAGTCAAAAGATGAATTCATAGCCTATGCAAATTGCAATCAATCCATAAAAATCGAATGCTTCATCGGAGAAAGTCAGATGCAATAATTAGAGAAGTAATCATAATTGATAAAACCGACAAACTTATATGTGACGTCAAAGGAGGTAATTGCCGGTGAAATGTGTCACGACCCGACTCCGAGCACATGCACATCCCTCCGTGGTTGATATAAATTTTTACAACATCCCAGAACCTATTGCCGACCCATTTGTTTATCAAGCATGTGGAAGCGAAATCATATTCTCCCAACAACACATAAATGAGATAGCAAACATAGGATTATATTTTTACAAACTACACACATCTTACAAACCACACTTACTCCTACTATAGCATTCCAATACATAAGAGTTTATCAAAACATGGAGTGTTTTAAAATGAAAAGCTTCTAGGCTAATTACGCTCTAAGCTCTTTGTCCATGGGGTCAAGTCTCTATGTACAACCCTGTCAGACTCTTCAATAGACTAGGGTGAGTGGTCACCCCATATCCAGACTTGACGGCAGACCCGTCACTATCTGGCAGAAGCTACCAAGGCATCCATACTCCACTGCCTGTAGACCTCTGCCTCTTGCCTGCTCACTTTCCATCTAGGGACCTGAAAATGTTAGTCCACTAAGGGATCTCAACAAGTCAATCCCCTAAATCCCAATTAGGAGAAGGGCACGCTCAACATGCAATCTAATCAACTTTCTTACACTTTCTTAATGCCCGTACTTTCTTGCATGTTAGTGTCAATCAATCATACGATAAATTATCGATACCATATAACATTCAAATACTTTAACATATATACGGATAAGGACACAAATACCAATTCAATGACTATGGCCAACTTAACAGATAACATTCTTCCGACATAACCGGGCTTTGCCTTCACACCGTCGAGCACGGCAACGTCTACACATAGACGGCATTCCATTTAGGAGCATCGGTCCAGCATCCACTGCGACCGACATTTGTTGACTTGGGGTATTCCCGAAGGAGTATCGCCCGGCCCCAAAGGCTCGTGATGGATTCTTAGGCCATAGTTATATTCATTCAATGTCACACTTTAATAATCCATTGCATTTCTCATTCACAACATCAATTCATCAAATTTCCCGCAAGAACACTTCAAAGAGACATAAGCTTCTATTAAACAGAAATTGGCAGAAAATTGTCCAATTACGCGCTTTCAAGTTCGAAGTCAGAAACCAATTCATATGAGCTCGAAAAATTCTCAAACTTGGACATGTGATAAACAACACATAAAAAAATATTTTTCATGAAGACACTGAGATCCGGATCTGTCTGGATTCGGCCTAGAAATTTTCTCAATCCCGCACTAAAATCGGGTCCAGTTCCAGAGAGTCTAACTCATCGAAATCAGTTCGGTTCTTGGTTGAAATCTGGTCTGTTTGATTTGAAATTCGAGTATGTTAAACTAGAAGTTGTAATGAACAACTTTCGTGAAGAAACCAATTGGAAATTCGACCTCTAAAGGTCGGTAAGTACTTAACCCCTAATCCGAATTTAGAAGACAACTTAATTTGTGGATTGAAGAACTTCCGGTGACGGTTCGTCGAAGCTGAGCTCAAGGCCAAGGGCGCTCGACTTAGGCGGATGTTGTGCAACAGTGAGGGTGATGGTGGTGAGACAAGTAGATGATGAAATTAGAGAAAATAAAAGCAAATAAATTGAGGTGAAAGAAGATGGGGGTGCTACAGTAGAAGGGAGAATGCGTGAGGGGGAGAAGAGAGAGAGAAGGGAGAGAAAAGGAAAAGAAGAAGGGAGGGGAGTTGTCGAGAGGAGGAAGGGGGAAAAGAGAAGAGAGAAACAATAAAGTAAAGGAGGGGAAGTTGAGGGGGAAATTGCAGCAGAAGGGTTGGCGTCGGTGAGGGGGTGGAAAAGTGGGAGAGAGAGGGAGAAAAAGAAGAAAGAGAGAAGAAAGAGGAGAAAAAGGGGTTGGAAATTTCGGTAGAAAGAGGGGGAAACGTAAGGGAGAAGAGAGAGAGAAGAAAGAGAAAAGAAAAAGGAGGAAGAGGAATCTCGGCCGAAGGAGGAGGATGCGTGAAGAAAAGGAGAAAGAGGAGAGAGAGAGAAGGAAGATAATAATAGTATTGTTATCATTTTCTTTTTCTTCCAATCTTTGATTTTCAACCGATAATTTCTTTTTTCGAAATTTCGGGATGTCATAAAATGAGCATAACCCATAGATGGTAATCTACGATCCCAGATATGTGAGTAAAGAATGTTGGATTGATTGAAACACATAGAATTAGCATTGTTTCTTTTTACCTGTTTGTAAACCATAGATTATACATATAAGTACTTGAATTACAATTTATATGACTGCCAATCAATCAAAAAATGCCAAATGTTTAAATTGATCAACCTATTTATTTGGATATTCCGGGTATCTTTACATGGCGGACAACCATAATTCTAAATCTTAAAACCTTTAGTTTTCTTGTAGTTGATAAATCGTGTCCAAGATCAACGAAATGTGTCATTCACAACTTTTGTCGATTTACTCGTCGGTCCATATCAATTGATCGAGAGAGAAAGTATGAATGTACGTTATGGCCCTTCTATGCCATGATGGGACGCTTTGTCTTGCGAAGGATATTATGGGAAATGCACAAAACGAGACGACATATCATATAATATAATATGGCAGCAATTTCTAGGGTTTCATAAAATTCAGGAAAGTTGGGAATATGCCCAATTGAAAATTCCACGCCTCCACCTCCTCCTCCTCCGCCTTGCCACCGCCCGACCGCTGCCCAGGCCGGCGAGTCCCCCTCCGCCCGTGTCCGGTGGCGGCCTTGGGACCTCTCGAGAAAGCCGGCTACGGCCATCGCCGACCCAATCGACCTCGTCCGAGATCTCACCTGTTTCCATTTTGCCGAAACAATGGCCGAGAGTATGCCCGAGGATATCGTCGTGGACATACTCTTGAGGCTACCGGCGAAGTCGCTGGTGCGATTCAAATGCGTCTGCAAGCGGTGGCGGTCTCTGATCTCCGACCGGGCCTTCGCCAAGTCGCATCTGCAGAGGCTGAAGGCAGGGGATTTGATCCCTAGCCAGAGATTCATCATCGGTGGCTGCAACGGCTCCCTCAAGACCGTGGACTACGAAGCGCTCGACGACGGCGGCGGCGAGGGTCGCATGGTGGTACCTCATGGGATCAAACCTTTGTGGGAGCCCCGCATCGTGGGTTCCTGCGATGGCCTTGTATGTTTACTTGGCCCCTCCAATTTTTTCATATATAACCCGATTACCAGGGAGTGCATTGAGTTGCCCGGTCCCAATTTTGTTGATCGAGCTGGGTTATTGGGTGTCTCCGGATTCGGATATGACTCTCAATCTGATGATTATAAATTAGTAGCAGATGCTTCTTCATCTAGTGATGAAAATTGGAAGCTGGCAATATTTTCGCTCAAGTCCGGTTCTTGGAGAAGTATAGAAGTCCCGTTCCAGGAAGAGTTTAATGAATTGGTCGGTCAAGGAGTTTATTGGAAAGGGGCCTTACACTGGCACGTCTATGTCTTGTGCATGTACGATAAGCGCGAAGGTGTGATTATGTCATTTGATCTGTTGGGAGAGAAATTTCACGAGGTGCTTCCGGTTCCGGTCCCTGAAGTCGATGAGGACATATGTCTCCTGGGACTCGGGATTCACGGGGCAAATCTATTCATATACAACTGCACCCATGATCGCCGCATTGAGGGATGGATAACAGATGAGTACGGGAGAGGAGCATCCTGGACAAAATTGTTCAGTGTTGATTGCAGTGCCATCATAAATTTGGATAGGGACTTTGGGCAGACCCCCCTCGCGTACACAAGTAGTGGAAAAATTGTTATTTGGATGGATACGAAGCGGATGATTATGTTTAATCCGAAGGATAATACTTGTAAGGATTATCTCTTAGGGACAGACCTTGTTATGGAATATGCCATCTATTTGGAAACTCTTGTTTCTCCTTATCTTGATGGTGGAGCTGTCGAATGATCTTGTGGATTTTGAAGACAAAATAAAGAGTGTTGAAAGTCTATAGTAAGTTTATTGTGGTTTTAGTACTCTGTCTGGGTTAGATGTCTGCTCGATGAATGGCAATTCAATATTCTTTGTTTTGCCAGAATGATGAGAGACCGCAAGTAGAGTTTGAGTATAAATGTGCTTGACCGAAATGTGACTAGCACACTTAAGCTTTGTGCCAACTGAATTTGAGGATGAACTATCTTGTAATACTATAGTTAACAGCAGTGACTCTTTTTGAATTTTGCCTTCTTGAGTACCCTATGTACTATTGCTGTGCAAGATTTCGGGAATGACCGATCCTCTCGTTGGGCTGCACTCGGACGCTCAGCTTGATAAACATACTATTGGCGTCAAAACACAATGTAGTCTCCAGTTAAAGAAACTGGCGATAATGTTATTCCCTAATTACTGAATGAACTATTGAATCCACGTACCAAGATGCAAGTTATCTATTCAAAGGGTTGCTGATGGCGAAGTCCCACGTTATGTGTATTGATGCGAAAGGTTTAGCCTAGATGAAAGTGTTTCATCACAATGTTTAAAGAACAGTTTACATTCGTTGTTGTAGTTTTTCACCCCGTTGGTTTAACCTTGAATGTCCGTTCTGTTTCTGGAGTTAAATACTCCTCTACGTACCTTGTTGTAATTAGGGATCTCTTGTTCTTCTGTGATTTGACTTTATGAACAGATTGTTGATCCCAAGTAAAATTCCCTCGGGGCAAACGAGAACCACTCAGGTATATTACTCTGCACGCCATCGAATCTTCTCTTCTCTATTAATCCACACATTGAAGAAAACAGATTACAGTAGTAACGGCGCACACCCACAAGAATTCCTCACTCTTATATAAGTGGAGGTCGAATCAGAAGTTTTACAAGAATTGAAAACAAGCTTCATTTGAAGTTGAAATGAGTTTAAACACGAACAAGTCTTAAGTAACCGGCACAATCAGCCGTTTGGCCCCATCATATACCTCGAGGGTACCTCCACAACTAATATAAATAGACCTATCTGGCTACAGAATTCTGAGGATAGATGTGCATTTACTAAGGCAAAATTGAAACAATAAAGAATGAACTTCAGACGAGAGCAGCGCGAGCAGGCCTTGTTGTAACTTCAGGTCTTGTAGTATAGTATGATGAGTGAGTGAAGCCCCATAACTGCACCACAAACGAGACAATGGGATTGCTAATACGAAATGTAGAGGCTAATCTTCACAGATATAGATGACAAGTGAACATTAGCAGCGGAACTTGCAATTTAGTTAAAGCCTTATTCTCTAAGGTGGTAAGATTCGCATAACATGTCAAACCTAAAGCAAGCAAGACAATAATTCATAGCACATTCAACTCCATGGAGATAGCCAATCTAATTCACTTATCTTTTCACTCACAGAGAGTTCAACAGATTATTCACGCACCTTTGTTTACCAAGGTCATCAACCTCCTTAGACAAAACTAATTTGTCAGAAAAAATCAAGTTAAAAGATGAATTTAAAGCCTATGCAAATTGCAAGTCGTGCATCAATTCAAATGCTTCATCTGATGAAGTCTATCCTCACAACATCAAGTGATTGCAATTGAAGGCAAGCTTGGACATTTTAGCTTGTTACCTCAACATTCTTCAACTCGAACTCTGGGTTGTGAGCCAAACATAAGCTCCCAAATGTTTCACAGGGTCCACTTGTTCCACTTAACCTTTTCATAACAAGATACAAAAAAGATTATTAAAAATGGGCCCCCTTCCTGTATTGGAAAAATGGAAATTTGTTAACACGACAACTTACAGATCTCCATCTAAGGACAGGGCAAAGTTGCCTCCACCGCCAAGTGCAAGTGAGTCATTCATGCATATGTAGTAGTACCTATTGGCACCTAATCAAGAAAACCAGGTCAATTATCTTCATATCACAAAGTGATGTATCTGAGAACAAGAATCCCATGTAAAAATTCAGTTGATGCGGTTTCGGATAAGGATCCTATCTAAGTGGAAATTATGAAACTCATCACGTAAAGTTATTGTTAATATACTTTTCAATCTCTTAAGACCAAGGTCATGCCCTCGAGTCATGACTGCCCTTGAGTCATGACGCTTAACATCACAAATCCCAAACATTCGCATAATTTCAGCTGAAGGAAAGATAGTTTATAACCTGTGAAGTTATTATGCTTATACAGCTGTCAATTGTCATGAGATCACAATATGATGTAGTACTTCTGAGCATGAGTACCTTATTATCTACCCCACTCCCACATGCAGTGGAACTGGTTATCCTCTATTTTAATTTGATTATTAAGCTTTTCCTTGACATGTCTTCGGACCAGAAATTGCTAAGAGCATCATCCTAATCCATGCATAATTTAACTATATGCTTGCTTTGGTAAGCTAAAGAAAGAAAAATTAACTGCCTTCCCCCGCCCCTCCCCACAATCTCTCTCACTCTTGTCTTCATATAACCAATCCTTTTGCCACTTCCTGAGCCAATGACACTGCATGATGTAGCAAGGTTTGACTGAGTAACTTTAAACTCACTCTCGATTTATATAGATTCAGCACAGAGATGCTACAATTAGTCCTTGTCATTGTAGCTGCAATAGTGTGTCAAGGAGGGGAACAAGGTGTAGCTTCTTCAAGGCAAGGGAACGAGGAAAAAAAAGAAGGGGGGGAGGGTTTACTGATGCTCAGAGACAATAAATATACATTGCCTTGATTCTGTGCGTCAAGCGTCAAACCTTCATAGAAGAATTGTGGATGCCACTACTGCAGCAAATTAGAACAGTCTATTGACTTGGATGTCCTCCCCCCGGTTTTCTTAATCAACTACACTGAATTATATTAATAGGTTTCCCAGAGCTTATTCAGATAGAGAATTTTAAAATCTTGATAATGCTGAATTCAGAACTTCAATCCTGAGGTGCTAAAGAGTCAACCAGTCAATGCATATCAAACAGAATTTTGTTGTTTTATGGTCCTTTTTACTTCAATCAGCATGATCAATTATACCATAGACAGGACTACTATTCAAGGCAAACAGAAAGTATGATATACTTTTGGTGAACACATCCTTATTCAACAACCTCTGCAAAGGTAAAATTCAAGTTCCACGACTTTACCTGTTGGTCGAAACAATCTTGGCTGCCCATATAAGGTTGTGAATACAAATGTTTGGTTTGTCCCCTGTGAGTAAACAAGGACCCATTACAAAAAGGAACCTTTGAATCAAGAAATAAGACTAAAATATCTCAATCAAGACCGAAAATAATATGATTGCAAATAGAATGACAACAAATTCAAGAATGTAATGGATCACCTGATATTTCCTTTTCGCTGTAGGTTTTAAGGGGCATTCTAGCATGCCACCAAACACTGCTCCTTGCATGTCACCAACAATCTAGGTGCATAAGACACCAGCGTCAACACAAGCCATTACTTTAAAACAAAAGGTTTGGGTGGCGCCTTTCATATTGAAATATCTTAAACTTCTCTTCCTAAATATCAATAGAAGAGATTTCTCTAGGGAAAGTACAGTTGAACATTGAAAGTGACATACCAGCAAACAGGGGCCAGAAAGGTCAGCACTCTTGCGGATAAGTGTACGCAGTGAGATACCATGTCTTAGCGTACTGCCCTTCATTTAAAACGATAACTATCAAATTAAAATTCTCAAAACACGGACATTTATGTCAAAAGTTCCTATGAGACCTTTAACTTGGTAAAGAGATACGGAAGAACCACTTGGCACAATGTGTCAGGGCTCTCTACAGCAAGATAATATAGAGACTGACCTGTACAGCAAGACCCATTGGCGACCTTTCACAAGATTTGGAAGGCATGAGTGCAAAAATTCATATAGATCAGGGGAGATAAAGACAGAATTGTCCACAAGATTTTGAAGAGGCTTGTCTGAGCAATGCTTGTCAGTTGCCTCTTCAAACAAGTCAGAACTACAGGTACTTCCTTCATCTTCTTCCTTCGTACTTAGCGATTTCCCGTTCTCACAGACTGAAGCACATTTTTTTGAATTTTCACGGCCATCAGCTGTTGCTTTGCTATTATCTAGAGTAAATTCTAAACCTTCAGAAGAAACATCTTGCCATCTAGGTTTTTCATCATCACACTCAACAGGAAGTGATTGATAGAGTTCAATGTCCTGCTCACACTTCTTTGATCTGAGTCCATCAAGTCTGCTAGTTGGAACAAAGTAAGAAAAGTACGAAGAGAGAGACTTTCTTTCTTGGGAACTCGGCCTGGCCTATACAACAATTAATTGAGTATACAAACCTTGAGTCAATTGTTAGAAATTAAAATATGCAACAAGTAACATATCATTCATCCCCTGTTCAGAAAAATATGAGAAAAAGTAAAGAAGAGGACATAAACACATGATGTGACCTCATGAATGTTTTTTCTTAATGACTAAGCTAACCCAGAAGCCTATTATCATCACTATAATAGAGAGCCCAGTTACTTAAGGCCCGCACCTTTTCAACAATAATGCATTAGGACAAGAATGACAGGCAATGCTGACACAGAGCATCGGTCTATGTGTAAATCATCGGCACAGTATAGCAGGGTGCACTCCTCAACAAAAATGTCATTGCACACCAAAGGAATGTAAGCCAGCTAAGAAGTACAAAGAAAGTGGTTCTTGATTGCAACACAAAGTAGAAATGAAGTATTTAGGCCAATTTGAGCTCAACTGGCACAGCCACTAAATTTCAAAAGATCCACGGTTTTGGACAATGATAGCAGGCTCTTTGAGGGTGAGAGTGGCGCCTTCACTTCAAGTTGCGGTCTCTGATGTTTGACCAGTCCATTAGATTGAACGGAAGCATGAACATTTGTGGAAAGGAAGAGGGCTAGAGGGGAATCAACATTACTGGCGATTTAGCCCAATTTCAGCTAGATCAACAGGCAGAATCAGACTATACAGCTACAGAGCATTCCTACATGTCATCATAACATTTAAATAGGAACGCACATTGAATGGGAAACACGTTGTCACGTGACTCATGAATTCCCATGTCACTCCAATATCATAACCAAGTATAGAAACTAAAATTTCCAATTTACTCACACTCCTGTAACCATCCTATATTTTCCTCTTTTCGATTCCACTCAATCAGTTTCTCCATACCATTTGTTACTCAGGCCATCTACTCCAGATAGACTGAGGAGAAAGCACAATTTAGATCAAATGAGAAAAAGCGAGCGCTCACCTAGATACCAGCCTAAACTGAGAGAGAGCCCTTGACAGAACTGGTCATCCAGGTCAGGCAAGTTACGAATCCTGGATCAATTTCTTATCCACCAAGTGACAACAGCCACATCTGTCAGCTCAGAGTCCACAGACCACATAGTCCAATGCCACTGCTCAAAAGTGGCTCCTTGGCTCGCCATAAGTATCGGTCAGCAACCTCAGCCCAGTTAAGTTCACTAAGCCAAACACTTATCACGCCCATATATTCACTATCATACACCCTTTCCCACTTGACTTAAGCATGAATCAGCTCATCCGGGCCTCAATCACCGATGCCTCAAGTTGTACAACATGCAGATCAAGCCCCATTTTCTTCCATTGAATACGCCTTTCACACAATCTCACTCTCCTTCAAAACACCAATTCTTTTTTTAATCTCATAATAACTTCTGACCCCATTGACAGCATCCCAAGCCGTCTGGACGACAATCAAGACCCTACTTTGACACCTATACGCATGCTAAATCCCGCGGACATAAAAAGCCCCAGAACGCGATCAACCGCAAATCCCAATAAAAATCAAGCAAACCACATCAAACTAAACGATGCAAACAAGCGCACGAATACAAACGTAGACACCCATATAAAAAAGAAACGAGAAAAGTCACCTGGGGTTGGTTCCCACGGTCGCAGGATTGTGGAGACGGAGAGGGAGGAGGAGAAGATCCCGGGGAAGGAGCAAAGAGACCCGAAAGCTTCTCCGAGACTCTCCCCTTCAACGCATTCATCGTCTTTTCTCTAGCCTCGATGCTTTCTTGCTTCTCCGAGCCGTCGCGTGATGCGCATCTTCTTGAAAATGACCTTCCTCCTGCGAACGCTTGCACAAGCTGATTTCTTTCCTTTTTCTACCTGGGTTCAACGCGTCATGCGATGGGCATCTTCTTGAAAGATCATAAATGGATCTCCTTCCTTCCTGCGAACTCTCTCTTGCGAGCTGATTTCGTTCCTCTTTTTGCTTTCCTCTTTTTTCTTTCCTGGGGATCAATTAACAAACGTCAGGCGCGACCCGCGAGTGGGCGTGTTCGTTTTGGGCTGCGTTTCCTCGTCGAATTCGTGGAGATCAAGAAGAGCAAGAAGAGCCCTGTCGGTGACCCAACGGCTGGTTTCGGAAGGGCGGAGCGATGCGCGGAATTTGAAGGGTAGGTGCGCGAGAACTTTCAGCGTCCGGACAAAACTTTCTGGACGAAAGAGAGAGAGAGAGGGGAGGAGGCGTGGCGCGGGGCCTCCGAAAGGTGGAAAGTGCTTCACGCCACGGATCGCACGTACGTCTCCCTCGCCCGACACGCACGCGTTTTGCTGCATTTGCATCCGCATGTGAGTAGAAATGGTCACGTGACGGTACTTTGTGGTCGCGAGAATGCAACGGTTGCCATTGTTAACCATGATTTGCTGATAGGAGGAGGGTGCATAGAGTTCGTCGAGGCCCTTAATTTCATGCTGGTGCAAATTGATTCGGGGCGTCGGGGGATTTTCTACTCCACTGCTCGCAAAACCGTTCTGGATCGGAGCTGCCTATACGGGCCAAGAGTCTTGACTTGACGGGTTAATGGGACTAGTAGGATGCTCTGTGACTTTCGAGTAATTAAGATCGTGTCTTTAGATTATTAAAAACACTCATCTTTTTCATTTTTTTTTTGTGTCTATGTGTAAATATGTTAATATCATTAAGCAATGAGGTATGAAAGCTTAGGGAATTTCCAGAAATTATGGAGTCATTTTAAATGAAAATAAGTTCTTGTGAATCTTCTAAGCTCGGCATAGATGGCATGCGTTTTACTAGATTGTAGAGATAGATTTAGTCTGATATGTGAAAACACTCATCTTTTTCATTTTTTTTTGTCTATGTGTAAATATGTTAATATCATTAAGCAATGAGGTATGAAAGCTTAGGGAATTTCCAGAAATTATGGAGTCATTTTAAATGAAAATAAGTTCTTGTGAATCTTCTAAGCTCGGCATAGATGGCATGGGTTTTACTAGATTGTAGAGATAGATTTAGTCTGATATGTGAAAACTAATTTGAGATATAATTTGATCGCTATTTAAGAAGAAGAGGAAAAATGGCGTGTGTGCCAGTTTGCTTCAATTTCGCCTAAGATACAGTAGAGTTCACCGCAAGAGTAATTTCGAGGTCAAACAGGGGCAAAAGGTACAACTGTAAAAGACTTTTCTTGGTTATTTAGGCATATGTTAAGGTAAGGTAACTCATCACTGAAGAATGGTGAAATCTTGTGGGATATTCATGAGATAAATCAAATATGCTCACCAAATAATTTCTCATGAATTGGCAATTGGCAATTAGCTATTGTGATTAATTTTAAAGGAAGCATGGGCAATCACGAAATTTCTTAAACAAAAAAATTTTGAGTTTGAAAAGGAACCTCTGAGTTTGCTATGTATATGAGCAAGAATGCGTATGTCGCATTTATGCAAATTTAACATGTAAAAGATATTGCGCTTTATTATGCGATTTTTGAATTACTAATTGTTGACACATGTATGTGAAAAGAGAAAATATTTCCGGATAAGAAATTTTTTCTTTAAACTTTTTTATAAAAATAAAAAAGATTGAAATTTTAAAAAATATTAATTTACGCTTGTCCATCGATAGACTATTCATAAAATAGCTAACTGTTAATATTTTCGGATAAAATATATATTGTGATCCCTTAAAGTTTGAAATCCTCTTTGCATTATACAATAGTTAGATGATGGAAATAAACAATCTTAAAATACAGATCCTATATACTAATATCGTGAATGAAATTTTGTTACTAAAAAAAAAACTATATATTAAGTGACTATTTTGCATTTTCTTCGTGATGTATTGTCCTGTGATGTATTATCCTATGCTGCATTAGAATTGCACCCAAGGAAGAAATTTTCAAATTTCCTATTTTTCTTTCAATAATCAATTATTAGTCAAAAGAGCTTAAGCATATCATAGACATTGATGCTGTTTCAAATTCCTAGCAAGAGTGGATTATGACCTCATCTTTTAAGTCTTAAAAAACTACATATCCCAAGATGCATATACTTACTAGTTATTATAGGAAACCAAATCCTAATTCTGTTACAAACCCTACATTATAAGTTGAGATGCATTTGGTTCAATTTTCTTAATGGGCTTTTGGCCTCAAAATCCCCTTGGGGAAATGTTGAGATGTTTGACAACCCATCCCAATGAGTTTTCGACTAAATGCTGGCCTTAGAAAAACTGAAAGCCTAATGCTAATAAGGATTAACATTGAGCTTTCAGTATTTAACCAAATGCTGAAATTAGATTTCCTCCTCCAAAACTATCTTCAGAAATTTTTAATTCTCTAGTTTTGTCCTCATTATTGTTCATCTTTTCTTGAGAAAGGGCAATTGACAAGGGCAGCCATTGAGGATGGTCAGCTAGGGTTGATTGGGCTAGTGGGAGTGGATTGGGCTAGTGAAGGGTCGGTGAGAGGCCGGCAAAGTCGTGTGATGGCCACTTGGGTTGCGCAACCCTGGTGATGCTTGCCTGAGGTCATGTGAGCCCAATCAACAAGACCTATGGTTGTACAAACCTAGATAGCCATCACCGAGGTCGCACAACCAAGGCGACCGTCACTTGGGTTTGCGCGACCCAAGTAATGGTCATCAAGGTGGCACAACCTCGACAACAGCCGCCTAGGGTTGCACGACCATTGCTGAGGTCGCACAACCTTGGGTGACGGCACCAACGCTAGCCAAATCTCACTAGCGGTTAGAGGTGTCAAAATGGGTACACAACCTATTTATGAACTCATATTTGTTTAAATTAGTCTTAATGGGTCAAGCTTTATTTCTTAAAGCACAGATAATGGGTTCTAAAAATAAAGAGACCGAAATAAATAAGTCTTAAATGGGTCTAATATGCACCCATTTAAGACCTATTTATCAACCCATTAAAAATGAACCAACCTATTATGGGGACACAGCCATGATTACTCTCCCTCTTCGTTTCCATCCACCCTTCCACGAATCTGATTCGCCGCCTTGCCGCCGCCATCGAGGTCGTCCAACAGCTCAATCGTGTAGCTGGTCCTGCACTCCTCTCAAACCCAACCCCCGTTTTAAGCAGATAAATCACTCCGGTCACCACCTGCGGTGGGGTTTTTAGCTGCGCAGCTCGAGCAAGAGAGAGGGAGAGAGACAGATACTAGTCATCATGGTAAGTGAATATCTGCTTCTAGCCATTGTTTCCCAGCTCTGATTCGGTGACAATGCCGGCCGTTTTCTTGTGGCGCGGGTGGTTGGCGGGAGCTGATTGTGGAGTGAATCCTTGTGGAATGCGAGTGTCGCGGCCGATTCCTCCGTTTTCTCGTGGATTTTCGCTGTTGTTGTCTTCCTCGAGTCCTCGATCTGTGCGGGATTTCGCGGGGCTTTTGTTGTGATCTGTTGGTGTGGTGGGGTTCGTTTGCTGGTGTTTGAACGGATCAGTGCCGTGCACGTGATCCGCGTAGAGCTTGGACGCTGATGCTGTGTCTATAGGCTTTCTGGTTTTTTGTTTCCCTCCTGGACCGTGGGAATGGCGTGTGATTCGCTGAGCATCGCCAATCCGTAGCATGCCGCTTGAAATGATCACACGTCCCCAAGTTTTTTCTTTTTCTTTTTTTGATTCACTTTGTTCGTTTATGTTTGCTACGTTCCTCTAATTTTTCAGCATCATGAGACATTCATATATCTACTACCAAGTATTGGTTTCCGTTCCTAGTGCCAGGTTCATCTATAGCAGATTGTTAGTAGATTTTGGAGCTGCTTAGTGTAGACGTGGATGTATTTGAACAGGTTTGTCTTCATAAGAATTTACATTATAGGTTTAGTCAATTACTTGAGGACCCAGAGAGGATTCTGCTTGCATGAACGAGGACTATTTATTCTAACTTCTTTTTAATGATCATACAATTCAATTTGTATTTTTGTCAGTGATCAATATTTATGTCCTAGAGGTTCAGGAATTACTGTTTTGTCGTTAGGATACCCGGTTGCATTTTTTTGTTTATTTGAGATTCTGAACTTTTAAAAATCTGGTTGGTCCATAATTTATTGTGCTAATGGTTTGGGTGTGTAATGCAATCCAAGATGGTTGTTGAAACAAGAAGTAATAAAAATTGTCAGATCTACTAATAGACAGCTGCGTGAGAAATCAATCAAAACTAAGGTGATGCAATCCTCCAGTCTCTTTAGACATTTTTCCTTCATAGTAAATTTTAATATATGTAAATGTTGCAGGTTGGTGCTTTTGCTATCTTGAAAGAACTTGTGGTTGTATTGCCAGATTGTCTTACTGACCACATTGGATCACTTATTCCTGGAATTGAAAAGGCACTAAGTGTATGTACATTGTCATTTTCCAAATGTTTTATTAGAGTTTTTTTGACTCCATGATGTAAATGATCTACTTATTATATTCAACATAGACTAGTTTTGCCACCCTTTTAAGCCGCCATCCATAATCTAATCTCAAATCCATTTTATGATTTGTGTATCATCAAATGTGGACTCCACACACATTTTGCCACATCTATTTTAAAAACAAGTTTAAATGGGTCATAAATGGGTTGCTTAGCATTTTTTTGTTGTTTTTTTTTTTTTTTTTTTGGGTCGGTGGATGCTTAGCGATTTAATGGGTTTTAAATGGGTTGACCAGCAAACCTCTCTAGATGCAGAAGAAAAAAAGGAAAAGAAAGAAAAAGAAAAAAGAATTTTTTTTTGAAAATTATAAACAAAAATTAAAAAATTATTGATTAGATTTGTATTGCTTGGAAGTATTTTAGTAATATAATTTTTTTTAAAAAATAAGGATAAGTTTTGCTAAATTTGGTTAAATATAAAAATGTTATATTAATATGGGTCGGGTCGGCTATGGGTGGGGTATGGGTCAGAAAATTTACATTAGGCATAAATGGGTCATAAATGGGTTAATGTGTCAATTTGAGTTGGGTTATTAATGACCCGACCCAAACCCGACCCGACCCACCTATTTAATAGCTATACTAGTGGCCTTAGCCCTTCATTGGAAGGTTTTTATTTTTTAAAAAAAATAAAAATTAGACTCAATAGCCCTTTGCAAAAAAATATTTGCCAAACATTATTTAGGACAAAGTAGCTTTGTAAATGATCTTTTACGAAAACACAATTTGCATTTCCTCAATGGGCATTAGATCAAAGGCATTTACATTTCCCCAAAGTTCATTTGCAAAATCGAATGAAACACACCCTATATGTACTTACACTAGATGAATTGCAATTTGCCTTTTCTTAGTTTCCTGCAATTATTCTCTCTAGCCTAGTGAGTTTACCGAAATTTCCCAACATTCAAATAGGAAAAAAAATGTTGATAAGTTTGCGATTAGTGGAGCGGTTAACCACGGCTCGAAAAGGATACCTTCGAGTACATGTGGATGAAGAGGAGAAAGGCTAATCGGTCCCTTTGGCATATTTAGATTGAAAGATCTTCCAAGCTTTGCTTAATAATTTTGAAGACCAAATTTGTTCAGAGCACAGGCGTGTCAAGCTACTGTGCTCGCAATGGTTGTTCGAGAGAGTGATTATTCTGGCCAAGACGGAACATGAAGAGGCTAAGCACGTGTCACGCAATAAAGGTTTTTGGACCATGCTAGAACTTCGATGAATTTATTTTTTTGTAAATGTAGAATCTGAGTACAATTTATAATATATTTCTTTTCCCATCCCTTTCTTTTTGTTTAAGTTATTCTATATGTGTGGAAATTTATGGATATGTAAGTAGTAATTTAGTCGATAGAAAATATATTTAGTATTCCTCGTGAAGATTTTGTAGCTATATTTTGTCCAGATAAATTTTTCTCTTCCTAAAGTTTTTATTTGCTTATTCAAAATCAAATAATTTTCGTAGGTGATATTGGTTATTAATACTGGGTTTATCTTTAGTACATGGTGGCCTCAGTATTCTTTTGTGTGCACAATTCACTTTCATCAACATTGATTTTTTCCCTCCGGACCAAAAGGTAGGTCGCTGTAAAGTAGTAGCAAAGTTTGAATTCTAGCAAAACGATTATGATTTGACTCAAACGACAAGCCAATATGGAGATGATGAAAATATTTCTTGAAATCGAACCCATAAAGGAAACCCCATCCAAGTAGGCTTCCTAACTTGTGTAGGTTTCCTACATTGGATCCAAAATTTTTTCATCATAAGAGGTAGACCTTCTTTGTGAAGAGCATCCAAGAGACAACTTCTTTGTACATTACACTATGAAGGAATCCAAGAGGAACTTTTAGTATTTGAGTCAAGCAAAGCCTTGTGGGTAAAATTTATGAATTCTTTTGTGAGATTGGGAGATTATTTTTGAGGAACTGAGTGCTAAATACTATGTGAACGTAATTAGGAATTGGGGCACACTTAGAGTATTTGAGTGCCTCGAGTGTGGTTTTATCACTTAATTTATAGTAAAATTATGTGCTGCTTTCCTTTTGTTTTGTTATTGTTTGTTTTTGCAACGATGATGAGTAAGTTATCGGCCAACTATACACGCAATAAGATGCACAATTAAGTTAAAAGTGTCCATATTCGAAGCTTTCTGAGCTCAAGTTAACAAGTAATGATTGAGTGAACAAAAGCGTGCCTATAACCCGCGAGAGGGAGGTGGCTTGAGTAAAAGAGATGGTAAAAAAAAAAAAAAACGGATAAGAACATTTTCTGAAGAAGTAACGGTACTTAATCCTTAACACTAACCATATTTTTTATGAAACTTATTGGTTCTAAGTTTGAGGTTTATCTTTTTTGGGTTTGCTATACTATGTAGAGAGATTATACTTAATGGTCGAAGCATAGCTTACAAGTTCAATTAATGCACTTCCTCTTTTTCCTTGAAATCATTTCACGGCAATAATTTTTCACTTTGTTTTCCTGTCTATTATCATCAATTTGATTTGAATACATTCATGTCCTATCTTACATTTGAAGGGCACTAGTTATATGCAAAGAGAATTATGAAAGAATAAGTCATACAGACAACGTAGGCCAATTTCATTATTTAAGTTCTTTATAGAAACATATAAAAATTGGTACAATATACCTTATGCAAGTACTTAAGATGTGAAAATGCAATCCCACGATCTCAATAACTAGAACAAGAATATATATAACCAAGTAAAAAGATTAACGTACATGTTTTGGAATCCATCTGCTTAATGTGGAAAACTAATGATTCAAGCATAAGTACTTCTCCTCTATTACTCTATGTATCACTGGCTCAATGAGACCGCCCCTCACCTTTAGCGTTTGATAAATGCTCATTATATGAGGATAATTATGTGTGTTGAGGTTAGAAGAAAGATTTGAGTACTATTTATACAATTTTCAATCAGGCCGTTTACTTATGAGCTAAGCTCAACTCGACCCGCACTGGCCAATTTCATATTAAGCTAATTAAGAATTTTTTTTTTCTCATCTTATTAGATCAATCTCGTGAAACGATAAATTGCAATATTAAATAATGTAGCTCACATTATAAAAACTCTTACATTATCTTACTTGAGCTATATTAATTAAAATTGTATTGTATGTACACACCTTGGTCTATAGATAATTTTTTATAGTCAATCATATCCTGTAAAATTTCACATACCGAACCATGGTGGTAGCTACATATATATACACATAGCATTTCATGATCACAGATGCTTTAAACTCTATTGATATGGATTCAATATAGTAATGTGGTGAATGGATATTGCCTCTCATAGAAGTAATACCTTATGTGTTATCCTTTTTATCAGTCATCATTCTTTTATCTTAAGTGTCACAAAAAATTTGTTGTCGCGACCTTTCTTTTGCCATCAAGGAAAAATGAAGAGGTTTAGGGGTATTGCCGAAAGAGGCGAGCCAACGGTCTTGGATTTTGGCATGGGCTCTCTAAGCTCATACCTTGTGTGACATTGAATTTGGTATTTCAGTTCTTAACAACGTAAATATTTTTAAGAGCCGCCGCTAGCCTATTGAGGTTAACTAGAAACCGGTCGAGACACGTAACGGGTACTTGTTTACACCAATATTTCTATTAGTGCCCCTACAGTACCACTAACTTGAAATGTTGTTTATCTAAATGGCCACACAATCTTGATTGCCAATTATACTCCTTATGAAATCACTAAACGTCCATGCAAATTTTTGTAGTTTTGTTTTCCTTAATGTCTAGACTAATCCTAATCTAATTTAGAGGAGAAATTTGCACTCAAATTAATGAAAAGCGGTGCAGTAAGTAAACATCCAAAAAATTGAAATGACTTGAAAATAAATACAGAAAAAGAAAACGTGATACAAGTTGAATAAATAATATTACATGGCTTTATTATCACGCCCCGAGATAGGACTCCCATGAGCAAAATGAGAATTTATGTGTACATGAAATTACTCTAAATGCATGAGACTACTCTAAATAATTTTAATATATGCAATATGAATTATTTACAAAAATGATTATAAAATACCAAAATAGCATTAAATTAAGAAAAATGAACTTATAAAATTAAGAAAATTTCATAGATGTCATTTCTTCCCTAATTTAATATTATCCAAAATTTTTATTTTTATTTTTGAAATTTTCATATTTTTTCGTTTTTTAAAATTTTTATTTAAAAATAATTCCCTAAACCAATATATGCTGATTTACACCAATGTGGAACAACCCAATATATGAATATCACAATAATCAAGCTCAAATCAGTTGTCTCAAGTTCGCAACTTGGTTCAAGCATTTTATCGAACATTTGGCGTGCATCAATCACCCCAAAGTAGCTTCCTTATGCAATGTTCTTGGCCTTCAATCTTGACGCATAAACAATCTCACATGGAACTAAAATATCAAGGTTATATTACTACATGCAAATAATAGGTAGAAATCACAGCCTAAAACACACAATAACCAAATTGAAATCAGCCTCCATTGTGCGGGTTTGAGCTTTTTTTTTTTTTTTAGTTTTGGGTTTTAAACCAAGTTAAACAAACATGTTGTACTTTACTAAAAAAAAAAACATGTTGTATGCCTGAATTCAAGCCTTGACACTCATCACATGCGTGATCCATAAGAAACATCATTTCATCTGAGTAAAAATAAGTAATATGGACCTTCAAATGCAATAAACATCATAGAGAATGATCAGTTAGACATATCAAGATGAACTCTTCAAAATGCATACATGCATGACCTACATTGGCCAACCATATCTCAATATGGATTGGCTTGGTTTTTTATTCAGGTTGTAAACGATCTCATGGTTCACATGGAGATTTAAAGACTAAACTACGCTGACCTAAGCATCATTTGTATTCTCATATAACATCCGTCAAAGTCACGAAGACAAGTAATGCATGAAAATGGGGCATATCAATCAAACATGCAAGACTCTTGAAGAGATTTCAGCACTTTGGACAAAATCCAGCATCAAAATAAGTTTTCTGGATTGATTGTCCTCTTGCTTTTTCACATTTAAAACATATATAAATTTGACCAAACTTACATCTAGGATTCTTACATTGCTTTCTAGTTTCCAAATTAACACCGAGCCAAACTATATGTATTCAAGTTTGGGTAAAAATCATGGCTTTCCTCATTTGGCTCTCACTTTTTTAAAAAATACTCGCTTTCCCTCCACCGTGACCAACAAGGCCCAACACTTGGAAAATTTTAAACTTTCTTCACCTGCCGAGTGAGTATTTTTTGGGAAGCTTTAGGAGGCCTTCCTGATGTCCATTTTGGGACATGCAACCTATGGTTGGAAAGATATTGAATGAAGTTTCACTCTTAAATTGAAGATTTTGGCTAATTTTGGTTGCAAGTTTGTGAAAATTTCACTTTTCTCTCCAAGAGTCAATCTGAAATTTCCAGGTTTTTTTTTTCTTGAGTTGCTTGTGGGGGTGTTTTGGAGAACGATTGTGAGCTCTCCCTAGTGCTTTTTGTCTCCGACTTTTTATTCCTAAAAAAAGCTTACTTCATATATCTTATTCATTGAATTAAGCAATCTCTCGGTTGGTTTTTGCCCCATACCAAGCCTTCCAACCAAGTTAGTTTACCCATTTTCTGACTTAGCCAAAATTTTCAACTTTCGCAATTGTTGAGTGTGCGGATTTTGTTGCGATTTTCACGTGCTTTCAATAGCTTATCCCTGTCTAATTTTCGTTTAATTTTCATTCATTTGCACTCCTAATTATGGTTTCCACCACGTGCAGAGATTAGGTTGATCGGGCAGCTGAGGGGGATATAATGGGGCCACCAAGTTGCTTACTCAATAGCTTCAAATTGAGAGCATCTCGTGGACTGAGTTTTGGCAGTTGGCTTGAGTGCTTTAATCAATCAATTTGGTTGTGATTTTTTATCAATTAGCAAGCCTATATATAGAAATTTAAGATCTTAATCAATTTTCACAATTGTCCTCGCCCAATTTTGCAAGAAAGTTCCTCAAAGTTGATTATCTTCTTGCTTGAGAATGCTTAATTCAATGCAATTTGGTCATTTTTACCTGATTCGATTAATTAGACCTAACCCAAGTTCAATTTCAACTCAATTGGGGGGCCAAGATAATGATTTAAGGGCTCGAGCGAAATTATTTAAAATTTACGAATTGATCCCTCAAATTTTGGAAATTGCATTTTGGTCCCAACTTGCCATTTTAATTCTAATCTGACCTCCTAGGCTTGGTTAGCCACATTCAGATCATTTGCTCCAACTTTTTTTTTCTCTTTTTAAATTTTTTATCTTTATTTTTTAAATTTTTAAATTTTTTAAATTTTGATTTTTTTTCATATCAAGAAAATAAATGCATTTAAAAACTATACTAAATGCCTATGTAAGCTTTATGCAATAATTTGACAAGAAACATTTTTGAGGAAAAATAAGTTCCCATTTTTTTGGAAATGATTTTTGGGCAAAAAATTTAAGTGTCAACATCTATGCTACTAGAAAATGTTTTTATGGTTCCAATGAACTCATATATGTTTTGTCCATATGATTAGCCTTTCTTTATGTGTAACAAGATATATATTCAAAGTTAATAATTGGATGCTCGTAACTTTTACTTAAGATTTATACAATACCTTGAGATTCTATATGTATTCAATTCGATGACTATCATGTCAAAACCTCAGACACGCACACATCCCTCGGCGGTCAACTAAAATTTTGCGATGTCCAAGGATGCATCATTGACTCTTTTGTCTTATTCACATGCGGAAGTGAACTCATTAACCCTAGACAACAATCAAACACATGGGATAGAAAAGAAGAATAACATTTTTTTTTCTCAAAACACACTTTATAAACAAACTGAATTAAACCTACATGTTCATATACAAAGGTCTGACTCAAAAAGAAACCACTAGGTCATCTACACTTTGGACCCTTCAGCCTCGGGCTCTAGATTCTCCATGCTACGACCCTGAAAAAGGTAACCTGTGACAAAGTGAGATAAAAATTTCAACGAGTTAAACCTTAAGCCTTGACTAGGGCGAGAATTCACTCATAGGTGCCCTAAACATGCACCATCTAGAACTTACCTTGCTTGGGCGCAACCTTGTAATTTAGTACATCTCATATGCACTTATAAACGCAACATGCGTTATCAACAATTGGAACACTTTATAATACTCATCGAATATTCATAGAAGTCTCAATTATAAGACCAAATTGTTATGACACGTCTCATCTGTGCCACACAATTTCGTCTCATAATCAGGCGCGATAACTCATATCGATGGTCCAATTCACACTCGATATTCACTCTCAATATCCAAACTCAATATTTTAACTTTACATCCCAACTCAATATTCAAACTCAAGGCTCTAGAGAAGGCTCCCATGTGACTCAATCACCATGTAACACTTAGCCCTTGATCATAAATAGCAATAGTACAAGGTTCTAGAGATGGCTCCCACGAAGTCACGCTATCATGTAGCACTTAGTCCATGACCATAATAAGTAATAGCTCAAGGTTCTAGAGGTGACTCACACAAAATTCTTTTATCGTGTAGCACTTAGTCCTTTTCCACATAAAGCAACAATATAAGGTTCTAGAGGTGACTCCCATGAAGATATGCTGTTGTGTAACACTTAGCCCTCGACTATGTAAGACAGTAGTGCAAAGCTCTAGAGGTGGCTTTCATGTAACTTAGTTCACTATGTAGCACTTAGCCCTTGACTACAATAAGCAAAGGTACAAGGTTCTAGAGGTGACTCACACGAAGTTTCGTTATCGTGTAGCACTTAGTCATTTACTTACTCACAACCTAGTTGGTTTCCTCAACACAACACATCATCTTTCAGTAGTCATCACATAATCACCACCAAGCACTCAATTCCACAAATCAACGCATCCCCGACAATTAGTGTAAAATTTCAATAATAGGCTATCCCGGTACAATTTACGCTAATTATAATTAATTAAATTAATTTCAATTAAATAAATAAATTGCAATTAATTAAATTGAACCCCTTAATTAACCTAACCATGCAGGCACTTCATCCACCAAATCAACTCTTAGCTTTTATCATATAGTCAAAACACCAAAATCCTCTTTTAAAAATAAGCTTAATAAAGCTTTTTTTTTTTTTTTTTTTTTGGTTCAAACCTTCCGAAATAAATTCATGCGGGGTCCCGTATTTGAAATTAACCCGCCAAACTTTACACGCTTCTAGGTTGAAACCTCATGATTTTATTGAGCCCATAAAACTCGATGTCCAAACCCGACACCCTATTTGTTTTCTAATTTCCTTTCCAACCACCATCTTTTGAAAACTAACCTTAGTAACCCCTCTCTGTTTTTTTTTTTCTAAACGTTTAGAAAAAAATTCATAGGTGCTCACGTACTCAAAATTAATTTGTCAAACTTTGCACACACCTAGTTTAAAACCTCAATGTTTCGTTGGACAAATAAGTTTTGGTGTCCAGACCTGACACCTCATTCATTTTCTATTTAATAGTCCAAAAGGTCATGTTTTGCAATAACAATAAACAACCAACAAGAGCAATCCACCTTATGATTTCACACATAAGTTCTCAGCATGCCACAAGTCCACAACATCACTAAAAACACCTTATCCAGCAAGTACAACATCAAGAACAACCACAAGACCATAACCGGTCCTAATTGGCAGAAACCAGGCCACTCGCACATCTCTAAGTTTAAATCCAGAAACCTAATCAAACGGGTTTTGAAAATTCTTAAATTCGAGTGTATTGTAAAGGACACATAAAAGAACATTTTTCATAAGACACTTTAACCCAGATCTTTCTAGATTAAGCCTAGTAAATCGCTCAATCCAGTACAAAAACTGTGTTTGTTTCCAAAAAGTCTGTTTTCTGAAATTAGTTTGGTTTGAGACCCAAAAAGTGTTCATTTGATCTGAAATTTGAGCATGTTAAACTACAAGATGTGACAAACAATTTTTGTGAAGAATTTATTTTGAAAGTCGAACCCTAAGAGTTGATAAAAATCCATAGAATCCCCAAAAGTCACAGATTCCAGCACAGTTTGAGATTCTATTTGCAAATGACGGAGCTGAAATCTCATTCTTTTAAATCTCTAAAAATATTAAGTAAACTATATGTTATAGTTGAGGGTGTCTAAAACATTTCTCAAGAAAGAATAAACCTCAAAATCATAACACATTTCAATCCAAAAAAATGACAAAAGGCGAGGGTCTAGAAACTAGAACTAAAGAAAGTCCACGGAATTAGACTAATCCAATCTCATTAGTGCTAATCTCACTAATTATATCAACATTAATCTATCCTAAGGCTAATCTAACCATTCTAGATAAGCACTAATCCATCGTAAGGCTAATCTCACTTAGTACTAACCTAACTAAGCTAATTAACACTTAACTAACCCCTTAGGTGCAATTAACAATCTAATCAAGGATTAGGAGTTAACTCACCAGATTAGCGAACAATCTAATCAAGTACTAATCACGATGACAACGACGTGAAGGCGGTGAAGACCCGTGTCTACAACGGCCCTAAAAGAGGGCCTGAAGGAGCTGAAAACAGCCTTGCAAGTCTCTGCTTATTGTTGCAACTCAGTCCTGAAGTTGCTGGTTTTGGTTCTTGGAGGGGTTGCTGATCTTGGCATGGTTGGTGGAGCAAGGCGGAGCTGGAGGGGTGGTGATGTTGCTGCTGCAGTTGTGGCATGGAGGTGGCTAGTGCGGTGGATGATGGAGAGATGGGCTGGTGGACGTGCAGCAAGAACATAATAAGGAGAAGCAAAAACCAGAGGAAAGAAGGAAGAAAATGAGGCAGAAGAGGAAAGCAAAAGCAAGGGTCGGCCAAAGGGGGGGGGGAATACGCATAACAAGGAGGGGACAAGGGGGGACCAAGGTCGAACAAGTCAAGGCTTGAGCCAATGAGAAGCCAAGCAAAAAATCCAAACACTTGAGTGTTTTTCACCCCTACTTCAACCAACTTTGTCAAGCCAACACCCAATGGCCAATTTTCTCCCAATTGACTCACAACAAACCCAAATTGAAGTTCAAAAATGCTAGCCAACGTGCCCATACGAATTTCCATCTATTCCATCACTATTTCTCACCAAATTAAGTTATTTTGGCAGTCTAAAATCCTATGGCAGCAGGCCATACGAATTTCCCTTCCACTCTTCAAAAATTGAGCCAAGTTGGTGGTAAAAAATTCAACCAAAGGTGCCCATCCGAATTCTTAAATTCCTTTTTGCCAAAAATCGATTTTTCCACAAAATTCCAGACTTGTTGAAATTTTTCCGAAGGATGAGACGATGTCCTAAAAATGAATTGTGACACGCTTGAACGTTCAATTCCCGAAACTGAGCTCAATTTGTGGTTAAAATTAACCAGATGCGATTTTAACTCAATCCAACCTTCCGGATAGCTTTTAGGGATTTTACCATGGTTATATCCCTTAATGGCTTCACCTAATAGGTTAGTTAACTCGTAAGTGATCAGCTCAAAGAATAAAGGACCGTAGGTGCGTTAGTGAAAAGTCCATTTTATTTTATCGAGACGGGGTCGAAATTTGGGATGTCACAATGACAACACATTCATAATCACTTTATCAAATGTTAAGGAGTTGGCATATATCACAATGTTACTAAATGTAACAAACACATATATAAACTTTATGAGAGCAAAACTAAAACAACTCCCACTAAAAAAGAACATCCCATGATGTTCCTAAGTCTATGTTAATGACATGCCATTCAAGAACACAAGGGCGAATGCCATTAGTTAATGAATTTACAACCATATGATCTGTGGAAATGTGCTCTACTCTAACATCACAATTTTGTTCCATTTATTTATAATTAAAAACTTGACCATCATATATTTAGACTCCTTGAGACATCTATTGTTGTTAATACACAATACTAAAGAGTTATTGTCTCAATACAACCGTATGAGTTTATCTACAAAATCAAATAGTATCAACTCTTTAACAAGATTCTAGAGCCAAATAAGTTTGGTAATAGCTAAAAAGCATGCTGCAAGCTCTATTTACATTGTAGAGGATGACATAAATTTCTATTTTTCCCTTTGCCATAATACTGCATCTCCTACTAACATAAAAATATATCTTGTTGTCGACTTCATGTCATCCTAATGACCAACAAAGTCTGCATTCGAATACTTTATTAGTTGCAAGACCTAAACATGTGTGTAAATTATCATATAGTCTTTTGTCCTCTTTAAGTATCTTAAAACCTTTTTTGGCATTAACCTAATGATTGTGTCTAGGAATTAACTAATATCTATCTAAAAATCTCATCGTAAAAGCAATGTTTGGTTTAGTGCAAATATGGGCATATATAATACTTTCAAGTGCACTGACATAATGTACATCATTTAATTGGGTTTTCTCAATATCTAAATGAGGACATTGTGATAGATTTGGTTCATCACCCTTAATGACATGAGCAATTCCTAACTTGTAGTGATTTATGTTGAATCTTTCCAAAATATGATTGACAAATATCATCTGAGATAAATCAAATATATGGCGAGAACAACTCGACGGATGTCAGTGCCAAGGATAAAAGACACCTCATTAAAGACCTACATGTCAAA
Organism: Eucalyptus paniculata subsp. matutina; assembly: GCA_017140255.1. Taxonomy (NCBI): domain Eukaryota; kingdom Viridiplantae; phylum Streptophyta; class Magnoliopsida; order Myrtales; family Myrtaceae; genus Eucalyptus; species Eucalyptus paniculata. The sequence continues at coordinate 30,571,199 of CM029442.1, read as the reverse complement.
ATTTTCGATAATATCCACTTTGCTTCATATAGTAATTCATAACCACTACTTACAAGCAAGATATTATGTATATAGAGTGTGAAAAAATAATTTTCCTCCCATTGACCTTGTAGTATATAACACTAATTTACATTGTTCTCAACAAAATTGAATGAAGTGACAACAATATGAAACTTCAAGCATCATTATCTAGAAACTTGCTTGAGGCCATAAATAAGACTTTTAGTCTACACATAAGCTTACCTAAATCATCTCCTACAAAACATTTGGGTTGTATCATATAGACTTCTTTATCAATGTATCTATATAGAGAGACAATTTTAACATCCATTTGGCATAACTTTATATCAAAATGAGGCCATTTCCACTCTGAAAGAATCTTTATAACTAGAAAAATGTTTCTTCATAGTCCACTCATCTTGTTCGAGTGAAATACTTGTCTACCAGTTTGGTTTTAAACTCCTCAATATTTCTTTGGAGTCCCTTTTAGTCTTATACATCCATTTGTAGCTAATGAGCTCCTAACCTTCAAGCAGCTCAACAAGTTCCCAAACACTATTTTGTTTCATAGATTGATCTCATTTTTCATCGCATTTAACCACAGATTTGATTGATGACAAGAAACAACATTTGCATAAGTCATTAGATCAACCATATATAAGATATTGTAGTCATGTTCTCACAGATAAAATATATAAACTAGTGATATAACTTATCACCTCTCCTTAGTAAATCTCCTAAGTTGAGCCACAACCACTTCATTTTGCACTTGAGAGGCTTGAGAAATTTTATCAAAAACTGTCTCAATAACAATACCCTAAATCTCAATAAGCTTACTTTGTGATATAGGAGACTCTATAATTATCTGTATAGGCAAAGATAAAAACATAGTGGTCTCCACCTTATTATTATCCTTAATAGTCCGAGTGCAACCATCTTTTGTGGCTACATCAAACTCTAAAAACTTTATTGGATGTGATTCCACAATTCTTGTACCTTTATCAGGGTTATAAGATTGATGCCCCTTCAAATTATCTAGGTAAGAACCGAAATAATAGTAAATGATTCTAGATTCTAGTTTACTTAATGTTAGATTTATATAACCTCACTTCTGTAGACTACCTGAAACCTTAAGATGTTTCAAGCTAGGTTTACATCAAGTCTATCACTCAAAGAGAGTTCATGGAACAATCTTGATAAAAACACGGTTTTGTATGTGAAAATGTTGTTTTCAAAGCATTAGCCCACATAAAAATCAAGTAAATTAGTCATACTAATCATACTCATCATCATGTCCATTATGGTGTGATCAAACCTTTCAACCACATCATTTTATTCAAGATTTTCAGGTATACTAAATTAAGTTACCATTCCAAAATCTTCCAAATATTTGACAAATGGCTCTTTAAACTATCCAGTATTGCTATATTTGCCTAAATACTCACCACCATAGTTAGGTCTCACCTTTAAGACTTATCCCAACTGTTTTTTGATTTTAGTCCGAAAAAATCTTGAATTTATCTAGAGATTCAGACTTTTCCTTAATCAAGTATAGAAGAAATAGTCATCAATGATTATATTGAAATAAAATTTTTACACAACATTATTATATATGATCTACTAAGGTCAATGTGAATGACCTCTTACAAGTCAAAATTTCTGACTGTAATTTTATTCTTCATCTTAGTTATCTTACTTATACAATAGTCTACGCAAGTCTTTAAATAATTTTTAAGAGTGGACAAATGTGAACTTTGTCAGCTTTTCTATTCTTTCTTTAGATATGTGATCAAGATGTTAATGCATAAGACTATCCATTAGGCAGAAGTCTTTTGAAAACAACATTTTCAACTGTATACGCAATATATATATCATTAGGAGTTAAACATAATCTATACAATTCATTGAACATAATGTAATACTCAACCTTATATAAATTAATAAACATAAAAATAACATTGTTTTTTTTTTTATTCAAACATGATATGGAAACTAAGTACCGTCTCAAATGAGGTATATAAAATTTTTTCTTATTAAAACCAAAATCTAGAATTAAAATGATATCTCTCATGAACTTAATGTCAACTTTAGCGTTGTCATCCACAATGAGCTATGATTCATCTTGATTTGGCTTCCTTCGATTTATCTATGACATTCAAAAATTCAAGTATTTGATAATAATACTTAGGATTTAAGCTAAGTATTATTTGCCTCATTATTCGGACAAGAATGTGAAAATTTTAGTCAAATTATTAATTTCGGAAGACGCTTTGAGTAATTCTCATAAACGTACGTTGTCCCAAGTCTGACGTGTGAAGTAAATTATGTGCATGCTAATGTTATTGTGGCATTAATTAATTTATTGTAATCTTAGTAGTAACAGTTTATATTGGTTTTATATTAATTGTACAAGTTTTTGTTAATTAATAATAGTGAATAACTTGTGTTAATTATGCTAGAAGAGGAAGATTTCGTTCTGCCTACCACATTTCCTTTGCAAGGTTTATTTATTAGTTGCAAGGTTTATTTATTAGAAATTTAAGTGCCACTTGTCCTCATATTATGTATTTCATGGCCATATGTTCTTAGAACATAATATTTTGTGTTTAAATTCTTTTATACTTTAACTAAGTAAGGATTATTTCAAGATGATTGATTTTTTCTCTTGCATTTTCTTTGGCCAAGTGCAAGAGCCTTGCTTTGCAGTATTGCCACATCAAACTGAAGATGAGCATACAAATTTACACCTAGCATTACAAGAAATTAAATCATCTTAATTAATTTTAACAAAACTCACTTTATCTTGCCAAAGACCCTTTTTTTCGTTTCTTCCAAAAACTCAAACAGAAGCTGCATGTGTTAATTCCACTTTTTAATCCAATAATTTGGATAGCAAAAATTTGTATTTAAGAGCAATTAAGGTGGTAGAGACAATCAACAGTTCATGATTTGCAGTTGTGTCAAGGTAAGTTGAGTTTCTAGTGTTAACTTAAATTTACTTAATTACTTCTATCTTGGTTAGTTGAATGAGAAATGAAGCCTTGATATGTGTATGGTGGTTATTAAGTGACTAATAAATTCTTGCAAATTCGTTTTATTTTACTTTGGTTCATTTTGGTTAATTCTGTGTGCTTCTGTACTCAAGATATGGTCATTATGTTATATTTATCATGAAGATCTATTGCATGTTCGTTTTACTTCTTTCTGCTTTATTCTAAGTAGTTAGAATCTGTCATTCTGTTATATTTGCCTTGAAAATCCAGCATGTTCGTTCTACTTATTTCTGCCTCATTTCGGGTAGTTAGACTTTGTTCATTCTATTATATTTACCAAGAAAATCTATTACTTGTTCATTCTGCTTCTTTCTACTTCATTATGAGCAGTTATAATTTGGTCATTTTGATATGTTTGTATTGATTTTTCATTGCATATTTGTTCTGTTTCTTTCTTCTAGAATTCTACAAGTCCAAATCTATTCATTTCACTTGTTTTTGCTGAAATTTCCTACAATAGAACCTATTTATTTGTGAATCTACTCATTTGATTGAATATGTTCATTTGTGACTCTGTTTGCTTGCTAAATTTATCAACTTGTGAATCTATTCGTTGATAAGTCTGTTTATTAGTTTGGACATACTTTATTGGATATGATTTATTCCTTGTTGAATCCATTAATTTCTTGATTCTGTTCATTACTAAATTAGTTCATCGTTGGATCTATTTTTTTTTGTTCTATAAGCTTTTTATCAAGCTAAAATTTGCCCTTTTGATTGTTCAAACTTTACAATTAGAATGTACTTGTTTGTCTAGACACATAACATACACATTTGATTTATTATATTTTAACATCCAGAACCTACTCAATGTTTAGACTCAGAATATACCAATTTGATTTACTCGATTTTAATGCCCAGAAACTTCTCAACGTCCTGACTCAGAATGTACTCATTAAATGTCCATACTTTGACAACCATAATATGATTAAATGTTATTAGATATGTGGTTATTTGATTAATGCATTAAATTGAGTTGAAATATGTGCGATATACTTTCGAGTATGCATATATCGTGGCATGAATGAGATTAATGTAATTCCATTACTCGTATAGCGGTGATTGATGATGCCCCGTAGTAGAGGTTTGCAGGATGCCCTAGTGGTTGAGATGCCCCAATAAGTGTTTTGAGATGCTTCAAGAGTCGAGATGCCCTTATGATGGGGATACCATATGGTGGAAGTTTGCATAATACCTCGAAGTTGAGATGCCCAGTGGTTGGGATGCTCGGTAAGTCGGGATGCCCCGGGAGTATTCAAGAGGATAAAATATTAAAGAATAAAGTGCATTGTCATGTGATAAACCAAAACATTTGTGTGAGTAATGATGTGCATGTGCATAAGTCTAGATGGACGTACTATTGGTTGACGACTTTTATGATAAATAAAACTGGGAAATATCTGTTTTCAATTGAAGGAATCGGGTTTTTTTATCGACGGGCCTATAATTCTATTCTTTAAGTTGATCACTCACGAGATAACTAGTCTAAATAAAAATGGGAAATGTTGTGACATCCCAAATTTCAAGTTCTGTTTTCAATTGAAGGAATCGGGTTTTTTTATTGACGGGCCTATAATTCTATTCTTTGAGTTGATCACTTACGAGATAACTAGTCTATCTGAGGAAGTCGTTAAGGGATTTTAATACAATAGATTTGAGAATTCGATCAGGAATCGACTACTCGACCGTGCTAGTCTGCAAGGGTCATTACAGCACAGTTAAAAATCGATCAGAGATCAGAGATAGGTTAGTTCGACTGAGATACGTGATCAAAGTATGGATGATTCCATCTGATTGCAAAATTCTTTTCGATCGACACTAGACCGATTTTTATGTCATTTTGGTACATTGTGTCTGCATTTGAAACCTTGAGATTTTCATGACAACCGAGAGTCACCAATGTGTCGAAGATACAATTTGAATAATCCTCCAATCATTTTACTCAAACAATTCAATTCATCAGATCGAACTTTTGGTCAATCGACTCAGTCAATTACATGTCATCATGATCTTCCTTTGGTCAGCCAAATCAATACTATCTATAAGGTTCGATCATATTAGGACTGCTCATTCTAAACTAATAAATAGATAGTATAGCTTGCACTAAGCTGATAATAGTATACAGCTCTCTATCCAAGCTAACATATCAAGCCCGTAGGCTGATATAGTATACTAATAATGTTCACTCTAAGCTGATAGTGATATTACTCACTCTAAGCTGATAAGGTATACTACTTTCTATCTAAGCTGACATATCATAGCTTGTAGGTTGATATAGTATACCATCCCGATTATCTGATAGATTCACCATTTTTATTATAATCAATAAAAATATTCGTGTGTGCGGTACACTGTCGACTTTAGCAAAATTACAATATTTTCACACTTGAAAATTTCACTAATTTCAACAGTCCACAAATCTATTTTTGGCACTATGAACCGATGCCTAGTGATTTTCCAATTCATTACCGAAATTAATAATTTTTGGGATAAATACCAAAAATCATAAATCCCCCTCAATTTGCACAAAATAACAGTCAATTAAATAAATAGATCACATCACTGCAATTAGCACGAAATTCCGGTCACCGACTATGCTGGTCTAATTTTTGAAAAATAAATAAATACGGAAATTAATTATTAAATACCAGAAATAGCAACTTAGGCTGGAAAAGCCTAAATAAAAGCCGAGATGGGTTCGGAAAATTTTTGAACCACTCTAGATAAATATTAGAGCTTGTCTAAGCTCTAATTACACTACTTTAACCACCTAACATACGGTAACGATTAATTAAATTGCTAATCTAATCTAACTATTCACATAATCCATACTTAGTCTAAACTAATCAACCCTTAAATGTCATTAACTTACTAAGTAAGGGTTAGTGAGTTAAACTCACTTGTTAAGCAATCCGCTCGGATCAAAATGACGAGAATGTGGCAAGGGATGAGAAACTCCAAAGCGGGACTACTTTTCGAGGTCGGGAAAGCCATAAAAACGGGCCTAAGAGTAGCTGTGGGACCCACCCGGCTTGGCTTCTGATTGGTGGCTGCCGAAGCTGCTTTAGTGGCTGGTTGGGGCCGAAACAACTAAGGAAGACCGGTGGAGGCTATAGCGAGGCTTCACGGTGGTGGAACAGTGGCGATGGAGCTTCGACGGACTGGGTGGCGACCTTAGATAGCTCAAGGATGGCGAGACCACGGTGGACGACGTAGCTGGGCGCGAGAGGTGACAGGACGGTGTGTGGTGTCACGTCCCAACCCTTCGAGCACGTGCCCATCCTTACTTGGTCAATATAATAGCGATGTCCCATGACGCATCGCCGACCCATTCGATTTTAAATATGCATGTGGAAGCGAATATAAATCCCTAGACAATAAAACAATGAGATAGGGAAGTAGGATCAATTTTTCACAAAATACCTTTTTATAAACACATAGGTCTATATACAAAGGTTTACAAAAGGGATCGGCTCCCTACAAAAGAGAATTGTCCTACGACTAGCTAGCCGAACAAGATCGCCGATTTTTCAGGCTTCACTTCTTAAACTCCAGGGCTTCCGGTCCTTCACCAACACCATTTAAAGATCTGAAAATAGTTATACAATAACCAATGAGACAATGTCTCCGCGAGTTCTACCTCCTAAAACTCGATTAGGAAGCAATTATGACCTAAGGGCTTGTGGCATCCCAAAAAAATTCAAGACAAGCTCTAAGGTGTATTAAAGCCCATAATTAGGTAACAAAATTACCTATGGTTTATGCTTTATCCATTAGTCTCCTCTTAAGACTAAGTGATATATGCTTGCATTCATGAGTTTTTAAATTAGTATTATAGGATAAATTAATGAGAATGATTTATTCTTGGCCATGCACCTCATAGACTAAATTTCCTATAAATAAAATGTTATAAGATTTTGGCCATGTGGAATTTAAAACTTAAAACCTATAAAAGAAAGAATAAAAGGTAAAATTTGACTTTTTATTTAGGTTTGGGCCTTAGGCCCAAGAGTGAACTTTGATGGGCCAAGATAGTCGGCCCATTAAAGCCCACGAATGGGCTGTCGTTGGCCACAAGGGAGGCTGGCCCAATCCAAGCCCAAGCCCAAGCCCATCTTGCATGTGTCATGCCAAGTGGCAAGAGGAGGGCTTCATGCATTGGCTATCAAGGGAGGCTACTAATCATTACTAATGATTGTGGCTTAAGGGAAATAAAAGGGGGGGAGAGAGAGTGGCTGGTTGGTGGTTTTCGGCCAAGCCAAGTGAGAGAGAGAGAGAGAATCACCGAGAGAGGGAGAGGAACCGAGGAGGAGAAGGAGCCATCGCCGCCTGTCGCCGCTCGTCGCCGCCCGTCGCCGTCCGTGTATGTCGTCCATGTGCCGCCATCCGCTTGATCTTAAAGGCAAGTTAGGATCGATTTCCACTCTTGCATGTGTGTCTTGCATGTGTGATTTTTTGGTGGTAGATCTTGGATGTTAGGGTAGGCAAAACCGAAGCTAGAGTGTGACTTGTTCTTGAAAAAGCTTGCTGATTTCGTGTAAACCGCCTGACCCAGAAACTTGTAAAGGCTTGTATGCATGTTTTGAGTTCGATTTTGACTTTGACTCCTTCATGAAAGTTGTAGAAAACATCTCAAAGTATAACATAATAAAATTTGAGACAAAAAGGCTGAGTTTTAAGGGGTGAAACCCATCCTCTACGAAAAGGCTAGATCTGAAACGGTTTCGTTGATCTCTTGATGGTTTTGTGTGCTGCATGTCACTTTTTACTGAAAATCTTCTTCGACTTCTTCATGAAACTTGTAGATAACATCCTAAAGACTAACATACTCAAATTTGAGGTAAAATGAGAAAGTGTAGCCTAGTGAATCGACTTTCTCTTGAAGACGGTAAATCTGGAAATACGGTACAGGACACCCGAGACATCTTGGACCTATATGGTGACTATTCTCTGGAAATTTCACTTAGATCCCTTGATGAAATTTTTAGGGGACCTCTTGAAGTAAAACATATCCATATTTTAGAGGAAACGAAGAAGAATAAGTGGGCGAAAACTCGATATTTTGGAGATAGCTATACTGGACGTTTCGGTGCTAGAATCAGGAGCTTCGGACGTCTATAGAAAATTATCTAGAACGAATCTGGCATATATGTCTTCATGAAAAATCTACTTTAGTGTCTTGACTATAACCTGGTGAAATTTCATAATTTTTGGAGGTCATTCAGGTATTTTAATCGAATTATTTCAAAAACTGCGCAATCTGTTTCTATCCGAAATTGCATGCTGTACTTGAGTGGATTATATATTCTTGTGTGAAACTCTTTAGGGCATATGTTCTTCACGAAATTGTTAACTTATTGTCTTGTCTATCACAAGTCTTGTTTTCATGATTTTTGAGAATCATATGGATATTTAATTTAAATGTTTTCTAAAATGGTACAAGCTGGAATTTTGTAAACTTCAAAAAGGCATGATAAATTATTTGGAAAGATAGCAATCAGATTTCCTTGTTATCCATAAAAATTTCCATTTAAGAAGACTTGAAAAGTGATTTACCAGTCGGCTGCACTACTAAAACATTGATGGAATCCTTGGTGGTTTAAAATTGTGTCTTGTTCAATATCGAAATTAGGACACATCTACAAATACTTTTTAACGTAAGGTATTATGGTACTTATGATGTGACATCGTGAAATTCAAGCCCTCTGAGGGATGAATGAATGTAAATTTTATCAATGCATTATTGGTTGATCTCACTAAGAATTGATTACTCCTGAGATACTGACTTTGAAGGGAAAGGCTAATTAGGACAAAACTCGTACGCCTAAAGAACTTGACCTGGTAAAACAACTCGACCGTAAGACTTGCGTGAGTATAATCTTGTAGATAGGCAGGCTGATTTCAAGGATGACTAGAAGTAGATTCACGGATAGAACATAATGGAATGACAGCAGATTCCATTTAAATCGAGCCCGTAAATGACCCTAGGTCAATCCTCAATAATCGTGTACTTTGAAATAAGAATCTATCATCCGCAATTTCATGTAGTCAAGGACGTCCATGTGTCGAGATGTCTTGAACGTGGTTTGGCGTGAGTCGATTACGTATGAATCCTCAAAGTCGCTTGTCAGTCTGAGTTGTACCCAAAATGATATTAGGGTGAAATTGATATAGCATGAGAACTCAAGATTGGACTTCGAATTATCGAGAATATCTGAGACGGACTTTGGATGATGTGACTTCAATAGTCAGCAGTGCCAGGTAAGCCGAGTGTAAGGAAAAAGGACTTACAGTATGAAAAAGCGAGCCCATGAGGACATGGGCCGAACAAAGCTAGTGTCGGCCTTAGGCACAAGGTGGGACAACCACCATGGAAGGCCTAAGGCAAGAAAATGAGCCCATTGGACCCAATCCATTATTTTCTCTTCCAAGCCTATTACTTAGCCTTAAGCCCATTTGAGCCCAATCAATTCCCGAGCCCATTCTTATTCATTTCCAAGCTCATTTCTTAGGCCCGCCCATCAATTTTGGCCCAAGGACATATTGGTAATTTGTGCAAAGTAGAAATGACCAAATTGCCCGTAAAAGTATTTGGATAAGGGCAAAGGAAGAGAGAGAAAGATGAGGCCGTGTACATGCGGATTTGGGGCATGCTTTTTGGCCTTCTAGAAGAATGCAGTAGCCCTCACATCACTCTCTCTCTCCCCTCCTTCGGCCCTCTCTCAACCTCTCTCTCTCTCTCTCTCCTTGTATTCCCTTTCTTCTTCCTTCTGCTCTAGTAGACCTTCTTAGGAAAAGCTGAGTTGATTCTTGCCTTCCTGTATGAATCAACTTCCGTGCCACCCACCACTGTGCTTAAGACACCCAGACCGTCTGCCTTGACTTGGCCGTTTGCCGGTTGGAGCTACTGGATGACCCGCCGACCGGCCAAAAGCCAGCGGCAGTCTGACCACCTGGCCTTATTCTGCTCCAATTGACCTTCTTGCGAAAACTTAAGTTGTTCATTGCCTTACCGTGAGAATCAACTCACGCTCCACCCATCACTATGTCCAGGAGGCCCAGAATGTACGGATGAGCTTAGCCACTCGCCGAACAGAGCCGCCGGTCTGACCCATTAGCTGCCGAGAAGCCGCTGCTTGCCAGACCGCTTGGAGTCCACCTGGTTTTGCCCGTTTCACGTTTTCAGCCCGTTTTCCCCCATTTCGACCAAGCTTTTACCCAACCTCGTTACTAGTCACTCCTCCTTAACCCCCTGGTGCCGCCAATTGTTGACCAACCCCTCGCCGAAGCTCCGGCCAAGCCGTTCAACTTCTCTCCTCATCTAGCTGTTTGGTTTTTAGAGTTGCTGTGGGAAGCAGAGCTTGTGGCTGTTGTTCTAGCCCCAGGATTACCTTGGATCATCATGGTTGAGGTCCCGGTGCGTAGCCTTCATCGTTGCCACCGCGTCAATCTCTCCGGCCCATTTAACGGGTGAGTTTAGCTCCTAATCCACCAATTAGAGCCTAAACTTGCTTAGGGTTGGTTTAATTAGTGTTAGTTCTATTGGTTAGATAGATGGTTAGGATTAGTTTAGCTTAATCTCACTTTCTTTTCTTAATGTGGCTTATGTGGTTAATTAAACATGTTTAGCTTTAATTGATTGGTTGTTTAATTTAAGTATTGTTTTAATGATTTTTTGGATTTAATTTATTAATTATTGAATTCTGGAATTTCACTATTCATGATGTTCACGAGTTACTATTCACGAACACTATTCACAAGTTACTGTTCACGCGATACTGTTCATGAGCACTGTTCACCCGAGAATGAAAAATGTCTAATTTCATGCGTTTTGATCTATGAGGTGATTTGAGTGTATAAATATATGGACATTTGCATGCATTGAGTGATTTTCACAAAAAAAAAAAGGGAATAATGGATTGTCCGAGGGACATTGGATATGGATTGCTTTTATGAGAAAATGAATTGAGGAGGTATGTTTGCATGATCAAATGTTGGACCGTCACCCAATAGGAGTTTAGGGGTGATACCCGACAGGAGTTGGAAGCCAGTTGCAATAGATTATGGACCGATGACCCACTTTGGGATACCATCTAAACGGGAGTGTTAGACGAAGCCGTGCCTGATAGGGTGGGACGAAGTGCAATCTTTTTATTGGTAGCCCGGTGGGAGTTGGATGTGCACTAACTAGAAAGTTAGCCATGGTTGGGAGGTCATTATTATTTAGAGCACGCATGAGTGTTAAGGTGGATGAGCACTAATTGGAAAGTTAGCTATGGTCAATAGATCCTTAGTAACTGGAGCAAGCATGATGGATGAGTTGGTTGGCCCTTCTAATGAGGTAAAATTGTGTGGCACAGTATAGGATGTGTCATAACAATTTTACCTTATAATTGAGACCTGTGTGATTGATTAATGCGTGATAGGTGGCACACTAAAGTGCAAGAAAGAGTATGAGAATCATGGCATCATTGGTTTTGACTGTGCATGAGTGAAGCACATAGTTTATGGCATGCGCGCATGAATCGATAACGTGCAGGGTGTGGCAATGGCCAAGTGAGATCGCTTGTGATATGACTCGTATGTGATTAATGATCTGCATCATCTAATGGCCATGTGCATTGCGTGTATTGTGCCAAGATTCAACATGCAGGGTATGGCATACTAGGTAAGGTTGCATGTGAACCGACTATGTAGTTAGCGGTTGACCTTGGTTGTTGTGATTTGTTGGTTGTTAGTTGTGGTTTCTTTGTGGGGTGGTTTTGGAGAGATACCCTGAGTTAAGTTTGTGTTCTAATCAGGGGCTTAGGGGAGGACACACTAAGATTTATATCTCACTGGTTATTGCATAACCACTTTCAGGTCCTTAGGATGGCACTTCCGCCAATGAGGTTCGGTATCCTAAGGACTGGGATACTGTCGTGACGCACCACCGCTTTTTGGGACGATCACATCTGTACAAGAAGTATCTTTCCACTATTTGGGTGGATTAGGGACTAAGGCAATGGATACCCCATAGGTTATTGGCATGGTTCATATGGGATGGAGATATGTTGCTCGGTCCTTTGAGAGGTTTTGACGGACCTCTTGGTAGGGGCCCCGAGGATGCTGACTGGGATCCCATTGAGCTGGACCATCTTGATGGTGCAGTGGAGAATCATGGCCCCTCTTCACTAGCAAATGACCCGTATGGCTTCAACTTTGAATCGACAAAGTTTAAGTCCACCAGCTCTGAGTGACTGCAGTCTCGAGCCCGATGGTTCTTTTTGGTGTACAGTTAGGTTAGCCTAGACTAGTCTCTTTTTGGTCTGGCTTAGAGGATGGATCAGCCCCTCTGTTGGGCTTGTAAATTGAAAATGATCCTCCGTAGGTTAATCCAATGTAAAAATGTATATATATGAGTAGAGGTTGTGTTTCTGTTGTTCATCTCACTATCCTTATTTGATTGTTTGATTGTTTGTTGATGGGGAGATGGTTCATTTTCCGCTTGCGCATAATAAAAGATTAAAAATGAAGGCTCGGCAATGAGTCCTAGGACATCGCTTTTTATCTACCAAGGAATGGGTTGTTGCATGCCCAGGGTTCCGGCCATGACATATGAGGTTAGGGATTACGTCCTAAGAATGATACATATGATGTCCAAAAATCATACTCATGAAATCACTGATCATTTTGACAATTTGGGTCTTAAGATAGAATCTTTCAAGAATGATTGATGATTGTTACTTCTTTTTAGAAAGAAATGTCACATAAACATGAACTGCAGCAAATATATAAAACTTAGTTGTCCAAGTGTGAGCTTGTAATTAATGATTCTTTGGTATTATTTATAAATTCAATACCTATCATAAGCTTGTCTAGTTCACTATGGCTAGATAGTAGTTAGCAAATATGTTGTTTACCATAAGGGGATTGATAATGTGACATCTCAGAACATCACTCGACATGTGTTTCTCATATTATTACTTTCTTTTAACGTGTAGAAGCGAAAACAAATATTTACGAATATTCTTTTAACAATTAAAGCCCTACAAATATAACCTAACATACTTATGCTTCTTTTATTTATGCCACATATCAATTCCCACAACTTCATTACATTTTGAGCAAAAGATAGAAGTTTGGGTAGGGGTAGGGGTGGGGAGCAAAAGTCTAGGCAAAGGTATGCAGACCTATCTTCATACTATACTATATTACCAAAAGTCTGCCCTAGTTTTTTGTGAAAGAGCTGGCCTAGTTTTTTGTGAAAGAGCTTGCACATTGCATAACTCTTAACAGAATAAGGAAGGCTTTTATGCAAACTGATGGCAAGATATTTCATCCTAACCTCTTAGAGTGCTGGTATATAAGTAATAGCTTTCAACAGATGATCACAATCCCCTAACCACATTTATAGCTCCCGTGGCTATTATACCAAGCCAGAATAACAGAAACAATGAGTTGAAAGCTGACGAACATCTACACATGCAAAAGAATGACATACAGATGAAGATTGAGTGAGCACACGCCCCATCCTCTTATTGTACAATTAGTAGAATAAATCCAATGCTATAAGCTTTTCTGAAAATTGCTGTTTCATAAGTACCTTTTGGGAAGATGGGCATGAAACTCTTATGCATTGCAACTTTAAAAAAGAAGCTACACAAAACACCAGAAGCACGAGACACCAACCCACCTAGGGGGACAACTCCATTTCATTCGGTAGTAGAGTACTTTCTAGAGTAAGCTATTGATAGTATAAAGAAAATCTTAGGAAATGCAGACTACTCATGTTATTATACAAAAAAGCAGTCTTCTATTCATTCTTTGGAATTGAGATAGGTTTTGTAACCCTGAAAAGTAATAATACATCTCTAACTAATTAGCACTGAGTCTTGATATATGAGCAGTTGGTCAAGACTAAGAGCATGAGGAAAATTACTAGGTTTTTAGCAAAACAAATTAAAGAGGACAAGATAAATGGGCATACTGAGATATCTGAACAGTCAAGGAACAAAATATATGAAAATACGGCAACAAAAAGTTATCAATGAGCAGAAAACTTTCCTTGAAGGAGCAATAGACATCCCGGCAAATACATGGTAGAGAGGTTGCACTAGAAGGAAATCCAATAGTCATATAGCAGCCTCATGAATAATTAATCTGATAACCCAGAACATGAGGAAATTAGAAAAATATAGTTAGGTCAATCTGATGGATAATTAGGTGGCCTATCGCCAGTAAGTTTGTTTTCCCTGGTAAAGCGAAGAAATAAAAAAGATCCCATCATCCTTCCAAACATGTAGTGAAAGAAGCGGCCAAAAGTATTGGTAACGAATTTACAAGATATATTAGTCAATAGTTATCATAAATCAACAGCACAATTGGTATATCAGACAAGAAATTTTAAGAAATGAAGGGAGCAGTGTACAGACCCATACAAAAGAGAAGATATTCAGTCTTGTACGAAACAATCTCAAAGCACAAGACTCAGATATACACTTTCTATAAGTGGGGAACACTTCATATTTGAGTCATTACTTGTTGGACAGCTAACTCAATTCATATTCAGAATTGATGAATAAAGAAAGACCACTTTTCTGGTTATGCCACAAAATAATGTCATAGACATACACCATCGCCTTTATAGACGAATCTTTAACTTGTAAAGGATAAAATACACTCCAATTGAACTCTGCAAAGGGTTTAACATTCATCCAACTAGACACATTGATCACAAAAAGAAGTTCTATCAGAAATCAGGGATGTGCAGTCATAGGTTAAAGAAGCTTTGTCTAGTTTTTATAGTTGCCCAACAAGGAAAGCTGGGCTACTACATTGCATGCCTTGATAGCAATTAGTCAATGGCATCAATTATCAGTAAAGAGTGCTAATTTTTCATCTGGTTTCACTCCATTGACTCTAAGGCCTTCAGAGAAGTTTAAAATTTCTTGCTCCAGCTGCAAGTTTTCAATACATAAGCCTATCAGAATCTGTTCGGAAATCTCACTAACAATATCAACATCACTATATGAACCAAAAAAAAAAAAAAATCACTATCAATGATCAGCTGGGGTTCTTTATACTTCCAGTTGGCTGGGATAAGGTGGAATAGCTCGAATGAAAAGGAAGATCCAATAGAAGAATTTATTCCGCTACATCCCAGTCCACCACATTTGCATAGTTCGACGTACTTCCTGTTTAGTTTTTGTCATTATGTTTATTCACTGATGAGTGAGATGCATACCTAAGCCATGTTCAGTATGGAGGATAGCTGTTAGTTTCTTGAAAATCTAGGTTGTAAATTTATCGCTCCAGGACAAATATACAATTTTATGAGTATTGATGGATATCAATACGTCTTCACGCACGTGCACATGCGTGTGTCCACAATCAGAGACAGGGAGAAGTGAATTTGTGATATGAGGGGAAAAAGATGGTCAGAGATAACCAAATAAATTAAGAATAAGTTAACAACACACATTTATAATCAACCAAACTAAATTGATACTTTTCCGGAAGGGCATTGCTCAGATAGCATGGAACTTTACACAGAGTACACAGTAAAAATGTTGCAATCTATATGACTAGCTCTAGAGAATACTTCACAAAAAATTATGCAGAAAAGGGTATAAACCAAGAGAATAACTACTCTAGGATTTTAAGCAAGCAGCATAAAAGGGTCATCCAATGCCAAAGGCAAGTTTGAGAGTATAGAATGGATAGATGAAGTAGAAGGTATCCACTCTGCTCGGGCAAATAAAATGATGTCAAGAGTTAGATTCGGCAATGCTTTTACGAAAGACATGTTAACACTTCAAATGCATCATTGAATAACTTCTATATATTACATCTTAGTGAAAATCTAAACACCTACCTGATTATAGGTGATGTTTGAAGGTGGTTTATGATATGGATCAACCAGTGCAATTCGATCTCCATACTTTTCTGCAGAAGACCTCCAAATGTCAGGAACAGCTTGCCAATCATCCGATCCCAAATGACCACCGCTCGACAGTAAAGTGGCTTCAAAAAATGGTGAATATCGCCTTATCGGCTTTTCATCTGTCTATACAAAAATCAGGGGTATCAGGTACAGATCATGAAAATTTTTTCCTAATGGGGGCAAACTTGATAATCACATCAAATCCATGAATTCCATTTATTCGAGAAAGTAGTGAGTGTAGTAATTCTTTAATTGAAAAATTATATGTTCATCACTATTAAATTGTCTATTAGGATTCGCATATGTGGGGAAAAATGATAACAAATGTGGAACAATAGGTTCTCCACAAATTTCTTTTAGAAACTTTACATGTTTGAACTATAAATTTTGAAACCATTAAATAATGTTAACATTTTACAAATATGCAAGGGGCTGGAATTGCACCTCATTTCAGAATGTGAATTCCTCCACGAGTGGAACGTTGAATACTAGGATCCTCCTGATTTAATCATTCTCAACACAGTGCAGAAAGATCATTGACCTGAGGATTTAACAAAAGGTAGCAGCAGGGTACTATGAATATAGAGAACTTCCTCAAACTTTAATACTTGGACATGCTTTCTAATGGCACAAAACGAAAAGGGTGGGCATGTCTGTACCATACCTAGAGGTCTACAAAAGCCAAACCAACCCTAGAGAATCCAACTACATTTAGTCTGGGTCTTCGGCATGCTTATTGTCTCAGCATCACAGTTTAAGAACAGGAATTTATATGGTTATTATCTTTTCATCTGATCCAATTATCAGAGAGCTGGAATAATAAAGCAAAGAATCTGAAGGAACAAGTAAAATCCTCAAAGGTTGTCATGAGGATGCCATCATATGCATACCCGACCTAAAAAATAACCAAATTTGTGTCATTTGCCTATTTTGTCGGGACCAATCGAAGGAACCGGGACGACATTTAATATGGCATCTCACTCACACAGTGGAAGTTTGTAGGTCTGAGAATCTATCAACATGTATTCACTGATTATGAGATATTTACAGAGTTAAATAGCGTTATTTAAACATCAGTTTTCAAGATTTAAGGACTAAAAGATAGAACAACATAAATCTAACAGTTTTCTTCCCCCGCCATCTTTCGCGCAAATGAAAACGTTCGAAAGCAGACTGATCATTGCAATTGAACAACAGAGACCATCAAAACAAGAGATTCTACGGTTAAGCCATCAGAATAGCATTAGAATCTAGAAATCGAGCAGATTAAAACCCACAAGATTAAATTTCCAGAAAATCCTAAAGAAATTACCTGGCAAAAAATGCGAAGCACCCGCCTAGGAAAAAGCGGGATTCGGCCTCTGCAGCATCTTATGGAGCAAAATTTCGCTGTGTTTGAGCCGAAACGGCAAGAGAAGGCTTATCGAGAGCTGTAGACGTGATGGCAAGGAGCGGCGGTGAAGCTTGATGTCAAAGCGTTCGTTGTCATCGTGCTCGCAGAAGAGGAAGAACAAGAAGAAGAATCTGGTTGAGATTATTAAAGTGCTCCACATGGAGAAGCGAACGGAAAGGCCATTATATATATATATAGATAGATAGATAGATAGAGAGAGAGAGAGAGGTGATTTGTGTTTGTCTGGGCATGTAATTGGTATCTCTCGAAATCTTCGTCGTCGGCCATGGGAGTCTTCGAGCTGAATGTCATGCTTGATTCGCCATTTTCAGGGCTTGCTCTGTTTCTCAGCTTTGGCGGGAACGTTGATTCCAAAGAAATGGAAATTTAATTATTCACCAGAGTTTAGAATATCTTTTCATTTCGATTCATTTCCTAAATTAAGCAAAAAAATTTATCTTGTTTATGATCTTTTTGGTCTTTGTGAGAATTACTATTGTCTTTATTCAATATACTTTAGCTTATGATATTTTATAATAGTAAAAGTATAACCTCATATAGGTTTGGGTCGAGTTGATCTTCCTATTATTTCCAATTTATTTTTTTTAAAAAATACATATAGTAATGACATTGATTGATCTATAGATGCTTGTACTTGTATCAGTCTAATTTTTGTTCCTAATATTTTAGATAAATAACTATTTCAAGCTTTGGTGTTTCGTGTTTTCGTAATTGAATTAAATTGAATCTATGTATTTTTATTTTTATTTTTGGATCACAAGCTGTAGAACCCAAAATCACAAGTTCCACTAAATTTGATTAAGAAATCACGAAATACAAAAGGTCGAAAAAATTATCTATCTAAAATGTTAGAAACATAATTTAGATTACCATAAAAAAGAGTATCTATATAAAAATTAATATCACTATTACTTTTATGAAGATACTTAGTGATGCGAGAACATTGGGCTTTCTCAATCAGTTCTCAAGCTCAAATCATGTTTTATCAATTGAACCAATTTAGTCGCTAGTAGTGCAACTAAAAGCAAATGTGATTTAATTATGTGGGTTGAAGGATGAAGTTGTCAATTGTGCAGTATAGTTGTCAATCTACAAGACTTGTTGTCAACTTCAAGGCTTCCAATTGATTGCCTAGCAACGTTGTTTTTTTTTTTTTTAAGTGATCAAAGATGAGAGGCTTGGTATATGGGCATCATTACATAACAGATCACATAAAGTTTGTGGAGGTGATGAAACCCAATTCAGAGATAAATAATTATTCTTATGGGTTTTAACAACCCAATCTACAACATAATTAGCCTCTCTAGAGCAATGGGCTATCTTCACGTTGGAAAAGGCCTGCATATTTTCCTTGCATTTCTGACAATAGGTTGAACTTCCTAACTGAACTGCTGAGAACTAGTCATTGCTTTAACAAGTTGCGAATAGTCTGACTCAAAGAGAAGTACTTCATGTCTTTTAGGGTAGAAAAAGTTGATGGTTTCCAAAAGTGCTAGGGTTTCAGCCATTAAGGGGGAGGAGGCTCTGATTTCTTTAGCCACTCTGCCCACCATCCTCCCCTCCAAATCGCGGTAGATGCAGGCTATCGAATGCTTCACCGAACCAGGTAAGAATGTTCCATTTATGTTTATCTTCAAGACTCCTTCTTTCGGTGGAATCCATTTCTGAGGTGGTGTGTTCTCTCGAGTTGCAGATCTGGTTTTCATTTGAGCTTGTTCTCGGCTTTCAGAGCTTCTGACGCCGCCCCCTGCACTAGCGTTTTCGTTCGGTTCCAGCGTTCGATAGGACTGTCTTAGCTCATCTCTCCATTCAGAGGTGGTGTGTTCTCTCGAGTTGCAGATCTGGTGTTCATTTGAGCTTGTTCTCGACTTTTAGAGCTTCTGACGCCGCCCCCTGCACCCGCGTTTCCGTCCGGTTCTAGCGTTCGGTAGGGCTGTCTCGGCGTATCTCTCCATTTCAGAGGTGGTGTGGTCTCTCGAGTTGCAAATCTGGCGTTCATTTGAGCTTGTTCTCGACTTTCAGAGCTTCTGACGCCGCCCCCTACACCTGCATTTCCATCCGGTTCCAGCGTTAGGTAGGGCTATCTCATCTCATCTCTCTGTTTAGGCCACCACTCTCCATGCTTCGAACTTGATTTTCTTCTAGATCTACCGTTTCGCCCAGCTTCCTCTGGTCGAGGGTTCAACCCACCGGTCATTAAGTCTGCTGCTACATTCTCTGCTTCACTGATGTTATCACTTCCGAGTTGGGAGAGGTTGATTTCTCGAGCTTCAGAGCCGTCTTCTTCGTGGGCCTTCCAACATGTGGCTCCTCGAGTGTTAGATCTTTGAAGGGATCGCTCTCCCTGGGTCAATTTCTGGGCGTCCTCCCTTCGAGCTTGGAATTGCAGCAAGTCCCCTACCTTGTGCTCGTTCTCATCAGTTCAAGGGTTAGAGGTGCTGGGCCAAGGGTACTTGTCTCGCCGTCGTGCACTGCTGTCTACCACTCCTATTCCAGACCTTGAGCTCAGGTTTCCTCTCCGCTCCTTTCCCCTATTCCGTGAACCATCATCTGCACTGTGTTCTTGTATACACATCATATGATGTTGTTCCTCACCCGATTCTCTATTCCCTTGTCTCTGCTCTGCATTGATCTCGCTTATTGCTGTACCGATTACTTTATTTTTAGGTTCGACTTCTCCTTCATCTCTTGACCCGCCCTTTTTTGGATTCCATCTATGATAGCTTTTAAGGAGCGCTTGTGCTGCATCAATGATAGCTGACACCTCTGGTTTTCTACCTCGAAAGACTGCCTGATTTCTGGCCTTCCACATATTCCACAGTGTTACAGCCACCATCTGCGGGAATGAAGGGTTCGTGGTCTCCTCTTTGAGTCGACAAAACCATATTTCGATTCTTGTCAAGCCTTGACGTGAAGTTTTGATTTTCAGCTCAGTGTCCCAAATTTGTCTTGTCCATGGACACAGCAAGAACAAAAGTTCAACCGTTTCCCTCTCCAAGTTGCACAATGGGCACATAGGGTTAGGCGATATTTTCCTTCCATACAAGTTATCTTTTGTTGGGAGAGCATTGTTGCATAAGTTCCACATAAATTTTTTTATTTTGGGTGGGGTGTGCAATTTCCAGATATCTCTCCAAAGTGAGGGGGGAGGTTGAAAAGAAGTTGTAGCATGATTCTCTTGAATGTGTGCTTTGTCCTCCTTGATGTAGTTATACGCACTTTTCACTGTATATTTGCCTGCCTGCGTACCAGTCCATACAAGATGATCCATTTATGTTTGGGGCTTGATAGGAATGGTCAGAATTTCTTCAGCTAACTGTTCATCGAAGTGTGTTGCTATTTTAACTTCATCCCACCTCCCTTGCTCTTTATCTATGAGTTCTGAGACTAGGGTAGGTTCATTAACATGCACTGGACCCTCAATAATACCTCTATGCAGCCATTTATCCTCCCTGATTTTGATCTTAAATCCATCCCCTACCTTCCACATGATTTTAGGTGCTATAGCCTCTCTCCCTAGGACCAGGCTTCTCCATCCCCATGAAGGTCGGGTGCCATTTGCTGCATGCCAAATATTCGTATTTGGATAGTATAACCCCTGAAATAATCTACCCCAAAGAGAATCTAGTTGTTGTGCCAATCGCCATGCCTGTTTCCCTAACATTGCTCTATTAAAGGAGAGAAGATTTCTAAAACCCATACCACCTCTATCTTTCCTTGTTTTCAATAGTTCCCATCGCTTTCAATGAATGCCTTATTTATTCTCATTAGTTTTCCACCATAATGAAGCAATTTTCTATTCAATAGTCTTGCAAATAGATATAGGGATTTTAAATACTGACATGGCGTATTGAGGAAGTGTTTGAATGACTGTTTTCAGCATGACTTCTTTTCCAGCTTTAGATAATAGCTTCTCCTTCCAGCTTTCTAATTTTGAACAGATTCTTCCAAGTACCCATGCAAACATTTGTTTTTTTTTCTCCCCAATCCGAGGGCAATACCCAGATATTTGCCGGTTTTATCAATAATAGGAACCCTCAATTCCCTTGCCATATTATCTTTTAATGTTTGAGGCCAGCCCTTATTGAAGTATATGCCCGATTTGTTCAAATTAATCTCTTGTCCAGCAGTTAGACAATATTGATTCAAAATCATAGCTAGGTTCTGACATTCTAGGATGGTACCATTCATAAAAAAGATCGAATCATCGGCAAATAATAAGTGAGAAAGTGTAGGGCAATGTCTGTTTAGCTTGATTCCTATAATGCTGTGACATCTTGAAATTCGACCCCGTTTCGATAAAGTGAAATGGGCATTTCGTCGACGTGCTTATGGCCATTTTTCTCTTAAATTTTGATCACTCACGAGTTAACTAACC
This sequence comes from Eucalyptus paniculata subsp. matutina, assembly GCA_017140255.1. Classification (NCBI taxonomy): domain Eukaryota; kingdom Viridiplantae; phylum Streptophyta; class Magnoliopsida; order Myrtales; family Myrtaceae; genus Eucalyptus; species Eucalyptus paniculata. The sequence continues at coordinate 30,549,429 of CM029442.1, read as the reverse complement.
TATTGGGTGAAGCCGTTAAGGGATGTATCGCCCGTAAAATCCCTAAAAGCTACTTAATTGGTTGGATTAAGCTAAAATCACGTCGATCGATTTTTAACCACGAAATTGAACTCGATTTCGGGAATCGAATTTTAAGCGCGTCATAATTCTTATTTTTAGAATCTCATCGTCACACTCAATTTATTGACGGGTCCGAAATTTCAATAAAGAAATTATCTAAAGAAAAATTGAAGGCAAAAGAAATTAGAAAGGAAAAGGAAAAGAGAAAAGGAAAATTGAGAGAAAGGCATTATGCATTTTCTTTTTCCTTTTTCTCTCTCTCCCCCTTTTCTTTCTCTCTCTTTCCCTCTCTTTTTTCTCTCTTTCTCTCTCTATTCTCTCCCTTTTTCTTCCGTGCGGACAGCCCCCCCCCCCCATCGACTTCTCTCTTCTCTCTCCTCATTTTGACCGGTCAATCCTCATCTTCTCTGTGACACCCCGAACCCTTCGCAGGTCGTCACCAGCGCCGGTGTTACATCTTTTACCATCTCTATCTCTTGGCTAAATTAAGCCTTGCCAGATTACAGGCATTTTTTTTTTTTAATTTTTTTAAAGCGGTCCCATGCGCGACTCATAGCGGAAGCAAAATTCACATCGTCATCTATCTCCCTTCTAACCCATGATACAAATACACACCAGCTACACATCGGATTTTATATACGAACATCGACACTTTATTTACATATTCTTTTAAGATGGGACTCCTCCTTTCTCGGGTCGATACAAAACAAGAAAAGCGAGGACTCGCCATGTCATGCCTAAAATCTCAAAAAGAAACTATCAACCCTCTACATCAAGCGCACAAGCTCCCATCAAAGGTGTCGATTATCTACATCAAAAAGCTCGGCTCCTACTCGTCGCGCGTGAGTCTCACACCCAACCCGGTGCATCGGTGGTGGCGGCGGCATCCTCGCATAGCACCATCTCGACGGACGTGAACAGAAATGAACTCTTGTATGACGGGCCCCCCCAGCCGATATCATACATAACTAAGCATCGCACTCGGATAAACGTCAATCCGGGCACAGAGGGACAATCTAACTCCGTACACTCCACCTCAACATCAGACGGTAGACCGTAAAATACCCCACGCGAAACAGCAGGCAGCGGCATAGTGCTAATCTGAAATGTTATCTCCAAAAGGGGTGAGTATAGCCACTGAGCAGATTGGGAAATCCAATAACAACTCAGTGCACCATGCATACCATCATACAATGCAGGCATTGCTTACCTTTTTGATGTCAAGTGTAATCATACATCATCATAACATATATATCATCATGGCATCTCATATATCATTATCATCACATCATCATTAACCATGCATCATCATGCATATCACATCATATCATCATTAGCCATGCATCACCATGCATATCACATCATCTCATCATTAGCCATGCATCACCATGCATATCGCATCATCATTAGCCATGCATCACCATGCATATCACATCATATCATCATTAGCCATGCATCACCATGCATATCACATCATCATTAGCCATGCATCACCATGCATATCACATCATATCATCATTAGCCATGCATCACCATGCATATCACATCATCATTAGCCATGCATCACCATGCATATCACATCATATCATCATTAGCCATGCATCACCATGCATATCACATCATCATTAGCCATGCATCACCATGCATATCACATCATATCATCATTAACCATGCATCACCATGCATATCACATCATATCATCATTAACCATGCATCACCATGCATATCACATCATATCATCATCATAGATCAATTTCCACTTTTATTTATCAATTGATCCCCACATTATCTTTTCTCAAATCATCAAATTCACCATCATCACCATCCCTTCGGGCAGAAACCTCCGACAGGGATCCCGCAGATCCCACCATCTCATGGCCACTGGGCTTCCGGCCCCCACATTCCGGGCATCTCGCATCTCAACTAGCATCACGAGGCATTCCCTTCGGGCGAAACCTCCGACAAGGCTTCCAGCCTTTACCCTTCTAGCCGGGATCTCGCACCCCAATCCTGGCATCGCGAGTCACTCCCCTTCGGGCGAAACCTCCGACAGGCTTCCGGCCCCCCACATTCCGGGCATCCTGAAACTCCCAGGGAATCTCTGGAATTATGCCACTCGGCCACCAGATATCATCCTCCGCCACAACCTCTTACTCACATACCATTTTCCATTTTTTTAATCATCCTTTTCATCTTGTTATTTCATAGCATATGATTTACATACATGCATCACAATTCATGATCATTCATGCATCAATGCCATATAACAATGCATCATAATTAATGATCATACATGCATCAATGTCATATAGCAATGCATCATAATTCATGATCATTCATACATCAATGCCATATAACAATACATCATAATTAATGATCATACATGCATCAATGTCATATAGCAATGCATCATAATTCCATAGGACTCATGGCCAATAAAATAATCCACCTCTTATTTTATTATTAATTTATTAATTTATTATTTTATTATTATATTATATTATTATATTATTATATTTTCATAAATAAATATTATATTTAATATTTATGATTTTCCAAAAATCATAATCTTCAACCAATCATTAAACAAACAATTAGAAGCAAATTTCACATAAAATCCATGGCTAATTTGCATTTTACATAATTTCCCAAATTTCCACAAAATACACACAACATTCGGATCATGGCCAGATTGCACAGTTTTCGAATTAATTCAATTAAAATACTCATATGACCTCCGAAAATTCCCAAATTTTTCAGGATGATAGCCAACATATTTTCGTGCATTTTTCATGAAGAACTCTAAGCCAAATTCTTTATAGATTAATTTATATAACTCCACGAAGCTTCTGGAACCTCTACCGTTTCGTCCAGAACGTACATCACCGAAAAACTTAGGTTTGACCCATCAAATCTCTTTAGTTTCTCCTGAAATTCGAGTATGTTATATATCAATGTGTCCTTTACAAGTTTCATGAAGAGATCTAGGTTAAATAACCAAAGTATAATCCTCTTTTAAGTCCTTGAAGTCTCGGGTGTCTCGGTTCACTTCAACAGAACCATCGGTCTCAAAGATCTAACTGGTTAACTAGGCTATACTCATTTGTTTCTCCTCAAATTTGAGTATGTTGTAGCTCAAGGTGTTTCCTACAACTTTCAAGAAGAAAACAAAGTGAGATCTCCAACAGAAATCAACATGCAACCAAGAAATCAACAAAAGGTCAGTGAAGATTTCGTAGATCTGAGGTCTCCGTAAAACAGAGCTTTTGACCCCACATATCACCATCGTTTTCCATGAAATTCGAGTATGTCATACTACAAGATGTTAGCTTCAACTTTCATGAAGACACCGAAGCCAAAATCACACTCCAAATACACATGCAAGCTCGAATAAGATACTGTCTACCACCAACCGAACGGAAACAGCCACATAACATGAACACATTCAACCCTCACTTCGGTATTTCGCCCAAATCACCCCTAAAACCGAACATGCAACCATCAAAACAACATGCAAGAGAAGTTAAGGACCCCCCACTTGCCTCCAAAATGAACGAACAGCAAGCACAAGGCGGCGTAGGACGGTCGGACAAGGCGGCGACGGCGAGACACGGCGGCGGCAACTCTCGGCTCCACCTCCTCTCTCTCGGTCCCTCCCCTTTCTCGAACACTCTCTCTCTCTCTCACCTTTCTCGGCCAAAATGAAGCAAAGAACCGGCCATCTCTCTCTCCTCATCCCTCTTATACTCCCCTAAAGCTCATGATTACTTGCCTAATGATTCACCAATGCATGCTCTTCCCTTGGCCACTTGTCATTTCTATTTTTTGAAATTTGATTTGGGTTAATGGGCTTGGGCTTAGGCCCAACCGGCCACTCCTTCTTGGGCTGGTCGAACTCCCCTCTTGGGCCCAATGGGCCGACTAGCTTGGCCCACCAAGCTTTAGGCTAATGGGCCCAAGGCCCATTTCGAATTTTCGATCCTTTTTTTTTTCCTTTTAATTAATATTTCTAAATTCAAATTTCATCTTGGCCAAAGTCTTGGGATATTTTAATTATTGAAATTTAAATCATATGGCCAAGCATTAATCTATTAAATTTGAATTTCCACAATCACAAGCATAATTCATCAAATTAAAAGACAAATTGGCTGAAGCATAAGCCATAAAATTCTATCACCTAATTAAAGACATTTAACACACCTTAAGGCTCGGCTTTGAATTTCCGGGATGCCACATTCTCTCTCTCTCTTTTCTCTCTTATCTCTTCCTCTCTCTCATCTCTCTCCCTCGACACTTTCTTCTCCTTCTTTCTTCGCGTGCGAACCAGAAGCTGCAGCTCGCCGTCGCTGCACCGTCGCCGCCCGTCCCGCCACCGCACCGCACGCCCGCGCTCGCGCTTGTGCGCGCGCCGCTCGCCACCTTGCGCTCCGCCCGCGTCCGTCGCCGCTATCGCTCCTCCCTCCGCACGATCCAGCCCCAACCAGCCCCCGTCCGGCCACCTCCGGCCACCGCCCAGCCCCGCCGGACCTCCCCCGTGTCCCCCTCGCCCTCCGCCGGCTTCCCCTCGCCGCCCTAGTCGCCGGAGCAGCCCCGATCAGCCCCGACCAGCAAGCCCACGGAGTGGGTTTCAGCGACTTCGGGCCCACTTTTGGGCCGTTTCCGGGCCTCAGATCCGTGAGTCGGTTTGGGAACAATCGTTCCTCGCGTCGCCGCCATCGGATTGATCCGATTTGCGCGCGATTTGGTGAGTAATCTCACTAATTCAGGATTAGTTGGCTAATTATGCTTAAGGTTGGTTTAGATTTAATTAATTATGTTTAGGTTGTTAGATTAGAATAAATTAGCAATTATTAGCCAATTGTGATGCGAATTAGATAAATTGAACGTGTAATTAGCAGGTAGACGTAGTCTATTATTTATTGGAAGTGCCTTGGGAATTTTCCCGACCCTTGGTGGGCTCCAATTAGGCTTTTCGGGCCTAAGTGGATTTTTTTGTATTTAAATATTAATTTTCGGAATTAAATTAAATAATTATTTATTTTCCGAAAATTCAACTGAGATGGCCTGGAACCGGAAAATTATGCTGATGACCGTGGTGAAGTCCGTTTATTTAATCGGGCTTTATTTTGAGCTAAATTGAATTTTTAGTAATTAATAATTAATTTTCGAAATTAATTAATTAATTAATTATTTTTCGGAAATTAAGATTTTGATGGCCGACGACCGAAATCTCGTGCTGATCGTCGTGGCGCAGTCCGTTTATTTATTTGAGCTCCACGTTGTATGGAATTGAGTAAATTGTGATATTTTAGGGATTTACCCTAAATTGATTGGAATTGATTGAGATTGAATTGTTGATTGGTAAATGGCCAAGTATGTTATTCAGCATTTATAATGCTTTGTTGAGTTGATTTAATTATTTGATTGAGAAATCGTTGGGCATTGGTTGTCGGTATTGAAAGTAGATTGGTAACCATTTGAAAGAGGACACGTGGGCTCGGTGAATTGGAATATCACCTGGAGAATGCACGTGAGTTCAGTGGTTGAATATGTCACCTTGGCGAAAAGGTCGCCTTAGAGAATGCACGTGGCTCGGAGACTCGGTATGTCGTCCTAGAGAATGCACGTGGCTCGGTGACAGAGTTTGGCATCTAAAAGGACACGTGGCTCGGTGATCTGATGCATCACTTTGGTAAGCGAGTACCTTAGAGAATGCACGTGGGTCTAGTATTTGAAATAGCATCTAAAAGGGCACGTGGCTCGGTGATCTGATGCGTCACTTTGGTAAGCGAGTACTTTAGAGAATGCACGTGGGCCCGGGCATCGTAAAAAGGACACGTGGCTCGGTGGCTTGATGTACCACCTTGGCGAAGAGGTCGCCTTAGAGAATGCACGTGGGTCCAAGGTTTGAGGCACGTGGCTCGGAGACCTGGAATGTCGTCCTGGAGAATGCACGTGGCCTAGCTTTTAAATATCCCATAGTGGGGATTGAATTGTATGACATGTAATCGACTAGTTCGATTTGTTTGAAGTGAATGGTGTTTATTGTGAATTGTACTGACTTGCAGGTGGGATCTGAGGTCAAGGTAAGTCCTCTGCCCTGTGCGTGTTTAGGCAGTCTTTAGTATAATGGTTTACTAATCGAGCTTAGTGGGGTAGAACTCGCTGAGACGTAGTCTCATCCCAGTTTGGGGAAAACCATTTCAGGACCTCGCTGAAGAGCTGAGGAGGAGGAATCCGAGAAGGAGAACTCGGAGGTGAGATCTGAAGAGAAGGATTTTTGGAAGAAGAAGATAGTCCCGAGAGGGGCCTTGAGTACGGTCTGGATGGATTGAGATCCTATCTTCTTTTGAGATCTCCTTTTGATGTGAATAGTTATGAAGTGATTTGTGGTTTGTATAAAAGTTTGGTTATAAATTTCAATATGAAAAATATGGCCCTGCTTTTCTATCCCATCGTTTTATTGTCTAGGGATTTTAACTGCTTCCGCATGTGCTTAAAAATGAAAGGGTCGGCGATACATTGTCCTAGGATATTGCATTATAAAATCGACCAAGTGAGACGGATGTGTGCGTGCCTGAGGATCGGGGCGTGACAAATGCTGCCATTTTCTATGGCTTGCTTCATCAGAGAGGATAAAACATTTGCTACAATAATAAAAATATATGGAGATAAGAGATCCCCTTGCCTGAGTCCTCTTGAAGGTTGAAAGTATTGTAGGGATTCACCATTAAATATGACACTAAATGTGACCATAGTAACACATTACATCACTAATTTCACCCACTTCTCATCAAAACCAGTTTTTAAAAGGCACGCCTCCAAAAAATCCCATTCCACTTGATCATATGCCTTCTTCATATCTAATTTCAGAACTGGTTGAAACTTCTTTTTTCTGCTCTTGATTTTAATTTGATGCAATACTTCTTGGACAATAAAGATATTATCTTGGATTTGCCTCCCTCCAACAAAAGTACTCTATTCTGGGGCTATAATTTCTGTTAGGAGAGGTTTGAGTCGATTAGCTAGCACCTTAGAAATAATCTTATAGGCAAAATTGCATAAACTAATTGGACGATACTTGATCCAATCTCTCCGGGTGCTGGACTTTTGGGATAAGGGAGATGTTTATTTTATTTAGTGCTGGTGAAAAATATGTAGTGGCCATAAATTCCTCCACCTCCTTGAATATGTCTCATTTTATATCTTCCTAGTGATGGTGATAGAAGAGACCATTGAGACCGTCTGGGCCGGGGCTTTAGTAGCTCCTAGCTGAAATGCAGCATCACTAACTTCTTCAATAGTGATTTCAGCAAGTAATTGTCTGTTCATATCATTTGTTACTCTTGCAGTTAGTTGGTCTATCACTGGCTCAAAATTCTAGGGTCCATCGGACTGATATAATTCCCTGAAGAATTGCATAGTATGTTCTTTCAACTGATTTTGTTCAACCAGCCATGTATGCTTTGTGTTTTGCAACATAGAAATTATATTTCTCTGCCTTCTTTGTATAGTCATCGCATGAAAGTATTTGGTGTTCCGATCTCCCCATTTCAGCCAATTAATTCTCTATCTTAACCCTCAATACATTTCCTCTTGCCTTCCAAGCTCATCAATTTCGCTTAGTAACTTTTTAAAGAGTGCCTTGTTATAGATAGTAGAGCTATTATTAGTAAGGCTTTCTAGTTCCTACTTTAATAGACTGATTTGCTCCTTGCCATTCACAAATTTCTGCTTACTCCACTTGGAGAGTCCCTTTTGAATAGCCTGAAGTTTACCAACTAATTTGGTTTGGTGCTGAGTTGTAGATGACCATGATTGTAGCACCACTTCCTTGCATTCTACGCTTTCAAGCCAAAAAGCCTCAAATCTGAATCTTCGTTTCCTTCTATTTTGATTCGATTGGAGAGACAGGATAATGGGACTATGGTCTGATTCGATTGCTGGAAGGGCAAAAACTTCAGCTTCAGGGTACAACAGCCGCCATTCCAAGGTACTCACCACTCTATCAAGTCATTCTTTCACATATTCTTGTCCTTCCTTGTTATTGGACCAAGTAAATGCACATCCCTTGCTTTCTATGTCCATTAAAGAGCATGCATCCAAGCAATCCCGAAACGATGTCATTCTGAAATTTTCAGCCATCCTCTTCTCCACTTTTTCCCAATAAAAAAGAACTTCATTAAAATCCCCAAGCACACCCAAGGTAGAGTATTAATATAACTTATCTGTCGCAAGCTATCCCACAATTGTAACCTCTTGGAGTATGTATATGGTGCATGAACAAAGGTAATCTGCATTTTTCCCCTTAACCCGCTCTTGATATTTTAGATTGATAATGGTCTCCGCCATTGAATCTATTTCCACTGTAATCCGATCATCCCACATAAGAGCCAGACCACCCGCCGTACCCATTGGATCAACTTCTATGCATTTCTGAAATTGAAGTCTTCTCCTCACTCTCTGCACAACTTCAGTTTTGTTTTTTGTTTCCATTAAAAAAACCAAAGAGGGCCTGAAATGAGCTGTGATGGCTCTCAATTCTTGAACTATCAAAGGTGTGCCCAACCCTTGATAGTTCCAACTTAGTATATTCATGTTTCATGTGGTGGCTTATTAGGGTTAGCCACCATAGCCCATGCTGCCGCTTCTTCAGTTATCAAAATGGGAGTCTCTAGAAGTTGTGTCTCATCCATCACTTTTTGAACTAGAGTACTTGTAATCTGAGCGCTGCCTTTTCTTTGTTTCTTGAAAGAGTGAGTTTTATGTTGGGATATGTTTTTCTTTTTGCTACTTTCAGAGGTAGTTGCTAGCTGTAAATCTGTATTATGCACATGCTCTGGCCTAGTAAGTATAAGTATTCTTTTCCCAGAGTTGTGCATAGGCACCTCAATTGCGATGCTGTGATTAAGCCCTCCTTGCTGAAAATTCTAATTGATAATGGGAGTAATAGGCTGACCAACTTCCATAACATCATTTTGTCTTTGTTGTTTAGGGGTTTCAAGAACAAACTCTTCTACATTTGCTACCAACGGTACTTCATGATAGAACACTTTCCAGAATGGGTTGTGTTCAAAGTTTTTGCTTTCATCCAGCTTCCAAAGCATCCTCCCAACTCAGTTGTAAATTTTTCCTCATCATAAGGTATGTCTTGACAGTAGTTGGCATAATGCCCAATTTTGCCACAAGAGTAACAATAAAATGGCAATTGTTCATATTTAAAGTCCAGCCAAACTTTCTTATCCCCATGACTCATCAATTGTCCCACTCTCAATTCAGCTTCGACATCTATCTTCACTCTTGCCTTCCCAATTTTCTGAAAAGCATGGCCTCTAGCATCTGTTTTAACCTCCAACACTTTCCCCATTGAACTGGCTATTTTCTTTATCATCCGTTCAAAATTCCATTCCAAAGGGAGGCCAAAAATTCTAACCCGAAAGGCACAAGTTTTAAATTCATAATAGTGTAGAGGGGTATCCGGTTCCCAAGTCGTAAATGATTAGAAAATGACCAAGGACCTCCCTCAAGTACTCGGTTCTTATCCCCTTCATTACTAAAGAGAAAGCTGATTTCCCCCTTCGCTAATGGCTTGACTTATATATTATCATTTTTCCAGGCTTTTTTCATCGCTTTTGCAAGTGCTTGAAAATTAACACTAGGGTTTTTGTATAGTTGCCCCACAAGGGAGAAATGGCATTCTTGTATTTTTTTTCTTCAAAATTTCCTCATCCAGAACAATCATATCATTCTCATACATTAGCTTACCCAATTTATTACAGAGATGAGCGAGACGACCAACTGCTTCTTCCTCCCTTGCCATGGACTCTAAGCTCAGCTTCTAGGGTTTTTTGATTCAAGACTCTGTACCGATCTTCCAATCCGAGAGACACCACCCAGAATGAGAAATGCAAATCTCATTGAACCCAGAATGCGAGATGGAAAACTCGCTGAAATGATGGGCGAAACTCCCTCATGAAGGGCACCTCTCACGCACGATGAAGCTCTGTGGGAAACAAATAAAACAGTGAAAAGGAGTTATGAAGTGAAATTAGTGGAATGATTGACGATCTACTTGTTATGGGAGTGTGGGCTATATTATGGTGGGTGTTTAGGGTTTGAAGAGATGAGGATGGAGGCCGCCATGGCTACACAGACGGTAGAGGAGAGCTCCAAGCGAGGGAGAGGATTCCCGAGTTAAACATTCTAATTTCATGCGCCTAGCAACGTTGTTTGTTTATCTGTTAAGGTGACTATTCAACTCTCAAGTGTAGTGCACGAATTTGGAGAGTCTTATCAAGTTAAAATGCTTCTAATATTAGTTATTATTCTGCTCCAATGTGGTTGTTAAGTGATAAAAAGAGAAAGGTGATGTCTTGGTTTAGTTACAAAAAGCCCATCGTAGAAAGTGAAATTTTTACTTATTTATGAAATGGAAAGTAAATGCTAATGAAATGCAATGAATGCAAATTTTGATAAATTGACTTTTTTGTTTGAAGATCGAGTTCTCACAAATATCAAGCCACAAAGTGCTTTTTTTTTTTTTTATTGTATAAATTTATGCTTACTTGTCAACGAAATTCGAGATCTCAATTCACCATATACTCGATTTGACACATTAGCCAACACAACAAACAAAGAAGTTCATTTGTAATATCCTAAATGAAATCAATTCTTTGGATTATTAGTAGGTCCATCGTAAGTGTACAAATATTCTTGCACATTTATTGTGAGATGAGTAATTTGTGTGTTTTAAGTTGATTATGTAAATACATTTTTTGCACATGTTAATCATCTAGATCTATTTTTTATGCAAGTACTGACTTTGATATCAAGTGCGAATCAATTAAGAAAATACAAGATAAGTGAGACTACTTTTAATTTAGTTACTAATCCTTAGCCCAAATTTAAATAAGATGGTCCAGAATTCCATAACCATCTTATCCTTAAGTGGAAGAAATCACTAATCCAAATTTTGAACTCTTTTTTTCTGTTTTTGGGTTACCGAGCACTTATTTTGTCTCTTTCAAAATAATGTAAATAGAGAATAAACGCTATTGTCAATGTCGATCCCAAGAAACCCACTAAGGAGAAAGAGATACGAAGTGTGAATGTACATTATCGCCCCTTCCACGTCAACATGCGACACTTTGTTCTGTAAAGGATATTATGGGAAATGCACCAAGTGGGCCAGCATATAATATAATATAAGAAATTCAACGGTCCGAATTTCTAGGCTTTCATAAAATTCAGGAGAGTTGTGAATACCATTTGAAAATTCCACGCCCGATCTCTCCACCTCCCTCCGCCTTGCCTCCGCCGTGTGACCGCCGCCCACGCCGGCCAGCCCTCCTCCGACCGTCTCCGGCGACGGCCTTGGGACATCTCCTCGAGAAAGCCACCTACTCTTGCAACAATGGCCGAGAGTTTCTCCGAGGAGATCATCATCGACATACTCTTGAGGCTACTGGCCCTGTCGCTGGTGCGATTCAAATGCGTCTGCAAGTGTTGGCGGTCTCTGATCTCCGACCCGGGCTTCGTCCAGTCGCATCTGCAGAGGCTGAAGGCAGGGGATTCGATTCCTAGCCAGAGAATCATCGTCGGTGGCTGCTACAGCCCCCTCGAGACCGTGGACTATGAAGCGCTCGACGGCGGCGTGACGGTCGCGTGGTGGTACCTCATAGGATCAAACCTTTCTGGGATCCCCGCGTTGTGGGCTCCTGCGATGGCCTTGTATGTTTAATTGGTCCCTGCAGTTTTCTCATATATAACCCGACCACTAGGGAGTATGTTTAGTTGACCGGTTCCGATGTTGTTGATCAAAATGAATTATTTTGTGCATTCAGATCTGGGTTATTCTGTGGATTTGGATATGACTCTCAATCTGATGACTATAAAATAGTAGAGGGCGTTAGTCTTGGTGGTGTAGATTGCGATGTGGCAATACTTTCGCTGTCCGGTTCTTGGAGAAGGATACAAGTCCAATTTGAGGAAGAAAGGTTTTCCGCATGGAAGGAGTTTATGGAATGGGGCCTTACACTGGTGCGTATTAGATGAAAGCCTAAGCCAGAGGGGCATGATTATGTCATTTGATTTGTTGGAAGAGAAATTCCATCGGGAGCTTCTGGTCCCTGAAGTTGATGGGGAATAGATTTCGCAGGACTCGGAATTCACGAGGTTAGTCTGTTCATATACAGCAGCAGCCAAGATCCCCATCGAGGCATGGATAATGGATGAGCATGGGAGAGGAGGATCGTGGAGAAAATGGTTCAGCGTTGATTGCATACCTGCCTTCGTATATTGGAATACACCCCTCAAGAAGAAACCCCTTGCGTACACAAGGAGTGGAAAAATCGTTTTTCGAATAATTGGGATCAAATGATTCTGTTCAATACGGAGGATAATACTTGGAAGGAATATCCTATACATAGAGACTGCATTATTGGATATGCAACATATTTGGAAACTCTTCTTTCTCCCTATCTTGGTGGTGAGCCATCAAGAAACTTTAAGAGTCATTCTAGTGTATTTGGTTTTACTGTTTTCTTTCTAGTTTACCTTTTTGGGGGAGATCTGGCCATCTTGAACTGTTGAATGATCTCGTGAATTTTGAAGATGAAGTAAAGAGTGTTGGGAGTCTATTATAAGATCTGGTCATTCTTTAGTAACTTCATTTTGCTTTCAGTACTCTATCCTCACCAGATGTAGGGTTAGATCCCTGCTTGATGGATGGCCATTCAATCATCTTTGTTTTGCTGGAATAATCATTTCACTAGCTAATGTTGTCCTATCTAATTTGGTGTAATTTCACCGACTTTTTACTGGGTCTTGTTATGTGGTAAACATTCAACTATAATCATGTGAGTCATTCATGCATATGTAATAGTATTTATTGGCACGTAACGAAGAAAACCAGGTCACTTATCTCACTGCAAATGATAAAGTGAAGAAGATATCATAAGATTTGAGTACATGGGTATCCTGTGTGAAATTCAGGTGATGCAATTTAAGATACTGTCTAAGTGGGGATTATGGAACTCTTCACATGAAGTTCTTGTTTAACACATATTTTTCAATTTCATAAGAGCCCTTTATTCATGAATTGTCCAGTGATCACAATATGCATCTATCTCACTCCAACATGCAATGCAAGTGCAATTGGTTATCCACTCTATTTCTGTTTCAAATGTCAAGTTAATCCTTCACATGCCTTTGGCCCTTGCTAAGAGCATTATTCTGGTCATGCATTAATTTATTATTTGCTTGCTTTGGCAATCTTAAGCAGGGCAAATTACCCCTTTAGACTGTATATTGGTAGATCATGTTTTCTCCTATCTTTATAAAGCCTATGTTGCCATTTCTTGAGCCAATGACACTCAATTATGTGATTAGGTTGGACTGAGCAACTTCAAGCTCACTCTTGATTTGTAAAGATTCAGCACTGGATTAAACGCTACAATTAGCCCTTGTTGTTATAACTGCAATAGTTGATTAGAGACACATTAAATGTAATTAAGATGAGTAAATTTAGTATATGAATAAGAGATCTTTTGCCACCATAGCAGGAAATTAGAAGAGTCTATGGAGATCTTATTTAACTAGAGGATTTTTAGATCTTAATAATGCTGAATTCTAAAACTGCATATCTTGAGGAATCTAGGATGCTAAACAGTCAAACCAGTCAATGCATATCAAATGTAGTTTTGCTCTTTTGTCATCTTTTTTGCTTGGATCAGTATGCAATTTTACCATAGAAAGGACCACTATTCAAGGCAAAAGGAAATTATCATATTTCTCCCCTGAATATATCTCGTTCCAACAACCTCCACAAAGGTAAAATGCAATTTGCCGGATGAGCAACGGGTACTTATCAGTTGGTTGAAACAATCTTGGTTGCTACAAACCATTTCTACATGTCATTTTGACATTAAAATAGGAAATGGACATGGAATGGGAAACACGTCCATAGATTGACTCATGAATTCCCATCTCACTCCAATATCATAACCAAGTATAAAAACTGAAGTTTCCAATTTCTTCACATTCCTATGTCCATCCTATATTTTCCTATTTCCGGTTCCCCCCAAATCCAATCTCCATGCCATTTGTTGCTCAGCTTGTCTACTCCGGATGGGCTGAGGACGAAGTACAAGCAAATATAGGCGAAAAATAACTTAGTCTTGGAGTGAATCGTAGACAAAAGAAGATTGAGATAGCTGATAGTAAGCCACGTAACCATCGACGAAGTGGAGATGGAGTTACCGCTAAGCAACGGAGCTGATAAAGTCGGATATAACCCATGGAAATTGATATGGATGCAACTATCAAAGAGGTAATTATCAGGTAGTGAAAACAAATGACTTGGATGCAACCATCAGAGAAGTAATCATCTAGTAATGGAGTCCATAGACTTAAGTGTAACGTTAAAGGAAGTAACCATTGGTGGAAGGAGCATAACCCACAGATGGTGGAATCTATGATTCTAAACATGTGAATAAGGATTGTTGAATTGAATGAAGCATGTAGAACTAACATTATTTCTCAGTACCTGTATGTTAATCATAGATTATACATATAAATACTGAATTGTAATTTGTATAAGTTCAAAGTTATCAACCGGTTTATCTCGATATTTCCAGTAGCTTTACATGACCCTCAACGATTGTTCCTAGCCTCGAGACCTCTACTTTTTCTTCTTGTTTATATTTCCTATCCAACAATAAATAAATGGGCTATCCACAACCTTTATCAATTTACTCTTTGATTCGAAAGATGATTCACTAAAGGATTTTTGATGAAACAGTTTGTAGTTATCTTAGTTAGGATAACGAGAATCGTGTAAATTAGGATTGCAATCATGCACAAAATGAGCATATATATATCTTTGGATATTTAGCATGCCACCTTGTGTGAATAATATACTTCTCCAGCCGAGAGAGAGCATAAAATCTGAGGCATCTGAAGTTTTTGGAGATCTTCCGAAAGCGCTGCTGATGGAGATCCTCACGAGACCTCCCTTTAGACGTTTGTATGTTTTTGGAGGCATTTGTCAGTCCGTGGAGATTTGTCGTAACTAGAACGATCTTGTCCCCCACTTGCATTGCTCGCGCCTTCGCTTTGCGCAGCGCCAAAGAAGAAGACGATGAAGAACTCTTACGCTAATCTCGAGCGCTATGATGACCACACCCCGACGTAAATCATATAAACAATTGTTGATACCTTTTCGAAACAATTTACAAACCACGAGATTTAGTTTCATCTTTTCTTTATTACGAAGAAATGACACTCTTACAATTAGTTATTCGTTGGGCCGGTAGCCTGGCCAATCCGGAACTGTTTCTTTGAATGGGAAGCACTTCATATTTGACTTATTACTAACCACTTAACTAAATTCATATTCATAATCGATTGGGTTAATATCTTAAAAACATCAAATTAGTACACCTTTGACAAATATACTCAAAACTAATTTTTTGACAACCAAAAATCTAAAATTGGTATATTTACGATAAATTTATTTCAAATTGGTACATTTGTGGTGAATTTACCATCTATTAGTTTCTATTAAATTTTACTGTCAAATTGCTGAGTTAGATTAAAAATGATAGTTAACTTGATATACTAGTTTGGGATTTTACTCTCTTTATCATAGTTGTACCATTTTTGTGTTCTTTGTGGCATTAATCCAATTTAATGTAGAGTATATTTGTTACGAACACACCATTTTGGGGTTTTTGGCTGTTGGGGTAAATTTGTTACAAGTATATTAATTTAGGATTTTTTGCGATTATTTTGGATAAATTTATCACGGGTGTACCAGTTTGAAGTTTTTCATGATCCAAAAATTGGTTTGGAGCAAATTTGTTACAAGTGACTAGTTTGGGTTTTTTCAAGGTATTAACCCTAATCGATAAAGAAAAGGTGTTGCTATCATACCTTAAATGGCTAAAATGCCTATCGTAGATAAAAGAATGGAATGACATGTAGAGGTGTGCAAAATGGACCGCCTGAACTAAAAATTGCTTGGATTGGCTCATTTGGTTTAGTTACATATTCTTAAAAGTGGAATTGATATCCTAGTATTTCAATTCCTGATTCCAATGGGGAATCGAACTAGATTTAATAAATATACTTTTTATTTTATTATTTCTTCAAAAAAATTAGTAAAATGTGAACTAAGCACTATCTCCATCTAGTTTCAAGTTGTGGGTAAAAGGTAATGGGGAATATATAGTACTGGAAAAAAGGTGATTGGTTCCATTGGACCGCGACCATTGGACCGCGACTTGACTGGATCATCAGTTGGGTCCTCGGTCATAGAACCAACCGGTCTAGTACTTGGTTCCAATTTTTGGGAATGGGTCCTCTCGATCTTGTTCTTGGTTCCACCTTAGAATCGGACCGGATCGAAAATTGATTACCCTTAATGACATGTGAATGGAGCAAAACAAAGTAGAAATTGGGCTAATGGCAAAGAGTTGGTCAACAAAAAGGAAAAGGAAAGAGAATATGCAAGTGCACAAAGGAGAGAAAGGGGGAATTGAGAGATTGAAGGATAATCTTTTCTATTCTTTAACCCCTCCCTTGTATGCATCCACTTTTGTAATTTTAACAAGAAGGCAGTTGTAAAGATACGTAGGGAAGCAAAAGAGGAAACGACAATAGAGTTTATAAAATAAACATCATGTACCCTCTTCCTTTGGCTCGGCTTCCACTTCTACGAAGCAAATACAACGACAGAGGTTGGGAATACACAATAACAAAAAAGGAAGGACACAATATGTCACGCACCCATCCCTCATTGGTCGATTAATAGTGACGTTCCAGGATGTATCGCCAAACTTTTCATTTTAATACGCATACAAAAACATATAAAATAATCTCCAGACAATAAAATAATGGAATAAAAAAGTAGGACTATATTTTTCACAACTGAAAAACCACAACAATACTTTTATACAAGGCAAATCTCATAGTATATATTACAATACTATTAACAAGAGTCTAATTTATTTCATAACAGTTCACACTCAGGGTTTGCAAAATGGGGTGAGGTCTCAGTTCTCATCTGGGTCATACTCCGGATCATCCTTAAGATCCTCCTCGAACCCCTCCTCTGGTTCCTCATCAGGGTCCTTCTCTTCGGGTTCTTCCTCCTCAGGTTCCTCCTTCGGGTTCTCTTGTGGGTACATCTCTTCTTGCTCGATCTCTCCTTCCATGCTCCAATTGGAGTCTTTCGTTGATTGCTTAGGAGAGACGGTTTCACTCTCGAGCTTAGGGTCTTTAGCATCGGTCACTACTCCATCCTTGGGATCTGCAGTTCCTTCTTCGAACGCTTTCTCTAAAACGAACAAAGGTACGTCATTTTCTGGCATGGGACCTTCTCTTCGCCCATCATTATATTCACGATACTATGACCGATATTCGTGGGGCCTCAAGTCATCTCTACCTACATCAACCCAAACGGTCGACTTAACCAGAACGTATTCTAGTCCTTCTGGGTGAGGATGTATCGGGAAGTGAGTTTCTATCTTGGTGACTTCTTCGGGTATACCAAAATGAATGGGAGGACGAGGAGGTGGAGTTGCTACCATCTAGGGACCTGAAATGTTGTCCCATAACTAGGATAAGACTATGTCTCAGCAAGTTCTACCCCCTAAGACCCGATTAGGAAGCCAATACACTCTAGAGGTTGCCTAAGTACAACACGAGTCAAAAACTTACCTTGGCCTCACTTCCATTCCTGTAAGTCAGTTCATTTCATAAATACTGACAGACATAGCACCCAATCAAATCAGATCGAATCATCAATCAATCGACCTAGTCGATTACATGTCACTCTGACCATTGCCCGGTCATTTTAACCCATACTATGCAATCTCCAAGATAATATATATCTAGTTACCGAGTCACGTGCATTATCTAAGGTGACATACTTAGTCATCGAGTTACGTGCATTATCTAAGGCAACATACTTAGTCACCGAGCCAAGTGCATTCTCAAAGGCGATATACCAAATCACCGAGTCACATGCATTCTTTAAGGTGACGCACTAATCACCGAGCCACGTGCTATTCACATGTGATTTATTTAATTTACAAGTCACGTGCATTCTCCAGGATGACACTCTTGGTCTCCAAGCCATGTAATACAACTTTCTTTCTCACCATTTTATATAGCCCATCAAAATATTATTAGCGCTATAGACCTACGCTCGGTCATTTGCCAATCAATTGTTGAAATTAAATAATTTAGGAATACAACCCTAAAATCATATTTAAATCAATTCAGCACAATTTAACACTCAAATAAATAAATGGACTGCATCACAATAATCAGTATAAAATTCCAGTCGTTGGTTATCCCAGCCTAATTTTCGGAAAATAATTAATTAATTAATTACTGAAAATATTAAATAAATGCAATAAATCCAATTTAGGCCTGTAATGCCTAATTAGAAGCCGAGACGAGCCCAGAAAATTACCGAGACTCGTTCAATAAATACTAAGACCTATTTTCTTGCTAAATACACTAACCATTTGCTTAACATGCATCAACAAGTCTCTAATTTAATTACTCTAATTTAATCCATCTACCTAATTGCATTTAATTAAATCTAATTGCCCCGAAGCATCATTAGCATACTAATAAGGATTAGTGAGCTAAACTCACTTAATTAATGAGCGGGTCGGATCAAACCAACAAGAACGCAATGGGAGACAATTTTCTCCAAAGTGGGCCTAGGTTTTGAGGTCGGGATCAACCTCAAAACGGGCCTTGAAGCCGCTATAAAACCCACAAAACAGCCCTATGTTTTGAGCTGCAAAAAACCGAAGAAACAAGGTTGGTTAGGGTGGCAATGATAGGTAGAGACTTTGGTGGCTTGAAGGGGTGGTCTACGATGGTCGAACGAGATTCGGCGGGCTTCCACAGCCACTCACGGCTGCTGAAAAGCAAGTTGGACAGTGGAATATGACTGTTGGATGGCGTGAGGGGGGCGGCAAGGCGAAGGCTCACATGCGGGCGGTGGCGTGCGTGGGAACAACGATCCATGGTGACTCCGGTTTCAGGCGGTGGTGTGGTGGCTTGCTTTGGTGGTTTTCTCACTGGTTGGTGGTCTTCAAATGGCAAAGAGGAGGGGGAAATGGAGCCGGTTGCTGGATGCTATGGGAGAGAGATGGAATAGATGAGGTTGGGAGCTACCATGGTCACATTTTCCACAAGATTGTCCTCCTTTGACTCATCCTCAGCCAAGCCATTTTCCTTGGCTGTCCATGAGCCACCAAGGCTTCCTCCACAACCTCGAATTGGTCCATTTTGGCTAGGGGACGGGGGTATACGAATTTCATAGGTTTCTCCCTCAATTGGCTTATTTTCTTACTCAATTCATTCCCATTTGGCCTCCATAAATTTCTTTATCAATTCAATACTCAAATTAGTATTTTTCTCATCACTCAAACCATCTTGCATCCCAATTACGTGATCAAAAACAATCCTGTCCTTTTTCTGAACAAAAACGTTCCCATGCCAACTTTTTTCCAAAAAATCTCGGATTTCAAAAAAATCTTCTGAAACTGAGTCGATGCTCCTAAAATTTATTGTGACATGACAGAAATTTCAATTTCTGAAATTGGACTCAAATACACGGTTAATTTCACTCAAGCGTGTTTTTAGCGTGACCTAGACTACCGGGCAGTTTTCATGAATTTTTAATGCAAATGACCCGTTGTCGATTTTCTTTAAGTTACAATGAACCCACTTGACGCATTGGCAACTCTCGGTTGTCGTGGAAATCTCGAGATTCAAATACGGACACAAGGTACCAAAACCACAGAAGAATCAATTTAGGGCCGGTTGACGAGAATTTTCCAATTTAGTGGTATCACCCACGATTAGCCACACATCTTAGTTGAACAGACCTATCTCTGATCTCAAATCGATTTTTAATTATGCCGTAATGGCCTCTAAAGATGAGCATGGTCAAGAAGTCGATTCCCGGTCAAATTATCAAGTCTATTGCATTAAAATTCTTTAATAGCTTCCCTATAGGCGTATAAGTATGTCGATGAAATGCTAGTTATCTCGAGAGTGATTAGCTCTGAGAACAGCCCTATAGGTGTGTCGATCAAATGCCCAATTTATTCAATAGAAAATATGATTGAAAAATTTGGGATGTTACAACTCTTCCCCTCTTATAAAAATTTTGTTTTCGAAATTTAAACCATTACAAGCTTCTTCAAAAAGGTGGGGATACAACTATCTCATCGACTCTTTAGTCTCACATGTTGCTCCTTCAGTTCTATGGTGTTGTCATATCACTTTGACCAACATAATGGTCTTTGAACGCAAAATTTGCTCTTTTCAATCTACTATCTAAATCGGGCTTTGAACGTATGACACACGGTCATCCACGTCCAATTTCTTGAAATTTAGCACGTGGGTCGGTCAGGCTTATACTTCTTTAACATCGACATGTGAAAGACGTCATGCACTTATGCCAATCTTGGCGGCAACGCAAGACGATACGCTAGGTTCCCAATTCTCTCAAGAATCTCAAACGGACCTACGTATCTCAGACTCAGTTTTTCTTTCTTTCCAAAGCGCGAAGTTCCCCTCATTGGTGACACGTTTAGAAAAACGTGATCACCAACTTGGAATTTCAAAGATCTCCGGTGCTTGTTTGCGTCGCTTTTCTGTTTGCTCTGTGCGGTCTTTAATCTACCTTTGATCACTGCCACGACTTCCACTGATTGCTGGACCAACTCTGGGCTTGTAATCTTTCTTCCCCAACTTCATCTCAACACACTAGTGTTCTACACACTCTACCATACAATGCTTCAAATGAAGCCATCTTGATACTCTGCCGATAACTATTGTTGTAAGCAAACTCTACCAGGTGTAGTTGATCTTCCTAACTTCCTTTGAAGTCCAATACACAAGCTCTCAATATGTCTTCGAGGGTTTGAATTGTCCTCTTAGACTCACTATCCGTCTAAGGATGATATGCAGTACTGTACTGAAGCTTGGTACCTAAGGCACTCTGCAAGCTCTTCCAAAAAGCTACAGTAAACCTCGGGTCTCTGTCTGAGGTTATCGTAACCGGCACTCTATGCATACGAACCACTTGACGAACATACAAGTCTGCGTATCTATCCAGACTTAGGTCCTTTCAAACTGCAATGAAGTGAACCGACTTCATCAGTCTATCGATTACTATCCAAATTGAATCATTTCCTCTTTTACTCCTTGGTAGTCTAGTCACAAAGTCCATTGTGATATGCTCCCATTTTCATTCTGGGATCACGAGAGGCTGTAGCAGTCCTCTTGGCTTGTAATGCTGAGCCTTTACCTGCTAACATGTCAAACACTTGGCGACATGCTTAGTGATATCCGCTTTCATACCTGACCACCAATAGTGTTGACGCAGATTCTACTACATCTTGGTGCTACCATAATGAATGTTGTAACTGTTATGATGCGCTTCTGATAGAATATCTTCTCTAAGCTCTACATCGTCAGGTACAACCAAACGTCCTCGAAACCTTAGTATTCCATTATCAGAAACCTGAAAGTCAGCCTTTCTTTTCTCAATGTCCTCTTGAAATATCTTATGTACATCTTGATCTGTCGGTTGGAGTAACTTGATTCTTACCTAGACATCAAGTTCAATCCGGAGGGTGGCCATAAGACTCGAAAGGTGGCCTACCTTAAACTTAAATACCAAATCTTGAGCTCTTTCGATTAAGTTCCACTCCTTAATCAGTATATGAGCAACTGAAGACTTTCGACTCAGAGCATCGGCGACCTTATTCGCCTTTCCCGGGTGATATAGGATATCACAGTCGTAGTCCTTCAGCAATTCCATCCATCGGCACTGTTTCATGTTCAACTCCTTCTGAGAGAACAAGTACTTGAGACTCTGATGATTCGTGAAAATCTGAAACTTTTCCCCACACAAGTAGTGTCTCCAAATCTTCAAGGCGTCGAATAATTCTGTTCATGAGTCCTTAACTAACGGGAGGCGTAGGCTACAGCCCTGCCATGTTGCATCAACACGCAACCCAATCCTTTGAATGACGCATCACTATAGATCTCGAATCCTCGGGGACCAAATGAAATTGTCAGCACAAGTGCGGTAGTCAGCTTTTTCCTTAAGCTCTTGGAAACTACTCTCGCACTTGTCTGTCCACACAAATTTCTCTTTTTTTTTTTTTTTTTTTTTTTGGAGTTTAGTCAGAGGCAATGCTAATGATGAGAACCCTTCAACAAATCGTCCATAATACCCTGCTAAACCCAAAAAACTTCTGATCTCTATCATTGTAGTCGATCTTGGCCAATTGATCACAACTTCAATCTTGCTCGGTCCACTAAATTCCTTTACCTAAAATCACATGCCTTAAGAAAGCAACACAAGTTAACAAAAACTCGCACTTGCTAAACTTAGCGTACAACCGATAGACTCTTAGCTTCCGTAGCACTAGTCTTAAATGACTCTCATGCTCTTCATCACTTTTGAATATACCAGAATATCATCAATGAACACGATCACAAATTGATCTAGATATTCCTTGAATATCCTATTCATCAAATCCATGAAAGCAATTGGAGCATTCGTCAACTCAAATGGCATCATTGTGAACTCATAGTGACCATACCGAGTACGAAATGTTGACTTAGGAATGTCCTCATTCCTAATTTTCAACTATGATATCCTGTCCTTAAGTCGATCTTTGAGAAAATCGACACTCCTTAAAGCTGATCAAAACAAATCATCAATCCTTGTAGTGGATACTTGTTCTTGATCGTTACCTAATTGAGTTGCCAATAGTCGATGTACAGGCGCAACAAACCATCTTTCTTTTTTACAAATAGAACTGATGCTCCCCAAGGTGATGCACTGGGATGAATAAATCACTTATCCAATAGTTCTTGCATTTGCACTTTCAATTCCTTCAACTCAGATAACACCATTTGGTAATGAGCTTTAGAGATTGGCTCTATCCCGGTGCTAGCTCTATCACAAATTCTATCTCTCTTTCTAGCGGTAGACTTGGCAATTCCTTTGGAAAGATTTCTGGAAATTCTTGCACCACAACAATATCTTCCATCTTCAGCTCCACAACTATTGTATCCATGACAATTGCCAGGTAACCTTGACAACCCTCGTCTAACAGACGAGTTGCCTCTGGCGACGAGATCGGGACAATCGAGGGTCCTCCTTGATTCCCGACAAACTCGAAGCTTTTACCCTCTAACGGGTCAAACTGAATCGCTTTGCGATAGTAGTCCATTATAGCTCGTTGCTTGATAGCCAGTCTATGCCAATTATCAAATCAAAGTCATACATGGCTAGGACTAACAAGTCTATTTTCCCCTCTCGCTCACCAATCGCTAACTTGCTATCAGAACAACCCAAAGCAGCAATCACTTTATCCTTCAATGGTGTAGATATATGCAAACTGCCGACTCCAACAATATAGGACTTAATCCTAACAACTTAACATACTGCTTGGCAATAAAGGAATGAGTTGCTCTTGAGTCGAATAAAGCATAAGCAGGTTTGTCATTCAGCAAAACCATACATGTGATCACGTCAGGCGTAGCTTTTGCCCGAACCTTATGTGATAGCGTAAACTATGCCCTTAACTGGAGGTCTCAGCTGTCCTCCCTATGGCACGTTCTGAGGGGCATACCCTCTCATTTGTCCCATTGGCGGCATGGCAATTGCGGTTGTCCTCTAGGCTTTCTAGGACAATTTCAGGCTAGGTGGCCCTACTGACTACATTCAAAACATGCTCCCGACCTAGCTGGGCATGGGGCTGACCCGTGTCACCTTCCACAAAAGTGACATGCATCATTCCTACTGGGCATTGATCTACTAAATCCACTCCTCTCGCTAGGTGGAACATGAGATCTACCTCCAAGCATGGGTCTTTTTCCCTGTCGGATTGCTTCTCTGTGGAAATTAAACCTTGGCCCAAACGAGGCGACTCTTTCATTCTTATCTTTCTTGATCTTCTGGGCTCTCCCATAAAGGTCGTTATAAGTTCTCAGATCCAAAGAGACCAGTGTGCTTCTCAAGTCCGGTCTGAACCCGTCCCTAAACCTCCTCGCTCGGTTTGCCAAATTCTCAATCAATTCTGGAGCATATTGCGAAAGTTCAACGAACTTCACCTCATATTGATCCACCATTAGGGAACCTTGGCGAAGACGTTGAAATTCTACCATCTTCACCATTCTAGCCGTCTCGGAGAAGTACTTGTCATTAAAAGCTTCTAGAAAGGCATTCCACTCTAGGGTGACACCTTCTAAAATAATGCTCCTTGGGTAGTCCTTCACCAGGTATTTGTAACTCCCTCTAGTTGGTAAGTTGCAAGGACCACTTTCTCAGTTTCATTGCACATCAGTAGTGCAAAAGCTTTCTCCAATTTCTGAACCCACAAGGCAGTAGCTTCGGGGTCTCCTATCCCGGTGAATTGAGATGGGTTCAATCTTAAGAATTGCTCCACTTGCTTGTGAATTACTCTCTCCGTGACCACAATTCCTGGCGGATCTTCAACAGGTATGGTGGTAGGTGCAGTAGCAGGGGTGGCTTCAGCAACAGCGGCAACAGCAGCACATCAACGGCTTGAAAGGCGGCTTGGTTCAGTGCCTGCCGATCCATTCTGTTACCCATGACTTCAAGTACTCATCATGATTCCATCGATCCTAGGATCACCAAGGGCTACTATCCTAACACCAACAGGAGGTGGTGCTTCGCCACTAACGCTAGCTTGTGCTGGTGCTTTACCATGGCCTCCTCAGGCACCGAACCTTGGTAGGCGTTCTACCCAGAGTCACGGCCCTACCGGCCTTTTTACTAGGAGTTCTTGGCTCCAGACCACTCATGGCTCAATCTTTATCTACTAATGCCTATTTTCAATTCCATACCGAATTAGAAACTGAGTGATCTAAACAACAAACAAATCTACCAATCAATTACCATTGACATGCACCAGTCAGAAAATTAAAGGTCTTTCTTACCACTATCCCATGGTCCATCGCACCTTATCACTCCAATCCTTAACAACCATGCTTTGATACCACTTAAGCGAGATGTCACACCTCGATCCTCGAACGCATGCCCATCCCTCACCCGGTCGATTAATAGCGACGTCTTAGGACGCATTGCCGATCCCTTTTATTTTAATACACATGCGAAAGCATAAAATAATCCCCAGACAATAAAACAATGGGATAGAAAAGTAAGGCTATATTTTTCACAACTGAAAAATTACAACCACACTTTTATAAAAAGAAACCACATATTATATATTACAATACTATTCACAGAAGTCTAATCTATCATACATCAGTCCATAACTCAGGTTTGCAAACAGGATGGGATCTCAGTCCTCATCCATGTCATACTCTGGATCCTCCCCTAGATCCTCCTCTTCTTCAGATTCTTCTTCTTCTTCTTCAAGTTCATCCTCTAGTTCATCCTTCTCAAAATTCATCTCGAGCTCCTCCTCCTCAGGTTCCTCCTCCCAACTCTCTTTTGGGTACACCTCTTCTTGATCAACCTCTTCTTCTAGCATGCTCATCTGAGTCTACTACTAATGGCTTAGGACAGTCGGTGTCACTTTTGAGCATAGGGTCTTTTGCATCCACTACTGACTCATCCTTATGATCAGCTGTCTCCTCTCTAAACGCTTCCTCCAGAATGAACATAGGCACATCACCTTTTGGCATGGGACCCTCCCTTCGCCCATCATGGTATTCACGGTACCACGATCGATACTTGTGGGGCCTCAGGGCATCTTTACCCACATCAATCCAGACACTCGACTGAACTAAAATGTACTCTAGTCCTTCCGAGTGGGGGTGAATCGGGAAGTGGGTCTCTATCTCGGTGACTTCCTCAGGTATACTGAAATGCATAGGAGAACGAGGAGGTGGAGGTGTTGCCATCTAGAGACCTAAAATGGTTATACAATAACCATTGAGACAACGTCTCAGCGAGTTCTACCCCTAAGATTCGATTAGTAAACCAATACGCCTACTGGGCTGCCTAAGAACACACGAGTCAAAAGACTTACCTTGGCCTCAGATTCCACCTACAAATCAATACAGTTCAATAGGCACCCAATCATAATATCACGAATCGATACATTGATCAATTGACCTAGTCGATTACATGTCAACATGACCACTCCTCGACCATCCCAATCCAAATTATATAATCTCCAAGATAGTGTATTTAGTCACCAAGCCACGTGCATTCTCTAAGGTGACATACTAAACACCGAGCCACGTGCTTATCCAGGTAATGTATATACTCAATGATTCACGTGCATTTTTTAAGGCGACCTATATGCCAAGGCGACCTATTTGGTCACCGAGCCACGTCATACAACATTTCTTCTCACTATTTTATCATACTTGATAAAATATTGTGTGGGGGTACACAATCGGCCTTAGCCAAAATACCATATTTTTCATTTCCATAAATCCCACCATTTTATGAAGTCCACTAAAACATTTTTGACATTATCAACCGATATCCAGTTATTTTTCAATTAATAACCAAAATTATTTAATTTAGGAATAAATCCTAAAATCACCAATAAATCAATTTCTCACAATTTAAGGCTCAAATAAATAAATGGACTTACACCACGATAATCAGCATAAAATTCCGGTTGTCGGCTATCCCTTCCTAATTTTTAGAAAATAAATAATTAATTAATTAATTCCAAAAATTATTAAATAAATACAATAAATCCAACTTAGGCCCGTAATGCCTAATTGGAGGTCAAGAAAAACCGGGAAAAATCTCAAGATTCGCTCAATAAATACTAGAAGCTCTCTACTTGCTAATAACTAAGTCTAATACCTAACATGCATCGTTAGGTCACTAATTTAATTGTTCTAAACTAATCTAACCACCTAATCATGTTTAATTAACACTAATGAACCATTAAGCATCATTAGCAAACTAAGAAAGGATTAGTGAGCTAAACTCACCAGTTTAACAATCCGCTCGATTGAAATGTCGGGAACATCGCGGGGACGTTTTTCTCCAAAGCGGGCCTAAGGTCCGAGGCCTGGAAACACCTCAAATCGAGCCTAGAAACTTGCTGGAAACCATCAAAAACCTGATCTGATCTTGCTGGAAATAGAAGCCAAACAACTTGATTCAAAGCGAGAATTGACCGGAAAGATAGGGAATAGGCCAAACCGGGCCTAGATGTGGACTCATGAGGGTTGAACGGGCTCGGGACAGCTCCGAGTGAGTTGCAACAGATTTGAAACAGTAGTTGGAACAGGCGTGAGAGGCGAGCAAGGGTGGCCGGGCATGAATGGTGGCTTGCGCGAACGGTGGCGGCGATTCGGCTAGGCGTGCAGCTCCAACGTGCAACAGCGTGAGGGTGGTTGTCCCCGGCGATCTCCTTGGCTTGCTGCTGGTCAAAATGGAGAGGAGAGGGTGAGGGTTTGGCCAGTCATAGAGAGAGAGAGAGAGAGAAGATAGAGATGAGGGAGAGATGGAGGGGGCCACTTGGTCCAAAATTTCCATCAAAAATATCTCCTTTGGCCTTTCCTAGCCAACCTTTCTTCCTTGGCTCACAATGGTCCACCATTACACTCCCTATGACTTCTCAAATAGTCCAAAATGGCTAGTAGGAGGGGGAGCTACGAATTCTTGCATTTTCCAAACAATTGGACACCATTTCCTCTTTAATTCTATCTCATTTGGCCTTAATAAAATCAATCTACCCACCATGGTCATCTTGGCATTTTTTCCTCACTCATAGATTCATCTTGCATCCCCAAATTTGCAATAAAAAACGATCCTCGACTTTTTCTGTACAAAAATGGCATTGCAACAACTTTTTCCCAAAAAGTCTAGAGTTGCAGAAAAATCTTTTAAGACTAAGTTGATGCTCCTAGAATTTATTGTGATATGACAAAAATCTTCAATTTCTAAAATCGGACTTGAATTCACGCTTAATTTCCATTTGATGCGTTTTTAGCATGACCTAGGCTACCGGGTAACTTTTAGAGATTTTTAGTGCAAATGACCCATGGTCAATTTTCTTCGAGCCACTATGAACCCACTTGACACATTAGCGACTCTTGATTGTCATGAAAATCTTGAGGATTCAATTACGGACACAGGGTACCAAAACGATAGAAGAATCAATCTAGGATCAGTCGATGAGAATTTTCCAATTTAGTGGTGTCACCCTCGATTAGCCACACATCTCAATCAAACAGACCTATCTTTGATTTCAAATCGATTTTTAACTATTCCGTAATGGCCTCTAAAGATAAGCACGGTCAAGAAGCCGATTCCTGGTCGAATTCTCAAGTCTATTGCTTTAAAATTTCTTAATAGCTTTCCTAAATAGTCTAGTTATCTTGAGAGTGATCAGCTCTAAGAACAATCCTATAGGCGCATCAATGAAATGCCCGATTTATTCAGTAGAAAACAAGAGTGAAAATCTGGGATGTCAAAATCTTAGGCCCATCCGTGTAACTTTTATTTTATTTCCCTTTCTTTTGAAATAGTGATTAGGTGATATCATGAATCAATTTTCACACATCTGACTAAGTCTATTTCTCAAATTCAATTAGAGATATGCCATCCACGACGAGAATAGAGGATTCACCAAATTACTTACTAAAAACCCAACCCCAAGTGAGTGCACCATGTAACAAACCGGATTGAGACTTCACATTTTTCAAGATTCAAAATGACCATCTCCTCGGGTTAGCATGTGGTTTAATGAAAAACGAGATTGTTAACATGTGGGCAGATTTTGACATCTATTTGATGTAGTTGCTTTGGGACTTTTATAATTTTGGATGATTATTCTTCATTTTCTTCTTGTCTTGGTCATACATGAGGCGAATTAATCATCAACTCGCATCATGGCGCCCTTGTGAGTGATTAGTTTTCTTTTTTCTAAATGGATAGTTGGGTTCTTTGAGTACCCGATAATTAAGTGAGTACTTAATGATCAGGTATATCCAATACTTAGATTAAACCGCATGAAATAACTGTAGGATTACGTGAAAACGCTCAATTTGAAATTAATCTATGCTTTTTATGTATCTACTAGAAAGATAGAAATTGCATATCAAGTTTCATAATAATATTCTTCTGCCGAACCTTGAAATTACTTTATTGTCATTGCAAAAACCTTTAGTGCAAAATATATACTAAAGATTGTTTCTTTCAATCAAACTACTTACATTATATAGCCAGATTTTGAAGATATTCACGAATTGAGGCCCAAGTCTAATAGTTGCATAAGGACAACACAAAATCAAAATCGACCAACATCCGAAGCTATTCACCTGCGGAATTAAGAAGCACATAATCCCATTACTTTTTCCTCACATGCATTTTTAGTCTCTTCAAGTTCTGCCTTCGCTTGATTAATAGCCTCGTCGAAATCCTCTTGCGAACAAAGTAGCTCGATACGGTCATGCTCCGAGACAATTTGATCTTGAAGCAATTCTGATGACTTTCGGCATTTCAAATTTGATATGGAAGCAATTCTTATTACTTTCGGCATTTCAAATATTCCAAAGGAATGACGGAACGTGTCTCCTCTTCACCCACATACACGGCAAAACATCCTGTTGGAGTCCCCTTCGACTCTTCGTGTTTCAACATTTGAATGATCGAGCAAAGCTTTCCCGCGATCGTTGTCGCCATTGAATTTTTTTTTTTTTCCTCGTGAAATCACCACGCCAGAGGTTTGACAACAACCTAGAAATAACCAACGAGGCATATGATGATCGTTGTTTCTTAATGATATTCAACTTCCGCTTCTGTGATGCAAGAAAACGTGGTCATCAAGGGGAGCAGACAGTATAAAAAGAGAAAAGCTGGGGGCACACTCAGTACGCGAGAAAAGAGAAATCTTTGGGAGGAATCTTGGCCGACCCTCCTCCGGCCGAGCCACTTCATCAGCGGTGCCGCCCTTTGGCTGTTCTGTGACCGAGATGCCGTCCACCGCTGCTTCCCGTCATCGCCCGCTGCACCAACAACGATCAGCCTTGCCGTGATCCCTCCCGACCACAAAATAATGATAAAGTCCCGGCCTTGTCGATTCCTCGCCATTGACGAGCGGTTTCTTCTGTCCCTGTTCCGCCATTGCTGTGTCAAGCCAACACGACTGAATCATCTCTGCCCCTGCTGTCCCGAGACTCCACGACGATTTTGCTGTCCAGCCGAGGCACGATATCTGACGACGACCACCCGCCAAGGAGCCTCCTGCGCCCACAATGACGATTGAAAGCCCACGACAATTAGATTTTGCTGGCTCTCACAACGATTTACTTAGCGAAACTGAGAGGAGACGGCCACACTGAGGGAGAGAGAAATCGCGAGTGGGTCATCTCTCTGAGCTTCACTTACCCAGGAGAGAGAGAGAGAGAGGAGAGAGAGAGAGAGTTGCTTTTCACGAAAAAGGGAGAAGGAGACGACAAAAAAGAAGGCAAAGGTTCTGTGCAGAATTTTCCCTCCCACTGCCGCTGAGCTATCGTTGCTCCATCCATCTTGCAATCACTAGCTAGCTCCGTTGCTCTGACGCTCTTCCAGGCGATTCCCGGTTCCACACCACACAGGAGTCGAACCCGCTTTGCTAGGTTTCCTCCTCCTGTCGTTGTTCTTCATCCACGACGTTGCGACGCACTTGGCCGAGAGACCCCATTGTCGTTCCTTTTCCTTTTTGCAGGTTTTCCGAATCACCATGTGAAACCGCCGCCACCAAGCTCCGTGACCGTGCAGCCAGCTGCGCCGTGACTGGAGCCTGCTGCCCTGATTCCGGTCTGATCACCCGAGTTCAAATTGGGAAAGTTAATTTTCAAATTAGGTAATTACCTTATCCTTAATTGATTCGAAATATTTGATTGCCAGTTTTGATCTATTGCTATTTTTTGTAGAATATTAAATTAAATATGCATATCCACTAAATCCAAAAAGCACCCCACTTTCCTAACTTAATAACGTGCTTGTATGGCTATCTGATTTCTAACTACGAGATATGATACTTGGCGGCACGGAAAATCTTTCATCCATATTCTTAACCACTTTGATATGATCGTTAGCTTATTCCGATTCCTAAATAAGTTTTGTGGATTGCATTATTTGATTGAATAGTCATCATGTTGCTTGATTATTTCAAAAAGAAAATTAAAAAAACAATTAGATAGAATTTGATTTAATTTTTGTTAATAGCATTGCCTTTTTAGATTATGTAATTTCTTTATTATGAATTTCAAGAATAAAAAATATAAAAAAATTGCTTAAAATAGATCAAATTTCTTTTTCTTAATTTAAATTGCATGTTCTTAGTTACGAATTTTAATTTTAAAAAAAATAGAAAAAGTATCATGTGGATGTCACATAAAATTAATTCATCAATTGCACGTGATTTATTAGTTGCATGTTTAGTGTCATTAAATTGAAATGTGTGACATATTAGGATTATTAGATTATTTATTGTCCATCATTAAAATTATGTCATATAGTTTACACATTATGTTGCATCTCACATGTCGGTCATTGCATTTCGAATAATTGCATTGCATTGTAGTAGATTAGATTTTATTAAATAAGTGAAAATCCTAAGAATTAAGAGATTACGTGTTAATAATCATATCTAGGAATGTTGATGTGATTTTTAAACTAATATCGCAAATGATTTCATCACTCTGAGGTAAGTCCTGCAATTTATTTATTACTTTATTGTGCATACATTGGTGGTTTGTTTAGCAATATGAACATCTCATATGTTAGGTAGTAATAAAATGGGCAAAAGAACACCTGGAATACCAAAATTTGACATGAAAAGACACTTAAGAGCAAAAAAAAGTGACAAAAGTGATATTACTTTCTTTGAAAAATGGGACAAAAGTGCCAAGGCTGGCGAAGGTGACCAAAAATCCTACGTAGCAACTTTTTAATAATATAACTTGCGTATGTGGCATGCCGGAAGCTGAGTTAGCAATACATAACTAAAATGATGTCGTTTTGTCTTTTTTTTTTAATTATATAATTTTAATATAAATATTAATTAAATTAAATATATTTATATCTATTTGAAAAAAAAAAAAATGAGGAGGAGGCAGAAGGCGAGGGCTGAGCCCTCACCTTTTGCAATTTTCACCTTCATCTTTTTTTTTAAAAAATTAGTTTTAAATTTAATTTAATTAATATTCATATTAATTATTTAGCCACGTTAGCAAAATGACATTATTTTTGCATTTGTTTAGCCACGTTAACATGCAAAATAATATCGTTTTTCACTTGTCTCATCAAAAAATCGCCATGTCAGCATTTTGGTCAAACTTTCTCGCCGTTGGCACTTAATTGATATATTTTGTTTTGATTTTAGTATTTAAGTGTCATTTTCTTAACTTTTAGCACTTAAATATCTTTGCACTCTAGGGGTTTGAGTGTCTAATAAAATGAATTCAAGCTATCTAGTAGACATTTTTTTCATAAAAAGAACGGTGTCAAAAGAAATCTAGTGTAATGAAGTCCTCGTATGTAAAATTCATGGTTTGTAGGAGTAAAGTAAAACTCCTTTGACTTTTCTTGGGTTCTAATCGACCCCCATAAATTGATTAGTGACGATTTCATATTGAAAATCACTTGCATGTTAACAACTTCAACCATAAGTTGCAAGTTGATATGGGCTTGGAAGAGCCCAAGCTAGGTATAGGCTTAATAATCCATTAACTGAATCCCTAAATGGTACACCTTGAGCCAGCCTTTCTTTCGGTCTTGAAAGCTTAGCTAAAGGTTGCAAAAGTCTGCTTCAAAAATAGTATTTTATCCCTTTGTGGGGAGAAAAATAATGCGGGAAGCGGCAGAGCATCAACTATATCTCTAATTTCTGGTGGAGGAAGATAATATGCATCGCCCAAAGCTAAATTTGCATTAGTTGATTCATAATGAGTACTCCATGTATGGGAATTGTATAGCAACAATAACCCTAAAAGATTAAATCCAAGATCGATTGAGTGCATGCTGGGGAAAGTTGTGTCGCTAATCTTTACACAACCCACTTACCTACCATAGTCCATAATCAATCACGAACATAACCTCTTTGAAAGATAAATAGCCTAAAAAAGACATTTATTTTTATCAAACACCCCTATCTTGTATTTGTTGGATATTTTAGCAGTTTTGAAATATTTATTAGAAGCTATGACTACCATGAAAGCCATAGTTTTTGTAATGGTGTTGTAACGGTCATATCACAGCTTTTTAATGGTCATATAATAGCCTTTAACGGCTTTTTAACTACTTCATGACGGCTTTATAACATTTGATTTATTTTTTTTCATTATTTTATAACAGCTATAAAATTGTCATTTTTTTTTTAAATTTCAACTTTATTTATAATAGTTTTCAAACTGCTCTCTCTTCCTTTTACGTAGAGATAGTTACTTTTAACATGATTGCAAAGTTATATAGGTACATAAAAACTAGAATATTCTTATTTTTATTTTCATATCTTTTCTTTTCTTTATTGGGTTATACATAGTTCTTGTGTCCTATTGTTCAATGTAGAATAAAGAAGAAGGCATTTTGTATCTTGGTAGGATAGCTGCTAAAATCTTATACACCGAGTTTCGTACTCCAATAGGTAAAAATTTCCTTAAGGACAATGCTTGCATGTATCATATAATTGATTTTATTTTCTGATCTTTTTAAATATATTTCCAACAATAATTATTAATTTTGTGTTATTTAATATTTTTCCCCAATTGTCATCGCCTCAATCTCACCAACTCTAGTTCCTCACTGTGGACCGTTGCATGTCAATCTCACTTGCCACAGACTTCCACTAGATGCATTCATCGAAAAATTGGCCTATCTCCTCCAGTGTCTGCCCCAACATCTCTGACAATGTAATGAAGAAGAGCAACCATGCACATGACCATAGTGAACAAGAAGGCAGCCCCGCTTAGGGTGATCACCTTCTTTAATAGTAAGGATGCTAAGGATGCCCAATGTTATGATTGCACCATTCACCGACTTTGATCATCAACGACTACCGTCGAGCTCCCATTACTGACCACCTCAAGCTCGATCCTAACTAAAATAGAGAGGCTTAGGCACAACAACAAAGCGTTATTCTCCATATATAAAGACATTGCATGGTAACTTGTTAATTCCTCTGTTCTTTTATTCTTTTGTTTCCCAAAATAAAAAAAAGAACATAAATTCATTTGATAATATTAAGTAATTTTTCTATTTTGCTGAAGAGAAAAGTAACCGGAGAATAGATTTGGAACAAAAACAAAACTTAGAAAATAATAGCTTCTTGTTTCTTAAAATAATTTTGAGAATTAAATCACTTTTTTTCCTTTTTTCTTTTCTTCTTCTTCCTCATCTCTCTTTGTGGTTTGTGAATGAAAGAACAAAATAGAACTGTCAAAAATAGATGTGGACATAGTAGCACCCGAAAAAACAAGGATCAGTAGTCTCAATAAGCTAGATTTAATTATCAAGAGTATGATGCAATTTTTACCATGATCTATCACCAAAAGCATAAGAAGATTTACATAATCAAAGCTATGCAACACAAGAGATTGACTAGAAGAACTCTAAGAAGTAGATCGAGAAAGACATTTTTGCCGTTGTCTCTTACAAATTCAGTTAACATACGAACATATACTGAGTTTCATGGTATGCACATCACTGGTTGTTTTGTTACACAGAGAAGTCTTTCAACATGAAATGGGGCGACCTTGCTACTATCTTTTGCCTCCCAACTGGCTGACAAAGGTGTAGATTTCGACACCATCCTCTAATCCCAACTATAGGCTACGATGAAATATAAATGAATTTGAAGTGCCGCTACTACCACTAAGTCATGTCCCTAAGAAGACATTTTTGTAGATTAAGTTAACATACGAACATATATCGAGTTTCATGGTATGCACAACACTGGTGGTTTCGTTGTAGAGAGAAGTCTCTCAGCATGAAAATGGGGTGACTATGATGTTGTCTTCTACCTCCCAATTGGTGGACAAAGGCGCAGATTTCGGCACTATCCTCCAATCCTAACTACAGGCTATGATGAAATATATAATGAATTTGAAGTGTTGCTACTTCTAAGTTATGTCCATGACAAGTTACTGATCAAGTAGTGATAACTTCTTCATTGTTATTCCATTCTATAGAAGTTGATTCCAAGGTGGTTGATTGTTGGTATCGTGATTGCCTTCATAAAGCAACTGCACGGTTTGCACATTCAATTGCCACCTTTTGCAGTCGATGTTGAACAACCTAGATAACCTCGCTCGCCTATTGAACAATGCTTTTTTTTTTTTCTTGTATTTATTGTCACGTCTCGAATCTCGAGCGCGTGTCCACCCCTCGATGGTCAATAAAGTTTGTGACATCCTAGGACACGTCACCAACCCATTCATTTTAATGCACATGCAAAAGCGAATTACTAATCCCTGACCACAATAAATGTGTGATAGAAAAGTAGGACAACAAATTTCAAATCAATCAACATAGCTTTTATAAACAATCCGGTTTACAAACAGAGACCAATTCTATGATCTAAGTACAAGAGGTCTATCTCCAAAGAGAACTTCTGAGCCACTCATGCTCTTGACCCTTCCACCTCAAGCTTCAGGTTCTTCACACTAGACCTAAAAAGTTAAGCCCATGACGAAGTAAGACAATGTCTTAGCAAGTTCACCCCCTAAACCCCTATTAGGAAGAAAATACGCTTAGGGGTGGCCTATGCACACAGTACAGAGGACTTACTTTGCCTCAGTTCCATATTGCCCGTCAGTACAATTCATATATCACATATGCGCAGTAATAACACTCAATTAAGTGGAATGTCTCAAATGACATCTCCGTCAATCACCACATCTCAGTCAATCAATCCATCCATCAATCTACCACAGAAGTCCCAATTATAAGACAAAATCATTATGACATGTCCCATACCCCGTCACACAATTTTGTCCAATAATCCAGCACATTTAACTCGTTCAATCATGTATTCCAAGTGATTACAACCACACAGGCATGGCCTATCATGCGTTTCAATTTATTACGGCCACACAGGCATGATCTTACCGACACACAGTGGTCTTTTGGTATAGCCAGGCATTGTCTCATCCTATTGAGCACGGCTATGTCTTTCATAGATGGACTTCCACATAGGAGCATTGCTCACTTAACACACAGTGGGTGACAGATTCTCTTAACCAGCACATAAACACTCAATCCCGGCCAAGGACCTTGTACTTTGCACACCAATTCCTCAATTAAAATAACGAACTTGGCCTATTTTCACTGTGTTAAAAATACCGATAAAAATAATCATGTGTGGGTATACTGTTAGCCTGAGCCAAAAATGCAATATCTTTTTTTTTTTTTTTTTTTAAATCCCACTATTTAATATAGTCCATAAACACATTTTTTGTGTTATAAACCAAAAAGATGCAAATATCTTTCTTTTAAAAAAAATCCCACCATTTAATATAGTCCATAAACACATTTTTTGTGTTATAAACCGTGACGTCCACTCTTTATGTTAGAGAGTATTTTCTAATTAAATGCCCAAATTACTCAATTTTAGGATAAATACCCAAAATTACAATTACCACTCAATTTACACAAATCGATACTCAATTGAATAAACTAAGCCTACCATTGCAATCAGCATGAAATTCCATACACCGACTAACCCGGTATAATTTCAGAAAATAAAAAATTA
Organism: Eucalyptus paniculata subsp. matutina; assembly: GCA_017140255.1. Classification (NCBI taxonomy): domain Eukaryota; kingdom Viridiplantae; phylum Streptophyta; class Magnoliopsida; order Myrtales; family Myrtaceae; genus Eucalyptus; species Eucalyptus paniculata. The sequence goes on along the minus strand of CM029442.1, from coordinate 30,512,611 downwards.
AATAATTAAATAAATACCATTAAATGCCAAAAATAGAAACCTAGGCCGGAAATACCAAATTAAACCCCGAAACAAGCCCGGAGAATTTTCTAATCTATTTAGATAAATAATACAACTTATCTAGTCTCTAATTAAGCCATTCTAACCACCTAATATGCAAAAAAGAATAATTAAATCATTAATCCGTTCTAACTAATCACATAAACTATACTTAGCCTAAACTAATAAACTACTAAGCATCATTAACTCCCTAAGCACAGTCTAGTGATTAAACTCACCGGTTTTGCGGATCGGTGAGTCCACGGCGATGACGACGCGATGGCGGCCGAAACTCAAGCTTATGGCGGTGCCAACGGGAGTTCAGATCGGGTTGAAAACGGTTTAAGGAAGCTCACGGTTGCTACCGATCTCGAAGGGGCTGTTGGTCGCGGCTTTGAGTGGGCTGGCCTCAGTTCAACTTGGGCTGGCTGAGTTGCTTAGAGAAACATTGCTAGCTTTGATGGTTGTTCATTGGGGCTAGCATGGAGGAACGATAGGGGTGTGGATGCTGGACTGGGTTGGATTGGCATGGGCTGAAATCGTGAGGGACGGTTGGCGTATGGGTTGGGCTGCAGGCATGCAAAGGAGAGTCAACTCTAGGGAAGGGATTCGGTAGTGGTTGACTAGTGGAGGGTGAGACGTTGCAACGAGATGGAGACATGAGGATGGAAGTTGGGCTATCGATGAGATGGGCAACGAGGGAGTAGCAAATTTGGAGGAGGACGTGCTGCAAAGTAAGTGGCCGTAGTTCGTTGGGGTTGACGTTGGTGAGCTAGACGAGTGGCTGCGGAAGGAAGGCTTGGTGGAGGGAGACAAACATTGGTGGAGGTTCCTTCGGTGGGATGGCAAAGGGGAAATGGGCGAAGGAAAAGGAACATGGGTGAGTGTTGAAGAAAAGAGAAGTAGAACTGAAGGGGGTCGAGGGAGAGAAGCTGGTCGAACGAAGAAGAGAGAGAGAGAGAGAGAGAGAGAGAGAGAGAGAGAACCAAGCCTTGAAAGTAAAAAATAAATATCCTAATTCATGATTAGCAAACCAAAAAAGTCTTCAGCCCATTTAATGGAGAATTTGCTCCCATTTCACCAAATTTAAGTCATTTTGGTGTAGATAATTATGCCCATTTTCAGCCAACCGTTCCAATGGATCACCCAAGGGCCAAATTCTTCACAAATCCACACCAAATGAAGCCAAATTGAGGACCAAACTACAGTAGCCCATCACCCCTACGAATTTGCACCATCTCCTTACCATTTACTTCAATTTGGTGACCCAAAATTCCTCTAATAATGCTCATCCGAATTTGCAACTATTTTCCGAATTGTCCGTATTGATTTTCCGTAGAAATCTCGGACTCGCCAAAAATTCTTCGAAGGATCAATCGACATTCCTAAAATAAATCATAATATGATAAAATTTTTAATTTTTGAAATTGGGTTCAAATTCGTGGTTAATTTTAATTTGATGCAATTTTAGCGTGACCTAACCTATCAGGTAGCTTAGGAATTTTTAGTGCAATTGACTCGTGGTCGATTATTTTCAAGCCACATCGTGCATCTTCGACACATTGGCGACTCTTGGTTGTCGTGAAAATCTCGAGGTTTCAAATATGGGCATAGGGTACCAAAACGACAGAAAAATTGGTCTAGTATCAATCGACAAGAATTATGCAATCTTGTGGAATTACCCACACTTTGATCACATATCAAAGTTGAATCGACATATCTCTGGTCTCTTATCAATTTTTAATTGTTCCGTAATGACCCTTGCAGATTAGTACGGTCGAGCAATTAATTCCTGATCGAATTCTCATGTTTATTGCGTTTATACTCCTTAATGGCTTCACCTGATAGACTAGTTATCTCGTAAGTGTCCAACTCAGAAAAAAAGAACTATAAGAGTGTCGATGAAAAGCCTAACTTATTCAATCAAAAGCAGAACTTGAAAATCAGAATGTCACATTTATAGAATAGGATTCCGCTTTCCTTTTATATTCGGCAAATTAGATGTTAACAACAATGTGAACTAGGTCATTATGAAATAATTAAAAATACTTTAAGTTGCTTGAATACCTGCGATGTAAGTACATTTCTATATACGTTAATTTAAATTTATTTTTCAAATAACTCATATCTTTTCATTAGGCTAGGTTTGTTGACAAATTTCAAGTATCATTTTAGTATTTAAAATGACTGTTTCGATCACCATTTCAAAAAGGGGTGTCCATCCACATCTGCATATTGTTTTTGTTGATAACACTAGGCACACATTTTTTTTTAACAAAAAAATGAAGGCTAGTAGTAAATAAATAAACAATAAGCATATAAACAAATAAAAAAATTAGAAACAAATAAAAAGAAAAGAAGAAAGAAGCCAATTTGGTTTTGGTTCCATTCACACAGCCCACAAACGATCCAAGCCCCGCAAGGGCATGAAGTGGAGATCCCTCACTATTAACCAACAATAGCATCCACCATCCACGGTCTCTAGACACCATGCGCCATCTCCGATCATCAACAGCCACCATCAAACTCCCATCACTGGCCGCCTCAAGCTCTGTCACAACTGAAATAGAGAGGCTCGGGCACAACGGCTAATATATATTTTTTATTTGCTGGGCCAAGCCAGGCTCATTTATTTGCTGGGCCAAGCCAAGCTCATCCGCCCATGTTGGGCCAAATCCGGCCTATAAAGGAAGGGTACATAAGAGAAATAGTAGTTATTTCTTAAGTGAAAATTACCGCAATATATAAAAGAAAAAAGAGAATGTTGAAAACTATAATAGACAGAATGTAGGGTTCCCTTTTTGAAAATAGTAAACTCTCTCGACAAATGGAACTCTAAAGGTTTTGATTGATCCCTTTGAGATTACAACAAGTATTTAATTTGTGGCAAACAAGGTATGTCCGTATTTGTGAAATGCCTTTTGATCAGTGTTACATGTTTCTTGGACACATTTTTGCGTTTGTTTTGGTATTTAATTGTTCAAGTATCGATTCACTTTTTGAGGAATCCATTTTAGACATTGGTATCAAAGCGATGTTGTTCATGTTTTCCAATCATTGTTGACGTTTATAATTGGTTTTTTGCCCGAATTTTTGAGAAACATTGCTGTTGGATGCTTGGGAACAAAAATCCCAACACCTGCGTACTATTCATCCTTCTTTTTTAATATTTTTTAGTTAAAAATTATTTCTGATAGTACAAGGTCATAGTTCTCGTCAAGATAAGAAAAACGATCAGTGGAGCATTGGACACTCCCCTATATATGGCTAGAAGAAGACTAGGTCATCGACGTGTGCACTGTACGTGTTGAGGAAGTTCCTAGGCACGTACACTGCATATGTGCGACAACTGCTAGTGCACGTGTGGCATGTGTGAGGCAAAAATTTACGCTTTTGCCTCTTAATTTTTCATGAAATTATGGTTTTACCCCTATTAGTTGTTTTTACAATTATGCCATTATTTATTCTTTGCTATTAATATTTTGCCCCTCACTAACCTACTACCCCTTGACATGACCATGATGACCGTTGACTTGACCTAGTCATCCGTTGACTGTCGTCGACCACTGTTGACGTATGACCCAACGAAAAAGGAGGAGAATGTGTTTTTCAATTATGTTCATTACCATTTTTGTTCTACATTTGTTCTAATGATGCATTGCATATGTACGATTATATTATCGAGAACGCATGAACAAAAGGTGAGACTTGAAGGGCTAATAGAGGAATTAACTGATTATCGGTGGAATGACAGTGATTTAGTGTCACATATGATCAAGGTCAACAAGATGATACAAAGAATCATCTGGAATGGTTACCTAATACCGGATTTTCAAAAGAGGTTGGCCCTAATGAACACTCTTCCATTAGAATGGCCCTCAGGTTGGATGCAACTTGGTGCAGAATGAATGCACCTTGGAGGAGCTGTAAGGGTTCTCCAAAAGTCTTTCCGTGGCTGCCCAATGTGCCTTTAGAATTCTCAGGGGAATTTTTTAAGAGATTAGAAGAGACATTCCCCCCATTGATGAGATTGATGAGTATCTTTGAATTTATTTATTTATTACTTTTCCTTTGATTAGTTTAAGATATTTTAGGTGTAAATATTTCTTTTCATGTTGATGTTGACATACTTCTACTAAATATATTACTTCATGTAAATGATATATTTAGTTGATGTAAGTTCAATGTTATTTATTGTCGTAAATTATTGTTTAAATTTATAATTATTTGTGGGAAGTTCAAGAAATTTTTAGTGACTTTACTGAACTTATTTTTGCAAAAATGACCATATCAATGATAACTTCAAATCAGAATTTTTGGATGATGATTGGAAATAACCTTTCGACTCTAAAGCCTTATTTGATTTTATTCATTAATATGATTAGTTTATGCAAAATAGTGCGTAAATGTAAAGCATTAATAATTTGTGTAAATATGTCCAATTTGTTCAAATACATTGGATTTGGCTTCTAAGAACATAATGGCTGAACTGGACAAAGATGAGAAATTGGACAACGAGAATTATGAGATATTGAACAAAAAAATTTAATATGTGATAGAAAATAAGAAGCACTAAAAGCTTTTAACCAAGTTATGGAAAAACTTTAGGATGCTGTGTGCCACCATGAGCTAGCAGAGGATCACATTTTGGCGGTTAAGCTAAAAATAGATATTTGTGAAGAAAAAAGAAGAGAACTTATAATTTTATTTGAATCAACTTAAATTTGAAAATTCATCAGATACTTAATATGATTATTATGCCGGTCTTCTTTAATTACCATTTCACACATCATGTTGAAATTCTTCTGACTATTATTTGTGTTGAAAAAGTAGTGAGTTTTCTTTATCATCCAAAGAAGTATGTGTGTGTGGGGGGGGGGGTATTATAAACTTGTTACCCCAATTCTTTTATACCGAAAAAAAAATATAGGCATTCTCATGTGTGCAACAAAGAAGAGAAATAATAATTTTATTTGATTCAACTTTAATTTGGAAATTCATAAGATATTTAGTATGATTATTACGCCATCTTTGTTTTTAATTACCATTTCATGCATCATGTTGAAATTTTTCCGATTATTATTTGTGTTGAAATGGTAGTGGGTTTTCTTTATCATACAAAGAACTGTGTGGGTACATATATGCATAGTATTATAAACTTGTAACCCAATTCTTTTATACCTGAAAATTAAAAGAGAAAATGGCATTGTCATGTGTGCAATAAAGAATAGAAATTATAATTTGATTTGATTTGAATTGAATTTGGAAATTCATAAGATACTTAATATGATTATTATGCCGGTTTTTTTTTTTTTTTATTACCATTTCACGTATCACGTTGAAACTCTTTTGATTATTATTTGTGTTGAAATAGTAGTGGGTTCTCTTTATCTTACAAAGAAGTGTGTGCGTGTGGTATTATAAACTTGTAACCTATATTAGTTACATTGCATTAATCATCAATTGGTGTTAACTAGTGGATGAAACTAAACCCATATCATTTAATAAAAATGTAATATCTTAGGAAATTTACAATTCCTAATACATAAAAGTTGAAAGGACATCAATTCAATACAAAACTAATGCGTAAAACAGGAAAAATACTGATTTTGTAAATATTCAAAGATGAAATGACCGTTAAGCTTATTGTATAAGTTTAACCATAAGGAAATGTTGCTACTCAATAGATGTGAATTGCCGTTTTGTAACTTGGCTGAGGTGTCTCAAATCACCTCAATGATTAGAATGGAGAACTTATTTTGGCTTTGTTTGTTTAGCAAAAAATGATTGCTTGTAGTACTTAAAAAAATAAATAAATGAAAATATTTTGATTATCCACGAAAATATTTAGACATAAATTATTATTCATAAAGGAAATATTTTTCATTGACTAATATTTCAAGCATTATAAATGATTAATTTTAGGAAAATATTTTCTAAATCATTCATTTTTCGTAAAATAAATGGACCATTAGTATTATGGACAATGTGAAAACTAGTAACTATACGATTTATTTGTTTTGAATTATTCACAAAACCAAGCATTCTACCAAGAAAAGTCTATTGGTCCTTGAGGAACTATATCCCAAAAGATTAAATTTCAATTTTTCATTGAAAACTTTCAAAGTCTCCACACACCAAGGTACTAACAAAAATGTAGGCTCTTTAGATGCACGATGTTTTGAAAGAAATATTGTTGTTCGAGGAACGAGCATTTTTTAAGATATAAAGACTAGATTTCAAATTAGATTCATAAATATTCCCCTGTGTTGCATTTCATGTTTTTCGCAAGGGAGTAGTATTGTGATCCATAAAACTGAGTTTAATGGCATTTCCATAATTACTTTAAGCTAGAGGGAGCATTTACTCAATTTGTAAGTGTTGAGGGTATTTTGGTCATTTTTCAAGCCTATGGGTATTTTGGTTATTGTCATGAGATTGGCCCAAGGTGGTCCAAGCCAGCCTTGGCAAGAGACAAACTACATTATTTCCTATGTTAAAGATAATTATCATACTTTCTTTTGATTATCGACATCTCTCAAAATTGCACATATATTGCATGTATATTGTATGTATATCGTGCATAATCTTGATTAAGATATTATCTTAGGATAGTTATATGAAATAGTTTATAAATTGGATGATGTACTTTTCATTAATATGTACTTTGAAATATACTCAAATTTCATATTTCTTTATTCTATTGTTGTTATTATTATTATTATTATTATTATTATTATTATTATTATTATTATTATTATTATTATTATTATTATTATTATTATTATTATTATTATTATTATTATTATTATTATTATTATTATTATTATTATTATTATTATTATTATTATTATTATTATTTATTATTATTATTATTATTATTATTATTATTATTATTATTATTATTATTATTATTGTTAAGGATATTTTTCAATGTTAAAGATAATTATGGTGTTTTCTATTAATTATTTACATCTCTCAAGATAATATGTATATAGCATATATATTACCACTTGATTATGCATAACCTTGAATTACAAGTTGGATTCATAGACATTTCCCTCTTGTTAATGATTTGTTGCATCTTGTGTTTCTATATGTGAGTAGCATCATCACCCATTTTAGAGGCATTTTGATTAATAGGAGCATTTAGGCAATTTTCTACGTCTTGAGGGTATTTTAGTTATTATCATGAGATTGGCCCAAGGGGATTTGAGCTAGCTTTGTCAAGAGACAATGTACATTATTTCCCATGTTAAAGATAATTATGATACTTCATTGTGATTATTTATATCTCTCAAGATTGCACATATATTACACGTATATTATGCATAATCTTGATTGAGATATTTTCTTTGTATTGTTATCTAATATAGTTTATAAATATGATCATGTATTCTTCATTAATCTATACATTGAAAATATATAAATTACATATTTTCTTCTTCCATTTATTATTATTATTAACTCATAAAGGATATTTAGCACTTTTGATAGGATATTTTCCTATGTCAAAGATAATTATGATCTTTCTTATTAATTATTTGAATCTCTCAAAATTGCACATATATTGCATATATTTACCATTTGAGTATGCATATTCTTGAATTACAAATTGGATTCATAAATATTCCCCTCTTGTTACGATTTTTATATTTCACGTTCTCATATGCGAGTAGTAACATCACCCATAAAATTGAGTTTAAGGGCATTCCGATAATTACTTTAAGCTAGAGGGAGGGGAGCATTTAGTCAATTTTCTAAGTCTTAAGGGTATTTTGGTCATTTACAAATATTTCTTATTTTTCTAGACTTTTATAATTTTTTATGCAATTTATAACGTTTCTGATTTCTTTTTATCAATTTTCGTTATTATTTATTTATTTATTATTTATTATTTATTATCTTTAAATATTGAAGATGGACTTCGTACTGTGTCAGTTGCTGGTTTGACCTTGACCCTAACAATTCGGGCTGGGTCCGAAAGTGGACAAGGCCCAATCCAATTTTGCTAAAAAGGACCTAACCCAATGGAGCCCACAACTACCTCACCTACAACTTTCATTATAAACCCTTTTACTATTTCTTTCTTTCAATTTATTTTTCTTTTTTTCTTTCCTTTTTACTTTCCCTATGCGGATCTTCTTCCTCTTAAACTCTCTTCCCCCACACCTTCACCCGAAGCTATAAAAATTCCCTCCCCAAATCCACACTCTAACAACAGCAACTTTGCTATCTATTTTCACTATTTTTTTTTTTTTTTTTTTTTAAATGTTAGGCTTGCCTTTCTTTTAATTTGCATATGACAGGTAATACATGACTAAGCAAGAAGAAAATCGGTAAAGCAAGTTATCTTGTGAGTAGAAAAGCTCACCTTTATGTCCATTTGGTGAGGGCGCAAGAGCGAGAGAGTGGGAGCTGGAGCAAATTAAGCGATAGAGGGAGCTGAAGAGCTAAAGTGAGGGTAGCGAACAAATCGGGAGCTGGAGTGAGTGAGAGAGGGATTGAAGTGAGAGGGGGACTATGTTTGCTAAATATGTCAATGCTAGGTGTATGAAACATAGGCCTTCTCCATGACTTCCTTTGATAATCGGCGAATGAAATTTGTATATATTTCAACATGTATATTAATGAAGAATATAATATATTTATAGACTTTATTAGATAACTATTTTATGATAATATCTTGATTAAGATTATGCATAATCAAATGGCAATATATGTGCAATGTAAGTAATATCTTGAAATGTACAAATAATTTATATGAAATATCATAATTATCTTTAGCATAGGATATAGATATAGATCCGAGTGTCGTCTTGAAGTGGGTGGACGAGCAAAGGAGGGGCAAATTTAGTACTTAGCATCTTCAAGTTCCATGTATCGAAGCCATGGATAGTGTTGAGAGAACGAAACGATGATTTTTTTGTACATGAGTTCTTAGGAACAACAAGTGACTTAGACTCCACAATATATAACATGTTTCATTTGATTTGCTCTAGACTAGTCAAGTGCTTATGGATTTGTATTTAGATTAGATTGAAATAAATATACTAAAAGTCCTAAAATTTATTATGAAAGGATAATTAAGCTATAAAACCTACAAAAAGGAAAATCAAGTTTTTAAACTTGTTAAATTGGTGCAATGTCATCTCTTTAACTCCATCTATTTTAGCTAACAGAAAAAGATGACGTTTTTTTTTTATTATTGTTTCTTCTTTCTTCTTTTTTATGTGGTGATGACGTGGCTACAAATATGAAGCATAAGCCCCAAATAATGTTGTTTTGGTCTATATCTGATTTTTTTTTAATCCAAATTTTATATAAATTAAACTAGAAATTAGCTTCGGTAAAAGTTAAAAATTAGCTCATTTTTTTTTTTTTTTAAAGTTGAGAAACCCATTTTTCCTTCTTTTTTTTTTTTTTGTAGGTATAAAATTTATACTTTCAGGGATATTTCAAGATTTAAAAGATGAAACTAGTTAGCATATGCATCTTGGGATAGGTTGTTTTTAAGATTTAAAAGATGAGGTCTTGATCTACTCTAACTAGGCATATTGATAAGCTCTTTCGTCAACTATTAATCAATAATTTCAAGAACAAAAAAAGGAAATTCAAAAAACTTTTCCTTAGGTGCAATTCTAATGCAGCGCAAGAATATACATTAGGACGAAATTTGCAAATTAGTCACTTATTATATAGTTTTTCAATCTTAGTAATGACAATTTCATTCACTATATTAGAATATAGGATGGTATTTGAAGATTGCTAATTTCCCTCATGTAACTATTGTATAACGCAAAGAGGATCTCAAACTGTTAAGGGATCACAGTATTTTTTATTTTTTTTGGTTATTTCCCAAAATATCATCAGTTAGTTATGTTATGAATATTTTACCCATGAACAAGCGTTAATTAATATTTTTTATTTTACCTCTCACGTGCTCCAGTTTTAAAATTAAAATATTTTTTTATCTTATAAAAACTTTAAAATAAAATTTCCAGTTTTGAAATATTTTCTTTTTTTACATACATGTTTCAATAATTACTCTATAGTAATTAGTAATTCAAAAATGTCATAATAAAAATGTTAAATTTACACAGATGCAGCATATGCACTTTTGGTGCTATACGTGTCAAACTCAGTGGTTGCTTTTCAAACTCAATCTTTTTTGTTTAAGAAATTTAGTGATTGCGCGTGCTTCATTTAAAATTAATCATAATAGCCAATAGTCAATTCATGGGAACTTATAGATGCACATAATTTACATACTAAATTGAATCTGAATTTTAAATTTGAATGATCTCACGAACATCCCACGGATTTCATTGTTATGCACCAATGAGTTACCTTAACATATGCCTAAATGTCGAAGAAAAGACTTTCACAGTCTTACCTTTTCCCCTGTTATCTTAAAATTACTCTCATGGCAAACTCTACTATTTCTTAGGCCAATTTGGAGCAAACTTGCACACGCAACTTTTTTCCCCTTCTTTGAAATAGCGATCAAATAATATCTTGAATTAGTTTTGACGCATTAGAGTAAGTCTATCTCTCCAATCTAGTAAAAAAAGTTCATCCATGACGAGACTAGAGGATTCATAAGAAATTATTTTTTTGTAATCCAACTCAATGTAAGTGCACTAAGCAAGGAACGAACTTGAGAGTTCGCATTTGAGATTCAAGATGACCATATCCGTTCATGTGGGAAGATTTTGACGTCTATCTGATGCAAATGCTTATGGACTTTCATAATTTTTGGATGATTATTCTTCATTTTTTTTCTTGTGTTGGTTATATATGAGGCCAATTAATCATTAATGCGCATCCCACATATAAATTCATCATAAGCTGAGCTACTAGGGTTTTGAGTTTTGTTTTCTGATTCTTTTTCTAATCTATTGAACACCATGCCTTCACCTTATTCCAGGCACCCTTGCGAGTGATTTTAAAAAATAAAAATTAAAATGCGCTGTCAGATTCTTCAAATAACCGGTAATCAAGTGAATAATTAATAATTGTGCGTATCATCTTTAGCTCAAACCTTATGAGATAAATGTAGGATTAGGTGAGAATACTAAATTGGAGATTAATATGCGCATCTCATGGTTTTTTTCGGTCGAAGCGCATCTCATGGTTCAAAAGATACAAATTGCTTATCACCGTTGTCAAACATTGAAATTAACTTACCATAGTTGCAAAAATCCTTAGGACAAAATATATACTAAAGATTATTTCTTTCATGCTTTCAGTTAGTGATTACCATCCAAAAAATTGTAAACCGCTGAACCTTGAAAATAGTATGACATCGCTCCGAAATTCATTGAAAAAAAACAGATTCAAATTGTTTGTTTTTCAATCTTACCACTCTGCTATTCAATCAAATAGATTAACACAGCTACTGAAGCTATTCAGATTCTTTACATGCTCTAAAACAATTCATTTAATTGAGAAGTACATAATCCCATTGCTTATTCCTCCGCAACATATGCTTGGCCTCTTCGCGCTTTGCTTTTGCCCGATCGAGAACCTTGGCAAAATCCTTTTGTGCGCAAACCAACCCATTATAGCACTCGAAATGGCCCTTCGTAGTGACGGATCAACCCCCTGTGCACATCCTTGTATCGAAGGACCACATGCAGCTTGGCCAACACTTGGTCTCCAACTTGGAACTCCATGTGCCGTCGCTTCTTATCCGCCCATTTCTTCATGCGCTTGGAGGCTTTATGTAGACACGCCCGTGCCAAGTCCGCCTCTTCTTGCATATTCTTGGCAAACTTGTACGTGGGCGGACTACTCCCCTGGTAACCCAAAGCAATCGTGCTCGGGGTGTTTGGATTTTGAGTCGTGGCACTCACGCCCTTCCTCAACTTCCCATGGAATGCAACCTCAAACGGACTGAGAGCGGGCTCTTGGTCATGACTCTTTGATGCTTCATAGTGTGGCTCATTAGCTCCATTTTTTGACTCAACGCATCTGCCACGGAGTTGGCCTTCCTCAGCTTGTACTCCAACGCGTAGTCGAACTCCGCCAGAAAATCCTGCCATCGAGCTTGCTTGCTCAACTTCTTTTGAGTGCTCACGTTGCGATGTGCCCCAAGAACAGAACTTCCTTTTGGGCAAAAGCACACTTCTCGCGCTTAACATATAGCTTGTTTTCACACAAGACTTGGAAGAGCTGTCTTAGATGCTTGGTATGCTCTTCGAGCGTCCGACTATACACCACAATATCATCTAGGTAAATCACTACAAACCTATCTAGGAAAGGGTGGAGTACCTTATTTATAAGCGTGCAGAATGTAGTCGAAGCGTTCGTCAAGCCGAACGACATCACGAGGAACTCGTAAGATCCATACCGCGTCACACATGCGGTCTTTGGCACGTCTCCTTCGGCGATCCGAACTTGATAGTAACTCGATCGGAGATCTAGCTTGGTAAACCATTGAGCTCCACCGAGTTGATCGAATAGATCTGCAATGAGTGGGATTGGGTACTTGTTCTTCACCGTCAGCTTGTTCAGCGCTCGGTGGTCGATGCACATCCGGAGTGACCCATCGTGCTTCTTTTGGAACAAGACCGACGCACCAAACGGAGCCTTGGACGTTGAGGCCGAGTCACAAGACTCACAGCCATCGCCTCCGAGCAGTCTAGGGTCCATGTCTCCGGGCCACAGCCCAAGCGTCGGACATGGGGTTCATAACTAGGGTTTGTCAAGTTCAGTGTAACTTAGAGGTCATTGCTCACCAAATGATCCTCTTGTGCTACACATCACACTCGCCCGTCTTATAGTTCATGTGATGGTCAAGTCTATAATTTCTAGCTATTGCTGGAGTAGAGTGTCAATAATAGTGTATGTACATGCGACATGCATCGTAATAATGATAATGCAACTACTGGTTGTAGTTCTTTGGTCACCAATTGTTTCTGTAATGAAAAACTTTTCCGGGTTTCTCCTTGCTTAATGACCCTAATTTGAACATTAAACAATCAATCCCTTCGTCCTAATTAACATGAAGTACCGAAAACATCTAGTCAGCTAATTATTGCGGAGAGAAATTATTTCGAGGCAGATAATGCATTTGCGCTCCTTGTAAACTTCTAATCAACAAGGTTACTGTGTAATACCTATTGAAAAATATCGATTAACAGAATGTAGGTTTTCCTAGATTCTTATTAATAGAAAATGGTGGATATATTGCAGACGAGAGATCCGTTTGCGACAACCACGACTTGTAATTAAGCAAGCTGAGCTATCAATGAGAGGACCAGAGCTGACCTGAAGAAACTATCTCATATAAAACAATGCTAATCTGAAGTATAAAAATTGGTATGAAAAAATCTGGTGACAAAAAATCTTATATTGCCTTGTAAAGAAGGAATAAGCGAATGTTATGAGAAGAATCAAATTTGTGAGTTTTAACGTCAATTTGTCTGAATTATTAAAGTCGTGCTACATTTGATACCCTCTATGTATTTCAGAAAACCTGATAAATTACTATATGTTGTGGATGTAAGCATGACATATCTTTCTCTCAGTTCAATATGAACTGAGAAAGCCTTTTTTCAGCCAAAAAGTAAGCAAGCTTAACGGAACTAGAATGAAGTGCGTTGAAGTTAATCTTCCTGAGTAATTGGGTTGCCCTCACTTTCACCGTTGCATTTGCACCGAATCGAGGTAAATGTATTCCTCACTTCATTTAGGTCAATGTATTTTCTTTTTTTTTGGTTCAATCAAGTAGCCCGACATGATTTGGCTTTCAATCGGACCATTTTGTTACATTCCCAAATAGATGAACAATGGCGTCATAGTAATTTTTTTTTTTTTACCACATGATCTCCATTCATACTCACGAGGCATTTCAGCAATTAAATCAGTGAACTGGGGCATAAAACAAACAACTTAATTTAATGTTCATATTGCTTCACCCAATGGAACTCGATTGATTTCAACATCGAGGAAAGAAAAAATAACTGAAGATAGCCATATCTCCTTAGAGATAATTGGGAGGTTCTATTCTCTCCAATTTGATTGCTCTAACTTTTCGGAAGCGCTCGAAACAGACAAAATGGTTATTTTGGAAAGATGATTGACAATCGCAGAAATAATCACCATTCAATTTTGGGTTCGTTAAGTTAATATCAAGAAATTGTGGAAAATTGAACTAATTGAACTAAATCAAACAAAAATACAAAGGAAACATAAATTGTAGGAAAAGCCACAATGGAAAATAGAGATGTCTGATATGCTATCTTTATGTGTCTTTCTTCTCCTTTTGTTACAACTTATACATACTTACAAATAACTGCATATTCACCATACACTGACAGGAATTTAAAATAGCAATGACTGCTCTCACCTTTGCAAGTAATCATCATATTCTGGCCTTCACTTGGAATTGTGAAATGACTTTGTTACTTGCTATAAAATTCTATCATCTCCATGCTTTCAATTTTACTTCTTCAATTCTTCTTGAAAAGGACAATTAGGACTTGTTTGGTAATTGGCCAAATAGTAAAAATTTCTATTCTTTTGTTTATGGGAGTAATTTTGGAACAAAATCGTGTTTGGTAAATTTTTGTTCCTAGGAACAAATTTCTATTTTATTGTTCCCGGAAGTAGATTTGAAACAGAATCAATAATAATAATAATAATAATAATAATAATAATAATAATAATAATAATAATAATAATAATAATAATAATAATAATAATAGTAATAGTAGTAATAATAATAATAATAATAATAATAATAATAATAATAATAATAATAATAATAATAATAATAATAATAATAATAATAATAATAAGTTGATTCTTGTTTCCGGGAACAATTCTAGAATCAAGCCCATATTTTCTCTTTTTCTTTTTTTTTCTTGTTCTTCGTCTATTGCCACCGCTGCAGTTGCCGTTCACCGCCGTTTGCCATTTGCCGCTCACCACCACCAGTCGCCGGCAACCGATCCGGTGAGCTCGCTGGAGGCTTGCCAAGCCAGGGCGAGGTCTGGTGAACTCACCAAAGGCAAGCCCAACCACTAGCGAAGTTGAGCCTTGCTAGTGGCCAAGTAGGCCTCGCTCAGCCTCGACAAGGTCCACCTAGCTTGGCAAGGTCATTTGCCTAGCTGCCGGTGAGGCTTGGCTGACGAGGGCTGATGACGCTCCAGTGAGGTTGCCGGCCCTCATCTAATCAATCGCCAGTCATCCTAAGGCCGTCAACCGGCCACTTGAAGAAGAAGAATAGGAGAAAGAAAGGAAATAAAGAAATAAAGAAAAAATAAACAAAAATGAAAAAAGTAATAAAATTATTTAAAAATTAAAAGAAAATGATTTGGAGTAGAAATTTTGTGCATGGTACTAAACACAATTCTATTCCAAGAATTGAAATTTTAGATAGTTACCAAACGATTTAAAATGCTTAGAAATCGTTTCTAGGAACAAAAAAAAAAAAAAAAGAATAATTTCTGATTATAAATTATTCTTGGGAACATAAGCATTACTAAATGCGCCCTTATAGACACTCATGGACATTTTGTCACCAAAGTATTAGCAAAATGCATATAATTAGTATTCAGTAGATGTTACCCCAATTCTTTATAATAAATGAACTCAAGCACCATGCACAAAATCATTAAAGGGCCTTGGGAAGATCTCATACTAAACATATGAAGTTTATATGTTTTCTGTATTATAATTGAATTATTTTTTATTGTCAATCTTTCAAGAGCTGGTTTGGTTGATAAGATGTCAAGGGATTTTCGGCACAGGATTTAGAGATGATCAATTAAACCACGACTTGCAAATTGTTCTGTGATTAGGATCAACAACACAATTTAAAGACTTAAACTTAATTGATTTATGAAATTTACTTATTATTTTTTATATGTTTATATGTTTTCTGTATTGTAATTGAATTATTTTTATTGCGAATCTTTCAAAGTTGGTGTGGTTGATAAATTAAACCACGGGATTTAGAGATGATCAATTAAACCACGCCTTGCAAATTGTTCTGTGATTAGGATCAACAACACAATTTAAAGACTTAAACTTAATTGATTTATGAAATTTACATATTATTTTTTATATGTTTATATGTTTTCTGTATTGTTATTGAATTATTTTTATTGCCAATCTTTCAAAGTTGGTGTGGTTGATAAATTAAACCACAAGATTTAGAGATGATCAATTAAACCACGCCTTGCAAATTATTCTGTGATTAGGATCAACAACACAATTTAAAGACTTAAACTTAATTGATTTATGATTTACATATTATTTTATAGATTTAAAGATAATTCGACTTTTTGGCTCATATATCGAAAAGAAAAATCCTGCTTTTGCTTTTCTTAGTTTCAACTGGTCCGGGGATGCTACAAGTGGAACAATGCGTCAACAACTGATAGAATCTCTAGAAAATTCTGTCTTGAGGAGTCAAAGGTCACCATCAAACCAGTCTTGGACGACTCTACTATAGTTTAGTTGACTCCACCGAAATTCCATACGCACTCAACTGATAAATCAGCAAAGTGAAAATGTTTTTGTCTCCAATTTGTGGATTATAAAATGTTAGTGGCAGGCGGTCGGGAGAGTTCCGTCGGTGTAGGAGCCAACCACGCCATGCTCTTTAGTCAGATTCTTTAAGTATTTAAATAATATATATATATATATATATATATATATAGGGGCAAGAGAATCTCAATTTGGAGGCTCATTATTTGGTCCATTATTAGTATTCAGTTGATGTTACCCCAACTCTTTATCATCAATGAACTCAACCACCATGCACAAAATCGTTAAAGGGCCTTGGAGACCTCATACTAAACAGATGAAGTTTATATGTTTTCTGTATTGTAATTAAATTATTTGTATTGCCAATCTTTCAGAGTTGGTGTGGTTGATAAATTAAATCACAGGTTTAGAGATGATCAATTAAACCACGCCTTGCAAATTGTTCTGTGGTTAGGATCAACAACGCAATTTAAAGACTTAAACTTAATTGATTTATGAAATTTACATATTATTTTATAGATTTAAAGATAATTCGACTTTTTGGCTGATATATCGAAAAGAAAAATCCTGCTTTTGCTCTTCTTAGTTTCAACTGGTCCGGGGGATGCTACACGTGGAACAATTCGTCAACAACTGA
The DNA here is from genome assembly GCA_017140255.1 of Eucalyptus paniculata subsp. matutina. Taxonomy (NCBI): domain Eukaryota; kingdom Viridiplantae; phylum Streptophyta; class Magnoliopsida; order Myrtales; family Myrtaceae; genus Eucalyptus; species Eucalyptus paniculata. The sequence continues at coordinate 30,495,432 of CM029442.1, read as the reverse complement.
TAGAATCTCTAGAAAATTTTGTCTTGAAGAGTCAGAGGTCATCATCACACCAGTCCTGGACGACTCTATTATACTTTAGTTGATTCCACCGAAATTCCATGCGCACTAAACTGATAAATCAGCAAAGTGAAAATGTTTTTGTCTTCAATTTGTAGATTATAAAATGTTAGTGGCAGGCGGTCGGGAGGGTTCCGCCGGTGTAGGAGCCAACCACGCCTTTTTCTTCAGTCGGATTCTTTAAGTATTTAAATAAATAAAAAATATCAATTTGCTAGTGGCAAGAGAATCCCAATTTGGAGGCTCATTATTTGGTCCATTTCACTAAGCTGTGAAGGACTAAACAATATAGAACTTTGATCTAGTTGTGACAAAGAGGAGTGGTGGGGTTTTTCTTTTGAAAGTTTGATGGTTGCGGTGCATTTGACCCTTGGCCTTTTCCTTTCCTGGAGATTTGCTGTCCCTATTATATTTTATAAAATGATTGTGAAGGTGCTTTCATGATACTAATTTGGCAACCTTTTCTCATATTTTTGGGATATTTTTTCTGAAGAAAGTTGCTCTATTGAAAAGCATGAGTTCAATTTCTCATATGCAATTGGAATTTTTTTTTTAGTTAATTACCATGGATAAACAGTGAATGAGAGTACTTAACAAGGGTCAATAATCCTCGAGTAATGAATTGGACTAAGAAAAGAAAGTTTGGAAACTCAAACTTACACTTGAGAAGGGCCAAAAGGTGAACTTAAAATTTTCACACAAAAAGTTTAGAGTAAATTAGTTATAATTTATGAAATTGTATCAAACAAAATTGACTCTTAAAATCTCTAAAATGTTCAATTAATTCTTTTGATTTAATAAAATGTAAATTTCATTATCTCTATCAATTGGACCTTGACCACATTCATATAATGTACAAATGTGAATCCAAATGGATATGCTGACCGGGTCAAACGTGAATTTCTCTTGATGATCTCTCTAGGTGAAGGTATCTTACTTCTGCTATGTGATCAAACTAGTGATAATAGAGTAGATGGTTGTTGGTAGGCCACTTTTGATGTGCATCAACATCTAGAGAAATATATCAAAAGATGAATCTTGGATGTAACTCCCCAATTGAAATAATGGATGGCGTCCCTTGCTTCCAATTGATCTTGGCTAGTCCAAGGTGATTGAAGCAGAGTCAAGGGTAGATGTTTTGCTCACCAACATCTACCATATCAGGCCGAGTTAATGTGGAGATTCGAATTGAGATGGCTGACAAGTGAGGAGGGGTTTTTTTAAGCACACTTTTGAGGTGTTTGGCCAAAAAAGTTTCACATCGGACATGTGGTGTAAAGTGAAACGGTTAATATATTCTAGTTAAACAATAATTATTGGCTTAAACTTTTAAATGAAGATTGTTCTAGTTGGATATATTAATGAGCTCGAACTTAAACTCCCTTTTGGTGACTTTCCTTGGTGAAAATATCAAGATTTTTATTGCCAAAACCAATAATTTGTTACTATCATCATGGATCATGTCTCATAATATCATAAAACTAAATATAGGATCTAAACTTGAAACTATTGTTTATGGGTGATTTGCGAATGTTAGGATGTATATATATACATGAGGAATATACGAAGAGGAGAAGAAACGATAAATAAGCTTGATCTTAGTGACTGAACTACAAGATGCATTGGACGAGGCCAAGCTCCATGCAATCTACCTCGAGAGCACGGTCAACTGACTACTCAAGTTGGCCAAGTACTTGTCAAGCTCAAGAAGCTCAAGTATCGAATTTCAAGAAAGATGGGATTGTCAAATTCATGCCTTCGGAATATCCAGTTAAATATTCCATGTCGTTTTGGAAGCTTTTTCCAACACACACACACACACGCGCGCACGCATGTATATTGCCCCTCTCTCATCATAGGTCCATTTATTGCATAATGGACGTTAATTCTATCAGTGGAGGGCCGAATCGGAGAAGTCAAATATATGATCATAGTACCAAGGTCCACAGAGGATACATGATCTTGAAAAGCAAAAAGGTTGAAGAGGACACTCAGTGGCTATCAAATGTTGGAGATTTGGTCAAATTCCGGCTGTCACATAAGCCGTTCGTTGGGTAACGGTAGTAGGTCGGGCGGTTTTTTAATTGACTCTTGCACTAACCCTTTAGTGTCCTTCTACTTTTGTCTAGAATTACATTTATCAGAAATATCAGTAGCTTGGATATGTACTTATCACCTCAAAATGTAAATCACATACCACAAAATTCTCCAATTGTCTAAGGACTCTTGTGGGATACATATGTTGTCCAATCATTTTCACAAAATTCAATTTTCTCACCGTATTGGTTTTGACGGCTATTTGAATACTGCTAATAGAACAACCTATATGTTTTCCGAAACTGTTTGTTTAGTGTCATTTAATGTGTTATGCGGTCTTATAATTCTTATACATATATACCATTTACATCCTTTTCTAATAGTCGAACCACTGGCCGCGCACCTGTTTTGATGGGTCAAGAGAACAAATCATATTTGGCCAACGGTTTACAGCATATCTTTTGCATCATCAATCTTGGCTAGAATTTCCATTCAGTACCAATGCATCAATCTAAGATAGCTCAACTTTATTAAGAAGAATATGCGAATCCATCAAAAAGTTTCTTAGGAAGGAATAGCTTCATATAATCACAACATGCACGCAATGCTCAAATGGATCTCCTCTATTTTACTAACCCAGACATCTACTAATCTTTTTGTGCAAATACATCTTAATAATTCTTTTGAAGAATGAGATTTTCTGCCTCTTTGGTACAATTTCAAGCATAATCTTTCCGAAAGGAGCTATGATAGCTGCGTCAACTGTCTTTGGCAATCAAGAAAAGGCATACATGACAGTAGAAAAGATGCCGCGTGCTTGCAATTAGCTAATAGTAATATATGCTTCTTTTTAAATTGGTTTTTTGTGAGGAACTTTACACTCTCTTGGTAGTTCTTTCCAGATCCTATTTTCAATTTGTTGTCTGGAATAAATTAAAACAAGTGTTAAGTCTTAAAAGTGAAAGCTAAAAGCTGAAGGAGAGGCCGTGTGGAAAAGCAAAAAAAAAAAATGTAGCAAATCCTATGGACGTCTTAGAAATTGCCACCATCTTTGTAACATAGAAACCAACAATTTATCCATCATTCTTTTTTCATTTTTTTTTGGTTGAAAATGTAAATATCATAGAGCAACTAAAGTACAATAGTTTAGGGGCATCCGTCAACATTACAATTAGAGATAATAATTCAAAAAGATGTAGATAGGAACTCTCCACATAATAGCCAATACAAATTTGTCGTGGAAAGTCTAATTTTTTGGTGGAGTGAAGCTCTACCTGTTATATTTTTACACACCTTGGCCAAAATAATATGGATCTTAGTTGACTTGTTTTGAAATTGTCTATGGTTTCGCTTCATCCAAATGTAATATATGGTTGCTAGGGAAAAAAACCTTGAGAAGTCTCGGTGCCAAATATTTGCCCTTTGTTACCCTAATCATCCATTGAAGTTCCTCATTCCATCCTTCTAAAAAAACAACTAATCCCACATTACGCAAAGATACTCACCAAATGCTGCTTGTCCATTCACACTGGAAGAATAGATGTGCTCTATCTTCTACATTAGCTTTGCAAAAGTTATAGTGGATGTCAACAAGGACATCCATCGTTCTATGATATATGTTGTCTGTAATCTATCTCTGTAAACTAGCCAATCAATAAAATTGTGTTTGCTAATGCCATTGCTCCAAATTAGGTTGTACCACTCTAGAACCAGACCCCAGGTTTGAGTTCATCATATATCTCATAGCAATAGTACCTTGAGTTAGATATAACTGAGGTTAGAATAGGTCACAACCTGAAGAGACATCACCAACAAACCATACTACTAATGTTGAATTGCATAAGTGGAGTGCCACCACATTTTGTGTCATGAACCCAAATGCTTTAAAGGGGAGAGGATGGATGATTGATGTGACATCTTGAAATTTCAGTCTTGTTTTCAATTGAATAAATCGGGCCTTTCATCGATACGCCTATAATGCTATTCTCTGAGCTGATTACTCCTGAGATAACTAGATTATCTGGAGAAGCTATTAAAGGGATTTTAATGCAATAGACTTGAGAATTCGACCAGGAATCGACTATTCAACCGTGCTCATCTGCAGAGATCATTACAGCACAGTTAAAAATCGATTAGAGATTAGAGATAGGTTGGTTCGACTGAGATGTGTGGCTAAACGTGGGTGATTCCACCAAATTGCAAAATTCTCGTCGATCGATACTAGACTGATTTTTCTGTCGTTTTGGTACCCTATGTCTGTATTTGAAACCTGGAGATTTTCATAATCACCAAGAGTCGCCAATGTGTTGGAAAGGTACATTGTGTTGGAGAAATCTTCTTGAAGTGTTTTGAAGCTGACAAAACGTTTCCATTAGTCTAGTCTGAAGGTTTGCAGACTCTGCTATTTAAAGTCTGAAGACCTCTAGACAGCCAGACTCAAGACTCAAAGTCTATCCTCATTGATAGTCTCTAATCCGTTGAAGAAAGGTTATCCAGAACTGGATGTTTTGTTAAGGGCTTGACCTTATCAACTGGAGAAGATCTCATGGCTGGAAAAGACACAACGGAATTCTTTGATTGATCGAGATTGACTCGAAGATTAAGGAATCGATGATTGCCTAAATATTCTTGGAAGGTTTTACTTATGGAAACCGAGATCCTGATTGTATGGGCAAACATGATTGATGGGCTATCGACACGTTCCTTTAATAGCCCGAATGATCTTCCTAATTGATTCCGTCCAACGGGTAGATTGGAGGAATTCCTTTGGTAAGTGCCAACGGGTATGATGGCATAAAGAAGTATATAAGGAAGACGTTCTAAGTTGTTGAGGTGTGCGCGATAGAAGAATTCCAAAGTCTGAAGCTCCTTGTTGTTTAGACAATTCCTTTAAGTGAATACTTGTATACAAAAGAGAGTCTATATTTGTGAGAAACTTTGAGGAAGTGTGATAGAACATCTACACTGTGGAATCAAGGAAAAGGAGTGCTGTAACTTCTCTTTTGTTCATAGTGAAATCCAGCCGGTGGGCTGTCAGTGCGGAAGAGTGGACGTAGGCTTGGATTAAGCCGAACCACTATAAACCCTGTGTTCAATTTTCTCTCCCTTACTTTCTTTACTTTGATCGTATTTCATTTTGTCAATCAATAGTGAACTACCTTTCTATCGTTTGCCAAGAATTGCTTTCGTATTTCGATAAATTGATTATGCACCTATTCACCCCCCTTTAGGTGCTTATACTAGCTATCTCACATTGTAGCTTGAAAATAATCAACCACATGTCAATTGCACCAAAAATTTCTAAAACTACCCGGTAGAATAGGTCACGTTAAAATCGCGGCAGATTAAAATTAACTACGAATTTAAATTTTATTTCAGAAATTAAAAATTCTATCATGTCACGAGTCATTTGAGGAATGTCGACTCACCTTCCGAAATTTTTTTTGCAAACTAAGATTTTTGGTAGAAAGTCAAATTAGGGCCGTTTTTGTCCGGAAAATTCAGGGGACCATATTTTATCACGTTTTTAGGATGCAAGTTGGTTTTATTGGCAAGAAAAAATGTCAATTTGATTGAGGACACCACAGTGGATTTTATAGGGCCGAAATCAACTTCAATTGGAGAGGGATTGAATCCAAATTGAGGGAAATGTTGCAAAATTCGTAGCCCCCCTTGGTCCACCACCTTTGGACCATCTCAATAGCATCTAAAGAAAGCTTGTGGACTACAAGAGTGCTGAGGAAGCCAGCAACCGATGGGCCATGGTCAAGGGGACAAAAGGGGTGAGGTTAAAGCCATATGGGACCCTCCAAGCTTTGTTGTCTCCCCTCTTCTCCCTTCCAGTTGGTTCCTCCATTTACAACAAGCTTGAAGCCTCCAAGAACCAGAGAAGTCAACCAGCAACTCCCCTTGGCCATCGAGCAGCCTGTAAAGCCTCGGAACACCATCGCTGCTCGTCACGCGCTTAGCCGCGAGCCCGCGTGCGTCGTGCGCTTGTCCGCGCATCATCGCCATCCCAGTTGCAACATTCACTCCTGCTCGCCATCCAGCAGGTCGCCTGAGCCAGTGTGGAGGTCACCAAAGCTCAGTCCGTTGTCGTCCACTAGCCACTTGGACCCACAACTCTGCCGTCCGTCCCTGCCTATTTCATCCTCAACTAGCCATCAGCTCCTCCTTTCTCAGCCAAGAACAAAACTGAAACCCAGCAAAGGTCTTCAAGTTTCGAGGCCTGTTTCCTAGCCCTTCCTGGCCTCGCTTGGTGTCCCCGCTTTGGAGTTTGTGGCCCATCTCCGCCTGGCCGTCCTAGTGAACTCATTGGAACTCAAAACCAGTGAGTTTACTCTCTAATCTCCACTTAGGGAGTTATTTATGCTTAGGAGTTGATTAGTTTAGGTTAAGCTTGGATTATGTTATTAGTTAGAACGGATTAATAATTTAATCGTTCGATATTGCATGTGAAGTGGTCAAAGTAGTGCAATTAACAAGTAGATAAGTTGTATTATTTATCTAGATAGGTTCGGAAATTTTCCAGGCCCATTTTGGTATTTATTTAGGCTTTTCCGACCTAAGTTTGTATTTTTAGCATTTATTGGCATTTATTTAATTAATTTTCGTAATTATTTAGTTAATTATTATTTTCCAGAAATTATACCGGATAGTCGATGACTGGAATTTCGTGCTGATTGCAATAATGTGGTTGGTTTATTTAATTGAGTGCTGGTTTGTGCAATTTGAGTGATATTTGTAATTTTGGAATTTTATCCCAAAATTGTTTATTTTAAGTATTTAATTCGGTTTATGCCAAAAATATTATGGTGGACCATATTAAATGGTGGGATTTTCGAAAAGGAAAATATTGTATTTTGGTTAAGGCCGACCGTGTACCCACACACAATTATTTTTATCGAGTATGATAAAAGTGGTGAAATTGTTGAATGATTAGGATGGTATACTATATCAGCCCGTGGGCCTTGATATGTTAGCTTTTGGTGAGTAGTATACCAGTATACTATATCAGTTGAGGGCTTTGATATGTTAGCTTTTGGTGAGCAGTATACCTTAGCAGCTTCTGGTGAGCATTATGAGTATACTATATTAGCCTGCGGGCTTTGATATATAAGCTTTTGGTGAGCAGCATACTCTGTTATCAGTTTTTGGCAAGCTATATTAATTATCAACTTTTGGCGAGCTATACTATCTATCTTCAGTTTAGGGTGAGTAGTTCTTGACATGATCGAACTTGATAGATAGTATTGATTGGGTTGACTGAGAGATGGTCTTGATGGTATAGAATCGACTGGATCGATTGATTGATGACTTGATCTGATTTGATGTTTTGATTTGTTGAAGTGATTCATTGAATATATGAATCGTACTGACTTGTAGAAAGGAACGAAGGCAAAAGTAAGTCCTTTGACTTGTACTTGTGCTTAGGTAGCCTTGAGGCGTAATTCCTTTCTAATCGGAGTTTAGGGGGTGAACTTGCTAAGACGTTATCTCACCTCGTTGTGGGATAACATTTTTAGGTCCTTAGATGGCAATGCCTCCCGAGCGTTTTGGACAGCCAAAAAAGGTCACCGAGCAGGTATCTTACATTCCACTTCATGGGAACCCAAGGGGATGGGTCTATGAGCTCATAAGATCCATGGTCTGAGTTGATGATGCTCTACCCCATAAGGTACCCCATCAATATAGATGGTGATATCGTCGTGAGCGAAATGGACAAAGAGAAGGTCCCATACTGAAGTCTGAGATCCCTATGTCAGTGTTGGAGGTAGCTTTTGGAAAAGGGATGGTCGACTCTCCAAGTGGTTTAGTGGTGGACCCGAATCTATCAAATCCAAGGTCCCTGGAGTAGTTAGTTAAAGACTCAAATGCTTAGAGGATTTGTAGAACTCTACCCCCCATTTTGCAGACCTTGTATAGATATCAGCTAGTATTGTATATGACATAGTTTGATATGTGTATATAAGTGTGTTGTTGTTTTCGAAAAATTGTGGCACTGCTTTTCTAGCACATCTTGCTGTCGTTCAGGGTTTATTTATTTTCTTCCGCATGCACATTAAAATGAATGGGTCGGCAATGTATCCTAGGACGTCGCTATTTAATTGACCACCGAGGGATGGGCACACGCTCGGAGGATCGGGGCGTGACAATTGATGAGGCTCTACATTATGTGGCCTAACAAAACTTTGTTCCATATGTTCACCTCAGGCAATCCAAATCCTCCTTCCCTTTTAGGTGAGCAAATTACTTGCCATGCAACCTAGTGCGATCCATGATTTGTTGTGGAACCAAATCATAAGAAATGTCAAATCCTTTTCTCAACCTCATATATCGTTTGTGTGCAAATGGAGACAAGAACTGATTTAGTTATATGTAATGCTGCATAACCCATATGCTTCATTACCCAACTTTCAATTTTCTTTAAGATCTCGTTAGTACTATAGTCTGTGTGAGTGACTCTTCTAGTAACAAAGGGAACACCCATTGATAAGTAGGGTACCTGTGGAAAGAGGCTTGTGGTCTAGTATAAGGAGCTTCTCATCCTTGTTCAATCTAGAAAGAGATTTGACATTTGTCAAGATTAAACTGTAGTTCTGTGATATTAGCGAATTCTTCAAGAGCATCTACGAGGCAAAGGACGGAGTCTACATCTCCATAATCAAATAAGACCAAGTCATGTGTGAAGCATAAGTGAGTAATCCTTTGCATTTGAAAGAAGATGCAGCAACTTTGTACTAACAGTCTATCGGAAATTTCCATAACCAGGACAAAGAGGTATAGAGAAAGAAAAGTAACTTTGTTGGAGCCCATTTGAGCTATTGAAATAGCCAACCTATATTCCATTAAAGTTCATTGTAAGCCTTGGATTAGTGACGCCCTTGGTTATCAAATCAACCAAGTACTAAGGTATATTAAGGGCTTTTAGGACCTTGATGACTGCACCCTATTTAATCATGTCATAGGCTTTCATGAAATCAATCTGTATGGCCAAACGTTTACTTTGTCCCCCTTATGGTAGTTGTGTAATAGATCTTGGCACAATAGGATATTCTCTAGGACATGTCGTTCAGTGATAAAAACAATTTAGTTGAGGCCAATGATTGAAGGAAGCATACAACATATATATTCTGCAAGTAGTTTAGCTATAATCTTGGATAGGACATTGCAGCATGAAATGGGTCTGAACTCCTTAAGGCAAGATGGATTCTGAACCTTCAGGACAATGGTAGTAGAATTCTAAAAACTTAATAGTATTAAAAGCACATCCATCTTTTGCAAATATATTTTTTGAATTCCTGCTAATAGATGATTTGAAGACTCTGAACCTTGCAAGACATGTGCTTGACATAACTAGAGCTATTTTTTATATTTGAAAGTTCTTCCTTCTAAAATAAATTATGGCCCTCAACATTTGCTCTGAACTTTATGAAGTTCTTTTAGAATAAAGATGAACACTATTACTTATAAATCAGATTATTTCAAAGCTCTAAACCTCTTAGGACCAAGATCAAGCATTCAACCTCATTGAAACTAAACTTTCTTGAAATAGAAAATGTGCACTAGTTCAGTATTCAAATAAGACAATGTTGCATCTTTCAATATAGCAACACTTTTGTAATATGGGCAACTGATAGTAAGCTAGAATTTCCCTTAGTAAGTATTCATAATAAGCTGTGTAGCACCAACACGAATACACGACACGTGACACGACATTTCTCAAAAAATAAAGAATTTTGACACGTTCTAACACATTATATATTAAATAAATATTTTTATATATAAACACAAAAATAAATAAATAATAATAAAAAGAGCATAGAATTAATTTATACTAAAAATATTAATCCAACATTTGTTAATATGATTTATTGTTTTACTTTGACAAAGATTGAATGAGAAATTCAAAAATTGCAAATATGAAAGAGTAAACTTGAAGGAACATGATCTATTCATATCTTACTTTTACCAAAAAAAAAAAACTTGAAGGAACATGTCCTGTTTTCTTATACTTGTCAGAGATTAGTGAGATTTCTTATAGTCCTAAATAGAGTTCGGAGTTCATGATATAGACTAGCTTGGAGCTCCTCTGCAAAACAATGTTCAAGAAAAATGAAAATTCAGAACAAGAACTCTCAAAGTATGACCAAAAGAAAAGGAAATTACTAAATTTGCCACGGAAAATGTGAGAGATAACTCACAAACCAATAACATAGACCAAAAGAGATAACTCACAAGCGATGCTTGTGAGAGGCGGAAAGAAGCAAAAAAGAAGGTATAATTTAAGTATGTGGGGGCAACGAAACAATGCCAATGAGAAGAGAGACGTTCCATTGTCACTCACGGGAAGATCAAAACTTATAAATGAGAAACTTGAGAGTAAGAATTCTCTTCTTTTCCCTTTATTTTTGTTATTCTCATTATTTTTTCATATATTTACATTTTGACCCCTCGAGTATTGAAAAATTTTAAAATTGACTTCGTGAGTGTCGGAATTGCGTGTCGGAATTTCAAATTCGCGTGTCAGGAAAAGTTGATCACGTGTCGGATTTTCCAACATTTGTTGACCACGTGTCGGACACGACATGAAGACTTCCGGAGAGTGTTAGTGCTTCTTAAATAATAAGTGCCCTTAAAACACTCTTTAGCACTACTCATATTCTTGAGGAAATTTACACAATACACTAGTATGGCAAATGCCATATGTCAATAAACAAAAGACGACCCTATATTACATGTGTTATATTGTCATTTGTTAGGCCTTGTTAATGTTGGAATATATCCGTAGTGGATTTTTTTTTATAGTTAAACTTTATCCAAATAACTTAACGAGTTCATTTAAATGTGTTGAGGATCATATCTTAATCATGTTGATACTCAGTTTTGATTGTACAAGCATTTGAGCTAAATTTCACAAAAGTGTGTAAATCTACAAAAGAAAGAGTTTGAAAGCAAAATCTTGGTTCTGCAAAACAATCAGACCTAATCAACGGGTACTTTTCATATATAGATTCGAAGATCATTGGAGTTTCTAAATTGAAGACCCATCTCAAAACAAAAAGGTATGACATTCCAAGATTATTTAGCCTAATTCACTCAAGAAATTGGCGAGATGGCATGATGAGAACTTGCCATTACTGAAAGTAACCAATAGAAAATTTGATTAATAGCCTAGTTTGAGGGAAGATTCTACACATGTTTTTAAGAAATTTTTGCCAAGATTTTTATGGAGAGAACTAGATGACATAACGCCTACTTGATTCATGTGCAACATTCGAAGTGGAGCTTTATAAATGGGAGAAAACTTGGCCAAAAGCCATACAGTCAAAAAGGGAAACAACAAGTTAGGGTGAGCATCAGTCCAGGGTTGACCCTGGACCAGCCTTGGATTGGCTCAACCCAGCCGGTCTTTGTTTAGTTCCAAAGGGCACTGGGTCGATCCTTAGTCCTGGGACCTCAAGATCTCGTACCGTGCGGATTGATCCTTGGTCATAGGAGTTTAGGGTTGGTCTAACCCGGACCAACCCTATACATTTTATATATTATATAATATATATTAGATGTATTTTATATTATATATCTAATATATTATATATTATAAGTTTTTGTCTACTCTAAACCCTAGCACCTCTTCCCATATTCTCTTCTCAACTTATTTTGTTGTGTAAATTAGAAAGTGGAACGAAACCTAGCCCTAGTTCAACCAAGAAAAGGAAGAAACCTTCTTCACTCACCTTGCTCACTTGCTCACCTTGCGGCTAGCCTCTCTTAACTTGCCTTGCCGCTCACCTCGCATATTCTTTTTTCTGGTTTGTTGCTTTTAGCAAGTGTACATTTCTATTTTATCTTATCTTATATTTATACTTATGTTAGATATATATTAGTGTTCATAGTTTGGTTGCTCAATGTAGCATGGTTGATGAGTATGTAATTTGTAATATTATGTTTGTTCTTTTAAGGAAAACAAAAAATGAAATAATAAATAATCAGTTGGACCCTGGTTGACCATAGAAGTGGACCGAACCCATAGGGTCATACGAGATCACAACATAATTTTGTCGAACTCAATATGTATTAACAATTGTTTATATCCATCCTCTTACATGATATATTCTAAAATGAACATATTCAAACAACATTAAGCTGTTTCCTTGAAGTGCTTGCTTAAGTAAAGGAAATGCAATTGGGAAATGTGTGAAGATGGACTTCTGGTGTGAAGTACATAAAATTTACACATTTCATTTGGTGTTACTTCTTGGAAACACGAATCTTGTGTTTATGACTAGCAAAAGAATTTGACTTATTTGACGAAATGAATTTAAGCAGTTGTAGGATGTGGGAGATATAGTTCAAAATTTTAAAATCTACAAGAAATTTGTGCAATCATATCATTGTTATGTGGGTATGGTCATTATACATCTTTACCACTAATAGATATTACTAGAATATTATGCAAAGTTTGAAGTTGAAAATGATGTTAAGTTTTCTTTGTTGTAAGAGATGATAGTGCCTAACAAAAATTTTCCTTGAAAGAACAAACATACTATTTCAAATATATGAATATAAATTTTGTATTATTATCAAACACGTATTTTTGCTTAGAAATTTGTCCGGGGAATAGAAGTAGAAAATTTTATTTCTGGAACAGAAATTGTTATTTAGAACAGATTTTCCAACTGAAATGTCCTTTAAATATGACTCACTGCCCGAACTTGTTAAAGCGAATATTGAGTCACGATTACCACTGCTAGAGAAGTTTTCTGTTGTTAGAATAAATCTAGATTTACTAAGAATGGTCTACTAAACAGTACACAAAGTGATGTGACAGAGTTTTGTCGGATATTATATATAAACCACCCATTTACTTAAATGCTATCATCGCCTCACAACTTAAGAAATGAATTTTAGTATACCAAGCATAATTTTTTAATTTATGAGTTTTGCAAATGTACTCTTGGGACACACTCATTAAGAAACTAAATTAAATATATTTGATCGGTGTCTCAAAAACATTTCGGTAAGACGATCCTTTTTTTTATTAGCAGTGAAACAAAAGAATCTAATGTGCCTTTTGGGCGGCTAAGCATGCACATTCTAAACCAATTTTAAAAGCTTAATGTGACAACCATCGAGAGATTGAAGGGTCAACAAAGGACAGAGACCTTTGGTATTTCACTTGAATTTGTCGACCAAAGATAATGGTACGAGCTTGCACACCAGCCGTCAACATTTACACTCTTCTCCTCCAAGTGGAGAGTAAAGAAAACCCTAAATGTTTGGTGCATGTGGATTGTGGTGGCCTCATCATATGGTCATTTATATGATAAGCCCTTCATCTCTTGATATTTCCTCCTTATTATAAGGAGGGTCTCTTTAACAAGTATTCTAAAGAAATTATCAAAACAACTAGGATACACATGTAATAAGTTCATGAGAAAAGTTGCACGATCAGTTCTAAACCTATTGTATGAAAATCAATTAACAAACCTTGTAATTGGATTAATGTATTCTTAAACCTTCGAAGGAAAGTGAAATTAAATCATTTTGGTCATGTCTCATCCAATCCATAATATATCATCGAGGACTCTTCTCTTAATTAAGTCAGATGAAGCATTTGATAGTAGGGCAAGTGAAGAGCAGTGCGCAAGATAATTTCAACGTGTGCTTGAACCTGACGTATCCTTCCCACAACCTAATTCCATGGTAGGGTGGTAATTATTAGCCATACTTTGTGGTTACTATGTAAGCACTCAAAATAATTTTCGAAACAATTAAACGAGGTCAACCAAGAACAGTCGTTGTCATGTTACGTGCATGATTCAAAACTACAATAGTTTTCTTCACCACAATCGAAAGGTCAAAGCGAGCAGTGTGGCCTATTTTTAGTTGGAAATTTTACAATGGTATGTTAAAATCATCAAAGTTGGCGCGAGTTCCTGTCCATTCGGGTCTTCATAAATATTAGAAGTGGCAAAGTGTACAAAGAACAAAATTAACATAAGCACGCACACAGCACAGAGAAGGGGACGGCGGGGGGGGGGGGGGGGGGGGGGGGGGGGCGGGGTGAAGAGAGAGAGAGAGAGAGCGAGAGATCTTCTAAATTAGAAGAAATAAATAATAAATATATTGATCTTGCAATGGACATAATATATACGAGTGATTCACTTTGAGTAATCTCATTGCAATTATCACCATCCACGAAGAAGAACCAAAATGAAGTCCACGTACGTAGTTTTATATGTAATTGGGTCAGTGGTTAAGATTCTCAAAAAGTCACTTTCTCAGGCCTATAAATAGCAATGCGGAGTTCAAGTGCTTCTCATTCGGTCGACTATATTCTGTCTTACCTATTTCTTCTCAGTGCTTGCTTCAAAGTATAAAATCAAACTTCCTTTTCCACACTTTTCTGGCTATGGCTGATCTCCAAGTCATATCAATATTTGTGATCATTTTCACCTTCATTGCGTTCGATGCAATTCTAACTTCCGAGGGAAGGTCGATAAAATCGGCATGGGAGGACGAACTCCGTGCAATTAATTACGACCAAATGGACAAACAAGCATCACAATTTCTCCCGCTGAGTCAGCCTCCTACGAACGATGATCATTTTGATGAGGGGGAGGAGATGGTTCCTTCGCCTATAGCACATGATCAGGCGGCCAGTTTGGGCGAGTCAGAAGCAGTGTACAAGGATGATTTCCGCCCCACAGCCCCTGGGAGCAGCCCCGGATTGGGTCATTCTTTCACTGGCTTAAAGAAGGAAGCTGTTCGACCGAAAGTTCCGAGTGGTGATGAGGAAAGGCTAATCGTTGCGGGTAAACCAAATGATTTCGAAGGCACAAGACCGGGTCACAGCCCCGGTGTCGGCCATGGTTTTCAGAATGAGGAACCAAAAGTCTAAATACTTCAAAATAGAAAGTCAAAGCTGTGTTATGTAAGTCTAGTCAATTCTGCTTCAGTTAGGTCTTATGTCCCGAAATCTTATTCTTCAGTTCCTCCGGACATGATTCTGCTTGGTGTGTGTAAAATTATCTGTCAATTTGGTATTGAACTATATAATTATTTAATGAAAAAATAACGAAGTTTCTTTAGAAATTACCCGCTATATCATACACGTTGGATGTTGTATGACATTTCAGTTTTCCGTTGTACAACTTTCTTCTCGATCTTCCCCAATGTTATGTTGAGGCCGGGAGAAGTATTAAGACGGAAGTTTTTTGTGTTATATTCAGATTTTAAATGGAAATAACCACATGAATGATGGGCAGAGATTTAACATAAAAATGGCTAAAGTTGCATAAGGTATAATGTACCAATTTTTTATGTTTCTGGAAAGAACTTAAATATTGAAACTGGCCAACGTCATCTATTCTTTCAGAGTTCACTTTGCATATAACTAGTGCCCTACAAATGTATGATAGAACATGAATGTATCCAAATCAAATTGGTGATAATAGACGGGAAAACAAACCGAATAATAATAGCAGCGAAATGATATAAAGGAAAAAAAGGAAGCACATTAATTGAACTTGTGAGCGATGCTTTGACCGTATACATAATTTCTTTACACAGTAAAGCGAACCCAAAATAGGTAGTCTTAACCTCAAACTTAGACCAATAAATTCCATAAAAAGCCTATATGGTTATGGTAAGTTTTAAGTGCCGTTACTTCTTCGGAAAGTGGTCTATCCATATATATATATATATATATATATATATATTTTTTTTTTTTTATGACCATCTCTTTTACTCAAGCCGCCACCCTCTCGCCGGTTATAGGCACGCTTTTGTTTACTCAATCATTGCTTGTTAACTTGAGTTCAGAAAGTTTGGAATATGGACACTCAACTTAATCGTGCATCTTATTGCACGTATAGTTGGCTGACAACTTATTCATCATCGTTCTAAAAACAAATGATAACAAAACAAGGAAATAAAATAGACAATCGATTTATGCGATTCAGTCAGTAGGACATATTCCTTAGAGGAGAAAGCAACACATGATTTTATTATAAATTAAGTGATAAAATCGAGATTACAACAATACTCGAGACACTCAAATGCACTTAGTGTGCCCCAGCTCCCAATTACATTCACATAGTATTTAGCACTTGTAATTCCTCAAGAAACAATCTCCCAATCTCACAAAAGAATTCACAAATCTTACCCACAAGATTTTGCTTGACTCGAATAGTTAAAGCTCCTCTTGGACTGCTTCAAAGTGTAATTAACAAAGACGTCATCTCTTGGATGCTCTTCACAAAGAAAATTTACCTCATATAATGAAAAAAATTTGGATCCAATATAGGAAACCCATACAAATTCGGAGGCCTACTTGGATGGAGTTTGCTTTATGGGTTCAATTTTCAGAAAAATTTTCAACATCTTCATATTGAGTCACAATTGTTTTGCTGGAATTTGAACTTCACTGCTGGAATTATGAGAGAAAACTTTCAAGTCCAAGGCCAAGTCAGGCTGGAATATCACTATAACTGAGGGTCTCATTAAAACACCAACTCCATCTGCACCTTTAGGAACTCCACAAGGATTCTCGAACATAACCTCCTCGACTGTAGACATCCTCAACCACAAACACTTGGCGGCCTGTGTAGTCTTGATAGATACAAACAATTGCTCTATTTCATGATTCCTCGGTAAAAAGATTTGCCGATGTTGATTTTGGGAGTACATGGTGCAAGGGGTTTGCACCGTTGAGGTAAGTCCCTTTCATGGCCTTTATTCCTTTTCACTTTCCCCGTCTAGTGTGTGAGGGTTTTATTCATTGCAATTGCTACCTCCACAAGGTGATTTGGACCTGGGTTCTGTTTTCTTAAGACAAAGTGGTTTTGAGTTTATAATATGAGCCATAGAACCAAAGCAACAAGTTCGAACAAAGTTGAGTTCTTTGGATTGTCGTTGAAATGCAATAGTCATTCATTTAATCTGGTTTCCCCCTATCTTGTGATTCTGATATGCAAAGTAGGATTTGACCAAATAGCTTTCATCCATGGACATAGAAGTAACATGTGCTTGAATTATAGAAAAGTATTTTATGTGTTGGTCGAACAACTGAGATAGTGGGATCAATCGATCATATTACTTGTGTGCTACGCTTGTCATCCTATGCTAAAACACAATTTTATAAATAAAAATATAACTGAAGATTAAAACCTAGGTCTCTACTATTTAAAAAAGCATAAATTTTTATAAAGGAAAAATACTAATGACTCAAAATGATATAGTTTCTTTCATACCTAAAGTAGAGAGAGAGTTTGTTTTTTTTTTTTTTTTTTTTTTAGCTTTGTATCATATGATGGTTAAGGAAACATAGTGTTTTCACATTGATATATAACTTCCGAACTTCGGCAAATTCTATAGCTTTTCCTTTAAATTCTTCTTCTTAAAATATTAGTCATTGTCTATCGATTTGATAATTACTTTGGTAATTCCTAAAAGTCAAGTACAACTAATCGTCCTTAGAACGTCAGCGTTCCAACATCAAAAACCTAAAAGTCAGGCTTTCTTTTCTCAGTGTCCTCGTGAAGGATCTTTTGCACATCTAGGTCTGTTAGTTGGAGTAACTTGATTCTGATTTAGACATCCAGCTCAATTCTGAGGGTGGCTATAAGACTTGAAAGGTAGTCTACCTCAAACTTGAATACCAAATCTCGAGCTCTCTTGATTAGGTTCCACTCTTTAATCAGTATATGAGCAATTGAAGACTTCTGACTCAAAGCATCAACGACCTTGTTCGCCTTCCCCGGGTGATATAAGATATCACGGTCATAGTCTTTTAGTAATTCCATCCATCGACATTGTCTTATATTCAACTCATTCTGAGAGAACAGGTACTTGACACTTCGATGGTCCGTGAAGATTTAGAATTTTTCTCCGCACAAATAGTGTCTCCAAATCTTCAACACAAAGATAATTGCTGCGAGTTATGATTCATGCGTCGAATAATTCTGCTCATGAGGCCTTAACTAACGGGAGGAGTATGCAACAACTCAGCCATGTTGCATTAGCACACAACCCAATCCTCTAAATGACGCATCATTATAGATCTCGAATCCTCCAGGACCAGATGAAATGGTCAATACATATACGGTAGTCAGCTTTTCCTTAAGCTCATGAAAACTACTTTTGCATTTGTCTGTCCACACGAATTTCTCATCTTTCTTTAGGAGTCTTGTCAATGGCAACACTAATGATGAGAATCCTTCAACAAACCGTCTGTAATAACCTGCCAAACCTAGAAAAATTCTGATTTCTATCACTGTAGTCGGTCTCGGCTAATTGATCATGGCTTTGATCTTGCTTGGGTCCACGGAGATTCCTTCGCTTAAAATCATGTGACCTAAGAAAGTAACATGAGTCAACCAAAACTCATACTTGCTGAACTTGGCATACAATAAATGGACTCTCAATGTCTGTAGCACTAATCTCAAGTGACTCTCATGCTCTTCATCACTTCTCGAATACACTAGAATGTCATTAATGAACATGATCACGAACTGATCTAGATATTCTTTGAATACTCGGTTCATCAAATCCATGAAGGCAACGGGAGCATTCATCAACCCAAATGACATCATTGTGAACTCATAGTGACTATATCGAGTACGAAATGCTGACTTAGGAATATCCTCCTTTTTCATTCTCAGCTGATGATATCCTGTTCTCAAGTCGATCTTCGAAAATATCGACGCTCCTTGCAACTGATCAAATAAGTTGTCGATCATCGACAGTTGATACTTGTTCTTGATTGTTACCTGATTGAGTTGTCGATAGTCGATACACAGGCGTAACGAACCATCTTTCTTCTTCACAAACAAAACTAGTGCTCTCCAAGGTAATGCACTGGGATGAATGAATCCCTTATCCATTAATTCTTGCATCTGAACATTTAGTTCCTTCAACTCAGACAACGCCATCCGGTAAGAAGTCTTAGAGTTTGGCTTTGTCCCGGGTGCTAGCTCAATTACAAACTCAATTTCTCTCTTTGGTGGCAATCCTGGCGATTCTTTTGGAAAGACATCCGGAAATTCTTATACCACAGCAATGTCTTCCATCTTCAACTCTTCAATTGTCGTATCCACGACAGTTGCCACGTAACCTTGGCAACCCTCATCTAACAAATGAATTGCCTTTGGTGACGAGATCAAGATAATCAAGGGTCCTCCTTGATTCCCGACAAACTCGAAGCTCTTACCCTCTAACGGGTCAAACTAAATCGCCTTGCAATAGCAATCCATTAGAGCTCTTTACTTGGTGAGTTAGTCCGTGCCAATTATCAAATCAAAGTCACATATAGTTAGGACTAACAAGTCTATTTTCTCCACTTGCTTATCAATCGCTAATTTGCAACCAGAACAACCCAAAACAATAATAATTTTATCCTTCAATGGTGTAGATATGCAAACTACCGACTCCAACAATATAGGATTTAATCCTAATAACTTAACATATTGCTTGACAATAAAGGAATGAGTTGCTTCTTAGTTGAATAAAGCGTAAGCAGGATAGTCATTTAACGAAACCATACATGTGATCACGTCAGGTGTAGCTTTTGCTTGACCTTGTGTGATGGCATATACCATGCCCTAAATTGGTGGTCTCAGCTATCCTCATTGTGGCACATTCTGAGGTGCAGACCCTCTAATCTGTCCCATAGGTGGCGGTGGTCGCAACTATGGTTGTCCTCTTGGTCGGTTAGGACAATCTATGATCAAGTGGCCCTATTGGCCACATCCAAAACAAACACCTGGCCTTCGAGGACACGATGCTAAACCATGTGGCCTTCCACAGACGCAACACAAGCCATTCTGACTCGGTCTTGATTTTTCGATTCTACCCTTCCTATTGGGCAGAACTTGGAATCTACCTCTAGGCATGGGCCTCTTCTCATGATGGATTCCTTCTCGATGCGAAGTAAACCTTGATCCAGACGAGGTGACTTGTTCATTAAAGCTCCTTTCAAGCAGCTATGCTCGTTGATAGATTTCTCAGTAATCGACTAAGTTGAACGGCACCAGCGGTTGCTTCAACTCTTGTTGAAGGCCATTCTTGAACCTTCGAGCCTTCTATTTAGGGTCTTTAATCAGTCTCGGAGCATACTGAGATAGCTCTGCGAGCTTGACCCCATATTGGTCAATGGTCATTGACCTTTGACGGAGTTGCGGAATTTCTTATATTTTATGCTCTCTAACATTCCTTGAAAAGTACTATTCATTGAATGCCCTGAGGAATGCATCCCATAGCGAGACCACTCCTTCTAGAAACACTACTTCTCCGGCGGCTCTCCACCAGGTGTTGGCATTGCCCTGTAATTGATATACTGCTAGGGTTACCTTCTTTGTATCTATGCACATCAAGAGTGCAAAGGCTTTCTCCATATCTTGTATCCACAGTGAGGTGGCCTCAGGGTCTCCAGTACCCGTGAATCAGTTGCAAAAATTGCTCCACCAGCTTGTGGATTGGTCTCTCTCTGTTTATGACTATGTTCCCAGCTGGAACATCGGCAGGTGTAGTGGTAGGTGCAGCAACAGGTGCGGTAGCAATTGTAGCAGAAATGGTAGCATTTGCAACAATAGTGGTAGCGACTTCGATGGTGGTGGTAAAGGCAACAGCTTGATTCTGGGCTTGCTACCCTACTCATTGAACGCCCTGAGGAATGCATCCCACAGCGAGACCACTCCTTCTAGAAACACTACTTCTCCGGCGGCTCTCCACTAGGTGTTGGCATTGCCCTGTAATTGATATACTGCTAGGGTTACCTTCTTTGTATCTGTGCACATCAAGAGTGCAAAGGCTTTCTCCATATCTTGTATCCATAGTGAGGTGGCCTCAAGGTCTCCAGTACCCGTGAATCAGTTGCAAAAATTGCTCCACCAGCTTGTGGATTGGTCTCTCTCTGTTTATGACTATGTTCCCAGCTGGAACATCGGCAGGTGTAGTGGTAGGTGCAGCAACAGATGCGGTAGCAGTTGCAGCAGAAATGGCAGCATTTGCAACAATAGTGGTAGCGACTTCGATGGTGGTGGTAAAGGCAACAGCTTGATTCTAGGCTTGCTACCCTACTCATTGAACGCCCTGAGGAATGCATCCCACAGCAAGACCACTCCTTCTAGAAACACTACTTCTCCGGCGGCTCTCCACCAGGTGTTGGCATTGCCCTGTAATTGATATACTGCTAGGGTTACCTTCTTTGTATCTGTGCACATCAAGAGTGCAAAGGCTTTCTCCATATCTTGTATCCATAGTGAGGTGGCCTCAGGGTCTCCAGTACCCGTGAATCAGTTGCAAAAATTGCTCCACCAGCTTGTGGATTGGTCTCTCTCTGTTTATGACTATGTTCCCAGCTGGAACATCGGCAGGTGTAGTGGTAGGTGCAGCAACAGGTGCAGTAGCAGTTGCAGCAGAAATGGCAGCATTTGCAACAATAGTGGTAGCGACTTCGATGGTGGTGGTAAAGGTAGCAGCTTGATTCTGGGCTTGCTACCCTATCATCTCTCGCATGGCGTCCAAAGCCTGGGTGATCTCAATGATTCTCGGATCACTAGGGGCTACAACCTCAGCACCAACAGGAGGTGGTGCTACGCCACTAGCACTAGTCTGTGCTGGCGCTCAACCTCGACCTCCTCAGGTACAAACCCTGGTCGACATCCTACCCCAAGTTATGGCCCTAAAGGTCCTCTTGACAGGAGTTCCTGGCTCTTGATCACTCATGGCTCAGCTTTCTCTACTAAAGCTTGCTACCAATTTTACACCGAATTAAAAATAAAGTGATCCAAACAACAAGCAATTCTATTAAACAACTATCACAGACATGCACTAGCATGAATTTAAAGGTCTTTCTTACCACTATCCCATGGTCTATCACATCTTATCACTCCAATCCCTAACCATTGCTCTGATACCATTTAAACGGGGATGTCATGCCCCAATCCTCTGAGTACGTGCCCATCCTCACCTTGGTCGATTAATAGTGACTTCCTAGGACACATCGCGGACCCTTTCATTTTAATATGCATGTAGAAGGATATAAATAATCCTCATACAATAAAACAATTGAATAGGAAAGTAAGACCATAAAATTTCAAACTATACCAACCACACTTATAAATATAACACAAGTAGTCATATATAATACAAGCCAAACCAAACTTTGGTTATCCAAATCTTAAGGTTTAACAAACAGGGGCAAGGGTTCTAGCAACCACGTCTACTCATCATCGCTAAACTCCTCTTGCTCTACATCCTCATCCCCATTTGAGTCGTTTGCCAAGTACACTGGGGACTTTGACTCTTCTAGCTTTGGATCCTTTGCATCGTATACCGTTCCACCAGGGCCCTCTTTTTGCCCATCATGATAGTGACAATACCATGACCGGTACTTATGGGGTACCTTTTTGGGTTCACCCACATCAACCCAGACGGTGGATTTTATCAGCACATATTCAAATCCTTTAGGGTGGGGGTGTATTGGAATATGATAACCTATCTCGGTAATTTCTTCAGGTATACCAAAATGCACGGGAGGAGGAGGAAATGCTGCCATCTAGGGACCTAAAATGTTGTCCCACAACAGGGTGATATTAGGTCTTAGCAAGTTCTACCCTCCTAAGTCCCGATTAGGAAGCAAATACGCCCTAAGGGCTGCCTAAGCACAACACGGGTTAGAGGACTTATCTTGACCTCAGTTCATTCCTATAAGTCAGTATATATCAAATATACATAAACCACATCAATTCACCCAATCGGATGGAACTATCGATCAATCGACTCAGTCGATTACACGTCATCACGACTTTTCCCTAATCGGTACATTCAATACTATCTATAAAGTCCTATTAAATTAGGATTGCTCACCCAAAGTTGATAAATTGATAGTATAACTCACCCAAAGCTGATAATATAATATACTGCATATATGCTCGCCCAAAGTTGATAGATTAGGGCCCCCAGGCCATCATAGTATACTATATATGCTCGTTCAAAGTTGATAATATGGTGTACTACTCACCCAAAGCTGACATATCGCCTGTAGGCCGATATAGCATATCGGTATACTGCTCAACCAAAGCTAACATATTGCTCATAAGCCGATATAGTATACCATATAGGCTCATAATTAGACTGGCTATCCTGATTTAATTTTTGAAAAATAAATAAATAATTAAATAATTACGGAAAATATTAAATAAAAGCCAATAAATCCAATTTAGGCTCATAATGCCTAATTGGATGCCGAAACGGACCTGGAAAAATTTCAAAATTCGTTTAATAAATAATAAAATGAGTCTACTCGCTAATGTCACTAACTAACTACCTAACATGCATCAGCAGATAATTAAATTAACTAACATAATCTAATCCATCCACCTAAACCATGCTTAATTAATCTAATCAACCCGTAAGTCTCATTAGCCTACTAAGAGAGGATTAGTGAGATAAACTCACTTGTTTGGCGAGCTGGATGGCTCAAAACGTTGGGTATGCAATGGGGCTTGATACTCTCCAAAGCGGGCCTAACTTTCGGGGCTCGGAACACCTCCAAAACGGGCTGAACAGTGTCTTGAATACCCATTATTTTAGCTTCAATTTTGAGCTGCAAAACAGAGGAAACAAAGATGGTTGGGGTGGCAAGAGTGGCAGTGGACCGGTGAAGACAGCAAGGGTCGGTTTCGATTTTAGGCGGGGCAAACCAATGGTAGAACAACGAAGCATAGGCTCCGGTTGAGCTCCACAAGCCACAGGATAGTCTGGGATAGCGTGAGGGTAAGAGGGAGGTAGAGGCACACACGGCGAAGGCGGAGCAGCCTCGGGCTAGCACCGGGGTGGGGAACGGCCACGGTGGCGTGCAGTGGCATCGTGCGGCTCCGGGGCTTCGAACGGCTCTTCGGTGGTCTTCTTCAGTTGCTGAGGTCTTCGAACAACACACTAAGGAGGGAGTAAGGCTAGTCGATCGGATAAGGGGAAAGGGTAAGAGAGAGGGGACAAGGGGGCCTACCATGGCCAATATTTTCTCTTTAATGGTCTCCCTTGACCATTCTCCACCAAGTTGTCTTCCTTGGCTGCAATTTAGCCACCAACTTACAACTCTTGAAATGGTCCAAAACCATAGGCATAGGAGGCATACGAATTTCAATGATTTTTCCTCTCAATTGGACATTTGTTCATGCTTAAATCAACATGATTCAGCCTCAATAAATCCCATTGTCGACGAGTCTTCGATCAAATAAATATTTTTCCTCATCAATACAACCCACTTGCTTCCTAATTTTGTGATAAAAAACAATCCCTGATATTTTCTGAACAAAACGGCCTTAGGACAACGTTCTCCCAAAAAGTCTTGGTTTGTAGGAAAATCTTTTGAGACTGAGTCAATAATCATAAAATTTTTAATTTTTGAAATCGGACTCAAATTAGCGGTTAATTTCACTCAGGTGCGTTTTTAGAGTGACTTAGGCTACTTGGTAGCTTTTAGAAATTTTTCAATGTAAATGACCCGTGGTCAATTTTCTTTGAGCCATAATGAACCCACTCAACACATTGGTGACTTTCGGTTGTCATGAAAATCTCAAAGACTCAAATACAAACTTAGGGTATTAAAACGATAGAAAAATCAGTTTAGTACTGGCCAACAAGAATTTTCTAATTTAGTGGTCTCATCCATGATTAGCCACACATCTCAGTCAAACCAACCTATCTCTGATTTCAAATTGATTTTTAACTGTGTCGTAATGGCTTCTAAAGATGAACACGATCGAGAAGTCGATTCCTGGTCGAATTCTCAAGTCTATTGCGTTAAAATTCCTTAATGACTTCCATGGATAGTCTAGTTATCCTGAGAGTGATCAACTCTGAGAATAGCCATTTAGATGCGTCGATGAAATGCCCGATTTATTTATTAGAAAATAAGATTGAAAATCTGAGATGTCACAGGGTCCGAGCTAGCTTTAGCAAGAGACAATCTATATTATTTCCCATGTTAAAGATAATTATGATACTTCATTATGATTATTTATGTCACGCCCTGATCCTTAGACACGCACCCTCCCTTAATTGGTCCATTTATAGCGATGTCCCAAGACGCATCACCGACCCTTTTATTTTAATACACATGCGGAAACATGTAATAATAATCCCCAAACAATAAAATAAAGGGATAGAAAAGTAGGACTAAAAACTCAAACTTAAAAACCAACATACTTATATACATATATAACATCTCAGTCATATTTATACGTATACAAGCCACACTAGAAAGTCAATTTCTACTCAAATAGGTTCAACAAAATAGGTCATCCAACAGGAGCGGAGTCTCAATCCTCATCCGGGTCATACTTTGAATCATCCTCGAGATCCTCCTCTGACTCCTCTTCAGGTTCTTCTTCAAGTTCCTCCTCAAGCTCCTCCTCCAGATTCTCCTCTAGGTACTCCTCCTTAACAACCTCTCCTTCCTCCATGCTCCAACTGGAGTCTACTGCTGACTACTTTGGAGAGTCAGGATCATCACCCAACTTAGGATCCTTTGAATCAACTACCGATCCATCCTTATGGTCGGTACATCAGACTCCGGCATAGGACCCTCCCTTCGCCCATCATGGTAGTGGCGATACCATGACCGGTACTTGTGAGGCATCCTATCATGCCCATTCACGTCAACCTAAATGGTTGACTTCACCAGCACATATTCTAATCCTTTAGGGTGGGAGTGTATCAAAAAGTAGTATCCTATCTTAGTGATATCTTCGAGTATAACAAAGTGCATAGTTGGACGAGGAGGTGGAGGTGTTGCCATTTAAGGACCAGAAATGTTGTTCCACAATTGGGATGAGATTACGTCTTAGCAAATTCTACCCCCTAAGACCTAATTAAGAAGCCAATACACTCTAGAGCTGCCTAAGCACAACACGAGTCAGAGGACCTACCTCGGCCTTAGTTCCTTCCTACAAATCAGTACATTTGAAATATACACAAGTCACATCAATTCACCTATTTAGATCGAATTATCGATCAATTGACTTAGTTGATTACATGTCATCACGACCTTCCCACGGTTGATACATTCAATACTATCTATAAGTTCGACCTTAATCTAGGATTGCTCACCCAAAGCTAAAAACAGATATTATAGCTTACCTAAAGCTGATAATATAATATACTGTATATATGGTTGCCCAAAACTGATTGATTAAGGCCGCTATGCCATCAGAGTATACTATATATGCTCGCCCAAAGCTGATAATATAGTATATCTTATATGTGCTTGCTCAAAGCTGATTGATTAAGGCCCCAGGCCATCGGAGTATACTATATATACTCACCTAAAGCTGATAATACTTGCTCACCCAAAGCTAATACTATGGTATACTATTTATATGCTCACCAAAAGTTGATAATTTAGGGCTCTCGGGCCAAGATAACATACTAACTTAGACATATAGTCAACTTCTCATTTTTATCATACCGAATAAAAATAGCCGTGTGTGGATACACGGTCAGCCTTAGTCAAAATATAATAATTTCATCCTTACGAATATCCCACCAGTTTCAACAGCCCATTACATATTTTTAGCGCTGTAAACCGACGCCTAGTAATTTTTCCATTTAATAACCAAAATTAACTAATTTAGGAATAATATCATAAAATCATAATTAAATCAATTCAGCACGACTTAGCACTCAAATAAATAAACAGACTGCACCATAATAATCAACAAAAAATTCCAGTCGTCGGCTATCCTAGCCTAATTTCTGGAAATTAATTAATTAATTACGGAAATTATTAAATAAATGCAATAAATCTAATTTAGGCCCGTAATGCCTAATTGGAGGCCAAAATGGACTCGAAAAATTTCTGAGATTCATTCAATAATTATTAGAATCTATTTCCTTGCTAACTACACTAACCATTTGCTTAACATACATTGATAAGTCTTTAATTTAATTATTATAATCTAATCTATCCACATAATTGTACTTAATTAAATCTAATCAACCCCTAAGCATCATTAGCATACTAAGCAGGGTTTAGTGAGCAAAACTCAATTGTTTAATGAGCGGGTCGGATCAAACCGACGGGAATGTCGTGGGGGACAATTCTTCCCAAAGTGGGCCTAGCTTTTGAGACTCGAAAACACCTCAAAATGGGCCACAAAGGTGGCTGGAAACCCACTGGTTTCTCCTTTGATCTTGGCTACAAAATAGGGAAAACATAATTGGTTTGGTGCGGTGAGACTCAAGAAAGGTAGTGAGGACGGTCTCAGGTTCAAACCAAGGCAAACCGGCGGTGAAGGAAGCTCTAGCAGTGGTTGGTGTGACAGCCTAAGCGTGAGGGTGCATCTCTTGTCCCACATCACGCATGTGGGGCCACAGCGAGGACGCTGTGCTCCTAAGGGGGAAGAGTGTGATGGCCCAAGCGTGGGGGCGCGTCTCTTGTCCCACATCGCTTGGGGGGAGTCCTGGAGTTAGTTTATAAGGCTTAGGTCTCTCTAATCTATGTGACGTGTTTTAAAGTAGTGACGACTCAATGTCCAAAGTGGACAATATCACATAGTGGGGCTCGGGTCATTATAAATGGTATCAGAGCCGACTCTCAACTGTGTGTGGGGCCATAGCGAGGACATTGTGCTCCCAAGGGGGGGAGAGTGTGACGGTCCAAGCGCTAAGGCGCGTCTCTTGTCCCACATTGCGCATGTGGGGCCATAGCGAGGACACTGTGCTCCCAAGGAGGGAAAGTGTGACGGCTCAAGTGTGAGGGTGTGTCTCTTGTCTCACATTGCTTATGGAGGAGTCTTAGGGTTAGTTTATAAGGCTTAGGTCCCTCCAATCTGTATGACGCGTTTTAAAGCCGTGAGAACTCAGTGTTCAAAACGGACAATATTACACAGTGCGGCCCGGGTTGTTACAGCTGGCACGGCTGGACAACAAGACTACCTCCTGGAACAATGAGTTGGGATGGCGTGAGGGAGGCAAGCGCATGCGGGTAGAGGCGGAGTAGTGACGGCGGCGTGCGTGCGAGGCGAGGATGGTGCGCAACGGTGCGGTGGCTTGCTGTCTCCGGCGATCTTCTCCAGCTACTGTGGGCATCAAACAAGCTGAGAGGAGGGAGCTAGAGGAGTGGACAGCAAGGGGGAAAGAGAGAGGAAGGAGTGAGGGGCAAGTTTGGCTTTGGTGGGGTCTCATTGGCCAATTTTTCCACTTCTTTGTCTCTTTGACTCATCCATGGCCACCAGCTGCTCCTTGGCTGTCAATGAGCCACCAAAGCACTTCTCATAACCTCTAAGACGGTCCAAAACCATAGGGGATGGAGGGGCGTACAAATTTGCACGATTTCTCCTCAAATTGGTCATTTACTGATTCTCAAATCAACTCAATTCGGTCTCAATAAATCCCGTTGTCGATTCCTTGATCCAATCAATATTTTTCCCGTCAATAGATCCATCTTGCATCCCAATTTCGTAATAAAAAACGGTCCTGGCCTTTTCTGAACAACAATGGTCCTATTGCCGACTTTTTCCCAAAAAGTCTCGGATTGCAGAAAAATTTTCTGAGATTGAGTGAATGTTCATAGAATTTATTGTGACATGACAGAATCTTCAATTTCTGAAATCGGACTCAATTTCACGGTTAATCTCACTTTGGTGCGTTTTTAGCATGACCTAGGCTATCGGGTAGTTTTTAGAAATTTTTAGTGCAAATGACCCGTGGTTGATTTTCTTCAAGCCACAACAAATCCACTTGACACATTGGCGACTCTCGATTGTCATGAAAATCTTGAGGGTTCAAATACGAACATAGGGTACCAAAATGATAGAGAAATCAATCTAGTGCCAGCCGACGATAATTTTCTAATTTAGTGGTACCACTCACGATTAGCCACATATCTCTGTCAAATTGATATATCTCTAATTTCAAATCAATTTTATACTGTGCCGTAATAGCCTCTAAAGATAAGCATGGTCAAGAAGTCGATTCCTGGTCGAATTCTCAAGTCTATTACATTAAAATTCTTTAGTGGCTTCCCTGGATAATCTAGTTATCTCGAGAGTGATCAACTCTGAGAACAACCCTATAGGTGCGTCGATGAAATGCCCAATTTATTCAATAGAAAACAAAAGTGAAAATCTGAGATGTTCTTTACCAAAAAAAAAAAAAAAATCCGGGATGTCACAATTTATATCTCTCAAGATTGCACATATATTGCATGTATATTATGCATAATCTTGATTGAGATAATATCTTTGTATCGTTATCTAATATAGTTTATAAACATGATCATGTATTCTTCATTAATATATACATTGAAGAATATATAAATTACATATTTTCTTCTTCCATTTATTATTATTATTCTTAACTCATAAAGGATATTTAGCACTTTCTATAGGATATTTTCCTATGTTAAACATAATTATGATATTTCTTATTAATTATTCGAATCTCTCAAGATTGCACATATATTGCATATATTTACCATTCGAGTATGCATAATCTTGAATTACAAATTGGATTCATAAATATTCCCCTCTTATTAACGATTTGTTACATTTCACGTTATCATATGTGAGTAGTATTATCACCCATAAAACTGAGCTTAAGGGCGTTACGATCATTACTTTAAGCTAAAGGGAGCATTTAGCCAATTTTATAAGTCTTGGGGGTATTTTGGTCATTTTAAAAATATTTCTGATTTTTCTAAACATTTATAATTTTTTATGAATTTTCTGATTTCTTTTTATCAATTTCTTAATTTTCTTAATTTTTATTTTTTCTATTATCTTTAAATATTGAAGATGGACTTCGTACCGCGTCAGTTGCTGATCTGACCTGGACCCTAAAGCTCCGGGTTGGGTTCGAAAGTGGACAAGGCCTAGTCCAATTTTGCTAAAAAGGGCCCAGCTCAATTGAGCCCACAACTACCTCATCTATGACTTTTCAGCCCAATCTCCATTATAAACCCTTTTACTATTTCTTTTTTACAATTTATTTTTCTTTTTTTCTTTGCTTTTTTCTTTCCCTACGTGGATCTTCTTGCTCCCAAACTCTCTTCCCCCTGCACCTTCACCCGAAGCTATAAAAATTCCCTCCCGAAATCCATACTCTAACAACAACTTTGCTTTCGATTTTCACTATTTTCATTTTTTTTTAATGTTAGGCTTGCCTTTCTTTTAATTTGCACATGGCATGTAATACATGACTAAGCAAGAAGAAAACCGGTAAAGCAAGTTATTTTGTGAGTAGAAAAGCTCACCTTTCTATCCGTTTGGTGAGGGCACAAGAGCAAGAGAGAGCAAGCTGGAGTTTATTGAGTGAGAGAGGGAGCTCAAGCAAAGGTAGTGAACAAATTGGGAGCTAGACTGAGTGAGAGAGGGATTGAAGTGAGAGGGGGACTATGTTTGCTAAATATGTGAATGCTAGGTGTATGAAACATAGGTCCTTCTTCATGACTTCCTTTGATAATTGGTGAATGAAATATGTATATATTTTGACGTATATATTAATGAAGAATACAATATATTTAAAGACTTTATTAGACAACTATTTTATGATAATATCTCAATTAAGATTATGCATAAT
Source organism: Eucalyptus paniculata subsp. matutina (assembly GCA_017140255.1). NCBI lineage: Eukaryota > Viridiplantae > Streptophyta > Magnoliopsida > Myrtales > Myrtaceae > Eucalyptus > Eucalyptus paniculata. The sequence goes on along the minus strand of CM029442.1, from coordinate 30,464,748 downwards.
CAAATGGTAATATATGTGCAATGTAAGTAATATCTTGAAATGTACAAATAATTTATATGAAATATCATAATTATCTTTAGCATAGGATACATATATAGATTTGAGTGGCTTCTTGAGGTGGATGGATGAGCAAAGGAGGGGCAAAATTGGTACTTAGTATCTTCAAGTTCCATGTATCGAAGCCATGGATTGTGTTAAGAGAACGAAACGATGACTTTTTATACATGAGCTCTTAGGAACAACAAGTGACTCGGACTCCACAATATATAACATGTTTCATTTAAATTGCTCCAAACTAATCAAGTTCTTATGGATTCACATTTAGATTAGATTGAAATAGATATACTAAAAACCCTAAAATTTGTTGCGAAAGTATAATTAAGCTGTAAAACCTACAAAAAGAAAAATCAAGTTTTTAAACTTGTTAAATTGGTGCAATGTCATCTCTTTAACTCCATCTATTTTTGCTAATGGAAAAAAATGACGTGTTTTTTATTATTTATTCTTTCTTCTTTCATATGTGGTGATGATGTGGCTAAAAATATGAAGCATAAGCCCAAAATAATGTTGTTCAAGTTTACATCTGATTTTTTTTTTTAATCCAAATTTTATATAAATTAAACTAGAAATTAGCTTTGGTAAAAGCTAAAAATTAGCTCAATTTTTCTTTTTTAAGTTGAGAAACCCATTTTTCCTTTTTTTGTAGGTATAAAAGTTATACTTTCAGGGATATTTCAAGATTTAAAAGATGAAACTTATTAGCATATGCATCTTGGGATAGGTTGTTTTTAAGATTTAAAAGATGAGGTCTTGATCTACTCTAACTAGGCATATTGATAAGCTCTTTCGTTGACTATTAATCAATAATTTCAAGAAAAAAAAAAAAGGGAATTCGAAAAACTGTTCCTTAGGTGCAATTCTAATGCAGCGCAAGATTATACATTAGTACGAAATTTGCAAAATAGTCACCTATTATATAGTTTTTAAATCTTGGTAATGACAATTTCATTCACTATATTAGTATCTGAAGATTGCTAATTTCCCTTATCTAACTATTGTATAACGCAAAGAGGATCTCAAACTGTTAAGGGATCAAAGTTTTTTTTTTTTTTTGGTTATCTCCCAAAATACTCTCAGTTAGTTATGTTATGAATATTTTACCCATGAACAAGCGTAAATTAATATATTTTTTTATTTTATTTTACCTTTCACGTGCTCCAGTTTTAAAATTAGAATCTTTTTTATCTTATAGAAAAATTTAAAATAAAATTTCCAGTCTTGAAATATTTTCTTTTTTCACATACATGTGTCAATAATTACTCTATAGTAATTAGTAATCCAAAAATCTCATAATAAAGATGTTAAATTTACATAGATGCAGCATATGCACTTTTGGTCGTATACATGTCAAACTCAATCTTTTTTGTTTAAGAAACTTAGTGATTGCGCATGCTTCATTTAAATTTAATCATATTAGCCAATAGCCAATTCATGGGAACTTATAGATGCACATAATTTACATTCTAAATTGAATCTGAATTTTAAATTTGAATGATCTCACGACCATCCCATGGATTTCATTGTTATGCACCAATGAGTTACCTTAATATATGCCTAAATGTCGAAGAAAATACTTTTACAGTCTTACCCTTTCCCCCTGTTATCTTAAAATTACTCTTGTGGCAAACTCTACTATATCATAGGCCAATTTGGAGCAAACTTGCACACGCAACTTTTTTCCCCTTCTTTGAAATAATGATCAAATAATATCTTGAATTATTTTTCACGCATTAGAGTAAGTCTATCTCTCAAATCTAGTAAAAAAGGATCATCCATGATGCGACTAGAGAATTCATAAGAAATTATTTTTTTGTAATCTGACTCAATGTAAGTGCACTAAGCAAGGAACGAACTTGAGAGTCCGCATTTGAGATTCAAGATGAGCATATCCGTTGGTGGGGTTTTAACATGTGGGAAGATTTTGATGTCTGTCTGATGCAAATGCTTATGGACTTTCATAATTTTTGGATGATTATTCTTCATTTTTTTTTCTTGTCTTGGTCATATATGAGGCCAATTAATCATTAATGCGCATCACACATATAAATTCATCATAAGCTGAGCTACTAGGGTTTTGAGTTTCGTTTTCTGATTCTTTTCTAATCTATTGAACGACATGCCTTCACCTTATTCAAGGCGCCCTTGCGAGTGAAATTTTTTTTTTATAAATGCGCTGTTGGGTTCTTCAAATAACCGGCAATCAAGTGAATAACTAATAATTGTGCGTATGATATTTAGCTCAAACCTTATGAGATAAATGTAGGATTAGGTGAGAATACTAAATTGGAGATTAATATGCGCATTTCATGGTTTTTTTTGGTCGAAGCACATCTCATGATTCAAAAGATACAAATTGCTTATCACCGTTGTCAAACGTTGAAATTAACTTACCATTGTTGCAAAAATCTTTAGGAAAAAATATATACAAAAGATTATTTCTTTCTTGGTTTGAGTTAGTGATTACCATCTAAAAAATTGTAAACTGCTGAACCTTGAAAATAGTATGACATCGCTCCGAAATTCATTGAAATGAAACAGATGCAAATTGTTTGTTTTTCAATCATACCACTCTGCTGTTCAATCAAATAGATTAATACAGCCACTGAAGCTATTCAGATTCTTCACATGTTCTAAAACTATTCATTTAATTGAGAAGTACATAATCCCATTGCTTATTCCTCCGCAACAGATGCTTGGCCTCTTCGCGCTTTACTTTTGCCTTGGCAAAATCCTCTTGTGCGCAAAGTTGAGGCCGAGTCACAAGACTCACAGCCATCGCCTCCGAGCAGTCTACGGTCCATGCCTCCGGGCCACAGCCCAAGCGTCGGACATGGGGTTCATAACTAGGGTTTGTTAAGTTCAATGTAACTCAGAGGTCATTGCTCACCAAATGATCCTCTTGTGCTCCATATCACCCACGCCCTCTTATAGTTCATGTGATGGTCAAGTCTATAATTTCTAGCTATTGCTAGAGTAGAGTGTCAGTAATAGTGTATGTACATGCGACATACATCGTAATAATGATAATGCAACTACTGGTTGTAGTTCTTTGGTCACCAATTGTTTCTGTAATGAAAAACTTTTCCGGGTTTCTCCTTGCTTAATGACCCTAATTTGAACATTAAACAATCAATCCCTTCGTCCTAATTAAAATGAAGTACCGAAAACATCTAGTCAGCTAATTATTGCGGAGAGAAATGATTTCGAGGCAGATAACGCATTTGCGCTCCTTGAAAACTTCTAATCAACAAGGTTACTGTGTAATACCTACTGAAAAATATCGATTAACAGAACGTAGGTTTTCCTAGATTCTTATTAATAGAAAATGGTGGATATATTGCAGAGAAGAGATCCTTTAGCGACAACCACAACTTGTAATTAAGCAGCTGAGTGTTGTACTTTAGCTAGTACATCCATGATGGGGTGCAATTGGACCGCACCATTTGAACTTGATATGCTACGATGGAAAGACACCCTTTTGAAACGGTATGAAGGGTGTCGTATATAAGTCTTTTGTAGACACTCATTGGCACTGGTTGGCAGATCATTTGTACTAAAATTTCTCTTCCTTTCCATCAAAGAAAAAGGAAAGCGTTCCATTTCACTTTTACAAGAACAATTTGCATTTACGCGTGGAGATCGGGTGCTTTCCTCATGATTGCATTTAGACCAACGTGAGGTAATATTGTTCGTGTTTCATCAACAATTCAACGTTCGTTCTGGGGCTAATTGTTGTTTGCGCATTGGATAAAGGTAAGTCATCTCCCGTTGACTTGAATTCCTTCATTGGTATCAGAGCCCGGTCGTGATTTCTGCTTTGTTTTTCATTGAATTTTCTTGTTTACCATTTGATATTAAGATCAAGAGTGTGAAATCTACACTATTTGGATGTCTAATGGTCGGAATTGCCATCTAAAAACTCGAAATCGAACCGAAGTGAAGAACGAGTTCAAGGTCGCATACACCCATACGGTTTTGGCCATTTTCCGAATAATTTTTGGGCCAAAATTAATTTTTGAATATACAGAGTGAAAGAGCTCGTCGAGACGAGTCCGATGATGGGTCAAGCGCTACCGGAGGACACCGGATGCGCCCACACGCTCGGCCAGAAGTTGTTGCGCTTGGGCGTCACATGCTTGAAGCGCTGGGATGACCGACGCGTGTGCAACACGTGCTAGTCGGCGAACCAGCGCATGTGACCAGCACTTACGCAACACCCGCTAGACGGCGACTGGCGCATCAGCCACACGCGCCGGTCGGTGAACTACCGCGTGATGACGTCTTTGTGATGTCATCAAACGTCGAGATGATGTCATCGCTGGCAACGGTTCGCCGGCCGGCCACCCACTGGCGATTGACTCGACTCGACCCGCGACCAAACCCCAGGATGACCCGACCCGACCGTTGACCGGTCAACAATCGGACCGGTCACCGATCGGACTGGTTGGACTAGCCAGGAGGCGTTTGGCTCACTGAGGCGCGTGTGGGCGCGTGTGAGCTCCAATTGGAGCGTGGTCGGTTGCATTTGGTTTGTATGAGTGTCCTCTAGACTATGGTATATTTATTTTGATATTTGAATTTTATAAATGTATAGAATTGTGTACAGAACCCAATGCACGTGTATTTTAAGGTACAAATGTATAATTTATTCATTTGTAGCTTGTATTTTTTTGTGATTTAGGAAATGAAGTAGCTAGCTTGTGTGCAAATGATGTCATATATGTTGTGTAGAGTTTGGTTCGATGATATCATGTATATAATTTAACATACTTGCAATTTTCTAGTTGATAGAAATTTCGAACAATGGTAGGAAATCCATTACATGTTAAATTGCGATTTTAATTAATAGTTGAAGCATGATTGGTGTTTGTATGTTGGTTTATATCATGCTATGTTTTTATGTTAATGGGAGAATGTAGAAATTATATAAGATCACGTAATTATTTTTCCTAGTGGGAGTTCATAGGTTGGTAGAATTTGAGAGAGTTCTCACCTAGAACTTAAAATTTGCACAAATTAAACTAATTAACGATAATAGAACAATTGTACATAAAAGTTAATTGGGAACATAGTGAATTTTTGCCTTTGTGTCTTTTGTTAAATTATCATTAATTTAGTTTGTCTTTGCTGCAAATTAAATAAGTGTGTTACTATGTAAAGTGTGCTAATATTGATTTTGTGTTTATTATGTCAATGTGTTATAACAATTGATTATGGCTTCGGCATCCAAGACCATTGTTTCTGACCTCAATAAGGGTGACAATTATGATATTTGACACTGAAAGGTTCAGTACATCCTAGAGAAGCAAAAGGTTTTGGAAACCCTCAACCATGCCATGGATGAACCTGAGCATAGGACTTCATCTCAACATATGAGAGATCTAGAAGCTTATCAAGCTTGGAAAAAAAAATAGCATTGCTCGCATCACGTTGCTGAGCTGTATACAACATGATCTCATGTATGAGTTTGAAAGTTATGATAAAGCTCAAGTTATGTGCGTTGCCTTGAAATATAAGTTTGGGGGTACATCTGCTACTAAGATAAGGAGACTCACCATTAAATTTGATATATTCCGAAAGCGCCCAAATGTAATGATGAGGTAGCATCTTCAAGAGATGTCAAACATGATTTGTGAGCTAAAGTCGACATGTTACTCCCTTACTGATGAGTAGCAAGTTCAGGCTGTTATAAGGTCTCTTCCTAACAATTGGAAGCAATTGAAGATCAATATGACGCATAATGACAACCTTTTAGCAGAAAACCACTCAGCCCTTTAGTTCAGAGCCTAGAGACACTTAGAGATGCCAGGATGGAAACGTTTTTAACCTACCCAAGCTGCATTTCTTGGAGGATCCTACTAGGCTGGAGAAGAAGAGGGATTTAGAAAGCCATGGAAATGTTTTTTCAAAACACTCACTTTACTTCAAGGGACTCTACTCAACACAATATATCCTCCTCACCTTTTATAGACAATAAGAGGTCACAAAGACACTCACAAGGACTAAGCTCATAGGTCCGGATACAAACAAAGGCACTAGAAAACTTCCGGGAGGGAATTATTTGCACAATATGAACAGTAATTGTATTGTGAATAGTACTTTCCCTAGCCTAGTGCTACAGTAAAAGTGAACAGTAACTTGCTACAGTGAAGTTGTACGGACTCAACAGTCTCGTCCGTCACAAGCATTGTAGCTACAAACTGAGTCATCTGAGCTGTCTTCTAAGAGATGTGCCTCGTATTTCTGTTCAAGGGCTTCAAGGTCTTCAGGTGAGAGGATTTGGTTCAGCCTTCAGGATGAGGATGCTTCATGAGCCCAATGGGATGCTTCTTCTTCAGCCTAGTTTGTGTTGTCACTTGTGGTGTTGATAGGAATGCTTGGCTGGGGCCAATTGGTTGGTTGTGCATAGAAGGATGTGTCCATGTTTTGGAATAAGGACGAAGGTCCTTGTTCGTAGGGATCCTGGGACAGAGAACCTCCAAAGCGTGCATAAGGGTCTTGAGTGGATTGGACAAGATCATCTGTTCCTATCATTTCATGATCTTGAGACGATGTAGCTTGTCTGTATTGCCTGAGTGCTTCCTTAACTTCTGGTGCTAGGTCATAATGATCCCATGCAATTGGTACATTATAATTCCATACATCTTCAGGAATGATCTTATTCTCCTGGCACAAAATTCTCTGGAGTTCTCAGTACTAGTGTTCACAACATCCAATAGGCCTTTGATAAGATTTGTGAATTCGAGCTTCTCGGCTGTTCAAGTGAGGTTTATAGGATGTGGTTCCTATATCTAGTGGGGTATCGATAATGTTGCCATTATTTCTGAAAAAATACCATGGGCGTCGAAAAAACAAGATGGTATGGACTTCAGGGTTTGGTGTCATGGTTCTCAATTCTTTTTCGAGGAGATGTTTCCAGTGAGTAGGATGATGGAACCAGTTTAGAAAATCTAAAAGATTTTGATCACTTTCTTTTTCAATGTTTCTTCCGAGCAAGAATATCCTTGTGAGATTGATAATGAATCTTCTGGTTGGAATTTCAATAGCTATTAAGTACTTATTGGTTAAGTACCATAATAACATTTTGAGTTGGTCAGGGAAATCATCTTCCTTCCAGATAAGAGGATGAATGAATGGATAGTCTGAATTTAATCCAAAAGGATAAAGAATCGAACCTCCATTGAATCTGAACAGGTCTGTAAGGCATTGCTACATGAGATTTCCAAGGTTTTCCATGAGACTGTCATTCTAGATTTGCTGAATAATCTCCTGGGGATATTTCCAACTTAGCAAATCTTTGATCTTCTCAATCTTGTATTTCACGCCATGATTGAGCATATGGAAAGCAGGCCTCTTGATGTACATGTTGATTTCAATTGGTGCTTTTGGCCTTGACAAAAAGTCAACAAGCACATTCTTCTTTCCAAGAATATGTTTGGTTTCGAAAGAATATTTTGAAAACCATTCAGCCCATCTAAGCTATTGAGAATTTGGAATCTGCTTTTGTTTAAACTTGGTTATCTGAGGAAAAGATGCCATGTCTAATTCTACCAAGAAGTGATGGCCGATGAGATGAAACTCAAACTTTTTTATTCCATTTTTAACTGCCAAGATTTCTTTAAAGGTAGAGTGATAATGCATTTTAGCTTGAGAAAACTTTCCACTTTTGTGAGCACAGAAGTGTCTCTTACCATTAAAGAGGATGGTTGCTAGTATTCATCACTAGTGTCAGTTTGAAGAATTCTTTTTCCCATTGATGGTATTTGTAATGGCGGGAGATTCTATATAATCTCATTAAGCTCAGCAACTGCTTTAGTCTGGGGTTTTCCCCAAGGTGGGAGATTCTTCTTCAACATGGATTGCAAAGGAATCAAGACCGTTGCAATGTTTGGGACAAAGTCCCTGAGATAATTAATTATCCCAAGAAATTGCTGAACTTGTTTTGTTGTGAAGTTGTCTTTAGAAAACTTCAATAATTCTTGAGCGATATGTGGCCCTGGATAATATGTACCTTCGTTAAGGTGCATACCAAGAAATTCAATTTCTATTTGGGCGATATTCATCTTTCTTTGAGAAAGCATGATACCATGCTTCTTCACGATTTCTGCAAATTGCTCAAGAAGTTGATAGTGTGACTGTTCATCAGGACTGTAAAGCAGAATATCGTTGATGTATATGGCTACACTTGACAAGATTGGTTGGAAAATACGACACATGGCCTTTTGGAAAAGGGATGGTGCTGCTTTTAGGCCAAAAGGAAGAACTTTCCACTGGAAGTGCTAGTTCAAGATACAGAATTCTGTTTTGGATCTGTCTTCAAGATGGATGCCCAATTGCCAAAATCCGGCTTTGAGGTCGAATTTGAAATAGATGTGGGCCTTGGTTAGACCAATAAATAGAGAATGTTTAGATGATAGAGGGAACTTATCATCCTGGAGAAAAAAATTGAGAGGTTGATAGTTGATTACCAATCTCATTTTTCCCCTGTTTTGTTCGGCGCGCTTATTGACATAAAAGGCTTCGCAAGCCCATTGAGAATTGGAGACTTCATTAAGGCCTTGTTGCAATAATTCTAAGCATTCCCTTTGGGCTAAAGCCAAGTAATCTGGCTTCATTCCTATATGACTCGCCTTTGTTGGGTTGATGTCTTCATTTTTCTTGAAAGGGAGGCGAACAAAGAATTCTGGATTTTCCCATAAAGGATGGGAACATTTTTTAGCGAATTCCGAATGAGATTCTGAATAAGATTTTAGCAACTTTTACATGATTGGATCTAGTAGACTCATTTGAATGGAAAAGAGTCTCTGAATATTGACGAATTCAGAGAATTGATCTTCATATCTAAGACCTTTTCCAGGGATGATGTGGAGCTGAGAGATTTGAGTTATGATATCCCACCCAACTACCAAGTCTTTATTGGGGAGACTTGATTCAAAGATCTTTGTGGTTATGGAACACTGAGGAAAAAATTGGACGGTTACTGGAGTATTCCTGACATTTTTGGAGAAAGTATCTCCAAAAGCAGAGTTGAAATATCGGACATAGGGAGTCCAATATTCTTCAGGCAGGACTTTAGTGTCTAGAATGGAACAACTTGCTCCACTATCAATAATAGCAATAACAGTAATTAGTTTGGCAAACTTTGAAGTGAGGATCTTTATAGGGAAATAAGGACGGTGGGTTTAGCTTAAAAATATGTCAAGATTTGATTATGAAGATGTGGGGGATATGTGAAAAATGTCTTCAGACTCCGAGTCTGACTTAGTCTCACTGGGAGTTTGGTAAAAGGGGATGACACAGAGTTTGTTCAGATGGTTCTTCATCAGCAAAAAATAAGGATTTAATATCATCATTTTCAAGAAAGATACCTGTTTCATTCTCAATAAAATGAATTAGACGATTCTGACATTTTCTCGCTTGGGGACAATTTTTGGCAAAATGTCCTTTCTAATTGCAAATGTAGCAATGGTTTGATTTCTTATGGCTTGTGCGATCTTTCCTTTTGCGTAGGTATCACCATTTCTTTTTTTGCTAGAAATGCTTTGAGCCATGTTTGGATTTCTTTATCCAGAAATTCTTGTAATGTTTCTTTTTCCGGGAAAACTTGCCACAAGTACCATCATAGTCTTGCTTGGAACATTTGATTTTTAACTTTTGGCAAGAACAAGCTGATTCAAGGCGCTTGTCTTCTGTGATGTAGGTACGAACCATCTGGCGCTTTAAGCATAATTCTTCGAGACATAAATGAACTTCTTGATGTATTTCTCCCAAGGGAATATCTTGTATTCTTCTTTGCTTTCCAAAGAAAGATCTTTCAACCATCTGGGATAGTTCTTTAGAGATGAAAGTAAGGAAAACATGCTTTAGATTTGGATCTGCGCCAACCTGATAAAAAAGCTAAAGCATCACTCGATAATGCTTATCAAGATGCTTCTTCTGAAGGGAGCAGCATTTTCTTTCGAAAAATTCTCTTCTTTTCATCTTTATGAGATCAGTGGGTTTTCCCACAAAGACATGATATAAGAGAGTGATGGCATGGCCGAAATTTGGTGACATTAGAAAATGGATCTGGTTTTGTTCTGAAATTGATTTCCACCAAAGTTTGAGGCTGCCTGTGAACCTTGTAACAAAGTTGTAAATGACATCATTCATATCATGGTTGGTGATGGACTGAGTATTCAACCAAGTATGAAAGTCTTCAAGTCTTTCTGGTCATTTATGATAAGGGATATCATCAATAGTGAAGAACTGTTTTGATGCTATGGATACATGCTGTGCAGGATTGTTTGTCTGAACATTTTCTGGCTCAGAATAGTTTGATTCCATCTCATCATCTGGAGGATCAGCCATGAATATTGATGAAGTTACTGGTGCAATAGGAAGATAATCAACTGTAGGAATTGAGAAGGATGAAGAGGAGGAAAAGGATACTGAATCTAATTCAATATCAGGAGAAGTTTGCTCAACTGGGAGCAGAATCTGTTTTTCTGGAATGACAGGATCAGGATCAGGTTGTTAGATAGTAGGATCAGGTTCCTGAGTACCCAAATCCTTTAGAAAGGATTCTAATGGATTAGATAACATCATTTGATCTAGCCTTTCTCTTATAACAATCGAACTTGATTCTGTAGGCGGTATTTTTTCTTTTCATTTGTCCTTCTGCAGGGTTTTGAGGCGGTTTCATATTTATGCCATATCTGGTTCTTTTCTGAAGGGATCTTCTGGAATGGCAGCAAAAATAAACGTCTGTGGTAGTGGAGGCAAATACCCATTTCTGACCGAAGGTGCCAGTAGATCGAAAAGTCTAAACCTTCCTTTTTCGAGAAGTTGGTTTTGCCTTTTGAGCTTTTCTATCTCTGGCTTTGGATTTTCAAGATAATGATACCCAAGATGTCGTCCTGATTCCAAGGCGTGAAGCCTTTTCTAGAACTTAGAAAGTATCTTTTTGGTGGTTTCATCAGACCTTCAGAGATCTTGTTACACATTTCCAATCTTGGAATCAATTGCTTTGAAAGCATTGTTTTGTGCTAACAAAACCTCTGATTGCCAATTTAGAACAGCTTTAGCAACAGGAGTCTTTCTCTGTCTCCCATGTTCATCTACATCAGTGGGGGTAGGAATTTTGGGAATATGGTAGTATCTGCCATGTGGATCAACAAACTCTTCTGAAGCAGGAAACGTGAGTTTAGAACTTTCCTTGATGAGAGGAGGAAAGTTAGTATCATGGAACATGGCCATAGAAGAAGTGGATGGTGCTTCTACTGGAACTTCAAGGGGGTAAGAGTGCTTCTTAGGCCATTTTAGTATTGGCTTATAGAATCGGGAGAGAGCTTGTTTTTTCTAAGGAGGAGATGGTGGGGGTGATTTCCGTGGATTTGGTGAAACTTGGGGTGTAGTTTTGAACTCTGATGGTGGAGGTGGAGCATAAGAAACCATAAACTGGTATTTATCACACTCACCAAGAGTATCAACGGAGAGATCTCCGTTCAAGTACCTTAGGTACACCTTATCCTTTGGCTTTTTCCTTCGAGGCGGATGTCTTGCTAGAGGATCTACCTCATCAGGGGAGTTTGTACAATAGGAACATTGGCAAAAGGGGTCCCAGAAACAATGACCATAGTTGTATTTGTAGTAATGGATAGGATGTCCATCACTGTTGAAGTGTCGAACAAGCTTTTTTGGATCTAGCTCGGAGATTAATTGTGGAACACATGATTCAATCATGAAGAGTGATTGGAAGATAAAAGGACTTTCTTCCTTTTCCTTGCCAAATTTGATGGAGATAGTTCCATCTTTTTTTCGGATGAACTCAGAGTTAGTGGATTAGAAAGGCTTGTTATGCTAGTGTAGCTTTTCATAATTGGTGATCCAAGTCTCTGGAAGGAGCTTGGCCAATATATCCTTTGGGATCTGTCTAGGAACATGGATACATGATGCCTGATCATTCTGCATGGAAATAAACAAGGCGTCTTCATTACCATTGTTGAAATTGAGGTCAATGAGCATGATTCTCCACTCGATAAACCATCTGGTAATGTAGGGTTGTAGCTACAGAGTCAACAGTTTGAGGAGCTCTAGTGAGCTGGACTTGGACTTTCAAGAAAGAAAGTAGTTGGGGGTCTGAAAGAGTGATGTTGAAAAATATTGCGCATCACTTGGAATTAGAGGATGAGTGCTTAAAGGCTGCGAGATCTTCTACCCATGCTTATGTTGCTGAATCGAGTTCGCGCAAGCCTTCAGGCTTCAAGCGCAAAAGGAATTAATTCTCAATTCAACAACAAATGAAAGAAGATTGATCATGCACCTAAGAGAACTAAGACCTTCCAACGCAAGAAGCATGGTGGGAAGAAGGACAAGGCCAAGATGGAGTGCTACAATTGTGGCAAGATGGGTCACTTTGCTCGTGAAAACACTGAGCCAAAAAAGGTACCATATTACTCCATTACTTTGAGTAATACTTTTGTTTCTAGTACTGTAATGCTTGCTGAATCTCATCAAATGTGGATTGTAGACTCAAGAGCAACAGAACACGTAGCTAGAGACCGAGAAGCATTTGTGGAGTATCGTCGGATACAACCTGGAAGAAGATAGATATATGTTGGGAATAATTCAAGAGTTGAAGTGAAGGGTATCGGCACATGTGAATTAATTTTACGTGGTGGTCGAAACCTATTCTTACATGATGTCATTTATGCTCTAGATATTCGATGAAACTTTGTCTCTGTAGTTGTTCTTCTTAGCTTAGGTTATGTGTTGAATTTCCACGGCGATTGTGTTGACATTTTGTATAGAACAGTTGATTATAGTTCATGTCATGTATCGAATGATTTTGGGGTGTTAGACATTGACTATGATCAGTACAATGTTAATGTTGATGGTTATTTTTCTTTAATTGCATCTTCTAGTAATTTTAAGATTGATGCAAATACTTGGCATGCTAGATTAAGTTACATTGGGTTGAAAATAATGCAAAGATTATCTGAAGGAGGCATTTTAAGGTCACTCACTAATGTTAATTTACCTGTATGTGAACATTGTCTAGCGGGAAAAGCAACTAGAAAATCATTTGATAAAGGGACTAGAGTTGAATTTCCATTACATCTCATACATTCTGACATTTGTGGTCCTTTGAATGTGAAGGTGAGACATGGAGCCTCATATTTCATCACTTTCATAGATGACTTCACATGTTTCGGTTATGTCTTTCTGATCTCCCATAAGTCAGAAGCATTAGACTGCTTTAAACAATATATAACGATGGTAGAGAATCAGTTGAACAAAATAATAAAGGCATTGAGAACCGATCGTGGACATGAATATCTATCGGAGCAATTCAAGGCTCTTTGTGATGAAAAGGGAATTAACAAAATGGGATAGTTGAGAGAAGGAATAGAACCCTAATGGAAATGGTTAGGCCTTTAATGGCGCGAGCAAATTTACTTATTTCCTATTGGGGAGATGCATTATTGACTGCTGCTTATATACTTAACCGAGTACCGTCAAAATCAATCACTTCCACCTCTTATGAATTATAAACTGATAGGAAACCAGACTTGAGTAGTCTACGTTCATGGGGATGTGTAGCTTATGTTCATGATTCTTCACATAAATATGACAAATTAGTTTCTAGATGGAAGAAATGTATCTTTATAAGATATTCTGAACACTCCAAGGGGTACGTGTTCATAAGTGAACAAGCTGATGGAAGTGTGACCGAAATGGAGTCATGAGATGTCACGTTATTAGAGAATGATTTTCCTAGTAGATGTGAGATTGATAAGGAATTTTAATTATATGAGATGGAAAATCCTGATAACACATCCACTAATGTTGTAGAGGGAAATGAAAATTTACCTTAACATGCAAGACATAGTGAGAGTGTTGCATTGCCTGACGAATTGAATTCAAGAGAAATTCAATTGTGTAAAAGTAATCGTAAAAGTATTCCCCGTCGTTGTTTTGAGATTGAAGGAGAAGCATTTATAATTGCTCAAAAAGACGATGCCGAGCCTAAAACTATTTAAGAGGCTCTTTCGTCCTCTGATAAGGAAGAATGGAGAAAAGTTTTGGAAGATGAGATGGAGTCTATGGGGGCAAATCATGTCTAGGACTTGATTGATCTACCACCCAACCGTAAGACCATTGGAAACAAATGGATCTTTGAGATTAAGTGAAGGGCGGATGGATCCATTGAAAAGTATAAGGCTCGGCTAGTGGTGAAAGGTTATACTCAACAACAGGATATAGACTATAAGGAAACATTTTCACCAGTTGTAAGGTTTGCCTCAATGCGCCTTATTCTAGCCATCGTTGCACATTTGGACCTTGAATTACATCAAATGGATGCAAAGATGCCATTTCTCAATGGAGAACTAGATGAAGAAATCTATATGAAACAACCAATAAGTTTCATAGCTAAAGGTCAAGAGCATAAATTTTGCAAGCTTTATCACTCAATATATGACCTTAAGTAATCATTTAAACAGTTGTATCTCCGTTTTCATCGAGCAATAACAACTTTTAGTTTTACAATTATCAAATAAGATCATTATGTATATGTCAAGCGATCCGAAGATAATTTTGTGATTTTATCACTTTATGTGGACGATATTCTATTGGCTGGAAATGATAAGGTTATGGTTATCACCATAAAAGAATGATTGTCCTCCAATTTTGAAATGAATGGCATGGGAGAAGCTGCTTATATATTAGAAGTTAAGATCGAAAGAGATTGATCAAGGAAATTCCTTACTTTATCACAAAAGTCTTATATAATGAAGATTATTGAGCATTTTAATATGCAGCATTGTAATCCTATTAATACCCCTGTCATGCAAGGTGAAGGCCTAAATATTGTGTCCTAAGACTCCAGAAGAAATCAAAGTGATGGAAACTGTCCCTTACTCTAGTGCAGTCAGAAGTTTGACGTATGCTATGATGTGTACTTGACCCAACATATGTTATGTCGTGGGATTGGTGAGTCGATATCAATCAAATCATGGTCAAGCACACTGGAAAGTAGTGAAGAAGATCCCGAGATACTTGAAGGGTACCATGGACTATCGATTTTGTTACCAAGGAAATGATTTATGCCTATTAGGCTATTTAGATGCTTATTGGGGGTGGAGACTTGGATGAGCATAAATCAATTTCTAGATATGCGTTTTTGTTCAATGGAGGTGCGATTTCTTGGAATAGTAAGAAACATACATGCATGGCCTTATCTACGATGGAGGCAGAATTTATTGCATGTTCTGCCGCAGTGCAAGAAGCAGTATAGCTAAAACGTTTCTTAGGAAATTTAGCCACTATCACTGAGGTTCCAAGACCGGTGATAGTTTATTGCGATAGTCAAGCAGCCATTGCTTATGTGAAGGATCCCAATTATCATGGAAGGACAAAGCACATTGACATAAATAACTTCATAAGAGATATAATAATGCAGAAAGAAGTGATCCTACAATATATTTCAACCAATAGAATAGTTGTTGATCCATTTACAAAGGCTATTTTAGAGACATATTCTTGACTTATATGATGTCACTAGGATTGCATAGAATGTGATATGTGTTATTGTAAAGGATCATTGGTTTATGTATTTGTGAACATATATATTGTACTTGTTTATTTATTAGTGACTTAATGTTTTTATCAATAAGTACGAATACAATATGAGACTAATACTACACACATATATTATTGAAAAGTACGTCAGCAAGCAATGATTGACTCACTCACATGAGCAATCGCCTCAAGTGCTTTAGATAGCACGTTGAGATGAGACGTTATGTACAAATAAATGCTGAAGAGCAAGTTTTGTGCATAAAATATGTCGCCTTGATTAAAGTAAAGATGAGACCTGTGATTTGTTTGTCATAAGACTGAACATGATAGTCCCATAATTATGTATTCCTAAAAGATGCTAGATGCGAGTACTTAATTTGGCACTATAGAAAGTGAGCTGATATAGCACTCGAGCTAAACATGAGTACGTGAGGAGCACGTGACTATGTTTAGGCTAAGATGCGTCTAGTGGATATGTTTAATAAATGACATGCGCTCTTATAGAAAAAGAAATTTACTATAGCATATAATTCATACTACATGTGCATTGTTCCACCGAGAAGGGAATGTTAGTAAAATTATCCATATTTATTCATTGTGTGAGCCCTTGAGGTAATTTATAATTTACCTCAATTTTGTGCCATATGTTACTTATGACTATGTTCTCGAAGTGAAAGATCAATGTTGTTACTTTAGCATGTTACCGGCGATCATGAATAGATATGGCCTTATGGGACATGTCTAGGAAAACAGTTGTTCTGAAATTGAGAGAAACATAAGTGTGAGAGAAGGCTATTGTTGTTTTACGTCTATCACATGTATTTACCGGTTGACCAATTATATCGCCCTATGTGGTTGCGGATATAATTGTAAATACATGGTGTTTTAAGAATAGTCAAGTATAGCCTTTAAGGGATAGATATACTTGGATTGATGAAACAAAATATGTCTGGGGCATTGTAAGATATTGATTGTTTATTTCTTTTCGAAGTTGTAGCCATTATGTCATCCCTAACAGGTGTATAATTTGAGCTCCCAAGTACGGGTGTACTCACTGGTCACACGGCTTATTAGCCAATATGTATTGTTTTGTAAAGTTGATAAATGTTGAATGCCTTATATTCTTGATAGAGCGATATCAAGCCAATCATGTCCAAGTGGGAGATGTTGTACTTTAGCTAGTACATCCATGATGGGGTGCGATTGGACCACACAATTTGGACTTGATATGCTACGATGGAAAAATGCCCTTTTGAAAGGGTAAGAAGGGTGTCGTATATAAGTCTTTTGTAGACACCTGTTGGCATTGGTTGGCAGATCATTTGTACCAAAATTTCTCTCCCTTTCCATCAAAGAAAAAGAAAGGCGTTCTATTTCACTTTTACAAGAACAGTTTGCATTTACGCTGTGGAAATCGGGTACTTTCCTCGTGATCGCATCCAGATCAACATGAGGTAATATTGTTCGTGTTTCATCGACAATTCAACATTCGTTCTGGGGCTAATTGTTGTTTACGCATTGGATAAAGGTAAGTCGTCTTCCACCGACTTAAATTCCTTCACTGAGCTATTGATGAGAGGACTAGAGCTGACCTAAAGAAACCATCTCATATAAATACAATGCTAATCTGAAGTATAAAAATTGGTATGAAAAAATCTGGTGACAAAAAATCAAATAGTCTTGTAAAGAAGGAATAATCGAATGTTATGAGAAGAATGAAATTTGTGAGTTTTAAAGTCAGTTTGTTCGAATATTTAAGTCGTGCTGCATTTGATACCCTCTATGTATTTCAGAAAACCTGATAAATTACTATATGTTGTGGATGTAAACATGACATATCTTTCTCTGAGTTCAATATGAACTGAGAAAGCCTTTTTTTCAGCCAAACAAGTAAGCAAGCTCAATGGAACCAGAATGAAGTGCGTTGAAGTTAATCTTCCTGAGTAATTGGGCGCTCACTTTCACCGTTGCATTTGCACCGAATCAAGGTAAATGTATTCCTCATTTCATGTAGGTCAATGTATTTATTTTTATTTTTATTTTGGTTCAATCAAGTAGCCTGACATGATTTGGCTTTCAATCGGACCATTTTGTTACATTCCCAAACAGATGAACAATGGCGTCATAGTAATTTTTTTTTTTATTTTTACCACATGATCTCCATTTGTACTCGTGAGGCATTTCGGCAATTAAATCAATGAACTAAGGCATAAAACAAACAACTTAATTTAATGTTCATATTGCTTCACCCAATGGAACTCGATTGAGTTCAACATTGAGGAAAGAAAAAATAACTGAAGATAGCTATATCTCCTTAGAGATAATTGGGAGGTTCTATTCTTTCCAATTTGATTGTTCTAACTTTTCTAAAGCACTCGAAACAGACAAAATGGTCATTTTGGAAAGATGATTGGCAATCGCAGAAATAATCACCATTCAATTTTGGTTCGTTAAGTTAATATCAAGAAATTGTGGAAAATTGAACTAATTGAAGTAAATCAAACAAAAATACAAAGGAAACGTAAATTGTAGGAAAAGCCACAATGGAAAATAGAGATGTCTGATATGTTATCTTTATGTGTCTTTCTTCTTCTTTTGTTATAACTTATACGTACTTACAAATAACTGCTTATCCACCATACACTGACAGGAATTTAAAATAGCAATGACTGCTCTCACCTTTGCAAGTAATCATCATATTATGGCCTTTACTTGGAATTGTGAAATGACTTTGTTACTTGCTATAAAATTCTATCATCTCCATGCTTTCAATTTTACTTCTTCAATTCTTCTTGAAAAGGACAATTAGGCCTTGTTTGGTAATCGGTCAAATAGTAAAAATTTATATTCTTTTATTCACAGGAAAAAATTTCTATTTTATTGTTCCTAGAGGTAGATTTGAAATAGAATCAATAAAAAAAAGGTTGATTTTTGTTTTCGGGAACAATTCTAGAATCAAGCCCATATTTTTGTTTCTTGTTCTTCTTCTCTTTCCGTGTTCTTCGTCTATTGCCACCGCCACGGTTGCCATTCACCCTTGTTTGCCATTCGCTGCTCACCGCCATCAGTCGGCGGCAACCGGTCCGACTAGCTCACTGGAGGCTCGCCAGGCCAGGGCGAGATTCGGCAAGCTCACTAAAAGCAAGCCCAGCCATCGACGAAGTTGAGCCTCGCTAGTGGCCAAGCGGGCCTCGCCCAATCCCAATGAGGTCCCCCTAACTTGGCAAGGCCGCTCGCCCAACTACCGGTAAGGCTCAGCTGACAAGGGCCAGCGATGCTCTAATGAGGTCACTGGCCCTTGTCTAGTCGGTTGCCAATCATCCCAAGGCCGGCGACCGGCCACTTGAAGAAGAAGAATAGGAGAATGAAAGGAAAAAAAGAAATGAAGAAAGAATAAAAAAAATGAAAAAAGTAATAAAATTATTTAAAAATTAAAAGAAAATGATTTGGAGTAGAAATTTTATGCACGGTAGCAAACGCAATTCTATTTCACGAATTGAAATTGTGGACAGTTACCAAACAATTTAAAATGCTTAGAAATTGTTCTTGGGAACAAAATAAAAAAAAAATCATTTCTGATTAGAAATTATTCCCAAGAACATAAGCATTAGTAAATGCAACCTTATAGACATCATGGACATTTTTTCACCAAAGTATTAGCAAAATGTATATAATTAGTATTCAGTAGATGTTACCCCAACTCTTTATAATAAATGAACTCAAGCACCATGCACAAAATCATTAAAGGGCCTTGGAAGACCTCATACTAAACAGATGAAGTTTATATGTTTTATGTATTATAATTGAATTATTTTTTATTGCCAATCTTTCAGAGTTGGTGTAGTTGATAAAATGTCAAGAGATTTTCGGCACAGAATTTAGAGATGATCAATTAAACCCAGCCTTGCAAATTGTTCTGTGATTAGGATCAACAACACAATTTAAAGACTTAAACTTAATTGATTTATGAAATTTACATATTATTTTATAGATTTTAAGATAATTCGACTTTTTGGCTCATATATCGAAAAGAAAAATCCTGCTTTTGCTCTTCTTAGTTTCAACTGGTCCGGGGGATGCTACACGTGGAACAATACGTTAACAACTGATAGAATCTCTAGAAAATCCTGTCTTGAAGAGTCAAAGGTCACCATCACACCAGTCCTGGACGACTCTATTATAGTTTAGTTGATTCCACCGAAATTCCATGCGCACTAAACTGATAAATCAGCAAAGTGAAAATGTTTTTGTCTTCAATTTGTAGATTATAAAATGTTAGTGGCAGGCGGTCGGGAGGATTCCGCCGGTGTAGGAGCCAACCACGCCTTTTTCTTCAGTCAGATTCTATAAGTATTTAAATAAAAAAATATCAATTTGCTAACTGGACAAGCGGAGTTTTATTTTGATTGGACGGTTGCTAGGGGCAAGAGAATCCTAATTTGGAGGCTCATTATTTGGTCCATTTCACTAAGTTGTGAAGGACTAAACAATATAGAACTTTGATCTAGTTGTGACAAAGAGGAGTGGTGGGGTTTTTCTTTTGAAAGTTTGATGGTTGCGGTGCATTTGACCCTTGGCCTTTTCCTTTCATGGAGATTTGCTGTCCCTATTAGATTTTGTAAAATGATTGTGAAGGTGCTTTCGTGATACTAATTTGGCAACCTTTTCTTATATTTTTGGGACATTTTTCTGAAGAAAGTTGATCTATTGAAAAGCAAGAGTTCAATTTCTCATATGCAATTGGATTTTTTTTTTTTTAGTTAATGACCGTGGATAAACAGTGAATGAGAGTACTTAACAAGGATCGATAATCCTCGAGTAATGAATTGGACTAAGAAAAGAAAGTTTGGAAACTCAAACTTACACTTGAGAAGGGCCAAAGGTGAACTTAAAATTTTCACATCAAAAGTTTAGAATAAATTAGTTATAATTTATGAAATTGTCTCAAACAAAATTGACTCTTAAAATCTCTAAAATTTTCAATTAATTCTTTTGATTTAATAAAATGTAAATAGACTTTCATTATATCTATCAATTGGACCTTGACCACATTCATATAATGTATAAATGTGAATCCAAATGGATATGCTGACCGGGTCGAATGTGAATTTCTCTTAATGATCTCTCCAGATGAAGGTATCTTAATTTTGTTATGTGATCAAACTAGTGATATTAGAGTAGATGGTTGTTGGTAGGCCACTTTTGATGTGCATCAACATTTGGAGAAATATATCAAAAGATGAATCTTGGATGTAACTCCCCAATTGAAATAATGGATGGCGTCCCTTGCTTCCAATTGATCTTTGCTAGTCCAAGGTGATTGAAGCAGAGTCAAGGGTAGATGTTTTGCTCACCAACATCTACAATATTGGGCCGAATTAAAGTGGAGATTCGAATTGAGATGGCTGACAAGTGAGGAGGGGTTTTTTTAAGCACACGTTTGAGGTGTTTGGCAAAAAAAGTTTCACATCGGACATGTGGTGTAAAGTGAAACGGTTAATATATTCTAGTTAAACATTAATTATTGGCTTAAACTTTTAAATGAAGATTGTTCTTGTTGAATACATTAATGGGCTTGAACTTAAACTCCCTTTTGGTGACTTTCCTTAGTGAAAATATCAAGATTTTTATTGCCAGAACCAATAATTTGTTACTATCGTCATGGATCATGTCTCATAATATCATAAAACTAAATATAGGATCTAAACTTGAAACTATCGTTTATGGGTGATTTGCGAATGTTAGGACGTATATATATACATGAGGAATATACGAAGAGGAGAAGAAACGATAAATAAGTTTGATCTTAGTGACTGAACTACAAGATGCATTGGACTAGGCCAAGCTCCATGCAATCTACCTCAGGAGCACGGTCAATTGACTACTCAAGTTGGCCAAGTACTTGTCAAGCTCAAGAAGCTCAAGTATCGAATTTCAAGAAAGATGGGATTGTCAAATTCATGCCTTCGGAATATCCAGTTAAATATTCCATGCCGTTTTGGAAGCTTTTTCTAACACACGCACACACACGCATATATATTGTCCCTCTCTCATCAGAGGTCCATTCACTGCATAATGGACGTTAATTCTATCAGTGGAGGGCCGAATCGGAGAAGTCAAATGTATGATCATAGTACCAAGGTCCACAGAGGATACATGATCTTGAAAAGAAAAAAGGTTGAAGAGGACACTCAGTGGCTATCAAATGTTGGAGATTTGGTCAAATTCCGGCTGTCACGTAAGCCGTTCGTTGGGTGACGGTAGTAGGTCGGGCGGTTATTTAATTGACTCTTGCACTAACCCTTTAGTGTCCTTCTACTGTTGTCTATAATTACATTTATCAGAAATATCAGTAGCTTGGATATGTACTTATCACCTCAAAATGTAAATCACATACCACAAAATTCTCCAATTGTCTAAGGACTCTTGTGGGATACATATGTTGTCCAATCATTTTCACAAAATTCATTTTTCTCACCGTATTGGTTTTGACGGCTATTTGAATACTGCTAATAGAACAACCTATATGTTTTCCGAAACTGTTTGTTTAATGTCATTTAATGTGTTATGCGGTCTTATAATTCTTATACATATATACCATTTACATCCTTTTCTAATAGTCGAACCACTGGCCGCGCACCTGTTTTGATGGGTTGAGAGAACAAATCATATTTGGCCAACGGTTTACATCATCAATCTTGGCTAGAATTTCCATTCAGTACCAAGGCATCAATCTAAGATAGCTCAACTTTATTAAGAAGAATATGCGAATCCATCAAAAAGTTTCTTAGGAAGGAATAGCTTCATATAATCACAACATGCACGCAATGCTCAAATGGATCTCCTCTATTTTACTAACCCACACATCTACTAATCTTTTTGTGCAAATAAATCTTAATAATTCTTTTGAAGAATGAGATTTTCTGCCTCTTTGGTACAATTTCAAGCATAATCTTTCCGAAAGGAGCTATGATAGCTCCGTCAACTGTCTTTGGCAATCAAGAAAAGGCATACATGACAGTAGAAAAGATGCCGCGTGCTTGCAATTAGCTAATAGTAACACATGCTTCTTTTTAAATTGGTTTTTGGTGAGGGACTTTACACTCTCTTGGTAGTTCTTTCCAGATCCTATTTTCAATTTGTTGTCTAGAATAAAAAAACAAGTGTTAAGTCTTAAAAGTGAAAGCTAAAAGCTGAAGGAGAGGCCGTGTGAAAAAAAAAAAAAAAAAAAAAAAAAAAAAAAAAGTAGCAAATCCTATGGATGTCTTAGAAATTGCCACCATCTCTGTAAGATAGAAACCAACAATTTATCCATCATTTTTTTTTTTTTTTTTTTGGTTGAAATGTAAATATCATAGAGCAACTGAAGTACAACAGTTTAGGGGCATCCCTCAACATTACAATTAGCGCTAATAATTCAAAAAGATGAAGATAGGAACTCTCCACATAATAGTCAATACAAATTTGTCGTGGAAAGTCTAATTTTTTTGTGGAGTGAAGCTCTACCTCTTATTTTTACACACCTTGGCCAAAATAATATGGATCTTAGTTGACTTGTTTTGAAATTGTCTATGGTTGCACTTCATCCAAATGTAATATATGGTTGCTAGGGAAAAAAACCTTGAGAAGTCTCGATGCCAAATATTTGCCTAATCATCCATTGAAGTTCCTCATACCATCTTTCTAAAAAACGCCTAATCCCACATTGCGCAAAGATACTCACCAAATGCTGCTTGTCCATTCACACTGGAAGAATAGATGTGCTCTATCTTCTACATTAGCTTTGCAAAATTTACAGTGGATGTCAACAAGGTCATCCATCGTTCTATGATATATGTTGTCTGTAATCTATCTCTATAAACTAGCTAATCAATAAAATTGTGTTTGCTAATGCCATTGCTCCAAATTAGGTTGTACCACTCTAAAACCGGACCCCATATTTGAGTTCATCATATATGTCACAGCAACAGTACCTTGAGTTAGATATAACCAAGGTTAGAATAAGTCACAATTTGAAGAGACATCACCAACAAATCATACTACTAATGTTGAATTGCATAATTGGAGTGCCTCTACATTTTGTGTTGTGAACCCAAATGCTTTAAAGGGGAGAGGATGGATGATTGATGTGACATCCTGAAATTTCAGTCATGCTTTCAAATAGATCGAGCCTTTTATCAATGTGCATATAGTGCTATTCTCTGAGCTAATCACTCATGAGATAACTAGATTATTTGGGGGAAGCTATTAAAGGGATTTTAATGTAATAGACTTGAGAATTTAACTAGGAATCGACTATTCAACCGTGCTCATCTTTAGAGATCATTACAGCACATATTAAAAATCGATTAGAGATTAGAGATAGGTTGGTTCGACTTAGATGTGTGGCTAAATGTGGGTGATTCCACCAAATTGCAAAATTCTCGTCGATCGGTATTAGACTGATTTTTCTATCATTTTGGTACCCTGTGTCCGTATTTGAAACCTCGAGATTTTTATGATCATCGAGAGTTGCCAATGTGTCGGAGAGGTATGTTGTAGCTTGAAAATAATCAACCACAGGTCAATTGCACAAAAAATTTCTAAAAACTATCCGGTAGAATAGGTCATACTAAAATCGTGCCAGATTGAAATTAACTGCGAATTTAAATCTGATTTCAGAAATTAAAAGTTATATCATGTCACGAGTCATTTTAGAAACGTCGACTCATCTTCTGAAGATCTTTCTACAAACTGAGATCTTTGGCAAAAGTCAAATTAGGGCCGTTTTTATCCAGAAAATTCAGGGGACCATATTTTATCTCGTTTTTAGAATGCAAGTTGGTTGTATTGGCAATGAAAAATGTCAATTTGATTGAGGACACCATGGTGGATTTTATAGGGCCGAAATCGACTTCAATTAGAGAGGGATTGAATCCAAATTGAGGGAAATGTTGCAAAATTTGTAGCCCCCCTTGGTCCACCACCTTTGGACCATCTCAATAGCTTTTAAAGGAAGCTTGTGGACTGCAAGAGTATTAAGGAAGCCAGCAACCGGTGGGCCATGGTCAATGGGACAAAAGGGGTGAGGTTGAAGCCATATGGGACCCTCCAAGCTTTGTTGTCTCCCCTCTTCTCCCTTCCGGTTGGTTCCTCCATTTCCAGCAAGCTTGAAGCCTCCAAGAACCAAAGAAGTCGACCAACAGCTCCCCTTGGCTGTCGAGCAGCCCACAAAGCCCCGAAACTCCATCACTACTTGTCACGCACCCAGCCGCGAGCCTACGTGCGTCACACGCCTGTCCACGCATCACTGCCATCCTAGCTACATCATTCGCTCCTGCTTGCCGTCTAGCAGGTCGCTTGAGCCAATGTGGAGGTCACCAAAGCTTAGCTCACCGCCATCCACCAACCACTTAGACCCACAACAACTCCGCCATCCGTCCCTGCCCATTTCTAGCCTCAACTAGCCGTCGGTTCCTCCTTTCTCAGCCAAGAACAGAACCGAAACTCAGCAAAGGTCTTGAAGTTTCAAGGCTTGTTTCCAAGCCCTTCTTGGCCTTGCTTGATGTCTCTGCTTTGGAGTTTGTGGCCCGTCTCCGCCTAGGCCGTCCTAGTGAACTCATCGGAACTCAAAATCAGTGAGTTTACTCACTAATCTCTACATATGGAGTTATTTATACTTAGGGTTGATTAGTTTTAGGTTAAGCTTGGATTAGGTGGTTAGTTAGAACGGATTAGCAATTTAATCGTTCGATATTGCATGTTAAGTGGTTAGAGTAGTGCAATTAGCAAATAGATAAGTTGTATTATTTATCTAGATAGGTTTGAAAATTTTCTAGGCCCATTTCGGTATTTATTTAGGCTTGTCCGACCTAAGTTTGTATTTTTAGCATTTATTAGCATTTATTTAATTAATTTTCGTAATTATTTAATTAATTATTATTTTCCATAAATTAGACGGGATAGTCGGTGACCGGAATTTTGTGCTGATTGCAATGGTGTGGTTGGTTTATTTAATTGAGTGCTAGTTTGTACAATTTGAGTGATATTTGTAAATTTGGAATTTTATCCCAAAATTGTTATTTTCAGTATTTAATCGGGAAACACCGAGCATCGGTCTATAATGCCAAAAATATTATGGTGGACCATATTAAATGGTGAGATTTTTTAAAAGGAAAATATTATATTTTGGCTAAGGCCGACCATATACCCACATACGATTATTTTTATTGAGTATGATGAAAGTGGTGAAATTTTTTAATGATCAAGATGGTATACTATATCAGCCCGTGGGTCTTGATATATTAGCTTTTGGTGAGCAGTATATTGATATACTATATCAGCTTGAGGGTTTTGATATGTCAACTTTTGGTGAGCAGTATATCTTAACAGCTTATGGTGAGTATTATGAGTATACTATATCAACCTACAAGCTTTGATATATTAGCTTATGGCGAGCAATATACTCTGTTATCAGTTTTTGCGAGCTATATTAATTATCAGCTTTTGGCGAGCTATACTATCTATCTTCAGCTTAGAGTGAGCAATTCTTGACATGATCAAACTTGATAGATAGTATTGATTGGGTTGACCGAGAGATGGTCTGGATGGTATGGAATCAACTAGATCGATTGATCGATGACTCGATCTGATTTGATGTTTTGATTTGTTGAAGTGATTCGTTGAATATATGAATCGTATTGACTTGCAGGAAGAAACAAAAGCAAAGTTAAGTCCTCTGACTTGTGCTTGTGCTTAGGTAGCCTTGGGGTGTAATTCCTTCCTAGTCAAAGTTTAGGGGGTGAATTTGCTGAGACGTCATCTTACCCCGTTGTGAGATAACATTTTTAGGTCCTTAGATGGCAATATCTCCCGAGCATTTTGGACAGCCGAAGAAGGTCACCAAGCAGGTTTCTTACATTCCACTTCATGGGAACCCAAGGGGATGGGTCTATGAGCTCATAAGATCCATGGTCTAGGTTGATGAGGCTCTACCTCATAAGGTACCCATCAATATAGATCGTGGTACCGTCGTGAGCGAAATGGACAAAGAGAAGGTCCCATATCGGAGTCTGAGATCCCTATGTCAATGGTGTTGGAGGTAGCTTTTGGAAAAGGGACGGTCGACTCTCCAAGTGGTTCAATGGTGGACCCGAATCTGTCGGATCCAGGGTTCCCGGAGTATTCAATTGAAGACTTGAATGCTTAGAGGATTTGTAGCACTCTACCCCCCTTTTTGTGGACCTTGTATAGATATCGGCTAGTATTGTATATGACATAGTTTGATATGTGTATATAAGTGTATTGTGGTTTTCAAAAATTGTGGCCCTGCTTTTCTATCGCATCTTGTTGTCGTCTGGGATTTATTTATTCTCTTATGTATGCGCATTAAAATGAATGGGTCAGCGATGTATCCCGGAACGTTGCTATTTAATTGACCACCGAGGGATGGGCACATGCTCGGAGGATCGGGTGTGACAATTGATGAGGCTCTACATTGTGCGGCCTAACAAAACTTTGTTCCATATGTTCACCTTGGGCAATCCTAATCCTCCTTCCTTTTTTAGGCGAGCAAATTACTTGCCATGCAACCCAGTGCGATCCATGATTTGTTGTAGAACCAAATCATAAGAAATGTCAAATCCTTTTCTCAACCTCATATATCGTTTGCTTCGGAAGTAAGAACATTTGCATCCAATAGGTGCAAATGGAAACAAGGACTGATTTAGTTAGCTGTAATGCTGCATAACTCATATGCTTCATTACCCAACTTTCAATTTTCTTTAAGATCTTGTTAGTACTATAATCTGTGTGAGTGACTCTTCTAGTAACAAAGGGAACACCCATTGATAAGTAGGGTACCTGTGGAAAGAGGCTTGTGGTCTAGTATAAGGAGCTTCCATCGTTGTTCAATCTAGAAAGAGATTTGACATTTGTCAAGATTAAACCGTAGTTCCGTGATATTAGCGAATTCTTCAAGAGCATCTACGAGGCAAAGGACGGAGTCTACATCTCCATAAGCAAATAAGACCAAGTCATCTATGAAGCATAAGTGAGTAATCCTTCGCATTTTGCAGTGCCAGTGATATTTGAAAGAAGATGCAGCAACTTTGTACTAACAGTCTATAGAAAATTTCCATAACCAAGACAAAGAGGTATAGAGAAAGAAAAGTAACTTTGTTGCAGCCCATTTGAGCTATTGAAATAGCCAACCTATATTCCATTAAAGTTCATTGTAAGCCTTGGATTAGTGACACCCTTGGTTATCAAATCAACCAAGTACTAAGGTATATCCAGGGCTTTTAGGACCTTGATGACTGCACCCCATTTAATCATGTCATAGGCTTTTATGAAATCAATCTTTATGGCCAAACATTTACTTTGTCCCCCTTATGGTAGTTGTGTAATAGATCTTGGCACAATAGGATATTCTCTAGGACATGTCGTTCAGTGATAAAAACAATTTAGTCAAGGCCAACGATCGAAGGAAGCATACAACATATATATTCTGCAAGTAGTTTAGCTATAATCTTGTATAGGACATTGCAGCATGAAATGGGTCTGAACTCCTTAAGGCAGGATGGATTCTTAACCTTCAGGACAATGGTAGTAGAATTCTAAAAACTTAATAGTATTAAAAGCGCATCCATCTTTTGCAAATATATTTTTTGAATTCCTGCTAATAGATGATTTGAAGACTCTGAACCTTGCAAGACATGTGTTTGACATAACTAGAGCTATTTTTTATATTTGAAAGTTCTTCCTTCTAAAATAAATTATGGCCCTCAACATTTGCTCCGAACTTTATGAAGTTCTTTTAGAATAAAGATGAACACTATTACTAATAAATTAGATTATTTCAAAGCTCTAAACCTCATAGGACCAAGATCAAGCATTCAACCTCATTGAAACTAAACTTTCTTGAAACAGAAAATGTGCACTAGTTCAGTATTCAAATAAGACAATATTGCATCTTTCAATATAGCAACACTTTTGTAATATGGGCAACCGATAGTAAGCCAAAATTTCCCTTAGTGAGTATTTATAATAAGCTGTGTAGCACCAACACGGATATGCGACACGCGACACGACATGACATGACATGTTGATACGTCATTTCTCAAAAAATAAAGAATTTTGACACGTTCCAATACGTTATATATTAAATAAATATTTTTATATATAAATGCACAAATAAATAAATAATAATAAAAAGAGCATAGAATTAATTTAGACTAAAAATATTAATCCAACATTTGTTAATATCATTTATTGTTTTAATTTGACAAAGATTGAACGAGAAATTCAAAAATTGCAAACATGAAAGAGTAAACTTGAAGGAACATGTCCTGTTTTCTTATACTTGTCGGAGATTAGTGAGATTTCTTATAGTCCTAAACAGAGTTCGGAGTTCATGATATGGAGCTCATCTGCAAAACAAGGTTCGAGAAAAATGAAAATTCAGAACAAGAACTCTCGAAGTATGACCAAAAGAAAAGGAAATTACTAAATTTGCCACGGAAAATGTGAGAGATAACTCACAAACCAATAACATAGACCAAAAGAGATAACTCGCAAGCGATGCTTGCGAGAGGCGGAAAGTAGCAAAAAAAATTATAATTTAAGTATGTGGGGGCAACGGAACGATGCCAACGAGAAGAGAGGCGTTCCATCGTCACTCATGGGAAGATCAAAACTTATAAGGGAAAAACTTGAGAGTAAGAATTTTCTTCTTTTCCCTTTATTTTTGTTATTCTCATTATTTTTTCATATATTTAAATTTTGACCCCTCAAGTATTGAAAATTTTTAAAATTGACCCCGTGCGTGTCGGAATTTCGGACTCGCATGTCAGGAAAAGTTGATCACATATCGGATTTTCCGACACTTGTTGACCACGTGTCGGAGCGTGTCAGAGCGTGTCGAACATGACACGAAAGCTTCTGGAGAGTGTCAATACTTCTTAGATAATAAGTGCCCTTAAAACACTCTTTATAGCACTACTCATATTCTTGAGGAAATTTACACAATACACTAGTATGGCAAATGCCATATGTCAATAAACAAAAGACGACCCTATATTACATGTGTTACATTGTCATTTGTCAAGCCTTGTTAATGTTGGAATATATCCATAGTGGATTTTTTTGATAGTTAAACTTTATCCAAATACTTAACGAGTTCATTTAAATGTGTTGAGGATCGTATCTTAATCATGTTGATACTCAGTTTTGATTGTACAAGCATTTGAGCTAAATTTCACGAAAGTGTGTAAATCTACAAAAGAAAGAGTTTGAAAGCAAAATCTTAGTTGTGCAAAACAATCAAACCTAATCAACGGGTACTTTTCATATATAGATTCGAAGATCATTGGAGTTTCTAAATTGAAGACCCATCTCAAAACAAAAAGGTATGACATTCCAAGATTACTAAGCCTAATTCGCTCAAGAAATTGGTGAGATGGCATGACGAGAACTTGCCATTAATAAAAGTAACCAATAGAAAATTTGATTAATAGCCTAGTTTGAGGGAAGATTCTACACATGTTTTTAAGAAATTTTTGCCAAGATTTTTATGGAGAGTACTAGATGACATAACGCCTACTTGATTCATGTGCAACATTCGAAGTGGAGCTTTATAAATTGGAGAAAACTTGGCCAAAAGCCATACAGTCAAAAAGGGAAACAACAAGTTAGGGTAAGCATCAGTCTAGGGTTGACCCAGGACTAGCCTTAGATTGGCTCAACCCAGCCGGTCTTTGTTTAGTTCCAAAGGGCACTGGGTTGATCCTTAGTCCTGGGACCTCAAAATCTTGTATTGTGTGGATTAATCCTTGGTCATAGGAGTTTAGGGTTGGTCTAACTCAGACCAACCCTATACATTTTATATATTATAATTTTTTGTCTACTCTAAACCCTAGCACCTCTTCCAATATTCTCTTCTCAACTCAGTTTGTTGTGTAAATTAGAAAGTAGAACGAAACCTAGCCCTAATTCGACCAAGAAAAGAAAGAAACCTTCTTCACTCGCCTTGCTCACTTGCTCACCTTGCAGCCAGCCTCTCTTGACTTGCCTTGCCGCTCGCCTCGCATATTCTTTTTTTTGGTTTGTTGCTTTTAGCAAGTGTACATTTCTATTTTATATTATCTTATATTTATATTTACATTTGATATATATTAGTATTCATAGTTTGGTTGCTCAATGTAGCATGGTTGATGAGTATGTAATTTGTAATATTATGTTTGTTCTTTTAAGGAAAACAAAAAATGAAATAATAAATAATCGGTTGGACCCCGGTTGACCATGGAAGTGGACCGAACCCATAGGGTTGTACGAGATCACAACATAATTTTGTCGAGCTCATATGTATTAACAATTGTTTATATCCATCCTCTTACATGATATATTCTGAAATGAACATATTCAGACAACATTAAGCTGTATCCTTGAAGTGCTTGCTTAAGTAAAGGAAATGCAATTGAGAAATGTGTGAAGATGGACTTCTGGTGTGAAGTACATAAAATTTACACATTTCATTTGGTGTTACTATCTTGGAAACACAAATCTTGTGTTTATGACTAGCAAAAGAATTTGACTTATTTGACGAAATGAATTTAAGCAGTTGTAGGATGTGGGAGATATAATTCAAAATTTTAAAATCTACAAGAAATTTGTGCAATCATATCATTGTTATGTGGGTATGGTCATTATACATCTTTACCACTAATAGATATTACTAGAATATTAGGCAAAGTTTGAAGTTGAAAATGATGTTAAGTTTTCTTTGTTGTAAGAGATGATAGTGCCTAACAAAAATTTTCCTTAAAAGAACAAACATACTATTTCAAATATATAAATATAAATTTTGGATCATTATCAAACACATGTTTTTGCTCAGAAATTTGTTTGGGGAATAGAAGTAGAAAATTTTATTACTGAAACAGAAAATGTTATTTACAACATATTTTCCAACTGAAATGTCCTTTAAATATGACTCACTGCCCGAACCTGTTAAAGCGAATATTAAGTCACGATTCCCACTGCTAGAGAAGTTTTCTGTTGTTAGAATAAATCTAGATTTACTAAGAGTGGTCTACTAAACAGTACACAAAGTGATGCGACAGAGTTTTGTCGGATATTATATATGAACCACCCATTTACTTAAATGCTATCATCGCCTCACAACTTAACAAATGAATTTTAGTATACCAAGGCAATTTTTTTAATTTATGAGTTTTGTAAATGTACTCTTGGGACACTCTCATTAAGAAACTAAATTAAGTATATTTGATTGGTGTCTCAATAACATTTCGGTAAGACGATCCTTTTTTATTAGCAATGAAACAAAAGAATCTAATGTGCCTTTTGGGCGGCTAAGCATGCATATTCTAAACCAATTTTAAAAGCTTAATGTGACAACCATCGAGAGATTGAAGGGTCAACAAAGGACAGAGACCTTTGGTATTTCACTTGAATTTGTCGACCAAAGATAATGGTACGAGCTTGCACACCAGCCGTCAACATTTACACTCTTCTCCTCCAAGTGGAGAGTAAAGAAAACCCTAAATGTTTGGTGCATGTGGATTGTGGTGGCCTCATCATATGATCAGCCTTCATCTCTTGATATTTCCTCCTTATTATAAGGAGGGTCTCTTTAACAAGTATTCTAAAGAAATTATCAAAACAGCTAGGATACACATATAATAAGTTCATGAGAAAAGTTGCACGATCAGTTCTAAACCTACTATGTGAAAATTAATCAAGTCACAAACCTTTTAATTGGATTAATGTATTCTTAAACCTTCAAAGGAAAGTGAAATTAAATCATTTTGGTCATGTCTCACCCGATCCATAATATATCATCGAGGACTCTTCTCTTAATTAAGTCAGATGAAGCATTTGATAGTAGGGCAAGTGAAGAGCAGTGCGCAAGATCATTTGAACGTGTGCTTGAACCAGACGTATCCTTCTCACGACCTAATTCCATGGTAGGGTGGTAATTATTAGCCATACTTTGTGGTTACTATGTAAGCACTCAAAATAATTTTCGAAACAATTAAACGAGGTCAACCAAGAACAGTCGTTGTCATGTTACATGCATGATTCAAAACTACAATAGTTCTCTTCACCACAATCGAAAGGTCAAAGCGAGCAGTGGCCTATTTTTAGTTGGAAATTTTACAATGGTATGTTAAAATCAACAAAGTTGGCGCGAGTTCCTGTCTATTCGGGTCTTCATAAATATTAGAAGTGGCAATTATCACCATCCACGAAGAAGAACCAAAATGAAGTCCACGTACATAGTTTTATATGTAATTGGTCAGTGGTTAAGATTCTCAAAAAGTCACTTTCTCAGGCCTATAAATAGCAATGCCGAGTTCAAGTACTTCTCATTCGGTCGACTATATTCTGTCTTACCTATTTCTTCTCAGTGCTTGCTTCAAAGTAGAAAATCAAACTTCCTTTTCCACACTTCTCTGGCTATGGCTGATCTCCAATTCATATCAATATTTGTGATCATTTTCACCTTCATTGCGTTCGATGCAATTCTAACTTCCGAGGGAAGGTTGATAAAATCGGCATGGGAGGACGAACTCCGTGCAATTAATTATGACCAAATGGACAAACAAGCATCACAATTTCTCCCGCTGAGTCAGTCTCCTACAAACGATGATCATTTTGATGAGGGGGAGGAGATGGTTCCTTCGCCTATAGCACATGATCAGGCGGCCAGTTTGGGCGAGTCAGAAGCAGTGTACAAGGATGATTTCCGCCCCACAGCCCCTGGGAGCAGCCCCGGATTGGGCCATTCTTTCACTGGCTTAAAGAAGGAAGCTGTTCGACCGAAAGCTCCGAGTGGTGATGAGGAAAGGCTAATCGTTGCGGTTCAACCAAATGATTTCGAAGGCACAAGACCGGGTCACAGCCCCAGCGTCGGTCATGATTTTCAGAATGAGGAACCAAAAGCCTAAATACTTCAAAATAGAAAGTCAAAGCTGTGTTATGTAAGTCTTGTCAATTCTGCTTCAGTTAGGTCTTATGTCCCGAAATCTTATTCTTCAGTTCCTCTGGACATGGTTCTGCTTGGTGTGTGTAAAAATATCTGTCAATTTGGTATTGAACTATATAATTATTTAATGAAAAAATAACGAGGTTTGTTTAGAAATTACCCGCTTTATCATACACGTTGGATGTTGTATGATATTCCAGTTTTCCGTTGTACTACTTTCTTCTCGATCTTCCCCAATGTTATGTTGAGGCCAGGAGAAGTATTAAGACGGAAGTTTTTGTGTTATATTCAGATTTTAAATGGGAAATAACCACATGAATGATGGGCAGAGATTTAACATAAAAATGGCTAAACCTCCTACAGAAAACGACATTGACCACTTTTGACTTGGAAGTTGCATAAGGTATACTGGACCAATTTTTATTTGTTTCTGAAAAAGAACTTAAATATTGAAACGCCCTACGTCATCTATCCTTTCAAAGTTCTCTTTGCATATAACTAGTGGCCTACAAATGTATGATAGAACATGAATGTATCCAAATCAAATTGGTGATAATAGACGGGAAAACAAACCGAATAATAATAGCAGCCAAATGATGTAAAGGAAAAAAAGGAAGCACATTAATTGAACTTGTGAGCGATGCTTTGACCATATACATAATCTCTTTACACAGTAAAGCGAACCCAAAATAGATAGTCTTAACCTCAAACTTAGACCAATAAATTCCATAAAAAGCCTATATGGGTTATGGTAAGTTTTACTTCTTCGGAAAGTGGTCTCATCCATATATTTTTTTTATGACCATCTCTTTTACTCAAGCCGCCACCCTCTCGCCGGTCATAGGCACGCTTTTGTTTACTCAATCATTGCTTGTTAACTTGAGTTCAGAAAGTTTGGAATATGGACTCTTAACTTAGTCGTTATAGTTGGCCGACTACTTATTTATCATCGTTCTAAAAACAATTGATAACAAAACAAGGAAATAAAATAGACAATCAATTTATGTGATTCAGTTAGTAGGACCTATTCCTTGGAGGGGAAAGCAACACATGATTTTATTATAAATTAAGTGATAAAATCGAGATCACAACAATACTCGAGACACTCAAATACACTTAGTGTGCCCCAGCTTCCAATTATATTCACACAGTATTTAGCACTCGTAATTCCTCGAGAAACAATCTTTCAATCTCACAAAAGAGTTCACAAGTCTTACCCACAAGATTTTGCTTGACTCGAATACTTAAAGCTCCTCTTGAATTGCTTCAGAATGTAATTCACAGAGAAGTCATCTCTTGGATGCTCTTCACAAAGAAAATCTACTCATATAATAAAAAAAATTGGATCCAATATAGGAAACCCATATAAATTGGGAGGCTACTTGGATGGAGTTTCCTTTATGGCTTCAATTTTCAGAAAAATTTCAACATCTTTATATTGGCTTGTTGTTTGAGTCAAGTCACAATTGTTTTGCAATTCAAACTTTTGGGATCAACCACAAGAGAAAACTTTCAAGTCCAAGGCCAAGTCAGGCCGGGACATCACTATAATTGAGGGTCTCATTAAAACACCAACTTCATTTGCACCTTTAGTTACTCCATAAGGATTCTCGAACATAACCTCCTTGACCATAGACATCCTCAACCACAAACACTAGACAGCCTGTGTAGTCTCGATAGATACAAGCAATTGCTCTATTTCATGTTTCCTCGGTAAAAGATTTGCTGATGTTGATTTTGGGAGTACGTGGTGTTAGGGGTCTGCACCGTTGAGGTAGTCCCTTTCATGGCCTTTATTCCTTTTCACTTTCCCCGTCTAGTGTGTGAGGGTTTTATTCATTGCAATTGCTACCTCCACAAGGTGGTTTGGACCTGGGTTCTGTTTTCTTAAGACAAAGTGGTTTTGAGTTTATAATATGAGCCATAGAACCAAAGCAACAAGTTCGAACGAAGTTGAGTTCTTTGGATTGTCGTTGAAATGCAATAGTCATTCATTTAATCTGGTTTCCCCCTATCTTGTGATTCTGATATGCAAAGCAGGATTTGACCAAATAGCTGTCATCCATGGACATAGAAGTAACATTTGCTTGGATTATAGAAAAGTATTTTATGTGTTGGTCGAACAACTGAGGTGGTGGGACCAATCAATCACATTACCTGTGTGCTATGCTTGTCATCCTATTCTAAAACACAAAAAATTTTATAAATAAAATATAACTGAAGATTAAAATCTAGGTTTCTACTATTTAAAAAAGCATAAATTTTTATAAAGGAAAATACTAATGACTCAAAATGATATAGTTTCTTTCATACCTAAAGTAGAGGGAGAGATTGATGAAGAAAATTTTCTCAAGGGACAAGCAAGGCCGCTTATTTATTTATTTATTTATTTTTAAGGTTTGTATCATATGATGGTTAAGGATACATAGTGTTTTCACATTGAAATATAACTTCCGAACTTCGCAAATTCTATAGCTTTTCCTTTAAATTCTTCCTTTTAAAACATAAGTCATTGTCTATCGATTTGGATAATTACTTCGGTAATTCCTAAGAAATGCTATTTGCTGAAATCAGTGCTGATGAAAGTGAGTTGTACACGTAAAAGAATAATGAGACCACAATGTACTGAAGATAAACCCAATATTAATAACCCATATCACCTACAGAAATTATTAGATTTTAAGTGGGCGAATAAAAACTTTAGGAAGAGAAAATTCTCTCTGGACAATATATAGCTACAAAACCTTCACGAGAAATACTAAATAAATTTTTCTATCAACTAAATTACTCGTTACGTATCCACAAATTTCCACATATATAGAATAACATAACCAAAAAGAAAGGAATGGAAAAGAAATATATTGGGGATTGTATTCATATTCTACATCTACAAAAAATAAATTCATCAAAGTTCTAGCATGGTCCAAAAACCTTTCTTATTTGGTTTTTCCATGTTCCGCCTTGACAAGATCGATCGCTCTCTGGAACAACCATTGCGAGCATGGTAGCTTGATGCGCCTATGCTTCAAATGGGTCTGGTCTTCAAAATTATTAAGCAAAACTTGGAAGATCTTGCAATCTAAGTCTGCCAAAGGGACCGAATAACCTTTCTCCTCTTCATCCACATATACTTGAAAGTATCCCTTTTGAGCCACCCTTAATCACTCAAATATCTCAAACTTTTCTGCATTTTTTTCCAATTTGAATGCTTGAAAATTTCAGTAAGCTTACTAGGCTAGAGGGATTGATTACAGAAACTAGAAAAGAGCAAATTGCAATTCATCTACCGTAACTATATATAGATTGCTTAAAATGAAAGGTTTGCAGAAGAATTAGGATTTGGTTTGCTATAATAACTAGTTAATATTTGCATCTTGGGATAAGTAGTTTTTCAAGATTTAAAAGATGAGGTCTTAATCTAGTCTAACTAGAGATATTGATAAGCTCTTTCGTTGAATAACAATAAATAATTTAAAGAAAAAAAAAGGAAATTTGAAAAATTCTTCCTTGGCTGCAATTCTAAAGCAGAGTAAGATAATACATTACGATGAGAGAGTGCAAAATAGTCACTTAATATATAGCTTGTCATTTTTAGCAATGGCAATTTTATTCGCTATATTAGTGTATAGTTTTGTATTTTAAGATTGCTTAATTCCGTCATCTAATTATTGTATAACGCAACGACAATCTCACACTTTTAAGGGATCACAAATATTTTTGTCTCTTTCCCAAAATATTCTCAGTTAGTTATGTTATGAATATTTTATCCATGGACAAGGGTGAATTTATATTTTTTTACTTCACTTCGAACGTACCCCAGTTTTAAATTTCAATCTTTTTTATCTTATAGAAAACCTTAAAGAAAAAAATTTCCGATCTTGAAATATTCTCTTTTTACACACACGCGTCAATAATTGCTCTATATTAATTATTAATTCAAAAAATCTCATAATAAAGCGCAGTATCTTTTACATGTTAAGTTTGCATAGACGCAACATATGCACTTTTGCTCATATATTCAGAGGTTGCTTTTCAAGCTCACATTTTCGTTTAAGAAATTTCGTGATTGCCCATGCTTCATTTAAATTTAATCATAATAGCCAATAGCCAATTCATGGGAAATTATTCATGGAAAATTATTCGGTGCACATAATTTACATACTAAATTGAATCTGCTATTCAATCAAATAGATTAATAGAGGTACTGAAGCTATTCAGATTCTCCATAGGCTCTAAAACAATTCATTTAATTGAGAAGTACGTAATCCCATCGCTTTTTCCTCCGCAACAAATGATTGACCTCTTCACGCTCTACTTTTGCCTGATCGAGAACGTCGGCGAAATCCTCTTGCGCGCAAAGTTGGGGCGGCGTCACAAGACTCACAACAATTGCCTCCGAACAGTCTAGGGTCCACGTGTCCAGGCCACAGCCCGAGCGTCGGACGTGGGGTTCATAACTAGGGTTTTGTTAAGTTCAGTGCAACTCACAGGACATTGCTCACCAAATGATCCTCTTCTGCTACATATCACACGCGCGCGTTCATGTGATGACCAAGGTTATAATTTCTAGCTCCTGTTGGAGTAAAGAGTGTCGGTAATAGTGTATATACATGAAACATGCATCGTAATAAGGATAATGCAAGTACTGGTTGTAGTTCTTTGGTTACCAATTGTTTCGGTAATGAAGAAACTTTCCAGTTTAGTTCTTTGGTTACAACCTATTTCAGGAAACCTGATGAATTACTAGATGTTGGCGACGTAAACACAACATATCTTTCTCTGTGTTCAATATAAACTGAGAAAGAATTTTTCAGCCAAAGAAGTAAGCAAGCTTAATGGAACCCGAATGAAGTATGTTCAAGCTAATCTTCTTGAGTAATTGGGTTGTGCTCACTTTCACTGTTGCATTTGCACTGAATCGAGGTAAATGTATTCCTCATTTCATGTAGGTCAATGGCTTTTTAGTTTTTTGTTTGATCAAGTAGCGCGGCATGATTTGGCTTTAAATTGGACCATTTTGTTACGTTCCCAAACAGGTGAACAATGGCTTCATGGTGTTTTTTTTTT
The DNA here is from genome assembly GCA_017140255.1 of Eucalyptus paniculata subsp. matutina. Classification (NCBI taxonomy): domain Eukaryota; kingdom Viridiplantae; phylum Streptophyta; class Magnoliopsida; order Myrtales; family Myrtaceae; genus Eucalyptus; species Eucalyptus paniculata. The sequence goes on along the minus strand of CM029442.1, from coordinate 30,426,071 downwards.
TCCCCCATGATCTCCATTCATTCTTGCGAGGCATTTCGGCAATTAAATCAGTGGAATGGGGCATAAAACAAACAACTTAATTTAATGTTCATGTCGCGTCGCACAATGGAACCCTATATTAATTTCAACCTAGAGGATAGCCATATCTCCCCAGAGATAATTGAGAGGTTCTATTCTTTCCAATTTGATAGCTCTAGCTTTTCCGAAGAACTTGAAACAAACAATAACAGTCATCATGAAAAGACGACTGACAATCGAGAAAAATAATCACCACTCAATATTGGGTTCGTGAAGTTGATATTAGGAAATAGTGGAAAACAGAGATGGCTAATATGCTGTCCGTGTGTCTTTCTTCTCCTCTCTACTACAACTTATACATACTCACAGATAACTGCTTATTCACCATATACTAACGGAATATCTAATAGCAATGACTGCTCCCGCCTTTGCGAGTAATCATCATATTTTGGCTTTAATTGGAATTGTAAACTGATCATGTTGCTTGCTATAAAATTTATCAATGGCAACACATATAAAACAACAACAACAATAACAATAGTAATATTTTGTTTCCGAAATATGTCCTTACTTAGAAATTGGCCTTTAGCTAAAATGTATTTTTATGTGCCAACAATTCTATCATCTCCATGCTTTCATTTTACTTCTTCAATTCTTCTTGAAAAGGACAATTATAGACACTCATGGACATTTTGTGACCAAAGTATCGGCAAAATGCATAAAATTAGTATTCAGTGGATGTTATCCCAACTCTTCATGATAAATGAAGTCAATCATCATGCGCAAAATCATTAAAGGGTTTTGGAAGACCCCGTACTAAACAAATGAAATTTCTATGTTTTTTTTTTTTTTTTTTTGTCATGATTGAATTATTTTTTATTGGCAATCTTTCAGGGTTGCTGTAGTTGATTAGGTGTCAAGGGATTTTTGGCTCAGGATTTAGAGATTATCAATTAAACCACACCTTGCAAATTGTTCTGTAATAAGGATCATCAACACAGTCTTAAGATCTGAACTTAAGCGATTCATAAAAAATTTACAAAGATTTCCTAGATTTTAAGATAATTCAACTTTTGTGCTCATATTTCGAAAACAAAAATCATGCTTTGCCCTTCTTAATTTCAACTGGCCCTGGGAATGCTGTCCGTGGGACAATCGGTCAACAACTCATAGATTCTCTAGAAAATTCTGTCTTGAAGAGTCAAAAGGTCATCATCAAACCAGTCCTGGACGACTCTATTACAGTTTAATTAATTCCACCGAAATTCCATGCGTACTTAAGTGGCAAATCAACAAAATGAAATTGTTTTTGTCTCCAATTTGTGGATTATAAAATGTTAGTGGGAGGCAGTTGGGAGGGTTCCGCCGGTGTAGGAGCCAACCACGCCATTTTCTTTAGTCAGATTCTTTAATTATTTAAATGAAAAAATGTCAATTTGTTAAATGGACAAACGATGTTCCATTTTGATTGGAGGGTTGCTAGGGGCAAGAGAATACCAATTTGGAGGCTCATCATTTGGTCCATTTCACTAAGTTGTGAAGGACTTAACAAAATACAACTTTGATCTGACTGACAAAGACGAGTGGTGGGGTTTTCCTTTCGAAAGTTTGATGGTTGTGGTGCATTTGGCCTTTGACCCTTTGTTTTCCTGGAGATCTGCCGTACCTATTAGATTTTGCAAAATGATTGCGGAAGGTGCATCCGTGATATCATTTTGGCAGCTTTTTCTCATATTTTTGGGAAATTCTTCTGAAGAAAGTTGCTCTATTGAAAAGAAGCAAGAGTTCTATTTCTCATATGCAATCGGATGATTTTTTTTTGTCAATTACTGTAGATAAACAGTGAACAAGAGTACTTAACAAGGGTTGATAATCCTCAAGTAATCAATTGAACTAAGAAAAGAAAGTTGGGAAACTCAAACTTTTACTTGACAAGGGCCAGAAAGTGAACTTAATATTTTGACACTATAAATTTAGAATCAATTCTTTATAATTATGAAATTCTCTCAAATGAAATTGGCTCTTAAAATCTCTAAAATGTTCAATTAATTATTTTGATTTAGTAAAATGTAGATAGACTCTTTCATTAACTCTATCAATTAGACTTTGACCACGTTCATCTAATGTGTAAATGTCAATCCAAACAAATATATTGACAGGGTCAAACTTGAGTTCCCACATAATGATCTCTTCAAGTGAATGTATTTTACTTTTGCTATATGACCAAACTAGTGATATTAGAGTAGAGGATTGTTGGTAGCTCACTTCTGATGTGCATCGATGTATGGAGAAATATATCAAGAAATTGAAGGGTCTTATGTGTCCCAAAAACAATCGGTAAGACCATCCTTATTTTATTAGCAATGAAACAAAAGAATCTTATGTGCCTTTTGGGCGGCTAAGCATGCCCATTCTAAACCAATTTTTAAAGCTTAATGTGACAACCATGGAGAAATTGAAGGGTCAAACAACAAAGGACAGACATTTGGTATTTCACTTTGTCGGCCAAAGCTATTGGTACGAGCTTGCACACGAGCCGTCAACATTTGTACTCTTCTCCTCCAAGTGGAGAGTACAGAGAATCCCTAAATGTTTGGTGCATGTGGATTGTGGTGACCTCATCATGTGGTCATCTGTATGCTAAACCCTTCATCTCTTGATATTTCCTCCTTATTAAAAGGAGTCTCTTTAACAAGAACTCCAAAGAAATCATCAAATCAACTAGCATACACATATAATAAGTTCATGAGAAAATTTGGACGATCAGTTCCTAACCTACTGTATGAAAATTAATAGTCACAAACCATTTAATTGGGTCAACCTTCAAAGGAAAGTGCAATTAAATTTACTTGGTCATGTCACACCTGATCCATAATATATCATCAAGGACTCTTCTCTTAATTTAGTCAGATGAAGCATTTGATAGTAGGGCAAGTTAAGAGCAATGTGCAAGATCATTTCAACGTGTGCTTGAACTTGACGTATCCTTCTCACAACCTAATTCCATGATAGAGCGGTAATTATTAGCTATAATTCGTGGTTACTATCTAAGCACTCAAAATTCTTTTCGAAACCATGAGACGAGGTCAACAAATAATATTCGTTGTCATATTAAATGCCTCATTCAGAGCTAGAGAGGAGTTTTCTTCACCACAATCGAAAGGTCAAAGCGAGCAGTGGCCAGTTTTAGTTGGAAATTTTACAATGGTATGCAAAAATCATCAAAGGTGGGGCGAGCCCCTTTCCGTTCGGGTCTTCATTAATGATGGAAGTGGCACAGAGAGAGAGAGAGAGAGAGAGAGAGAGAGAGAGAGATACGAGTGATTAGCTTTGAGTGATCTCATTGCAATTATCACCATCCACGAAGAAGAAGAACCACGATGAAGTCCACGTACATAGTTTTATATGTAATTGGTCAGTGGTTAAGATTCTCAAAATTTTCCTCTCTCAGGCCTATAAATAGCAATGCTTATTTCAAGTTCTTCTCATTCAGTCGACTATATTCCGTCTTACCTATTTCTTCTCATTGCTTGCTTCAAAGTAGAAAATCAAACTTCCTTTTCCACACTTCTCTGGCTATGGCTGATCTCCAAGTCATATCGATATTTGTGATAATTTTCAACTTCATTGCGTTCGATGCAATTCTAACTTCTGAGGGAAGGTCGATAAAATCGGCATGGGAGGACGAACTCCGTGCAATTAATTACGACCAAATGCACAAACAAGCAGCACAATTTCTCACTCCGAGTCAGTCTCCTACGAACGATGATCATTTTGATGAGGGGGAGGAGATGGTTCCGTCGCCTATTGCACATGGTCAGGCGGCCAGTTTGGGCAAGTCAGAAGCACTGTTCAAGGATGATTTCCTCCCCGCAACCCCTGGGAGCAGCCCCGGATTGGGCCATTATTTCATTGGCTTAAAGAAGGAAGCTGTTCGACCGAAAGCTCCAAGGGAAACGCTAATCGTTACAAAGACACCAGATGTCACGCCCCGACTCTCGGTCACGTGACCATCCTTCAAGCTTGGTCGATTTTATTATGCGATATCCCCAGGACTACATATCACCGACCCTGTCCTTTTTAATAGCACATGCGGAAGCAGTTATAAAAATCCCCAGACAATAAAGCAATGGGATATACAAGTAGGACTAGAAACTTGAACCTGAAAACCACATCCTTATGTACATATAAACACTTCAAGTCTAACATCTATTCACATGCAAACAAGGTTTGACAAGACAGGATGGGATCTCAATCCTCATCCGGGTCGTATTCGGGGTTATCCTCAGGGTCCTCCTTCTGATACTCCTCTTTGGATTCCTCATCAGGGATTTCCTCATCAGATTCATGCTCCTTAGGCTCCTCATCCGTGTCCTGAAATGGTTATTCAATAACCACTGAGACAACGTCTCAGCAAGTTCTACCCCCTAAGACCCGATTAGTAAACTAATACACCTTAGGGCTGCCTATGCACAACATGAGTCAGAGGACTTACCTTGACCTCAGATTCCACCTGCATATTAGCACATATCAAATAGGCACCTAAGCAATCACATCACGATCGAAGCATTGATCAAATCGACCTAGTCGATTACACGCCAACAAGACCACTCACGGTCATTTCCATTCAATCAATCAATTCACAACATCAAATCAAGGCAATGAATCACATCGAATCACACTCAGATCGAATCATCGATCAATCAACACCATACTTTATAATCTCCCTTGGGTACAAGTCACATCGAATCATTTCTAGGTCATTCACTCCATCCCACATAATCTCCAATAGTACACTTAGTCACAAAGCTCCATCAATGCTCTCGGGCATCTTTTTCGCCAAGGTGACATAAATTATCCGATCACGATAATCTCCAGAGTTCTTTAAGGCGCCATTAATGCTCTCACAGTGATATTCCTGACATCACCGAACCACGCCCGTCATAGGTCACAAATCACCAGACATAGGTCACAAATCACTAACAATCTGTTCTTTAAGGCGCCGTTTTCGCACAGTGATGTCTTTCATCACCGAACCATGCCTGTCATGATTCATAGGTAGTCTACGTCCGTTCTTTAAGGCGCCGTTTTCGCACAGTGACGTCCTTCATCACCGAACCACGCCTACCATAAGTCATAGACAGTCTACGTGCATTCTTTAAGGCGCCGTTTTCGCACAGTGATGTACTTTATCACCGAATCACGCCTGTCTATACTTCGTACTTGATCGGTCTCAGCCAATAGAATTCTCAGTTAGTTCTCATCACTCTCTCCACTTACAGCTCAACAAGGCATTACAATTGCTAACTAGCCATACTCGGCCATCTACCAATCAATAATTCAATTTCACTCAATTTCAATCAATTTAGGGTAAATCCCTAAAATATCACAATTTATTTAATTTCATACAACGTAGAGCTCAAATAAATAAACGGACTGCGCCACGACAATCAGCACAGAATTCCAGTCGACGGTCACCTCAGCATTAATTTCCGGAAAATAATTTAATAATTAATTAATTTCGAAAATTAATTATTAAATATTAAAATTCAATTTAGCTCAAAATAAAGCCCGATTAAATAAACGACTTCACCACGGTCATCAGCATAATATTCCGGTCATTGGCCATCCAAGTTGAATTTTCAAAAAATAAATAATTAATTAATTTAATTCCGAAAAATAAATAAATAAACACAATAATTCCAATTTAGCACCATATGAAGCTCAATTAAATAAACGGTCTGCGCCACCATCATCAGCATAAAATCCCGGTCACTGGCCATCCCAGTTGAATTTTCGGAAAATAAATAATTAAATAATTAATTTCGAAAATTAATATTTAATTCCTAAAAATTCCAATTAGGCCCGAATCGCTTAATTAACACCCGATAAGGGACGGAAAAATCCCAAGAAGCATCCAATAAATACTACAGGCAATTCTCTATCTAATTACACTAATCACACAACTAATATGCAAAGCAATTAACTAATAATCACTAATCAATTCTAATCTAACCACCTAATTACACTTAATTAACACTAATCAACCTTTAAGTATAATTAGCAAACTAAGAAGGCATTAGTGAGTAAAACTCACTCAAAACGACGGGCTCGACGCGAGGATCGACTTTCCTCAAAGCGAGCCGAGCATCCGGGCTCGGGAAGGCGGCCAAAACGGGCCAAAACCCACTGTCATACCCATTTTTCTGACTTCTCTGTTCGCTGCTGGAAGGAGCGGATCCGGCACCGGTTGAGGCGGCCAAGGGCGGCTGAGGGCGAGGCGGAGCTTCGGCGGGGTCGACGGTGGCCGGAGGAGGTCGGGCGGTGGCCGTAGGTGGCCGAACGGGATCGACCAGAGGCGAAACAGAGGCTGGATCGCACAGCGGGGACGGCAGGCGCGAGCGTGAGGTGGCGGAGCGCGCGGCGTCGCGCGGGCGGCGGTGCAGCAGCTCCGGTGCGGCGGCGTCCAAGCAGCTGGTCGCGGTTCCTTCCGGCGACGCTGGACGCTACTTCACTCTTTGCTGCCTTCTGGTTCGCACCGGCAAGAGGAGGGAGAGAGGGGCGGAGGCGTGCGGACGGCAGCTCGACGGCGAGCTTGGGTGCACACGAGCAACTCCGGTGGCTTGCGGGCGTGCGACGATGGCGGCGAGAGGCGGCGATGGCAGCTCGATCTCCGCTGGTCTTTGGCTCCCATGGAGTTTTGAAGAAAAAAATGAAGAAGATGGGGGAGGATCCGTCGACGGAGGAGAGAGGGGAGGAAGAGAAATTCAATTTTTCCTCTTCCTCTCACACACTCTCTCTCTTAGGTCATCACACATGGGCCACCATGACATCATGTGATGTCACCTTCCACCCACAATTTCTTGACAAATTTGCCCCTTCTAGAAGCATTTAGGTAGGCCAAAGTATGGGGGTAGAGGTGGCATACGAATTTTGCTAGGTTTTCTTTCCAATTGAGCCTTAATTCCTCTTGAATTAAATCAAATTGGCCCCCATTAATTTATTCAACATCTCATCATTCCAATTGGTATTTTTCCTTACCAATGTAGCCCACTTGCATCCTAATTTCACAATCCATGGCTTCAATTGAACAAAAACGGCCATATTTATCCAGTAGAAATTAAAATCCAAAAATCTGGGTGTCACAACTCTTCCCCTCTTATAAAAATTTCGTCATCGAAATTTAAATCTTTATCAATCCATAAACGAAAAGTGGGGGTATTGTCGTCTCATCGAGTCTCACTTTTCCACGCTGATCATTCGGTTTCGCAGCGTTGTCTGACCATTTCGACTAAGGAGACCATCTTGGTACACAAAATTTGCTCTTTCTAAACCAACAACTGAACTGACTTCTCACATAAGACACTTTGTCATCCACATCTGATCTCTTTTTCTCGGCTCGCTAATAAATTTTCGAACCTCAACGATTCAAAATTTCTGACAATTCTTAGCAATCTTTACTCTACACTCGATCGACAACCGTAAACACCGATTTCTAAGTTGACTCTAGGGCAAATCGCAATCACTAACTACTGTACTGTCTTTGGCCTGAAATCTTCTTCACTTTCTTTTTACCACTGAAATTATGTACCCTCTGCTATGCACTACTTAAGAAAGAACCCTCTGAAAACTCTGCCAAATTTATAATCTCTGATCTAGATTCGAAATATAATTCATCCCCGGCACTCCATGCCGGTGAATTATCTGATGCACACACACTTTGGTATACCCACTCTGTGACAAGATAGAATCTTCAATTTCTGAAATCGAACTTAGATTGGCGGTTAATTTCACTCTAACACGCTTTTAGTGTGACCTAGGCTACTAGGTAGTGTTCAGAGCTTTTTAGGACAAATGACCCGTGGTCGATTTTCTTCGAGCCACAATAAACCCACTCGACCCATTGGCGACTCTCGATTGTCGTGAAAATCTCAAAGATTCAAATACGGACACAGGGCGCCAAAATGATAGAAACATCAAATTAGTGTCGGTCGATGAGAATTTTCCAATTTAGTGGAGTCACCCACGATCGGTCATTCATCTCAGTCGAACCGACCTATCTTTGATTTCAAATCGATTTTTATATTGTGTCGTAATGATCTCTAAAGATGAGCACGGTCAAGAGGTCGATCATTGGTCGAATTCTCAAGTCTATTTGCCTTAAGGTCCTTCATAACTCACCCAGCTAGTCTAGTTATCTCATGAGTGGCCAACTCAGAGAAAAACACTGTAATCGTGTCGATGAAATGCCCAATTTATCTAATCGAAATCAGAGCCCAAAATCTGGATGTTACACACTCAAAACAAGATCTATTCATACTGTACCAAAGTGGACCAACTCCATCTATCGATCAACCACTATTCTCAAATGGTATCAGTAATCCCCCGAATCCTTAGTAAGCCTATCACAACGTTCCATTGTGATATATTTCCATTCCCACTTGGGACTTTCAAGTGATGGTAAAAATTCTCCCGGTTTGCATTACCGAGCTTCCACTTACTAACACTTCTGACACTCGCAACCTGCTTAGCGGTATCTATCTTCTTATCAGCTTACTAATCTAGCTGATGTCAATTCTAATTTACTTGAAAACCGCAATACTATAGTGAACTTCCGACAAGATCTTTTCCCTGAGTGCTACACTGTCAAGTGTATTCAATCACTCATGGAACCCGAACTTTCCATCCTCAAAAATCTTAAAGTCAGATTCTTTCTTACCAGTATCCTCTCATAAGATCTTATGAACATCTTTGTCTGTCAACTAGGCGCTGATTCTAACTTGAACATTTGGTTCAATTTTTTGAGGGTGGCTATAAAATTCAAAAGGTAGTCTGCCTCAATTTTGAAAACCAAACTTCGAACCATTATCAAGTAAAGTCTATACTTTAGTCAGTCTATGCACATTTGAAGACTCTCGGCTCAACACATTAATGACTCATTTCGTTCCTCTAAGGTGATACCCGATATCACTATTATAGTTCTCCCAAAATTCTGGTTCACGACACCGCTCGTATTCCACTTATTGGGTCTCAACTGATGGGATGCAACGATTTCTCATGTTGTATCAATGCATACCTTGTCAACAATCTTCTCATGTTGCATCAATATGAAAAGTTTACCCCATCCTTTAAGCTCTGGAAACTATCCTCGTACTTGTCAATGCGATGAATTTCTCTTCTTTCTTAAAGATGTCAACCTCACGATGATGCTGATGCTGAAAATTCTTTCACAAACCTTCTGTGGTAATCTGTCCAATCCCCACAGCTTCTGATCTCTAACATTGATGTTGGTCTCGGTCCATAAACAACTGATTTGATCATGGCTGGGTCCATGAAGATTCCTTAACCTATAATCACATGACCATTCTTAGGGGCATCTCGTGATTCTCAACACTTAATGAACACCCTATAATGTCACTACACCACACGATCACCATTTATCTAGATATTCTTTGAATACTCAGTTTGTCAAATCTATGACAACGGCTGGAGCATTCGTCAAATCAAATAGCTTTACAGTATTCTCACAAGGGCTAAATCAAGTGCAAAATGTTGTCTTCAGTATAACCTCCTTCCTAGTTCTCAATTGACAATAACCTGTCCTCAAGTCGATCCTTGAAGACATCAACGCTCTTTATAACAAGTCACCCAATTAAGTTGACAATGGTTGATGCATGATTGCAATGAACCATCTTCATTTCTCTTTTCGCAAAACTGATGTTCCTTAAAGCGATGCACTAATATGCATGAATTCCTCATTCATCAATCTTTACATCCGTACGTTCGGTTCTATCAATTCAAACAACAATAACTAGTAAGAAGCCTTTGAGAGTGGCTTTATGCTGGTGCTAACTCGATCGTAATTTCTATCTCTTTCTCTGGCAACGGTCTGACATTTCTTATGACAACACATCTAGAAATTCTCAAACCACTGAGATTTTCTTCTATCTCCAATTCTCCAATCTGTCTTAACTATAACCATCACCAAGTAACCTCAACAACCTCCATCGGACAAGTGGGTTGTCTTCAATTGACAAGATTAAAGAAATCGAAGATGGGACTCTCAATAAAACTTGGCACTTCTACTTGCTCTGGAATAAACCGTTAAATTGCTCCATAACCATGATTCATTACTACAAGATGCTCCCATGAGCCCATTCTACTCATGTAGTGTCGAGTTACACACGGCAACTAGTCAAGCATGACTATTACTAGTGATTCCCCTTTCTTCCACTTATTTCAATAAAAAAGTTCCCCAAACTTCATCAAAACTCTTAGCACTATACTCTATAGAATTTTCCCCAAAACATTCTTCCTTTGTCTAGTGCCAAGTCGGTTCCATTTTTGTTCTTTCACCATACATTGGATATTGAATTCATCCAGGTTTCTCCCAAACTTTCGACTCCTATCCGGTGAGCACTTATACATTCTTTAATCCAAGTGCCCTTCCATAATTTTGGCATGCACTATTCTTTGTACCATACCTTATCCCAAAAAAACTCCACAATACGTTCTATGGCGCACTTCTCCTGAATTGCCCTATCAACGGTGACAGCAATAACCATTGTAGATATTCCATCTACTTATGTAGACAACCATAAATCATTGTCCGTACTGGCGACACTTACCACAATTTCCTGTCCTCAAAATACACGAGACTGATTCATACCATCTTCCATAGAACAACATGTTCCATTAATCTGAATACTGACCTGACCATGCCACCTTTCCTATTGGGTGGAATAGAATACCATTCTCTCAACATCAGTCTTTACCCCTGACTGAATTCCAAATCTGCTTTGCTCAATCTGGACTCAAATATCGAATTCTATTCTCTGATTATCCTTCCAGGTTGGACCTCAACAAAGGTAGCAACAACAACAACTTGATTATGATCATACCGATTCATCTAGATCCCAAGGAACAATTGCATCAGAACGATCTTATCGGACTTAGGATCAATCAACGCTGATACACCAATACCAACCTGCGGTGGCACTCTTATGCTCAAGCTGGCCAGAGTCAACACTCTGCCTTCCAAATCCACAATAATTAAAAGCAAGCGATTCACACATGACAAACAATTCTACCAATCAACTATCAAAGACATGCACCAGTCATGAATTTAAAGGTCTTTCCTACTACTATCCCATAGGTCATCGCACCTTATCACTCCAATACCTAACCATTGCTCTGATACCACAAAAGGGGATGTCACGCCCCGACTCTCGGTCACGTGACCATCCTTCAAGCTTGGTCGATTTTATTATGCGATATCCCCAGGACTACATATCGCCGACCCTTTCCTTTTTAATAGCACATGCGGAAGCAGTCATAAAAATCCCCAGACAATAAAGCAATGGGATATACAAGTAGGACTAGAAACCTGAACCTGAAAACCACATCCTTATGTACATATATACACTTCAGGTCTAACATCTATTCACATGCACACAAGGTTTGACAAGACAGGATGGGATCTCAATCCTCATCCGGGTCGTACTCGGGGTTATCCTCAGGGTCCTCCTTCTGATACTCCTCTTCGGATTCCTCATCAGGGATTTCCTCATCAGATTCATGCTCCTTAGGCTCCTCATCCGGGTCCTGAAATGGTTATTCAATAACCACTGAGACAACGTTTCAGCAAGTTCTACCCCCTAAGACCCGATTAGTAAACTAATACACTTTAGGGCTGCCTATGCACAACATGAGTCAGAGGACTTACCTTGGCGTCAAATTCCACCTGCATATTAGCACAAATCAAATAGGCACCCAAGTAATAACATCACAGATCGAAGCATCGATCAAATCGACCTAGTCAATTACATGTCAACAAGACCACTCACGGTCATTTCCATCCAATCAATCAATTCACAGCATCATATCAAAGCAATGATCAATGATCAATCATCAATTGAATCACACTCTTGATCGAATCATCATCAATCGATAATCTCCCTTTGACAAGTCACAAAGCCAAATGAATCATTTCTAGGTCATTCACTCCATCCCACATAATCTCCAATAGTACACTTAGTCACAAAGCTCCATGAATGCTCTCGGCGTCTTTTTCGCCAAGGTGACATAAGTAACAGATCGGATAATCTCCAGCATTACACTTAGTCACAGAGCCTCATTAATGCTCCTAGGCGTCTTTTTCGCCAAGGTGACGTACCAATTACCGATCACGATAATCTCCAGCAGTACACTTAGTCACAGAGCCTCATTAATGCTCTCGAGTGTCTTTTTCGCCAAGGTGACATAAGTATCAGACGGTTTAGTGCGTTCCTTAAGGCGCCGTTTTCGCACGGTGATGTCTTTCATCACCGAACCACGCCTGTCATGATTCATAGGTAGTATACGTGCGTTCTTTAAGGCACCGTTTTCGCACAGTGATATCCTTAATCACCGAACCACGCCTACCATAAGTCATAGACAGTCTACGTGCGTTCTTTAAGGCGCCGTTTTTAAATGCGATGTCTTTATCACCGAATCACGCCACGTATCTATACTTCGTACTTGATCGGTCTCAGCAATAGAATTCTGAGTTAGCTCTCACCACTCTCTCCACTTACAGCTCAACAAGGCATTACAAATTTTAACTAGCCATACTTAGCCATCTACCAATCAATAATTCAATTTCACTCAATTTCAATCAATTTAGGGTAAATCCCTAAAATATCACAATTTATTTAATTTCATACAATGTAGAGCTCAAATAAATAAACGGACTGTGCCACGACAATCAACACGAAATTCCAGTCGACGGTCACCTCAGCATTAATTTCCGGAAAATAATTTAATAATTAATTAATTTCGAAAATTAATTAATAAATATTAAAATTCAATTTAGCTCAAAATAAAGCTTAATTAAATAAACGGACTTCACCACGGTCGTCAGCATAATATTCCGGTCATTGGCCATCCAAGTTGAATTTTCAAAAAATAAATAATTAATTAATTTAATTCCGAAAAATAAATAAATAAACACAATAATTCCAATTTAGCACCATATGAAGCTCAATTAAATAAACGGTCTGCGCCACCATCATCAGCATAAAATCCCAGTCACTGGCCATCCCAGTTGAATTTCCATAAAATAAATAATTAAATAATTAATTTCGAAAATTAATATTTAATTCCTAAAAATTCCAATTAGGCCCGAATCGCTTAATTAACACCCGATAAGGGACGGGAAAAATCCCAAGAAGCATCCAATAAATACTACAAGCAATTCTCTATCTAATTACACTAATCACACAACTAATATGCAAAGTAATTAACTAACAATCACTAATCAATTCTGATCTAACCACCTAATTACACTTAATTAACACTAATCAACCTTTAAGTATAATTAGCGCACTAAGAAGGCATTAGTGAGTAAAACTCACTCAAAACGACGGGTTCGACGTAAGGATCAACTTTCCTCAAAGCGGGCCGAGCATCCGGGCTCGGGAAGGCGGCCAAAATGGGCCAAAACCCTCTGCGATACCCATTTTCTGCTCTCTCTGATCGCTGCTGGCCGGGGCAGATTCGGGACCGGTTGAGGTGGCCAAGGGCGGCTGAGGGCGAGGCGGAGCTCCGGCGAGGCAGATGGTGGTCGGAGGTGGCCGGACCATGGCCTACGATGGCTAAAATGAAGCTGAACAGAGGCGGAACATGGGTTGGTCGCACAGCGGGGACTGCAGGCACGAGCGTGAGGCGGCGGAGCGCGCGGCGTTGCGCAGGCGGCGGTGCGGTAGCTCCGGTGCGGCAGCGTCCAAGCAGCTGGTCACGGCTCTTCCGGCGACGCTGGACGCTACTTCACTTTCGCTTTCGGTTCGACCACCGAGGAGGGGAGAAGGGGCGGAGGCGTGCGGACGGCAGCTCGACGGCGAGCTTGGGTGCACACGAGCAACTCCGGTGGCTTGCGGGCGTGCGACGACGGCGGCGAGAGGCGGCGATGGCAGCTCGATCTCCGCTAGTCTTCGGCTCCCATGGAGTTTTGAAGAAAAAAAAAGAAGATGGGGGAGGCTCCGTCACGAGGAGAGAGGGAGGAAGAAGAAATCAATTTTTCCTCTTCCTCTCACACACTCTCTCTCTTAGGTCATCACACATGGGCCACCATGACATCATGTGATGTCACCTTCCACCCACCATTTCTTGACAAATTTGCCCCTTCTAGAAGCATTTAGGTAGCCCAAAATATGGGGGTAGAGGTGGCATACGAATTTTGCTAAGGTTTCTTTCCAAATTAAACCTTAATCCTACTTGAATCAAATCAAATTGAACCCTATTAATTTATTCAACACCTCATTATTCCAATTAGTATTTTTCCTTACCAATGTAGCCCACTTGCATCCCAATTTCACAATCCATGGCTTCAATTGAACGAAAACGGCCCTATTTATCCAGTAGAAATTAAAATCCAAAAGCCCCGGTGTCGACCATGGTTTTCAGAATGAGGAACCAAAAGCCAAAATACTTCAAAATTGAATGTCAAAGCTGTGTTATGTAAGTCCTGTCAATTCTAGTTCAGTTAGGTCTCATGTCCCAAAATGTTATTCTTCAGTTCCTCAGGACATGGTTCTGCTGGGTGTGTGTAAAAATATGTCAATTTGGTATTGAACTATGTGATTATTTAATGAAAAATAATGAGGTTTCTTTAGAAATTAACTGCTATATCATATGCGTTGCATGTTGTATGATATTCCAGTTCTCCGTTGTGCTACTTTCTTCTCAATATTTCCCTACGTTATGTTGTGGCCAGGAAAAGTGTCAGGACATAAGTTTTTGGTGTTATATTCAGATTTTAAATGGGAAATAACCAGTTGAATGATGGGCAAAGATTTAGCATAAAAATGGCTGAACCTCGTACAAAAACAACATGACTACTTTGTAAGAGTTTTTCTAATGTGAATTACATTAATTGATAGGGAGAGAGAGAGAGAGAGAATTGCTTTTTGCTTTTCACGAAAAAGGGAGAAGGAGACGACAAAAAAGAAGGCAAAGGTCCCGGGCAGAATTTTCCCTCCCACTGCCGCTGAACTATCGCTGCTCCATCCATCTTGCAGTCACTAGCTAGCTCCGTTGCTCTGACGCTCTTCCAGGCGATTCCCGGTTCCACACCCCACAGGAATCGAACCCGCTTTGCTAGGTTTCCTCCTCCTGTCGTTGTTCTTCATCCACGACGTTGCGACGCACTTGGCCAAGAGACCCCATTGTCGTTCCTTTTCCTTTTTGCAGGTTTTCCGAATCAGCCTGTGAAACCACCGCCACCAAGCTCCGCGACCGTGCAGCCAGCTGCGCCGTGACTGGAGCCTGCTGCCCTGATTCCGGTCTGATCACCCGAGTTCAAATTGGGAAAGTTAATTTTCAAATTAGGTAATTACCTTATCCTTAATTGATTCGAAATTTTTTATTGCCAATTTTGATCTATTGCTATTTTTTGTAGAATATTGAATTAAATATGCATATCCACTAAATCCAAAAAGCACCCCACTTTCCTAACTTAATAACGTGCTTGGATGGCTATTTGATTTCTAACTACGAGATATGATACTTGGCGGCACGGAAAATCTTTTATCAGTATTCTTAACCACTTGGATATGATGCTTATTCTGATTCCTAAATAAGTTTTGTGGATTGCATTATTTGATTGAATAGTCATCATGTTGCTTGATTATTTCAAAAAGAAAATTTAAAAAAAAAAATAGATAGAATTTGATTTAATTTTTGTTAATAGCATTGCTTGTTTTAGATTATGTAATTTCTTTATTCTGAATTTCAAGAATAAAAAATATAAAAAACATTGCTTAAAATAGATCAAATTTCTTTTTCTTAATTTAAATTGCATGTTCTTAGTTACGATTTTAATTTTTTTTAAAAAAAGAAAAAATATCATGTGCATGTCACATCAAATTAATTCATCAATCGCACGTCATTTATTAGTTGCATGTTTAGTGTCATTAAATTGAAATGTGTGACATATTAGGATTATTAGATTATTTATTGTCCATCATTAAAATTATGTCATATAGTTTACACATTATGTTGCATCTCGCATGTCGGTCATTGCATTTTGAATAATTGCATTGCATTGTAGTAGATTAGATTTTATTAGATGAGTGAAAATCCTAAGAATTAAGAGATTACGTGTTAATAATCATATCTAGGAATGTTGATGTGATTTTTAAACTAATATCGCAAATGCTTTCGTTACTCTGAAGTAAGTCCTGCAATTTATTTATTACTTTATTGGGTATACGTTGGTGGTTTGCTTAGCAATATGAACATCTCATATGTTAGGTAGTAATAAAATGGGCAAAAGAACACTTGGAATACCAAAATTTGACATGAGAAGACACTTAAGAGCAAAAAAAAGTTATGAAAGTGACATTACTTTCTTTGAAAAATGGGACAAAAGTGCCAAGTCTAGCGAAGGTGACCAGAAATCCAACATAGCAACTTTTTAATAATATAACCTGCATACATGGCATGCCGGAAAGCTGAGTTAGCATTAAAGAACTAAAATGATGCCGTTTTGTCTTCTTCTTTTTTTAATTATATAATTTAATATAAATATTAATTAAATTAAATATATTTATATCTATTTGAAAAAAAAAAAAAAAGGAGGAAGAGGCAGAAGGCAAGGGCTGAGCCCTCACCTTTTCCAATCTTCATCTTCATCTTTTTTTTATAAAAAAAAAATTAGTATTAAATTAAATTTAATTAATATTCATATTAATTATCTAGCCACGTTAGCAAAATGACGTTATTTTTGGATTTGTTTAGCCACGTTAGCATGCAAAATAATATCGTTTTTCACTTGTCTCATCAAAAAATCACCATGTTAGCATTTTGGTCGAACTTTCTCCGTTGGCACTTAATTGATTTATTTTGTTTTGATTTTAGTATTTATGTGTCACTTTCTTAACTTTTGGCACTTAAATATCTTTACACTCTAGGGGTTCGGGTTTCTAATAAAATGAATTCAAGCTACCTAGTAGACATTTTTTTTTCATAAAAAAGAACGATATCAAAAGAAATCTAGTGTAATGAAGTCCTCATATGTAAAATTCATGGTTTGTAGGAGTAAAGTAAAACTCCTTTGACTTTGCTTGGGTTCTAATCGACCCCCCATAAATTGATTAGTGACAATTTCATATTGAAAATGACTTGCATGTGTCTTGAACCATAAGTTACAAATTGATATGGGCTTGGGAGAGCCCAAGCTAGGTATAGGCTTAATAATCCATTAACTGAATCCTTAAATGGTACACCGTGAGTCAGCCTTTCTTTCAGTCTTGAAACCTTAGCTAAAGGTTGCAAAACTCTCCGCTTCAAAAACAATATTTTATCCCTTTGTGGGGAGAATGATAATGCGGGAAGCGGCAAAGCATCAACTATATCTCTAATTTCTGGTGGAGGAAGATAATATGCATCACCCAAAGCTAAATTTGCATTAGTCGATTCATAATGAGTACTCCGTGTATGGGAATTGTATAGCAACAATAACCCTAAAAGATTAAATCCAAGATTGATTGAGTGCATGCTGGGGAAAGTTGTGTCGCTGATCTTTACATGACCCACTTACCTAACATAGCCCATAATCAATCATGAACATAACCTCTTTGAAAGAGAATTAGCCTAAAAAGGACATTTATTTTTACCAAACACCCCTATCTTGTATTTGTTGGATATTTTAGCAGTTTTGAAATATTTATTAGAAGTTATGATTGCCATGAAAGCCATAGTTTTTGTAACAATGTTGCAATGGTCATATCACAGCTTTCTAATGGTCATATAATAGCTTTTAACGGCTTTTTAACTACTTCATGACGGCTTTATAACATTTGATTTATTTTTTTCATTATTTTATAACAGCTATAACATTGTCAATTTTTTTTAATTACCAAATTTATTTATAATAGCTTTTAAATTGCTCTCTCTTCCTTTTACGTAGAGATAGTTACTTTGAACATGATTGCAAAGTTATATAGGTACATAAAAACTATAATATTCTTATTTTTCTTTTCATATCTTTTCTTTTCTTTATTGGGTTATACATATAACGTTGTTATTGTGTCCTATTATTCAATGTAGAATAAAGAAGAAGGCATTTTGTATCTTGGTAGGATAGCTGCTAAAATCTTATACACTGAGTTTCGTACTCCAATGGGTAAAATTTTCCTTAAGGACAATGCTTGCCCGTATCATATAATTGATTTTATTTTCTAATCTTTTTAAATATATTTCCAACAATAATTACTCCCCCAATTGTCATCACCTCAATCTCACCAACTCTAGTTCCTCATTGTGGACCGTTGCATGTCAACCTCACTTGCCACAGACTTCCACTAGATGCATTCATCGAAAAATTGGCCTATCTCCTCCAGTGTCCAAGCCAACATCTCCGACAATGTAATGAAGAAGAGCAACCATGCACATGACCATAGTGAACAAGAAGGTAAGCCTGCTTAGGGTGATCACCTTCTTTAATAGTAAGGATGCTAAGGATGCCCAATGTTATGATTGCACCATTGACCGACTCTGATCATCAACAACTACCATCGAGCTCCCATTATTGACCACCTCAAGCTCGATCCTAACTAAAATAGAGAGGCTTAGGCACAACAACAAAGCTTTATTCTCCAGCTATAAAAACGTTGCATGGTAACTTGTTAATTTCTCTATTCTTTTATTCTTTTGTTTCCCGGAATAAAATATAAAAAAAAAGAACAGAAATTCGTTTGGTAATATTAACTAATTTTTCTACTTCCTTGAAGAGAAAAGTAACCGGAGAATATATTTTAAACAAAAACAAAACATAGAATATAATAGCTTCTTGTTTCTTAAAATAATTTCGAGAATTAAATCATTTTTTTCCTTTTTTCTTTTCTTCTTCTTCCTCATCTCTCTATGTGGTTTGTGAATGAAAGAACAAAATAGAATTGTCAAAAATAGATGTGGACATAGTAGCACCCAGAAAAAACAAGGATCAGTAGTCTCAATAAGCTAGATTTAATTATCGAGAGTATGATGCAATTTTTACCATGATCTATCACCAAAATCATAAGAAGATTTACATAATCAAAGCTATGCAAAACAAGAGATTGACTAGAAGAACTCTAAGAAGTAGATTGAGAAGACATTTTTGCCATTGTCACTTACAAATTAAGTTAACATACGAACATATACTGAGTTTCATGGTATGCACATCACTGGCTGTTTTGTTACAAAGAGAAGTCTTTCAACATGAAATGGGGCGACCTTGCTACTATCTTCTGCCTCCCAACTGGCTGATAAAGGTGTAGATTTCAACACCATCCTCTAAACCCAACTATAGGCTACGATGAAATATAAATGAATTTGAAGTGCCGCTACTACCACTAAGTCATGTCCCTAAGAAGACATTTTTGCAGATTAAGTTAACATACGAACATATATCGAGTTTCATGGTATGAACAACATTGGTGGTTTCGTTGCAGAGAGAAGTCTTTCGGCATGAAAATGGGGCGACTATGATGTTGTCTTCTGCCTCCCAATTGGTGGACAAAGGCGCAGATTTCGGCACTATCCTCCAATCCTAACTACAGGCTATGATGAATATATAATGAATTTGAAGTGTTGCTACTACTAAGTTATGTCCATGAGAAGTTACTGATCAAGTAGTGATAACTTCTTCATTGTTATTCTATTCTATAGAAGTTGATCACAGGGTGGTTGATTGTTGGTATCGTGATTGCCTTCGTAAAGGAACTGCACGGTTTGCACATCCAGTTGCCACCTTTTGCAGTCAATGTTGAATAACCTAGATAACCCCGCTTGCCTATTGAACAATGCTTTTTTCTTGTATTTATTGGCACGCCCCAAACCTCAAGCAAGTGTCCACTCCTCGATGGTCGATAAAATTTGCGACGTCTCAGGACGCATCGCTGACCCATTCATTTTAATGCACATGCAAAAGAGAATTACTAATCTCCTGACCACAATAAACGTGGGATAGAAAAGCAGGACAACAAATTTCAAATCAATCAATACAGCTTTTATAAACAATTTGGTTTATAAACAGAGACCAACTCTATGGTCTAAGTATAAGAGGTCTATCTCCAACAAGAACTTCTGAGCCACCCATGCTCCTGACCCTTCCACCTCAAGCTTCGAGTTCTTCACACTAGGGACTTGAAAAGTTAAGCCCACGATGAGGTAAGACAATGTCTCAGCAAGTTCACCCCCTAAACTCCTATTAGGAAGAAAATACGCTTAGGAGTGGCCTATACACATAGTACAGAGGTGTCACGCCTTGAACCTCGAGTGCGCGCACATCCCACTGCGGTCGATCAAATATGCGACATCCCAGGATACGTCGTCGACCCATTCATTTTATTACGCATGCGGAAGTGAAACAAATCCCCTGACAACCTTTAAACTTGGGATAGAAAAGCAGGCAATCAATCACAATACCAAACACTCATTTACAAACACATAGGTTTAAATACAACTCTGAACTGCCTACAAAATAGACCAGCTCAACAAAAGGGGAACTATCCTAAAACCAACTAGCAGGACACGTTCACCGATGCTTCAATCTCCACATTTCCAGACTTAGGGCTTCGGGTCTTCCACGACCGCCATCTAGGGACCTGAAATTTTAATCCCACAACCGGGATGAGACGATGTCTCAGCAAGTTCAACCCCCTAAACCCCTATTAGAAAGAAAATACACCCCGGGTGGCCTAGCCACATCACATAGAAGACTTACCTCGCCTCAGTTCCTTCCTGCAGGTTAGCGCAATTCAAATCACTCAATTACAGATAGTAATATGAACTTAAACAACCGGAACGCATTCTCTTTCATATAACCAACAACCGCGGGGGTCTTGATTATAAGACTAAATCGTTATGACACGTCCCATTCCATGCCACACAATTCCGTCCCATAACCCGACACATCAATAACACTCAACATGCATTCCAATTATTATTCATTGCCACACAAGGGCATAGCCTACTCGCTGTTCGGCTATCTACTGGCATATAGCCAGGCATCGCCTCCCCCCATGGAGCGCGGCTTCGTCAGTATGTCGACGGCATTCCCGAAGGAGCATGGGCCTAGAATCTACTGCGACCCGCAACCACCGCGTGGGCATCCCATATAGGGGCAAGTCCGGCTCAACAACTCAGGACGATTCCTCTTAATCATCACACAGCCAAATCATACTCGGCCCCAGGATACTTTATATTTCAATCAATGCTTCCACTTAAAATAGTGATCCCGGCCATTTTTCTTCATATTAAAAATATTCCGGAAATTATTCACGTGTGTGGGGACACACTAATTTCGAATCAAAAAGTCAAAATCTCACTTTTTCAAACCCCACTATTTAATATAATCATTAAAATCCAATTTTTGCATCAAAACCCGACATTTGGGTTTTTATGAATAAAATCCTTATTTATCCCAATCAACACTCAATTTGCCACAATCAATCATCAAATTCAAATTCTAAATACACAGCAGCGATCGGCACGAAATTTTGAGAGTATAAGGTCCCGACGAAATTTTTGAATTTTAATAAATAATTAAATTTATTCCGAAAATTAATTAAATAATAATATTCATATTTTTCGCAATCCACATTCAATTTATAATATCCGACCATCAATTTCAAATTCCGAATACACAAAGCGACCGGCACGAAATTCTAAGCAACCGGGGTCAAAAATAATTTTTCCGATTTTTTTATTTTTTTAATTTTTTTATAAATAATAATATTTTAATAATTTCAGATTATAATATAATATTATAATTTCCAGAATTTTGAAGCAATTAAATAATTCAAAATTAAAATCCTATTATGTCACATCAAGGCTTTATATTAAAATAAACATACTTAACTTTAAACTAAACACGCTTTAACTTAATTAAACATCATAATCTAATCATCAACCAAATAAACTAATCTAACAACTTAAACTTACTTAACTTAGACTAAACACACTTAGGGTATCATTAACCGTCTAATCAAGATTTAGTGAGTTAAACTCACCAGATTAGCGAGCCGAGCGAACCAAAATGACGAGGACGACGCGAGGATCGACTTTCCTCAAGGCGGGCCGAGCATCAGAGCTCGGGAAGGCGGCCGAAACGGGCCAAACGCAGGTTGCCATACCCATTTCTGCAACCTTCTGCTCGCTGCTGGTTGGGGGCGGATCCGGCGCCGGTTCGGGTCGGAATGGGCGGAGGAACGGCGGAGGAGCTGAACCGGGCTTAGGCGGGGCTTCACGGTGGCCGGAGGTGGGCTAGACGGCTCCGGCGAAGCTCCACCAGATCTAAAATGGCTGCTGGAACTTGGTTGAAGCAGGGACGACGGCGGTAAGAGGCAGAGATGTGTGAGCAGCGCGGGGCAGACATGCGGCAACGGCGACGGCAACGATGGCGTGCGGGCAACGACGGCGACTAGCGGCCAAGCAAGTGGCGAAGGGACATGCGGCGTGTGGCTGGCGCGGGCAAGGCGGTGTCGGGCGGGATAGCGAGGTGAGGCGCGCGCGCGGGCACGGGGTGTCGCGCGGTCGCGCGAGGCGGCGACGGCACCGACGACGACGAGCGAGCAGGCGGAGGGCGGCCGGTCGGGCGTGCGGCTGGCCTGGTCCGGTCGCAGCTCTCCCTCCCCCCTTTTCTCTCCCTCTCTCTTTCTTCCCAAGGTTGAAGATGAAGTGGTGGGACCTCCTCACTTTTTGAGGACCAATTAGCACTTGCCACTTGTCAAGCTCTCCTTCAATATGGCCCAACCACCACCATGACATCACATGATGTCATACTCCACTATCCCAAATCTTCCATAACCTTTCTCCAATGGGTTCATTTTATTTTTCCGCCGGGGCATGAAACTTTGTACATCAATTCCTTCAATTCCAATCAATTCTCTCCCAATTGAGTTCAATCGAAGTCCATAAAATTAATCCAATGTCACCACACTTCAATTCACATCTTCACGTGTCCATAGAATCAACTTAAGTCCCAAAAGTACGACCAAAAGCGGGCCTACTAATTTCTCGAGCCAAATTAGCCATTCTCTGATTACTTTGCTGAAAAACTCGGCTTGCATGAAAAATCTTCCGAAAATTAGTCAATGTTCCTAAAATAATTTGTGACACACTCAGACTTCCAATTTCTGAATTCGATCTCAATTCCACGGTTAATTTCACTTTGGCACGATACTAGCGCGGCCCAACCTACCGGGTAGCCTTTAGAAATTTTCATACATTTGACCTGTGGTTGATCATCTCAAGTCACAATGTACATCTTTGAAACATTGACGACTTTTGGTTGTCGGGGTAATCTCAAGATTTCAAATACGAACACAGGGTGCCCAATCGATAGAAAAGTCGATCCAGTGCCGATCGACAAGAATTGTGCGATCTGGTGGAATCACCCACAGCTGATCACATGCCTCTGTCGAGTTGACATATCTCTGATCTCTAATCGATTTTTAATTGTGCCGTAACGACCTTGCAGATTAGCTCGGTCGAAAGATCGCTTTATGGTCAAATTCTCGAGTCTGATGCATTAGAATTTCTTAACGACTTCACCCGATAGACTAGTTTTCACATGAGTGGCCGACTCAAGGAAAAGAACTATATGCGTGCCAACGAAATGCCCGTCTCAATTTATTGAAAATAGAATTGGAAAATCGGGATGTCACAAGAGGACTTACTTTGTCTCAGTTCCATACTGCACGTCAATACAATTCATATATCACATATGTGCAGTAATAACACGCAATCAAGTGGAGTGTCTCAAATCACATCTTTGTCAATCACCACATCTCAGTCAATCAATCCATCCATCAATCTACCACAGAGGTCCCAATTATAAGATCAAATCATTATGACACGTCCCATACCGTGTCACACAATTTCGTCCAATAATCTGGCACGTTTAACTCATTCAATCATGTATTCCAAGTGATTTCAGCCACACAGGCACGACCTATCATGCGTTTCAATTTATTACGACCACACAGGCATGATCTTACCGTCACACAGCGGTCTTCCGGAATAGCTGGGCATCGTCTCATCCCATTAGGCATGGCTACGTCTTTCCTAGATGGCTTTCCACATAGGAGCATCGCCCATTCGACACATAGCGGGTGACAAATTCTCTTAACCAGCACATGATCACTCAATCCCGACCAAGGACCTTGTGCTTTGCTCACCACTTCCTCAATTCAAATAACGAACTTGGCCTATTTTCACCGTGTTAAAAATACCCAATAAAAATAATCGTGTGTGGGTACACGATCGGGCTGAGCAAAAAATGCAATATCTTTCTTTTAAAAAATCTCACTAATTAATAGAGTCCATAAACACATTTTTTGTGTTATAAACCGACGTCCGCTATTTTCTAATTAAATACCAAAATTACTCAATTTTAGGTTAAATACCCAAAATTACAATTACCACTCAATTTATACAAATCGATACTCAATTAAATAAATCAAGCACACTATTGCAATCAGCATGAAATTCCGGTCACCGGTTAACCCGATATAATCTCAGGAAAATAATAAATAATTAAATAAATACCAAAAATAAGTAAATAAATACCATTAAATGCCAAAAATGGAAACTTAGGTCGGAAATACCAAATTAAACCCCGAAATAGGCCCGGAGAATTTCCCAACCTATTTAGATAACTAATACAACTTATCTAGTCTCTAATTAAGCCATTCTAACCACCTAACATGCAAAAAAGAATAATTAAATCATTAATCCATTTTAACTAACCACAAAAACTATACTTAGCCTAAACTAATCAACCATTAAGCATCATTAAATCCATAAGCAAAATTTAGTGAGTAAACTCACCGGTTCTGCGGGTCGGTAAGTCCATGGCGATGACGATGCGATGGCGGCCGAAACTCAAGCTTACAGCAGTGCCAACGGGAGTTCGGACCAAGCTAGAAATGGTCCAAGGAAGCTCATGGTTGTTGCCGGTCTTGAAGGGGCTGCTGGTCGTGGCTTCGAGTGGGCTTGCCCCTGCTCGGTTTGGGCTGGGCTAAGCTGCTTGGAGAAGCATTGCTGGCTTCGATGGCTGTTTGTTGGGGCTAGAGTGGAG
Organism: Eucalyptus paniculata subsp. matutina; assembly: GCA_017140255.1. Classification (NCBI taxonomy): domain Eukaryota; kingdom Viridiplantae; phylum Streptophyta; class Magnoliopsida; order Myrtales; family Myrtaceae; genus Eucalyptus; species Eucalyptus paniculata. Next base: position 30,400,948 of record CM029442.1, on the reverse strand, counting down.
GAATGATAGGGGTGTGGACATTGGACTGGGCTAGATTGGCGTGGGCTGAAATCGTGAGGGACGATCAGCATATGGGTTGGGCTACAGGCGTGCGAAGGGGAGTCAACTCTAGGGTAGGGATTCACCGATGGTTGACTGGTGGAGGGTGAGACGTTACAGCGAGATGGAGACACAAGGATGGAAGTTGGGCTATCAGTGGGATGGGCAACGAGGGAGCAGCAAATTTGGAGGAGGATGTGCGGCAAATTAAGTGGCCGTAGTTCGCTGGGGTTGACGTTAGTGAGCTGGACAAGTGGTTGTGTAAGGAAGGCTCGATCGAGGGAGACAAATGTTGGTGGAGATTGCTTTGGTGGGATGGCAAAGGGGAAATGGGCGAAGGAAAAGGAACACGGGCAGGCGTTGAAGAAAAGAGAAGCAAAACCGAAGGGGGTCGGGGGAGAGAAGCTAGGCGAACGAAGAAGAGAGAGGGGAAGGGAGAGAGAGAGAGAACCAAGCCTTGAAAGTCAAAAATAAATATCCTAATTCATGATTAGCAAACCACAAAAGTCTTCAACCCATCCAAATGGAGAATTTGCTCCCATTTCACCCAAAAGTCATTTTGGTGTAGATAATTATGCCCATTTTCAGCCAACCTTTCCAGTGGATCACTCAAGGGCCAAATTCTTCACAAATCCACACCAAAGGAAGCCAAATTAAGGACCAAACTGTAGTAGCCCATCACCCTTACGAATTTGCACCATCTCCTCACCATTTACATCAATTTGGTGACCCAAAATTCCTCTAATAATGCCCATCCGAATTTGCGACTCTTTTCCAAATCATCCATATTGATTTTCCATAAAAATCTCAGGCTCACCGAAAATTCTTCAAAGGATCATTCAACATTCCTAAAATAAATCGTGATATGACAGAACTTTCAATTTTTGAAATCGGGTTTAAATTCGCGGTTAATTTCAATTGGGCACGATTTTAGCGTGACCTAACCTGTCGGGTAGCTTAGGAATTTTTAGTGCAATTGACCCGTGGTCGATTATTTTCGAGCCACATCATGCATCTTCAATACATTGGCGACTCTCAATTGTCGTGAAAATCTCAAGGTTTCAAATATGGGCAAAGGGTACCAAAACAACAGAAAAATCGGTTTAGTATCGATCGACAAGAATTATGCAAGCTGGTGGAATCACCCACACTTTGATCACATATCACAGTTGAATCAACATATCTCTTGTCTCTAATCGATTTTTAACTGTGTCGTAATGACCCTTGCAGATTAACACGGTCGAGCAGTCAATTCTTAGTCAAATTCTCATGTTTATTGCGTTTATACTCCTTAATGGCTTCACCTGATAGACTAGTTATCTCGTGAGTGTCCAACTCAGAAAAAAGAACTATAGGTGTGTCGATGAAAAACCTAACTTATTCAATCGAAAGCAGAACTTGAAAATTAGAATGTCACGTTTATAGAATAGGATTCTGCTTTCCTTTTGTATTCGGCTAATTAGATGTTAACAGCAATGTGAGCTAGGGCATTATGAAATAATTAAAAATACTTTAAGTTGCTTGAATACCTGTGATGTAAGTACATTTCTATATATGTTAATTTTAATTCATCTTTCAAACAACTCATATCTTTTCATCAGGCTAGGTTTGTTGACAAATTTCGAGTATCATTTTAGTATTTAAAATGACCGTTTTGATCACCATTTCAAAAAGGGGTGTCCGTCCACATCTGAATGTTGTTTTTGTCGACAACACTAGGCACACATTTTTTTTAACAAAAAATGAAGGCTAGTAGTAAATAAATAAACAATAAGCATATAAACAAATAAAAAATTAGAAACAAATAAAAAGAAAAGAAGAAAGAAGCCAATTCAGTTTTGGTTCCACTCGCACAGCCCACAAACGATCCAAGCCCACCAAGGGCAGGAAGTGGAGAGCCCTCACTATTAACCGAAAATAGCATCCACCATCCACAATCTCTAGACACCGTGCGCCATCTCCGATCATCAACAGCCACCATCAAACTCCCATCATTGGCCTTCTCAAGCTCTGTCACAACTGAAATAGAGAGGCTCGAGCACAACAACTAATATATTTTTTATTTGATGGGCCAAGCCAAGCTCATCTGCCCATGTTGGGCCAAATCCGGCCTATAAAGGATGGGTCCATAAGAGAAATAGTAGTTATTTCTTAAGTGAAAATTACCGCAATATATACAAGAAAAAAGAGAATGTTGAAAACTATAATAGACAGAATGTAGGGTTCCCTTCTTGAAAACAGTAAACTCTCTCGATGAATGGAACTCCAAAGGTTTCGATTGATGCCTTTGAGATTACAACAAGTATTTAATCTGTTGCAAATAAGGTATGTTCGTTTTTGTGAAATGCCTTTTGATCAGTGTTACATGTTTCTTGGACACGTTTTCGCGTTTGTTTTGGTATTCAATTGTTCGAGTATCGCTTCACTTTTAGACATTGGTATCAAAGCGATGTTGTTCATGTTTTCCAATCATTGTTGACGTTTATAATTGGTTTTTTGCCCGAATTTTTGAGAAACATTGCCGTTGGATGCTCGGGAACAAAAATCCCAACACCCGCATACTATTCTTCCTTCTTTTTTGATTTTTTTAGTCAAAAATTATTTTGATAGTATAGGGTCATAGTTCTCGTCAAGACGAGAAAAACGACCGGTGGAGCATTGGACACTCCCCTATATATGGCTAGAAGAAGACTAGGTCATCGACGTGTGCATTGTACGTGTCAAGGAAGTTCCTAGGCGCATATGCTGCATACGCGGCAACTGCTAGTGCACGCGTGGCATGCGTGAGGCAATAATTTACACTTTCACCTCTTAAATTTTCATGAAATTATGGTTTTACCCCTATTAGTTGTTTTTACAATTATGCCATTATTTATTCTTTGATATTAATATTTTGCCCCTCACTGACCTACCACCCCTTGACGTGACCAGGATGACCGTTGACCCGACCTAGTCATCTGTTGACTATCGTCGACCACTGTTGACCTATGACCCAAAGAAAAAGGAGGAGAATGTGTTTTTCAATTATGTTCATTACCATTTTTGTTCTACATTTGTTCTAATGATGCGTTTCATATGTACGCTTATATTCTCGAGAACACATGAACAAAAGGCGAGACTTGAAGGGCTAATAGAGGAATTAACTGATTATCGGTGGAATGACAGTGATATAGTGTCACATATGATCAAGGTCAACAAGATGATACAAAGAATCATCTGGAATGGTTACCTAATACCAGATTTTCAGAAGATGTTGGCCCTAATGAACACTCTTCCATTAGAATGACCCTCAGGTTAAATGCAACTTGGTGCAGAATGAATGCGCCTTGGAGGAACTGTAAGGGTTCTCCGAAAGTCTTTCCGCAGTTGCCCAATGTGCCTTTAGAATTCTCAGGGGAACTTTTTAAGAGATTAGAAGAGGCATTCCCCATTGATGAGATTGATGAGTATCTTTGAATTTATTTATTAATTACTTTTCCTTTGATTAGTTTGAGATACTTTAGGTGTAAATATTTCTTTTCATGTTGATGTTGGCATACTTCTACTAAATATAATACTTCATGTATATGATATATTTAGTTGATGTAAGTTCAATGTTATTTATTGTCGCAAATTGTTGGTTAAACTTATAATTATTTGTGGGAAGTTCAAGAAAGTTTTAGTGACTGGACTAAACTTATTTATGGATAAATGACCATATCAATGATCATTTCAAATCAGAATTTTTGGATGATGATTGGAAATAACCTTTCGACTCTAAAGCCTTATTTGATTTTATTCATTAATATGATTAGTTTATGCAAAATAGTGCATAAATGTTAAGCATTAATAATTTGTGTAAATATGTCAGATTTGTTCAGATACATTGGATTTGGCTTCTAAGGACATAATGGCTGAACTGGACAAAGATGAGAAATTGGACAGCGAGAATTATGAGATATTGAACATAAAAATTTAATATGTGATAGAAAATAAGAAGCACTAAAAGCTTTTAAGCAAGTTATGAAAAAACTTTAGGATGCTGTGTGCCACCTTGAGCTAGCAGAGGACCACATTTTGGCAGTTAAGCCAAAAACAGATATTTGTAAAGAAAAAGAAGAGAACTTGTAATTTTATTTTAATCAACTTAAATTTGAAAATTCATTAGATACTTAATATGATTATTATGCCGGTCTTCTTTAATTACCGTTTCATGCATCGTGTTGAAATTCTTCTGACTATTATTTGTGTTGAAATAGTAGTGAGTTTTCTTTATCATACAAAGAAGTATGTGTGTGTGTGGAGGGGGGGTATTATAAACTTGTTACCCCAATTCTTTTATACCGAAAAAAAATAAAAATAAAAATAGGCGTTCTCATGCGTGCAACAAAGAAGAGAAATAATAATTTTATTTGATTCAACTTTAATTTGGAAATTCATAAGATACTTAGTATGATTATTACGCCACCTTTGTTTTTAATTACCATTTCATGCATCATGTTGAAATTTTTCCGATTATTATTTGTGTTGAAATGGTAGTGGGTTTTCTTTATCATACAAAGAACTGTGTGTGTACATATATGCACCATATTATAAACTTGTAACCCAATTCTTTTATACCAGAAAATTAAAAGAAAAAAATGGCATTGTCATGTGTGCAATAAAGAATAGAAATTATAATTTTATTTAATTTGAATTAAATTTGGAAATTCATAAGATACTTAATATGATTATTATGCCGGTCTTTTTTAATTACCATTTCACGTATCATGTTGAAAGTCTTTTTATTATTATTTGTGTTGAAATAGTAGTGGGTTTTCTTCATCATACAAAGAAGTGAGTGTGCACACACGCGCGCATGTATATATATGTGTGTGTGGTATTATAAACTTGTAACCTATATTAGTTACATTGCATTAATCATCAATTGGTGTTAATTGATTATATTTCTGTTAACTAGTTTAATTTTTTTTTTTTGTAAATAAATTTTAACTAGTGGATGAAACTAAACCCATATCATTTAATAAAAATGTAATATCTTAGAAAATTTACAATTCCTAATACATAAAAGTTGAAAGGACATCAATTCAATACAAAACCAATGCGTAAAACAGGAAAAATACTGATTTTGTAAATATTCAAAGATGAAATGACCGTTAAGTTTATTGTATAAGTTTAACCATAAGGAAATGTTGCTACTCAATAGATGTGAATTGCCGTTTTGTAACTTGGCTGAGGTGTCTTAAATCACCTCGATGATTAGAATGGAGAACTTATTTTGGCTTCGTTTGTTTAGCAAAAAATGATTGCTTGTAGTACTTACAAAAATAAATAAATAAATGAAAATATTTTGATTATCCACGAAAATATTTAGACATAAATTATTATTCATAAAGGAAATATTTTTCATTGACTAATATTTCAAGCATTATGAATGATTAATTTTAGGAAAATATTTTCTAAATCATTCATTTTTCGTAAAATAAATGGACCATTAGTATTATGGACGATGTAAAAACTAGTAACTATATGATTTATTTGTTTTGAATTATTCACAAAACCAAGCATGCTACCAAGAAAAGTCTATTGGTCCTTGAGGAACTATATCCCAAAAGATTAAATTTCAATTTTTCATTGAAAACTTTCAAAGTCTCCACACACCAAGGTACTAACAAAAATGTAGGTTCTTCAGATGCACGATGTTTCGAAAGAAATATTGTTGTTCGAGGAACGAGCATTTTTTAAGATATAAAGACTAGATTTCATATTAGATTCATAAATATTCCCCTCCTTGTTGCATTTCATGTTTTTCGCAAGTGAGTAGTATCATGATCCATAAAACTGAGTTTAATGGCATTTCCATAATTACTTTAAGCTAGAGGGAGCATTTAGTCAATTTGTAAGTGTTGAGGGTATTTTGGTCATTTTTCAAGCCTATGGGTATTTTGGTTATTGTCATGAGATTGGCCCAAGGTGGTCCAAGCCAGCCTTGGCGAGAGACAAACTACATTATTTCCTATGTTAAAGATAATTGTCATACTTTCTTTGATTATCGACATCTCTCAAAATTGCACATATATTGTATGTATATCGTGCATAATCTTGATTAAGATATTATCTTAGGATAGTTATATGAAATAGTTTATAAATAGGATGATGTACTCTTCATTAATATGTACTTTGAAATATATTCAAATTTCATATTTCTTTATTCTGTTTTTATTTATTTATTTATTTATTTATTATTATTATTATTATTATTATTATTATTATTATTGTTAAGGATATTTTTCAATGTTAAAGATAATTATGGTGTTTTCTATTAATTATTTGAATCTCTCAAGATAATATGAATATAGCATATATATTACCACTTGATTATGCATAACCTTGAATTACAAGTTGGATTCATAGACATTTCCCTCTTGTTAACGATTTGTTGCATTTTGTGTTTCTATATGTGAGTAGCATCATCACCGATTTTAGAGGCATTTCGATTAATAGGAGCATTTAGGCAATTTTCTACATCTTGAGGGTAGTTTAGTTATTATTATGAGATTGGCCCAAGGGGATTTGAGCTAGCTTTGGCAAGAGACAATGTACATTATTTCCCATGTTAAATATAATTATGATACTTCATTGTGATTATTTATATCTCTCAAGATTGCACATATATTGCACGTATATTATGCATAATCTTGATTGAGATATTATCTTTGTATCGTTATCTAATATAGTTTATAAATATGATCATGTATTCTTCATTAATCTATACATTGAAAATATATAAATTACATATTTTCTTCTTCCAATTATTATTATTATTATTGTTAACTCATAAAGGATATTTAGCACTTTCGATAGGATATTTCCTATGTCAAAGATAATTATGATATTTCTTATTAATTATTCGAATCTCTCAAGATTGCACATATATTGCATATATTTACCATTTGAGTATGCGTATTCTTGAATTACAAATTGGATTCATAAATATTCCCCTCTTGTTACGATTTGTTACATTTCACGTTCTCATATGCGAGTACTATCATCACCCATAAAACTGAGTTTAAGGGCATTCCGATAATTACATTAAGCTAGAGGGAGCATTTAGTCAATTTTCTAAGTCTTGAGGGTATTTTGGTCATTTACAAATATTTCTTATTTTTCTAGACTTTTATAATTTTTTATGCAATTTTTGAATTTCTAATTTCTTTTTATGAATTTTCTTTATTTTTTATTTTTTTATTTTTGATTTTTTTATTTATTATCTTTAAATAGTGAAGATCGACTTCATACCGCGTTAGTTGTTGGTCTGACCTGGACCCTAAGGGCGTGCATGTTTTCGTTTCTTTTTTTTGTTTAAGAACAGATCTTTTGTTTTTTTGTTCCCGGGAACAAAAAAAGAACAGAAACGCGTTTGTTTGCATTTCCGTTCAAAAACTGTTTTTTTGTTCCCGAACAAAACACTTCTTGAAGGGCTAAAAAGAACAAAAATGAAAAGAACAAAAACGAAACACTTCTCTTTAATTCATGCCCTTTCTCTTAAATTCGTGCCCTACCAGAAACAACGCTCTCCCTTTTCCGGCGTCTCTCACAAGTTCACCACTAGCTGACTCTCCGGCGCCTCCCCACTCGGCTGACTCTCCGGCGCCAACATCTGCTGCTCCTTCACCACCTGAAGCTTCTGAATCGAGGTAAGTTTTTGCTGCTCCTCCTTCTCCGTTCGATGAGGGCTTCAGCAAGAGCCACCCCTCGCAAATCTGGGCGACGGCTGCTCGAGGCTCAAGCACGATAGCTCGCTCGAGCCAGCACTCTGCGAGAGGCTTGCTCGATCGAGCCTTCGTGCTCGAGCCCCAAGTGAGCGTTGCTCGCCCAGATCTGCGGCAGATCTGGGCGACGGCTGCTCGCTGGAGCTGCTCTGCTGAGCTCGAGCTGCTGTGGTCGCTCGGTAGAGCAGCGACGCTCGCTCGAGCTGCTCTGCCAGCTCAGCGAGCATTGCTGCTCTGCCGAGCTTGAGCTGCTCTGCTTGCTCGGCAGAGCAATGATGCTCGTTCGAGCTACTCTGCTAGCTCGAGCGAGCGTCACTACTCTGCCGAGCGAGCAGAGTAGCGCAGCGACACTCGAGTGAGCGTCCTTGCTCTGCTCGCTCGCCGCTCTCGAGCGTCCTTGCTCTGCTCGCTCGGCAGAACAGCGGAGCGATGCCCAAGCGAGTATCGCTGCTCTGCTCGCTCGGCAAAGCAGCGGAGCAACGTTGGAGCGAGCGTTGCTGCTCTACTCACTCGGCAGAGCAGCGTAGTGACGCCCGAGCGAGCGTCCCTGCTCTGTTCGCTGGAGCTGCTCTGCCAAGCTAGAGCTGCTCTGCTCGCTCGGCAGAGCAGTGACACTTGCTAGAGCTGCTCTGCTCGCTCGGCATAGCAGCGACACTTGCTGGAGCTGCTCTGCTCGCTTGAGCGAGCGTCGCTCCTTTGATCGCTCAAGTGAGCATCGCTAGCAGAGCAGCAACACTCTGCTTGCTCGAGCGACCCGGTGGTAAATTTCTTTTGTAATATGCTAAGTAACTATGAGCTCATCCAAAATCACCATGAGAACTATATTTTTTACAGAGAGGAACTCTAGTTGAGAAACTTATAGAGGAAAGACTGAAGGACAGGAGCCACTCTCAAGAACTTTTTGTATTTGAAGGTAAGAACCAAGGGTAATGCTACCTTGTGTTGGCTGAATTTCATGGTTGCGCTAGCATTACAATGAAATGCTCAAGTTGATCATTTGGATTTCATAGCTCAAAAACAGGTTGGAGAGAGTAGTTGTTTAGGTTCATTTGGAGCAAGATTGAACTTTTCACATTTCCTTTTACGGTAGTGTTTGAAATATGACCTATATTTTGACATGGTAGCTCAAAAACAGGTTGGAGAGAGTAGTTGTTTAGGTTTCTCACAATGCTCTTTATTTTATTTTGAGCATTTTGTTTAATTGATCATTGCTAGTCATAGTACTATGTAGTTCTTGTAGCTCAAAATGCAACTTATGATCTGTTTTATACAAGTTAGTTCAAGAATTGTCAATTTTGTCGTTATAGTCTTCTCCGTTTGCATCTCTTGAGAATGATTTTGTGTATGGCATATATAGTATTATGTTATTGATTTAACTCATAACTCATATGCTGCTCAACCGGTTAAAGATTAAATGGCATCTGAGAGACAGACATTCAATGCAAAGTAGACCGAGTCTGTAACCAACCTATTTATCGGTTTGTTGGTGGATGAGGTCAAAGGGAAATCGGACCTCTTCTACTTTCAACAAAGCAAGGTGGAGGAATATACAGACAAAATTCGTTAGACAAACAGGATGCCAATATAGCATAGTTCAGCTGAGGAACAAGGTAAACAAACTGAGAAAACAGTATAGCAGTTTTCATAAACTTATGTCTCAGTCTGGATTTAGTTGGGATAATGTGAATAAAAGATTTGTTGTCAACGATCCAAGTATATGGGAATCTCACATCAAGGTATCTTTTTTTTTTTTTAACTTTTTGGTCATTTTGATGTCATTATATATGTAAATTTTAAAATGTATGATTATATTGCTAAAATGTCATTCTTGTGAAAATTGTAGGAGAATGTAGAGTGGGCAAAATTCAAGAAGGATGGATTTCCTCAGTATCCCGAGCTATGTATTGTATTTGGTGGTACATATGCTACTGAGGAATATGGCATTGGAAATACTCAAGATTTGACGGTGTTGGAGGAAGATGACAATAGCGATGGCAATGTAGGCGGTGACAATAATGGTTGCAATGCATATGGTGACAACAGTGGTGGCAATGCCTATAGTGATGCTGGTGGTGGCCATATAGATGACTTCGGTGATCACCACATTGATGAGAGAGTCTTTACATCAGACAATGCTGCAACTTCAACTCGTGGAAAGCACAAATTGGATAGGACTCCAAATACTAAGAGGAGAAGGAAGAGTACCCAAAACAGTATTGATGACACTTGCAAAGCCATACAAGACTTTTTAAAAGTTAGGTCAAGTTAATCTGGTAGTGGCTCTGCGGCCTCTGGGGTTATGCCATCACCTGTGGACCCTTTCTCCGTAGCTGCTATGATGGATATTTTAATTAGTGTGCCTGAGATAGACCAAGATATTTACAATAAAGCAATGGAACGAGCATGCAATAGTGCCTCATAAAGGGTGGCTTTCATTAAATCCCCACCTAAAAGAAGAAATGGACTTATTTATCATCTTTAGTAGATGTTTGGAAATATATTATGGATTGAATGGGGTTTCATTAGATTGTATAACTTATGTTATCTATTAATATTTAGTTTTTAAAGATATTAGTGTTGAAACTCTTGGTACTTATATGTAATGGCATCTTCTATTAAGACTATGACCTATGTTATTGATTGTTATTGGATATATTTTCAAAATCTACATTGATGTTTTTATATTTTTGTGATGGTATAGGTACTATGGAAGAGGGATCAGATAGTATATGTAGTGAACAGGTTGAACAGGTTGAACAATTCTTGGATGATGATGAGCTTTGCATATTGCTAGCATGGTTATGCACGGTTGCGATTGACGCGTCCATACCTACAAGAAAACCCATTAGGGACAGCAAATTGCAAGGATCCGAATGGATAATGGATATTGCTTATGGACATTCAGATAGGATATATGAAGCCTTCAGGATGGAGAGACATGTTTTTATGAATTTATGTGATTTGATGAGAGTAAGAGGTTGGTTAAAAGATAGTCGATATATTCGAATAGATGAACAAATTTGGATATTCTTATCTTTGGTTTGTCATGGTAGCTCAAATAGAGATTTATGTGAGAGATTTCAACATTCTGGATAAATGATCAGCAAGTATTTCAACAAAGTATTGAAAGCAATTATCAAACTTTCAAAAGAGATAATCAAACCATCGTCCTTTGATGTCATCCCACAAGAAATTCTTATGGATCCTAGTCATAAGCGCTATTTCAAGGTATGATTTCTATATCGACTTTATACCGTCAAATATATGTAGTTCATAATCTTATATAATCTTAGATTGATAATAAATTGACAGAACTGCGTAGGTGCTATAGATGGCACCCATATAAATGCTATTATCCCGGTGTCTTAGCAGATTCGATTTAGAGGTAGGAGAGGGACTACCACCCAGAACGTGTTGTGTGTTTGCTCATTTGATATGAAATTTACTTTCATGTATGCTGGATGGGTAGGATCTGCCAATGATTGTCGAGTGTTTTCGGCAGCATTCGAAACTCCTCAATTGCAATTTCCCCGACCACCATATGGTATTTACTTTGTTTATATAAACATTTGTGATTATATTATGGTTGAATATCACAACAAATTTATATATATCATGTTGTAGGGAAATACTACGTGGTAGATTTTGGTTATGTAGCACTTCCGGGATTTTTAACTTAATTTAGAAAGGAACGGTATCATCTCAACGAATATAGAGGAAGTAGGAGATGGACAAGAATAGCAAAAGAGTTATTCAACTATAAGCACTCTTCACTAAGAAATGTAATTGAGAGGTTATTTGGGGTATTAAAGAATCGCTTCACCATTTTGAGACATATGCCTCCATTTACAATTCGGAAGCAAGCACTTGTTGTAATTGCATGTTGGGCTCTTCATAATTACATTCGTGATCAAGATAGGATAGACAGAAATTTTCAATATATGGAGATCCGGAGTATCCATTTGGACCTACAGAAGTGGAGGTTGCAGATGATACATCGAATGAGCAGGCATCTGGGATAAACATGCTTAGGATAAGTATTGCAAATAAAATGACAAGGAATCACAATATGCATAAGATTTGTTGACTTTTGTAATATTGTTTTTAAGTATTCACTGTGATGAAGTTGAACAATGAACTATATTGCTTCATTATTGTGATGTCATGTATGGAAGGGTTCATGTTGAGATGTATAAGATACTCTTCTTTTTGCTAGTTCTTATTGAACGAACTTTACTTATAAAATTTTCTTTTAAGTATGCACATAAGACCATGTTGAAAATATTTTTCTTCACTCACCATTATCAAAGTTAAATTGATGAGCATTTCATGAGAATGAGAATTCAATATCAAGTTTATATGTTATAAAAACAAAAAATAAAAAAAGTACTTGAAAAAAATTTGATACAAACTTTACTTACAAAATTTTCTACCAAGTATGCCATATGATCATGTTCAAAATGTTTGTCTTCACTCACCATGAACAAAATAAAATTAATGAGCATTTCATGAGAATGATAATTCAATATCAAGTTTAAACTTTATTAAAACAAGCATTTTTTGAAAAATTTAAAACAAAAATTTTGTACAGTTTACCAAACGTGTTTTTATTCTTTTTCTATTCTAGGAACAGAAATTTAGTACAGTTACCAAACGTGTTTCTGTTCTTTTTTTATTTCAAGAACATTTTTTTTACACTTACCAAACGCGTTCTTTTGTTTAAAAACTGTTCCCTAACATAAACACTTTTTTATTTTTTTTATTTTTTGTTCCCCTTAACAATTTTTGAATGTAAACGTTACTAAACGCACCCTAACAGTCCGGGTTGGGTCCAAAAGTGGACAAGGCCCAGTCCAATTTTGCTAAAAAGGGCCTAACTCAATAGAGCCCACAACTACCCCACCTACGACTTTTCAGCCTAGCCTCCATTATAAACCCTTTTACTATTTCTTTCTTTCAATTTATTTTTCTTTTTTTCTTTGCTTTTTTCTTTCCCTGCGCGAATCTTCTTCCTCTTAAACTCTCTTCCCCCCACACCTTCAGCCGAAGCTATAAAAATTCCCTCCCCGAATCCATACTCTAACAACAACAACTTTGCTATCTATTTTCACTATTTTCCTTCTTTTTTTTTTTTTTTAATGTTAGGCTTGCCTTTCTTTTAATTTGCATATGACAGGTAATACATGACCAAGCAAGAAGAAAATCAGTAAAGCAAGTTATCCTGTGAGTAGAAAAGCTCACCTTTCCGTCCGTTTGGTGAGGGCACAAGAGCGAGAGAGAGGGAGCTAGAGTGAATTAAGCGACAGAGGGAGCTAAAGAGCTTAAGCAAGGGTAGCGAACAAATCCGGAGCTAGAGTGAGTGAGAGAGGGATTGAAGCGAGAGGGGGACTATATTTGCTAAATATGTCAATGCTAGGTGTATGAAACATAGGCCTTCTTTATGACTTCCTTTGATAATCGGCGAATGAAATTTGTATATATTTCAACGTGTATATTAATGAAGAATATAATATATTTATAGACTTTATTAGATAACTATTTTACGATAATATCTTGATTAAGATTATGCATAATCAAATGGCAATATATGTGCAATGTAAGTAATATCTTGAAATGTACAAATAATTTATATGAAATATCATAATTATCTTTAGCATTGGATATAGATATAGATCTGAGCGTCGTCTTGAGGTGGGTGAACGAGCAAAGGAGGGGCAAAATTAGTACTTAGCATCTTCAACTTCCATGTATCGAAGCCATGGATAGTGTTGAGAGAACAAAACGATGATTTTTTTATACATGAGTTCTTAGGAACAACAAGTGACTTGGACTCCACAATATATAACATGTTTCATTTGAATTGCTCCAGGCTAGTCAAGTCCTTATGGATTTGTATTTAGATTAGATTGAAATAAATATACTAAAAGTTCTAAAATTTATTACGAAAGGATAATTAAGCTATAAATCCTACAAAAAGAAAAATCAAGTTTTTAAACTTGTTAAATTGGTGCAATGTCATCTATTTAACTCCATCTATTTTTGCTAACAGAAAAAGATGACGTTTATTATTATTATTATTATTATTATTATTATTATTATTATTATTATTTCTTCTTTCTTCTTTTTTATGTGGTGATGACGTGGCTACAAATATGAAGCATAAGCGCAAAATAATGTTGTTTTGGTATACATCTGATTTTTTTTAATCCAAATTTTATATAAATTAAACTAGAAATTAGCTTCGTAAAAGTTAAAAATTAGCTCTTTTTTTTTTTTTTTTTTTTTAAGTTGAGAAACCCATTTTTCCTTTTTTTTTTGTAGGTATAAAATTTATACTTTCAGGGATATTTCAAGATTTAAAAGATGAAACTAGTTAGCATATGCATCTTGGGATAGGTTGTTTTTAAGATTTAAAAGATGAGGTCTTGATCTACTCTAACTAGGCATATTGATAAGCTCTTTCGTTGACTATTAATCAATAATTTCAAGAAAAAAAAAAGGAAATTCGAAAAACTTTTCCTTAGGTGCAATTCTAATGCAGCGCAAGATTATACATTAGGACGAAATTTGCAAATTAGTCACTTATTATATAGTTTTTCAATCTTAGTAATGACAATTTCATTCACTATATTAGTATACAGGATGGTATTTGAAGATTGCTAATTTCCCTCATGTAACTATTGTATAACGCAAAGAGGATCTCAAACTGTTAAGGGATCACAGTATTTTTTTTTTTTTTTTTGTGGTTATTTCCCAAAATATCATCAGTTAGTTATGTTATGAATATTTTACCCATGAACAAGCGTTAACTAATATTTTTTTTTTAATTTTACCTCTCACGTGCTCCAGTTTTAAAATTAGAATCTTATTTATCTTATAGAAAACTTTAAAATAAAATTCCCAATTTTGAAATATTTTCTTTTTTCACATACATGTGTCAATAGTTAGTCTATAGTAATTAGTAATTCAAAAATCTCATAATAAAGATGTTAAATTTACATAGATGCAGCATATGCACTTTTGGTCCTATACATGTCAAACTCAGTGGTCGCTTTTCAAACTCAATCTTTTTTTGTTTAAGAAATTTAGTGACTGCGCATGCTTCATTTAAAAATAACCATAATAGCCAATAGCCAATTCATGGGAACTTATAGATGCACATAATTTACATACTAAATTGAATCTGAATTTTAAATTTGAATGATCTCACGAACATCCCACGGATTTCATTGTTATGCACCAATGAGTTACCTTAACAAATGCCTAAATGTCGAAGAAAAGACTTTCACAGTCTTACCTTTTGCCCCTGTTATCTTAAAATTACTCTTGTGGCAAACTCTACTATATCTTAGGCCAATTTGGAGCAAACTTGCACACGCAACTTTTTTCCCCTTCTTTGAAATAGCGATCAAATAATATCTTGAATTAGTTTTCACGCATTAGAGTAAGTCTATCTCTCCAATCTAGTAAAAAAAGTTCATCCATGACAAGACTAGAGGATTCATAAGAAATAATTTTTTTGTAATCTAACTCAACGTAAGTGCACTAAGCAAGGAACGAACTTGAGAGTCCGCATTTGAGATTCAAGATGACCATATCCGTTCATGTGGGAAGATTTTGACGTCTGTCTGATGCAAATGCTTACGGACTTTCATAATTTTTGGATGATTATTCTTCATTTTTTCTTTTCTTGTCTTGGTCATATATGAGGCCAATTAATCATTAATGCGCATCACACATATATATTCATCATAAGCTCAGCTACTAGGGTTTTGAGTTTTGTTTTCTGATTATTTTCTAATCTATTGAACGCCATGGCTTCACCTTATTCCAGGCGCCCTTGCGAGTGATTTTTTTTTTTTAAATTTAAATGCGCTGTCAAGTTCTTCAAATAACCGGTAATCAAGTGAATAATTAATAATTGTGCGTATCATATTTAGCTCAAACCTTATGAGATAATTGTAGGATTAGGTGACAATACTAAATTGGAGATTAATATGCACATCTCATGGTTTTTTTTCGGTCGAAGCGCATCTCATGGTTCAAAAGATACAAATTGCTTATCACCGTTGTCAAACGTTGAAATTAACTTACCATAGTTGCAAAAATCCTTAGGACAAAATATATACTAAAGATTATTTCTTTCATGCTTTCAGTTAGTGATTACCATCTAAAATATTGTAAACTGCTGAACCTTGAAAATAGTATGACATCGCTCCGAAATTCATTGAAACAAAACAGATTCAAATTGTTTGTTTTTCAATCATACCACTCTGCTATTCAATCTAATAGATTAACACAACTACTGAAGCTATTCAGATTCTTCACGTGCTCTAAAACAATTCATTTAATTGAGAAGTACATAATCCCATTGCTTATTCCTCCGCAACATATGCTTGGCCTCTTCGCGCTTTGCTTTTGCTCGATCGAGAACCTTGGCAAAATCCTTTTGTGCGCAAAGTTGAGGCCGAGTCACAAGACTCACAGCCATCGCCTCCGAGCAGTCTAGGGTCCATGTCTCTGGGCCACAGCCCAAGCGTCGGACATGGGGTTCATAACTAGGGTTTGTTAAGTTCAATGTAACTCAGAGGTCATTGCTCGCCTAATGATCCTCTTGTGCTACATATCACACACGCCCGTCTTATAGTTCATGTGATGGTCAAGTTTATAATTTCTAGCTATTGCTGGAGTAGAGTGTCAGTAATAGTGTATGTACATGCAACATGCATCGTAATAATGATAATGCAACTACCGGTTGTAGTTCTTTGGTCACCAATTGTTTCCGTAATGAAAAACGTTTCCGGGTTTCTCCTTGCTTATTGACCCTAATCTGAACATTAAACAATCAATCCCTTCGTCCTAATTAACATGAAGTACCGAAAACATCTAGTCAGCTAATTATTGCGGAGAGAAATTATTTCGAGGCAAATAACGCATTTGCGCTCCTTGAAAACTTCTAATCAACAAGGTTATGTCGCGACCTAAATTTTCTAGATTGGACCACCTAGGTTTTAAGCTAATGGACTGCTAAGTCTAGATTTAGCTTGGGCTCTCTCAAGTCTATACTAGGCTCTCTCAAGTGTATACCGATTCGCGACTTAAAATTCAAATATTTAACAATCAAATGATTATTATCTAGGAATCGCCACTAATTAGTTTACGGTAGGTCAATTAAACACCTAAGTAAAATAATGAGAGAATTATATTAGTCATACAAACCAAAGATTAAGGGTACGGGGACTTAATTACATTAGACTTCTCTAATGCCCTTTTGGTACCATTTCTTTTTAATTTTCAAAAATGTATTTTTGTAAGTAGCTTGGATTTATTTTAACCTAAATTACTATTATGCAATGGGGTGATCACACAGATGTTTAATCCTTATTAAACATTGAATATAATAATAATAATAATAATAATAATAATAATAATAATAAAATTGCATCACACAAAGCAAGCAATCAGTTTTTGGGTTTTCTTGAAATTAGAATTTTTTTTCATAAGAACATGCATTTGAACTACATGACCTAATTTTACTAATAAACAAATTCTAATTAAATGATCATATTATGCAAACTAATTAACATGCACCTAGTATTTTGTATTTTTTTTTATTGAAATTAGGAATTAATAAAAACCCTAATTAAACTAAAAAAGAATAACTTTCTAATTTATTTTAGGGATTAATTTGATTCAATCCCTAACCTATCTTAGTAAACTATTTTTTAGAAAAAAGAGATTATCAAGATGTGCAAACGCTCATTTAGGTCCAACCCTAACCTATTTCAAAAAATTATCTAATAATGCAATCCTAAAAATGCAATCCTAAAAAAAAAAATCTAATTTACTAAACCTACATGCCAAAATTTGATTTTTGATTTTTTTTTATCTTTATAGTTTTTTTTTTTTTTTTCAGACAAGCAATGTCAAACAAACATTATATCAAAACAATCAAGATATTCAACAAATAAAATATTATAGTAAATCGAAAAATAACATGTTGCCTCACAGGGTAAATTAACGGTTACTCTAACCTAAATAATTAAAAATCTGATCCGAAGTCTTACGGATCAAATTAATAATTATATTGATTTAACAATTAAAATACAATCAACAAACCCCAAAAATTAATATAATTAAAAAAAATGATCCGACATCTTCGGATCAAATTAGTAATTACGATAATTTTGGGGAAAACCACTGCAGATAATGCCTACAAAATTTATTGACATCAAATATTACAGCTTAAATAGATGAACTAAAAAAAAAGAGATATGATAAAATAAAACAAAACAAAATAAAATGAAAAAAAAAAAAAAGAAGCTAAACTACCTAAAAGGGGAAAACGACGGTGGATAGCACCGGGCGGTCGTTGACCGGTCGTCGGAGTTCCGGCGTGGGAGCAGCGGCAGGTGGACGGCGGCGGGCTCGAGCTCGGAGCAGCGGCGAAGGCGGAGCTGGATCGCGGGTCGCTGGGCGGAGACGTCGACAGCGGTGCTGGGCTTGGCTGGCGTCGGGGGGTCGGGGCGTCGCGGGGGTTGCTGGCCGGCGTCGGAGAGGTCGCATGTTGGAGCTCCGGCGAGGGCAGACATGCTGTGACGTCCGCGACGGGAGGCGCGGGCGTCGGCAGCGGGATCTCGAGCAACGGGCGAGTCACTGGCCGGCGCAGGTTGCAGGTGAGGTGGGGCGCGGCGGTGTCGGGGAGGCAGCAGAGGCTCGGTGCGGGGGTTCACGGGCTGCTGCAGATCGCGGCAGCGGCGTCGTTGGGTTGCAAGCTGGAGTGGCGATGGCGTCGGCAGATGCGCGTTCGGAGCGGGGCTCAGGCGGAGGTGCGGGCGCATCAACGGCATCGGGCGGGGCGGCGATGCTGCTGCGCGTCAGGGGCGAGTCCAGCGAGGTGGCGGTGGCGGAGGCGCGGCGGAGGCGGCGCGAGCAGCTTGGAGACCAACGGTGCAGGGGTTGGTCAAGCAGCAAGGGGAGGCCACGGAGAAGATGAACAGTGGCGTTTTTTTTTGCTTTTCTCTTTTTTTATTCTCTCCCTCTTGTCTATTCGCACGTCCACCCTCTGCACTCACGTCTCTTTCACTCTTCAGCCAAAAGCAAAAACGTTCTCTTTCTTCTTTTCTTTTGACTTTGAAAAGACCAAAAGAAATAAAAAAAGAAAACTCTCTCCACGGCCTTCTTTTGCACGAATTCTGTTTTTTTGGTCTGAATTTTTCGAATTACCACCCCCCCCCCCCCACCTTCGAAAATTTTTGGTCTCCTTTTATAGTGGTTCCGACCACCTTCTTCCATGGAAATTTTCGAACTTTTTCTGTTACCTTAATTCATAATCCGTAAATTAGAGCAAAATCTTGCAATCAGCTTGATTTTTCCTTGATGTTTCGATTCCTTCCCTTTTATCAAACTCCATACTTTTTTATTCATCTGATTTATTTGACTGAAAATTTGCTTCCACATTTACAATGATTTGAATATTCGCGAGCAAGGATGGCTAATCAGAATTTCCACATTCCATTCATAATCAAATTAGATTGATCCTCCCCTCATTTTCCTTTTATTTGCTCTAATGTAATTTTTATATGCTATGTAATTTTTATTTTATTTATTTAGGGTCGTCAAAATTTAGGTGTCAACGGGTTATAGTGTAATACCTATTGAAAAATATCAATTAACATAATGTAGGTTTTTCTAGATTCTTACTAATAGAAAATGGTGGATATATTGCAGACGAGATATCCTTTAGTGACAACCACGACTTGTAATTAAGCAAGCTGAGCTGTCAATCAGAGGACCAGAGCTGACCTGAAGAAACTATCTCATATAAATACAATGCTAATATGAAGTATAAAATTTGGTAAGAAAAAATCTGGTGAAAAAATATCTAATATTGTCTTGTAAAGAAGGAATAATTGAATGTTACAAGAAGAATTAAATTTGTGAGTTTTAACGTCAATTTGTTTGAATTATTTAAGTCATGCTGCATTTGATACCCTCTATGTATTTCAGAAAACTTGATAAATTACTATATGTCATCGATGTAAACATGACATATCTTTCTCTAAGTTCAATATGAACTGAGAAAGCCTTTTTTCAGCCAAACAAGTAAGCAAGCTTAATGGAACCAGAATGAAGTGCATTGAAGTTAATCTTCCTGAGTAATTGGGTTGCGGTCACTTTCACCGTTGCATTTGCACCGAATCGAGGTAAATGTAATCCTCATTTCATGTAGGTCAATGTATTATTTTTATTTTTTTTGGGTTCAATCAAGTAGCCTAACATGATTTGGCTTTCAATCGGACCATTTTGTTACATTCCCAAACAGATGAACAATGGCGTCGTAGTAATATATATATATATATACCACATGATCTCCATTCATACTCGAGAGGCATTTCAGCAATTAAATCAGTAAACTGAGGCATAAAACAAACAACTTAATTTAAAGTTCATATTGCTTCATGCGATGGAACTTGATTAATTTCAACATGGAGGAAAGAAAAATTAACCAAAGGCAGCCATATCTCCTTAGAGATAATTGGGAGGTTCTATTCTTGCCAATTTGATTGCTCTAACTTTTTTGAAGCACTTGAAACAGACAAAATGGTCATTTTGGAAATATGACTGACAATTGCGGAAATAATCACCATTGAATTTTGGGTTTGAAAGTTAATATCAAGAAATTGTGGAAAATTGAACTTATTGAACTAAATCAAACAAAAATACAAAGGAAACATAAATTGTAGGAAAAGCCACAATGGAAAATAGAGATGTCTGATATGCTATCTTTGTGTGTCTTTCTTCTCCTTTTGTTACAACTTATACATATTTACGGATAACTGCTTATTCACCGTACACCAACAGGAATTTAAAATAGCAATGACTGCTCTCGCCTTTGCAAGTAATCATCATATTTTGGCCTTTACTTGGAATCGTGAACTAACTTTGTTACTAGCTATAAAATTCTATCATCTTCATGCTTTCAATTTTACTTCTTCAATTCTTCTTGAAAAGGAAAATTATAGACACTCATGGACATTTTGTCACCAAAGTATCAGCAAAATGCATATAATTAGTATTTAGTAGATGTTACCCCAACTATTTATGATAAATGAAGTCCAGCACCATGCACAAAATCATTAAAAGGGCCTTGGAAGACCTCATACTAAACAGATGAAGTTTATATGTTTCCTGTAATTGAATTATTTTTTATTGTCAATCTTTCAGAGTTGTTGTGGTTGATAAAATGTCAAGGGATTTTCGTTACAGGATTTAGAGATGATCAATTAAACCACGCCTTGCAAATTGTTCTATGATTAGGATCAACAACAAAATTTAAAGACTTGAACTTAATTGATTTATGAAATTTACATAGTATTGTATAGATTTTAAGATAATTCGACTTTTTTGCTCATATTTCAAAAGAAAAATCCTGCTTTTGCCCTTCTTAGTTTCAACTGGTCCGGGGATGCTACACGTGGAACAATCCGTTAACAACTGATAGAATCTCTAGAAAATTCTGTCTTGAAGATTCAAAGGTCACCATCAAGCCAGTCCTGGACGACTCTATTATAGTTTAATTGACTCCACCGAAATTCCATGCGCACTAAACTGATAAATCAGCAGAGTGAAAAGGTTTTTGTCTCCAATTTGTCGATTATAAAATGTTAGTGGCAGGCGGTCGGGAGGGTTCCGCCGGTGTAGGAGCCAACCACGCCATGTTCTTCAGTCAGATTCTTTAAGTATTTAAATAAAAAAAAATCAATTTGCTAACTGGACAAGTGGAGTTCCATTTTGATTGGACGGTTGCTAGGGACAAGAGAATCCCAATTTGGAGGCGCATTATTTGGTCCATTTCACTAAGTTGTGAAGGACTAAACAAAACAGAACTTTGATCTTGTTGTGACAAAGAGGAGTGGTGGGATTTTTCTTTTGAAAGTTTGATGGCTGCGGTGCATTTGACCCTTGGCCTTTTCCTTTCCTGGAGATTTGCTGTCCCTATTAGATTTTGTAAAATGATTGTGAAGGTGCTTTCGTGATACTATTTTGGCAACTTTTTCTCATATTTTTGGGATATTTTTCTGAAGAAAGTTGCTCTATTGAAAAGCAAGAGTTCAATTTCTCATATGCAATTGGAATTTTTTTAGTCAATTACCGTGGATAAACAGTGAATGAGAGTACTTAACAAGGGTCGATAATCCTAGTAGTCAATTGAACTAAGAAAAGAAAGTTTGGAAACTCAAACTTACACTTGAGAAGGGCCAAAAGACGAACTTAAAATTTTCACACCAAAAGTTTAGAATGAATTAGTTATAATTTATGAAATTGTCTCAAACAAAATTGACTCTTAAAATCTCTAAGATGTTCAATTAATTCTTTTGATTTAATAAAATGTAAATAGACTTACATTATCTCTATCAATTGGACCTTGACCACATCCATATAATGTATAAATGTGAATCCAAATGGATATGTTGACTGGGTTGAACATGAATTCCTCTTAATGATCTCTCCAAGTGAAGGTATCTTACTTCTGCTATGCGATCAAACTAGTGATATTAGAGTAGACGGTTGTTGGTAGGCCACGTTTGATGTGCACCAACATTTGGAGAAATATATCAAAAGATGAATCTTGGATGTAAATCCCCAATTGAAATAATGGATGGCGTCCCTCGCTTCCAGTTGATCTTGGCTAGTCCAAGGTGATTGAAGCAGAGTCAAGGGTAGATGTTTTGGTCACCAACATCTATCATATTAGGCCGAGTTAAAGTTGAGATTTGAATTGAGATGGCTCACAAGTGAGGGAGGGGTTTTTTCAAGCGCATGTTTGAGGGAGTTTGGCCAAAAAAGTTTCACATTAGAGATGTGGTGTAAAGTGAAATAGTTAATATATTCTAGTTGAACAATAATAATTGGCTTAAACTTTTGAATGAAGATTGTTCTAATTGGATAATTGGATCCATTAATGATCTCGAACTTAAACTCCCTTTTGGTGACCTTCCTAAGTGAAGGTATCAAGATTTTTATTGCCAAAACCAATAATTTGTTACTATCATCATGGATCATGTCTCATAATATCATAAAACTAAATATAGGATCTAAACTTGAAACTATTGTTTATGGGTGATTTGTGAATGTTAGGATGCATATATATACATGAGGAATATACGAAGAGGGAAAGAAACGATAAATAAGCTTGATCTTAGTGACTGAACTACAAGATGCATTGAACTAGGCCAAGCTCCACGCAATCTACCTCAAGAGCACGGTCAACTGACTACTCAAGTTGGCCAAGTACTTGTCAAGCTCAAGAAGCTCAAGTATCGAATTTCAAGAAAGATGGGATTGTCAAAATTCATGCCCTCGGAATATGCAGTTAAATATTCCATGCCGGTTTGGAAGCTTTTTCTCACATATTGCCCCTCTCTCATCAGAGGTCCATTCATTGCATAATGGACGTAAATTCTATCAGTGGAGGGCCGAATCGGAGAAGTCAAATATATGATCATAGTACCAAGGTCCACAGAGGATACATGATCTTGAAAAGCAAAAAGGTTGAAGAGGACACTCAGTGGCTATCAAATGTTGGAGATTTGGTCAAATTCCGGCTGTCACATAAGCCGTTCGTTGGGTGACGGTAGTAGGTCGGGCGGTTTTTTAATTGACTCTTGCACTAACCCTTTAATGTCCTTCTACTGGTGTCTATAATTACATTTATCAGAAATATCAGTAGCTTGGATATGTAATTATCACCTCAAAAGGTAAATCAGATACCACAAAATTCTCCAATTGTCTAAGGACTCTTGTGGGATACATATGTTGTCCAATCATTTTCACAAAATTCATTTTTCTCACCATATTGGTTTTGACGGCTATTTGAATACTGCTAATAGAACAACCTATATGTTTTACGAAACTGTTTGTTTAATGTCATTCAATGTGTTATGCGGTCTTATAATTCTTATACATATATACCATTTACATTCTTTTCTAATAGTCGAACCAGTGGCTGCGCACCTGTTTTGATGGGTTGAGAGAACAAATCAATCTTGGCTAGAATTTCCATTCAGTACCGATACATCAATCTAAGATAGCTCAACTTTATTAAGAAGAATATGCGAATCCATCAAAAAATTTCTTAGGAAGGAATAGCTTCATATAATCACAACATGCACGCAATACTCAAATGGATCTCCTCTATTTTACTAACCCAGACATCTACTAATCTTTTTGTGCAATTAAATCTTAATAATTCTTTTGAAGAATGAGATTTTCTGCCTCTTTGGTACAATTTCAAGCATAATCTTTCCGAAAGGAGCTATGATAGCTCCGTCAACTGTCTTTGGCAATCAAGAAAAGGCATACGTGACAATAGAAAAGATGCCACATGCTTGCAATTAGCTAATAGTAATATATGCTTCTTTTTAAATTGGTTTTTGGTGAGGGACTTTACACTCTATTGGCAGTTCTTTCCAGATCCTATTTTCAATTTATTGTCTAGAATAAAAAAGCAAGTGTTAAGTCTTAACAGTGAAAGCTAAAAGCTGAAGGAGAGGCCGTGTGAAAAGAAGAGAGAGAGTAGCTAATCCTATGGATGACTTAGAAATTGCCACCATCTCTATAACATAGAAACCAACAATTTATCCATCATTCTTTTTTTGTTTGGTTGAAAATGTAAATATCATAGAGCAACTTAAGTACAATAGTTTAGGGGCATCCCTCAACATTACAATTAGAGCTAATAATTTAAAAAGATGAAGATTGGAACTCACCACATAATAGCCAGTACAACATTTGTCATGGAAAGTCTAATTTTTTAATGGAGTGAAGCTCTACCTCTTATATTTTTACACACCTTGGCAAAAATAATATGGATCTTAGTTGACTTGTTTTGAAATTGTCTACGGTTGTGCTTCATCCAAATGTAATATATGGTTGCTAGGGAAAGATACCTTGAGAAGTCTCGGCGCCAAATAATTTCCCTTTGTTACCCTAATCATCCATTGAAGTCCCTCATTCCATCCTTCTAAAAAATGTCTAATCCCACATTGCGCAAAGATACTCACCAAATGCTGCTTGTCCATTCACACTGGAAGAATAGATGTGCTCCATCTTCTACATTAGCTTTGCAAAAGTTATACTGGATGTCAACAAGGTCATCCATCGTTCTATGATATATGTTGTCTATAATCTATCTCTATAAACTAGCCAACCAATAAAATTGTGTTTGCTCCAAATTAGGTTGTACCACTCTAGAACCGGACCCCATGTCTGAGTTCATCATATATGTCACAGCAACAATACCTTGAGTTAGATATAACTGAGGTTAGAATAGGTCACAATTTGAAGAGACATCGCCAACAAACCATACTACTTATGTTGAACTGCATAATTGGAGTGCCTCTACATTTTGTGTTGTGAACCCAAATGCTCCAAAGGGGAGAGGATGTATGATTGATGAGGCTCTACATCGTGCGGCCTAACAAAACTTTATTCCATATGTTCACCTTGGGCAATCCTAATCCTCCTTCCCTTTTAGGTGAGCAAATTACTTGCCATGTAACCCGGTGCGATCCATGATTTCTTGTAGAACCAAATCATAAGAAATGTCAAATCCTTTTCTCAACCTCGTACATCGTTTACTTTGGAAATAAGAACATTTGCATCCAATAGGTGCAAATGGAGACAAGGACTGATTTAGTTAGCTGTAACACTGCATAACTCATATGCTTCATGCCCCAACTTTCAATTTTCTTTAAGATCTCATTAGTACTATAGTATCTGTGAGTGACTCTTCTAGTAACAAAGGGAACACCCATTGATAAGGAGGGTACTTGTGGAAAGAGGCTTGTGGTCCAATATAAGGAGGTTTTCATCCTTGTTCAATCTAGAAAGAGATTTGGCATTTGTCAAGATTAAACCATAGTTTTGTGATAGTAGCGAATTCTTCAAGAGCATCTACGAGGCAAAAGACGAAGTCTACATCTCCATAAGCAAATAAGAACAAGTCATCTATGAAGCATAAGTGAGTAATCCTTTGTATTTTGAAGTGCCAGTGATATTTGAAAGTAGATGCAGCAACTTCATACTAACAGTCTATTGAAAATTTCCATAACCAGGACAAAGAGGTATAGAGAAAGAAAAGTAACTTTGTTGCAGTCATTTGAGCTATTGAAATAGCCAACCTATATTCCATTAAAGTTCATTGTAAGCCTTGGATTAGTGATGCCCTTGGTTATCAAATCAACCAAGTACTAAGGTATATTCAGGGCTTTTAGGACCTTGATGACTGCACCCCATTTAATCATGTCATAGGCTTTCATGAGATCAATCTTTATGGCCAAACGTTTACTTTGTCCCCCTTATGGTAGTTGTGTAATAGATCTTGGCACAACAGAATGTTCCCTAAGACATGTCGTTCAGTGATAAAAACAATTTAGTTGAGGCCAACGATCAAAGGAAGCATACAACATATATATTCTGCAAGTAGTTTAGCTATAATCTTGTATAGGACATTGCAGCATGAAATGGGTCTGAACTCCTTAAGGCAGGATAATTCTGAACCTTCAGGACAATAGTAGTAGAATTCTAAAAACTTACTAGTATTAAAAGCTTATCCATCTTTTGCATATATATTTTTTGAATGCCTCCTAATAGATCATTTGAAGACTTTGAACCTCGCAAGACATTTTTGACATAACTAGAGCTATTTTTTATATTTGAAAGTTCTTCCTTCTAAAATAAATTATGGCCCTCAACATTTGCTCCGAACTTTATGAAGTTCTTTTAGAATAAAGATGAACACTATTAATCATAAATTAGATTATTTCAAAGCTCTAAACCTCATAGGACCAAGATCAAGCATTCAACCTCATTGAAACTAAACTTTCTTGAAATAGAAAATGTGCACAAGTTCAGTATTCAAATAAGACAATATTGCATCTTTCAATATAGCAACACTTTTGTAAAATGGGCAACCGATAGTAAGCCAGAATTTCCCTTACTGAGTATTCATAATAAGTGCCCTTAAAACACTCTTTAGCACTACTCATATTCTTGCGGAAATTTACACAATACACTAGTATGGCAAATGCCATATGTCAATAAACAAAAGACGACCCTATATTACATGTGTTATATTGTCATTTGTCAGGCCTTGTTAATGTTGGAATATATCCATAGTGGATTTTTTTTTTATATAGTTAAACTTTATCTAAATATTTAACGATTTAATTTAAATGTGTTGAGGATCACATCTTAATCATGTTGATACTTAGTTTTGATTGTACAAGCATTTGAGCTAAATTTCACAAAAGTGTGTAAATCTACAAAAGAAAGAGTTTGAAAGCAAAATCTTGGTTCTGTAAAACAATCAGACCTAATCAACGGGCACTTTTCATATATAGATTCGAAGATCATTGGAGTTTTTAAATTGAAGACCCATCTCAAAACAGAAAGGTATGACATTCCAAGATTATTTAGCCTAATTCGCTCAAGAAATTGGTGAGATGGCATGACGAAAACTTGCCATTAATAAAAGATAACGAATAGAAAATTTGATTGATAGCCTAGTTTGAGGGAAGATTCTACACATGTTTTAACGAAATTTTTGCCAAGATTTTTATGGAGAGAATTAGATGACATAACGCCTACTTGATTCATGTGCAACATTCGAAGTGGAGCTTTATAAATTGGAGAAAACTTGGCCATAAGTCATACAGTCAAAAGGGGAAGCAACAAGTTAGGGTGAGCATCAGTCTAGGGTTGACCCTGGACCGACCTTGGACTGGCTCAACCCAGCCGGTCTTTGTCTAGTTCCAAAGGGCATTGGGTTGATCCTTAGTCCTGGGACCTCGAGACCTTGTACTGTGCGAGTTGATCCTTGGTCATAGGAGTTTAGGGTTGGTCTAACCCGGACCAACCCTATACATTTTATATATTATATATTATAAGTTTTTGTCTACTCTAAACCCTAGCACCTCTCCCCATATTCTCTTCTCAACTCAGTTTGCTGTGTAAATTATAAAGTAGAACGAAACCTAACCCTAATTCGACCAAGAAAAGAAAGAAACCTTCTTCACTCACCTCGCTTGCTTGCTCACCTCGCGGCTAGCCTCTCTTAACTCACCTTGCCACTCGCCTTTATTCCCTCGCCTTGAATATTCTTTTTTTTTTTTGGTTTGTTGCTGAGGAGCAAGTGTACATTTCTATTTTATCTTATCTTATATTTATGTTTGATATATATTGGTGTTCATAGTTTGGTTGCTCAATGTAGCATGGTTGATGAGTATGTAATTTGTAATATTATGTTTGTTCTTTTAAGGAAAACAAAAAATGAAATAATAAATAATTGGTTGGACCCTAGTTGACTATGGAATCGGACCCAACCCATAGGTCGTACGAGATCACAACATAATTTTGTAGAACTCAATATGTATTAACAATTGTTTATATCCATTCTCTTACATGATGTATTCTGAAATGAACATATTCAGACAACATTAAGCTGTTTCCTTTAAGTGCTTGCTTAAGTAAAAAATGCAATTGGGAAATGTGTGAAGATGGACTTCTGGTGTGAAGTACATAAAATTAACGCATTTCATTTGGTGTTACTATCTTGGAAACACGAATCTTGTGTTTTTGACTAGCAAAAGAATTTGACTTATTTGACGAAATGAATTTAAGCAGTTGTAAGATGGGGGAGATATAATTCAAAATTTTACAATCTACAAGAAATCTGTTTGTTATGTGGGTATGGTCATTATCCATCTTTACCACTAATAGATATTACTAGAATATTGGGCAAAGTTTGAAATTGAAGATGATGTTAAGTTTGCTTTGTTGTAAGAGATGATAGTGCCTAACAAAAATTTTCCTTGAAAGAACAAACGTACTATTTCAAACATATGAATATAACTTTTGTATCGTTATCAAACACATATTTTTGCTCGAACTTTGTCCGGAGAATAGAAGTAGAAAAGTTTAGGCTTAATACCCTGAAAAACCTCAAACCGGTACACTTGTGACAAATTTACCTTAACCTATTTTTTTGATTATGAAAAACCCCAAACTGGTATACCCGTGACAAATTTACCCCAACTTATCATAAAAAAAAAAAAAAAAAAACCCCATAAACCGATACATTTATGAAAAATTTACCCCAAACTAATTTATTCGACCACAAAAAAATCCCAAACTGATAAATTTGTGATAAATATACCCTCCGCTAAATTGGATTAATATTTCAAAAAAATCACAAAAATAGTAAACTATGACAAATGGAGCGTAAAATCCCAAATTTGAATACTGGGCAGCCGTTCTATTCGAAGAGATTGATGGTAAGAAACATTCTTACCCGCTTGAAGTCCCAGCAGAAGCACCACCCACTTCTTCTATTGCCATGTTCCAGGATACTGACTTTCCCCCTCTTGTCAAAGAAAGTTCTAAACTCTCATTTCCTGCTACAGAAGAGTTTATTGATCCACATGGCAGATACCGCCATCTTCCTAAAATTCCTACCCCCACAGATGTGGATGAACATGGAAGACAGAAAAAAACCCCTGCTGCTGAAGCCGTTCTAAATTGGCAATCAGAGACTCTGTTAGCACAAAACAATGCCTTTAAGGCTATTGATTCCAAGATCGGAACTGTGCAACAAGATCTCCGAAGATATGATGAAAGTACCAAAAAGATACTTTCTGAGTTCCAGAAAAGGCTTCACGCCTTGGAATCAGGACAACATCTTGGGTACCACTTCCTTGAAAGTCCAAAGCCAGAAATAGATAAACTCAAGAAGCAGATCCAACTTCTTGAAGAAGGAAGGTTCAGACCTTTCGATCCACTCGCACCCTCTGTTCGAACTAGGTATGTACCCCCAGCACCACAAACATCTGTTTTTGCCAATATCCCAGAAGATACTTCCAGAAGAGAATCGGACATACGAGATCGTCTCAAAGCCTTGAAAAAAGAAAAAGGCAAGGAGAAAACACCTCCTACAGAATCAAGCTCAATTATTATAAGAGAAAAACCAGACCAGATGATGTTATCAAATCCATTAGAATCCTTTTTGAAGGATTTGGGTAAGCAAGAAATTGATCTTAGCACCCAGCAGCCTGAGCCTGATCCTGTTGTTCCAGAAAAGCCGATTCTGCTTGCTGAACAAACCTCCTCTACCACATCAGACTCAGCATCCCTTTCCTCTTTCTCATCCTTCTCAGACCATACAGTTGATTCTACTCCTATTGTTCCACCAACTTCACAAATATTCATGGCTGACACTCCTCCAGACTATGATTATGAGATGGAATCAAACTATGCTGATCCAGAATTTGGACAGACAAGTAATCCCGCCAGAAACAATTCTGCTAGGTCATAATGATCCCACATAGTGGGTGCATTATTCCAGACATCTTCAGGAATTTAATAATTTGATAATAAAATTTAACAAAAACTAATAGAGGGTAAATTTGTCACAAGTGTATCAATTTGGAGTAAATTTGTCAAATGTATACTAGTTTTGGGTTTTTGGTGATCAAAAAAATAGTTTGAGATAAATTCATCATAGGTGTACAAGTTTGTGGTTTTTCAGGGTATTAACCCAAAAATTTATTTCTGGAACAAAAATTGTTATTTAGAATAGATTTTCCAGCTGAAATGTCCTTTAAATATGACTCATTGCCCGTACCTGTTAAAGCGAATATTGAGTCACGATTACCACTACTAGAGAAGTTTTCTGTTAATAAATCTAGATTTACTAAGAATGGTCTACTAAACAGTACACAAAGTGATGCGACAGAGTTTTGTCGGATATTATATATGAACCACCCATTTACTTAAATGCTATCATCGCCTCACAACTTAACAAATGAATTTTAGTATACCAAGCATAATTTTTTATTTTATGAGTTTTGTAAATGTACTCTTGGGACACACTCATTAAGAAACTAAATTAAGTATACTTGATCGGTGACTCAAAAACATTTCGGCAAGACGATCCTTTTTTTTATTAGCAATGAAACAAAATAATCTAATGTGCCTTTTGGGCGGCTAAGCATGCACATTCTAAACCAATTTTAAAAGCTTAATGTGACAACCAACGAGAGATTGAAGGGTCAAACAACAAAGGACAGAGACCTTTGGTATTTTACTTGAATTTGTCGACCAAAGATAAAGGTACGAGCTTGCACACGAGCCGTCAACATTTACACTCTTCTCCTCCAAGTGGAGAGTAAAGAGAAACCCTAAATGTTTGGTGCATGTGGATTGTGGTGGCCTCATCATATGGTCATTTATATGCTAAGCCCTTCATCTCTTGATATTTCCTCCTTATTATAAGGAGGGTCACTTTAACAAGTGTTCTAAATAAATTATCAAAACAACTAGGATACATAATTGGATCAATGTATTCTATAATTAGTTCATGAGAAAAGTTGCACGATCAGTTCTAAACCTACTATATGAAAATCAATCAAGTCACAAACCTTTTAATTGGATCAATGTATTCTTAAACCTTCAAAGGAAAGTGAAATTAAATCTTCTTGGTCATGTCTCACCCGATCCATAATATATCATCGAGGACTCTTCTCTTAATTAAGTCAGACGAAGCATTTGATAGTAGGGGAAGTGAAGAGCAGTGCGCAAGATCATTTCAACGTGCTTGAACCTGACGTATCCTTCTCACAACCTAATTCCATGGTAGGGTGGTAATTATTAGCCATACTTTGTGGTTACTATGTAAGCACTCAAAATAATTTTCGAAACAATTAAACGAGGTCAACCAAGAACAGTCGTTGTCATATTACATGCATGATTCAAAACTACAATAGTTTTCTTCACCACAATCGAAAGGTCAAAGCGAGCAGTGGCCTATTTTTAGCTGGAAATTTACAATGGTATGTTAAAATCAACAAAGTTGGCGCGAGTTCCTGTCCATTCGGGTCTTCATAAATATTAGAAGTGGCAATTATCACCATCCACGAAGAAGAACCAAAATGAAGTCCACGTACGTAGTTTTATATGTAATTGGGTCAGTGGTTAAGATTCTCAAAAAGTCACTTTCTCAGGCCTATAAATAGCAATGCGGAGTTCAAGTGCTTCTCATTCGGTCGACTATATTCTGTCTTACCTATTTCTTCTCAGTGCTTGCTTCAAAGTAGAAAATCAAACTTCTTTTTCAACACTTCTCTGGCTATGGCTGATCTTCAAATCACATCAATATTTGTGATCATTTTCACCTTCATTGCGTTCGATGCAATTCTAACTTCCGAGGGAAGGTTGATAAAATCGGCATGGGAGGACGAACTCCGTGCAATTAATTACGACCAAATGGACAAACAAGCATCACAATTTCTCCTGCCGAGTCAGTCTCCTACGAACGATGATCATTTTGATGAGGGGGAGGAGATGGTTCCCTTGCCTATAGCACATCATCAGGCGGCCAGTTTGGGCGAGTCAGATGTGACATCCTGAAATTCGACCCCGTTTCGATAAAGTGAAATGGGCATTTCGTCGGCGTGCCTATGGCCTTTTTCTCTGAGCTGATCACTCACGAGTTAACTAACCTATTGGGTGAAGCCGTTAAGGGATGTATCAGCTGTAAAATCCCTAAAAGCTACCTAATTGGTTGGATTGAGCTAAAATCACGTCTGATCGATTTTTAACCACGAAATTGAACTCGATTTGGGGAATCGAATTTTAAGCGCGTCATAATTCTTATTTTTAGGATTCTGTCTCATCGCTCGTCAATTTATTGACGAGTCCGAAATTTCAATAAAGAAATTATCGGAAGAAAATTGAAGACCAAAATAAAATAGAAAGGAAAAGGAAAAGAGAAAAGGAAAATTGCGTAAAGGCATTATGCATTTCTATTTTTCCTTTTTCTCTTTCTCCCCCTTTTTTTCTTTCTCTCCCTTTTTCCTTTCCTTTTTCTCTTTTTCTCTCTTTTCTTTCTCTCTCCTCTCTCCTCTCCCTTTCCCCCTCGTGCGAATTCCCCACCGCCCATTCTCTCTCTCTCTCTCTCTCTCTCTCTCTCTCTCTTTCTCTTTCTTCTTCTTCTTCTTCCTTCCTCCGCACGTCCAGCAAGCGAAAACCAGAAGCAAAAACCGGAGACAGCAGCTCGCCCCTCAGCCGTCGCCGCTCGTCCCGCCGCCGCACCGCCGCCCGCACTCGCGCCGCACCCGTGCGCCCGCCGCCGTCCCGCCGTTCGCGCGCGCCCAGGCGTCCCTCTTCCGCTCGGCCCAGCCCTGTTTCGCCTCTGTTCCGCACCGACCAGCCACCGTCCGGCCACCTTCGGCCACCGCCTAGCCCCGCCGGACCTCCCCCGCGACCCCCTCACCCTTCGCCGGCTTCCCCTCGCCTCCCTAGCCGCTGGAGCAGCCCCGATCGGCCTCCTCTAGCAGACCCACGAAGTGCATATTCAGCATTTCGTGCCCGCTTTTGGGCCGTTTCCCGGCCCCGAACCCGAGCTGTGCTTTGGGAACAATCGTTCCTCGCGCCGCCGCCGTCGGATTGATCCGATTTGCGCGCGATTTGGTGAGTAATCTCACTAATCCAGGATTTGTGGCCACTTATGCTTAAGGTTGGTTTAGATTTAATTAATTATGTTTAGGTTGTTAGATTAGAATAAATTAGCAATTATTAGCCAATTGTGATGCAAATTAAATAAATTGAATATGTAATTAGCAAGTAGACGTGGTCTACTATTTATTGGAAGTGCCTCGGGATTTTTCTCGACCCTTGGTGGGCTCCAATTAGGCTTTTCGGGCCTAAGTGGAATTTTTAATATTTAAATATTAATTTTCGGAATTAAATTAAATAATTATTTATTTTCCGAAAATTCAACTGAGATGGCCTGGAACCGGAAAATTATGTTGATTACCGTGGTGAAGCCCGTTTATTTAATTGGGCTTATTTTGAGCTAAATTGAATTTTTAGTAATTAATAATTAATTTTCGAAATTAATTAATTAATTAATTATTTTTTGGAAATTAAGATTTTGATGGCCGATGACTGAAATCTCATGCTGTTCGTCATGGCGCAGTCCGTTTATTTATTTGAGCTCCACGTTGTATGGAATTGAATAAATTGTGATATTTTAGGGATTTATCCTAAATTGATTGGAATTGATTGAGATTGAATTGATGATTGGTAAATGGCCAAGTATGTTATTCAGTATTTATAATGCTTTGTTGAGTTGATTTAATTATTTGATTGAGAAATCGTTGGGCATTGGTTGTCGATATTGAAAATAAATTGGTAACCACTTGAAAGAGGACACGTGGGCTCGGTGAATTGGAATGTCACCTGGAGAATGCACGTGAGTTCAGTGGTTGAATATGTCACCTTGGCGAAAAGGTCGCCTGAGAGAATGCACGTGGCTCGGAGACTCGGTATGTCGTCCTGGAGAATGCACGTGGCTCGGTGACAGGGTTTGGCATCTAAAAGGGCACGTGGCTCGGTGAATTGATGCATCACTTTGGTGAGAGAGCACCTAAGAGAATGCACATGGGCCCAGGCATCTAAAAGGACACGTGGCTCGGTGATCTAATGCGTCACTTTGGTAAGAGAGTACCTTAGAGAATGCACGTGGGTCCAGTATTCGGAATGGCATCTAAAAGGGCACGTGGCTCGATGATCTGATGCATCACTTTGGTAAGCGAGTACCTTAGAGAATGCACTTGGGCCCGAGCATCGTAAAAAGGACACGTGGCTCGGTGGCTTGATGTACCCCCTTGGCGAAGAGGTCGCCTTAGAGAATGCACGTGGGTCCGAGGTTTGAGGCACGTGGCTCGGAGACTTGGAAGGTCGTCCTGGAGAATGCACGTGGCCTAGCTTTTAAATATCCCACAGTGGGGATTGATTTGTATGATATGTAATCGACTGGTTCAATTTGTTTGAAGTAAATGAGTGCCTATTGTGAATTGTACTGACTTGCAGGTGGGATCAGAGGCCAAGGTAAGTCCTCTGCCCTGTGCGTGTTTAGGCAGCCTTTAGTATAATGGTTTACTAATCGGGCTTAGTGGGGTAGAACTCGCTGAGACGTAGTCTCATCCTAGTTTGGGGAAAACCATTTCAGGACCTCGCTGAAGAGCTGAGGAGGAGGAATCCGAGAAGGAGAACTCGGAGGTGAGATCTGAAGAAAAGGATTTTTGGAAGAAGAAGACAATTCTGAGAGGGGCCTTGAGTACGGCCTAGTTCATCTAAGTTTCTATCTTCTTTTGAGATCTCCGTTTTGATGTGAATAGTTATGAAAGGGTTTGTGGTTTGTATAAAAGTTTTGTTATAAATTTCAATATGAAAAATATGGCCCTGCTTTTCTATCCCATCGTTTTATTGTCTGGGGATTTTAACTGCTTCCGCATGTGCTTAAAAATGAAAGGGTCGGCGATACATTATCCTGGGATATCGCATTATAAAATCGACCAAGTCAGACGGATGTGTGCGTGCTCGAGGATCGGGGCGTGACATCCAGTTTAAGTGGTATCAGAGCGAAGTTGAAGATTGGAGTGATAAGGAGCGATGACCATGGGATAGTTAGTAGGATGGCCTTTAAATTTATGCTAGTGCATGTCTGTGTTAGCTGAGTGCTAAAATTGTTTGTTATTTGGATCGCTCTGTTTCTAATTCGGTGTTGAATTGGAAACAAAAAAGTTAGTTGAGTAAAGCTACACCATGAGCGATCAAGCCGAGAACTCATGCAAAGAGGACCAAGAGGACCGTTATTCGGGTAGAGCTCCGACTCGTGTTGGAACCCGAGACGGACGTGGTCGAGCGCCAAAGCACAAAAGCTAGCGCGAGTGGAGTGAATCCACCTGTTGTAGATGTCGGGGTAGCAGCCCTAATGATCCCAGGGTGGATGGGATCTTGCGTGTTTTGGAAGCAATGGGTAATAGAATGGATCAGCAAGCTGCTACTGTTGAAGTCGCTGCTCAGGCCGCTGCAACTGCTGCCGCTGTCGCCGCCACCGGAGTTGCCCCTGTAGTCGCACCTGCTGTCGTGCCTGCAGTCGCACCTGCCGTTGCTCCAGCCGCCGTGAATGTTGAAAATCCGCCGGAGATAGTGCTTGCTGCAAGACCAATCCATAAGTTGGTGGAGCATTTCCTAAGGTTAAATCCGCCAGTTTTTACCGGGTCTGGAGACCCCGAAGCTGCTTCTTCATGGATTCAGAAGCTTGAGAAGGCGTTTGCACTGCTGATGTGCAACGAGGCTGAGAAAGTAATGTTAGTGACTTACCAGCTGGAGGGAGTTGCTGACACTTGGTGGATGACTACGCGTGAAATGATCTTTCCGAAAGGTGCTGTTCAGGACTAGAACACTTTCCGTGAAGCCTTGAATGATAAGTTTTTCTCTGAGACTGCCAGAGAAGTGAAGATGGCTGAATTTCAACGTCTTCGCCAGGGTTCTCTATCTGTTGATGAGTATGAGGCGAAGTTCGCTGAACTTTCGCGATATGCCCCTGAGTTAATCGAGAACCCCGTGAATCGAGCAAGGAGATTCAGAGATGGATTCAGGCAAGATTTGAGAAGTGCCTTAGTCCTTCTGGATCTGAAGACTTATAATGACATATATCGGAGAGCTCAGAAAATTGAGAAAGATCAGAACGATAAAGCTGCCTCATCTGGATCGAGGTTTAGCTCTCACAGAGATAACATCCGCCAAGGAAAGAGGCCGATGTTTGCAAATAGATTCCAAAGCCCGCCCAACAAGAAGAGTGGATTTAATAGGTCAGGACCTATTAGGAATGATGCATGTTGCTTGTGTGGAAGAAGACATGGGACAGCACCGTGCCCAGTTAGGACGGGTGCATGTTTTGAATGTGGCCAACAGGGCCACATGGCCAGATTTTATCCTAAGAAGCAAAGAGGACAACCTCAGTTGCCGCCGCCACCACCGATGAGACAGATAGGAGGGTATGCCCCTCAGAATGCACTGCAAGGAGGACATCAGAGACCTCCAGCTCAGGGCACTGTGTATGCGATTACCCAAGGTCAGGCAGAAGCTGCGCCTGGCGTGATTACAGTACGCCCCGCTCAACGACTAACCTGCTTATGCTTTGTTTGATTCGGGAGCAACCCATTCCTTCATTGCCGAGCAATATGTTAGGATGCTAGGATTGAATCCTGTATTGTTGGAATCGGCGATTTGCATATCTACACCCTTGAAAGATAAAGTTATTGCTGCTTTGGGATGTTCGGGGTGCAAGTTAGAGATTGGTGAGCGAGTGGGGAAAATTGATTTGTTAGTCCTAGCCATGTATGATTTTGATTTGATAATTGGCATGGACTCGGCTCACCAATCAACGAGCTAAAATGGACTGCTATCGCAAGGCGATTCAGTTTGACCCATTAGGGGTAAGAGCTTCGAGTTTGTCGGGAATCGAGGAGGACCTTCGATTTCCTTAATCTCGTCGCCGGAAGCAGCTCGTTTGTTAGTCGAGGGTTGCCGAGGGTACTTAGCGACTGTCGTGGATACGACAGTTGAAGAGCTGAAAATGGAAGATATTTCAGTGGTACAGGAGTTTCCAGATGTCTTTCCAAAAGAATTACCAGGGTTACTGCCAGAAAGAGAGATTGAATTTGTAATCGAGCTAGCACCAGGGACAGAACCGATCTCAAAGGCACCTTACCGAATGGCGTTATCTGAGTTGAAGGAACTGAAGGTGCAGATGCAAGAGTTACTGGATAAAGGATTTATTCGTCCTAGTGCATCGCCTTGGGGAGCACCAGTTCTGTTTGTTAAGAAGAAAGATGGTTCGTTGCGTCTGTGCATCAACTATCGATAGCTCAATCAGGTAACGATCAAGAACAAGTATCCATTGCCAAGGATAGATGACTTGTTTGATCAACTGCAAGGAGCGTCAATATTCTCGAAGATCGACTTGAGGACAGGATACCATCAGCTGAGGATTCGGAAAGAGGATATTCCTAAGTCAGCATTTCGTACCCGGTACGGGCATTACGAGTTCACAGTGATGCCGTTCGGATTGACGAATGCTCCAGCTGCCTTTATGGATTTGATGAACAGAGTGTTCAAGGAATATCTAGATCAGTTTGTAATCGTGTTCATAGATGATATCCTGGTCTATTCGAGAAGTAATGAAGAGCACGAGAATCATTTGAAATTAGTGC
Organism: Eucalyptus paniculata subsp. matutina; assembly: GCA_017140255.1. Taxonomy (NCBI): domain Eukaryota; kingdom Viridiplantae; phylum Streptophyta; class Magnoliopsida; order Myrtales; family Myrtaceae; genus Eucalyptus; species Eucalyptus paniculata. The sequence continues at coordinate 30,363,033 of CM029442.1, read as the reverse complement.
TTCAGACCTTAAGAACACATCAGCTATATGCTAAGTTTAGCAAATGCGAGTTTTGGCTGACTCGTGTTGCGTTCTTAGGTCATGTGATTTCCGGAGAAGGAATCTCCGTCGACCCGAGCAAGATAGAAGCCATGATCAAGTGGCCGAGACCGACATCAGTGACAGAGATCAGAAGTTTTCTGGGGTTAGCAAGTTATTACAGATGGTTTGTGGAAGGGTTTTCATCGATAGCGTCGCCTCTGACAAAGCTCACGAAGAAAAATGAGAAATTCATATGGACAGACAAGTGCGAGCGTAGTTTCCAAGAGCTGAAGGAAAAGCTGACTACCACACCTGTGCTGACGATTCCATCTGGTCCTGGAGGATTCGAGATCTATAGTGATGCGCCATTTAGGGGATTGGGTTGCGTGCTGATGCAACATGGCAGAGTTGTTGCATATGCTTCCCGGCAGTTGAGACCTCATGAATTGAATTATCCGACACATGACTTAGAACTCGCAGCCATCATATTTGCATTGAAGATTTGGAGGCACTACTTGTGTGGGGAAAAGTTTCAGATCTTCACGAACCATCATAGTCTCAAGTATTTGTTCTCTCAGAAGGAGTTGAACATGAGACAACGGCGATGGATGGAATTGCTGAAAGACTACGACTGTGATATTCTATATCACCAGGGAAAGGCGAACAAGGTCGCCGATGCATTGAGTCGGAAGTCTTCAAGCACGGATCTTGGTTAAGGAGTGGAACTTAATCGAGAGAGCTCGAGATTCGAATTCAAATTTGAGGTAGGCCACCTTTCAAGTTTTATGGCCACCCTCGAATTGAGCCGGATGTCCAGGTCAGAATCAAGCAACTCCAACCGACAGATCCAGACGTACAGAAAATTCTTCAAGAGGATACTGACAAAAGAAAAGCTGATTTTCAAGTTTCTGATGATGGGGTACTGAGGCTTCGTGGACGTTTGGTTGTACCTGACGATATAGAGCTTAAAGAAGAAATTTTATCTGAAGCACATTGTAGCAATTACAGCGTTCATCCTGGAAGCACTAAGATGTATCGGAATTTGCGTCAACACTATTGGTGGTCAGGTATGAAGGCGGACATCGCCAAGCATGTGGCCAAGTGTTTGACTTGTCAGTAAGTAAAAGCTCAGCATTGCAAGCCGGGAGGATTTCTATAACCTCTCGCGATCCCAGAGTGGAAATGGGAGCATATCACGATGGACTTCGTGACTGGACTACCAAGGAGTCAAAGGGGAAATGATTCGATTTGGGTAGTAGTCGACAGGCCGACAAAGTCAGCTCACTTCATTGCAGTTCGAAAGGACTTGAGTCTGGATAGACACGCAGACCTGTATGTACGTCAAGTGGTTCGTATGCATGGAGTGCCGGTTACGATAACATCCGATAGAGACCCAAGATTTACTGCTGCTTTTTGGAAGAGCTTCCAGAGTGCTTTGGGTACAAAGCTTCAGTACAGTACGGCATATCATCCTCAGACGGATGGCCAGTCTGAAAGGACGATTCAGACTCTTGAAGACATGCTGAGAGCGTGTGTAATCGACTTCAAAGGAAGTTGGGAGGATCAGCTTCATCTGGTGGAATTCGCCTACAACAACAGTTATCAGCAGAGCATCAAGATGGCTCCATTTGAAGCGTTGTAAGGCAGAGCGTGCAGAACTCCAGTGTGTTGGGATGAAGTCGAAGAAAAGAAGATAACATGCCCAGAGTTGGTTCAGCAATCGGTAGATGCCATGGCAGTGATCAGAGACAGATTGAAGACAGCGCAGAGCAGGCAGAAAAGTTATGCAGATAAGTGCCGAAGGTCTTTGGAATTCCAAGTTGGTGATCACGTTTTTCTGAAAGTGTCACCAATGAGGGGAACTTCGCGCTTTGGTAAGAAAGGCAAGCTGAGTCCGAGGTACGTAGGTCCGTTTGAGATTCTTGAAAGAATCGGAAACCTAGCGTATCGTCTTGCGTTGCCGCCAAGATTGGCGCAAGTGCATGACGTCTTTCACGTGTCGATGTTAAGGAAATACGAGCCTGACCCGACCCACGTGCTCAATTTCGAGGAATTGGACGTGGATGACCGTGTGTCATACGTTGAAAGCTCGGTTCAGATTGTCGATCGTAAAGAGCAAGTTCTGCGTACAAAGACCATTCCGTTGGTCAAAGTGGTCTAGCAACACCACGACATTGAAGGAGCGACTTAGGAGACTGAAGAATCAATGAGACAGTTGTACCCCCGCCTTTTTGAACAAAGTGTAATGGTTTAAATTTCGAGGACGAAATTTTTATAAGAGGGGAAGAGTTGTGACATCCTGAAATTCGACCCCGTTTCGATAAAGTGAAATGGGCATTTCGTCGGTGTGCCTATGGCCTTTTTCTCTGAGCTGATCACTCACGAGTTAATTAACCTATTGGGTGAAGCCGTTAAGGGATGTATCAGCTGTAAAATCCCTAAAAGTTACATAATTGATTGGATTGAGCTAAAATCACGTCTGATCGATTTTTAACCACGAAATTGAACTCGATTTGGGGAATCGAATTTTAAGTGCGTCATAATTCTTATTTTTAGGATTCTGTCTCATCGCTCGTCAATTTATTGACGAGTCCGAAATTTCAATAAAGAAATTATCGGAAAAAATTGAAGCCCAAAATAAAATAGAAAGGAAAAGGAAAAGAGAAAAGGAAAATTGCGTAAAGGCATTATGCATTTTTATTTTTCCTTTTTCTCTCTCTCCCCCTTTTTCTTTCTCTCCCTTTTTCCTTTCCTTTTTCTCTTTTTCTTTCTTTTCTTTCTCTCTCCTCTCTCCTCTCCCTTTCCCCCTCGTGCGAATTCCCCACCGCCCATTCTCTCTCTCTCTCTCTCTCTCTCTCTCTCTCTCTCTCTCTCTCTCTTTCTCTTTCTTCTTCTTCTTCTTCCTTCCTCCGTACGTCCAGCAAGCGAAAACCAGAAGCAAAAACCGGAGACAGCAGCTCGCCCCTCAGCCGTCGCCGCTCGTCCCGCCGCCGCACCGCCGCCCGCACCCGCGCCGCGCCCGTGCGCCCGCCGCCGTCCCGCCGTTCGCGCGCGCCCAGGCGTCCCTCTTCCGCTCGGCCCAGCCCTGTTTCGCCTCTGTTCCGCACCGACCAGCCACCGTCCGGCCACCTTCGGCCACCGCCTAGCCCCGCCGGACCTCCCCCGCAACCCCCTCGCCCTCCGCTGGCTTCCCCTCACCGCCCTAGCCGCCGGAGCAGCCTCGATCGACCTCGTCCAGCAGACCCATGAAGTGGGTATTCAGCACTTCGGGCCCGCTTTTGGGCCGTTTCCCGGCCCCGAACCCGAGCTGTGCTTTGGGAACAATCGTTCCTCGCGTTGCCTCCGTCGGATTGATCCGATTTGCGCGCGATTTGGTGAGTAATCTCACTAATCCAGGATTTTGTGGCTAATTATGCTTAAGGTTGGTTTAGATTTAATTAATTATGTTTAGGTTGTTAGATTAGAATAAATTAGCAATTATTAGCCAATTGTGATGCAAATTAAATAAATTGAATGTGTAATTAGCAAGTAGACGTGGTCTACTATTTATTGGAAGTGCCTCGGGATTTTTCTCGACCCTTGGTGGGCTCCAATTAGGCTATTCGGGCCTAAGTGGAATTTTTAATATTTAAATATTAATTTTCGGAATTAAATTAAATAATTATTTATTTTCCAAAAATTCAACTGAGATGGCCTGGAACCGGAAAATTATGCTGATGACCTTGGTGAAGCCCGTTTATTTAATCGGGCTTTATTTTGAGCTAAATTAAATTTTTAGTAATTAATAATTAATTTTCGAAATTAATTAATTAATTATTTTTTGGAAATTAAGATTTTGATGGCCGACCACCGAAATCTCGTGCCGTTCGTCATGGCGCAGTCCGTTTATTTATTTGAGCTCCACGTTGTATGGAATTGAATAAATTGTGATATTTTAGAGATTTACCCTAAATTGATTGGAATTGATTGAGATTGAATTGTTGATTGGTAAATGGCCAAGTATGTTATTCAGTATTTATAATGCTTTGTTGAGTTGATTTAATTATTTGATTGAGAAATCGTTGGGCATTAGTTGTCGATATTGAAAGTAAATTGGTAACCACTTGAAAGAGGACACGTGGGCTCGGTGAATTGGAATGTCACCTGGAGAATGCACGTGAGTTCAATGGTTGAATATGTCACCTTGGCGAAAAGGTCGCCTGAGAGAATGCACGTGGCTCGGAGACTCGGTATGTCGTCCTGGAGAATGCACGTGGCTCGGTGACAGAGTTTGGCATCTAAAAGGGCACGTGGCTCGGTGAATTGATGCATCACTTTGGTGAGAGAGCACCTAAGAGAATGCACGTGGGCCCAGGCATCTAAAAGGACACGTGGCTCGGTGATCTGATGCGTCACTTTGGTAAGCGAGTACCTTAGAGAATGCATGTGGGTCCAGTATTCGGAATGGCATTTAAAAGGGCACGTGGCTCGGTGATCTGATGGGTCACTTTGGTAAGCGAGTACCTTAGAGAATGCACGTGGGCCCGAGCATCGTAAAAAGGACACGTGGCTCGGTGGCTTGATGTACCACCTTGGCGAAGAGGTCGCCTTAGAGAATGCACGTGGGTCCGAGGTTTGAGGCACGTGGCTCGGAGACTTGGAAGGTCGTCCTGGAGAATGCACGTGGCCCACAGTGGGGATTGATTTGTATGATATGTAATCGACTGGTTCAATTTGTTTGAAGTAAATGAGTGCCTATTGTGAATTGTACTGACTTGCAGGTGGGATCAGAGGCCAAGGTAAGTCATCTGCCCTGTGCGTGTTTAGGCAGCCTTTAGTATAATGGTTTACTAATCGGGCTTAGTGGGGTAGAACTCGTTGAGACGTAGTCTCATCCTAGTTTGGGGAAAACCATTTCAGGACCCCGCTGAAGAGCTGAGAAGGAGGAATCCGAGAAGGAGAACTCGGAGGTGAGATCTGAAGAAAAGGATTTTTGGAAGAAGAAGACAATTCTGAGAGGGGCCTTGAGTACGGCCTAGTTCATCTAAGTTTCTGTCTTCTTTTGAGATCTCCGTTTTGATGTGAATAGTTATGAAAGGGTTTGTGGTTTGTATAAAAGTTTGGTTATAAATTTCAATATGAAAAATATGGCCCTGCTTTTCTATCCCATCATTTTATTGTCTGGGGATTTTAACTGCTTCTGCATGTGCTTAAAAATGAAAGGGTCGGCGATACATTATCCTGGGATATCGCATTATAAAATCGACCAAGTCAGACGGATGTGTGCGTGCTCGAGGATCGGGGCATGACATCAGAAGCAGTGTACAAGGATCATTTCCGCCCCACAGCCCTTGGGAGCAGCCCCGGATTGGGCCATTCTTTCACTGGCTTAAAGAAGGAAGCTGTTCGACCGAAAGTTCCGAGTGGTGATGAGGAAAGGCTAATCGTTACGGGTAAACCAAATGATTTCGAAGGCACAAGACCGGGTCACAGCCCCGGTGTCGGCCATGATTTTCAGAATGCGGAACCAAAAGCCTAAATACTTCAGAATAGAAAGTCAAAGCTGTGTTATGTAAGTCTAGTCAATTCTGCTTCAGTTAGGTCTTATGTCCCGAAATCTTATTCTTCAGTTCCTCCGGACATGGTTCTGCTTGGTGTGTGTAAAATTATCTGTCAATTTGGCATTGAACTATATAATTATTTAATGAAAAATAACGAGGTTTGTTTAGAAATTACCCGCTATATCATACACGTTGGATGTTGTATGAAATTCCAGTTTTCCGTTGTACTACTTTCTTCTCGATCTTCCCCAATGTTATGTTGAGGCCAGGAGAAGTATTAAGACGGAAGTTTTTTGTGTTATATTCAGATTTTAAATGGAAATAACCACATGAATGATGGGCAGAGATTTAACATAAAAATGGCTAAACCTCGTACAGAAAACGACATCGACCACTTTTGACTTGGAAGTTGCATAAGGTATACCGTACCAATTTTTCTACCAATTTTTATATGTTTCTGAAAAGAACTTAAATATTGAAACTGGCCTACGTCATCTATTCTTTCAGAGTTCTCTTTGCATATAACTAGTGCCCTACAAATGTATGATAGAACATGAATGTATCCAAATCAAATTGGTGATAATAGACGGGAAAACAAACCGAATAATGATAGCAGCGAAATGATGTAAAGGAAAAAAAGGAAGCACATTAATTGAACTTGTGAGCGATGCTTTGACCATATACATAATCTCTTTACGCAGTAAAGCGAACCCTAAATAGATAGTCTTAACCTCAAACTTAGACCAATAAATTCCATAAAAAGCCTATATGGGTTATGGTAAGTTTTAAGTGCCGTTACTTCTTTGGAAAGTGGTCTTATCCATTTTATTTTATTTTTTATGACCATCTCTTTTACTCAAGCCGCCACCCTCTCGCCGGTTATAGGCACGCTTTTGTTTACTCAATCATTGCTTGTTAACTTGAGTTCAGAAAGTTTGGAATATGGACACTTAACTTAATCGTTATAGTTGGCCGACAACTTATTTATCATCGTTCTAAAAACAAATGATAACAAACAAGGAAATAAAATAGACAATCGATCTATGCGATTCAGTCAGTAGGACCTATTCCTCATAAGGGAAAGCAACACATGATTTTATTATAAATTAAGTGATAAAATCGAGATTACAACAATACTCGAGACACTCAAACACACTTAGTATGCCCCAGCTCTCAATTACATTCACACAGTATTTAGCACTCGTAATTCCTCAAGAAACAATCTCCCAATCTTACAAAAGAATTCACAAATCTTACCCACAGGATTTTGCTTGACTCAAATACTTAAAGCTCCTCTTGGACTGCTTTGGAGTGTAATTCACAAAGAAGTCGTCTCTTGGATGCTCTTCACAAAAAAATTCTACCTCATATAATGAAAAAAAAATGGATCCAATATAGGAAACCCATACAAATTGGGAGGCCTACTTGGATGGAGTTTCCTTTATGGGTTCAATTTTCAGAAAAATTTTGAACATCTTCATATTGGCTTGTTGTTCGAGTCAAGTCACAATCGTTTTGCTGGAATTCAAACTTCACTGGTACTCTTCCCACATCCTCTCATGGGATCAACCACGAGAGAAAACTTTCAAGTCCAAGGCCAAGTCAGGCCGGAACATCACTATAATTGAGGATCTCATTAAAACATCAACTCCATCTGCACCTTTAGTTACTCCACAAGAATTCTCGAACATAACCTCCTCGACCGTAGACATCCTCAACCACAAACACTAGGCGGCCTCTGTAGTCTCGATAGATACAAGCAATTGCTCTATTTCATGTTTCCTCAGTAAAAGATTTGCCGATGTTGATTTTGGGAGTACGTGGTGCTAGGGGTTTGCACCGTTGAGGTAAGTCTATTTCATGGCCTTTATTCCTTTTCACTTTCCCCATCTAGTGTGTGAGGGTTTTATTCATTGCAATTGCTACCTCCACAAGGTGGTTTGGACCTGGGTTCTGTTTTCTTAAGACAAAGTGGTTTTGAGTTTATAATATGAGCCATAGAACCAAAGCAACAAATTCGAACGAAGTTGAGTTCTTTGGATTGTCTTTGAAATGCAATAGTCATTCATTTAATCTGGTTTCCCCCTATCTTGTGATTCTGATATGCAAAGCAGGATTTGACCAAATAGCTTTCATCCATGGACATAGAAGTAACATGTGCTTGGATTATAGCAAAGTATTTTATGGGTTGGTCGAACAACTGAGGTGGTGGGATTACATTGCCTGGGTGCTACGCTTGTCATCCTATGCTAAAACACAAAAATTTATAAATAAAAATATAACTGAAGATTAAAACCTAGGTTTCTACTATTTAAAAAAGCATAAATTTTTATAAAGGAAAAATACTAATGACTCAAAATGATATTGTTTCTTTCATACCTAAAGTAGAGGGAGAGATTGATGAAGAAATTTTTCTCAAGGGACAAGCTAGGCCACTGGTTTTTTTTTTTTAAAAAGCTTTGTATCATATGATGGTTTAGGATACATAGTGTTTTCACATTGAAATATAACTTCCGAACTTCGGAAAATTCTATAGCTTTTCCTTTAAATTCTTCTTTTTAAAACATTAGTCATTGTCTATTGATTTGGATAATTACTTCGGTAATTCCTAAGAAGTACTTGTTGACACCTAAATTTTGATTAGGTTTTTTTAATTAGGCATTAATTTCATTTTTTAATTTTCTTTTTTTTTCGAATAATAAATAATAATAATGATCAAACAAGAAAAAAATAAAAACAAAAAAAAGCAGCAGCCAAAGGGGGCTAGGCCTTCAAGCCTAGCCCCTTCCCTTTTTTATCCACGCACGGGCCCCCAAGGCCCAACCCGACCTCTTTTTTCCCCTGGCCCAACTCCCTTTCCCCTCCTCATCTTCTTCCCCTATTTGTCTACTTCCCTGACCGAATATGCAGCACGCGTCGGAGGCCGAACGCGAGCGATGCTGAGACATGGGAGGAGACAACGATGTGCGGCGTAGGTGGTGGGGACGCAGCATTGATGGTGAGCAGGCCTTTGTGGAAGGGGAAGGACTAACGCTGATTCGGCCGATAGAGGAAGGCTAGTCGTCGCATCAATGACTGTTGGCCTAGTCTCCGTCGACTGGCCCTCCCGCACCTATAAATAGGGCATTGGGGGGAAGCCCAAACCACGGCCAAGAGAGGATCCAAGGCTCCGATCACCTCCCCCGAGAAACATCAGAGGAGGTCCGAGAGCCAGCCAGCCGGAGATCTAGATTTGGTCGGAGAGAGGGGTCCTAATCCGAGGGGGGTTGATCAAGCTCTACCACAGCCCTGACGCCGTGCTGAACTATGCCACCGTTTCAATGTTGTTCCTGCTACTGCTACTACCACTTGACGCTGTGCTAAACCGTGCTGTCATCAACCTCTGACGTCGTCACTACACCAGATTTTTGCTGTGCCATGCCACCACCACCCCCCGACGCCATTGCTGCACCAAATCTCTGTCGAGCATTGCCGTCCCCTGCCGCTGCACACTCCCGCCACTGCTGGGGATCAAACTTGGGTCGTTTTTAAATATATAATAATAATAATAATAATAATAATAATAATAATAATAATAATAATAATAATAATAAAACATAATAATAAAAATAAAAAATTTTAATAAATAAAAATATACATAGCCAAGCCATTAGCCTCCGTTAAAAAATGCTTTGTATGTTCGCCCGCCAAATGCATGGAAAACCCCTAATCGAGTGCCAAAAAAAAATATTTCTCACAATTTTTCGAGGTCACAACCACTAGTGGCGACTCCTTTTAAAATTAATTTATGGGGACATTTTTGAGGACTTAGGCCATTATATCTTGTTTAAGCATTTTACGGACTTGGTTTTTTTTCTTTTCTTTTCCTTTATGCAGGTTAGTAGCTTAGAGGTCTATTTTAATAAAATGCTTTGTGATCATAAATTGCTATGCCTACTTTACTATTTTAGCACTGCACATGGCACACATAACCCGACCATTGGACCTGGGCCGCCATAGGATATTTAGGATGGTGTTAAGAACAATACGGCCTTGAACACGAGACTATGATGTAAATGTTGTCTTTCTTTTCCCCGAATTTCTTTAGGTAGAGCCGGGGTTAAAGAGTATGTTGCTAATGCGAGACTGCGATGGGCAGACACCCTTTTAATTTCAATAAGCCTTCTCAGTTAGACATCGAGCCACATGTATCATGCGCATGTCTTTGTGTTTGCCATTTTCTTTAAAAGCAAAATAATTTCTTTACTTTCTTTACTCAGTCTTTTTTTTATTGGCCCATGACAATTTAGGTCGGCTTTTCGAGTCCCAATTTATATGCGATGGGAGGAGACAATATCCAGTTTATTCCCGCCCTCAAAGCAAAGCTCTTCAAATGATGGGATCAATTGGACCAATATGTCCAAACCTATACTTTGGTGGCCTACAAAGTTCCAAATGTGAATTACACATTCATACTAAAGAAATAATTATTCGGCTGCCTATTTCAAAACATGTATTCTCCATGAGATTATGAGACGTTTCACTGGACATCATGACTTTCTCTGTCTTGTCTAAAGGGGATCTTACCTTGTAATAACCCTTTATTACTTGCGACCCCCTCACTTTGATAATGCCCTTTGTACCGGGAGGGAGAGTCTCATCAGTATCAGGATCCGCAATTTTGAGTTCAGTATATCGAATTGGATGTCACTGAAGGTTTGATACATGTTCTTGAATACTCTTATGGTAATAGGTACTCCTATTGTACCGTCTAATCTTCTTCTAATTCCTATTATCTATTTCTTCCTTCTCGAAACGCCTCTAGACAGATGCAAAGCATGGAAACACAGCATTTGAGGCAAAGCTTCCGTCAAGACTTAAAGGTGGACCATTGGAAAAAGTAATATCAAGAATGAAGCCGCTACAAAAAGATACAGCGAACAAATCAACTGAAGGTGGTGCTGTAATAGCAAACATTCAAAGTCCAAATTTGTTGTTTGTCACCGAAAATTACTTAGTATTGTCTTAACTAAATGAATTTACATCCACAAATCTCACTTTAAACTGACGTCTGCCTTACAATGCAGGAAGGTCTTTGACAAGCAGCAACTGGTGAAGTTTCTGTCATATCAAACCCAACTTGTATTTTCACACTAATAGTCTACAAAAGACATGTCTCAAATGAGAGTAAAATCTGTATTAAAACAAAAAAAAATTAAAACGTCTTAACCAAATGAACGTCCAGCCTCGAAGAATTTATCCACAAACATAGGCAAATGACTACCTCCACTGACGCCAGCCTGCATATTCCAGAAAAAAAAAAAAGATTAATATTTGCAAACTTATGCTCCTTTATGTAATAGGACACAGGATGCACTTGTTTGAGACTGAATGAAGAAAGATAGCATCCTTAATAACCAAGACAAAAACAATATATATATATCTATTTTGTTCATTCCTATGGCACTGCAGCAGACTGTAGAAGTACTTGCTAGAATAATCTCTACAATGACTACTCTTTGATGTCATAACACCAGATTTGAAGAGAAGTACCTTAGATATTCCAATGGTTGAAATTGGCCATAATATGGCAGAAGCAAATCTTGCGCACAAACAATCCAACATTGAAACAAGAAAGGTGGGTTGCTTCGCATCTCTAGTCAGATATTTACCCTGCAAAATATCTGTCTTATACTGAAAGTCTGAAACTTAAGTGCAGCTCTTTTCACTAAATATTGATTACTAAAAAATTAATTTTTTTCTTTTATTTTCAGCAATAATTCATAGACTAAATAAAAGTATTAAAAAATTTTCTTCATCTAACTTATTCCCTACATTGTAATGAATCAGTTGTGAAGGCTTAGGAATACCCCTATAGATTAACTAGCTTATTAAGTGAAGCCTTTCCTTTGATTGTTTTTGCTTGTAGTATATTGGAACATAAGGATCTGATGTTAGTAGTACCACCCAAACTAATGGACTTCAGGCTTGGATTTTCATGATTGCAAGTGCTACAATGTGCTTTACGGCACATTAAAGAGAAGGAAGCTTGCTCAATAATTTGAAAAGACAATAAATCTAAGCAACAGAAGTCAGACAAGTTTCTAACTGAAGGCCATGAAGATAGGTCCAATCAGAAAATCTATCTCACTGACAACCACTTAATTGTGGAAGGAGTTAATCTGTGCAGAGATATTGACAATCAGAGTCGTGTACAAAATAAAACAGTGCGGAAGAAAGCATTCTCCTTATTAGAAGCAGGGTTCATAGTGAGAGTATGGAATTACAATGGACAAGTACAAAACCATATAAAAGGTTGCAATGAATGCATAATTGTTGCTCATTATATTCAGACCAAACCCTACCAAAAGCATGGATATCGTTTTTAGACAAGGGCTGATAGGAATCCAGATAATTGAACCCAAAAATCTTCTTGATGCCATACTAAACTGGTGAAGGAATATTGACTATTGCTATAAGAGCTTAACTGATAAATGAGAGAGCAATGTCAAAATTGGTCTGACTGCCTTCACTGAGGTTGAGTGCCTTCGCCGAGGCGTGACCTCATATACCCCCTTGAAATCCATGAATGCCATACTGATCCTTACAAATGTAAGAGCTATAAGCTTGCGAGCAGTAGAGCCCGTAGACAACTGTTTTAGAATCCCCCTGCAGCAGCAAACCAAAAGCACAGTTAGATTGTACAATGCAAGGACTCCATATTTGTGAATGCGAATATGAAATGATCAATTGTGGCAGGACCTAATACTCCATTATAAGTAGGATACAAAACCGTGAAAAAAGAAATAAAATAAAATCTGACAATATGGGATCCAGTGTAATTATTGTGCTGTGTCAAACTATTTGTACAACACAGATCATTTTTACTCGAGCACCACACGATTGTAGAACAGGTAATGTCACAATGCATGTTTATCATGTGTTTGAATACGTTTAAACAGGTTAAAGAGCCCAATTCATACTCAACACTGTTACTTTTTGAGTATAAATGGAGTAATCCAACTTAGACACAAAGAACGATAAGGAGGGCATGCAACCAAGTTATCCTGTGATTATGTGCCTTTGAGAGTTTCATAGGTATATGCATAAAAAATTTCAGTCATCCTGAGACATGCTTGTAGCTTTAATTGTATAATACAACATCGTTATGTTTATGCCCATTAATGAGAGAGATCCAGGTCATCTTGAGTCCTCAGGACAATTTAACAGATAGCTGTGTATTCCATGTCCTTTTTTTGGCACATTCTTTTGATCAAAATGCATTCCATTTTACTTAGTATAGGAAGCTTCAAGATGAGAGGCTAGCTTCATAGCAAGATTATTATGGAGCAGTTGAGCTTCAATGGACTCATATTATCAGACAAATTGCTTGATCCTGCTGTTATATGTCATGGGATCCAGATATGTCAATTGAGAATATGGGCAGCAGCTTGTTGTGCCTAGATAGTGTCCAGATTTGGCGACTACTTCAAAGAGTCAACAATCAATTTGGAAGGTGAAAGGGGGAGTTGATAACTGAAGCAAGAATTCGGTTTCTTTATAATCAATTGAATCACTACTTGCAACCCAGAAGCGTGCTGCCCTGCTGGAATCCTATGAAACGATTGAGTAGGGAAGATTCTGAAAAAGTAAAAATTATACTCCTCCAGAGTGTAACAACCTACAAGCTGCAATCACTCATATGATAGAGAATGTCTACCCATTATAATAAACTACCTAGATACTCTTTTCAATGGACGAAATACCTGTAGAGTGTCTCATAAACTAGAGGTACTGAGATGAGATAGTGTGGTTGATATTGCCGCAAGTCCTCCTACAGTAAGGGTAAAATAGAAAATGAGACGAAAGATTCAATTCCTAGAAAAAGGCAGTTTTTCAGGATACTTGATGACTTCAACCAGAGAACTTCAGTATATGTGGTCTAGTGCCACTAACCCAACAATACAAAAGCCTTTTTTTAACAAGCATCCAAAAAAAAAAAAAAACGAATATCTATTCTTTGATTTGTTCAGTGCTGTCTAAACAATGCAAGCAGAAATGATACAAATCTACCAGAAAACAGTACCTTCAAGTTCTTCACAGTCGTGTACATTTGCGCAATTCCATGTGTGAAAATGAAGACTCACAGGAACGTTCATAGATATACCATGGTGGAAGCAAGCTCAGAAATCTATCCCAGGTTACGCAGGTACAATATCCCACAAGTTTCTTATCTAGAAAAAAATAAATTATATAAGTGAACCTCCTCAACGTGCAGGTTATGCCTACCATGATAGGTAGTATGGATTGGCTGCGGTCGCTTGCTGAGGTCTTATCGACCTCACCATGCTAAAAAAACAACATTGGAGCTATCCAAAGGCACACAAACAGATTGGAAGCACACAGAAGCATAAAGGACAGATCATGTGGAGATCCTATCGTCCTACTGTTTTGTGGATCATGAAGGTAGATTGTCCTTGGCTGACAGCCCTATATCAATTTTGGGCCAATTGGCATGCCATGTGAGCCAAACCCCACCAATGTAACTCTGCGAGGTGAGGCAGTGGAGGCAATACAACCTATTGTTTTTTCATAGAAAGGAGACATGAACTTCTATGTAGCAAAGTTTTCTTTAGTCACTAGAGCATAAACCTCAAAAAGGAGGTAAAAAAAAATTCCCACATACTTCAACGCAGCTATTGTAGTTGATAAGAGAGCATGTGCCAATGTTTTCTGTGATCTTTTCATCTGGATCACATCTATAGAAAACATTAGATTAGTGAATACTTGACCTGAGTGGTGCCATGGTGCAAGTAATTAAGATATTTCGAGGATGACATCTTCTAGGATGGGGCTAGTAAGAAGAATGAAGATATCCCTAGGATGATCGAAGGAACTTCTTAAAGGATGGTAAAGACCCAGACTCTTTGCTTATGAAACTGATTGCAGAGGAGAAAGGGAAAATCATATAAAAGGGAGATAAACAGAGGAGAAGAATGTCTCTTTGCCATTTTGAGTGTAAGTTCTTGGTGCCGTGATCTCTTTTGTACAGTTTGGCTAAAGCTCAATATATTCTTAATTTCTACCCAAAAAAATAAAAATATAAAAAGAGGAGAAGAATGTACCAGAAAGCAAATTAAAGTGAGACAGATAAATAAAGTACTCGAATTGAATTGAGAGAGAGAGAGGTCAAACTTCTGAGTGGAACCTATAAACACCATAGGAGACGCAACATGTCATGAACTAGGTAATTTGCTGTGACAGAAAATACAAAATAAGTGACAAAAAGATAATATACCTAAAACTATGTCGAGTCATGAAATTCATAGAAGGGAAGATCTTTTGCCCTGTACAGCAATTACAAGAATGCATGAATGGATGTGGAACTACTGCTTAAACACTGTACCCATTACATTGAGGATATTGCTGCTCCTAGGACAGAATCAGACAGATAGTCTATGGGTTTCGTCGTGTATTTTTAGATACGAACAATTATGTTGTTTTGTAAGAATTAAACTTTTTTCTGCATAACTAAATTCAAAGAAGAAATATGCAGCAGTTGGCAGCCCTTTTCTCATATAGCATCAAGATCAAGCATATCACATTAATGGTGCCTAAAGAAGAAACAAATTGCCTCAGAGAATGATAAACCTGATGCAACAAATTGCCATGCGTTAATGTAACGCCCTTTGGATTTCCAGTTGTCCCACTGGTGTAGATAAGCGTAGCAACATCATCAGAGCTGATAAGTCCATACTTGCCTTGATTTCCTGCAATTGAACAAGCTCGACCCTTCAAGAAGGAAAATAAAAATCATGTAAAATGTAGCATTCAAGGTTAGTTTTTGATGAAAAGGTCTTAATTACTGAAATTTTCCTTCACAATATGTTTGCATGTTGCTAACCCTGTGCAAAACAGGGCAGCAAACAATATACTCTTTAAACCTGAGATACCAATCTCACTCATAGTTGAGTGAGACTTAGCCCTTGCTCCACTTGGTCCTAATAATCACTGTTGAAAGCTCTTCCTGCACCTATCCCTTTGTCCTCATTGCTAGAATAAATGGTTCCACTGTCATCAAACAGACCCACTATTTGTTGGATATTACCTGCTACACTACAAGCTACTTGCATATAGTGAAAACGGTAAAAGTTTGAAAGAGAATGTCAAACAGACTTTAGTCCACTTCTAAATCATTTCTGGCTTTAAAGGTCTGGTGTAACTTGCAGTCAACTCAATATATTTGCTTTATGATACCTGACTTTAATTAATTGAAATGACTGGAAAAGCTGAGCAGAATGGATACATTCTGATCCTGAAACATCTTGCCTACATCACAGATTTAATAAAGCACCCTTAGACAACCAATTATTGAGTAATTTGTCTTGACAGAATGTAAATCCTCTCTGTAATTGGACTTCCCAGTACCCTATGGTCTGCTAGAAGTACTGAATGCAGTGAAGACATGTCTGTAACTTACAGGTGTCCTTGGAGTCAAGCAAAGATTTACGCCAGTCCTGCCCCAGATTTATCATTTCATTGTAGCTAAAGATGGGCATGTCTTCTGATCCTTTAATAGAAAAGGATGCTTTATCACCCTATAGTAGAATGAGAAATCTTATAGTTGCCTTATCACAGAAGACTTCTGCAATCCGATTGAACAATTTAGGACTATCAACGGCAAGAGCAACACTGTAGTGATTCAAAAAAAGGAATTAATAGTGGCCTAGCCTTTCATTCCATTAAGTTAACAAGAGAAGCAGAGAGCCACATCTAAAATTATGATCGCACAATGAGGCAACATACTCAAAACCCAATAGTGACTTGAGCTTTTCCACATCATCTTCGATCACAGATGCTGATATCTGCCCAAGATTGGCTCAGTTTCCCATGCAAATTCTCACGCCAACAAAGTTATTCATACTAGAGACAGATTGAAATGAACAGCAGCACTACTCCATCAAATTAATTGTCACTCCATTTGAGGCACAGATTTTGCTAGTCATATTTGTCAAAACTGTACGCACACAATTCAGCTACTATTTTCTTCCTTTTTATCCTCTTGGAACATCAAGCCTTTGCAGAAAATGACTAATTATCAGACACATTCAGTGCACACCCATACACACTAGCTACAGGGATACCAATTTCCTGATATTTATTTCTTGAGCTGCTTATCCCATGTTCCTTTGCTGTGGCATGATGGCGTGAAGTTTAAGATAGGGAGCAATGGACATACCATGAAGCGCATAAACAAAAGCTGTATAGTCCTGCTTAATTTAAGAAATTCATTATGAGATCCCAATTCCCAGCTTCCATAGAAATCTTTTGCACAGGACTTTAAGTGCTTAAGCTTTTCTTGTGAAAGAAATGTGAGTGAAGCTTTTCCTAACCACATTTATAGCTCCCATGGCCATTATACCTAGCCAGAATAACATAAACAATGAGTGTAAAGCTGATGAACATCTACGCATGCAAAAGAATGACATACAGATGAAGATTGAGCGATCACATGTCCCATCATCTTAATGTACAATTAGTAGAGTAAATTCAATGTTATAAGCTTTTCTGGATAATGCTGTTTCATAAGTACCTTTTGGGAAGACGGGTATGAAACTCTTATGCGTTGCAACTTAAAAAAAGAAGCTACACAAAACACCAGAAGCACGAGACACCACCCCACCTAGGAGGACAACTTCATTTCAATTGGTAGTAGGGTACTTTCTAGAATAAGCTATTGATAGTATAAAGAAAATCTTAGGAAGTGCAGACTACTCATGTTATTATTCGAAAAAGCAGTCTTCTATTCATTCTTCGGAATTGAGATAGGTTTTGTAACCCTGAAAAGCAATAATACATCTCTAACTAATTAGCACTGAGTTTTGATCTATGAGCAGTTGATCAAGACTAAGAGCATGAGGAAAATTACCAGGTTTTTTAGCAAAACAAAGTAAATAGGACAAGATAAATGGGCATACTGAGATATCTGAACAGTTGAGGAACCAAATATATGAAAGTACGGTAACAAAAAGTTATCACTGAGCAGGAAACTTCTGTTGAAGGAGCAATAGGCATCCTTTTCTCTCTCTTCCTTTGCCCTTATCCACTAACTTATAGGGGCAATTTGGTCATTTCACCTTACACAATTTACCAATCTGTCCTTGGGCTGAAACTGGTGGATGGGCCTAAGAAATGGGTTTGGCCATGCATAAGAGTGGCCTTGGGAATTGATTGGGCTTGAAATGACTAAGGTTTGGCACATGGGCTTTAAAAGATGAATAGTTGGTTTGGGCCTAATGGGCTCATTTGCTTGCTTTAGGCCCACTATGGTGGCTGTCCCACCTTGGTCCTAAGGCCCACACTGGCTTAGCCCAGCCCATGTCCTCACAGGCTCATTTCCTCGATCCAAAAATCCCTTTTTCAATTGCTCGGCTTAACTAACGATGTCAACTGTCAAAGTAGTTTCATTCAAAGTCCATCCTAGACGTTCCCAATAATTCGAAGCCCAATCTTTAGTTCTCATGCCATGTCAATTTCGCCTAACACCATTTTGGGTACAGCTCAAATTGATGGGTGGCTCCGAGGATTCCCACGTAATCGACTCGTGTCAAATCACATTCAAGACATCTCGACGCATGGATGTCCTTGACTACATGAAATTACGGATAATAGATTCTTATTTCAAAATACACAATTATTGGGAATTGACATAAGGTCATTTGTAGATTCGATAATAGTAAACGTAATCATCCATCGTTCCATTATGTTATGTTCCATGAATCGACTTCTAATTGTCCTTCGAATCGGCATGCCTATCTACAGGATCGTCTTCACGCAAGTCTCATGGTCAAGTCATTTTCCCAAGTCGAGTCCTTTAGTCGTACGAGTTCTGTCCTCATTAGCCTTTCCCCTCAAGGTTAGTATCTTAGGAGTGATCAATTCCAAGTGAGATTAACCAACAATTCATTGATGAAATTCACATTCATTCATTCCTCAAAGGACTCGAATTTCAGGATGTCATATAATGGCTAAACTGGACAAAGAAGAGAAATTGGACAGCGAGAATTATGAGATATTGAATATAAAAATTTAATATGTGATGGAAAATAAGAAGCACTAAAATCTCTTAATCAAGTTATGGAAAAACTTGAGGATGCTCTGTGCTACCTTAAGCTAGTTGAGGACCACATTTTGGCAGTTAAGCCAAAAACATATATTTGTGAAGAAAAAAAGAAGAGAACTTATAACTTTATTTGATTAAACTTAAATTTGAAAATTCATAAGATACTTATTATGTACGCTAGTCTTCTTCAATTACCATTTCACGCATCGTGTTGAAATTCTCTAACTATTATTTGTGTTGAAATAATAGTGGGTTTTCTTTATCATAGGACGAAATATGTATGTGTATATATATGTATGTATGTATGTATGTATGTATGTATGTATGTATGTATGTATGTATGTGAGTGTGCACGGTAGTATGTATGTATGTGTGTGTGTGGGGGGGTATTATAAACTTGTTACCCCAATTCTTTTATACCAAAAAAAAAATAGTCATTCTCATGCGTGCAATAAAGAAGAGAAATTATAATTTTATTTGATTCAACTTAAATTTGGAAATTCATAAGATACTTAGTATGATTATTACGCCTGTTTTTTTTTTTAATTACCATTTCATGCATCATGTTGAAATTTTTCCGATTATTATTTGTGTTGAAATGGTAGTGGGTTTTCTTTATCATACAAAGAACTGTGTGTGTACATATATGCATGGTTTTATAAACTTGTAACCCCAAGTCTTTTATACCAGAAAATTAAAATAAAAATGGCATTGTCGTGTGTGCAATAAAGAATAGAAATTATAATTTTATTTGATTCGAATTAAATTTGGAAATTCATAAGATACTTAATATGATTATTATGTCGGTCTTTTTTAAATTACCATTTCACATATCATTTTGAAATTCTTTTGATTATTATTTGTGTTGAAATAGTAGTGGGTTTTCTTTATCATACAAAAAGTGCGCGCGAGCTCATGTATATATATATATATATATATATATATATATATATAATATGTATGTATGTGCGGTATTATAAACTTGTAACCTATATTAATTACATTGCATTAATCATCAATTGGTGTTGATTGATTATATTTCTGTTAATTAGTATAATTTTTGTTTGTAAATAAATTTTAACTAGTGCATGAAACTAAATCCATATCATTTAATAAAAATGTAATATCTTAGAAAATTAACAATTCCTAATACATAAAAGTTGAAAGGACGTCAATTCAATACAAAACCAATGCTCAAAACAGGAAAAATACTGACTTTGTAAATATTCAAAGATGAAATGACCGTTAAGTTTATTGTATAAGTTTAACCATAAGGAAATGTTGCTACTCAATAAATGAGAATTGCCGTTTTGTAACTTGGCTGAGGTGTCTTAAATCACCTCAATGATTAGAATGGAGAATTTATTTAGGCTTCGTTTGTTTAGCAAAAAATGATTGCTTGTAGTACTTACAAAAATAAATAAACAAAAATATTTTGATTATCTACAAAGATTTTTAGACATGAATTGTTATTCATAAAAGAAATATCTTTCATTGACTATTATTTCAAGCGTTATAAACGATTAATTTTAGGAAAATATTTTATAAATCATTCATTTTTTATAAAATAGATGGACCATTAGTATTATGGACGATGTGAAGACTAGTAACTATACGATTTATTTGTTTTGCATTATTCACAAAACCAAGCATGCTACTGAGAAAAGTCTATTGGTCCTCAAGGGACTATATCCCAAAAGATTAAATTTCAATTATTCATTGAAAACTTTCGAAGTCTCCACACACCAAGGTACCGACAAAAATGTAGGTTCTTCATACGCATGATGTTTCGAAAGGAATGTTGTTGTTCGAGGAACGAGCATTTTGTAAGATATAAAGACTAGATTTCAAATTAGATTCATAAATATTCCCCTCTTTGTTGCATTTCATGTTTTTTGCAAGTGAGTAGTATCGTGATCCATAAAACTGAGTTTAATGGCATTTCCATAATTACTTTAAGCTAGAGGGAGCATTTAGTCAATTTGCAAGTGTTGAGGGTATTTTGGTCATTGTCCTATGGGTACTTTGGTTATTGTCATGAGATTGGCCCAAGGTGGTCCAAGCTAGCCTCGGTGAGAGACAAACTACATTATTTCTTATGTTAAAGATAATTATCATATTTTCTTTTGATTATCGACATCTCTCAAAATTGCACATATATTGCACGTATATTGTATGTATATTGTGCATAATCTTGATTAAGATATTATCTTAGGATAGTTATATGAAATAGTTTATAAATAGGATGATGTACTCTTCATTAATATGTACATTAAAATATATACAAATTTCATATTTCTTTATTATTATTATTATTATTATTATTATTATTATTATTATTATTATTATTATTATTATTATTATTATTATTATTATTATTATTATTATTATCATTATCATCATCATCATCATCATCATTATTATTATTATTATTATTATTATTATTATTATCATCATCATCATCATCATCATCATTATCATCATCATCTTATTATTATTATTATTATTATTATTATTATTATTATTATTATTATTATTATTATTATTATTATTATTATTATACTTTTCTTCTTCTTAAAGATCTTCTTCTTCTTCTTCTTCTTCTTCTTCTTCTTCTTCTTCAAGATTAGATGTATATAGCATATATATTACCACTTGATTATGCATAACCTTGAATTACAAGTTGGATTCATAGACATTTCCCTCTTGTTAACAATTTGTTGCATTTTGTGTTTCTGTATGTGAGTAGCATCATCACCAATTTTAGAGGCATTTTGATTAACAGGAGGATTTAGGCAATTTTCTACGTCTTGAAGTTATTTTGGTTATCATCATGAGATTGGCCCAAGGGGGTCCGAGCTAGCTTTGGCAAGAGACAATCTACATTTTTTCCTATGTTAAAGATAATTATGATACTTCATTGTGATTATTTATATCTCTCAAGATTGCACATATATTGCATGTATAATATGCATAATCCTGACTGAGATATTATCTTTGTATCGTTTTCTAATATGGTTTATATATATGATAATGTATTCTTCATTAATATATACATTGAAAAATATATAAATTACATATTTTCTTCTTCCATTTATTATTATTATTATTCTTAACTCATAAAGGATATTTAGCACTTTCTATAGGGTATTTTCCTATGTTAAAGATAATTATGATATTTCTTATTAATTATTCCAATCTCTCAAGATTGCACATATATTGCATATATTAACCATTCGAGTATGCATAATCTTGAATTACAAATTGGATTCATAAATATTCCCCCCTCATTAACGATTTGTTACATTTCACGTTCTCATATGTGAGTAGTATCATCGCCCATAAAATTGAGTTTAAGGGCACTTTGATAATTACTTTAAGCTAGAGGGAGATTTTAGTCAATTTTCTAAGTCTTGAGGGTATTTTGGTCATTTTACAAATATTTCTTATTTTTGTAAAATTTTATCATTTTTATGCATTTTATGAATTTTTTGAGTTCTTTTTATCAATTTTCTTTATTTTTTTATTTTTTATTTATTATCTTTAAATATTGAAGATGGACTTTGTACTGCGTCAGTTGCTGGTCTGACTTGGACCCTAATGGTCCGAGTTGGGTCCAAAAGTGAACAAGGCCCAGTCCAATTTTGCTAAAAACTCAATTAAGCCCACAACTACCTCACCTACGACTTTTCAGCCCAGCCTCCATTATAAATTCTTTCCTTGCGCAGATCTTCTTCCTCCCAAACTCTCTTCCCCCCGCACCTTCACCCAAAGCTATAAAAATTCCTCCCCGAATCCATGCTCTAACAACAGCAACTTTGCTTTCTATTTTTACCATTTTCGGTTTTTATTTTTATTTTTAAATGTTAGGCTTACCTTTCTTTTAATTTGCACATGGCAAGTAATACATGACTAAGTAAGAAGAAAACCGGTAAAGCAAGTTATCTTGTGAGTAGGAAAGCTCACCTTTCCGTCCATTTGGTGAGGGCGCAAGAGTGAGAGAGAGGAAGTTGGAGCGATTGAACAAGAGAGGGAGCTAAAGTGAAGGTAGCAAACAAATCAGGGAACTAAAGTGAGTGAGAGAGTGATTGAAGCAAGAGGCGGACTATGTTTGTTGAATATGTCAATGCTAGGTGTATGAAACATATGTCCTTCTTCATGACTTCCTTTGATAATCGGCGAATGAAATATGTATATATTTCAGCGCTATATATTAATGAAGAATACAATATATTTATAAACTTTATTAGATAACTATTTATGATAATATATCGATAAAGATTATGCATAATCAAATGGCAATACATGGGCAATGTAAGTAATATCTTGAAATGTACAAATAATTTATATGAAATATCATAATTATCTTTAGCATAGGATACATATATGGATTTGAGCGGCTTCTTGAGGTGGGTGGACGAGCAAAGGAGGGGCAAAATTGGTACTTAGTATATTCAAGTTCCATGTATTGAAGCCATGGATAGTGTTGAGAGAACGAAACAATGATTTTTTATGCATGAGTTCTTAGGAACAACAAGTGACTCAAACTCCACAATATATAACATGTTTCATTTGAATTGCTCTAGGCTAATCAAGTTCTTATGAATTCGCATTTAGATTAGATTGAAATAGATATACTAAAAGTTCTAAAATTTGTTACGAAAGTATAATTAAGCTATAAAACCTATAAAAAGAAAAATCAAGTTTTTAAACTTGTTAAATTGGTGCAATGTCATCTCTTTAACTCCATCTATTTTTGCTAACAGAAACAAATGATGTGTTTTTTTTTTTTTTAATTATTCTTTCTTCTTTCTTTTGTGGTGATGATGTGGCTAAAAATATGAAGCATAAGCCCAAAATAATGTCTTTTTTTTTTTTTTTGGTAAAGGGCTCAAAATAATGTTGTTTTGGTCTACATCTGATTCTTTTAATCCAAATTTTATATAAATTAAACTAGAAATTAGCTTCGGTAAAAGCTAAAAATTTATACTTTCAGGGATATTTCAAGATTTAAAAAATGAAACTAGTTAGCATATGCATCTTGGGATAGGTTGTTTTTAAGATTTAAAATATGAGGTCTTGATCTACTCTAACTAGGCATATTGATAAGCTCTTTCGTTGACTATTAATCAATAATTTCAAGAAAAAAAAAGGAAATTCGAAAAAACTGATCCTTAGGTGCAATTCTAATGCAGCGCAAGGTTACACATTAGGACGAAATTTGCAAAATAGTCACTTATTATATAGTTTTTTAATCTTAGTAATGACAATTTCATTCACTATATTAGTATATAGGATGGTATTTGAAGATTGCTAATTTCCCTCATCTAACTATTGTATAACGCAAAGAGGATCTCAAACTGCTAAGGGATCACAGTTTTTTTTTTCCCCAAAATATTCTCAGTTAGTTTTGTTATGAATATTTTACCCATGAACAAGCTTAAATTAATATTTTTTATTTTATCTCTCACGTGCTCCAGTTTTAAAATTAGAATCTTTTTTTTTTTTTTATCTTATAGAAAACTTTAAGATAAAATTTCCAATCTTGAAATATTTTATTTTTTCACATACATGTGTCAATAATTACTCTATAGTAATTAGTAATCCAAAAATGTCATAATAAAGATGTTAAATTTGCAAAGATGCAGCATATGCACTTTTGGTCGTATACATTAAAACTCAGTGGTTGCTTTCCAAACTCAATCTTTTTTTTTTAAGAAATTTGGTGATTGCGTATGCTTCATTTAAAATTAATCATAATATCCAATAGCCAATTTATGGGAGCTTATAGATGCACATAATTTACATACTAAATTGAATCTGAATTTTAAACTTGAATGATCTCACGAACATCCCACGGATTTCATTGTTATGCACCAATGAGTTACCTTAACATATGTCTAAATGTCGAAGAAAAGACTTTTACAATCTTACCTTTTCCCCCTGTTATCTTAAAATTACTCTTGTGGCAAACTCTACTATATCTTAGGCCAATTTGGAGCAAACTTGCACACAAGACATTTTTCCCCTTCTTTGAAATAGCGATCAAATAATATCTTGAATTAGTTTTCACGCATTATAGTAAGTCTATCTCTCCAATCTAGTAAAAAAAGGTCATCCATGACGAGACTAGAGAATTCATAAGAAATTATTTTTTTTGTAATCTGACTCAATGTAAGTGCACCAAGCAAGAAACGAACTTGAGAGTCCGCATTTGAGATTCAAGATGACCATATCCGTTGGTGGGGTTTTAACATGTGGGAAGATTTTGACGTCTGTCTGATGCAAATGCTTATGGACTTTCATAATTTTTGGATGATTATTCTTCAATTTTTTTTTCTTGTCTTGGTCATATATGAGGCCAATTAATCATTAATGCGCATCACACATATAAATTCATCATAAGCTGAGCTACTAGGGTTTTGAGTTTTGTTTTCTGATTCTTTTCTAATCTATTGAACGACATGCCTTCACCTTATTCAAGGCGCCCTTGCGAGTGATTTTTTTTTTTTTTTAAATGCGCTGTCAGGTTCTTCAAATAATTGGCAATCAAGTGAATAATTAATAATTGTGCGTATCATATTTAGCTCAAACCTTATGAGATAAATGTAGGATTAGGTGAGAATACTAAATTAGAGATTAATATGCACATTTGATGGTTTTTTTCGGTTGAAGCGCATCTCATGATTCAAAAGATACAAATTGCTTATCACCATTGTCAAACGTTGAAATTAACTTACCATAGATGCAAAAATCTTTAGGACAAAATATATACAAAAGACTATTTCTTTCATGGTTTGAGTTAGTGATTACCATCTAAAAAATTGTAAACCGCTAAACCTTGAAAATAGTATGAAATCGGCAATAGTACACCCCAAGTATCAAAACTTGGCACGGATAGAAACTTAAGTGCCAAAAGTTTGGAAAGTGACACTTAAATACCAAAATCATAGCAAAATAGATTACTTAAGTGCCACTTCGGCCAAAATTTAGCCAAAATATCAAGTGGCGATTTTTCAACGAAGGAAGTGCAAAACAACACCGCTTTGCGTGCGACGTGGCTAAACAATATAAAAATGGCGATGTTTTTGTGCTAACGTGGTCAAAAAAATTAATATAAAAATTAATTTAATTAAATTTAAAACTAAATTTATTTAAATTATTTTAAAAAATAAAAATAGTAAAAAACTAAAAATAAAAAATATCTTTTAAATATTTTATTTTTATTTTTTAAATAAATTTATTTTAAATTTAATTTTATTAATTTTTATATTTATTTTTTTACTACGTCAGCACAAAAACGGCATCGTTTTGCACTTCATTCGCGGGAAAATCTCCACGTCGGCATTTTGGCCGGATTTTGTTGGGAGTGGCACTTAAAATTCATTTTGCTCATTTTGGCGCTGTCACTTTTCCAAACTTTGTTCGACATTTTGGTTTCGGTACCTCATATGACATCGAATTCATTGAATCAAAACAGATGCAATTTTTTTGTTTTTCAATCATACCACTCTGCAATCAAATAGATTAATACAGCTACTTATTCAGATTCTTCACATGCTCTAAAACTATTCATTTAATTGAGAAGTACGTAATCCCATTGCTTATTTCTCCGCAACAGATCGTAATAATGATAATGCAACTACTGGTTGTAGTTCTTTGGTCACCAATTGTTTCTGTAATACATCGCTCCGAAATTCATTGAATCAAAACAGATGCAATTTTTTTGTTTTTCAATCATACCACTCTGCTGTTCAATCAAATAGATTAATACAGCTACTGAAGCTATTCAGATTCTTCACATGCTCTAAAACTATTCATTTAATTGAGAAGTACATAATCCCATTGCTTATTTCTCTGCAACAGATGCTTGGCCTCTTCGCGCTTTGCTTTTGCCCGATCGAGAACCTTGGCGAAATCCTCTTGTGCGCAAAGTTGAGTCACAAGACTCACAGCCATCGCCTCACGACTCACAGCCATCGCCTCCGAACAGTCTAGGGTCCATGTCTCTGGGCCACAGCCCAAGCGTCGGACATGGGGTGAAATCCGGCTTTTGCTCTTCTTAGTTTCAACTGATCCGGGGGATGCTACACGTGGAACAGTCCGTCAACAACCGATAGAATCTCTAGAAAATTCTGTCTTGAAGAGTCAAAGGTCACCATCAAACCAGTCCTGGACGACTCTATGATAGTTTAGTTGACTCCACCGAAATTCCATGCGCACTAAACTGATAAATCAGCCAAGTGAAAATGTTTTTGTCTTCAATTTGTGGATTATAAAATGTTAGTGGCAGGCGGTCGGGCGGTTCCGCCGGTGTAGGAGCCAACCACGCCATGTTCTTCAGTCAGATTCTTTAAGTATTTAAATAAATAGAAATATCAATTTGCTAACTGGACAAGCGGAGTTCCATTTTGATTGGACGGTTGCTAGGGGCAAGAGAATCCCAATTTGGAGGCTCATTATTTGGTCCATTTCACTAAGTTGCGAAGGACTAAACAATATAGAATTTTGATCTTCTTGTGACAAAGAGGAGTGGTGGGGTTTTTCTTTTGAAAGTTTGATGGTTGCGGTGCATTTGACCCTTGGCCTTTTCCTTTCCTGGAGATTTGCTGTCCCTATTAGATTTTGTAAAATGATTGTGAAGGTGCTTTCGTGATACTAATTTGGCAACTTTTTCTCATATTTTGGGGATATTTTTCTGAAGAAAGTTGCTCTATTGAAAAGCAAGAGTTCAATTTCTCATATGCAATTGGATTTTTTTGTTAATTACCATGGATAAACAGTGAATGAGAGTACTTAACAAGGGTCAATAATCCCGAGTAATGAATTGGACTAAGAAAAGAAAGTTTGGAAACTCAAACTTACACTTGAGAAGGGCCAAAAGGTCAACTTAAAATTTTCACACCAAAAGTTTAGAATAAATTAGTTATAATTTATGAAATTGTCTCAAACAAAATTGATTGTTAAAATCTCTAAAATGTTCAATTAATTCTTTTGATTTAATAAAATGTAAATAGACTTTCATTAGCTCTATCAATTGGACCTTGACCACATTCATATAATGTATAAATGTGAATCCAAATGGATATGTTGACCGGTTCGAACGTGAATTTCTCTTAATGATCTCTCCAAGTGAAGCTATCTTACTTTTGCTATGTGGTCAAGCTAGTGATATTAGAGTAGACGGTTGTTGATAGGCCACTTTTGATGTGCATCAACGTTTGGAGAAATATATCAAAAGATGAATCTTGGATGTAACTCCCCAATATAATGGATGGCGTCCCTTGCTTCCAATTGATCTTGGCTAGTCCAAGGTGATTGAAGCAAAGTCAAGGGTAGATGTTTTGCTCACCGACATCTACCATATCAGGCCGAGTTAAAGTGGAGATTCAAATTGAGATGGCTCACAAGTGAGGGAGGGGCTTTTTTAAGCACAAGTTTGAGGGTGTTTGGCCAAAAAAGTTTCACATCGGACATGTGGTGTAAAGTGAAACAGTTAATGTATTCTAGTTAAACAATAATTATTGGCTCAAACTTTTAAATGAAGATTGTTCTAGTTGGATCCATTGATGAGCTCAAACTTAAACTCCCTTTTGGTGACCTTCCTAAGTGAAAATATCAAGATTTTTATTGCCAGACCCAATAATTTGTTACTATCATCATAGATCATGTCTCATAATATCATAAAACTAAATATAGGATCTAAACTTGAAACTATTGTTTATGGGTGATTTGCGAATGTTAGGATGCATATATATACATGAGGAATATACGAAGAGGAGAAGAAACGATAAATAAGCTTAATCTTAGTGACTGAACTACGAGATGCATTGGACTAGGCCAAGCTCCATGCAATCTACCTCAAGAGCACTGTCAACTGACTACTCAAGTTGGCCAAGTACTTGTCAAGCTCAAGAAGCTCAAGTATCGAATTTCAAGAAAGATGGGATTGTCAAAATTCATGCCTTCGGAATATGCAGTTAAATATTCCATGCCGTTTTGGAAGCTTTTTCTAACACACGCACACACATATTGCCCCTCTCTTATCAGAGGTCCATTCATTGCATAATGGACGTTAATTCTATCAGTGGAGGGCCGAATCGGAGAAGTCAAATATGTGATCATAGTACCAAGGTCCACAGAGGATACATGATCTTGAAAAGCAAAAAGGTTGAAGAGGACACTCAGTGGCTATCAAATGTTGGAGATTTGGTCAAATTCCGGCTGTCGCATAAGCCGTTCGTTGGGTGACGGTAGGAGTTCGGGCGGTTTTTTAATTGACTCTTGCACTAACCCTTTAGTGTCCTTCTACTGTTGTCTATAATTACATTTATCAGAATTATCAGTAGCTTGGATATGTACTTATCACCTCAAAATGTGAATTACATACCACAAAATTCTCCAATTGTTTAAGGACTCTTGTGGGATATATATGTTGTCCAATCATTTTCACAAAATCCCTTTTTCTCACCGTATTGGTTTTGACGGCTATTTGAATACTGCTAATAGAACAACCTATATGTTTTCCGAAACTGTTTGTTTAATGTCATTTTATGTGTTATGCGGTCTTATAATTATTATACATAATACCATTTACATCCTTTTCTAATAGTCGAACCATTGGCCACGCACCTGTTTTGATGGGTCGAGAGAACAAATCATATTTGGCCAACGGTTTACAGCATATCTTTTGCATCATCAATCTTGGCTAGAATTTCCATTCTGTACCAATACATCAATCAAAGATAGCTCAACTTTATTAAGAAGAATATGCGAATCCATCAAAAAGTTTCTTAGGAAGGAATAGCTTCATATAATCACAACATGCACGCAATACTAAAATGGATCTCCTCTATTTTACTAACCCAGACATCTACTAATCTTTTTGTTCAATTAAATCTTAATAATTCTTTTGAAGAATGAGATTTTCTGCCTCTTTGGTACAATTTCAAGCATAATCTTTCCGAATGGAGCTATGATAGCTTCGTCAACTGTCTTTGGCAATCAAGAAAAGCATACATGACAGTAGAAAAGATGCCACATGCTTGCAATTAGCTAATAATAATATATGCTTCTTTTTAAATTGGTTTTTGGTGAGGGACTTATCATCCATTGAAGTTCCTCATTCCATCGTTCTAAAAAATGCCTAATCCCACATTGCGCAAAGATACTCACCAAATGCTGCTTGTCCATTCACACTGGAAGAATAAATGTGCTCTATCTTCTACACTAGCTTTGCAAAATTTATAGTGGATGTCAACAAGGTCATCCATCGTTCTATGATATCTGTTGTTTGTAATCTATCTCTATAAACTAGCCAATCAATAAAATTGTGTTTGCTAATGCCATTGCTCCAAATTAGGTTGTATCACTCTGGAACTGGACCCCATGTTTGAGTTCATCATATATGTCACAGCAAGAGGAGGTTAGAATAGGTCACAATTTGAAGAGACATTTTCAACAAACCATACTACTAATGTTGAACTGCATAATTGGAGTGCCTCTACACTGATGAGGCTCTACATCATGCGGCCTAGCAAAACTTTGTTCCATATGTTCACCTTGGGCAATCCTAATCCTCCTTCCCTTTTAGGTGAGCAAATTACTTGCCATGCAACCCAGTGCGATCCATGATTTGTTGTAGAACCAAATCATAAGAAATGTCCAATCCTTTTCTCAACCTCGTATATTGTTTGCTTTGGAAGTAAGAACATTTGCATCCAATAGGTGCAAATGGAGACAAGGACTAATTTAGTTAGCTGTAACGCTGCATAACTCATATGCCTCATGCCCCAACTTTCAATTTTCTTTAAGATCTCGTTAGTACTATAGTCTGTGTGAGTGACTCTTCTAGTAACAAAGGGAACACCCATTGATAAGGAGGGTACCTGTGGAAAGAGGCTTGTGGTCTAGTATAAGGAGCTTCTTATCCTTATTCAATCTAGAAAGAGATTTGACATTTGTCAAGATTAAACCGTAGTTCTGTGATAGTAGCGAATTCTTCAAGAGCATCTACGAGGCAAAAGACAGAGTCTACATCTCCATAAGCAAATAAGAACAAGTCATCTATGAAGCATAAGTGAGTAATCCTTTGCATTTTGCAGTGCCAGTGATATTTGAAAGAAGATGCAGCAACTTTGTACTAATAGTCTATTGAAAATTTCCATAACCAGGACAAAGAGGTATAGAGAAAGAAAAGTAACTTTGTTGCAGCCCATTTGAGCTATTGAAATAGTCAACCTATATTCCATTAAAGTTCATTGTAAGCCTTGGATTAGTGACGCCCTTGGTTATCAAATTTACCAAGTACTAAGGTATATTCAGGGCTTTTAGGACCTTGATGACTGCACCCCATTTAATCATGTCATAGGCTTTCATGAGATCAATATTTATGGCCAAACGTTCACTTTGTCCCCCTTATGGTAGTTGTGTAATAGATCTTGGCACAATAGGATATTCTCTAAGACATGTCGTTTAGTGATAAAAAAAATTTAATCGAGGCCAACGATTGAAGGAAGCATACAACATATATATTCTGCAAGTAGTTTAGCTATAATCTTGTATAGGACATTGCAGCATGAAATGGGTCTGAACTCCTTAAGGCAAGATAAATTCTGAACCTTCAGGACAATAGTAGTAGAATTCTAATAACTTAATAGTATTAAAAGCGCATCCATCTTTTGCACATATATTTTTTGAATGCCTACTAATAGATGATTTGAAGACTCTGAACCTCGCAAGACGTGTTTGACGTAACTAGAGCTATTTTTTATATTTGAAAGTTCTTCCTTCTAAAATAAATTATGGCCCTCAACATTTGCTCTGAACTTTATGAAGTTCTTTTAGAATAAAGATGAGCACTATTACTAATAAATTAGATTATTTCAAAGCTCTAAACCTCATAGGACCAAGATCAAGCATTCAACCTCATTGAAACTAAACTTTCTTGAAATAGAAAATGTGCACAAGTTCAGTATTCAAATAAGACAATATTGCATCTTTCAATATAGCAACACTTTTGTAATATGGGCAACCGACAGTAAGCCAGAATTTCCCTTACTGAGTATTCATAATAAGTGCCCTTAAAACACTCTTTAGCACTACTCATATTCTTGAGGAAATTTACACAATACACTAGTATGGCAAATGCCATATGTCAATAAACAAAAGATGACCCTATATTACATGTGTTATATTGTCATTTGTCAAGCCTTGTTAATGTTGGAATATATCCGTAGTGGATTTTTTTTATAGTTAAACTTTATCCAAATATTTAACGAGTTCATTTAAATGTGTTGAGGATCACATCTTAATCATGTTGATACTTAGTTTTGATTGTACGAGCATTTGAGGTAAATTTCACAAAAGTGTGTAAATCTACAAAAGAAAGAGTTTGAAAGCAAAATCTTGGTTCCGCAAAACAATCAGACCTAATCAACGGGCACTTTTCATATATAGATTCGAAGATCATTGGAGTTTCTAAATTGAAGACCCATCTCAAAATGAAAAGGTATGACATTCCAAGATTATTTAGCCTAATTCGCTCAATAAATTGGTGAGATGGCATGACGAGAACTTGCCATTAATAAAAGAAAACCAATAGAAAATTTGATTAATAGCCTAGCTTGAGGGAAGATTCTACACATGTTTTTAAGAAATTTTTGCCAAGATTTTTATGGAGAGAATTAGATGACATAACGCCTACTTGATTCATGTGCAACATTCAAAGTGGGGCTTCATAAATTGGAGAAAACTTCGCCAAAAGTCATATAGTAAAAAGGGGAAACAACAAGTTAGGGTGAGCATCAGTCTAGGGTCAATCCTGAACCGGCTTTGGACTAGCTCAACCCAACTGGTCTTTGTCTAGTTCCAAAGGGCATTGGGTCGATCCTTAGTCCTGGGACCTCAAGACCTTGTACTATGCGAGTTGATCGTTGGTCCTAGGAGTTTAGGGTTGGTCTAACCCGGACCAACCCTATATATTTTATATATTATATAATATATATTAGATGTACAATATATTATATATCTAATATATTATATTATAAATTTTTGTCTACTCAAAACCCTAGCACCTCTTCCCATATTCTCTTCTCAACTCAATTTGCCGTGTAAATTATAAAGTAAAATGAAACCTCACCCTAATTTAACCAAGAAAAGAAAGAAACCTTCTTCACTCACCTCGCTCACTTGCTCACCTCGTAGTCAGCCTCTCTTAACTCACCTTGCCACTCACCTTTATTCCCTCGCCTTGCATATTCTTTTTTCTGGTTTGTTGCTTTTAGCAAGTGTACATTTCTATTTTATCTTATCTTATATTTATGTTTGATATATATTGGTGTTCATAGTTTGGTTGCTCAATGTAGCATGGTTGATGAGTATGTAATTTGTACTATTATGTTTGTTCTTTTAAGGAAAACAAAAAATGAAATAATAAATAATCGGTTGGACCCCGGTTGACCATGGAATCGGACCAAACCCATAGGGTCGTACGAGATCACAACATAATTTTGTAGAACTCATTATGTATTAACAATTGTTTATATTCATCCTCTTACGTGATATATTCTGAAATGAACATATTCAAACAACATTAAGCTGTTTCCTTGAAGTGCTTGCTTAAGTAAAAAAAATGCAATCGGGAAAAATTAAGCTGTTTCCTGAAATAAATATTGTATCGTTATCAAACATGTATTTTTGCTAAGAAATTCGTCCGTGGAATAGAAGTAGAAATATTTATTTCTGGAACAAAAATTGTTATTTAGAACAGACTTTCCTAGTGAAATGTCCTTTAAATATGACTCACTCCCCGAACCTGTTAAAGCGAATATTGAGTCACGATTACCACTGCTAGAGAAGTTTTCTGTTGTTAAAATAAATCTACTAAACAGTACACAAAGTGATGCGACAGAGTTTTGTCGGATATTATATATGAACCACCCATCTATCATCGCCTCACAACTTAACAAATGAATTTTAGAATACCAAGCATAATTTTTTATTTTATGAGTTTTGTAAATGTACTCTTGGGACACACTCATTAAGAAACTAAATTAAGTATACTTGATCGGTGACTCAAAAACATTTCGGCAAGACGATCCTTTTTTTTTTTTTTATTAGCAATGAAACAAAAGAATCTAATGTGCCTTTTGGGCGGCTAAGCATGCACATTCTAAACCAATTTTAAAAGCTTAATGTGACAACCATCGAGAGATTGAAGGGTCAAACAAGAAAGGACAGAGACCTTTGGTATTTTACTTGAATTTGTCGACCAAAGATAAAGGTACGAGCTTGCACACGAGCCGTCAACATTTACACTCTTCTCCTCCAAGTGGAGAGTAAAGAGAAACCCTAAATGTTTGGTGCATGTGAATTGTGGTGGCCTCATCATATGGTCATTTATATGCTAAGCCCTTCATCTCTTGATATTTCCTCCTTATTATAAGGAGGGTCTCTTTAACAAGTATTCTAAAGAAATTATCAAAACAACTAGGATACACATATAATAAGTTCATGAGAAAAGTTGCACGATCAATTCTAAACCTACTGCATGAAAATCAAACAAGTCACAAACCTTTTAATTGGATCAATGTATTCTTAAACCTTAGAAGGAAAGTGAAATTACATCTTCTTGGTCATGTCTCACCCGATCCATAATATATCATCGATGACTCTTCTATTAATTAAGTCAAACGAAGCATTTGATAGTAGGGCAAGTGAAGAGCAGTGTGCAAGATCATTTCAACGTTTGCTTGAACCTGACGTATCCTTCTCACGACCTAATTCCATGGTAGGGTGGTAATTATTAGCCATACTTTGTGGTTACTATGTAAGCACTCAAAATAATTTTCGAAACAATTAAACGAGGTCAACCAAGAACAGTCGTTGTACATGCATGATTCAAAACTACAATAGTTTTCTTCATCACAATCGAAAGGTCAAAGCGAGCAGTGGCCTATTTTTAGTTGGAAATTTTACAATGGTATTTAAAATCAACAAAGTTGGCGCGAGTTCCTGTCCATTCGGGTCTTCATAAGTATTAGAAGTGGCAATTATCACCATCCACGAAGAAGAACCAAAATGAAGTCCACGTACATAGTTTTATATGTAATTGGTCAGTGGTTAAGATTCTCAAAAAGTCACTTTCTCAGGCCTATAAATAGCAATGCGGAGTTCAAGTGCTTCTCATTCGGTCGACTATATTCTATCTTACCTATTTCTTCTCATTGCTTGCTTCAAAGTAGAAACTCAAACTTCCTTTTCCACACTTCTCTGGCTATGGCTGATCTCCAAGTCATATCAGTATTTGTGATCATTTTCACCTTCATTGCGTTCGACGCAATTCTAACTTCTGAGGGAAGGTCAATAAAATCGGCATGGGAGGACGAACACCGTGCAATTAATTATGACCAAATGCACAAACAAGCATCGCAATTTCTCCAGCCGAGTCAGTCTCCTACGAACGATGATCATTTTGATGAGGGGGAGGAGATGGTTCCTTCGCCTATAGTACATGATCAGGTGGCCAGTTTGGGCGAGTCAGAAGCAGTGTACAAGAATGATTTCCGCCCCACAGCCCCTGGGAGCAGCCCCGGATTGGGCCATTCTTTCAATGGCTTAAAGAAGGAAGCTGTTCGACCGAAAGCTCCGAGTGGTGATGAGGAAAGGCTAATCGTTGCGGGTCAACCAAATGATTTCGAAGGCACAAGACCGGGTCACAGCCCCAGTGTCGGCCATGATTTTCAGAATGAGGAACCAAAAGCCTAAATACTTCAAAATAGAAAGTCAAAGCTGTGTTATGTAAGTCTTGTCAATTCTGCTTCAGTTAGGTCTTATGTCCCGAAATGTTATTCTTCAGTTCCTCCGGACATGGTTCTGCTTGGTGTGTCTAAAAATATCTGTCAATTTGGTATTGAACTATATAATTATTTAATGAAAAATAACGAGGTTTGTTTAGAAATTACCCGCTTTATCATACACGTTGGGTGTTGTATGATATTCCAGTTTTCCGTTGTACTACTTTCTTCTCGATCTTCCCCAATGTTATGTTGAGGCCAGGAGAAGTATTAAGACGGAAGTCTATTGTGTTATATTCAGATTTTAAATGGAAAATAACCACATGAATGATGGGCAGAGATTTAACATAAAAATGGCTAAACCTCGTACAGAAAACGACATTGACCACTTTTGACTTGGAAGTTGCATAAGGTATACTGTACCTATTTTTATATGTTTCTGAAAAGAACTTAAATATTGAAACGCCCTACGTCATCTATTCTTTCAGCGTTCTCTTTGCATATAACTAGTGCCCTACAAATGTATGATAGAACATGAATGTATCCAAATCAAATTGGTGATAATAGACGGGAAAACAAACCGAATAATAATAGCAGCCAAATGATGTAAAGGAAAAAAAGGAAGCACATTAATTGAACTTGTGAGCGATGCTTTGACCATATACATAATCTCTTTACACAGTAAAGCGAACCCAAAATAGATAGTCTTAACCTCTAACTTAGACCAACAAATTCCATAAAAAGCCTATATGGGCTATGGTAAGTTTTAAGTGCCTTTCCTTCTTCGGAAAGTGGTCTCATCCATTTTTTTATTTTTATTTTTTATGACCATCTCTTTTACTCAAGCCGCCACCCTCTCGCCGGTTATAGGCACGCTTTTGTTTACTCAAATATTGCTTGTTAACTTGAGTTCAGAAAGCTTGGAATATGGACACTTAACTTAATCGTGCATCTTATTGCACGTATAGTTGGCAACAACTTATTTACCATCATTCTAAAAACAAATGATAACAAAACAAGGAAATAAAATAGACAATCGATTTATGCGATTTGGTCAGTAGGACCTATTCTTTAGAGGGGAAAGCAACACTTGATTTTATTATAAATTAAGTGATAAAATTGAGATTACAACAACACTCGAGACACTCAAACACACTTAGTGTGCCCCAGCTGCCAATTACATTCACACAATATTTAGCACTCGTAACTCCTCAAAAAACAATCTCCCAATCTCACAAAAGAATTCACAAATCTTACCCACAAGATTTTGCTTGACTCGAATACTTAAAGCTCCTCTTGGATTGCTTCAGAGTGTAATTCACAAAGAAGTCGTCTCTTGGATGCTGTTCACAAAGAAAATCTACCTCATATAATGAAAAATTTGGATCCAATATAGGAAACCTACACAAGCTGGGAGGCCTACTTGGATGGAGTTTCCTTTATGGGTTCAATTTTAAGAAAAATTTTCAACATCTTCATATTGGCTTGTTGTTTGAGTCAAGTCACAATTGTTTTGCTGGAATTCGAACATAACCTCCTTGACCGTAGACATCCTCAACCACAAACACTAGGCGGCCTGTGTAGTCTCGATAGATACAAGCAATTGCTCTATTTCATGATTCCTCGGTAAAAGATTTGCCGATGTAGATTTTGGGAGTACGTGGTGCAAGGGGTTTGCACCGTTGAGGTGAGTCCCTTTCATGGCCTTTATTCCTTTTCACTTTCCCCGTCTAGTGTGTGAGGCTTTTATTCATTGCAATTGCTACCTCCACAAGGTGGTTAGGACCTGGGTTCTGTTTTCTTAAGACAAAGTGGTTTCGAGTTTATAATATGAGCCATAGAACCAAAGCCACTAGTTCAAACGAAGTTGAGTTCTTTGGATTGTCGTTGAAATGCAGTAATCATTCATTTAATCTGGTTTCCCCCTATCTTGTGATTCTGATATGCAAAGCTGGATTTGACCAAATAGCTGTCATCCATGGACGTAGAAGTAACATGTGCTTGGATTATAGAAAAGTACTTTATGTGTTGGTCGAACAACTGAGGGGCTGGGATCAATCAATCACATTACCTGTGTGCTATGCTTGTCATCCTATGCTAAAACACAAAATTTTATTAATAAATATATAACTGAAGATTAAAATCTAGGTTTCTACTATTTAAAAAAAGCATAAATTTTTATAAAGAAAAAATACTAATTACTCAAAATGATCTAGTTTCTTTCATACATAAAGTAGAGGGAGAGATTGATGAAGATTTTTCTCAAGGGACAAGCTAGGCCGCCTTTTTTTTTTTTTTTTTAGGCTTTGTGTCATATGATGGTTAAGGATACATAGTGTTTTCACATTGAAATATAACTTCCGAACTTCAGCAAATTCTATAGCTTTTCCTTTAAATTCTTCTTTTTAAAACATAAGTCATTGTCTATCGATTTGGATAATTACTTCGGTAATTCCTAAGAAGTGCTATTTGCTGAAATCAGTGCTGATGAAAGTGAGTTGTACACGTAAAAGAATAATGAGACCACAATGTACTGAAAATAAACCCAATATTAAACCATATCACCTACAGAAATTATTAGATTTTAAGTGGGCGAATAAAAACTTTAGGAAGAGAAAATTCTCTCTGGACAATATATAGCTACAAAACCTTCCCGAGAAATACTAACTACTAAATAAATTTTTCTATCAACTAAATTACTCGTTACGTATCCATAAATTTCCACATATATAGAATAACATAACCAAAAAGAAAGGAATGGAAAAGAAATATATTGGGGATTGTATTCATTTTCTACATCTACAAAAAATAAATTCATCAAAGTTCTAGGATGTTCCAAAAACATTCTTATTTGGCTTTTTCATGTTCCGCCTTGACAAGATCGATCACTCTCTGGAACAACCATTGCGAGCAAGGTAGCTTGATGCACCTATGCTTCAATTGGATCCGGTCTTCAAAATTATTAAGCAAAACTTGGAAGATCTTGCAATCTAAGTCTGCCAAAGGGACCGAATAACCTTTCTCCTTTTCATCCACATATACTTGAAAGTATCCCTTTTGAGCCACCCTTAACCACTCAAATAATCTCAAACTTTTCTGCATTTTTTTCCAATTTGAATGCTTGAAAATTTCAGTAAGCTTACTAGGCTAGAGGGATTGATTACAGAAACTAGAAAAGAGCAAATTGCAATTCATCTACCGTAACTATATATAGATTGCTTAAAATGAAAGGTTTGCAGAA
The DNA here is from genome assembly GCA_017140255.1 of Eucalyptus paniculata subsp. matutina. Lineage (NCBI taxonomy): Eukaryota > Viridiplantae > Streptophyta > Magnoliopsida > Myrtales > Myrtaceae > Eucalyptus > Eucalyptus paniculata. The sequence continues at coordinate 30,324,333 of CM029442.1, read as the reverse complement.
GAATTAGGATTTGGTTTGCTATAATAACTAGTTAATATTTGCATCTTGGGATAAGTAGTTTTTCAAGATTTAAAAGATGAGGTCTTAATCTAGTCTAACTAGAGATATTGATAAGCTCTTTCGTTGAATAACAATAAATAATTTAAAGAAAAAAAAAAAGAAATTCGAAAAATTCTTCCTTGGCTGCAATTCTAAAGCAGAGTAAGATAATACATTACGATGAGAGAGTGCAAAATAGTCACTTAATATATAGCTTTTCATTTTTAGCAATGACAATTTTATTCGCTATATTAGTGTATAGTTTTGTATTTTAAGATTGCTTAATTCCGTCATCTAATTATTGTATAACGCAACGACAATCTCACACTTTTAAGGGATCACAAATATTTTTGGCTCTTTCCCAAAATATTCTCAGTTAGTTATGTTATGAATATTTTATCCATGGACAAGGGTGAATTAATATTTTTTTACTTCACTTCGAACGTACCCCAGTTTTAAATTTCAATCTTTTTTATCTTATAAAAAACCTTAAAGAAAAAAATTTCCGATCTTGAAATATTCTCTTTTTACACACACGCGTCAATAATTGCTCTATATTAATTAGTAATTAAAAAATCTCATAATAAAGCGCAATATCTTTTACATGTTAAGTTTGCATAGACGCAACATATGCACTTTTGCTCATATATTCAGAGGTTGCTTTTCAAGCTCACATTTTCGTTTAAGAAATTTCGTGATTGCCCATGCTTCATTTAAATTTAATCATAATAGCCAATAGCCAATTCATGGAAATTATTCATGGAAAATTATTCGGTGCACATAATTTACATACTAAATTGAATCTGCTATTCAATCAAATAGATTAATAGAGGTACTGAAGCTATTCAGATTCTCCATAGGCTCTAAAACAATTCATTTAATTGAGAAGTACGTAATCCCATCGCTTTTTCCTCCGCAACAAATGCTTGACCTCTTCACGCTCTACTTTTGCCTGATCGAGAACGTCGGCGAAATCCTCTTGCGCGCAAAGTTGGGGCGGCGTCACAAGACTCACAACAATTGCCTCCGAACAGTCTAGGGTCCACGTGTCCAGGCCACAGCACGAGCGTCGGACGTGGGGTTCATAACTAGGGTTTTGTTAAGTTCAGTGCAACTCACAGGACATTGCTCACCAAATGATCCTCTTCTGCTACATATCACACGCGCGCGTCTTATAGTTCATGTGATGACCAAGGTTATATTTTCTAGCTACTGCTGGAGTAAAGAGTGTCGGTAATAGTGTATATACATGAAACATGCATCGTCATAAGGATAATGCAAGTACTGGTTGTAGTTCTTTGGTTACCAATTGTTTCGGTAATGAAGAAACTTTCCAGTTTAGTTCTTTGGTTACAACCTATTTCAGGAAACCTGATGAATTACTAGATGTTGGCGACGTAAACACAACATATCTTTCTCTGTGTTCAATATAAACTGAGAAAGAATTTTTCAGCCAAACAAGTAAGCAAGCTTAATGGAACCAGAATGAAGTATGTTCAAGCTAATCTTCTTGAGTAATTGGGTTGTGCTCACTTTCACTGTTGCATTTGCACTGAATCGAGGTAAATGTATTCCTCATTTCATGTAGGTCAATGGCTTTTTAGTTTTTTTGTTTGATCAAGTAGCGCGACATGATTTGGCATTAAATTGGACCATTTTGTTACGTTCCCAAACAGGTGAACAATGGCTTCATGTTTTTTTTTTTTTTTTACCCCCATGATCTCCATTCATTCTTGCGAGGCATTTCGGCAATTAAATCAATGGAATGGGGCATAAAACAAACAACTTAATTTAAAGTTCATGTCATGTCGCACAATGGAACCCTATATTAATTTCAACCTAGAGGATAGCCATCTCTCCCTAGAGATAATTGAGAGGTTCTATTCTTTCCAATCTGATGGCTCTAGCTTTTTCGAAGAACTTGAAACAAACAATAACAGTCATCATGAAAAGACGACTGACAATCGAGAAAAATAATCACCACCACTCAATATTGGGTTCGTGAAGTTGATATCAGGAAATTGTGGAAAACAGAGATGGCTAATATGCTGTCCGTGTGTCTTTCTTCTCCTCACCGATAACTGTTTATTCACCATGGAATATCTAATAGCAATGACTACGCCCGCCTTTGCGAGTAATCATCATATTTTGGCTTTAATTGGAATTGTAAAATGATCGTGTTGCTTGCTATAAAATTTATCAATGGCAACACATATAAAACAACAACAACAACAACAACAACAACAATAATAGTAATATTTTGTTTATGAAATATGTCCTTACTTAGAAACTGGCCTTTAGCTAAAATATATTTTTATGTGCCAACAATTCTATCATCTCCATGCTTTCATTTTTACTTCTTCAATTCTTCTTGAAAAGGACAATTATACACTCATGGACATTTTGTGACCAAGGTATCGGCAAAATGCATAAAATTAGTATTCAGTGGATGTTATTCCAACTCTTTATGATAAATGAAGTCAATCATCATGCGTAAAATCATTAAAGGGTTTTGGAAGACCATACTAAATAAATGACATTTATATTTTTTTGTCATGATTGAATTATTTTTTATTGCCAATCTTTCAAGGTTGCTATAGTTGATTAGGTGTCAAGGGATTTTTGGCTCAAGATTTAGAGATTATCAATTAAACCACACCTTGCAAATTGTTCTGTAATAAGGATCATCAACACAGTCTTAAGATCTGAACTTAATCGATTCATAAAAAATTTACAAAGATTTCCTAGATTTTAATATATTTCAACTTTTGTGCTCATATTTCGAAAACAAAAAATCATGCTTTGCCCTTCTTAGTTTCAAGTGGCCCTGGGAATGCTGTCCGTGGGACAATCGGTCAACAACTCATAGATTCTCTAGAAAATTCTGTCTTGAAGAGTCAAAAGGTCATCATCAAACCAGTCCTGGACGACTCTATTACAGTTTAATTAATTCCACCGAAATTCCATGCGCACTTAACTGGCAAATCAACAAAATGAAATTGTTTTTGTCTCCAATTTGTGGATTATAAAATGTTAGTGGGAGGCAGTTGGGAGGGTTCCGCCGGTGTAGGAGCCAACCACGCCATTTTCTTTAGTCAGATTCTTTAATTATTTAAATGAAAAAATGTCAATTTGTTAAATGGACAAACGATGTTCCATTTTGATTGGAGGGTTGCTAGGGGCAAGAGAATACCAATCTGGAGGCTCATCATCTGGTCCATTTCACTAAGTTGTGAAGGACTTAACAAAATACAACTTTGATCTGATTGTGACAAAGACGAGTGGTGGGGTTTTCCTTTCGAAAGGTTGATGGTTGTGGTGCATTTGGCCTTTGACATTTTGTTTTCCTGGAGATCTGCCGTACCTATTAGATTTTGCAAAATGATTGCGGAAGGTGCATCCGTGATATCATTTTGGCAGCTTTTTCTCATATTTTTGGGAAATTCTTCTGAAGAAAGTTGCTCTATTGAAAAGCAAGAGTTCTATTTCTCATATGCAATCGGATGATTTTTTTTGTCAATTACTGTAGATAAACAGTGAACAGAGTACTTAACAAGGGTTGATAATCCTCAAGTAATCAATTGAACTAAGAAAAGAAAGTTGGGAAACTCAAACTTTTACTTGACAAGGGCCAGAAAGTGAACTTAATATTTTGACACTATAAATTTAGAATCAATTCTTTATAATTATGAAATTCTCTCAAATGAAATTGGCTCTTAAAATCTCTAAAATGTTCAATTAATTATTTTGATTTAGTAAAATGTAGATAGACTCTTTCATTAACTCTATCAATTAGACTTTGACCACATTCATCTAATGTGTAAATGTCAATCCAAATAAATATATTGACAGGGTCAAACTTGAATTCCCACATAATGATCTCTTCAAGTGAATGTATTTTACTTTTGCTATATGACCAAACTAGTGATATTAGAGTAGAGGATTGTTGGTAGCTCACTTCTGATGTGCATCAATGTATGGAGAAATATATCAAGAAATTGAAGGGTCTTATGTGTCCCAAAAACAATCGGTAAGACCATCCTTATTTTATTAGCAATGAAACAAAAGAATCTTATGTGCCTTTTGGGCGGCTAAGCATGCCCATTCTAAACCAATTTTTAAAGCTTAATGTGACAACCGTGGAGAAATTGAAGGGTCAAACAACAAAGGCCAGACATTTGGTATTTCACTTTGTCGGCCAAAGTTATTGGTACGAGCTTGCACACGAGCCGTCAACATTTATACTCTTCTCCTCCAAGTGGAGAGTACAGAGAATCCCTAAATGTTTGGTGCATGTGGATTGTGGTGACCTCATCATGTGGTCATCTGTATGCTAAACCCTTCATCTCTTGATATTTCCTCCTTATTAAAAGGAGTCTCTTTAACAAGAATTCCAAAGAAATCATCAAATCGACTAGCATACACATATAATAAGTTCATGAGAAAAATTGCACGATCAGTTCCTAATGAAAATTAATAGTCACAAACCATTTAATTGGGTCAACCTTCAAAGGAAAGTGCAATTAAATTTTCTTGGTCATGTCACACCTGATCCATAATATATCATCAAGGACTCTTCTCTTAATTTAGTCAGATGAAGCATTTGATAGTAGGGCAAGTTAAGAGCAATGTGCAAGATCATTTCAACGTGTGATTGAACTTGACGTATCCTTCTCACAACCTAATTCCATGATAGAGCGGTAATTATTAGCTATAATTCGTGGTTACTATCTAAGCACTCAATTTTTTTTTCGAAACCATGAGACGAGGTCAACAAATAATAGTCGTTGTCATATTAAATGCCTCATTCAGAGCTAGAGAGGAGTTTTCTTCACCACAATCGAAAGGTCAAAGCGAGCAGCGGCCAGTTTTAGTTGGAAATTTTACAATGGTATGCCAAAATCATCAAAGGTGGGGCGAGCCCCTTTCCGTTCGGGTCTTCATTAATGATGGAAGTGGCAGAGAGAGAGAGAGAGAGAGAGAGAGAGAGAGAGAGAGAGGAATGATTAGCTTTGAGTGATCTCATTGCAATTATCACCATCCACGAAGAAGAAGAACCGCGATGAAGTCCACGTACATAGTTTTATATGTAATGGGTCAGTGGTTAAGATTCTCAAAATTTTCCTCTCTCAGGCCTATAAATAGCAATGCTTATTTCAAGTTCTTCTCATTCAGTCGACCATATTCCGTCTTACCTATTTCTTCTCATTGCTTGCTTCAAAGTAGAAAATCAAACTTCCTTTTCCACACTTCTCTGGCTATGGCTGATCTCCAAGTCATATCGATATTTGTGATAATTTTCACCTTCATTGTGTTCGATGCAATTCTAACTTCTGAGGGAAGGTCGATAAAATCGGCATGGGAGGACGAACTCCGTGCAATTAATTACGACCAAATGCACAAACAAGCAGCACAATTTCTCACTCCGAGTCAGTCTCCTACGAACGATGATCATTTTGATGAGGGGGAGGAGATGGTTCCGTCGCCTATTGCACATGGTCAGGCGGCCAGTTTGGGCAAGTCAGAAGCACTGTTCAAGGATGATTTCCTCCCCGCAACCCCTGGGAGCAGCCCCGGATTGGGCCATTATTTCATTGGCTTAAAGAAGGAAGCTGTTCGACCGAAAGCTCCGAGGGAAACGCTAATCGTTACAAAGACACCAGATGATATCGAAGGCAAGGATCACAGCCCCGGTGTCGGCCATGGTTTTCAGAATGAGGAACCAAAAGCCTAAATACTTCAAAATTGAATGTCAAAGCTGTGTTATGTAAGTCCTGTCAATTCTAGTTCAGTTAGGTCTCATGTCCCAAAATGTTATTCTTCAGTTCCTCAGGACATGGTTCTGCCGGGTGTGTGTAAAAATATCAGTCAATTTGGTATTGAACTATGTGATTATTTAATGAAAAATAATGAGGTTTCTTTAGAAATTAACTGCTATATCATATGCGTTGCATGTTGGATGATATTCCAGTTCTCCGTTGTGCTACTTTCTTCTCAATATTTCCCTACGTTATGTTGTGGCCAGGAAAAGTGTCAGGACATAAGTTTTTGGTGTTATATTCAGATTTTAAATGGGAAATAACCAGTTGAATGATGGGCAAAGATTTAGCATAAAAATGGCTGAACCTCGTACAAAAACAACACGACTACTTTGTAAGAGTTTTTCTAATGTGAACTACATTAATTGATATAATAACTTACCATTTTATGGAATTGGTCTAATAAGGTGAGATAGAAAATTCTTAAATAGATGAATATGAGGCTAGTTAGTGTAAGCCGAGTTGAGCTTGGCTTGTAATGAGATAGTCTCGTTGAAAACTCTATAAATAGTATTCAAGTCTCTCTTCTAACTCCAATACACATAATTATTCTTACATAAGGAGTGTTTACTAAACACTAAAGATGAAGGGCAGTCTCATTGAGCCAGTGATGCATAGATAATTGAAGAGAAGTACTTGTACTTAGATCGTTACTTTTTTGCATCAAGAATGATGGATTCCGACACAAAAGCATTAATCTTTCTACTCTATTATATGTATTATTATCTAACTATGGAAATCGTGGGATTGCGTTTTCGCATCTTACATGTGGTAATAGAGTTTCTATGACTAAAACATGGATGTATAGTTTTTGCTCTTTTTCGTGATTTTTTGTATAGCAAAAATCGATTTTAATTATATAAATAGAAATAGCTCGTTAAGACGAAAAAAACCATAGGTGGCGTGTTCTCAGGGTAAGCCGCGTGTGGCTAGGCACCACTAGGTGACGGCGTGCATCAAGCACACACCCCAACGCACCCTCATGCATGGGCAAAGCTACTGCATACACTACACGCGCTAGAGTTGACGTCATGATGATGTTAGTAATTCAACGACCTGAATCCAACTACCTAACTCGATTGACCCAGTGACCTGACTCGAAATCCGACCCATTCATCCACCCGAACTAGTTTACCCTTGATTAGGCCGGTGAATTGGTCGAACTGTTACCGCTCAAACTAGAAAATGGGCCTAGGAATGCCCACACGTATGCTCCATGTGCTGCACACTTAGGTGCTGTGTGTGGGTGCTTGCGGCCTCCAATCGGTGTGTGGTCGACGGTTGTGTGCTCATACGAAGATATTCTATAGCTCACATGAATATCATCACAAAAAGAATGCGTAGAACATTGATTCATTAATAACATAGATAAAGTTCAACATGTGTCAATGAATTGAGTAATGTAATTAGCATGACATGTAATTATAGTGACAAATTGCTTCTATCATCATATCTAAAATTACATGTATATAGTAAATGTGAGACATAAAGTTTATATCACTGGTATGAGAGAGTTTCAAGGATTCAATCGAGTTATGACTGCCAAAGTGGCATACTTTTTGAGAAATATTGTTATTATATAATAAAGGGATGTCTCATGTACTAATGCATTGTTATAATCCCAAAAAAGATGATTGTGTATTAGTTCATGAAGGATACATGTACAATAAATGGTTGAGGAATAACTAATCATAATGATTCATACACCAAAAAGGTGATAATTCACAAACGTTGGAACAAGTTCTCATGGCCATTGTCATGTGGAATTGCATATTATGTATTATGTCGAAAGATTATTATGTGATGATGTATGTAACTCTCTGGATGTGTACTTGTACAGTTTCAAGTTGCACGATTCTCACATAATACTAATCATATACATTGTTTGTTATTTTAGTCACATTATCTGTAATCAATAGCTCAATAACTATTGAGGTTCAAACTTTAAGTAGTGGAAAGAGGATTTTCTATTTGAGATGGAGTTGGTAGAAGTTCAAATTGCTCTTATAAAGGATAGGTAGGTAGATCACACCACTGATGGTACAAAATTCCAAAAAGCACATTTTACTACTTGGAAAGATAGCAATCGGATTTACTTGTTATCCATAAAACTTTCCATTTAAGAAGACTTGAAAAGTGATTTACCAGCCGACTGCACTACTAAAACATTGATGGAATCCTTGGTGGTTTGAAATTGTGTCTTGTTTAATATAGAAATTAGGACACATCTACAAAGACTTCTTAATGTAAGGTATTATGGTACTTATGATGTGACATCGTGAAATTCAAGCCCTCTGAGGGATGAATGAATGTAAATTTCGTCAATGCATTATTGGTTGATCTCACTAAGAATTGATTACTCCTGAGATACTGACCTTAAAGGGAAAGGCTAATGAGGACAAAACTCGTACGGCTAAAGAACTTGACCTGGGAAAACAACTTGACCGTAAGACTTGCGTGAGTATAATCTTGTAGATAGGCAGGCTGATTTCAAGGATGACTAGAAGTCGATTCGTGGATAGAACATAATGGAATGACGGTGGATTCCATTTAAATCAAGCCGGCGAATGACCCTAGTTCGATCATTAATAATCGTGTACTTTGAAATAAGAATCTATCATCCGCAATTTCATGTAGTCAAGGACGTCCATGTATCGAGATGTCTTGAATGTGGTTTGGCATGAGTTGATTACGTATGAATCCTCAAAGCCGCCTGTTAGTCTGAGTTGTACCCAAAATGGTATTAGGGAAAAATTGATATGGCATGAGAACCCAAGATTGGACTTCGAATTATCGAGAATATCCAAGACGGACTTTAGATGATGCGACTTTGATAGTCAGCAGTGCCAGGTAAGCCAAGTGCAGGGAAAAAGGACTTACAGTCTGAAAAAGTGAGCCCATGAGGACGTGGGCCGAGCAAAGCTAGTGTGGGCCTTAGGCACAAGGTGGGACAACCACCATGGAAGGCCTAAGGCAAGAAAATGAGCCCATTGGACCCAATCCATTAATTTCTCTTCCAAGCCCATTACCTAGCCTTAAGCCCATTTGAGCCCAATCAATTCCCGAGCCCATTCTTATTAATTTCCAAGCTCATTTCTTAGGCCTGCCCATCAATTTCAGCCCAAGGACATATTGGTAATTTGTGCAAGGTAGAAATGACCAAATTGCCCCTAAAAGTATTTGGATAAGGGCAAAGGAAGAGAGAGAAAGATGAGGTCGTGTACATGGGGATTTGGGGCATGCTTTTTGGCCTTCTAGAAGAATGCAGTAGCCCTCACATCACTCTCTCTCTCTCCCCTCCTTCGGCCCTCTCTCAACCTCTCTCTCTCTTTCTCCTTGTTTTCCCTTTCTTCTTCCTTCTGCTCTAGTAGACCTTCTTGGGAAAAGCTGAGTTGATTCTTGCCTTCCCGTACGAACCAGCTTCTGTGCCACCCACCACTGTGCTTAGGACACCTAGACCGTCCGCCTTGACTTGGCCGTTCGCCGGTTGGAGTTGTTGGATGACTTGCTGGCTGGCCAAAAGCCAGCGGCAATCTGACTGCCTAGCCCTATTCTGCTCCAATTGACCTTCTTGCAAAAACTTAAGTTGTTCATTGCCTTACTATGAGAATCAGCTCACACTCCACCCATCACTATGTCCAGGAGGCCCAAACTGTACGGATGAGCTTAGCCACTTGCCAAACAGAGCTGTCGGCCCGACCCATTAGCTACCGAGAAGCCGTCGCTTGCCAGATCGCTTGGAGTCTGCCTGGTTTTGCCTGTTTCACGTTTTCAGCCCGTTTTCTCCCATTTCGACCAAGCTTTTACCTAGCCTCGCTACCAGTCACTCTCCCTTTGACCCCTTGGTGCCGCCGATTGTCAGCGAACTCCTTACCAGAGCTCCGGCCAAGCCGTTCAACTTCTCTCCTCTCTAGCTGTTTGGTTTTTAGAGTTGCTATGGGAAGCAAAGCTTGTGGCTGCTATTCCAGCCCCAATACTACCTTGGATCATCATGGTTGAGGTCCCGGTGCGTAGCCTTCGTCGTTGCCACGCGTCCATCTCTCCGGCCCGTTTAACGAGTGAGTTTAGCTCCTAATCCACCAATTAGAGCCTAAACTTGCTTAGGGTTGGTTTAATTAGTGTTAGTTCTAATGGTTAGATAGATGGTTAGGATTAGTTTAGCTTAATCTCACTTTATTTTCTTAATGTGGCTTATGTGGTTAATTAAACATGTTTAGCTTTAATTGATTGGTTCTTTAATTTAAGTATTGTTTTAATGATTTTTTGGATTTAATTTATTAATTATTGAATTCTGGAATTTCACTATTCATGATGTTCACGAGTTACTGTTCACGAACACTATTCACGAGTTATTGTTCACGAGCACTGTTCACCCGAGAATGAAAAATGTCTAATTTCATGTGTTTTGATCTTATGAGGTGATTTGAGTGTATAAATATATGGACATTTGCATGCATTTTTGGTAGTGATTTTCACAAAAATTTTCAAAAAAAGGGAATAATGGATTGTCCGAGGGACATTGGATATGGACTGCTTTTATGAGAAAAGGAATTGAGGAGGTATGTTTGCATGATCAAATGTTGGACCGTCACCCAACGGAGTTTAGGGGCGATACCCGGTGAGAGTCGAAAGCCAGTCGCAATAGATTATGGACCGATGACCCACTTTGGGATACCGTCTAAACGGGAGTGTTAGATGAAGCCGTGCCTGACAAGGTGGGACGAAGTGCAATCTTTTTATTAGTAGCCCGGTGGGAGTCGGATGTGCATTGACTAGAAAGTTAGCCATGGCTGGGAGGTCATTATTATCTAGAGCACGCATGAGTGTTAAGGTGGATGAGCACTAATTGGAAAGTTAGATATGGCCAATAGATCATTAGTAACTGGAGCACGCATGATGGATGAGTTGGTTGGGCCTTATAATGAGGTAAAATTGTGTGGCGCGGTATGAGACGTGTCATAACAATTTTACCTTATAATTGAGACCCGTGTGGTCGATTAATGCATGATAGGTGGCGCACTAAAGTGCAAGAAAGAGTATGAGAATCATGGCATCGTTGGTTTTGATTGTGCATGAGTGAAGCACATTGTTTATGGCACGCGCGCATGAATCGATAACGTGCAGGGTGTGGCAGTGGCCAAGTGAGATCGCTTGTGATACGACTCGTATGTGATTGATGATCTGCATCATCTAATGGCCATGTGCATTACGTGTATTGTGCCAAGATTCAACGTGCAGGGTGTGGCAATGGCCAAGTGAGATCGCTTGTGATACGACTCATATGTGATTGATGATCTGCATCATCTAATGGCCATGTGCATTACGTGTATTGTGCCAAGATTCAACGTGCAGGGTATGGCATACTAGGTAAGGTTGCATGCGAACCGACTATGTAGTTAGCGGTTGACCTTGGTTGTTGTGATTTGTTGGTTGTTAGTCGTGGTTTCTTTGTGGGGTGGTTTTGGAGAGATACCCTGAGTTAAGTTAGTGTTCTAATCAGGGGCTTAGGGGAGGACTCACTAAGATTTATATCTCACTGGTTATTGCATAACCACTTTCAGGTCCTTAGGATGGCACTTCCACCAATGAGGTTCGGTATCCTAAGGACTGGGATACTGTCGTGACGCACCACCACTTTTTGGGACGATCACATCTGTACAAGAAGTATCTTTCCACTATCTAGATAGATGAGGGACCAAGGCAATGGATAACCCATAGGTTATTGGCATGATTCATATGGGATGGAGATATGTTGCTCGGTCCTTTGAGAGGTTTTGATGGACCTCTTGGTAGGGGCCCCAAGGATGTTGATTGGGATCCCATTGAGCTGGACTCTCTTGATGGTGCAGTGGAGAATCATGGCCCCTCTTCACTAGCAAATGACCCGTACAGCTCCAACTCTGAATGGACGAAGTTTAAGTCCACTAGCTCTGAGTGACTGCAGTCTCGAGCCCGATGGTTCTTTTTGGTGTACAGTTAGGTTAGCCTAGACTAATCTCTTTTTGGTTTGGCTTAGAGGATGGATCGGCCCCTCTGTTGGGCTTGTAAATTGAAAACGATCCTCCGCAGGTTAATCCAATGTAAAAATGTATATATATGAGTAGAGGTTGTGCTGTTGTTCATCTCACTATCCCTATTTGATTGTTTGATTGTTTGTTGAGGGGAGATGGTTCGTTTTCCGCTTGCGCATAATAAAAGATTAAAAATGAAGGGTCGGCAATGAGTCCTAGGACATCGCTTTCTATCTACCAAGGAATGGGTTGTTGTGTGCCCAGGGTTCGGGCCATGACATATGAGGTTAGGGATTACGTCCTAAGAATGGTACATAAGATGTCGAAAAATCATACTCATAAAAGAACTCATGAAATCACTGATCATTTTGACAATTTGGGTTTTAAGATAGAATCTTTCAAGAATGATTGATGATTGTTACTTCTTTTTAGAAAGAAATGTCACATAAACATGAACTGTAGCAAATATATAAAACTTAGTTGTCCAAGCGTGAGCTTGTAATTAATGATTCTTTGGTATTATTTATAAATTCAATACCTATCATAAGCTCGTCTAGTTCACTATGGCTAGATAGTAGTTAGCAAATATGTTGTTTACCATAAGGGGATTGATAATGTGACATCTCAGAACATCACTCGACATGTGTTTCTCATATTATTACTTTCTTTTAACGTGTAGAAGCGAAAACAAATATTTACGAATATTCTTTTAACAATTAAAGCCCTACAAATATAACCTAACATACTTATGCTTCTTTTATTTATGCCACATATCAATTCACACAACTTCATTACATTTTGAGCAAAAGATAGAAGTTTGGGTAGGGGTAGGGGTGGGGGGCAAAAGTCTAGGCAAAGGTATGCAGACCTATCTTCATACTATACTATATTACCAAAAGTCTGCCCTAGTTTTTTGTGAAAGAGCTGGCCTAGTTTTTTGTGAAAGAGCTTGCACATTGCATAACTCTTAACAGAATAAGGAAGGCTTTTATGCAAACTGATGGCAAGATATGTCCTCCTAACCTCTCAGAATGCTGGTATATAAGTAATAGCTCTTCAACAGATGATCACAATCCCCTAACCACATTTATAGCTCCCGTGGCTATTATACCAAGCCAGAATAACAGAAACAATGAGTTGAAAGCTGACGAACATCTACACATGCAAAAGAATGACATACAGATGAAGATTGAGCGAGCACGCGCTGCTATAAGCTTTTCTGAAAATTGCTGTTTCATAAGTACCTTTTGGGAAGATGGGCATGAAACTCTTATGCATTGCAACTTTAAAAAAGAAGCTACACAAAACACCAGAAGCACGAGACACCAACCCACCTAGGGGGACAACTCCATTTCATTCGGTAGTAGAGTACTTTCTAGAGTAAGCTATTGATAGTATAAAGAAAATCTTAGGAAATGCAGACTACTCATGTTATTATACGAAAAAGCAGTCTTCTATTCATTCTTTGGAATTGAGATAGGTTTTGTAACCCTGAAAAGTAATAATACATCTCTAACTAATTAGCACTGAGTCTTGATATATGAGCAGTTGGTCAAGACTAAGAGCATGAGGAAAATTACTAGGTTTTTAGCAAAACAAATTAAAGAGGACAAGATAAATGGGCATACTGAGATATCTGAACAGTCAAGGAACAAAATATATGAAAATACGGCAACAAAAAGTTATCAGTGAGCAGAAAACTTTCCTTGAAGGAGCAATAGACATCCCGGCAAATACATGGTAGAGAGGTTCCACTAGAAGGAAATCCAATAGTCATATAGCAGCCTCATGAATAATTAATCTGATAATCCAGAACATGAGGAAATTAGAAAAATATAGTTAGGTCAATCTGATGGATAATTAGGGTGGCCTATCGCCTGTAAGTTTGTTTTCCCTGGTAAAGCGAAGAAATAAAAAGATCCCATCATCCTTCCAAACATGTAGTGAAAGAAGCGGCCAAAAGTATTGGTAACGAATTTACAAGATATATTAGTCAATAGTTATCATAAATCAACAGCACAATTGGTATATCAGACAAGAAATTTTAAGAAATGAAGGGAGCAGTGTACAGACCCATACAAAAGAGAAGATATTCAGTCTTGTACGAAACAATCTCAAAGCACAAGACTCAGATATACACTTTCTATAAATGGGGAGCACTTCATATTTGAGTCATTACTTGTTGGACAGCTAACTCAATTCATATTCAGAATTGATGAATAAAGAAAGACCATTTTTCTGGTTATCCCACAAAATAATGTCATAGACATACACCATCGCCTTTATAGACGAATCTTTAACTTGTAAAGGATAAAATACACTCCAATTGAACTCTGCAAAGGGTTTAACATTCATCCAACTAGACACATTGATCACAAAAATAAGTTCTATCAGAAATAAGGGATGTGCAGTCATAGGTTAAAGAAGCTTTGTCTAGTTTTTATAGTTGCCCGACAAGGAGAGCTGTGCTACAACATTGCATGCCTTGATAGCAATTAGTCAATGGCATCAATTATCAGTAAAGAGTGCTAATTTTTCATCTGGTTTCACTCCATCGACTCTAAGGCCTTTAGAGAAGTTTAAAATTTCTTGCTCCAGCTGCAAGTTTTCAATACATAAGCCTATCAGAATCCATTCGGAAATCTCACTAACAATATCAACATCACTATATGAACCAAAAAAAAATCACTATCAATAATCAGCTGGGGTTCTTTATACTTCCAGTTGGCTGGAATAAGGTGGAATAGCTCGAATGAAAAGGAAGATCCAATAGAAGAATTTATTCCGCTACATCCCAGTCCACCACATTTGCATAGTTCGACGTACTTCCTGTTTAGTTTTTGTCATTATGTTTATTCACTGATGAGTGAGATGCATACCTAAGCCATGTTCAGTATGGAGGATAGCTGTTAGTTTCTTGAAAATCTAGGTTTTAAATTTATCGCTCCAGGACAAATACAGTTTTATGAGTATTGATGGATATAAATACGTCTTCACGCACGTGCACACGCATGTGTCCACAATCAGAGACAGAGAGAAAGAGAGAGAGCACTTTGATAAAATCAAAAAGGGAGAAGTGAATTTGTGATATGAGGGGAAAAAGATGGTCAGAGATAACCAAATAAATTAAGAATAAGTTAACAACACACATTTATAATCAACCAAACTAAATTGATACTTTTCCGGAAGGGCATTGCTCAGATAGCATGGAACTTTACACATAGAGTACACAGTAAAAATGTTGCAATCTATATGACTAGCTCTAGAGAATACTTCACAAAAAATTATGCAGAAAAGGGTATAAACCAAGAGAATAACTACTCTAGGATTTTAAGCAAGCAGCCATAAAAGGGTCATCCAATGCCAAAGGCAAGTTTGAGAGTATAGAATGGATAGATGAAGTAGAAGGTATCCACTCTGCTCGGGCAAATAAAATGATGTCAAGAGTTAGATTCGGCAATGCTTTTACGAAAGATATGTTAACACTTCAAATGCATCATTGAATAACTTCTATATATTACATCTTAGTGAAAAATCTAAACACCTACCTGATTATAGGTGATGTTTGAAGGTGGTTTATGATATGGATCAACCAGTGCAATTCGATCTCCATACTTTTCTGCAGAAGACCTCCAAATGTCAGGAACAGCTTGCCAATCATCCGATCCCAAATGACCACCGCTCGACAGTAAAGTGGCTTCAAAAAATGGTGAATATCGCCTCATCGGCTTTTCATCTGTCTATACAAAAATCAGGGGTATCAGGTACAGATCATGAAAAAATTTTCCTAATGGGGGCAAACTTGATAATCACATCAAATCCATGAATTCCATTTATTCGAGAAAGTAGTGAGTGTAGTAATTCTTTAATTGAAAAATTATATGTTCATCACTATCAAATTGTCTATTAGGATTCGCATATGTGGGGAAAAATGATAACAAATGTGGAACAATAGGTTCTCCACAAATTTCTTTTAGAAACTTTACATGTTTGAACTATAAATTTTGAAACCATTAAATAATGTTAACATTTTACAAATATGCAAGGGGCTGGAATTGCACCCTCATTTCAGAATGTGAATTCCTCCACGAGTGGAATGTTGAATACTAGGATCCTCCTGATTTAATCATTCTCTACACAGTGCAGAAAGATCATTGACCTGAGGATTTAACAAAAGGTAGCAGCAGGGTACTATGAATATAGAGAACTTCCTCAAACTTTAATACTTGGACATGCTTTCTAATGGCACAAAACGAAAAGGGCGGGCATGTCAGTACCATACCTAGAGGTCTACAAAAGCCAAACCAACCCTAGAGAATCCAACTACATTTAGTCTGGGTCTTCGGCATGCTTCTTGTCTCAGCATCACAGTTTAAGAACAGAAATTTGTATGGTTATTATCTTTTCATCTGATCCAATTATCAGAGAGCTGGAATAATAAAGCAAAGAATCTGAAGGAACAAGTAAAATCCTCAAAGGTTGTCATGAGGATGCCATCATATGCATACCCGACATAAAAAATAACCAAATTTGTGTCATTTGCCTATTCTGTCGGACAATCGAAGGAACCAGGACGACATTTAATATGGCATCTCACTCACACAGTGGAAGTTTGTAGGTCTGAGAATCTATCAACATGTATTCACTGATTATGAGATATTTACAGAGTTAAATACCATTATTTAAACATCAGTATTCAATATATAAGGACTAAAAGATAGAGCAACATAAATCTAACAGTTTCCTTCCCCTGCCATCTTTGGCGCAAATGAAAACGTTCGAAAGCAGACTGCTCATTGTAATTGAACAACAGGAGACCATCAAAACAAGAGATTCCACGGTTAAGCCATCAGAATGGCATTAGAATCTAAAAATCGAGCAGATTAAAACCCACAAGATTAAACTTCCAGAAAGTCCTAAAGAAATTACCTCGCAAGAAACACGAAGCGCCCGCCTAGGAAAAAGTGGGATTTGGCCTCCGCAGCATCTTCTGAAGCAGAATTTCGCTGTGTTTGCGCCTAAACGGCAAGAGAAGGCTAATCGGGAGATGTAGATGCGATGGTGAGGAGCAGCGGTGAAGCTTGATCTCAAAGCGTTCGTCGTCATTGTGCCCGCAGAAGAGGAAGAACAAGAAGAAGAATTCTGTGGAGATCATCAAAGTGCTCCACATGGAGAAGCGAACAGAAAGGCCACTATCGAGAGAGAGAGAGGTATCTCTCGAAATCTTCGTCGTCGGCCATTGGAGTCTTCGAGCTGAATGTCATGCTTGATTCGCCATTCTCAGGGCTTGCTCTGTTTCTCAGCTTTGGCGGGAACGTCGATTCCAATGAAATGGGAATTTAATTATTCACCGGAATTTAGAATATCTTTTCATTTCTATCAATTTTCTAAATTAAGCAAATATATATATATATATATATATATATATATATATATATATATATATATATATGTTATCATTTTTATTATCTTTTTGGTCTTTGTGATAATTACTATTGTCTTTATTCAATATACTCTGGCTTATGATGTTTTATAATAGTAAAAGTATAACCTCATATAGGTTTGGGTCGAGTTGATCTTCCTATTATTTCCAATTTAATTTTTTTTTTAAAAGACATATAGTAATGACATTGATTGATCTATAGATGCTTGTACTTGTATCAGTCTAATTTTTGTTCCTAATATTTTAGATAAATAACTATTTTCGAGTTTTGGCATTTCGTGTTTTTGTAATTGAATTAAATTGAATCTATGTATTTTTATTTTTATTTTTGGATCACAAGCTGTAGAGCCCAAAATCACAAGTTCCACTAAATTTGATTAAGAAAACTTAAAATACAAAATGTCACGTCCCGATCCTCGAGCACGCATACATCCTTTAACTTTTGGTTGATTTTATAATGCGATATCCCAGGACAATATATCGCCGACCCTTTCATTTATTAAGCACATGCGAGTTAAAATCCCCAGACAATAAAACGATGGGATAGAAAAGCAGGGCCATATTTTTCATGTTGAAATTTATAACCAAACTTTTATATAAAACACAAACTAGAACACTTCACAACTTTTTATTCTAAACTCTATTCACATCAAAATGGAGATATCAAAGAAGATAGAATCTCAGTCCATTTGGGCCGTACTCAAGGCCTTTCTCAGGATTATCTTCTTCTCCCAAAAATCCTTCTCCGACTCTTCCTCCTCAGCTCCTTAGCGGGGTCCTGAAATGATTTTCCCTAAACTGGGATGAGACTACGTCTCAGCGAGTTCTACCCCACTAAGCCCGATTAGCAAACCATTATACTATAGGCTGCCTAAACACGCACAGGATAGAGGACTTACCTTGGCCTCAGATCCTACCTGCAAATCAGTACAATTCATAATAGGCACCCAAACAGTCATATCACCGATAGAAGCATTGAACAAATCGACATAGTCGATTACATGCCAACAAGACCACTCACGGTCATTTCCATTCAGTCAATCAATTCATAACATCAAATCAAAGCAATGATCAATCGATCTAGTCGATTACATGTCAGACGGACCATTCTAGGTCAATACTCTCGGGCGCCAAGTTCGCCAAAGTGATTTATCCACTAGACAATTGCGTGCGTTCTTTAAGGCGCCGTTTTCGCCAGTGACATCCTTAGTCACCGAACCACGCATGCCTATAACCATGTACTCAAATAGACAATTGTGTGCGTTCTTTAAGACGCCGTTTTCGCCAGTGATATCCCAAATCACCGAACCACACATGCCTACAATAATGTATTTAATAGACAAGTGTATGCGTTCTTTAAGGCGCCGTTTTCGCCAGTGATGTCTTTAATCACCAAACCATACATGCTTATAACAATATGAGTACTAGACCGATACGTGCGTTCTTTAAGGCGCCGTTTTCGCCAGTGATATCTCAATCACCGAACCACGTAGGTCCACAATAATGTATGTACTAGACCGATACGTGTGTTCTTTAAGGCGCCGTTTTCGCCAGTGATGTCCCAATCACCGAACCACGTAGGTCCATACACTGTGTCTAATTGGTTCAATCCCAAAGTATTTCCAATTCGCTCATAACTCCATCCACTTTACAACTCAATCAAAGCATTATAAATGCTAAACAAACGTACTCGGCCATCTACCAATCAATTATTCAATCTCAATCAATTTCAAATCAATTTAGGGTAAATCCCTAAAACATCACAATTTATTTAATTCCATGCAACGTAGAGCTCAAATAAATAAACGAACTATGCCACGACGATCAGCACGAGATTTCGGTCGTCGGCCATCAAAATCTTAATTTCCAAAAAATAATTAATTAATTAATTAATTTCGAAAATTAATTAATAAATATTAAAAATTCAATTTAGCACAAACTAAAACTCAATTAAACAAAAAGACTTCACCACGGTCATTAGCATAATTTTCCGGTTCCAGACCATCTCAGTTGAATTTTCGGAAAATAAATAATTATTTAATTTAATTTCGAAAAATAATATTTAAATGCCAAAAATCCCACTTAGGCCCGAATCGCCAAATTGAAGCCCGATTAGGGGTCGGAAAATTCCTGAGATACTCCCAATAAATAGTAGACCACGTCTACTTGCTAATTGCGCAATCAATTTATCTAAATCGCATCACAATTGACTAATAATTGCTAATTTATTCTAATCTAACAACCTAAACATAATTAATTAAAACTAAACCAACCTTAAAGCATAATTAGTCAACTAATCCGGGATTAGTGAGATTACTCACCAAATCGCGCGCAAATCAGATCAATCCGACGGCGGCGACGCAAGGAACGATTGTTCCCAAAGCACGGCTCGGGTCGGGGGCCCGGAAATGGCCCAAAAGCGGGCCCGAAGTGCTGGATACCCACTCCGTGGGTCTGCTGGACGGGGCTGATCGGGGCCGCTCCGGCGGCTAGGGCGGCGAGGGGAGGCCGGCGGAGGGCGAGGGGGACGCGGGGGTGGTCCGGCGGGGCTAGGCGGTGGCCGGAGGTGGCCGGACGGGGCTGGAACAGGGTGAACAGCGGCTGGGTCGCGGCTGGATCGCGCGGCCTGGGCGTGCGCGGACGGCGAGACGGCGGCGGGTGCACGGGCGTGCGCGGACGGCGGGACAGCGGCGGGCGCGCGGGCGCGGCGCGGGATGGGCGGCGATGGTGCAGCGATGGCGAGCTGCAGCTTCTGGTTTGGGCTTGCTTGCTCGAGCGCGAAGAAAGAAGGAGAAGAAGAAGCTGGTTCGGTCGAGCGTGCGAGAAGAAAGAAGAGAGAGGAGAGAGAAGAGAGAGGATATGCATTGACCGGTCAAAGGGGAAGAGAGAGAGAGAATAGGCGGTGGGGGGAGGAATCGCACAAGGGGGAAAGGGAGAGGGGAGAGGAGAGAGAGAGAAAAGAGAAAAAGAAAGAAAAGAAAAGAGAGGGAGAGAGAGAGAAAAAAAAGTAAAATAGCTAATACTTTTCTTATTTTATTTTCTTTTCTCTTTCCCTTATTATTTCCTTTCGGGCTTAAATTTTCTTTCGATAATTTCTTTCTTGAAATTTCGGACTGTCAATAAATTGACGAGCGATGAGACAGATCCTAAAAATAAGAATTATGACGCGCTTAAAATTCGATTCCCGAAATCGAGTTCAATTTCGTGGTTAAAAATCGATCAGACGTGATTTTAGCTCAATCCAACCAATTAGGTAGCTTTTAGGGATTTTACAGCTGATACATCCCTTAACGGCTTTACCCAATAGGTTAGTTAACTCATGAGTGATCAGCTCAGAGAAAAAGGCCATAGGCATGTCGACGAAATGCCCATTTCACTTTATCGAAACGGGGTCGAATTTCAGGATGTCACACAAAAGGTCAAAAAAACTATCTATCTAAAAGAATAGAAACAGAATTTAGATTACCATAAAAAAAAAAAAAGAGTATCTATATAAAAATTAATATCACCACAACTTTTATGAAAATACTTAGTGATGTGAGAACATTGGGCTTTATCAATAGTTCTCGAGCTCAAGTCATGTTTTGTTAATTGAACCAATCCAGTTGCTAGTGGTGCAAGTAAATGCAAATGCATCTTAATTATGTTGATTCAAGGATGAAGTTGTTGATTATGGAGTATAGTTGTTGATCTACAAGACTTGTTGTCAACTTCGAGGCTTCCAATTGATTGCATAGCAACGCTGTTTGTTTATCTTCTAAGGATTTGGCTTTCAAGTGTAGTGGATGAATTTAAAGAGTCTTATCAAGTTAAAATGCTTCTAATATTAGTTATCATTCCACTCCAATGTGGCTGTTATGCAATAAACAAGAGAAAGGTGATGCCTTGGTTTGGTTACAAAAAGCCCACCATAGAAAGTGAAATTTTTACTTATTTATGAAAGGTAAATGCTAATGAAATGCAATGAATGCAAATTTTGATAAATTGATTTTTTTGTTCGAAGATCGAGCTCTAACCGATATCAAGACACAAAGTGTTTTATTTTTAGTGTATAAATTTATGCTTTATTTTTAGTGTATAAATTTATGCTTACTTGTCAATGAAATTCAAGATCTCAATTCACCATATACTCAATTTGACATATTAGCCAACACAACAAACAAAGAAGTTGATTTGTAATATCCTAAATAAAATCAATTCTTTGGATTATTGGTAGATCCAAGGTTAGTATACAAATATTCTTGCCCATTTATTGTGGGATAAGTAATTTGTGTGTTTTAAGTTGATTATGTAAATGCATTTTTGCACATGTTAATCATCTAGATCTATTTTTTACACTAGTACTGACTTTGATATCAAGTACGAATTGATTAAGAAGATACAAGATAAGTGAGACTACTTTTAATTTAGTTATTAATCCTTAGCCTAAATTTAAATAAGACCAGAATTCCATAACCATCTTATCCTTAAAGGGAAGAAATCACTAATCCAATTTTTGAACTCTTCTTTCTGTTTTTGGGTCACCTACCGCTTATTTTGTCTCTTTCAAAATAATGTAAGTAAAGAATAAACGCTATTGTGAATGTCGATCCCAAGATTCCTACTGAGGAGAAAGACATATGAAGGGTAAATGTACGTTATCGCCCTTTCATGTCAACATACTACACTTTGTTCTGTGAAGGATATTATGGGAAATGCACCAAGTGAGCCAGCATATAATATAATATAAGAAATTCAACGGTTCGAATTTCTAGGGTTTCATAAAATTCAGGAGACTTGTGAATACCATTCGAAAATTCCATGCTTGCTCTCTCCTTCTCCCTCCGCCTTGCCTCCGCCGCGCGACCGCCGCCCACGCCGGCCAGCCCTCCTCTGCCCGGCTCCGGCGACAGCCCTGATCTCTGACCCGGGCTTCGTCCGGTCGCATCTGCAGAGGCTGAAGGCAGGGGATTCGATTCCTAGCCAGAGAATCATCGTCGGCGGCCGCTACAGCCCCCTGGAGACCGTGGACTACGAAGTGCTCGACGGCGGCGGCGAGGGTTGCCTGGTGGTACCTCATAGGATCAAACTTTTCTGGGTTCCCCGCGTCGTGGGCTCCTGCGATGGCCTTGTATGTTTAATTGGCCCCTCCAGTTTTCTCATATATAACCCGACCACTAGTGAGTACATTGAGTTGCCCGGTTCCGATGTTGTTGATCAAAATGAATTATTTTGTACATTCAGATCTGGGTGGGTTATTCTGTGGATTCGGATATGACTCTCAATCTGATGACTATAAAATAGTGGAGGGCGTTAGTCTTGGTGGTGTAGATTGGGATGTGGCAATACTTTCGCTCAAGTCCGGTTCTTGGAGAAGGATACACGTCCAATTTGAGGAAGAAAGTGTTTTCCGCATGGAAGGAGTTTATTGGAATGTGGCCTTACGCTGGTGCGTATTATATGAAAACCTAAGACAGAGGGGCGTGATCATGTCATTTGATTTGTCGGAAGAGAATTTCATTGGGAGCTTCTATTCCTTGGATTGGGAGCTTATGTTCCCTGGAGTCAATGGGGAAATAGATTTTGCGGGACTTGGAATTCACGGGCCAGTCTGTTCATATACAGCAGCAGCCAAGATCCCCGCATTGAGGCATGGATAATGGATGAGCACGGGAGAGGAGGATCGTGGACAAAATGGTTCAGCGTTGATTGCATTCCTGCCTTTGTAAATTGGAATACACCCCTCGGGAAGAAACCCCTTGCATACACAAGGAGCGGAAAAATCGTTTTTCAGATGAATTAGGATTGGATGATTCTGTTCAATCCGGAGGATAATACTTGGAAGGAATATCCTATACATAAGGACTGCGTTATCGAATATGCAATATATTTGGAAACTCTTCTTTCTCCTTATCTTGGTGGTCACCCATCAAGAAACTAAAGCCTATAGGGACTGCGTTATCGGATATGCAATATATTTGGAAACTCTTCTTTCTCCCTATCTTGGTGGTCAGCCATCAAGAAACTAAAGCCTTTGGTTTTACTGTTTTCTTTCTAGTTTACCTTTTTGGAGGATATCTGGCCATCTTGAACTATTGAATGATCTCATGAATTTTGAAAAAGAAACAACGGAGTCTATTATAAGATTTGGTCATTCTTTAGTAACTTCATTGTGCTTTCAGTACTCTATCCTCACCAGATGTAGGTTAGATCCCTGCTTGATGAATGGCCATTCAATCACTTCACTAGCTAATGTTGTCCTATCTAATTTGGTGTAATTTCACCGACATTTTACTGGTTCTTGTTATGTGGTAAACATTCAACTATAATCACGTGAGTCATTCATGCATATGTAGTAGTATTTATTGGCGCATAACGAAGAAAACCAAGTCACTTATCTCATGGCAAATGATAAAGCAAAGAAGATATCATAAGATCTGAGTACATGGGTATCCTGCGTGAAATTCAGGTGATGCAGTTTAAGATACTGTCTAAGTGGGGATTATGGAACTCTTCACGTGAAGTTCTTGTTTAACACATATTTTTCAATTTCATAAGAGCCCTTTAGTCATAATTGTCCTGAGATCACAATATGCATCTATCTCACTCTAGAATGCAGTGCAAGGGCAACTGGTTATCCTCTCTATTTCTATTTCAAATGTCAAGTTGATCCTTCACATGCCTTTGGCCCTTGCTAAGAGCATTATTCTGGTCCATGCATTATTTTATTATTTGCTTGCTTTGGCAATCTTAAGCAGGGAAAATTACCCTTTAGAATGTATATTAGTAGATCATGTTTTCTCCTATAGCCTATGTTGTTGCCATTTCTTGAGCCAATGACACTCAGTTATGTGATTAGGTTGAACTGAGCAACTTCAAGCTCACTCTTGATTTGTAAGGATTCAGCACTGGACTAAATGCTACAATTAGCCCCTATTGTTGTAATTGCAATAGTTGATTAGAGACACATTAAATGTAATTAAGATGAGTAAATTTAGTATATGAATAAGAGATCCGTTGCCATCACAACAGGAAATTAGAACAGTCTATTGTGATCTTATTTAACTAGAGGATTTTTAGATCTTAATAATGCTGAATTCTAAAACTGCAGATCCTTAGGAATTTAGGATGCTAAAGAGTCAAACTAGTCAATGCATATCAAACTAATATGAATGCAATCTATCCTATTATGCACTGCAATTTTTTTGTATATTCAATATAGCAAAGTTTTTTAAATTAAAGACATGTAATGTAACTAGCCCATATAATCCATATATTCATCACAACCGCAAAATAGCAAACCAAGGTGATCAAGAATCCAATCTTCCGTCTAAAGCTCGAATTCTCAATTATAGGGAACTAAATCTCAATTTTTAAAAATATGCAAGAAGGACCTTCAGAAAAAGTTAGTTGTTAACATCATACAGGTCATTCACATTCTGAATAAGGACATTTATAAGAAATTACTTTTCCATAACATGACCTCTAATTATTGCACTAAATTGAACTTGAGACCTCAAGTTTCTTATGAGGCCTAAAATTCCAATCCATTTATCAGTCCACCAACGGTTCGTCAGCGTGTGCTTTAATTTCTTTTGATTTTTCTTCATTTACTTATTTTTTCTTGTTTATATGATGCCAATTGATACTTATATGTTTGGCTGTCAATTTGAAAATTACTGCATATAATGCAAATCAGTTCGATATGAGCCAAGCTATTGCAGTTTGAATTCTTCTTTTCCATATTTTAAGTTGGCTAATCATATGTTATTGTGGTTTGAATCCCTAGATAGGATTTCTTATCCTATCCTATCTATTCTTATATGTTTGGCTATCAAATTGAAAATTACTGCAAATAATGCAAGTGAATTTGATATGAGCCGAGCCATTGCGGTTTGAATTCTTCTTTTCCATATTTTAATTTGGCTGATTATATTTTATTGTGATTTGAATCCCTCGATATGATTTCTTATCCTATCATATCTAGTCTTTATATATTTGGTCGTCAAATTAAAAATTACTATGAATAATGCAAGTGAATTGATAAGAGCGGAGCTATTGTGGTTTAAATTCTTCTTTTCCATATTATAATTTGGCTAATTATATGTTATTGCGGTTTAGATTCTTGGATATGATTTTTTTTATCTTGTCCTATCCAGTCTTATATGTTTGACCATCAAATTAAAAATTGATGCGCATATAATGCAAGTGAATTTGATATGAGCCGAGCTATTGCAGTTTGAATTTTTCTTTTCCATATTTTAATTTGGCTAATTAGGGATAAGCCTCGCATTGAGGGCAGGCGAGTTGCCTTCTGTCATCAAATTGGGTGAGATGGTCGAACCTTGAAAATAGCATGACATCACTTGGACTATCGTTGAAACGAAATAGATTACAATTGTTTCTTTCAATCAAACCACCCTACTATTCAATAAAAAAAGTTAATATAGGTCTGGGAACTAACACCAAATTAAAAAAATAGTTAATTTACTTGGCTAAGCTCTTTGGATTCTTCATCTGCTCTAAAACAATTCATTTAATTAAGAAGCTTGTGATCCCTTTGCTTTTTATTCGCGACATACGCTTGGCCTCTTCACGCTTCACCTTCGCCCGATCAAGAACCTCAGCAAAATCCTCTTGTGAACAAAGCAGCTTGACAACCAGTTATGTCAACTCCAAAGGTGAATCATGGACGTTTCTCTCTCTCCCCGAGAGCTCCTCTCTCTCACTAGGGCAGAGTTTCCCCTTTTTCTTCAATGGCGTTTAGCGCAAATCGCTCCCTGCAACCACCATGATGCTGGAGTTGCCGCTCATCCAAGATGGCCTTGAGAGCACTTCAGATCTAGTAAGCCGATTTCAGAACCCTAACCTCATCCTTTCCCAGATTCCCGTTTTGAAAAACCAAAAACCCATATACGAACCAACCCTTTCCTCTCTACACCACCAGTTTCTTCATGGTTTCTTTCTTATAGTTACTAGAATCGCCATACTCAGTCATTCCACTCCAGTTCCATAGGGTCCCCTTCTATTGATTCAATCCTTCAATACCAGTTTCAGCAGAGCCCCCTTCAATCTAATTTCAAACCGATACTCAGCATTACCAATACCCATAAGACGATCCAGCAATTTCGATTGACCCAACCTTTGCCTCTCTCGAGAAACCCAGTTTGGTATTTTGAAGAATTTAAGACAAGTGGCCCCGGCTCTCTGTCAAAGATAGGCAAAGAAGAGTGACCCAGACTCAAACTGGTGTAGACCAAGGGCAACAAGACAACCTAAAAATCGGTGAAATGGAAGGTGAGAATGAGAACGAATTACGATTAGCTGCTCTATGTAAAAGCTTAGGAGATATTTGGTCAGCCAGTGATGTTGTTGAGGTCTCGACAGAAATCTTGCTTACCAAAAGGTAGGAATGTAATCTTACTCTGTTTGGAAAGCTATTCTCCAAACCTAATGTTAACTTTCCAGCCTTCACCAATACGATGAAGAAGGCATGGAAAACAAAATCAGTTGCTTGTCTACAAAAAGAGCCAGGCTTATTCTCTTTTGTTTTTCAATCTGAGGAAGAGAAAGATAGAATCCTAAAAACAGTCCATGGTCTTTTGCAAGTAACCTTCTAATTCTGAAACAATGCAAACCAAAGATCCCAGAGCATTGTTATGATTTTTCTTGTTGTGCTTTCTGGATTCACATGGGAGGAATACCTCCAAGATGGTTTAGAGAGGACGTGATTGTTGATTTGGCTGAGAGAGTGGGATGAGTTGTGGAAATACAGATGGAGGCAAAAGGAAATGGTCCAAATAAAGCAAGAAAGGTGAGAGTTGAACTAGACTTGAATTTACCTTTGAAATCAGGGGCTATATTGGACATAGGGACTAAGAAGTTATGGTGGAATTTAAGTACAAACGACTTCCACATTATTGCTACTCATGTAGGAGAATCGGTCATTATGCCACAAATTGTGAGGAAATTCCCTATGATCAAACTAAATGGGCAGAAAACAAGGCAAGAAAGTACGGACCTTGGCTAAAGGCGGAAAGTATGTGATCACAGCCCTCATTGGGAAGCCTTCTATGGCAAATTAGAGACAAATTCTGATGTTGAAGAAGTCATCCCTGAGACACCTGTAACAGAAATAGAAATGGAACGAGAGGTGAGAAACGACCCGGAGAAATGGGCTAACACTACTCATAACAAGAAAAGGGCAGATTGTCACTCTTCTAACTATCTAATTGAAGGCCCGACTATGGACCAAGGCAAAAAAAGATAAAGGGAAACAGATCATGAGTATTGACCCTCCTAAAGCACACTTTCATACTTGGGACAACAATAGTAAAAAAAACCTTGAAGACCCACAAAACCAAAAAAAAAAAAAAGAACAGCAAAAAATGACATTTTACTCATCGATGATATGGAGCTGTTGGAAACACCTACAAGGAAGAAAATGATTGGGCTTTGGTGGCTAGCCCTAATAAGCCACCGCATACGTCATGAAGATTATTAGCTGGAATTGTCAGGGGCTGGGCAACCCCCTGACGTTCCAAGAGCTGAGAGCATTAGTTGCTCTTGAAAGGCCCACTCTGATTTTCTTAATGGAAACTAAGAACAAGGAATCGATGGTAGAGGGTGTAATAAAACGCCTAAAATTCCCAAACATAATTATAGAGAACCCGAAAGGCATTGCATGAGGTTTAAGACTTATATGGAGTGAAGAGGTGGATGTTAGAGTGAATTCCATCAACAAATCTTTCATAGATGTCGAATGCATTGATAGGACTAGTGGATGCCTTATGAGAATAACCTTTCTCTATGCCCCTACCAACTACGGGGAGAGGATACTCTTATGGCACAAAGTAAGGCAAATTCATTCACAAAACCTACTTCCATGGATTTGTATGGGGGATTTTAACGAAATTTTATATGCATGGGAGAAGGTAGGAAAAAGGGCAGCAGATTACAACCGCATGGCAGTGTTTCGTGACCTCTTGAATGATTGTTCCCTAATGGATATCGAAAGCAAAGGCTGTGCCTATACTTGGGCAAACAATAGAACAGGGGAGGATTTGGTTAAAAAAAGATTAGATCGAGCTATATGTACCATGGACTGGCGGGTGACCTTTCCAAATGCGGAAGTGCAAGCTCTCCCAGCTATTGGCTCGGACCACAACCCACTTCTACTAACGATGCACCCAGAAAGTCAAAACGGAAAAAACAATTCAAGTTTGAAGCTTATTGGCTGGAAGAATCATAATGTAAGGAGCTTATAAAGCGAACATGGGATAGTAATCTCTTTAGTGAAAGCAGTTTTTCAGACAAAGTGCAAGAAGTCTCGAAAGAACTAGCAAAATGGAGCAAAAATAAGTTCCCAAATGCTGCCATTCGCATAAGAGAGCTAAAGAGAAGTTAACAGAGCTCACTAATGGGCATCCAGAAAATTACAGCAAAGAGGAATATCAGAATATTGTGGATCAAATTGAAATTTTATGGAAACAGGAGGGAAAGTATTGGGGGCTTAGGGCGCTCATTGATTGGCTTAAATGGGGAGACAAAAATATGAAGTATTTTCATGCCACAACAGTGCAAAGAAGACTGCGAAACAGAATCACAATGCTGAAGATACATGATGACACATGGTGCAGGGAGCCGAATATGCTTAAGCAATACATTAGGGATTTTTATCAAACACTTTATGAAACAGTGGGCACGAGGAATTTCCAGCCAGTCCTAAATCAATGTCCTAGTCCAGTCAAAGAGGAAATGAACACACATCTAATGGAAGATGTAATAGTTGAAGAAGTAGAAGAGGTAGTTTTCCAACTAGGTGCACTCAAAGCTCCAAGGCCCGATGGGTTAAATGGGCAATTTTATCAGTATTATTGGGAGGAACTCAAGCAGGGAGTTTTCCAGCTAGTACAACGTTCTTTGAGACAGGTACTCTTGATCCCACCCTAAACCAAACCCATATTTCCTTAATACCGAAGGTCAAAAGTCCAAAAAGTATAAACCAGTATAGACCTATTAGCCCATGTAATTTCAGCTATAAAATCATTGTTAAAGTGCTAGCAAACAGGCTGAAGAGATGGCTCCCAAAAATTATTACTCCTGAACAAAGTGCCTTTGTGCAAGAGGCGGCAAATTCAAGACAATATTTTGATAGTTCAGGAAGTTATTCATCAGCTCAGAATTAAGAAAATAAAAAAGAAGTTTCAAGCCATTCTGAAATTAGACATGCAAAAAGCGTATGATAGGGTGGAGTGGGATTTTCTAGTGAATGTTTGCTGAAACTAGGATTTGATTCAAGGTGGGTAGGGCTGATAATGCAATGCGTCTCAACAGTCACTTTTAGTGTAAAGGTAAATGGGGAGCCTATAAACTATTTCACACCATCCAAGGGATTAAGGCAAGGTGATCCTCTCTCACATTGTCTGTTTATACTAATTTCGAATGTTTTATCATGGCTGATGCACAAGGCAATGGCAGACGGGAGCTTAAAAGGGATAACATTGAATACGCATCGCCCTACCCTCTCACATCTTCTCTTTGCCGATGATTCTATTTTCTTCTTGGATGGGACTATCTTAGAATGCCAAAACCTAACAACTATCCTCAATTAGTATTGTTATGCTACGGGCCAAGCAATCAACCTCAATAAATCAAGAGTGAGTTTCAGCAACGGCTGCCCTTTGAATCTGAAAAGGAATATGGCACATGAACTTAGAGTCCCGATCATGGACAAAACAAGGAAGTATCTTGGCATTTCGACGAACTGGGGCCATTCAAAAAAAGAGATGTTTGATTGGATCCTAGCTAGAGCAAACATGAAAATGGAGGGTTGGAAAGAGAAACTTCTGTCCAAAGTAGGTAAAGAAACGCTGATTAAAAGTGTTGTACAAGCCCTTCCTAAATATGCCATGTTGATCTTCAAAGTACCCATTTCCATATGTAAAGCAATTGAAAGAAGAATCGCATCTTTTTGGTGGAAACAAAATGATACAAGCAGCGGGCTGCACTGGAAGAAATGGGAAGTATTGAAAATGAAGAAGGATGAAGGGGGGTTAGGGTTTAGAGATCTAATAAATTTTAACAAGGCAATACTGGGAAAACAAGCTTGGAGGTTATCTCAATGTCCCACAGCCTTATGGAGCAAAATCTTCAAAGGAGTTTATTTTCCAAATGGAGATATGTGGAAAGCAAGAAAAGGGCAGCGCCCATCATGAGGTTGGCAAAGCATTATGGTGGGGCGAGAAGCTATTGAAAATGAGGTACAATGGAGGGTAGGTGATGGCAAGCAAATTAAGATACAAGAGGATAAATGGCTGGAATTTGGAGTGATAGGTGGCCCGGCAAATAAAGATGACCCCATAACTGTGGCTGAACTTATAAA
Source organism: Eucalyptus paniculata subsp. matutina (assembly GCA_017140255.1). NCBI lineage: Eukaryota > Viridiplantae > Streptophyta > Magnoliopsida > Myrtales > Myrtaceae > Eucalyptus > Eucalyptus paniculata. Next base: position 30,293,658 of record CM029442.1, on the reverse strand, counting down.
TGACGAAAATAGGGGATGGAAAGAAATAGAGGTGCTGAACCTATTTGAAGACAGAGTAGCAAATGAAATTCTTTCTATCCCATTAAGCCCGGACGAGAAGGAAGATACCCTAGTGTGGAAGGGTAACTGAGCGGGAAAATACACGGTTAAAAGCGGATATAACAAAGCATGTACACAAACAACAGAAGCAGAACATCATAGAGCCTCAACATCATTTCAGCCTCCTCAAACATTATGGACAAAGATATGGAGTTTATCTATCTCCCCTAAGATGCGCATCTTTATGTGGAGTATTTGCCATAATGCAATTGCGACAAAAGAGAATCTATACAAACGGAAGGTGTTACCTTGACCCAATTTGCTCGCTTTGCAACACACATCCAGAGACCACTGAACACTTGTTCCTCCTCTGCAAATGGACAAAGAACATATGGATAGATCCATGGATCAATCTTATTTGTAAACCTAACTTCATAACCCGGTTTGATAAATGGCTATTGGAGAGCTTTGCAGGTAACCGAGCCCTACCTGAGAGAGAGCTAGTGGCAACGGTGCTGTGGTTCGTTTGGAAAGCCCGAAATAACTCCATCTTCAGAGCACAACAACTGAATCCGAACACCATCGTGGACCTGGCGCAAGCATATCTTCAAAATTTCAGCAGATGGTAGCTCAAAACAGAGGATGGAAAACCCACAAACCCGCACTTATAGAGAAAATGGAGACCGCCGGAGGAAGGGAGGATGAAGCTCAATGTCGACGGCTCCTGGGTACACGGAGAATTGGTAGGCTCAGTAGCCGGCATCTTGCGGGATCAAGCTGGGAAACTCATCGACAGCTTCGTGTAATAGGTACGTGACTCCTCCCCTGTTCAAATCGAAACTCTAGCGATTTTGCATAGGTTGGAGTTTCTAAAGTCCAGAAAGCAACTGCACATAGGAGAAGAAGTGTTTGCTCAAGTACAGCAGGGAGAAGTGGTCTGTGAAATAGATTGTTCAACCGCACAACAAAGCATAGCGGGCCGGGCCGAACCTCCATGGAACGTGAAGCCCATAGTGGAACAATGCAGAAGCCTTCTTTTCAATTCCAAATTGACAAAGCTGGTCTATTGCACGTGGGACGCTAACAATGCTGCAGATTTGATCGCGAAGTTGCATAGAACTCAATCTCTACCTCAAAACTGGTGATCCGCCCCTCCTCCCGCTCTCTCGGAAATTTTAAGTGTGGAATATTACCCGTTGACTTCTTGTAATTATCGTACTTAATGAATGCAAAAAATATCATTTCCGACCAAAAAAAAAAAAAAGAACAAAGCAGCTTGACACGATCACACACAGAAGCCATGTCGTATCGGAGCAAATCTCGAAAATTTTGGGATTCCAAAAATTCCAAAGGAACCTAGTAACGTACCTTCCCTTTGTCCACATGTATGGCAAAATATACTATTGGAGCCAATCTTGGAGATTTGTGCTTCAACCTTGCGATGATCATCTGAAGCATTCTTGTAATTCTCGCTATTGAACACTTTTTTTTCTTCTTTGCTTCTCCGGAATCGCTGGGAACTTTGGTATGATCACAATGCAAGAAACTAATTAGAGTAAACCAGCATTACCCATGGAAATTATTCTATTTCAAGTGGACAAATAAAAATTTGGGAAAGAAAAAATTATATGGACAAAATAGAACTTGTCAAAAATAGATGTGGACATAGTAGCACCCCGAAAAACAATGATCAACAGTCTTAATAAGCTAGATTTAATTATCGAGAGTATGATGCAATTTTTACCATGATCTATCACCAAAAGCATAAGAAGATTTACATAATCAAAGCTATGCAAAACAAGAGATTGACTAGAAGAACTCTAAGAAGCAAATCGAGAAGACATTTTTGCCGTTGTCTCTTACAAATTAAGTTAACATACGAACATATACTGAGTTTCATGGTATGCACATCACTAGCTGTTTTGTTACAAAGAGAAGTCTTTCAACATGAAATGGGGTGACCTTGCTACTATCTTCTGCCTCCCAATTGGCTAACAAAGGTGTAGATTTCGACACCATCCTCTAATCCCAACTATAGGCTACGATGAAATATAAATGAATTTGAAGTGCCGTTACTACCACTAAGTCATGTCCCTAAGAAGACATTTTTGCTATCGTCTCTTATAGATTAAGTTAACATACGAACATATATCGAGTTTCATGGTATGCACAACACTGGTGGTTTCCTTGTAGAGAGAAGTCTTTCAGCATGAAAATGGATCGACTATGATGTTGTCTTCTGCCTCCCGATTGGTGGACAAAGGCGCAGATTTCGGCACTATCCTCCAATCCTAACTACAGGCTACGATGAAATATATAATGAATTTGAAGTGTTGCTACTACTAAGTTATATCCATGAGAAGTTACTGATCAAGTAGTGATAACTTCTTCATTGTTATTCCATTCTATGGAAGTTGATCCCAGGGTGGTTGATTGTTGGTATTGCGATTGCCTTCGTAAAGGAACTGCACGGTTTGCACATCCAGTTGCCACCTTTTGCAGTCGATGTTGAACAACCTAGATAGCCCCGCTTGCCTATCGAACAAAGCTTAATCTTGTATTTATTGCCACGCCCTAAACCTCGAGCGCGTGTCCACCCCTCGATGGTTGATAGAATTTGCGATGTCCCAAGATGCGTCACCGATCCATTCATTTTAATGCACATGTGGAAGCGAATTACTAATTCCCTTACCACAATAAATGTGTGATAGAAAAGCGGGACAACAAATTTCAAATCAATCAACATAGCTTTTATAAACAATTTGGTTTACAAACAGAGGCCAACTCTATGGTCTAAGTACAAGAGGTCTATCTCTAACAAGAACTTCTGAGCCACCCATGCTCTTGACCCTTTCGCCTCAAGCTCCGGGTTTTTCACATTAGGGACTTGAAAAGTTAAGCCCACGATGAGGTGAGACAATGTCTTAGCAAGTTCACCCCCTAAACCCCTATTAGGAAAAAAATACGCCTAAGGGCGGCCTATACACATAGTATAGAGGACTTACTTTGTCTCATTTCCATACTGCATGTCAATACAATTCCTATATCACATATGCGCAGTAATAACACTCAATCAAGTGGAGCGTCTCAAATCACATCTCCGTCAATCACCACATCTCAATCAATCAAGCCATCCATCAATCTACCACAAAGGTCTCAATTATAAGACGAAATCGTTATGACACGTCATATACCGTGTCACACAATTTCGTCCAATAATGTGGCACATTTAACTCATTCAATCATGTATTCCAAGTGATTACAGCCACACCGGTACGGCTTATCATGCGTTTCAATTTATTACGACCAAACAGGCATAATCTTACCAACACACAGCGGTCTTCCGGCATAGCTGAGCGTCGTCTCATCCCATTGGGCATGTCTACGTCTTTCCTAGACGGCTTTCCACATAAGAGCATCGCCCACTCGACACACAGTGGGTGACGGATTCTCTTAACCAGCACATGATCACTCAATCCAGGCCAAGGACCTTGTGCTTTGCACACCAATTCCTCAATTAAAATAACAACTTAGCCTATTTTCACAATGTTAAAAGTACCCGATAAAAATAATCATGTGTGGGTACGTGGTCGGCCTAAGCCAAAAATGCAATATCTTTCTTTTAAAAAATCCAACTATTTAATATAGTCCATAAACACATTTTTTGTGTTATAAACCAACGTCTAGTATTTTCTAATTGAATACCAAAATTACTCAATTTTGGGATAAATACCCAAAATTACAATTACCACTCAATTTGCACAAATCGATACTCAATTAAATAAACCAAGCACACCATCGCAATTAGCATTAAATTCTGGTCACCGACTAACCCGGTATAATTTTCAAAAAATAATAAATAATTAAATAAATACCAAAAATAATTAAATAAATACCATTAAATGCCAAAAATAGAAACTTAGGCCGGAAATGCCAAATTAAACCCCAAAACGGGCCCGGAGAATTTCCCAACCTATTTAGATAAATAATACAACTTATCTAGTCTCTAATTAAGCCATTCTAACCACCTAACATGCAAAAAAAATAATAATTAAATCACTAATCCGTTCTAACTAACCACATAAACCATACTTAGCCTAAATTAATCAACCATTAAGCATCATTAACTTCCTAAGAAAAGTTTAGTAAGTAAACTCACCGATTTTGCGGGTCGGTGAGTCCACGGCAATGATGACACGATGGCGACCGAAACTCAAGCTTACGGCGGCGCCAACGGGAGTTCGGACCGGGCTGAAAACGGTCCAAGGAAGCTCACGGTTGTTGCCAGTCTTGAAGGGGCTGCTGGTCACAGCTTCGAGTGGGCTGGCCCCGGCTCAGTTTGGGCTAGGCTTGAGCTGCTTGGAGAAGCATTGCTGGCTTTGGTGACTGTTCGTTGAGGCTAGCGTGGAGGAATGATAGGGGTGTGGATGTTGGACTGGGCTGGATTAGCGTGAGCTGAAATTGTTGGAGAAAACTTCCTTAAGTGTTTTGAAGTTGACAAAACGTTTCCATCAGTCTAGTCTGAAGACTTGCAGACTCTACTATCAAAGTCTGAAGACTTCCGAACTGCCAAACTCAAGACTCAAAGTCTATCCTCATTGACAATTTCTAGAACCGATGAAGAAGTCTTATCCAAAACGAAGTATTTCGTTAAGGATTTGATTTTATCGACTGAAGAAGATCTCTTGGCTGGATATAGCATGTTGGAATCTATTATTCAAATCAAGATTGATTCAGGGATTTTGGATCAGTTGACTGGTGAAGTATACTTGGAAGGTTCTACTTATGGAAACCTAAATCCTGATTGTATAGGCAAGCAGGATTGATGGGCTATCGTCATGTTCCTTAAATAGCTCGAAGATCTTCCTAATTGATTCTGTCCAACGGGTAAATTGGAAGAATTCATTTGGTAAGTGCCAATGGGTGTGATGGCATAAAGGAGTATATAAGGAAGACGTTCCAATTGTTTGAGTGTGTGTGCGATAGAAGAATTCCAAAGTCTAAATCTCCTTGTTCTTTGTCAATTAAATCGTTGAGCGAAATCTTGTAAGCAAAAGAGAGTTTATATCTTTGAGAGACCTTGAGGAAGTGTAGCAGAGTCTCTACACTGTGGAATCAAGGAAGAGCTTTTCTGTAACAACTCCTTTGTTCATAGTGAAATCCAACCGGTGGACTGTTAGTGCGGAAGAGTGAACGTAAGCTTGGATTAAACCGAACCACTATAATATATGTGTTCATATTCTCTTCTTTACGCTCTTTTACTTTGATCATAACTTATTTTGTTTACAAGAGACAAATTTCCTTTTCATATTCTATTATTGATTAGTGCTGCACTCTTATCTCGTAAAATAGTTTTTACACTTATTCACCCCCTCTAGGTGCTCATATTAGCTTTCACAATTGGTATCAAAGCTTGTGTACTCACTTAAGTTGAAGTGTTTTACTTCAGAGTTAAAGATCAATGGCTAGTATGTTGGCTCCAAGACTAGTTGAAGGGGAAAGCAATACCAAACCGCCTTATTTTGATAGAAAGGAATACAACATATGGAAAAACAAAATGAAGGCATTCCTAAGATCAAAGATCCTTTGGAATGGGATATGGTAGACAAATGAATCATTCCTAAAGCTGCATTTGTCTCAGAAAGAGGAAAAGCCGTTGAGTCTAGCGAAATGACTCAAGAAGAGATAACCAAGAGACAAACTCTTGATGCAAAAGCAATTTATTCTTTATATTGTGCATTATCACCTACTGAATATAACAGAATATCTTCTTGTGTTACAGCTAAAGATGTCTGGGATAGATTACACATCACCTATGAAGGAACTGATCGAGTGAAAGAAACCATAATCAACATTTTGCTCGGTCAATACGAAGCATTTAAAATGAAATCAGGAAAATCTATCACTGACATGTTTAGTCGTTTTACAGAAATCGTGAATGGTCTTGAAAATCAAGGTCAACCAATTTCTGATCCCATGAAAGTAAACAAGATATTGCGTGGACTCTCCAAAGATTGGAATCACATAAAGACCTCAATAAGGGAGACACAAAAGATTATGCCACTTTTCTATCGATGAATTAGTTGGGACTCTTCAGTCTTATGAAGTGGACCGAATCAATAAAGATGAAGATCCTAAAGGTAAGAAATTCATTGCATTAAAATCTAATGATGATTCCGATGTCACAGATTCTGAAAGCTAAACAGAAATGGGAGAAGATTCAATCCAAAGAAACAAAGTTTTCAAAAGCAATAGACTAAGTCTGTTGAGGATGATGAATCCAATAGAGATGTAGTATGTTTTGAATGTAAGAAAAATGGACACATCAGACCCAATTGTCCCTTTCTGAGGAAAAATAAAGGAAAAGCTAAGAAATATCGAAAGGCACTTAAAGCAGAAACTTGGAGTGATACCGAATGTGAAGAAAGTGATGATGATTATGCTAATATTTGTCTCATGGCACAATCAGACTCAGATTCAAAATCCGAGATAGACTCAGATTCAGACAGTGAATTCGATGTAAGTAATTTGAATATTCCTTCTAAAGTCTTTAGATACATTGATGAATTGTGTCTTAGTCTCAAAACTTCTCTCAAAAGGATTTCCGAACTCAAAAGAGAAAATTATGTACTAAAGCAACAAGAAAATGTTTGGAAAGAAAAGGTCAAAAGTCTAGACAAAAGTGTTACTACTTTGAAAGAAAATGCAGACAATCTTTCAAAAGAAAATGCATTCTTAAAAAATGACATCTCAAATATTTCTAAAAGATTTTCTATAAGATCTGAGAAACTTGAAAAAAAAAATTTAGAACAAAGACCTTACTTCAACAAATCAGGTTTAAGAATGACTGCTGAAACCATTCCTCTAATTGATTTTCCTAAAGTAAAGGAAAGAATTAAATAAAGACCTACAAGAGATGCTTACAAAAATCATTTCCAAAAAGTATTTGTAAAACCAGTAGGTCGCAATGCTCTTAAATGTTCTAAGTGCAACAGCTCAAATCATTTTGAGAAAGAATGTCCTATGATTTGGAAACCTATTAAAAGATATGGGCAAAGACCTACTTGTACTAACACCAATGGATCAAAGAAAATATGGGTATCAAAGAAAGCTTGAGTCTCTTTTCTAAATGCAGGTCACTATCAAGAAAAAGATTAAATGGTACATGGATAGTGGATGCTCAAGACATATGACAGGAGATTCAAATTGTTTCATAAAGCTTGTTCAAGTGAATGGTGAAAAAGTTTCATTTGAAAGGAAACAGCAAAGGAAGAATTGTGGGATATGGAACTGTAAAGATTAGAAACCTCACGATCAATAATGTTTCTTTAGTGAAAGGACTCAACTACAATTTGCTAAATATCAGTCAGCTGTGTGACACCGGTTTCAAAATCAACTTTCAAGAAGGAATATGTTCAGGAACCAGTAAAGACTCCTCTCAGTCTTTCACGGGTCAAAGACATGGAAATATCTACCTCTTGTATGTCAAGCCAGATGAAACCCAATGTCTAATCTCAATTCAAGAAGAAGCAAATTTATGGCACAGAAAACTTAAGTACATCAACATGAAGCAAATAGCCAAAAATTCAGAAAAAAAAAAAAAGCTTATTCGTGGACTACCCAATCTGTCATATCAAAAGTCTGATCTATGCACACTATGCGTGCTGGGAAAACAGGTAAGAAACTCATTCAAGCCAATAAATCAAGTTTCCACTAATCGTGTACTGCAGCTCTTGCATATGGATCTCTTTGGACCAACCATAACTCAAAGCATTTGAGGTAAAAAATATTGTTTAGTGATTGTGGATGATTATTCACGATTCACTTGGGTATATTTCCTGGCAAGTAAGTCTAAAACATTTTCTTATTTTACAAAGTTTGCTAAAAAGGTCTAAAATGAGAAAGGGTATGTTATTTCAAGTATACGGACAGACCATGGAGGTGAATTTGAAAATCAAGACTTTACAAAATTCTGTGATGAATATGGTTTTCAGCATGTGTTCTCTTCTCCATATACTCTAGAGCAAAATGGAGTCATGGAAAGAAAGAATAGGTCGCTTCAAGAAATAGCTAAAACTCTTTTAATTGAAAATAACATTTCTTCACGTTTTTGGGCTGAAGCAGCTTCAACAGCATGTTATATTATTAATAGAGTCTTTCTAAGGCCTATTTTGGAGAAAACTCCCTACGAGTTATTCAAAGAAAAGAAGCCCATTGTTTCATATTTTCATGTGTTTGGATGTAAAAGCTTTATATTGAAAAATGCAAATGATCGAGTTGGTAAGCTTGAAGAAAAATCATATGAAGGTATTTTCCTTGGATATTCTATCACAAGCAAAGTTTGCAGAGTTTACAACAAGAAGACTCAATCTGTGGAAGAATCAATGAATGTCAAATTTCAAGACTTTATGCAAAATCAATCGATTCATACTCATCTTGAAGAATCCAAACCTGCTCCAAACTTTACAAAGTCTAAATCTCCAGAAGCAGTTCAACCTTTAGAAGACGAGCAACAAATGATCAACGAAGATTCAAATGAGGAAAAAAAGATCAACAGTCTGTCAAATCAACCAGCAACTAGAAGCATAAGTCTAGTCATCCCAAAGATCTCATTATTGGTGATATTAATGAAGGAATTCGCACAAGATCCAAAAGGCGCGAAGAGTCTAGTACTATGGCTCTTATTTCTGAAATAGAACCCATAAGCATATAAGAAGATTTATTTGATGAAAGTTGGATTGAAATTATGCAAGAAGAACTCAGGCTCCAAGAACACCTATACTGATCATGGCATAAACCATGCCTAGATACCCGAAGACCGGTTTTCTCGAAAAAGTCTTCAGCATCAATGATGTCTGGGAATTAACTCCTAAACCGAAAGGTAAATCCATCATTGGAGCTAAATGGGCTTTCAGGAACAAAACAAGACTCGTGGCCAAGGGATATATGCAAGAAGAAGGGATAGACTATGATGAGACTTACGCACCAGTAGCAAGGTTAGAAGCAATTAGATTATTACTTGCTTTTGCTTGTCATAAGAATTTCAGTTATTCCAAATGAACATCAAAAATGCCTTCCTAAATAGATTTATCCAAGAGGAAGTCTACATGGAACAACCACCCGGTTTTAAAGACCCAAGGAAACCAGACTCTGTATTCAGACTGAAAAATGCTTTATATGGTTTAAAGCAAGCACATTGAGCTTGGTACAACAGACTAAATATGTTTTTAATTCAAAATGGTTTTGTCAAAGGTAAAGTAGATACTACATTATTTATCAAAAGAGAGAGCAAAAATTTTCTACTTGTTCAAATATATGTTGATGATATTATTTTTGGATCTTCTAATGAAAATCTGTGCAAGAAATTTTTTAAGTTTATGCAAGATGAGTTTGAAATGAGTATGATGGGTGAGCTAACCTTCTTTCTCGGGCTTCAAGTGAAACAACTAAAGGAATGAATCTTTATTCATCAAGAAAAATATGCTAAAGAACTTATCAAAAAGTTTGGATTAGAATATTGCAAAAAGACTGATATACCAATGTCAAGTTCTTTAAAGATGGACAATGATGAAGAAAGAAAGAAAGTAGACCAGAAGTTATACAGGAGTATCATTGGTTCACTTCTTTATCTAACTGCTTCTAGACCTGACATTTTGTTAAGTGTTTGTATTTGTGCCAAATTTCAATCAGATCCTAAAGAATCTCATTTAAGTGCTGCAAAGCGTATTATCAAATACATTGCTTAAACTTCAAACTTGGGTCTCTAGTATCCTAAAGAATGAGACTTCACTCTTCTTGGATACTCAGACGCAGACCTAGCCGGTTGCAGAGTTGATAGAAAGAGTACCTTAGGTACCTATCAACTACTTGGAAGCAAGATAGTATCTTGGTTTTTAAGGAAGTAAAGTACAGTAGCTCTTTCTACAGCAGAAGCAAAGTATGTAGCTCTTGGAAGTTGTTGTTCACAAATTCCGTGGATAAAACAACAGCTGAGAGACTTTGGAATTGAAGATTCATGTACTAGATCAAATGTGACAATACGAGCACAATCAATCTCACCAAGAATCCGATTCTTCATTCAAGAGCAAAACATATAGAGATTCGACATCATTTCATTAGAGATCATGTTCAAAATGGAGAAATTTCGATTCAGTTTATTGATTCAAAGAATCAACTAGCAGATATATTTACAAAGCATTTAGAGAAAAATCAATTTGAAGTTATTCGTTCCAGACTCAATATCTTAAAGTCTGAGGAAGTTCAAACTCAGGACTGAAAGTCTAAAGGCTCTTAGACTCAATCAATCAAGATCTCCGATTGTAAGTTATTTCTATTTTAGAAATTTATCGCTCGGATCAAATCTTGAAAATGTACGAACATCCGAAATTGATTGGTGTTATTTCCCAGTTTTCGTGATTATTGCAAACCTTCCTTTTCGAAAAAGAAGTTATTTTTGAAATGACAGTTATCTAATTTTTGAAAAGGCAGTTATTTTAAAAAAGGCATTTTTATATTTCCTTTTTACGATGTTCCGTATGCCTCGCTTCGACTGCCTTATATATTGTCGGTTCTTCTTCGTTTTACTCACAAAAACCCTAAGAGAGCACCGATCTTCCACTTCTGTCCTCAAAAAAGTTTTCATCTTTCTTGGGAAACAAGCTTGGAATCTCTCAAAGTCTATGGAAGATGTCGTCTCAAAGAAAGTTTTTGAGGATCGCGAATAGGGGACCACAGCAAATGCATGAGGGGCCTACACACTTTGATCTCACCGAAGAAGAAGAATCTCCTAGACAACAGCAAAGCCCACAACATTCTCAACATCATCCATCTCCTCCATCTGGGCCTCAAGATGTTGCACATCAAGAAGAGGAAGAAATTATCGAAGATGTAGAGCCCATAAGTTCTCATAAGCCCACTTTTACCTATAAGCTTTACAGTGCTTTGAAGAGGAGTGGTACTCCGTTGAACTACATTGATGAATTTCTTAAGGACAAAGGATATAGAAATGAAACCTTCTTTTTACACACGATGGAACGATTGAGAATTGCCCCTGCGGGATCGGCGGAAGAAGCTTTGGCAAATATCCCAAGCGATCCACATGTTGAAGGGTTGAATCAACCAGAAGGGAACGATGATGATAAGATGTACAATCAATTTAAATCTAGAATGGGTGTTGCAGCAAAAATCCGAAGCAAAAGGATGGATTTATTTCGATCGGAGGAACACAAGCAACTGTACTTTAAGTTGTTGAAACATGGGGTGATAAACCCTAGAAGTGTGGATTTTGATTTTCTTGACTCTGTGAATGTCAATCTACGGGAAAAAATCAATCTTCTTCAACTCGAACAATTTTGTTTCAAATCTACAGAAGCTTATGCTAAACTTACTGCTTATTTCTATTTGAATCTCAATTTCTTGGATGCGAATAGATTTTCTTTTAGTGTTTCGAGATCAGGATTATGTGGTTGACATGAATATGTTGGCTGATGTAATTGGAGTTGAAAGAGGGAGATATCAACCTATCAATGTGTTTATTGCTCGTGCAACGTTGGAGCTTGTTCAGGATAGAAGGATGGAAGGAAAGATTTCCTATTTGAGAATGAATGCGTCCAACATTTTGCTTCACAAGATAGTGATTAACTGTCTTAGACCAAAATTAACTTTAAAGACCGACGTTTCAAACTCGGAAACAAAGTTGATGTATGCCATCAATGCTGATAAAAAAATTCTCTCTTCCACACACTATTATGTTCCACATGTACAGGGCAGTGATAAAGGACAAGGGTCAACTTCCTTACCCAGCTCTTGTGACCAAGTTATTCAGACATTTGAACATTCAGCCTCCTCGGATTCTTTGTGTTCGAACGTGCAATCAAATGGTGGTGGGATTGAGAATGGTCTCTAAAATGCGTTTGAAGGAACTTACCAAGGCTTTGGAGCAGTTCAAGGAGAAAACCCCTGTCAAGACTCATTCAGTCTCTTCGGCGGCAAAGAGAAAAGGGAAGGAGCCCATGGTTGCTCCATCCAAGAAAAGAAGAGCACTCATCTTTGAGGATGAAGAGGATAAGGATGATGTCACCATTTCTGCGATGGCATTAAAGAACTTGAGTCGTTCTATTCAAGAATCAATAGAGAGACGGGAAAAAGACAAGGATGAGACAGAACAGAGGACTGAAGAAAGAGAAGATTTGGAGAAAGAAGTAGAGGAGAGAGATACAGAGGAGGAAAGAATTGAGGAAGAAGAAGAGGAAGCAGAGCATGAGGAACACTTTTCTACACCTAAAGGCATGGAAACATGGGGAGATCCTGAGAAAAGAGGAACGTCCTCATTCCCTACCACTAGTGAAGGAGTAAGTCGTTCTCCAGCAAATCCAGAGGACATCTATGCCACTCAATTTCCTAGGAAGGACATGAGGTTTCATTGCCCAATTTGAGTGATCGTGCTGAATTACCATCATTTGCCAATACTCCATCTAATCGTGCAGAGGCAAGTACTCGGACAGACAATTCGACGGACTTTCGCAGAATTCTTAATATTCTTTTGAAGATACGTGGTCAAATTTATGCTCTAGGATGCAAAGTACAGAACTTGTAGAATACGGGTCAAACCTCTTCAGTTTCTTTGCATGATCAGATCAATGCCCTTACTATTCAAGTTCAAGCAAATGCTAAGGGTGAAGATGTGGCGCAACTGAATGAGGATTTGAAAAAGCTGGAAGGGATTGTCCAGTCAATTGGAGATTTCCAGCTTGTTCGTGTTCCCAAATAATCTTAAAGCCATTCTCTTTTCATCTCTACCTTTTTAAATGATGACAAAAAGGGAGAGAGATGTGGTGCAGATTTGATTTTGAACTTTGAACTCAATTTTTGAACTTTTGTGTCGATTATGTTTGATTGACTTGACTTTTGTATTTGGTTGTTTGGATTTGGACTGGATTTGGATTTGACTGTTTGAACGTTTGTTTATCTTAAGCACTATTGATATCTCATGGCTTTGCTCATTTACAAAGCTAACATATTTTCTATGGATGCAAATTCTAATGATATCTTTATTAAGCCATCTATCTTTTGTGAGATATCATTGTTTGCTTGAGTAATATTTTGCAAGTCAAAGTTATCCAAATCTACAGGAAATTTTTGTCACAATCAAAAATGGGGAGATTGTTGGAGAAAACTTCCTTAAATATTTTGAAGTTAACAAAACGTTTCCATCAGTCTAGTCTGAAGACTTGCAGACTCTACTATCAAAGTTTGAAGACATCCGAACTGCCAAACTCAAGACTCAAAGTCTATCCTCATTGATAAATTCTAGGACCGACGAAGAAGGCTTATCCGAAACGAAGTATTTTGTTAAGGATTTGATTTTATCGACCGAAGAAGATCTCTTGGCTGGATATAGCATGTCGAATCCATTATTCAAATCAAGATTGATTCAAGGATTTTTTGGATCCGTTGATTGGCGAAGTATACTTGGAAGGTTCTACTTATGAAAACCTAGATCCTGATTGTATAGGTGAGCAGGATTGATGGGCTATCGTCATGTTCCTTAAATAGCTCAAAGATCTTCCTAATTGATTCTGTCCAACAAGTAGATTGGAAGAATTCCTTTGATAAATGCCAACGGGTGTGATGGCATAAAGGAATATATAAGGAAGACGTTTCAATTGTTCGAGTGTGTGCACGGTAGAAGAATTCCATAGTCTGAATCTCGTTGTTCTTTGTCAATTAAACTGTTAAGCGAAATCTTGTACGCAAATAAGAATTTATATTTTTGAGAGACCTTAAGGAAGTGTAACAGAGTCTCTACACTGTGGAATCAGGGAAGAGCTTTTCTGTAACAACTCATTTGTTCATAGTGAAATCCAGCCGGTGGGCTGTCAGTGCGGAAGAGTGGACGTAGGCTTAGATTAAGCCGAACCACTATAATCTCTATGTTCATATTCTCTTCTCTACGCTCTTTTACTTTGATCATAACTTGTTTTGTTTACAAGAGACGAATTTCCTTTTCATATTTTATTATTGATTAGTGCTGCACTCTTATCTCGTAAAATAGTTTTTACACCCATTCACCCCCTCTAGGTGCTCATACTAGCTTTCACAGAAATCGTGAGGGACGGCTGGCGTATGGGTTGGGCTGCAGGCGTGCGAAGGGGAGTCAACTCTAGGGAAGGGATTCGCTGGTGGTTGACCGGTGGAGGGTGAGGCGTTGCAGCGAGATGGAGACACAAGAATGGAAGTTGGGCTATCGGTGGGATGGGCAACAAGGGAGCAGCAGATTCGGAGGAGGACGTGCGGCAAAGTAAGTGGCCGTAGTTCGCTAGGGTTGATGTTGGTGAGCTGGATGAGTGGCTGCGGAAGGAAGGCTCGTTGGAGGGAGACAAACGTTGGTGGAGGTTGCTTCGGTGGGATGGCAAATGGGAAATGGGCGAAGGAAAAGAAACATGGGCGGGCGTTGAAGAAAAGAGAAGTAGAACCGAAGGGGGTCGGGGGAGAGAAGCTAGTCGAACGAAGAAGAGAGAGGGGAAGGGAGAGAGAGAGAGAGAGAGAGAGAGAGAGAGAGAGAGAGAGAACCAAGCCTTGAAAATAAAAATAAATAAATACCCTAATTCATGATTAGCAAACCACAAAAGTATTCAGCCCATCCAATGGAGAATTTGCTCCCATTTCACCTAATTTAAGTCATTTTGGTGTAGATAATTATGCCCATTTTCAGCCAACCTTTCCAATGGATCACCCAAGGGCCAAATTATTCACAAATCCACACCAAATGAAGCCAAATTGAGGACCAAACTATAGTAGCCCATCACCCCTACGAATTTGCACCATCTCCTCACCATTTACTTCAATTTGGTGACCCAAAATTCTTCTAATAATGCCCATCCGAATTTGCAACTCTTTTCCAAATCGTCCGTATTGATTTTCCGTAAAAATCTCGGGCTTGCCGAAAATTTTTCGAAGGATCAATCGACATTTCTAAAATAAATCATTATATGACAGAACTTTCAATTTTTGAAATCGGGTTCAAATTCGCGGTTAATTTCAATTTGGCGCGATTTTAGCATGACCTAACCTGTCGGGTAGCTTAGGAATTTTTAGTACAATTGACCCGTGGTGGATTATTTTTGAGCCACATCGTGCATCTTCAACACATTAGCGACTTTCGGTTGTCATGAAAATCTCGAATTTTTAAATATGGACACAGGGTACCAAAACGACAGAAAAATCGGTCTAGTGTCGATCGACAAGAATTATGTAATCTGGTGGAATCACCCACACTTTGATCACATATCACAATTAAATTGATCTATCTCTAGTCTCTAATCATTTTTAACTGTGCCATAATGACCCTTGCAGATTAACACGATCGAGTAGTCAATTCATGGTTGAATTCTCATGCCTATTGCGTTTATACTCCTTAACGGCTTCACCTGATAAACTAGTTATCTCATGAGTATCCAACTTAGAGAAAATAACTATAGGCGCGTCGATGAAAAGCCTAACTTATTCAATCGAAAGCATAACCTGAAAATCAGAATGTCACATTTATAGAATAGGATTTTGTTTTCCTTTTGTATTCGGCTAATTAGATGTTAACAGCAATGTGAACTAGGGCATTATGAAATAATTAAAAATACTTTAAGTTGCTTGAATACCTGTGATGTAAGTACATTTCTATATACGTTAATTTAAATTCATTTTTCAAACAACTCATATCTTTTCATCAGGCTAGGTTTGTTGACAAATTTCAAGTATCATTTTAGTATTTAAAATGACCGTTTCGATCACCATTTCAAAAAGGGGTGTCCATCCACATCTGAATGTTGTGTTTGTCGACAACACTAGGCACACTTTTTTTTTTTAACAAAAAAATGAAGCTAGTAGTAAATAAATAAAAATAAGCATATAAAAAAAATAAATAAAAAATTAGAAACAAATAAAAAGAAAAGAAGAAAGAAGCCAATTCGGTTTTGGTTTCACTCGCACAGCCCACAAATGATCCAAGCCCAACAAGGGCATGAAGTGGAGAGCCCTCACTATTAACTGACAATAGCATCCACCATCCACGGTCTCCAGACACCGTGCGCCGTCTCCGATCATCAACAGCCACCATCAAACTCCCATCACTGACCACCTCAAGCTCTATCACAACTGAAATAGAGAGGCTCGTGCACAATAGCTAATGTATTTTTTATTTGATGGGCCAAGCCAGGCTCATCCGCCCATGTTGGGCCAAATCCGACCTATAAAGGAAGGGTCCATAAGAGAAATAGTAGTTATTTCTTAAGTGAAAATTACCGCAATATATAAAAGAAAAAAGAGAATGTTGAAAACTATAATAGACAGAATGTAGGGTTCCCTTTTTGAAAACAGTAAACTCTCTTGACGAATGGAACTCCAAAGGTTTCATTGATGCCTTTGAGATTACAACAAGTATTTAATCTGTGGCAAACAAGGTATGTCTGTCTTTGTGAAATGCCTTTTGATCAGTCTTACATGTTTTTTGGACACATTTTCACGTTTGTTTTGGTATTCAATTGTTCGAGTATCGATTTGCTTTTTGAGGAATCCATTTTAGACATTGGTATCATAGCGACGTTGTTCATGTTTTCCAATCATTGTTGACGTTTATAATTGGTTTTTTGTTCGAATTTTTTAGAAACATTGCCGTTGGACGCTCGGGAACAAAAATCCCAACACCCACATACTATTCATCCTTATTTTCTGATTTTTTTTAGTCAAAAATCCCAACACACTTCTTTGCCCGAATTTTTTGTTGACGTTTTATTTTTGATAGCACAGGGTCGTAGTTCTCGTCAAGACGAGAAAAACGACCAACGGAGCATTGGACACTCCCCTATATATGGCTAGAAGAAGACTAGGTCATCGACGTGTGCACTATACATGTCAAGGAAGTTCCTAGGCGCATACGCTACAAATGCGCGGCAACTGCTAGTGCACACGTGGCATGTGTGAGGCAAGAATTTACGCTTTTGCCCCTTAATTTTTCATGAAATTATGGTTTTACCCCTATTAATTGTTTTTACAATTATGCCATTATTTGTTCTTTGATATTACTATTTTGCCCCTCACTGACCTGCTACCCCTTGACGTGACCAGGATGACCGTTGACCCGACCTAGTCATCCATTGACTACTATCGACCACCATTGACCTATGACCCAAAGAAAAAGGAGGAGAATGTGTTTTTCAATTATGTTCACTATCATTTTTGTTATGCATTTGTTCTAATGATGCATTTCATATGTACACTTATATTCTCGAGAATGAATGAACAAAAGGCGAGACTTGAAGGGCTAATAGAGGAATTAACTGATTATCGATGGAATGACGGTGATATAGTGTCACATATGATCAAGGTCAACAAGATGATACAAAGAATCATTTGAAATGGTTACATAATGCTGGATTTTCAGAAGATGTTGGCCCTAATGAACACTCTTCCATTAGAATGGCCCTCAAGTTGAATGCAACTTGGTGCAAAATGAATGCGCCTTGGAGGAGCTATAAGGGTTCTCCGAAAGTCTTTCCACGGTTGCCCAATGTGCCTTTAGAATTCTCAATGGAATTTTTTAAGAGATTAGAAGAGACATTCCCCATTGATGAGATTGATGAGTGTTTTTGAATTTATTTATTTATTACTTTTCCTTTGATTAGTTTGAGATATTTTAGGTGTAAATATTCCTTTTCATGTTGATGTTGACATACTTCTACTAAATATATTACTTCGTGTACATGATATATTTAGTTGATGTAAGTTCAATGTTGTTTATTGTCGTAAGTTATTGTTTAAATTTATAATTATTTGTGGAAAGTTCAAGAAAGTTTTAGTGACTTTACTGAACTTATTTTTGCATAAATGACCATATCAATGATAATTTCAAATTAGAATTTTTGGATGATGATTGAAAATAACCTTTCGACTCTAAAGCCTTATTTGATTTTATTCATTAATATGATTAGTTTATGCGAAATAGTGCATAAATGTTAAAGCATTAATAATTTGTGTAAATATGTCCGATTTGTTCAAATACATTGGATTTGGCTTCTAAGAACATAATGGCTGAACTGGACAAAGATGAGATAACCAATTTATGGAAAAACTTTAGGATACTATGTGCCACCTTGAGCTAGCAGAGGACCACATTTTCGCGGTCAAGCCAAAAACAGATATTTGTGAAGAAAAAAGAAGATAACTTGTAATTTTATTTGAATCAACTTAAATTTGAAAATTCATCAGATACTTAATATGATTATTATGCCGGTCTTCTTTAATTACCATTTCACGCATCATGTTGAAATTCTTCTGACTATTATTTGTGTTGAAATAGTAGTGAGTTTTCTTTATCATACAAAGAAGTGTGTGTGTGTGTGTGTGTGTGGGGGGGGGGGGGGTATTATAAACTTGTTACCCCAATTCTTTTATACTGAAAAAAAAAAAAAAAAAAAAAAATAGGCATTCTCATGCGTGCAACAAAGAAGAGAAATTATAATTTTATTTGATTCAACTTTAATTTGGAAATTCATAAGATACTTAGGATGATTATTACGCCACCTTTGTTTTTAATTACCATTTCATGCATCATGTTGAAATTTTCCCGATTATTATTTGTGTTGAAATGGTAGTGGGTTTTCTTTATCATACAAAGAACTGTGTGCGTACATATATGCACGGTATTATAAACTCGTAACCCAATTCTTTTATACCAGAAAACTAAAAGAAAAAATGGCATTGTCGTGTGTGCAATAAAGAATAGAAATTATAATTTTATTTGATTTGAATTGAATTTGGAAATTCATAAGATACTTAATATGATTATTATGCTGGTCTTTTTTAATTTCCATTTCACATATCATGTTGAAACTCTTTTGATTATTATTTGTGTTGAAATAGTAGTGGGTTTTCTTTATCATACAAAGAAGTGTGTGTGTGGGCGTGCTTGCGCGCATGTATATATATATATATATATATTATGTATGTGTGGTATTATAAACTTGTAACCTATATTAGTTACATTGCATTAATCATCAATTGGTGTTAATTGATTATATTTCTGTTAATTAGTTTAATTTTTGTTTGTAAATAAATTTTAACTAGTGGATGAAACTAAACCCATATCATTTAATAAAAATGTAATATCTTAGAAAATTTACAATTCCTAATACATAAAAGTTGAAAGGACATCAATGCAATACAAAACCAATGCGTAAAACAGGAAAAATACTGATTTTGTAAATATTCAAAGATGAAATGACCGTTAAGTTTATTGTATAAGTTTAACCATAAGGAAATGTTGCTACTCAATAGATGTGAATTGCCGTTTTGTAACTTGGCTGAGGTGTCTTAAATCACCTCGATGATTAGAATGGAGAACTTATTTTGGCTTCGTTTGTTTAGCAAAAGATGATTGCTTGTAGTACTTACAAAAATAAATAAATGAAAATATTTTGATTATCCATGTAAATATTTAGACATAAATTGTTATTCATAAAGGAAATATTTTTCATTGACTAATATTTCAAGCATTATAAACGATTAATTTTAGGAAAATATTTTCTAAATCATTCATTTTTCGTAAAATAAATGGACCATTAGTATTATGGACGATGTGAAAACTAGTAACTATATGATTTATTTGTTTTGCATTATTCATAAAACCAAGAATGCTACCAAGAAAAGTCTATTGGTCCTTGAGGAACTATATCCCAAAAGATTAAATTTCAATTTTTCACTGAAAACTTTCAAAGTCTCCACACACCAAGGTACTAACAAAAATGTAGGTTCTTCAGATGCACGATGTTTCGAAAGAAATATTGTTGTTCGAGGAACGAGCATTTTTTAAGATATAAAGACTAGATTTCAAATTAGATTCATAAATATTCTTCTCTTTGTTGCATTTCATGTTTTTCGCAAGTGTGCAGTATCGTGATCCATAAAACTGAGTTTAATGGCATTTCCATAATTACTTTAAGCTAAAGGGAGCATTTAGTCAATTTGTAAGTGTTGAGGGTATTTTGGTCATTTTTCAAGCCTCTGGGTATTTTGGTTATTGTCATGAGATTGGCCCAAGGAGGTCCAAGCCAGCCTCGGTGAGAGACAAACTACATTATTTCCTATGTTAAAAATAATTATCATACTTTCTTTTGATTATTGACATCTTTCAAAATTGCACATATATTGCATGTATATTGTATGTATATCGTGCATAATCTTGATTAAGATATTATCTTAAGATAGTTATATGAAATATTTTATAAATAGGATGATGTACTCTTCATTAATATGTACATTGAAATATATTCAAATTTCATATTTCTTTATTATGTTTTATTGATTTATTTATTGATTTATTTATTTATTATTATTATTTTTTCAATGTTAAAGATATGGTGTTTTCTATTAATTATTTGAATCTCTCAAGATAATATGTATATAGCATATATATTACCACTTGATTATGCATAACCTTGAATTTACAAGTTGGATTCATAGACATTTCCCTCTTGTTAACGATTTGTTGCATTTTGTGTTTCTATATGTGAGTAGCATCATCACCGATTTTAGAGGCATTTCGATTAACAGGAGCATTTAGGCAATTTTCTACGTCTTGAGGGTATTTTAGTTATCATCATGAGATTGGCCCAAGGGGATTTGAGCTAGCTTTGGCAAGAGACAATGTACATTATTTCCCATGTTAAAGATAATTATGATACTTCATTGTGATTATTTATCTCTCAAGATTGCACATATATTACACGTATATTATGCATAATCTTGATTGAGATATTATCTTTGTATCGTTATCTAATATAGTTTATAAATATGATCATGTATTCTTCATTAATCTATACATTGAAAATATATAAATTACGTATTTTCTTCTTCCATTTATTATTATTATTATTATTATTATTATTATTATTATTATTATTATTATTATTATTATTATTATTATTAACTCATAAAGGATATTTAGCACTTTCGATAGGATATTTTCCTATGTCAAAGATAATTATAATATTTCTTATTAGTTATTTGAATCTCTCAAGATTGCACATATATTGCATATATTTACCATTTGAGTATGTATATTCTTGAATTACAAATTGGATTCATAAATATTCCCCTCTTGTTACAATGTGTTACATTTCACGTTCTCATATGCAAGTAGTATCATCACCCATAAAACTGAGTTTAAGGGCATTCGGATAATTACTTTAAGCTAGAGGGAGCATTTAGTCAATTTTATAAGTCTTGAGGGTATTTTGGTCATTTAAAAATATTTCTTATTTTTCTAGACTTTTATAATTTTTTATGCAATTTATGAATTTTCTGATTTCTTTTTTTTATCAATTTTCTTTATTCTTTGTTTTTTTATTTTTTATTTATTATCTTTAAATATTGAAGATGGACTTTGTACCGCGTCAGTTGCTGGTCTAACCTGGACCCTAACAGTCCGAGTTGGGTCCGAAAGTGGACAATGCCCAATCCAATTTTGCTAAAAAGGGCCTAACTCAATTGAGCCCACAACTACCTCACCTACGACTTTTCAGCCTAGCCTCCATTATAAACCCTTTTACTATTTCTTTCTTTCAATTTATTTTTATTTTTTTCTTTGCTTTTTTCTTTCCCTGCGTGGATCTTCTTCCTCTTAAACTCTCTTCCCCCCGCACCTTCACCCGAAGCTATAAAAATTCCCTCCCCAAATCCATACTCTAACAACAGAAACTTTGCTATCTATTTTCACTATTTTCCTTTTTTTTTTTTTTTTTTATGTTAGGCTTGCCTTTCTTTTAATTTGCATATGACAAGTAATACATGACTAAGCGAGAAGGAAATCGGTAAAGAAAATTATCTTGTGAGTAGAAAAGCTCATCTTTCCGTCCGTTTGGTGAGGGCGCAAGAGCGAGAGAGAGGGAGCTAGAGCGAATTAAGTGATAGAGGGAGCTAAAGAGCTTAAGCGAGAGTAGCGAACAAATTGGGAGCTGGAGTGAGTGAGAGAGGACTGAAGTGAGAGGGGGACTATGTTTGCTAAATATGTCAATGCTAGTTGAGAAACCCATTTTTCCTTCTTCTTCTTTTTTTGTAGGTATAAAATTTATACTTTCAGGGATAT
This sequence comes from Eucalyptus paniculata subsp. matutina, assembly GCA_017140255.1. Classification (NCBI taxonomy): domain Eukaryota; kingdom Viridiplantae; phylum Streptophyta; class Magnoliopsida; order Myrtales; family Myrtaceae; genus Eucalyptus; species Eucalyptus paniculata. The sequence goes on along the minus strand of CM029442.1, from coordinate 30,271,484 downwards.
TTCAAGATTTAAAAGATGAAACTAGTTAGCATATGCATCTTGGGATAGGTTATTTTTAAGATTTAAAAGACGAGGTCTTGATCTACTCTAACTAGGCATATTGATAAGCTCTTTCGTTGACTATTAATCAATAATTTCAAGAAAAAAAAAGGAAATTCGAAAAACTTTTCCTTAGGTGCAATTCTAATGCAACGCAGATTATACATTAGGACGAAATTTGCAAATTAGTCACTTATTATATAGTTTTTCAATCTTAGTAATGACAATTTCATTCACTATATTAGTATATAGGATGGTATTTGAAGATTGCTAATTTCCCTCATGTAACTATTGTATAACGCAAAGAGAATATCAAACTGTCAAGGGATCACAGTATTTTTTTTTTTGGGTTATTTCCCAAAATATCATCAGTTAGTTATGTTATGAATATTTTACCCATGAATAAGCATTAATTAATATTTTTTATTTTACCTCTCATGTGCTCCAGTTTTTGTAGGTAGTTTGGATTTATTTTAAGCTAAATTATTATCATACGATGGGGTGATCACACAGATACTCAATCATTATTAAATATTGAATAATAATAATAATAATAATAATAATAATAATAATAATAATAATAATAAATGGCATCACACAAAGCAAGCAATCATTTTTTAGGTTTTCTTGAAATTAGAATTTATTTTTTCATGAAAACATGCATTTTAACTACATGACCTAATTTTACTAATAAACAAATTCTAATTAAATGATCATATTATGCAAACTAATTAACATGCACCTAGTATTTTTGTATTTTTTTTATTGAAATTAGGAATTAATAAAAACCCTAATTAAACTAAAAAAGAATAACTTTCTAATTTATTTTAGGGATTAATTTGATTCAAACCTTATCCTATCTTAGAAAACTATTTTTTAGAAAAAAGAGATTATCAAGATGTGCAAACGTCATCTAAAATCCTATTTTTATATAATAAAAAAAAGGTCATTTAGGTCCAACCCTAACCTATTTCAAAAATTATTTAATAATGCAATCCTAAAAATGCAATCCTCAAAAAATTCTAATTTACTAAACCTACATGCCAAAATTTGATTTTTGATTTTTTTTATCTTTTTAATGTTTTTTTTTAAGACAAGCAATATCAAATAAACATTAGATCAAAACAATCAAGATATTCAACAAATAAAAGATTATAGTAATCGAAAAAATAACCCGTTATCTCACAAGTTAAATTAACGCTACTTCTAACCCAAAATAATTAAAAATTTGATTCAAGTCTTTACGATCAAATTAATAATTATATTGATTTAACAATTAAAATACCATCAACAAACCCCCAAAATTAATGTAATTAAAAAAATGATCCGATATCTTACGGATCAAATTAGTAATTACTATAATTTTGCGGAAAATCCCTGCAGATAATGCCTACAAAATTTATTGACATCAAATATTACAGCTTAAATAGATGAACTGAAAAAAAAAAGAGATAAGATAAAATAAAGCAAAACAAAATAAAATAAAATAAAATAAAAAAAGCTAAACTACCTAAAAGGGGAAAACGACGGTGGATAGCGCCGGGCGGTCGTTGACCGGTCGTCGGAGTTCCGGCGGGGGAGCAGCGGCAGGTGGACGGCGGCGGGCTCGAGCTCGGACCAGCGGCGAAGGCGGAGCTGGATCGCGGGTCGCTGGGCGGAGACGTCGACAGCGGTGCGGGGCTTGGCTGGCGTCGTGGCGTCGCGGGGGTTGCCGGCCGGCGTCGGAGAGGTCGGATGTTGGAGCTCCGGCGAGGGCAGAGATGCTGTGACGTCGGCGACGGGAGGCGCGGGCGTCGGCAGGGGGATCTCGAGCAACGGGCGAGTCATGGGCCGGCGCAGGTTGCAGGTGAGGTGGGGCGCGGCGGTGTCGGGGACGCAGCAGAGGCTCGGTGCGGGGGTTCGCGGGCTGCTGCAGATCGCGGCAGCGGCGTCGTTGGGTTGCAAGCTGGAGTGGCGATGGCGTCGGCAGATGCGCGTTCGGAGCGGGGCTCAGGCGGAGGTGCGGGCGCATCAACGGCGTCGGGCGGGGTGGCGATGCTGCTGCGCGTCAGGGGCGAGTCCGGCGAGGTGGCGGTGGCGGAGGCGCGGCGGAGGCAGCGCCAGCAGCTCGGAGACCAACGGTGCAGGGGTTGGTCACGCAGCAAGGGGAGGCCACAGAGAAGATGAACAGTGGCGTTTTTTTTTTGCTTTTCTCTTTTTTTATTCTCTCCCTCTTGTCTATTCGCACGTCCACCCTCTGCACTCACGTCTCTTTCACTCTTCAGCCAAAAGCAAAAACTTTCTCTTTCTTCTTTTCTTTTGACTTTGAAAAGACCAAAATAAATAAAAAAGAAAACTCTCTCCTCGGCCTTCTTTTGCACGGATTTTCTTTCGCACGAATTCTGTTTTTTTTGCTCTGAATTTTTTTGATCTGGAGCCAGAGGGGGCGCGGTGGTTCGCCGGTCACGCGGTGGTTCGCTGTCGAAGAGAGGGAGGGCAGACAGAGACGCGAGTAGAGAGAAAGAGTAAGGACGGACGAGTTGGGGCCGGAACCGGAGCCAGAGGTGTGGCGCGGTGGTTCGCCGGTCGGAAAGAGGGAGGGCAGAGAGAGAGGAAGGTCGCACGCCGGTCGGTCGGAAAGAGGGTGGTCGCACGCCGGAAGGCAGAGAGAGAGGGGGAGGTCGCACGCCGGTCGGTTGCTCGCGGTCGTCTCGCCGGTATCCTCCTGGTTCGTCGGTTGCTCGCGGTGCTTCGGCGGTCGGAAAAAGAGAGGGCAGAGAGAGAGGGAGTTTGTCGGGGAGAGAGAGCGAGGGTAGAGACAGAGGCGCAAAGAAAGAACCCGCGACTGAAAACCTCTCTCCAGAAGCTACAGTACCAGAAATTTTCAAAATGGGCGCCTGAAATCGTGGGTCCCACGAGGACACGTGTCGCGCTGCGAGCGCCTTCTTGTTTGACACGCTGGCGCATAACACGTACCCAATATTTTCTCCCCCCCTCCGAAAATAATTGGTCTCCTTTAACGGTGGTTCCGACCACCTTCTTCCATGACAATTTTCGATCTTTTTTCCATTGCCTTAATTCATGATCTGTAAATTGGAGCAAAATCTTGTAATTGGCTTGATTTTTCCTTAGATGTTTCAATTCCTTCCCTTTTATCAAACTCCTTACTTTTTTATTCACCTGATTTATTTGACCGAGAATTTGCTTCCACATTTATAATGATTTAAATATTCACCAGAGCAAGGATGGCTAATCAGAATTTCCACATTCCATTCATAATCAAATTAGATTGATCCTCCCCTCATTTTCCTTTTTATTTGCTCTAATGTAATTTTTATATGCTATGCAATTTTTATTTTATTTATTTAGGGTCGTCAAAATTTAGGTGTCAACAAGTTATAGTGTAATACCTATTGAAAAATATCAATTAACATAATGTAGGTTTTTCTAGATTCTTACTAATAGAAAATGGTGGATATATTGCAGACGAGAGATCCTTTAGCGACAACCACGACTTGTAATTAAGCAAGCTGAGCTATCAATCAGAGGACCAGAGCTGACCTGAAGAAACTATGACCAGAGCTGACCTGAAGAAACTATCTCATATAAATACAATGCTAATTTGAAGTATAAAATTTGGTAAGAAAAAATCTGGTGAAAAAAATATCTAATATTGTCTTGTAAAGAAGGAATAATTGAATGTTACAAGAAGAATTAAATTTGTGAGTTATAACGTCAATTTGTTTGAATTATTTAAGTCATGCTGCATTTGATACCCTCTATGTATTTCAGAAAACCTGATAAATTACTATATGTCGTCAATGTAAACATGACATATCTTTCTCTGAGTTCAATATGAACTGAGAAAGCCTTTTTTCAGCCAAACAAATAAGCAAGCTTAATGGAACCAGAATGAAGTGCGTTGAAGTTAATCTTCCTAAGTAATTGGGTTGCGGTCACTTTCACCGTTGCATTTGCACCGAATCGAGGTAAATGTATTCCTCATTTCATGTAGGTCAATATATATATTTTTTTTGGTTCAATCAAGTAGCCTGACATGATTTGGCTTTCAATCGGACCATTTTGTTACATTCCCAAACAGATGAACAATGGCGTCGTAGTAATATATATATATTTACCACATGATCTCCATTCATACTTGAGAGGCATTTCAGCAATTAAATCAATGAACTGGGGCATAAAACAAACAACTTAATTTAAATTTCATATTACTTCATGCGATGGAACTCGATTAATTTCAACATGGAGGAAAGAAAATATAAACCGAAGGCAGCCATATCTTCGTAGAGATAATTGGGAGGTTATATTCTTTCAAATTTGATTGCTCTAACTTTTTTTAAGCACTTGAAATAGACAAAATGGTCATTTTGGAAAGATGACTGACAATTGCGGAAATAATCACCATTCAATTTTGGGTTTGAAAGTTAATATCAAGAAATTGTGGGAAATCGAACTAATTGAACTAAATCAAACAAAAATACAAAGGAAACATAAATTGTAGGAAAAGCCACAATGGAAAATAGAGATGTCTGATATGCTATCTTTGTGTGTCTTTCTTCTTCTTTTGTTACAACTTATTCGTATTTACGGATAACTGCTTATTCACCGTACACTGACAGGAATTTAAAATAGCAATGACTGCTCTTGCCTTTGCAAGTAATCATCATATTATGGCCTTTACTTGGATTCGTGAACTAACTTTGTTACTTGCTATAAAATTCTATCATCTTCATGCTTTCAATTTTACTTCTTCAATTCTTCTTGAAAAGGAAACTTATAGACACTCATGGACATTTTGTCACCAAAGTATCAGCAAAATGCATATAATTAGTATTTAGTAGATGTTACCCCAACTCTTTATGATAAATGAAGTCCAGCACCATGCACAAAATCATTAAAAGGGCCTTGGAAGACCTCATACTAAACAGATGAAGTTTATATGTTTCTTGTAATTGAATTATTTTTTATTGTCAATCTTTCAGAGTTGGTGTGGTTGATAAAATGTCGAGGGATTTTCGTCACAGGATTTAGAGATGATGAATTAAACCACGCCTTGCAAATTGTTCTGTGATTAGGATCAACAACAAAATTTAAAGACTTGAACTTAATTGATTTATGAAATTTACATAGTATTGTATAGATTTTAAGATAATTCGACTTTTTTGCTCATATTTCGAAAAGAAAAATCCTGCTTTTGCCCTTCTTAGTTTCAACTGGTCCGGGGGATGCTAGACGTGGAACAATCTGTCAACAACTGATAGAATCTCTAGAAAATTCTGTCTTGAAGAGTCAAAGGTCACCATCAAACCAGTCTTGGACGACTCTATTATAGTTTAATTGACTCCACCGAAATTCCATGCGCACTAAACTGATAAATCAGCAAAGTGAAAAGGTTTTTGTCTCCAATTTGTCGATTATAAAATGTTAGTGGCAGGCGGTCGGGAGGGTTCCGCCGGTGTAGGAGCTAACCACGCCATGTTCTTCAGTCAGATTCTTTAAGTATTTAAATAATAAAAAAATCAATTTGCTAACTGGACAAGTGGAGCTCCATTTTGATTGGACGGTTGGTAGGGACAAGAGAATCCCAATTTGGAGGCTCATTATTTGGTCCATTTCACTAAGTCGTGAAGGACTAAACAAAATAGAACTTTGATCTTGTTGTGACAAAGAGGAGTGGTGGGATTTTTCTTTTGAAAGTTTGATGGCTGCGGTGCATTTGACCCTTGGCCTTTTCCTTTCCTAGAGATTTGCTGTCCCTATTAGATTTTGTAAAATGATTGTGAAGGTGCTTTCGTGATACTATTTTGGCAACTTTTTCTCATATTTTTGGGATATTTTTCTGAAGAAAGTTGCTCTATTGAAAAGCAAGAGTTCAATTTCTCATATGCAATTGGAAATTTTTTAGTCAATTACCGTGGATAAACAGTGAATTAGAGTACTTAACAAGGGTTGATAATCCTAGAGTAATCAATTGAACTAAGAAAAGAAAGTTTGGAAACTCAAACTTACAATTGAGAAGGGCCAAAAGATGAACTTAAAATTTTCACACCAAAAGTTTAGAATAAATTAGTTATAATTTATGAAATTGTCTCAAACAAAATTGACTCTTAAAATCTCTAAGATGTTCAATTAATTCTTTTGACTTAATAAAATGTAAATAGACTTACATTATCTCTATCAATTGGACCTTGACCACATTCATATAATGTATAAATGTGAATCCAAATGGATATGTTGACCGGGTCGAACGTGAATTCCTCTTAATGATCTCTTCAAGTGAAGGTATCTTACTTCTGCTATGCGATCAAACTAGTGATATTAGAGTAGACGGTTGTTGGTAGGCCACGTTTGATGTGCACCAACATTTGGAGAAATATATCAAAAGATGAATCTTGGATGTAACTCCCCAAGTGAAATAATGGATGGCGTCCCTCGCTTCTAGTTGATCTTGGCTAGTCCAAGGTGATTGAAGCAAAGTTAAGGGTAGATGTTTTGGTCGCCAACATCTACCATATTAGGCCGAGTTAAAGTTGAGATTTGAATTGAGATGGCTCACAAGTGAGGGAGGGGTTTTTTTAAGCACATGTTTGAGGGTGTTTGGCCAAAAAAGTTTCACATTAGAGATGTGGTGTAAAGTGAAATAGTTAATATATTCTAGTTGAACAATAATAATTGGCTTAAGCTTTTGAATGAAGATTGTTCTAATTGGATCCATTAATGATCTCGAACTTAAACTCCCTTTTGGTGACCTTCCTAAGTGAAGGTATCAAGATTTTTATTGCCAGAACCAATAATTTGTTACTATCATCATGGATCATGTCTCATAATATCATAAAACTAAATATAGGATCTAAACTTGAAACTATTGTTCATGGGTGATTTGGGAATGTTAGGATGCATATATATTCATACATGAGGAATATACGAAGAGGGGAAGAAACGATAAATCAGCTTGATCTTAGTGACTAAACTACAAGATGCATTGAACTAGGCCAAGCTCCATGCAATCTACCTCAAGAGCACGGTCAACCGACTACTCAAGTTGGCCAAGTACTTGTCAAGCTCAAGAAGCTCAAGTATTGAATTTCAAGAAAGATGGGATTGTCAAAATTCATGCCCTCGGAATATGCAGTTAAATATTCCATGCCGGTTTGGAAGCTTTTTCTAACACACACACACACACATATATATTGCCCCTCTCTCATCAGAGGTCCATTCATTGCATAATGGACGTAAATTCTATCAGTGGAGGGCCGAATCGGAGAAGTCAAATATATGATCATAGTACCAAGGTCCACAGAGGATACATGATCTTGAAAAGCAAAAAGGTTGAAGAGGACACTCAGTGGCTATCAAATGTTGGAGATTTGGTCAAATTCCGGCTGTCACATAAGCCGTTCGTTGGGTGACGGTAGTAGGTTGGGCGGTTTTTTAATTGACTCTTGCACTAACCCTTTAATGTCCTTCTACTGTTGTCTATAATTACATTTATCAGAAATATCAGTAGCTTGGATATGTAATTATCACCTCAAAATGTAAATCAGATACCACAAAATTCTCCAATTGTCTAAGGACTCTTGTGGGATACATATGTTGTCCAATCATTTTCTCAAAATTCATTTTTCTCACCGTATTGGTTTTGACGGCTATTTGAATACTGCTAATAGAACAACCTATATGTTTTACGAAACTGTTTGTTTAATGTCATTCAATGTGTTATGCGGTCTTATAATTCTTATACATATACACCATTTACATCCTTTTCTAATAGTCGAACCATTGGCCGCGCACCTGTTTTGATGGGTCGAGAGAACAAATCATATTTGGCCAACGGTTTACAGCATATCTTTTACATCGTCAATCTTGGCTAGAATTTCCATTCAGTACCAATACATCAATCTAAGATAGCTCAACTTTATTAAGAAGAATATGCGAATCCATCAAAAAGTTTCTTAGGAAGGAATAGCTTCATTTAATCACAACATGCACGCAATACTCAAATGGATCTCCTCTATTTTACTAACCCATACATCTACTAATCTTTTTGTGCAATTAAATCTTAATAATTCTTTTGAAGAATGAGATTTTCTGCCTCTTTGGTACAATTTCAAGCATAATCTTTCCGAAAGGAGCTATGATAGCTCCGTCAACTGTCTTTGGCAATCAAGAAAAGGCATACGTGACAGTGGAAAAGATGCCACATGCTTGCAATTAGCTAATAGTAATATATGCTTCTTTTTAAATTGGTTTTTGGTGAGGGACTTTACACTCTCTTGGCAGTTCTTTCCAGATCCTATTTTCAATTTATTGTCTAGAATAAAAAAGCCAGTGTTAAGTCTTAACAGTGAAAGCTAAAAGCTGAAGGAGAGGCAGTGTGAAAAAAAAAAAGAGAGTAGCAAATCCTATGGATGTCTTAGAAATGGCCACCATCTCTGTAACATAGAAACCAACAATTTATCCATCATTCTTTTTTTTTTTTTTTTTGGTTGAAAATGTAAATATCATAGAGCAACTGAAGTACAATAGTTTAGGGGCATCCCTCAACATTACAATTAGAGCTAATAATTCAAAAAGATGAAGATAGGAACTCTCCACATAATAGCCAATACTAATTTGTCGTGGAAAGTCTAATTTTTTGGTGGAGTGAAGCTCTACCTCTTATATTTTTACACACCTTGGCCAAAGTAATATGGATCTTAGTTGACTTGTTTTGAAATTGTCTATGGTTGTGCTTCATCCAAATGTAATATATGGTTGCTAGGGAAAAAAACCTTGAGAAGTCTTGGTGCCAAATATTTGCCCTTTGTTACCCTAATCATCGATTGAAGTTCCTCATTCCATCCTTCTAAAAAATGCCTAATCCCACATTGCACAAAGATACTCACCAAATGATGCTTGTCCATTCACCCTGGAAGAATAGATGTGCTCTATCTTCTACATTAGCTTTGCAAAAGTTATACTGGATGTCAACAAGGTCATCCATCGTTCTATGATATCTGTTGTCTGTAATCTATCTCTGTAAACTAGCCAATCAATAAAATTGTGTTTGCTAATACCATTGCTCCAAATTAGGTTGTACCACTCTAGAACCAGACCCCATGTCTGAGTTCATCATATATGTCATAGCAACAGTACCTTGAGTTAGATATAATTGAAATTAGAATAGGTCACAATTTGAAGAGACATCGCCAACAAACCATACTACTAATGTTGAATTGTATAATTGAAGTGCCTCTACATTTTGTGTTGTGAATCCAAATGCTCCAAAGGGGAGAGGATGGATGATTGATGAGGCTCTACATTGTGCGGCCTAACAAAACTTTGTTCCATATGTTCACCTTGGGCAATCCTAATCCTCCTTCCCTTTTAGGTGAGCAAATTACTTGCCATGTAACCCGGTGCGATCCATGATTTCTTGTAGAACCAAATCATAAGAAATGTCAAATCCTTTTCTCAACCTCGTACATCATTTGCTTTGGAAGTAAGAACATTTGCATCCAAGAGGTGCAAATGGAGACAAGGACTGATTTAGTTAGCTGTAACGCTGCATAACTCATATGCTTCATGCCCCAACTTTCAATTTTCTTTAAGATCTCGTTAGTACTATAGTATGTGTGAGTGACTCTTCTAGTAACAAAGGGAACACCCATTGATAAGGAGGGTCCCTGTGGAAAGAGGCTTGTGGTCCAGTATAAGGAGCTTTTCATCCTTGTTCAATCTAGAAAGAGATTTGGCATTTGTCAAGATTAAACCATAGTTTTGTGATAGTAGCGAATTCTTCAAGAGCATCTACGAGGCAAAAGATGAAGTCTACATCTCCATAAGCAAATAAGAACAAGTCATCTATGAAGCATAAGTGAGTAATCCTTTGTATTTTGTTGTGCCAGTGATATTTGAAAGTAGATGCAGCAACTTCATACTAACAATCTATTGAAAATTTCCATAACCAGGACAAAGAGGTATAGAGAAAGAAAAGTAACTTTGTTGCAGTCATTTGAGCTATTGAAATAGCCAACCTATATTCCATTAAAGTTCATTGTAAGCCTTGGATTAGTGACGCCCTTGGTTATCAAATGAACCAAGTACTAAGGTATATTCAGGGCTTTTAGGACCTTGATGATTGCACCCCATTTAATCATGTCATAGGCTTTCATAAGATCAATCTTTATGGCCAAATGTTTACTTTGTCCCCCTTATGGTAGTTGTGTAATAGATCTTGGCACAACAGGATATTCCCTAAGACATGTCGTTCAGTGATAAAAAGAATTTAGTTGAGGCCAACGATCGAAGGAAGCATACAACATATATATTCTGCAAGTAGTTTAGCTATAATCTTGTATAGGACATTGCAGCATGAAATGGGTCTGAACTCCTTAAGGCAGGATAAATTCTGAACCTTCGGGACAATAGTAGTAGAATTCTAAAAACTTACTAGTATTAAAAGCTTATCCATCTTTTGCATATATATTTTTTGAATGCCTCCTAATAGATGATTTGAAGACTTTGAACCTCGCAAGACGTGTTTGACATAACTAGAGCTATTTTTTATATTTGAAAGTTCTTCCTTCTAAAATAAATTATGGCCCTCAACATTTGCTCCGAACTTTATGAAGTTCTTTTAGAATAAAGATGAACACTATTACTCATAAATTAGATTATTTCAAAGCTCTAAACCTCATAGGACCAAGATCAAGCATTCAACCTCATTGAAACTAAACTTTCTTGAAATAGAAAATGTGCACAAGTTCAGTATTCAAATAAGACAATATTGCATCTTTCAATATAGCAACACTTTTGTAAAATGCGCAACCGATAGTAAGCCAGAATTTCCCTTTCTGAGTATTCATAATAAGTGCCCTTAAAACACTCTTTAGCACTACTCATATTCTTGCGGAAATTTACACAATACACTAGTATGGCAAATGCCATACGTCAATAAACAAAAGACGACCCTATATTACATGTGTTATATTGTCATTTGTCAGGCCTTGTTAATGTTGGAATATATCCGTAGTGGATTTTTTTTATAGTTAAACTTTATCCAAATATTTAATGAGTTCATTTAAATGTGTTGAGGATCACATCTTAATCATGTTGATACTTAGTTTTGATTGTACAAGCATTTGAGCTAAATTTCACAAAAGTGTGTAAATCTACAAAAGAAAGAGTTTGAAAGCAAAATCTTGGTTCCGCAAAACAATCAAACCTAATCAACGGAACTTTTCATATATAGATTCGAAGATCATTGGAGTTTCTAAATTGAAGACCCATCTCAAAATAGAAAGGTACGACATTCCAAGATTATTTAGCCTAATTCGCTCAAGAAATTGGTGAGATGGCATGACGAAAACTCGCCATTAATAAAAGATAACGAATAGAAAATTTGATTGATAGCCTAGTTTGAGGGAAGATTCTACACATGTTTTTAAGAAATTTTTCCCAAGAATTTTTATGGAGAGAATTAGATGACATAACGCCTACTTGATTCATGTGCAACATTCGAAGTGGAGGTTTATAAATTGGAGAAAACTTGGCCAAAAGTCATACAGTCAAAAGGGGAAGCAACAAGTTAGGGTGAGCATCAGTCTAGGGTTGACCCTGGACCGACCTTGGACTGGCTCAACCCAGCCGGTCTTTGTCTAGTTCCAAAGGGCACTGGGTTGATCCTTAGTCTTGGGACCTCAAGACCTTGTATTGTGCGAGTTGATCCTTGGTCATAGGAGTTTAAGGTTGGTCTAACCTAGACCAACCCTATACATTTTATATATTATATAATATATATTAGATGTATTCTATATTATATATCTAATATATTATATATTATAAGTTTTTGTCTACTCTAAACCCTAGCACCTCTCCCCATATTCTCTTCTCAACTCAGTTTGATGTGTAAATTATAAAGTAGAACGAAACCTAACCCTAATTCGACCAAGAAAAGAAAGAAACCTTCTTCACTCACCTCGCTTGCTTGCTCACTTGGCGGCTAGCCTCTCTTAACTCGCCTTGCCACTCGCCTTTATTCCCTTGCCTTGAATATTCTTTTTTTTGGTTTGTTGCTTTGGAGCAAGTGTACATTTCTATTTTGTCTTATCTTATATTTATGTTTGATATATATTGGTGTTCATAGTTTGGTTGCTCAATGTAGCATGGTTGATGAGTATGTAATTTGTAATATTATGTTTGTTCTTTTAAGGAAAAAAATGAAATAATAAATAATCAGTTGGACCCCAGTTGACCATGGAATTGGAACCAACCCATAGGTCGTATGAGATCACAACATAATTTTGTAGAACTCAATATGTATTAACAATTGTTTATATCCATTCTCTTACATGATGTATTTTGAAATGAACATATTCAGACAACATTAAACTGTTTCCTTTAAGTGCTTGCTTAAGTAAAAAAATGCAATTGGGAAATGTGTGAAGAAGGACTTCTGGTGTGAAGTACACAAAATTAACGCATTTCATTTGGTGTTACTATCTTGGAAACGCGAATCTTGTGTTTTTGACTAGCAAAAGAATTTGACTTATTTGACAAAATGAATTTAAGCAGTTGTAAGATGGGGGAGATATAATTCAAAATTTTAAAATCTACAAGAAATTTGTTTGTCATGTGGGTATTGTCATTATCCATCTTTACCACTAATAGATATTACTAGAATATTGGGCAAAGTTTGAAATTGAAGATGATGTTAAGTTTGCTTTGTTGTAAGAGATGATAGTGCCTAACAAAAATTTTCCTTGAAAGAGCAAACATACTATTTCAAACATATGAATATAAATTTTGTATCATTATCAAACACATATTTTTGCTTAGAACTTTGTCCGGAGAATAGAAGTAGAAAAATTTAGGCTTAATACCCTGAAAAACCTCAAACCGGTACAATTGTTACAAATTTACCTCAAACTATTTTTTTTATTATGAAAAACCTCAAACTGGTATACCTGTGACAAATTTATCTCGACTTATCATAAAAAAACCCTAAACTGATACATTTATGACAAATTTACCCCAAACTAATTTATTCGACCACAAAAAAAAAAAACCCCAAACTGATAAATTTGTGATAAATATACTTTTATGCTAAATTGGATTAATATTACAAAAAAATTACAAAAATTGTAAACTGTGACAAATGAAGCGTAAAATCCCAAATTTGTATACTAGTTAACTGTCACGTGTCATTGAATTTAATAATTTGACAGTAAAATTTAACAAAAACTAATAGAGGGTAAATTTGTCACAAGTGTATTGGTTTGGGGTAAATTTGTCAAATGTATACCAGTTTGGGGTTTTTGGTAGTCAAAAAAATAGTTCGAGATAAATTTATCATAAGTGTACAAGTTTGTGGTTTTTCAAGGTATTAACCCAAAAAATTATTTTTGGAACAAAAATTGTTATTTAGAACAGATTTTCCAACTGAAATGTCCTTTAAATATGACTCATTGCTCGAACCTGTTAAAGCGAATATTGAGTCACGATTACCACTGCTAGAGAAGTTTTCTGTTAATAAATCTAGATTTACTAAGAATGGTTTACTAAACAGTACACAAAGTGATGTGACAGAGTTTTGTCGGATATTATATATGAACCACCCATTTACTTAAATGCTATCATCGCCTCACAACTTAACAAATGAATTTTAGTATACCAAGCATAATTTTTTATTTTATGAGTTTTGTAAATGTACTCTTGGGACACACTCATTAAGAAACTAAATTAAGTATACTTGATCGGTGACTCAAAAACATTTCGGCAAGACGATCCTTTTTTTATTAGCAATGAAACAAAAGAATCTAATGTGCCTTTTGGGCGGCTAAGCATGCACATTCTAAACCAATTTTAAAAGCTTAATGTGACAACCAACGAGAGATTGAAGGGTCAAACAACAAAGGACAGAGACCTTTGGTGTTTCACTTGAATTTGTCGACCAAAGATAAAGGTACGAGCTTGCACACGAGCCGTCAACATTTGCACTCTTCTCCTCCAAGTGGAGAGTAAAGAGAAACCCTAAATGTTTGGTGCATGTGGATTGTGGTGGCCTCATCATATGGTCATTTATATGCTAAGCCCTTCATCTCTTGATATTTCCTCCTTATTATAAGGAGGGTCACTTTAACAAGTGCTCTAAATAAATTATCAAAACAACTAGGATACACATATAATTAGTTCATGAGAAAAGTTGCACGATCAATTCTAAACCTACTGTATGAAAATCAATCAAGTCACAAACCTTTTAATTGGACAATGTATTCTTAAACCTTCAAAGGAAAGTGAAATTAAATCTTCTTGGTTATGTCTCACCCGATCCATAATCTATCATTGAGGACTCTTCTCTTAATTAAGTCAGACGAAGCATTTTATAGTAGGGCAAGTGAAGAGCAGTGCGCAAGATCATTTCAACGTGTGCTTGAACCTGACGTATCCTTCTCACAACCTAATTCCATGGTAGGGTGGTAATTATTAGCCATACTTTGTGGTTACTATGTAAGCACTCAAAATAATTTTCGAAACAATTAAACGAGGTCAACCAAGAACAGTCGTTGTCATATTACATGCATGATTCAAAACTACAATAGTTTTCTTCACCACAATCGAAAGGTCAAAGCGAGCAGTGGCCTATTTTTAGTTGGAAACTTTACGATGGTATGTTAAAATCAACAAAGTTGGCGCGAGTTCCTGTCCATTCGAGTCTTCATAAGTATTAGAAGTGGCAATTATCACCATCCACGAAGAAGAACCAAAATGAAGTCCACGTACATAGTTTTATATGTAATTGGTCAGTGGTTAAGATTCTCAAAAAGTCACTTTCTCAGGCCTATAAATAGCAATGCGGAGTTCAAGTGCTTCTCATTCGGTCGACTATATTCTGTCTTACCTATTTCTTCTCAGTGCTTGCTTCAAAGTAGAAAATCAAACTTCCTTTTCCACACTTCTCTGGCTATGGCTGATCTCAAAGTCATATCAATATTTGTGATCATTTTCACCTTCATTGCGTTCGATGCAATCCTAACTTCTGAGGGAAGGTCGATAAAATTGGCATGGGAGGACAAACTCCGTGCAATTAATTACGACCAAATGGACAAACAAGCATCACAATTTCTCCCGCGGAGTCAGTCTCCTACGAACGATGATCATTTTGATGAGGGGGAGGAGATGGTTCCTTCGCCTATAGTACATGATCAGGCGGCCAGTTTGGGCGAGTCAGAAGCAGTGTACAAGAATGATTTCCGCCCCACAGCCCCTGGGAGCAGCCCCGGATTGGGCCATTCTTTCACTGGCTTAAAGAAGGAAGCTGTTCGACCGAAAGCTCCGAGTGGTGATGAGGAAAGGCTAATCGTTGCGGTTCAACCAAATGATTTCGAAGGCACAAGACCGGGTCACAGCCCCAGTGTCGGCCATGATTTTCAGAATGAGGAACCAAAAGCCTAAATACTTCAAAATAGAAAGTCAAAGCTGTGTTATGTAAGTCTTGTCAATTCTGCTTCAGTTAGGTCTTATGTCCCGAAATGTTATTCTTCAGTTCCTCCGGACATGGTTCTGCTTGGTGTGTCTAAAAATATCTGTCAATTTGGTATTGAACTATATAATTATTTAATGAAAAATAACGAGGTTTGTTTAGAAATTACCCGCTTTATCATACACGTTGGGTGTTGTATGATATTCCAGTTTTCCGTTGTACTACTTTCTTCTCGATCTTCCCCAATGTTATGTTGAGGCCAGGAGAAGTATTAAGACGGAAGTCTATTGTGTTATATTCAGATTTTAAATGGGAAATAACCACATGAATGATGGGCAGAGATTTAACATAAAAATGGCTAAACCTCGTACAGAAAACGACATTGACCACTTTTGACTTGGAAGTTGCATAAGGTATACTGTACCTATTTTTATATGTTTCTGAAAAGAACTTAAAT
Source organism: Eucalyptus paniculata subsp. matutina (assembly GCA_017140255.1). Lineage (NCBI taxonomy): Eukaryota > Viridiplantae > Streptophyta > Magnoliopsida > Myrtales > Myrtaceae > Eucalyptus > Eucalyptus paniculata. The sequence continues at coordinate 30,255,525 of CM029442.1, read as the reverse complement.
ATTGAAACGCCCTACGTCATCTATTCTTTCAGCGTTCTCTTTGCATATAACTAGTGCCCTACAAATGTATGATAGAACATGAATGTATCCAAATCAAATTGGTGATAATAGACGGGAAAACAAACCGAATAATAATAGCAGCCAAATGATGTAAAGGAAAAAAAGGAAGCACATTAATTGAACTTGTGAGCGATGCTTTGACCATATACATAATCTCTTTACACAGTAAAGCGAACCCAAAATAGATAGTCTTAACCTCTAACTTAGACCAACAAATTCCATAAAAAGCCTATATGGGCTATGGTAAGTTTTAAGTGCCTTTCCTTCTTCGGAAAGTGGTCTCATCCATTTTTTTATTTTTATTTTTTATGACCATCTCTTTTACTCAAGCCGCCACCCTCTCGCCGGTTATAGGCACGCTTTTGTTTACTCAAATATTGCTTGTTAACTTGAGTTCAGAAAGCTTGGAATATGGACACTTAACTTAATCGTGCATCTTATTGCACGTATAGTTGGCCAACAACTTATTTACCATCATTCTAAAAACAAATGATAACAAAACAAGGAAATAAAATAGACAATCGATTTATGCGATTTGGTCAGTAGGACCTATTCTTTAGAGGGGAAAGCAACACATGATTTTATTATAAATTAAGTGATAAAATTGAGATTACAACAACACTCGAGACACTCAAACACACTTAGTGTGCCCCAGCTGCCAATTACATTCACACAATATTTAGCACTCATAACTCCTCAAGAAACAATCTCCCAATCTCACAAAAGAATTCACAAATCTTACCCACAAGATTTTGCTTGACTCGAATACTTAAAGCTCCTCTTGGATTGCTTCAGAGTGTAATTCACAAAGAAGTCGTCTCTTGGATGCTCTTCACAAAGAAATTCTACCTCGTATAATGAAAAAATTTGGATCCAATATAGGAAACCTACACAAGCTGGGAGGCCTACTTGGATGGAGTTTCCTTTTTGGGTTCAATTTTAAGAAAAATTTTCAACATCTTCATATTTGCTTGTTGTTTGAGTCAAGTCACAATCGTTTTGCTGGAATTCGAACATAACCTCCTCAACCGTAGAGATCCTCAACCACAAACACTAGGCGGCCTGTGTAGTCTCAATAGATACAATCAATTGCTCTATTTCATGATTCCTCAGTAAAAGATTTGCCGATGTTGATTTTGGGAGTAATTGGTGCAAGGGGTTTGCACCGTTGAGGTAAGTTCCTTTCATGGCCTTTATTCCTTTTCACTTTCCCCGTCTAGTGTGTGAGGGTTTTATTCATTGCAATTGCTACCTCTACAAGGTGGTTTGGACCTGGGTTCTGTTTTCTTAAGACAAAGTGGTTTCAAGTTTATAATATGAGCCATAGAACCAAAGCCACAAGTTCGAACGAAGTTGAGTTCTTTGGATTGTCGTTGAAATGCAGTAGTCATTCATTTAATATGGTTTCCCCTTATCTTGTGATTCTGATATGCAAAGCAGGATTTGACCAAATAGCTGTCATCCATGGACATAGAAGTAACATGTGCTTGGATAATAGAAAAGTATTTTATGTGTTGATCGAACAACTGAGGTGGTGGGATCAATCAATCACATTACCTGTGTGCTATGCTTGCCGTCCTATGCTAAAACACAAAATTTTATAAATAAATATATAACTGAAGATTAAAATCTAGCTTTCTACTATTTAAAAAAGCATAAATTTTTATAAAGGAAAAATACTAATGACTCAAAATGATATAGTTTCTTTCATACATAAAGTAGAGGGAGAGATTGATGAAGAAATTTTTCTCAAGGGACAAGAAAGGCCGCTTTTTTTTTTTTTTTTTTTTAAGGTTTGTATCATATGATGGTTAAGGATACATAGTGTTTTCACATTGAAATATAACTTCCGAAATTCGCCAAATTCTATAGCTTTTCCTCTAAATTCTTCTTTTTAAAACATAAGTCATTCTCTATCGATTTGGATAATTACTTCGGTAATTCCTAAGAAATGCTATTTGCTGGAATCAGTGCTGATGAAAGTGAGTTGTACACGTAAAAGAATAATGAGACCACAATGTACTGAAGATAAACCCAATATTAATAGCCCATATCACCTACAGAAATTATTAGATTTTAAGTGGGCGAATAAAAACTTTAGGAAGAGAAAATTCTCTCTGGACAATATATAGCTACAAAACCTTCACGAGAAATACTAAATAAATTTTTCTATCAACTAAATTACTCGTTACGTATCCACAAATTTCCACATATATAGAATAACATAACCAAAAAGAAAGGAATGGAAAAGAAATATATTGGGGATTGTATTCATACTCTACATCTACAAAAAATAAATTCATCAAAGTTCTAGCATGGTCGAAAAACCTTTCTTATTTGGCTTTTCCATGTTCCGCCTTGACAAGATCGATCACTCTCTGGAACAACCATTGCGAGCATGGTAGCTTGATGCGCCTATGCATCAAATGGATCTGGTCTTCAAAATTATTAAGCAAAACTTGGAAGATCTTGCAATCTAAGTCTGCCAAAGGGACCGAATAACCTTTCTCCTCTTCATCCACATATACTTGAAAGTATCCCTTTTGAGCCACCCTTAACCACTCAACTAATCTCAAACTTTTCTGCATTTTTTTCCAATTTGAATGCTTGAAAATTTCAGTAAGCTTACTAGGCTAGAGGGATTGATTACAGAAACTAGAAAAGAGCAATTGCAATTCATCTACCGTAACTATATATAGATTGCTTAAAATGAAAGGTTTGCAGAAGAATTAGGATTTGGTTTGCTATAATAGCTAGTTAATATTTGCATCTTGGGACAAGTAGTTTTTCAAGATTTAAAAGATGAGGTCTTAATCTAGTCTAACTAGAGATATTGATAAGCTCTTTCGTTGAATAACAATAAATACTTTAAAGAAAAAAAAAGGAAATTCGATAAATTCTTCCTTGGCTGCAATGCTAAAGCAGCGTAAGATAATACATTACGATGAGAGAGTGAAAAATGGTCACTTAATATATAGTTTTTCATTTTTAGCAACGACAGTTTCATTCACTAAATTAGTGTATAGATTTTTATTTTAAGATTGCTTAATTCCGTCATCTAATTATTGTATAATGCAACGACAATCTCACATTTTTAAGGGATCACAAATATTTTTGGCTCTTTCCCAAAATATTCTCAGTTAGTTATGTTATGAATATTTTATCCATGGACAAGGGTGAATTGATATTTTTTTACTTCACTTCGAACGTAACCCAGTTTTAAATTTCAAATTTTTTTTTATCTTATAGAAAACCTTAAAGAAACAGATTTCCGATCTTAAAATATTCTCTTTTTACACACGCGTCAATAATTGCTCTATATTAATTAGTAATTCAAAAATTCCATAATAAAGCGCAATATCTTTTACATGTTAAGTTTGCATAGACGCAACATATGCACTTTTGCTCATATATATATATCAAACTCAGAGGTTGCTTTTCAAGCTCACATTTTCGTTTAAGAAATTTCGTGATTGCCCATGCTTCATTTAAATTTAATCATAATAGCCAATAGCCAATTCATGGGAAATTATTCATGGAAAATTATTCGGTGCACATAATTTACATACTAAATTGAATCTGCTATTCAATCAAATAGATTAATAGAGGTACTGAAGCTATTCAGATTCTCCATAGGCTCTAAAACTATTCATTTAATTGAGAAGTACGTAATCCCATCGCTTTTTCCTCCGCAACACATGCCTAACCTCTTCACGCTCTACTTTTGCCTGATCGAGAACGTCGGCGAAATCCTCTTGCGCGCAAAGTTGGGGCGGCGTCACAAGACTCACAACAATTGCCTCCGAACAGTCTAGGGTCCACGTGTCCAGGCCACAGCCCGAGCGTCGGACGTGGGGTTCATAACTAGGGTTTTGTTAAGTTCAGTGCAACTCACAGGACATTGCTCACCAAATGATCCTCTTCTGCTACGTATCACACGCGCGCGTCTTATAGTTCATGTGATGGCCAAGGTTATATTTTCTAGCTTCTGCTGGAGTAAAGAGTGTCAGTAATAGTGTATATACATGAAACATGCATCGTAATAAGGATAATGCAAGTACAGGTTGTAGTTCTTTGGTTACCAATTGTTTCGGTAATGAAGAAACTTTCCAGTTTAGTTCTTTGGTTACCACTCTACCTATTTCAGGAAACCTGATGAATTACTAGATGTTGGCGACGTAAACACAACATATCTTTCTCTGTGTTCTATATAAACTGAGAAAGAATTTTTCAGCCAAACAAGTAAGCAAGCTTAATGGAACCAGAATGAAGTATGTTCAAGCTAATCTTCTTGAGTAATTGGGTTGTGCTCACTTTCACTGTTGCATTTGCACTGAATCGAGGTAAATGTATTCCTCATTTCATGTAGGTCAATGGCTTTTTAGTTTTTTGTTTGATCAAGTAGTGCGACATGATTTGGCTCTAAATTGGACCATTTTGTTACGTTCCCAAATAGGTGAACAATGGCTTCACAGTGTTTTTTTTTTTTTTTACCCCCATGATCTCCATTCATTCTTGTGAGGCATTTCGGCAATTAAATCGGTGGAATGGGGCATAAAACAAACAACTTAACTTAATGTTCATGTTGCGTCGCACAATGGAACCCTATATTAATTTCAACCTAGAGGATAGCCATATCTCCCCAGAGATAATTGAGAGGTTGTATTCTTTCCAATTTGATTGCTCTAGCTTTTCTGAAGAACTTGAAACAAACAATAACAGTCATCATGAAAAGACGACTGACAATCGAGAAAAATAATCACCACTCAATATTGGGTTCGTGAAGTTGATATCAGGAAATCATGGAAAACAGAGATGGCTAATATGCTGTCCGTGTGTCTTTCTTCTCCTCTCTATTATAACTTATACATACTCACAGATAACTGCTTATTCACCATATACTGACGGAATATCTAATAGCAATGACTGCTCCCGCCTTTGCGAGTAATCATCATATTTTGGCTTTAATTGGAATTGTAAATTGATCGTGTTGCTTGCTATAAAATTTATCAATGGTAACACATATAAAACAACAACAACAACAACAACAACAATAACAATAGTAATATTTTGTTTCTGAAATATGTCCTTACTTAGAAACTGGCCTTTAGCTAAAATATATTTTTATGTGCCAACAATTCTATCATCTCCATGCTTTCATTTTTACTTCTTCAATTCTTCTTGAAAAGGACAATTATACACTCATGGACATTTTGTGACCAAAGTATCGGCAAAATGCATTAAATTAGTATTCAGTGGTTGTTATTCCAACTCTTTATGATAAATGAAGTCAATCATCATGCGTAAAATCATTAAAGGATTTTGGAAGACCCCATACTAAATAAATGAAATTTATATGTTTTTTTTTTGTCATGATTGAATTATTTTTTATTGCCAATCTTTCAGGGTTGCTATAGTTGATTAGGTGTCAAGGGATTTTTGGCTCAGGATTTAGAGATTATCAATTAAACCACACCTTACAAATTGTTCTGTAATAAGGATCATCAACACAGTCTTAAGATCTGAACTTAATCGATTCATAAAAAATTTACAAAGATTTCCTAGATTTTAAGATATTTCAACTTTTGTGCTCATATTTCGAAAACAAAAAAATCATGCTTTGCCCTTCTTAATTTCAACTGGCCCTGGGAATGCTGTCCGTGGGACAATCGGTCAACAACTCATAGATTCTCTAGAAAATTCTGTCTTGAAGAGTCAAAAGGTCATCATCAAACCAGTCCTGGACGACTCTATTACAGTTTAATTAATTCCACCGAAATTCCATGCGCACTTAACTGGCAAATCAACAAAATGAAATTGTTTTTGTCTCCAATTTGTGGATTATAAAATGTTAGTGGGAGGCAGTTGGGAGGGTTCCGCCGGTGTAGGAGCCAACCACGCCATTTTCTTTAGTCAGATTCTTTAATTATTTAAATGAAAAAAATGTCAATTTGTTAAATGGACAAACGATGTTCCATTTTGATTGGAGGGTTGCTAGGGGCAAGAGAATACCAATCTGGAGGCTCATCATTTGGTCCATTTCACTAAGTTGTGAAGGACTTAACAAAATACAACTTTGATCTGACTGACAAAGACGAGTGGTGGGGTTTTCCTTTCGAAAGTTGATGGTTGTGGTGCATTTGGCCTTTGACCTTTTGTTTTCCTGGAGATCTGCCGTACCTATTAGATTTTGCAGAATGATTGCGGAAGGTGCATCCGTGATATCATTTTGGCAGCTTTTTCTCATATTTTTGGGAAATTCTTCTGAAGAAAGTTGCTCTATTGAAAAGCAAGAGTTCTATTTCTCATATGCAATTGGATGATTTTTTTTTTTTTGTCAATTACCGTAGATAAACAGTGAACAAGAGTACTTAACAAGGGTTGATAATCCTCAAGTAATCAATTCAACTAAGAAAAGAAAGTTGGGAAACTCAAACTTTTACGTGACAAGGGCCTGAAAGTGAACTTAATATTTTGACACTATAAATTTAGAACCAATTCTTTATAATTATGAAATTCTCTCAAATGAAATTGGCTCTTAAAATCTCTAAAATGTTCAATTAATTATTCTGATTTAATAAAATGTAGATAGACTCTTTCATTAACTCTATCAATTAGACTTTGACCACATTTATCTAATGTGTAAATGTCAATCTAAATAAATATATTGACAGGGTCAAACTTGAGTTCTCACATAATGATCTCTTCAAGTGAATGTATTTAACTTTTGCTACATGACCAAACTAGTGATATTAGAGAAGAGAATTGTTGGTAGCTCACTTCTGATGTGCATCGATGTATGGAGAAATATATCAAGAAATTGAAGGGTCTTATGTGTCCCAAAAACAATCGGTAAGACCATCCTTATTTTATTAGCAATGAAACAAAAGAATCTTATGTGCCTTTTGGGCGGCTAAGCATGCCCATTCTAAACCAATTTTTAAAGCTTAATGTGACAACCATGGAGAAATTGAAGGGTCAAACAACAAAGGACAGACATTCGGTATTTCACTTTGTCGGCCAAAGCTATTGGTACGAGCTTGCATACGAGCCGTCAACATTTATACTCTTCTCCTCCAAGTGGAGAGTACAGAGAATCCCTAAATGTTTGGTGCATGTGGATTGTGGTGACCTCATCATGTGGTCATCTGTTTGCTAAACCCTTCATCTCTTGATGGAGAGTCTCTTTAACAAGAATTCCAAAGAAATCATCAAATCAACTAGCATACACATATAATAAGTTCATGAGAAAAATTGCACGATCAGTTCCTAACCTACTATATGAAAATTAATAGTCACAAACCATTTAATTGGGTCAACCTTCAAAGGACAGTGCAATTAAATTTTCTTGGTCATGTCACACCTGATCCATAATATATCATCAAGGACTCTTCTCTTAATTTAGTCATATGAAGCATTTGATAGTAGGGCAAGTTAAGAGCAACGTGCAAGATCATTTCAACGTGTGCTTGAACTTGACGTATCCTTCTCACAACCTAATTCCATGATAGAGCGGTAATTATTAGCTATAATTCGTGGTTACTATCTAAGAACTCAAAATTCTTTTCGAAACCATGAGACGAGGTCAACAAGTAATAGTCGTTGTCATATTAAATGCCTCATTCAGAGCTAGAGAGGAGCGAGCAGTGGCCAGTTTTAGTTGGAAATTTTACAATGGTATGCCAAAATCATCAAAGGTGGGGCGAGCCCCTTTCTGTTCGGGTCTTCATTAATGATGGAAGTGGCAAAGTGTAAAAAGGCACACACAGCACAGAGAGAGAGAGAGAGAGAGAGAGATCTTCTAAATTAGAAGAAATAATTATATTGATCTTGCAATAACATTAACATAATATATACGAGTGATTAGCTTTGAGTGATCTCATTGCAATTATCACCATCCACGAAGAAGAAGAACCACGATGAAGTCCACGTACATAGTTTTATATGTTTGGTCAGTGGTTAAGATTCTCAAAATGTCACTCTCTCAGGCCTATAAATAGCAATGCGGATTTCAAGTGCTTCTCATTCCGTCGACTATATTCCGACTTACCTATTTCTTCTCATTGCTTGCTTCAAAAGTAGAAAATCAAACTTCCTTTTCCACACTTCTCTGGCTATGGCTGATCTCCAAGCCATATCGATATTTGTGATAATTTTCACCTTCATTGCGTTCGATGCAATTCTAACTTCTGAGGGAAGGTCGATAAAATCGGCATGGGAGGGCAAACTCCGTGCAATTAATTACGACCAAATGCACAAACAAGCAGCACAATTTCTCACTCCGAGTCAGTCTCCTACGAACGATGATCATTTTGATGAGGGGGAGGAGATGGTTCCGTCGCCTATTGCACATGATCAGGCGGCCAGTTTGGGCAAGTCAGAAGCACTGTTCAAGGATGATTTCCTCCCCGCAACCCCTGGGAGCAGCCCCGGATTGGGCCATTATTTCATTGGCTTAAAGAAGGAAGCTGTTCGACCGAAAGCTCCGAGGGAAACGCTAATCGTTACAAAGACACCAGATGATATCGAAGGCAAGGGTCACAGCCCCGGTGTCGGCCATGGTTTTCAGAATGAGGAACCAAAAGCCTAAATACTTCAAAATTGAATGTCAAAGCTGTGTTATGTAAGTCCTGTCAATTCTAGTTCAGTTAGGTCTCATGTCCCAAAATGTTATTCTTCAGTTCCTCAGGACATGGTACTGCTGGATGTGTGTAAAAATATCAGTCAATTTGGTATTGTACTATGTGATTATTTAATGAAAAATAATGAGGTTTCTTTAAAAATTAACTGCTATATCATATGCGTTGCCTGTTGTATGATATTCCAGTTCTCCGTTGTGCTACTTTCTTCTCAATATTTCCCTACGTTATGTTGTGGCCAGGAAAAGTGACAGGACATAAGTTGTTGGTGTTATATTCAGATTTTAAATGGGAAATAACCAGTTGAATGATGGGCAGAGATTTAGCATAAAAATGGCTGAACCTCGTACAAAAACAACACGACTATTTTGTAAGAGTTTTTCTAATGTGAACTACATTAATTGATATAATTACCGTTTTACGGAATTGGTCTAATAAGGTGAGATAGAAAATTCTTAAATAGATGAATATGGGGCTGGCTAGTGTAAACCGAGTTGAGCTCGGCTTGTAATGAGACAACTTCGTTGAAAACTATATAAATAGTATTCAAGTCTCTCTTCTAACCCTAATACACATAATTATTCTCACATAATGAGTGTTTACTAAACACTAAAGATGAAGGGCGGTCTCATTGAGCTAGTGATGTATAGATAATTGAAGAGAAGTACTTGTACTTAGATCGTTACTTTTTTGCATCAAGAACGATGAATTCCGACACAAATGCATTAATCTTTCTACTCGATTATATGTATTATTATCTAACTATGGAAATCGTGGGATTGTGTTTTCGCATCTTACATGTGGTAACAGAGTTTCTATGACTAAAACATGGATGTATAGTTTTTGCCCTTTTTCGTGATTTTTTGTATAGCAAAAATCGATTTTAATTATATAAATAGAAAGAGCTCATTAAGATGAGAAAAACCGTAGGTGGCAAGTTCTCAGGGTAAGCCGCGCATGGCTAGGCACCACTAGGTGGCGGCGTGCATCAAGCACACACCCCAACGCACCCTCATGCACGAGCAAAGCTAGTGCATACACTACACGTGCTAGAGTTGACGTCATGATGACGTTAGTAATTCGGCGACCTGAATCCAACTACCAAACTCAATTGACCCAGTGACCTTAACTCGAAATCCAACCCATTCATCCACCCGAACTAGTTTGCCCTTGATTAGACCGGTCAACTGGTCAAACTGTTACCGCTCAAACTAGAAAATGGGCCTAGGAACGCCCACACATATGCTCCAAGTGCTGCACACTTATGTGCCATGTGTGGGTGCTTGCGGCCTCCAATCGGTGTGTGGTCAACAGTTGTGTGCTCATACGAAGATATTCTATAGCTCACATGAATATCATCACACAAAAAAAAAAAAAAAGTGTAGAACATTAATTCATTAATAATATAGATAAAGTTCAACATGTCTCAATGAATTGAGTAATGTAATTAGCATGATATGTAATTTTAGTGACAAATTGCTTATATCATCATATCTAAAATTACATGTATACAATAAATGTGAGACATAAAGTTTATATCACTAGTATAAGAGAGTTTCAAGGATTCAATCGAGTTATAACCGCTAAAGTGGCATACTTTTTGAGAAATATCGGTCTCATATAATAAAGGAATATCTCATGTACTAATGCATTGTTATAATCCCAAAAGAGGTGATTGTGTATTAGTTCATGGAGGGATACATGTATAATAAATGGTTGAGGAATAACTAATCCTAATGATTTATACACCAAAAAGGTGATAATTCATAAACGTTGGAACAAGTTCTCATGGCCATTGTCATGTGGAAGTACATAATTGCATATTATGTATTATCCTTCCTTGATATGTTTCAAAAAGTATTAGACTTTAGTATGAATTATGAAAAACTGGTAAAAGATATGGACAAGATTTTATCAGGAAGTCATATTTGAGAAATTTTGATCATTTAATGCTAAATGGAGTCTTAGTAACAAACGAAAAATAGAACTCACATCATCAAATATTGTTTTCCCCCCCTTTATTAAGTCAGTTTGATATGGGAAATAGTGTTTCTTCCTAAGCCACTGGCTTCCATTTCATTCTTTCTAGACTGGTATAATTTTGCCTTTGACAGCTCACAGGAGGTGTCCAGCTTTAGAATTTCACTATTCATGATGTTCATGATTTACTGTTCACCCGAGAATGAAAAATGTCTAATTTCATGCGTTTTGATCTTATGAGGTGATTTGAGTGTATAAATGTATGGACATCTGCATGCATTGTGTGACTTTCACAAAAAAAAAAAAAAAAGGGAATAATGGATTATCCAAGGGACATTGGATATGGACTGCTTTTATGAGAGAAGGAATTAAAGAGGTATTTTTGCATAATTAAATGTTGGACCGTCACCCAATAGGAGTTTAGGGGCGATACCTGGCGGGAGTCAAAAGCTAGTCGCAATAGATTATGGACCGATAACCCACTTTGGGATACCGTCTAAACGAGAGTGTTAGAGCCTGACAAGGCGGGACGAAGTGCAATCTTTTTATTGGTAGCCTAGTGGGAGCGGATGTGCACTGACTAGAAAGTTAGCCATAGCTGGGAGGTCATTATTATCTAGAGCACGCATGAGTGTTAAGGTGGATGAGCACTAATTGAAAAGTTAGCTATGGTCGATAGGTCATTAGTAATTGGAGCACACGTGATAGTTGAGTTGGTTGGGCTTTATTATAAGGTAAAATTGTGTGGCGCGATATGGAACATGTCATAACAATTTTACCTTATAATCGAAACCCGTGTGATCGATTAATGCATGATAGGTGATGCACTAAAGTGTAAGAAAGAGTATGAGAATCATGGCATCATTGGTTTTGACTGTGCATGAGTGAAGCACATTGTTTATGGCACGTGCACATGAATCGATAACGTGCAGGGTGTGGCGATGGCTAAGTAAGATCACATGTGATATGACTTGTATGTGATTGATGATCTGCATCATCTAATGGCCATGTGCATTGCATGTATTGTGCCGAGATTCAACGTGCAGGGTATGACATACCAAGTAAGGTTGCATGCGAATCGACTATGTAGTTAGCGGTTGACCTTGGTTGTTGTGATTTGTTGGTTGTTAGTCGTGGTTTCTTTGTGGAGTGGTTTTGGAGAGATACCCTCAGTTAAGTTAATGTTCTAATCGGGGGCTTAGGGGAGGACTTACTAAGATTTATATCTCACTAGTTATTGCATAACCACTTTTAGGTCCTTAGGATGGCACTTTTGCCAATGAGATTCAGTATCCTAAGGACTGGGATATTGTCATGAAGCACCACCACTTTCTGGGATGATCACATCTGTACGAGAAATATATGTCTATTATCTGGGTGGATGAGGGACTAGGGTAATGGATACCCCATAGGTTATTGGTATGGTTCATATGGGATGGAGATATGTTGCTCGGTCCTCTGAGAGGTTTTGACGAGCCTTTTAGTAGGGTCCCCAAGGATGCTGACTGGGATCCCATTGAGCTGGACCCTCCTGATGGTGCAGTGGAGAATCATGGCCCCTCTTCACTAGCAAATGACCCGTACGGCTCCAACTTTGAATCGATGGAGTTTGAGTCCACCAGCTTTGAGTGACTGCAATGTCGAGCCCGATGGTTCTTTTTGGTGTATAGTTAGGTTAGCCTAGACTAGTCTCTTTTTGGTCTAGCTTAGAGGATGGATCGGCCCCTCTGTTGGGCTTGTAAATCGGAAACGATCCTCCGTAGGTTAATCCAATGTAAAAATGTATATATATGAGTAGAGGTTGTGTTTCTGTTGTTCATCTCACTATCCTTATTTGATTGTTTGATTGTCTGTTGATGGGGAGATGGTTCATTTTTCGCTTGCGCATAATGAAAGATTAAAAATAAATGGTCAGCAATGAGTCCTAGGACATCGCTTTCTATCTAACAAGGAATGGGTTGTTGCGTGCCCGGGGTTCGGGCCGTGACATATGAGGTTAGGGATTGTGTCCTAAGAATGGTACATATGATTCCAAAAATCATACTCACAAAAGAACTCATGAAATCACTGATCATTTTGACAATTTGGGTCTTAAGATAGAATCTTTCAAGAATGATTGATGATTGTTACTTCTTTTAGAAAGAAATGTCACATAAACATGAACTGCAGCAAATATATAAAACTTAGTCGTCCAAGCGTGAGCTTGTAATTAATGATTCTTTGGTATTATTTATAAATTCAATACCTATCATAAGCTCGTCTAGTTCACTATGGCTAGATAGTAGTTAGCAAATATGTTGTTTGCCATAAGGGGATTGATAATGTGACATCTCAGAACATCACTCGACATGTGTTTCTCATATTATTACTTTCTTTTAACGTGTAGAAGCGAAAACAAATATTTACGAATATTCTTTTAACAATTAAAGCCTTACAAATATAACCTAACATACTTATGCTTCTTTTATTTATGCCACATATCAATTCACACAACTTCATTACATTTTGAGCAAAAGATAAAAGTTTGGGTAGGGGTAGGGGTGGAGGACAAAAGTCTAGGCAAAGGTATGCAGACCTATCTTCATACTATACTATATTACCAAAAGTCTGCTCATACAAATGTTCAAAATGAAGTCACAAGTTGATAACCTCTCCATCTGCTACGTCTTTGTCATCTAGATCGAAGCCATTCAACTGACCAACTAACTCATCGTCAAGGTTCCAGTATCAAGCAACGAACCGAAAAGAAATACATTCTAGACTTTGGTTTAAGCATACTTTTATAAAATAAAAATAAAATAAAACTCCATTATACATAAGAGCTCCATAGTGCAAAAGTTGAGGGGTATCTAACCTACAGTTCGAAAAATAAAAGAGATGAGCTGAAGCCCAACAAATGAAATTTTTACTTTTAAGTTAGAAAAATTCTCTTATCACTTCACCCGATATATAAAAAATGAATACATAATCATCCAATAAATATGATACAAACATAAATAGACATTACATTTGTCACGCCCGATCCTCGAGCATGTGCCCATCCCTTAGTGGTTGATTTAAATGTGACGTCCCAAGACACGTTACCAACCCATTGATTTTAATGCACACACGAAAGCATATAAATAAATCTTCAAATAGCACAAAGATGGGATAGAAAAGCAAGACCACAATTTCACAACCATAACACACCTTTTTACACAACTGACTAGTTTCTATATAATACTAGTCTAAATACAAAAGTCTACAAAAGCCCCGTTCTCAAAACGAAACTGTCCTAAGATCAGCTAGCTAGACTCATTCGCCAATTCTTCGATCTCCACAAGCTCTGGAGGCTTCGGGTCCTCCACCACACCATCAAGAGGATCAGCTGCATTCTTGTCTAGAGTAGCATCAACTACTATAGCAGGGATTTTAAAACTCCTAAGGGGACCCACCCTGAATCCATTTGGTCCGTAGTGAAACCACACTCAAAATCGATGAGGTGCCCTATGAGGTAGGTCCTCTTCAACCTAGACAGTGGTTACTACCAGTTCATAGACTTCCGGGATCGGAGTAGCTAAAAACCCGCTTGGTAACCCTCATAGGTCGGCCAAAATGCTCTGGAGGAGCAGCCATCTAAAGACTTGAAAGGGTTTAGCCCACGACGGGATGAGACAATGTTTCAACAAGTTCACTCATAAACTTCGACTAGGAAGGATATACGTCTAAAGGTAGTCTATGCACATACAAAACAGAGGACTTACCTTGCCTTAATTCCTTCCTACAAGTTAATATAATTCATATATTCAACCAATTAATTCAATCCAAAGCATCGATCAACTCAGTCAATTGACTCAATTTGACACAAACAATCTAATCCATACTATCTATGACATCCTGAAATTTTATTCTGCTTTCAATTAAATAAATCAGACTTTTTATTGATGCGCCTATAGTGTTGTTCCTAGAGTTGACCACTCTTGAGATAATTAGACGATTTGAAAAAGTCATTAAGGAATTTTAATGCAATAGACTCGAGGATTTGACTAGGAATCGACTACTCGATCGTGTTAATCTTTATAGATCATTACGGCATAGTTAAAAGTCAACTAGAGATCAGAGATAGGTCGATTTGACTGAGATGTGGCTAAATGTGGGTGATTCCACTAAATTGCAAAATTCTCATCGATTCGCACTAAATTGATTTTTTTGTTATTTTGGTACCCTGTGTCCGTATTTGAATCCTCGAGATTTTCACGACCACTAAGAGTCAACAATGTGTCAAAGAAGTCCATTGTTGCTCGAAGAAAATCGACCACAAGTCATTTGTACTAAAAATTTATAAAAGCCACCCGATCGCCTAGGTCATGCTAAAATCGCGCCATATTGAAATTACCATGAATTTGAATCCAATTTTAGAAATTGAAAGTTTTGTTATGTCACAATTTATTTTAGGAATGTCAACTCAGTCTCTGAAGATTTTTCTACAAACCAAGACTTTTTGGGAAAAAAGTCAAGTTATGGTCGTTTTTGTCCAGAAAATTCAGAGGACCGCTTTTGATCGTTAAATTAGGAAGCAAGACGGTTCTATTGGTGAGAAAAAATGCCAATTTGATCAAGGACTCGACGGTTAGATTTCTCGAGGCCAAATTTAGTTTATTCATGAAGGAATGGAGTCCAATTTGGGGGAAATTAATTCAAAATTCGCGTACCCCCATGGACCAAACTTATGGACCAACTCACTCTTCTAGAAGAGGGCTCTTTAGTCTACAAAATGGACAGTGGTGGACAGCAAGCAAGGTGGGCCAAGTTGGAGGGAGCAAAGAGATAAGAAAGAGACATGGTGGCCCCCCTTAGCCAAAATTGTCTCCCCCTCCCTCTCTCCTCTTCACCGGTTGATCCTCTCTCTCCCTCCATGCGTGCGAAGACCTCCAGCAACCCAGAACACCAAACTAGCCAACCCCAAGCCGCTGTGCCACCCGTTCAAGCCCACCAAGCCATTTGGAACCACCACACGACACCGCTCACACCGAGCGTTCCCCACGTGTGACATCTTGATTTTCAAGTTCTAATTTCGATTGAATAAATTGGGCCTTTCATCGACGTGCATATAGTGTTGTTCACTAAGATGGCCACTCATGAGATAACTGACCTATCAGATGAAACCGTTAAGGGATTTTAACACAATAGACTTGAGAATTCAACAAGGAATTGACTGCTCAACCGTACTAGTTTGCAAGGATCATTACGACATAATTAAAAATCGACCGAAGATCGAAGATAGGTCGATTCGACTGAGATTTGTGATCAAAGTGTAGGTGATTCCACATGATTGCAAAATTCTCATCGATCGGCACTAGATCGATTTTCTATCGTTTTGGGTACCCCGTGTCCGTATTTGAAATCTTTAGATTTTCACAACTACCAAGAGTTGCCAATGTGTCGAAAAGGTACGTATGGTTTAAAGAAAATCAACCACGGGTCAATTGTACCAAAAATTCCTAAAAGCTATTCGGTAAGCCAAGTCACACTAAAATCACATCTGATTGAAATTAACCGCAGATTTGAATTCGATTTTAAAAATTTAAAGTTCTGTCGTGTCATAATCATTTTAGGAATATTGACTTACCTTTCGAGGAATTTTTGTCGAATTTGGGATTTTTACGGAAAATCGATGCGAATGTTTTGGAAAACGAATGGAAATTCGAACTGGTCATTTTGAAGAGATTTTTGGCATCTGGTGTGAGTGAATAGGTGAAGGGAATTTTATGGGCTTTTTCCTCAACAAATTGGACCTCAATCGGAGAAGTTTGTTCAAAATTTCGGATTTCGAGAAAAATGAAATATAATTTAGATTTGAAGGAAATTCGTGGGATTAAGGGACCGTCTTATTTTGATCTTCAATTAGACTTCAAATCGTGCAATTGGTGAAGAATTCGCCCTAGGATGACTAATTGGCAAGTTATTTTGAAGTTGAACAAATAATAATATTTGTTTTAATTTATTTTCTCCCTTTTTCCTTGGTCCCACTCGCACACCCCCCCCCCCATCTGACCATTTCTTTTTCTCTCTCTCCTCCCTCTCTTCCATTCTCACACATCTCTTATTTCCTCCTTTCTCTCTACCAACACTTTTCTTTTTCCTTTGTTGACTTGGACTACTCTATCTCTCAACCGCACATCTTTCTCTTTTTTCTTTCTTTCATTTGGACGATCACACTTGCAGCAGCCCCACCGACAACTTTCTCTCTCTCCCTCATCATCTCTCTTTCTCTTTACCTCTTAATTTCTACACATTCATCCCCTTTGGTCAATGTCACTCCCCCTTACTTTCTTCTTCAAGCGTGCAGCTCATTCAACCTGACTACTTCTATTTTCTTTTAAATTTTTCCTCCACTGAATGCTACAGCTCACCCACGTATTCCACTTGGTCAACACCCCACCAAAATCCCTTTCAACTTTGGTTTTGTTGACCCGCAGCTCCTCTCCACATCTGAAAAAACCGACCGAAGCAGCTACCCTCTCCACTTCACAGCCTACACAACAACTCCGCTCGTCGAGCCCTAGCCACCGTTCCTCAATCTCTCACCCATTTCCCTCTCAGCCCGCTCCATTTAATCATAGGAAGGCCCATCTCCATTGAAACAGCAAGGTTAGCAGCGCGGGGCAAAATTCCAGCCAAGATGCAGGCTTGCATGCCCAATTTCGACCCAATTCGGGCCCCCATTAGTGTCCTACTTTGGGGTTTATCGGCCACCATCGCATTCCCATCGTTTTGATCTGAGCGGATCATTAATTATGTGAGTTTAACTCATTAATCCTCGCTTAGTAGGTTAATGGTGCTTAGGGGTTGATTAATTTAGGCTAAGAAAGATTAGGTGGTTAGATTAGATTAAATTAGTGAATTTAATTATTTACCGATGCATGTTAAGTGAATAGTTAGTGTAGTTAGAGCCTAGACAAGCTCTAGTATTTCACTAAAGTGGTTCAATAATTTTACGGGCCTGTCTCGGCTTCTAATTAGGCTTTTTTGGGCCTAAGTCTATTTATTGGTATCTAATTATTAATTTTCATATTATTTATTTATTTTCGAAAATTCAACCGGGACAGCGGGTGATCGAAATTTCATGTTAATTGTAGTGGTGCTTTCTGTTTATTTAATTAAGTACCGGTTTGTGAAAATTGAACGTGATTAGTGAATATGAGAAATATCCCAAAATTGAGAAATATTGGTATTTGATAGGAAAATGACCGTGAGAGGTTGTGAGTAGACCATGCCAGTTAAACCGAGATTTGCCACAGAATTTGGAATTGATTGTGCCCATCAAGCCGTGATTTGCCACCTAATAGGGGTAGCGCCCTTTCGAGCCATGATTTGCCACCTAATAGAGATTATGCCCAACTAAGCCGTGATTCACCACTTATTAAAGGTTATACCCATTGGACCGTGATTTCCATCTAAGATAGGTTGTGTCCTTGGGACCATGTTTATAGCCAAGAATTTGGTAGATTATGCTCGTTGAGCCATGAGTAAGATTAAAGAATTGAGATGATCGTGGAGTGGTCTTGATGACATGTAATCGATTGAGTTGATTAATCGATGATTCGATCTATTTGATTGGATGATGTGATTGTCAGTATTTATGATTTGAACTAACTTGTAGGAAGGAACTAAGGCCAAGGTAAGTCATCTGACTCGTGGTGGTGCTTAGGCAGCCCTGTGGCACCTCGAACCACCTTAGGTCATCACAGGCACCTAATGCTACACCTAATGGAACACTAGTTACATCTCTTTGAAGAAGCGTTGTAAAGCATAGACACTTTTTTTTTTTTGAAAACGGTCCCAGCGTGACTCATTAGCGGAAGCAAAATATAATATCGCCATCTCTCCCTCCAACAACAACAACCATGATACAATTGCTCACAACTAAACATCATAAGAAAAGATAAAGCCACGGCATTTTTATTTACATATTTTCCATGATGGGTTTCCTTGGGTCGGTACATCAAAAGAAAGGCCAGGACATGTAGCCACACTCGGCCATAACCCAAAAAGAAACGCTCAACCCACTATGTCTATCGTGCAAGATCCCCCATCAACTAGTGTCAGCTAATCATCCAAAAAGTTACAGCTCCTACTTCTCACGCACGGGCCTTCACACCCATCCCGGTGCATCAGGCGGTGGCGGCAACAACATCCCACGCATCACTCCGTCTCAATGAACATGGACGGATATGAACTCTTGAATGATAGGGGCCCCAGTCAGGCCCACGTCATACATCACTAAGGCGCGAACTCGAATAAATGTCAGACCAGGAATGATGGGACAATTGATCTCCACACACTCGACCTCTACATTTGAAAGGATGCCATAAAAGATGCCCCGCGTGACAGCAGGGAGCGGCATCCTGCTAATATGAAATGTTGGTCCCCGAATGGGTGAATACAACCACTCAGCAAGTAAAGGACCAATAAATCACTCAATGCATCATGCATCACACAGTCATCACAATCATAGCATCATATGTCATTAAAGCATCCATGCACAATTACCTTGGTATCATGCACATGTCACCATACCTTATGTACATACATCATCACATAGTCATCACCATCATGTCATACACTTACCATCATCACGCATCCATGCACTCATCATCATCATATCACATGTACCATCATCATTACCATGCATCCATGCACTCATCATCATATCATGCACATATCATCATGCATAATTCAATTTCAATTTCTCAATTTCATCATTTCATTTTGGACCGCCACATTTCTCTTTCTTGGGACTAATGTTTGCATCCCACATGTATTCAAGATACAATCAAGCATCCGACTCCCCCACTCTTCGGGCATCCCATACCCCAACTGGCATCACGAGGACCTTCCAACATTCAGCCATTTAAGGCCACCGGGCAACCGGCCGTACCCTTCTAGCCAGGCATCTCGCACCCCAACTGGCATCGCGAGGCATCCCTCGGCACAATACCTGCCGAGCTTCCGGCTCCCCCACTCTCTGGGCATCTCGATACTCCCGAGGACCCTCTGGTATCCGACCATTCAAGGCCACTGGGCAACCGGCCGTACCCTTCTAGCTAGGCATCCCGACACTCTCGGGGCTTCGTCGGCTCACACCTCCAACGGCCTTCTCATTTATCTCAATTCACATCTTCAATTATATTTCAATTTTAACATGGCATGTAATATGATGGTAATCAAGATCATATTCATCCTTGAATTCATACATGCATCTCAAATCATCATTATACATGCAGCAAGACACAATCACTCATAACAATACAATTCATGGAGTCCATACAATTTAGAATAGATGGACTTTGAATGAAGCTACTTCGATAGTCGATAGCGTCAGTTAAGTCAAGCAATTAAAAAAGAGATTTTCGAACCGAGGAAACGAACCCGTGAGGACGTGAGCCGGTCCGAGCCAGTGTGGGCTTTAGGACCAAGGTGGGACAGCCACCATAGTAGCCACCAGTGTGCAAGCAAATGAGCCTATTAGGCCCAAACCAACTATTCATCTTTTAAAGCCCATGGGCCAAACCTTAGTCATTTCAAGCCCAATCAATTCCCAAGCCCACTCTTATGCATGGCCAAACCCATTTCTTAGGCCCATCCACCAGTTTCAGCCCAAGGACAGATTGGTAAATTGTGCAAGGTGAAATGACAAAATTGCCCCTATAAGTTAGTGGATAAGGGCAAAGGAAGAGAGAGAAGGGGATGTCTATTGCTCCTTCAACAGAAGTTTCAACAGAAGTTTCCTGCTCAGCGATAACTTTTTGTTACCGTACTTTCATATATTTGATTCCTCAACTGTTCAGATATCTCAGTATGCCCATTTATCTTGTCCTATTTACTTTGTTTTGCTAAAAAACCTGGTAATTTTCCTCATGCTCTTAGTCTTGATCAACTGCCCATAGATCAAAACTCAGTGCTAATTAGTTAGAGATGTATTATTGCTTTTCAGGGTTACAAAACCTATCTCAATTCCGAAGAATGAATAGAAGACTGCTTTTTCGTATAATAACATGAGTAGTCTGCACTTCCTAAGATTTTCTTTATACTATCAATAGCTTATTCTAGAAAGTACCCTACTACCAATTGAAATGAAGTTGTCCTCCTAGGTGGGGTGGTGTCTCGTGCTTCTGGTGTTTTTGTGTAGCTTCTTTTTTTAAATTGCAACGCATAAGAGTTTCATGCCCGTCTTCCCAAAAGGTACTTATGAAACAGCATTATCCAGAAAAGCTTATAACATTGAATTTACTCTACTAAATGTACATTAAGATGATGGGGCATGTGCTCGCTCAATCTTCATCTGTATGTCATTCTTTTGCATGCGTAGATGTTCATCAGCTTTAAACTCATTGTTTATGTTATTCTGGCTAGGTATAATGACCATGGGAGCTATAAATGTGTTTAGGAGATCGCGGTCATCTGTTGAGGAGCTGTTATTTATATACCGGCATTCTGAGAGGTTAGGAGGACATATTTTGCCATCAGCTTGCATAAAAGCTTTCATTATTTTGTTAAGAGTTATGTGATGTGCAAGCTCTTTCACAACAAACTAGGCTAGCTTTACAGATTGTCCATTAGTTGTGTGTGTTTACGTTTTATTTTTTATATTTTTCCGTTTTAACTGTTCTGCTGTACAGCCCCATGAGCACAACTTTTCAACAGTGCTAACTATAGTCAGGCTTATTATCCGTTGAGGTATTGTCAAATAAATCAAGCATCACTCACATTTCTTTCACAAGAAAAGCTTAAGCATCTAAAGTCCTGTGCAAAAGATTTCTATGGAAGCTGGGAATTGGGATCTTATACAGCTTTTGTTTATGCGCTTCATGGTATGTCCATTGCTCCCTATCTTAAACTTCACGCCATCATGCCACAGCAAAGGAACATGGGATAAGCAGCTCAAGAAATAAATATCAGGAAATTGGTATCACTGTAGCTAGTGTGTATGGGTGTGCACTGAATGTGTCTGATAATTAGTCATTTTCTGCAAAGGCTTGATGTTCCAAGAGGATAAAAAGGAAGAAAATAGTAGCTGACTTGTGTGCGTATAGTTTTGACAAATATGACTAGCAAAATCTGTGCCTCAAATGGAGTGACAATTAATTTGATCAAGTAGTGCTGCTGTTCATTTCAATCTGTCTCTAGTATGAATAACTTTGTTGGGGTGAGAATTTGCATAGGAAACTGAGCCAATCTTGGGCAGATATCAGCATCTGTGATCGAAGATGATGTGAAAAAGCTCAAGTCACGATTGGGTTTTGAGTATGTTGCCTCATTGTGCGATCATAATTTTAGATGTGGCTCTCTGCTTCTCTTGTTAACTTAATGGAATGAAAGGCTAGGCCACTATTAATTCCTTTTTTTGAATCACTGCAGTGTTGCTCTTGCCGTTGATAGTCCTGAATTGTTCAATCAGATTGCAGAAGTCTTCTGTGATAAGGCAACTATAAGATTTCTCATTCTACTATGGGGTGATAAAGCCATGCCCATCTTTAGCTACAATGTGGCTAAAGATTTTAGATGTGGCTCTCATTCTACTATAAGATTTTCTATTAAAGGAACAGAAGACATGCCCATCTTTAGCTACAATGAAATGATAAATCTGGGGCAGGATAGCCGTAAATCTTTGCTTGACTCCAAGGACCCCTGTAAGTTACAGACATGTCTTCACTGCATTCAGTACTTCTAGCAGACCTTAGGGTACTGGGAAGTCCAATTACACAGAGGATTTACATTCTGTCAAGACAAATTACTCAATAATTGGTTGTCTAAGGGTGCTTTATTAAATCTGTGATGTAGGCAAGATGTTTCAGGATCAGAATGTATCCATTCTGCTCAGCTTTTCCAGTCATTTCAATTAATTAAAGCCAGGTATCATAAAGCAAATATATTGAGTTGACTGCAAGTTACACCAGACCTTTAAAGCCAGAAATGATTTAGAAGTGGACTAAAGTCTGTTTGACATTCTCTTTCAAACTTTTACCGTTTTCACTATATGCAAGTAGCTTGTAGTGTAGCAGGTAATATCCAACAAATGGTGGGTCTGTTTGATGACAGTGGAACCATTTATTCTAGCAATGAGGACAAAGGGATAGGTGCAGGAAGAGCTCTCAACAGTGATTATTAGGACCAAGTGGAGCAAGGGCTAAGTCTCACTTAACTATGAGTGAGATTGGTATCTCAGGTTTAAAGAGTATATTGTTTGCTGCCCTGTTTTGCACAGGGTTAGCAACATGCAAACATATTGTGAAGGAAAATTTCAGTAATTAAGACCTTGTCATCAAAAACTAACCTTGAATGCTACATTTTACATGATTTTTATTTTCCTTCTTGAAGGGTCGAGCTTGTTCAATTGCAGGAAATCAAGGCAAGTATGGACTTATCAGCTCTGATGATGTTGCTACGCTTATCTACACCAGTGGGACAACTGGAAATCCAAAGGGCGTTACATTAACGCATGGCAATTTGTTGCATCAGGTTTATCATTCTCTGCAGCAATTTGTTTCTTCTTTAGGCACCATTAATGTGATATGCTCGATCTTGATGCTATACGAGAAAAGGGCTGCCAACTGCTGCATATTTCTTCTTTGAATTTAGTTACGCAGAAAAAAGTTTAATTCTTACAAAACAACATAATTGTTCGTATCTAAAAATACACGACGAAACCCATAGACTATCTAGGAGCAGCAATATCCTCAATGTAATGGGTACAGTGTTTAAGCAGCAGTTCCACATCCATTCATGCATTCTTGTAATTGCTGTACAGGGTAAAAGATCTTTCCTTCTATGAATTTCATGACTCGACATAGTTTTAAGTATATTATCTTTCTGTCACAGCAAATTACCTAGTTCATGACATGTTGCGTCTCCTATGGTGTTTATAGGTTCCACCCAGAAGTTTGACCTCTCTCTCTCTCAATTCAATTCGAGTACTTTATTTATCTGTCTCACTTTAATTTGCTTTCTGGTACATTCTTCTCCTCTTTTTTTTTTTTTTTTTTTTGGTAGAAAGTAAGAATCTATACAAAAGAGATCACGGCACCAAGAACTTACACTCAAAATGGCAAAGAGACATTCTTCTCCTCTGTTTATCTCCCTTTTATATGATTTTCCCTTTCTCCTCTGCAATCAGTTTCATAAGCAAAGAGTCTGGGTCTCTACCATCCTTTAAGAAGTTCCTTCGATCATCCTAGGGATATCTTGATTCTTCTTACGAGCCCCATCCTAGAAGATATCTTCCTCGAAATATCTTAATTACTTGCACCATGGCACCACTCAGGCCAAGTATTCACTAATCTAATGTTTTCTATAGATGTGATCCAGATGAAAAGATCACAGAAAACATTGGCACATGCACTCTTATCAACTACAATAGCTGCGTTGAAGTATGTGGGAATTTTTTTGTACCTCCTTTTTGAGGTTTATGCTATAGTGACTAAAGAAAACTTTGCTACATAGAAGTTTTTTATTTTTTTATTTTTGGTAAATATTGCTACATAGAAGTTCAAGTCCCCTTTCTATGAAAAAACAATAGGTTGTATTGCCTCCACTGCCTCACCTCGCAGAGTTACATTGGTGGGGTTTGGCTCACATGGCATGCCAATTGGCCCAAAATTGATATAGGGCTGTCAGCCAAGGACAATCTACCTTCATGATCCACAAAACAGTAGGATGATAGGATCTCCACATGATCTGTCCTTTATGCTTCTGTGTGCTTCCAATCTGTTTGTGTGCCTTGGGATAGCTCCAATGTTGTTTTTTTAGCATGATGAGGTCGATAAGACCTCAGCAAGTGACCGCAGCCAATCCATACTACCTATCATGGTAGGCGTAACCTGCACGTTGAGGAGGTTCACTTATATAATTTATTTTTTTCTAGATAAGAAACTTGTGGGATATTGTAACTGCGGTACCTGGGGATAGATTTCTGAGCTTGCTTCCGCCATGGCATATCTATGAACGTTCCTGTGAGTCTTCATTTTCACACATGGAATTGAGCAAATGTACACGACTGTGAAGAACTTGAAGGTACTGTTTTCTGGTAGATTTGTATCATTTCTGCTTGCATTGTTTAGACAGCACTGAACAAATCAAAGTATAGATATTCGTTTTTTTTTTTTTTTTTTTTTTTTGGGTGCTTGTTAAAAAAAGGCTTTTTTATTGTTGGGTTAGTGACACTAGACCACATATACTGAAGTTCTCTGGTTGAAGTCATCAAGTATTCTGAAAAACTGCCTTTTTCTAGGAATTGAATCTTTCGTCTCATTTTCTATTTTACCCTTACTGTAGGAGGACTTGCGGCAATAGCAACCACACTATCTCATCTCAGTACCTCTAGTTTATGAGACACTCTACAGGTATTTCGTCCATTGAAAAGAGTATCTAGGTAGTTTATTATAATGGGTAGACATTCTCTATCATATGAGTGATTGCAGCTTGTATTACACTCTGGAGGAGTATAATTTTTATTTTTTCAGAATCTCCCCTACTCAATCGTTTCATAGGATACCAGCAGGGCAGCATGATTCTGGGTTGCAAGTAGTGATTCAATTGATTATAAAGAAACCGAATTCTTGCTTCAGTTATCAACTCCCCCTTTCACCTTCCAAATTGATTGTTGACTCTTCAAAGCAGTCGCCAAATCTGGACACTATCTAGGCACAACAAGCTGCTGCCCATATTCTCAATTGACATATCTGGATCCCATGACATATAACAGCAGGATCAAGCAATTTGTCTGATAATGTGAGTTCATTGAAGCTCAACTGCTCCATAATAATCTTGCTATGAAGCTAGCCTCTCATCTTGAAGCTTCCTATACTAAGTAAAATGGAATGCATTTTGATCAAAAGAATGTGCCAAAAAAGGACATGGAATGCACAGCTATCTGTTAAATTGTCCTGAGGACTCAAGATGACCTGGATCTCTCTCATTAATGGGCATAAACATAACGATGTTGTATTATACAATTAAAGATACAAGCATGTCTCAGGATGACTGAAATTTTTTATGCATATACCTATGAAACTCTCAAAGGAACATAATCACAGGATAACTTGGTTTCATGCCCTCCTTATTGTTCTTTGTGTCTAAGTTGGATTACTCCATTTATACTAAAAAAGTAACAGTGTTGAGTACGAATTGGGCTCTTTAACCTGTTTAAACGTATTCAAACACATGATAAACATGCATTGTGACATTACCTGTTCTACAAACGTGTGGTGCTCGAGTAAAAATGATCTGTGTTGTACAAATAGTTTGACACAGCACAATAATAACACTGGATCCCATATTGTCAGATTTTATTTTATTTCTTTGTTCACGGTTTTGTGTGCTACTTATAATGGAATATTAGGTCCTGCCACAATTGATCATTTCATATTCGCATTCACAAATATGGAGTCCTTGCATTGTACAATCTAACTGTGCTTTTGGTTTGCTGCTGCAGGGGGATTCTAAAACAGTTATCTACAGGCTCTACTGCTCGCAAGCTTATAGCTCTTACATTTGTAAGGATCAGTATGGCATTCATGGATTTCAAGGGGGTATATGAGGTCATGCCTCGGCGAAGGCACTCAACCTCAGTGAAGGCAGTCAGACCAATTTTGACATTGCTCTCTCATTTATCAGTTAAGCTCTTATAGCAATAGTCAATATTCCTTCATCAGTTTAGTATGGCATCAAGAAGATTTTTGGGTTCAATTATCTGGATTCCTATCAGCCCTTGTCTAAAAACGATATCCATGCTTTTGGTAGGGTTTGGTTTGAATATAATGAGCAACAATTATGCATTCATTGCAACCTTTTATATGGTTTTGTACTTGTCCATTGTAATTCCATACTCTCACTATGGACCCTGCTTCTAATAAGGAGAATTCTTTCTTCCGCACTGTTCTATTTTGTACACGACTCTGATTGTCAATATCTCTGCACAGATTAACTCCTTCCACAATTAAGTGGTCGTCAGTGGGATAGATTTTCTGATTGGACCTATCTTCATGGCCTTCAGTTAGAAACTTGTCTGACTTCTGTTGCTTAGATTTATTGTCTTCTCAAATTATTGAAGCAAGCTTCCTTCTCTTTA
This sequence comes from Eucalyptus paniculata subsp. matutina, assembly GCA_017140255.1. NCBI lineage: Eukaryota > Viridiplantae > Streptophyta > Magnoliopsida > Myrtales > Myrtaceae > Eucalyptus > Eucalyptus paniculata. The sequence continues at coordinate 30,228,738 of CM029442.1, read as the reverse complement.
ATGTGCCGTAAAGCACATTGTAGCACTTGCAATCATGAAAATCCAAGCCTGAAGTCCATTAGTTTGGGTGGTACTACTAACATCAGATCCTTATGTTCCAATATACTACAAGCAAAAACAATCAAAGGAAAGGCTTCACTTAATAAGCTAGTTCATCTATAGGGGTATTCCTAAGCCTTCGCAACTGATTCATTACAATGTAGGGAATAAGTTAGATGAAGAAAATTTTTTAATACTTTTATTTAGTGTATGAATTCTTGCTGAAAATAAAAGAAACAAATTAAATTTTTAGTAATCAATATTTAGTGAAAAGAGCTGCACTTAAGTTTCAGACTTTCAGTATAAGACGGATATTTTGCAGGGTAAATATCTGACTAGAGATCCGAAGCAACCCGCCTTTCTTGTTTCAATGTTGGATTGTTTGTGGGCAAGATTTGCTGCTGCCATATTATGGCCAATGCACATGTTAGCCGAGACGATAGTTTACAGTAAGATTTGTTCAACCGTTGGAATATCTAAGGTACTTCTCTTCAAATCTGGTGTTATGACATCAAAGAGTAGTCATTGTAGAGATTATTCTAGCAAGTACTTCTACAGTCTGCTGCAGTGCCGTAGGAATGATCAAAATAGATATATATATTGTTTTTGTCCTTTTACATAAAGGAGCATAAGTTTGCAAGTGAATGATCTTTTTTTTTTCTGGAATACGCAGGCTGGCGTCATGGAGGTAGTCATTTGCCTATGTTTGTGGATAAATTCTTCGAGGCCGGACGTTCATTTGGTTAAGACGTTTTAAATTTTTATTTTTTTTAATGCAGATTTTACTCTCATTTGAGACATGTCTTTTGTAGACTATTAGTGTGAAAATACAAGTTGGGTTTGATATGACAGAAACTTCACCAGTTGCTGCTTGTCAAAGACCTTCCTGCATTGTAAGGCAGACGTCTGTTTAAAGTGAGATTTGTGGATGTACATTCATTTAGTTAAGACAATACTAAGTAATTTTCGGTGACAAACAACAAATTTGGACTTTAAATGTTTGCTATTACAGCACCACCTTCAGTTGATTTGTTCGCTGTATCTTTTTGTAGTGGCTTCATTCTTGATATTATTTTTTCCAATGGTCCACCTTTAAGTCTTGACGGAAGCTTCGCCTCAAATGCTGTGTTTCCATGCTTTGCATCTGTCTTGAGGCGTTTCGAGAAGGAAGAAATAGATAATAGGAATTAGAAGAAGATTAGACGGTACAATAGGAGTACCTATTACCATAAGAGTATTCAAGAACATGTATCAAACCTTCAGTGACTTTAGCAATAGGAGTGAGACATTGTGCATGGCATGATTTATTTGTAAGTTTTTATCTTTGAAGGTTCTTGGCTCAAGTGGACATTCAATTCGATATACTGAACTAAAAATTGTGGATCCTGATACTGATGAGACTCTCCCTCCCGGTACAAAGGGCATTATCAAAGTGAGGGGGTCGCAAGTAATAAAGGGTTATTACAAGGTAAGATCCCCTTTAGACAAGACAGAGAAAGTCATGATGTCCAATGAAACGTCTCATAATCTCATGGAGAACACGTTTTGAAATAGGCAGCCGAATAATTATTTCTTTAGTATGAATGTGTAATTCACATTTGGAACTTTGAAGGCCACTAGAGTATAGGTTTGGACATATTGGTCCGATTGATCCCACCATTTGAAGAGCTTTGCTTTGGGGGCGGGAATAAACTTGATATTGTCTCCTCCCATCACATATAAACTGGGACTCGAAAAGCCAACCTAAATTGTCATGGGCCAATAAAAAAAAGACTGAGTAAAGAAAGTAAAGAAATTCTTTTGCTTTTAAAGAAAATGGCAAGCACAAAGACATGCGCATGATACGTGTGGCTCGATGTCTAACTGAGAAGACTTGTTGAAATTAAAAGGGTGTCTGCCCATCGCAGTCTTGCATTAGCAACATACCCTCTTAACCCCGACTCTACCTAAAGAAATTTGGGGAAAAGAAAGACAACATTTACATCACAGTCTCGCGTTCAAGGCTGTATCTTTCTTAACACGATCCTAAATATCCTATCGCGGCCCAGGTCCGATGGCCGGGTTATGTGTGCCATGTGCAATGCTAAAATAGTATAGTAGGCATAGCAGTTTATGATCATAAAGCATTTTAATAAAATAGACCTCTAAGCTACTGACCTACATAAAAAGAAAAAATAAAAAACCAAGTCCGTAAAATGCTTAAACAAGATAGAATGGCCTAAGTCTTCAAAAATGTCCCCAGTGAAGTCGCCAAGCTATCGTGACATCTTTTTTCAGCACTTGATTAGGGCGGGCAACTACGGAGGCTAATGGCTCGGCTATGTATATTAGGCTTAGCCTAGACTCTCTTAACTCCACCAATTCACGACTTAATAGTTTGATATTTTTAACATAAATTAATTTTAAAAAGGAGTCACCACTAGTGGTGGGTCGATTAGAAACCCAAGCGAAATATTGGGAGAAATATTCGCTCCCGTGCAATCAGAGAAATTAGGATCGAGACTTGATTACACTATCTAATCACTAATGCATTTTTGATACCTAATCTTGTTTAAACCCTTAGGCTTTTTAGATTTTTGAGGGTTTTTCCATGCATTTGTAGAGCAAAAACACTTTTTAGTCTTTTTCTATTTTTTGAACATAAAAAGCATTTTTTTAATCTTTTTTTGGAGATATTAATCATTTTTCACTTTTTTTTTCCGAATTTTTGGGCTTTTTGGGAAAATATGGGATATTTTTGGATTTTTTGAAAATACTTTTTTTTTTTTTTATTTATTAAAATGTTATATTATTATAATTATAATAATATAATATATTTAAAAATGACCCAAGTTTGATCCCCGGCAGCCGCGGGAGTGTGTAGCGGCAGGGGACGGCAACGCTCGACAGAGATCTGGTGTAGCAATGGCGTTGCGGGGTGGTGGTGGCACGACTCAGTAGAGATCTAGTGTAGCGACGACGTTAAGGGGTTGACGATAGCACAATTTAGCACAGCGTCAGGTGGTAGCAGCAGCAGTAGGAACGACATTGAAATGGTGGCATAGCTCGGCACGGCGTCGGGGCTGCGGTAGAGCTCAATCAACCCCCCTCGGATCAAGACCCCTCTCTTCGACCAAATCTAGATCTCTGGCTGGCCGACTCTGGAACCTCCTCCAATGTTTCTTGGGGTAGGTGGTCGGAGCCTTGGATCCTCTCTTAGCCGTGGTTTGGGCTTCCCCCCGACGCCCTATTTATAGGCGCAGGAGGGCCAGTCGGCGGAGGCTAGGCCAGTGGTCCTTGATGCGCCGACTAGCCTTCCTCCGCCGGCCGAACCGGTGTCAGTCCTTCCCCTTCCACGAAGGCCTGCTCACCATCAATGCTGCATCCCCACCACCTGCGTCGTACATCGTTGTCTCCTCCCGTGTCTCAGCATCGCGCGCGTCCGGCCTCCGACGTGTGTTGCATATTCGATTGGGGAAGTAGACAAACAGGGGAAGAAGATGAGGAGGGGAAAGGGAGTTGGGCCAGGGGAAAAAAAAGGTCGGGCTGGGCGTTGGGGGCTCGTGTGTGGATAAAAAAGGGAAGGGGCTGGGCTTGAAGGCCCATCCCCCTTTGGCTGCTGCTTTTTTTTTTGTTTGTTTGATTATTATTATTATTATTATTTATTATTCGAAAAAAAAGGAAATTAAAAAAAGAAATTAATGCTTAATTAAAAAACCTAATCAAAATTTAGGTATCAACAAGTACTTCTTAGGAATTACCAAAGTAATTATCCAAATCGATAGACAATGGCTAATGTTTTAAAAAGAAGAATTTAAAGGAAAAGCTATAGAATTTTCCGAAGTTCGGAAGTTATATTTCAATGTGAAAAAACTATGTATCCTTAACCATCATATGATACAAAGCTTTAAAAAAAAAAAAAAACCAGCGGCCTAGCTTGTCCCTTGAGAAAAATTTCTTCATCAATCTCTCCCTCTACTTTAGGTATGAAAGAAACAATATCATTTTGAGTCATTAGTATTTTTCCTTTATAAAACTTTATGCTTTTTTAAATAGTAGAAACCTAGGTTTTAATCTTCAATTATATTTTTATTTAGGGAAAAAGCCACCAAAAACCCCCAACTTTGCCTGGAGTGACAGATTTACCCCGAACTTTGTTTTGTAACGTAAAAAATCCCGAAGTTTGCTAACTATATGACACATTTACCCCATTAAAGGTATTTTCTTCTTATTCTTTCTCTTTTTTTTTTTCTTTTTTTTTCCTTCTTATCTCTTCCCTTTGCCGGCCATGGCGGAGCCGGGCGGAGGAAAGTCGGCGTCCGGCGAGGGCTGCCCTCGCCAGATCTAGCGAGGGAGGCCCTTGTCCGACGTTGACGAGGGCCGCCCTCACCTGCGTCGGGCAAGGGCCTGGCGAGGGGTGCCCTCGCCGGATTTGGGCGAGGGGTGCCCTCGCCAGATCTGGCAAGGGAGGCCCTCGCCCGATGCCGACGAGGGCCGCCCTCGCTTGTGTTGGTCGAGGGGTGCACTCACCAGATCTGGCGAGGGAGGCCCTCGTCGGATGCCGGCTTCTCTCCACCGGCTCCGCCATGGCCGGCGATGGAAAGAAAAAGAAGAAAAAAAAAGAAAAGAAAAAGAAAAAAGTTTTTAAAAGTAAAAAGACCAAAATGCCGCTATGATTTAGGATAAATGTGTCACACAAATGAAAGTTCATGATTTTTTACGTCACAAATAAAAGTTTGGAGTAAATATGTCACAGTTAGCAAACTTCAGGATTTTTCACGTTACAAAACAAAGTTCGGGGTAAATCTGTCACTCCAGGCAAAGTTGGAGGTTTTTGGTGACTTTTTTCCTTTTATTTATAAATTTTTGGGTTTAGCATAGGATGACAAGCGTAGCACACAGGTAATGTAATCCCACCACCTCAGTTGTTTGACCAACACATAAAATACTTTTCTATAATCCAAGCACATGTTACTTCTATGTCCATGGATGAAAGCTATTTGGTCAAATCCTGCTTTGCATATCAGAATCACAAGATAGGGGGAAACCAGATTAAATGAATGACTATTGCATTTCAACGACAATCCAAAGAACTCAACTTCGTTCGAACTTGTTGCTTTGGTTCTATGGCTCATATTATAAACTCAAAACCACTTTGTCTTAAGAAAACAGAACCCAGGTCAAAACCACCTTGTGGAGGTAGCAATTGCAATGAATAAAACCCTCACACACTAGACGGGGAAAGTGAAAAGGAATAAAGGCCATGAAAGGGACTACCTCAACGATGCAAACCTCTAACACCACGTACTCCCAAAATCAACATCGGCAAATCTTTTACCAAGGAAACATGAAATAGAGCAATTTCTTGTCTATCGAGACTACTCAGGCCACCTGGTGTTTGTGGTTGAGGATGTCTACGGTCGAGGAGGTTAAGTTCAAGAATCCTTATGGAGTAACTAAAGGTGTAGATGGAGTTGGTGTTTTAATGAGACCCTCAGTTATAGTGATGTTCCAGCCTGACTTAGCCTTGGACTTGAAAGTTTTCTCTCATGGTTGATCCCATGAGAGGATGTGGGAAGAGAAGCAGTGAAGTTTGAATTTCAGCAAAACGATTGTGACTTGACTCAAACAACAAACCAATATGAAGATGTTGAAATTTTTTCTGAAAATTGAACCCATAAAGGAAACTCCATCCAAGTAGCCTCCCAATTTGTATGGATTTCCTATATTGGATCCAAATGTTTTCATTATATGAGGCAGATTTTCTTTGTGAAGAGCATCCAAGAGACGACTTCTCTGTGAATTACACTTTGAAGCAGTCCAAGAGGAGCTTTAAGTATTTGAGTCAAGCAAAATCTTGTGGGTAAGATTTGTGAATTCTTTTGTGAGATTGGGAGATTGTTTCTTGAGGAATTACGAGTGCTAAATATTGCGTGAATGTAATTGGGAGCTGGGGCACACTAAGTGTGTTTGAGTGTCTCGAGTATTGTTGTAATCTTGATTTTATCACTTAGTTTATAATAAAATCATGTGTTGCTTTCCCCTCTGAGGAATAGGTCCTACTGATTGAATCACATAAATCGATTGTCTATTTTATTTCCTTGTTTTGTTAGTATTTGTTTTTAGAACCATGATAAATAAGTTGTCGGCCAACTATAACGATTAAGTTAAGTGTCCATATTCCAAACTTTCTGAACTCAAGTTAACAAGCAATGATTGACTAAACAAAAGCGTGCCTATAACCGACGAGAGGGTGGCGGCTTGAGTAAAAGAGATGGTCATAAAAAAAAAAAATGGATGAGACCACTTTCCGAAGAAGTAACGGCACTTAAAACTTACCATAAGGCTTTCTATGGAATTTATTGGTCTAAGTTTGAGGTTAAGACTATCTATTTTGGATTCGCTTTACTTGGTAAAGAGATTATGTATATGGTCAAAGCATCGCTCACAAGTTCAATTAATGTGCTTCCTTTTTTTCCTTTACATCATTTCGCTGCTATCATTATTCGGTTTGTTTTCCCGTCTATTATCACCAATTTGATTTGGATACATTCATGTTCTATCATACATTTGTAGGGCACTAGTTATATGCAAAGAGAACTCTGAAAGAATAGATGAAGTAGGCCAGTTTCAATATTTAAGTTCTTTCCAGAAACATATAAAAATTGGTACAGTATACCTCATGCAACTTCCAAGTCAAAAGTGGTCGATGTCGTTTTCTGTAGGAGGTTTAGCCATTTTTATGTTAAATCTCTGCCCATCATTCATGTGGTTATTTCCCATTTCAAATCTGAATATAACACAAAAAACTTCCGTCTTAATACTTCTCCTGGCCTCAACGTAACATTGGGGAAGATCGAGAAGAAAGTAGTACAACGGAAAACTGGAATATCATACAACATCCAACGTGTACAATATAGCGGGTAATTTCTAAAGAAACATCGTTATTTTTTCATCAAATAATTATATAGTTCATACCAAATTGACAGATAATTTTACACACACCAAGCAGAACCATGTCCGGAGGAACTGAAGAATAAGATTTCGGGACATAAGACCTAACTGAAACAGAATTGACTAGACTTACATAACACAGCTTTGACTTTCTATTTTGAAGTATTTAGGCTTTTGGTTCCTCATTCTGAAAATCATGGCCGACACCGGGGCTGTGACCCGGTCTTGTGCCTTCGAAATCATTTGGTTGACCCGCAACGATTAGCCTTTCCTCATCACCGCTCGGAGCTTTCGGTCGAACAGCTTCCTTCTTTAAGCCAGTGAAAGAATGGCCCAATCCGGGGCTGCTCCCAGGGGCTGTGGGGCGGAAATCATTCTTGTACACTGCTTCTGACTCGCCCAAACTGGCCGCCTGATCATGTGCTATAGGCGAAGGAAGCATCTCCTCCCCCTCATCAAAATGATCATCGTTCGTAGGAGACTGACTCAGCGGGAGAAATTGTGATTCTTGTTTGTCCATTTGGTCGTAATTAATTGCACGGAGTTCGTCCTCCCATGCCGATTTTATTGACCTTCCCTCGGAAGTTAGAATTGCATCGAACGCAATGAAGGTGAAAATGATCACAAATATTGATATGACTTGGACATCAGCCATAGCCAGAGAAGTGTGGAAAAGGAAGTTTGATTTTCTACTTTGAAGCAAGCACTGAGAAGAAATAGGTAAGACAGAATATAGTCTGACCGAATGAGAAGCACTTGAACTCCGCATTGCTATTTATAGGCCTGAGAAAGTGACTTTTTGAGAATCTTAACCACTGACCAATTACATATAAAACTATGTACGTGGACTTCATTTTGGTTCTTCTTAGTGGATGGTGATAATTGCCACTTCTAATACTTATGAAGACCCGAATGGACAGGAACTCGCGCCAACTTTGTTGATTTTAACATACCATTGTAAAATTTCCAACTAAAAATAGGCCACTGCTCGCTTTGACCTTTCGATCGTGGTGAAGAAAACTATTGTAGTTTTGAATCATGCATGTAATATGACAACACTGTTCTTGGTTGACCTCGTTTGATTGTTTCGAAAATTTTTTTTAGTGCTTACATAGTAACCACAAAGTATGGCTAATAATTACCACCCTACCATGGAATTAGGTTGTGAGAAGGATACGTCAGGTTCAAGCACACGTTGAAATGATCAAATGCTTCGTCTGACTTAATTAAGAGAAGAGTCCTTGATGATATATTATGGATCGGATGAGACATGGCCAAGAAGATTTAATTTCACTTTCCTTCGAAGGTTTAAGAATACATTGATCCAATTAAAAGGTTTGTGACTTGATTGATTTTCATATAGTAGGTTTAGAACTAATCGTGCAACTTTTCTCATGTTTTATATGAGTATCCTAGTTGTTTTGATAATTTATTTAGAATACTTGTTAAAGAGACCCTCATAATATGGAGGAAATATCAAGAGATGAAGGGCTTAGCATATAAATGACCATATGATGAGGCCACTCTTTCTTTTCTAGATTTACACACTTTTGTGAAATTTAGCTCAAATGCTTGTACAATCAAAACTAAGTTGTCGCATCTTCTTTCAAATATCACTTATGCTTCGTAGATGACTTGTTCTTATTCGCTTATGGAGATGTAGACTCCGTCTTTTGCCTCTTAGATGCTCTTGAAGAATTTGCTACTATCACAGAACTACGGTTTAATCTTGACAAATGTCAAATCTCTTTCTAGATTGAACAAGGATGAGAAGCTCCTTATACTGGACCACAAGCCTCTTTCCATAGGTAACCTTCTTTGTTACTAGAAGAGTCACTCACACATACTATAGTACTAATGAGATCTTAAAGAAAATTGAAAGTTGGGACATGAAGCATATGAGTTATGCAGCGTTACAGCTAATTAAATCAGTCCTTGTCTCCATTTGCACCTATTGGATGCAAATGTTCTTACTTCCAAAGCAAACGGTATACGAGGTTGAGAAAAGGATTTGACATTTCTTATGATTTGGTTCTACAACAAATCATGGATCGCACCGGGTTGCATGGCAAGTAATTTGCTCACCTAAAAGGGAAGGAGGATTAAGATTGCCCGAGGTGAACATATGGAACAAAGGTTTGTTAGGCCGCATGATGTAGAGCCTCATCAATCATCCATCCTCTCCCCTTTGAAGCATTTGGGTTCACAACACAAAATATAGAGGCACTCCAATTATGCACTTCAACATTAGTAGTATGGTTTGTTGGCGATGTCTCTTCAAATTGTGACCTATTCTAATCTCAATTATATCTAACTCAAGGTACTGTTGCTGTGACATATATGATGAACTCAGACATGGGTCTGGTTCTAGAGTGGTACAACCTAATTTGGAGCAATGGCATTAGCAAACACAATTTTATTGATTGGCTAGTTTGTAGAGATAGATTATAGACAATAGATATCATAGAACGATGGATGACCTTGTTGACATCCAGTATAACTTTTGTAAAGCTAATGTAGAAGATAGAGCACATCTATTCTTCTAGTGTTAATGGACAAGCAGCATTTGGTGAGTATCTTCGCGCAAAGTGGGATTAGGCATTTTTTAGAAGGATGGAATGAGGAACTTCAATGGATGATTAGGGTAACAAAGGGCAAATATTTGACACCGAGACTTCTCGAGGTATCTTTCCTACCAACTATATATTACATTTGGAAGAAACGCAACCATAGACAATTTCAAAACAAGTCAACTAAGATCCATATTATTTTGGCCAAGGTGTGTAAAAATATAAGAGGTAGAGCTTCACTCCACCAAAAAATTAGACTTTCCACAACAAATGTTGTATTGGCTATTATGTGGAGAGTTCCTATCTTCATCTTTTTGAATTATTAGCTCTAATTGTAATGTTGAGGGATGCCCCTAAACTGTTGTACTTTATTAGCTACTTTTTTTTTTCTTTTTTTCTTTTTTTCACACGGCCTCTCCTTCAGCTTTTAGCTTTCACTTTTAAGACTTAACACTTGTTTTATTATTATTATTATTATTATTATTATTATTATTATTATTATTATTATTCTAGACAACAAATTCAAAATAGGATCCGGAAAGAACTACCAAGAGAGAGTAAAGTCCCTCACCAAAAACCAATTTAAAAAGAAGCATATATTACCATTAGCTAATTGCATGTTAGATTAAATACAAACTAAAACCTGATGATCCCGATTTATCAACCATAGATAAATTCACACAAAAGTCAGGACGATCCCGATTTATCACCCAAATCATAGACGTGGGTGATAAATTAAGCAATAAATCGGAACTAATTGGGAATACAATATTGAGAGCATATTTAGAATAATAAATATATTATAACATTGCAAGCATGTGGCATCTTTTCTACTGTCATGTATGCCTTTTCTTGATTGCCAAAGATAGTTGACGGAGCTATCATAGCTCCTTTCGGAAAGATTATGCTTGAAATTGTACCAAAGAGACAGAAAATCTCATTCTTCAAAAGAATTATTAAGATTTAATTGCACAAAAAGATTAGTAGATGTCTGGGTTAGTAAAATAGAGGAGATCCATTTGAGTATTGCGTGCATGTTGTGATTATATGAAGCTACTCCTTCCTAAGAAACTTTTGATGGATTCGCATATTCTTCTTAATAAAGTTGAGCTATCTTAGATTGATGTATTGGTACTGAATGGAAATTCTAGCCAAGATTGACGATGTAAAAGATATGCTGTAAACCGTTGGCCAAATATGATTTGTTCTCTCGACCCATCAAAACAGGTGCGCGGCCAATGGTTCGACTATCAGAAAAGGATGTAAATGGTATATATGTATAAGAATTATAAGACCGCATAACACATTAAATGACATTAAGCAAACAGTTTCGAAAAACATATGGGTAGTTCTATTAGTAGTATTCATATAGCCGTCAAAACCAATACGGTGAGAAAAATGAATTTTGTGAAAATGATTGGACAACATATGTATCCTACAAGAGTCCTTAAACAATTGGAGAATTTTGTGGTATGTAATTTACATTTTGAGGTGATAAGTACATATCCAAGCTACTGATATTTCTGATAAATGTGATTATAGACAACAGTAGGACACTAAAGGGTTAGTGCAAGAGTCAATTAAATAACCGCCCAACCTACTATCGTCACCCAACGAACGACTTATGCGACAGCCGGAATTTGACCAAATCTCCAACATTTGATAGCCACTGAGTGTCCTCTTCAACCTTTTTGCTTTTCAAGATCATGTATCCTCTGTGGACCTTGGTACTATGATCATATATTTGAATTCTCGGACTCGGCCCTCCACTGATAGAATTTACGTCCATTATGCAATGAATGGGCCTCTGATGAGAGAGGGGCAATATGTGTGCGCGCGCGCGCGTGTTAGAAAAAGCTTCCAAATCGGCATGGAATATTTAACTGCATATTCCGAGGGCATGAATTTTGACAATCCCATCTTTCTTGAAATTCGATACTTGAGCTTCTTGAGCTTGACAAGTACTTGGCCAACTTGAGTAGTCAGTTGACCGAGCTCTTGAGGTAGATTGCATGGAGCTTGGCCTAGTTCAATGAATCTTGTAGTTCAGTCACTAAGATCAAGCTTATTTATTGTTTCTTCCCCTCTTCGTATATTCCTCACGTATATATATGCATCCTAACATTCGCAAATCACCCATAAACAATAGTTTCAAGTTTAGATCCTATATTTAGTTTTGATATTATAAGACATGATCCATGATGATAGTAAATAATTATTGGTTCTGGCAATAAAAATCTTGATACCTTCACTTAGGAAGGTCACCAAAAGGGAGTTTAAGTTCGAGATCATTAATGGATCCAATTAGAACAATCTTCATTCAAAAGTTTAAGCCAATAATTATTGTTCAACTAGAATATATTAACTATTTCACTTTACACCACATCTCCGATGTGAAACTTTTTTGGCCAAACACCCTCAAACATGCGCTTAAAAAAACCCCTCCCTCACTTGTGAGCCATCTCAATTCAAATCTCAACTTTAACTCGGCCTAATATGGTAGATGTTGGTGACCAAAACATCTACCCTTGACTTTGCTTCAATCACCTTGGACTAGCCAAGATCAATTGGAAGCAAGGGACGCCATCCATTATTTCAATTGGGGAGTTACATCCAAGATTCATCTTTTGATATATTTCTCCAAACGTTGGTGCACATCAAACGTGGCCTACCAACAACCGTCTACTCTAATATCACTAATTTGATCGCATAGCAGAAGTAAGATACCTTCACTTGGAGAGATCATTAAGAGGAATTCACATTCGACCTAGTCAACATATCCATTTGGATTCACATTTATACATTATATGAATGTGGTCAAGGTCCAATTGATAGAGATAATGTAAATCTATTTACATTTTATTAAATCAAAAGAATTATTTGAACATCTTAGAGATTTTAAGAGTCAATTTTGTTTGAGACAATTTCATAAATTATAACTAATTTATTCTAAACTTTTGGTGTGAAAATTTTAAGTTCACCTTTTGGCCCTTCTCAAGTGTAAGTTTGAGTTTCCAAACTTTCTTTTCTTAGTTCAATTGATTACTCGAGGATTATTGACCCTTGTTAAGTACTATCATTCACTATTTATCCATGGTAATTGACTAAAAAAATTCCAATTGCATATGAGAAATTGAACTCTTGCTTTTCAATAGAGCAACTTTCTTCAGAAAAATATCCCAAAAATATGAGAAAAAGTTGCCAAAATAGTATCACGAAAGCACCTTCACAATCATTTTACAAAATCTAATAGGGACAGCAAATCTCCAGGAGAGGAAAAGGCCAAGGGTCAAATGCACCGCAGCCATCAAACTTTCAAAAGAAAAATCCCACCACTCCTCTTTGTCACAACAAGATCAAAGTTCTATTTTGTTTAGTCCTTCACACCTTAGTGAAATGGACCAAATAATGAGCCTCCAAATTGGGATTCTCTTGTCCCTAGCAACCGTCCAATCAAAATGGAACTCCACTTGTCCAGTTAGCAAATTGATGTTTTTTTATTTAAATACTTAAAGAATCTGACTGAAGAACATGGCGTGGTTGGCTCCTACACCGGCGGAACCCTCCCGACCGCCTGCCACTAACATTTTATAATCGACAAATTGGAGACAAAAACCTTTTCACTTTGCTGATTTATCAGTTTAGTGCGCATGGAATTTCGGTGGAGTCAATTAAACTACAATAGAGTCGTCCAGGACTGGTTTGATGGTGACCTTTGACTCTTCAAGACAGAATTTTCTAGAGATTCTATCAGTTGTTAACGGATTGTTCCACGTGTAGCATCCCCCGGACCAGTTGAAACTAAGAAGGGCAAAAGCAGGATTTTTCTTTTCGAAATATGAGCAAAAAAGTCGAATTATCTTAAAATCTGTACAATACTATGTAAATTTCATAAATCAATTAAGTTCAAGTCTTTAGATTGTGTTGTTGATCCTAGTCACAGAACAATTTGCAAGGCGTGGTTTAATTGATTATCTCTAAATCTTGTGACGAAAATCCCTTGACATTTTACCAACCACACCAACTCTGAAAGATTGACAATAAAAAATAATTCAATTACCGGAAACATATAAACTTCATCTGTTTAGTATGAGGTCTTCCAAGGCCCTTTTAATGATTTTGTGCATGGTGTTGGACTTCATTTATCGTAAAGAGTTGGGGTAACATCTACTGAATACTAATTATATGCATTTTGCTGATACTTTGGTGACAAAATGTCCATGAGTGTCTATAATTGTCCTTTTCAAGAAGAATTGAAGAAGTAAAATTGAAAGCATGAAGATGATAGAATTTTATAGCAAGTAACAAAGTTAGTTCATGATTCCAAGTAAAGGCCAGAATATGATGATTACTTGCAAAGGCGAGAGCAGTCATTGCTATTTTAAATTCCTGTCAATGTACGGTGAATAAGTAGTTATTTGTAAATACGTATAAATTGTAACAAAAGGAGAAGAAAGACACACAAAGATAGCATATCGACATCTGTATTTTCCATTGTGGCTTTTCCTACAATTTATGTTTCCTTTGTATTTTTGTTTGATTTAGTTCAATTAGTTCAATTTTCCACAATTTATTGATATTAACTTTCAAACCCAAAATTGAATGGTGATTATTTCCGCAATTGTCAGTCATCTTTCCAAAATGACCATTTTGTCTGTTTCAAGTGCTTCAAAAAAGTTAAGAGCAATCAAATTGGAAAGAATAGAACCTCCCAATTATCTCTAAGGAGATATGGCTGCCTTCGGTTATTTTTTCTTTCCTCCATGTTGAAATTAATCGAGTTCCATTGGGTGAAGCAATATGAACCTTAAATTAAATTGTTTGTTTTATGCCCCAGTTCACTGATTTAATTGCTGAAATGCCTCGCGAGCATGAATGGAGATCATGTGGTATATATATATATATATATATATATATATATTACTACGACACCATTGTTCATCTATTTGGGAATGTAACAAAATGGTCCGATTGAAAGCCAAATCATGTCAGGCTACTCGATTGAACCCAAAAAAAAAAAAAAATACATTGACCTACATGAAATGAGGAATACATTTACCTCAATTCGGTGCAAATGCAACGGTGAAAGTGACCGCAACCCAATTACTCAGGAAGATTAACTTCAACGCACTTCATTCTGGTTCCATTAAGCTTGCTTATTTGTTTGGCTGAAAAAAGGCTTTCTCAGTTCATATTGAACTCAGAGAAAGATATGTCATGTTTACATCGATGACATATAGTAATTTATCAGGTTTTCTGAAATACATAGAGGGTATCAAATGTAGCATGACTTAAATAATTCAAACAAATTGACGTTAAAACTCACAAATTTAATTCTTCTTGTAACATTCAATTATTCCTTCTTTACAAGACAATATTAGATATTTTTTCACCAGATTTTTTCTTACCAAATTTTATACTTCAAATTAGCATTGTATTTATATGAGATAGTTTCTTCAGGTCAGCTCTGGTCCTCTGATTGATAGCTCAGCTTGCTTAATTACAAGTCGTGGTTGTCCATAAAGGATCTCTCGTCTGCAATATATCCACCATTTTCTATTAATAAGAATCTAGAAAAACCTACATTATGTTAATTGATATTTTTCAATAAGTATTACAGTGTAACTTGTTGACACCTAAATTTTGACGATCCTAAATAAATAAAATAGAAATTGCATAGCATATAAAAATTACATTAGAGCAAATAAAAGAAAAAGTAAATAACAGGAAAATAAGGGGAGGATCAATCTGATTTGATTATGAATGGAATGTGGAAATTCTGATTAGCCATCCTTGCTCCGACGAATATTCAAATCATGGTAAATGTGGAAGCAAATTCTCGGTCAAATAAATCAGGTGAATAAAAAAGTAAGGAGTTTGATAAAATGGAAGGAATCAAAATATCCAAGGAAAAATCAAGCCGTTTGCAAGATTTTGCTCCAATTTACAGACCATGAGTTAAGGCAACAGAAAAAGGAAGTTCGAAAATTGCCATGGAAGAAGGTGGTCGGAACCACTATAAAAGGAGACCAAGAATTCCCATGATATTCGAAAAATTCAGAGCAAAAAAACAGAATTCGTGCGAAAGAAAATTCGTGCAAAAGAAAATTCGTGCAAAAGAAGGCCGTGGAGAGAGTTTTCTTTTTTATTTCTTTTGGCCTTTTCAAAGTCAAAAGAAAAGAAGAAAGAAAGTTTTTGCTTTTGGCTGAAGAGTGAAAGAGACGTGAGTGCAAAGGGTGGATGCACGAATAGACAAGAGGGAGAGAATAGAAAAAGAGAAGGGAAAATGTCACAAATGGTCCCTATATTATTACTTAATGTGCAATTTGGTCCCTGAACTTTCGATCGGCTCAATTTGGTCCCTGAATTATTGATAAATGCCCAATTTGGTCCATGAATTTTCGATCGGCTCAATTTAGTCCCTGAACTATTGATAAATGTCCAATTTAGTCATTCGTTACTATTTTTCCCTTTTTTTTTTTTTTTTTTGCTTATAGTAATGAAATTGAAAAAATAAAAAAAAAATAACGAAAAAAAAAATAGTAACGAAAAAAAAAAAAAAAAAACCCTAGCGGGTACTTGTTCATCTTCCTCATGGAAGCAACCTTGCCTACACCAGCTAATTATGCATGGGGAAATATCTCAAATAAAATAAAATAAAATAAACTTACCTAATAAAATAAATATACCTAATTTAATTTTTTTCTTCTTTCTTTTTGAAAAAAAAAAAAAAGAAATTTTGGCCGGTTTGGAACTCCGGCAAGGGGAGTGGCCGGCAAGGGTTTCCGGTGAGGGCACGATGAGCAGCATGTCCAGCGCAGGAAAGCGAGGGTTGACACCGGCGAGGGACTCCGACGTGGCAGGGCACCAGCGAAGGGCGTCGTAGGGCGCGAGGCTTGCTGTCGGACATCGGGGAGACGCAAGCAACGGCGGTGTGGGCTCCGGCGGCGTTGGGTCGCGGCAGGGACAGCGGCACGACAGCGGTTGAGCATCGGGTGCAGGCGAGCAGGGGCGTTCGGGTCGTGGCTACTGCGGGGCTCTCAGATCCACCGGCATTGGACACTTGAGCGGCGAGATCGGGACAACGATGGTGTCGCAGGTCGACACGAGCTGAAGCGGGGGACATCGAGTGCTGGGTCGCGGCGGCAAAAATCGACTCGGCGAGGTAGCAGAAGCGTCAAGTCGTCGCTGGTCGTTGGGCAAAGTGTTGAGGTGCGATGGGGACGCAAAGGTCGCCGGATTTGGAAGTTGCGGGTGACTGAGGCGTTGCAAGGTCGACGGGCAGCGGGCGAGACCGGTGGAGCGGCGGTGGAGCAGAGAGGGCTCGTGGGTCACCGGCGCGGTCGAGGTCTCCCGGCGCAGTGGCCGGTGCAGGCAAGGTTGCTTCCGCGAGGAAGATGAATAGTACCCGCTAGGGTTTCTTTTTTTTTTCGTTACTATTTTTTTTGTTATTTTTTTCGTTACTATTTTTTCTTCTTTTTTTTGTTAATTTTTTTATTTTTTCAATTTCGTTACTATAAGCAAAAAAAAAAATAGTAATGAATGACTAAATTGGACATTTATCAATAGTTTAGGGACCAAATTGAGCCAATCAAAAATTCAGGGACCAAATCGGGAATTTATTAATAGTTCATGAACCAAATTGAGTCGATCGAAAGTTCAGAGACCAAATTGCACATTAAGTAATAGTATGGGAACCATTTGTGACATTTTCCCAAAAGAGAAAAGCAAAAACAAAAACAAAAAAAACGCCACTGTTCATCTTCTCCATGGCCTCCCCTTGCTACGTGACCAACCCCTGCACCGTTGGTCTCCGAGCTGCTCGCGCTGCCTCCGCCACCTCGCTAGACTTGCCCTTGACGAGTAGCAACATCGCCGCCCCGCCCAACGCTGTTGATGCACCCGCACTTTCGCTTGAGCCCCGCTCCAAACGCACATCTGCCGACGCCATCACCACTCCAGCTTGCAACCCAACGATGCCACTACCGCGATCTGCAGCAGCCCGCGAACCCCCGCACCGAGCCTTTGCTGTGTCCCCGACACCGCTATGCCCCACCTCACTTATAACCTCTGCCGGCCCGTGACTCGCCCATTGCTCGAGATCCCACTGCCAACGCCCGCGCCTCCCGTCGCCAACGTCACAGCATCTCTGCCCTCGCCGAAGCTCCAACATCCAACCTCTTCGACGCCAGCCAGCAACCCCCGCGACGCCCCGACACTAGCCAAGCCCCACACCGCTGTCGACGTCTCCGCCCAGCGACCCGCGATCCAGCTCCGCCTTCGCCGCTGCTCTGAGCTCCAGCCCGCCGCCGTCCACCTGCCGCTGCTCCCCCGCCGGAACTCCGACGACCGGTCAACGACTGCCCAACGCTATCCACCGCCGTTTTCCCCTTTTAGGTAGTTTAGCTTTCTTTATTTTATTTCATTTTGTTTTGTTTTGTTTTATTTTATCTTATCTCTTTTTTTTTTTTTAGTTCATCTATTTAAGCTGTAATATTTTATGTCAATAAATTTTGTAGGCATTATCTCGCGGGGTTTTCCCCAAAATTATCATAATTACTAATTTGATCCGTAAGATGTCGAATCATTTTTTTAATTATATTAATTTTTGGGGTTTGTTGATGGTATTTTAATTTTTAAATTAATATAATTATTAATTTGATCTGTAAGACTTCGATCAGATTTTTAATTATTTTGGGTTAGAGTAACCATTAATTTAATTTGTGAAACAACAGGTTATTTTTTCGATTACTATAATTTTTTATTTGTTGAATATCTTGATAGTTTTGATCTAATGTTTATTTGATATTTTTTGTCTTAAAAAAAACATTAAAAATTAAAAAAATCAAATTTTGGCATGTAGGTTTAGTAAATTAGAATTTTTTAGGATTGCATTTTTAAGATTGCATTATTAAATAATTTTTTGAAATAGGTTAGGGTTGGACTTAAATGAACTTTTTTTAAAATATAAATAGGATTTTAGATGACGTTTGCACATCTTGATAATCTCTTTTTTCTAAAAAAAGTTTTCTAAGATAGGATAAGGTTTGAATCAAATTAATCCCTAAAATAAATTAGAAAGTTATTCATTTTTAGTTTAATTAGGGTTTTTATTAATTCCTAATTTCAATTAAAAAAATACAAAAATACTAGGTGCATGTTAATTAGTTTGCATAATATGATCATTTAATTAGAATTTGTTTATTAGTAAAATTAGGTCATGTAGTTAAAATGCATGTTTTTATGAAAAAAAAAATTCTAATTTCAAGAAAACCCAAAAAATGATTGCTTGCTTTGTGTGATGCAATTTATTATTATTATTTATTCAATGTTTAATAATGATTGAGCATCTGTGTGATCACCCCATTGCATGATAGTAATTCAGCTTAAAATAAATCCAAGCTACCTACAAAAATACATAAAGAAATGGTACCGAAAGGGCATTAGAGAAATCTAATGTAATTAAGTCCCCATACCCTTAGTGCCATTATTTTACTTAGGTATCTAATTGACCTACTGTAAACTAATTAGTGGCGACTTCTAAATAATAATCATTTGCTTGTTAAATATTTGAACCTCAAGTCTCGAATCGGTATGGGCTTGGGAGAACCCAAGCTAAGTCTTGGCTTAGTAGTCCATTACCTTAAAACCTAGGTGGACCAACCTCGAAAATTTAGGTCGCAACATAACCTTGTTGATTAGAAGTTTTCAAGGAGAGCAAATGCGTTATCTACCTCAAAATAATTTCTCTCCACAATAATTAGCTGACTAGATGTTTTCAGTACTTCATGTTAATTAGGACGAAGGGATTGATTGTTTAATGTTCAAATTAGGGTCAATAAGCAAGGAGAAACCCGGAAAAGTTTTTCATTATAGAAACAATTGGTGACCAAAGAACTACAACGGGTAGTTGCATTATCATTATTACGATGCATGTCGCATGTACATACACTATTACTGACACTCTACTCCAGCAACAGCTAGAAATTATAAACTTGACCATCACATGAACTATAAGACGTGCGTGTGATATGTAGCACAAGAGGATCATTAGGTGAGCAATGACCTCTCAGTTACATTGAACTTAACAAACCCTAGTTATGAACCCCATGTCCGACGCTTGGGCTGCGGCCCAGAGACATGGACCCTAGATTGCTCGGAGGCGATGGCTGTGAGTCTTGTGACTCGGCCTCAACTTTGCGCACAAAAGGATTTTGCCAAGGTTCTCGATCGGGCAAAAGCAAAGCGCGAAGAGGCCAAGCATATGTTGCGGAGGAATAAGCAATGGGATTATGTACTTCTCAATTAAATGAATTGTTTTAGAGCATGTGAAGAATCTGAATAGCTTCAGTATCTGTGTTAATCTATTTGATTGAATAGCAGAGCGGTATGATTGAAAAACAAACAATTTGAATCTGTTTTGTTTCAATGAATTTCGGAGCGATGTCATACTATTTTCAAGGTTCAGCGGTTTACAATTTTTTAGATGGTAATCACTAACTGAAAGGATGAAAGAAATAATCTTTAGTATATATTTTGTCCAAAGGATTTTTGCAACTATGGTAAGTTAATTTCAACGTTTGACAACGGTGATAAGCAATTCGTATCTTTTGAACCATGAGATGCGCATATTAATCTCCAATTTAGTATTCTCACCTAATCCTACATTTATCTCATAAGATTTGAGCTAAATATGATATGCACAAGTATTAATTATTCACTTGATTACCGATTATTTGAAGAACCTGACAGAGCATTTAAATTAAAAAAAAAAAAAAAAATCACTCGCAAGGGCGCCTGGAATAAGGTGAAGGCATGGCGTTCAATAGATTAGAAAAGAATCAGAAAACAAAACTCAAAACCCTAGTAGCCGAGCTTATGATGAATTTATATGTGTGATGCGCATTAATGATTAATTGGCCTCATATATGACCAAGACAAGAAAAAAAATGAAGAATAATCATCCAAAAATTATGAAAGTCCATAAGCATTTGCATCAGACAGACGTCAAAATCTTCCCACATGAACGGATATGGTCATCTTGAATCTCAAATGCGGACTCTCAAGTTCGTTCCTTGCTTAGTGCACTTACATTGAGTTAGATTACAAATAAATAATTTCTTATGAATCCTCTAGTCTCGTCATGGATGAACCTTTTTTACTAGATTGGAGAGATAGACTAGATTGGAGAGATAGACTTACTCTAATGCGTGAAAACTAATTCAAGATATTATTTGATCGCTGTTTCAAAGAAGGGGAAAAAAGTTGCCTGTGCAAGTTTGCTCCAAATTGGCCTAAGATATAGTAGAGTTTGCCACAAGAGTAATTTTAAGATAACAGGGGGAAAAGGTAAGACTGTGAAAGTATTTTCTTCGACATTTAGGCATATGTTAAGGTAACTCATTGGTGCATAACAATGAAATCCGTGGGATGTTCGTGAGATCATTCAAATTTAAAATTCAGATTCAATTTAGTATGTAAATTATGTGCATCTATAAGTTCCCATGAATTGGCTATTGGCTATTATGATTAATTTTAAATGAAGCATGCGCAATCACTAAATTTCTTAAACAAAAAAGATTGAGTTTGAAAAGCAACCTCTGAGTTTGACATGTATAGGACCAAAAGTGCATATGCTGCATCTATGTAAATTTAACATCTTTATTATGAGATTTTTGAATTACTAATTACTATAGAGTAATTATTGACACATGTATGTGAAAAAAGAAAATATTTCAAAATTGGAAATTTTATTTTAAAGTTTTATATAAGATAAAAAAAGGATTCTAATTTTAAAACTGGAGCACGTGAGAGGTAAAAAAATAATAATAATAATTAACGCTTGTTCATGGGTAAAATATTCATAACATAACTAACTGATGGTATTTTGGGAAATAACTAAAAAAAAAAAATACTGTGATCCCTTAACAGTTTCATATTCTCTTTGCGTTATACAATAGTTACATGAGGGAAATGAGCAATCTTCAAATACCATCCTATATACTAATATAGTGAATGAAACTGTCATTACTAAGATTGAAAAACTATATAATAAGTGACTAATTTGCAAATTTCGTCCTAATGTGTAATCTTGCACTGCATTAGAATTGCACCTAAGGAAAATTTTTTCGAATTTCCTTTTTTTTTCTTGAAATTATTGATTAATAGTCACCGAAAGAGCTTATCAATATGCCTAGTTAGAGTAGATCAAGACCTCATCTTTTAAATCTTAACAGCAACCTATCCCAAGATGCATATGCTAACTAGTTTCATCTTTTAAATCTTGAAATATCCCTGAAAGTATAAATTTTATACCTACAAAAAAAAAAAGGAAAAATGGGTTTCTCAACTTTTGAAAAAAAAAATTGAGCTAATTTTTAACTTTTACCGAAGCTAATTTCTAGTTTAATTTATATAAAATTTAGATTCAAAAAAATCAGATGTAGACCAAAACAACATTATTTTGGGCTTATGCTTCATATTTGTAGCCACGTCATCACCACATAAAAAAGAAGAAAGAATAAATAATAATAAAAAAAAACGTCATCTTTTTCTGTTAGCAAAAATAGATGGAGTTAAAGAGATGACATTGCACCAATTTAACAAGTTTAAAATTTTGATTTTTCTTTTTTGTAGGTTTTACAGCTTAATTATCCTTTCATAAAAAAATTTAGAACTTTTAGTATATTTATTTCAATCTAATCTAAATACAAATCCATAAGGACTTGAATAGTCTGGAGCAATTCAAATGAAACATGTTATATATTGTGGAGTCCGAGTCACTTGTTGTTCCTAAGAACTCATATATAAAAAATCATTGTTTCGTTCTCTCAACACTATCCATGGCTTCGATACATGGAACTTGAAGATGCTAAGTACTAATTTTGCCCCTCCTTTGCTCGTCCACCCACCTCAAGACGATGCTTAGATCTATATCTATATCCTATGGTAAAGATAATTATGATATTTCATATAAATTATTTGTACATTTCAAGATATTACTTACATTGCAAATATATTGCCCATCGATTATGCATAATCTTAATCAAGATATTATCATAAAATAGTTATCTAATAAAGTCTATAAATATATTATATTCTTCATTAATATACATGTTGAAATATATACAAATTTCATTCGCCAATTATCAAAGGAAGTCATGAAGAAGGCCTATGTTTCATACACCTAGCATTGACATATTTAGCAAACATAGTCCCCCTCTCGCTTCAATCCCTCTCTCACTCACTCCATCTCCCAATTTGTTTGCTACTCTCGCTTCAGCTCTTTAGCTCCCTCTATCGCTTAATTCGCTTCAGCTCCCTCTCTCTCGCTCTTATGCCCTCACCAAGCAAACGGAAAGGTGAGCTTTTCTACTCACAAGATAACTTGCTTTACCGATTTTCTTCTTGCTTAGTCATGTATTACCTGTCATATGCAAATTAAAAGAAAGGCAAGCCTAAAATTATTAAAAAAAAAAAAAAAGGAAAATAGTGAAAATAGATAGCAAAGTTGCTGTTGTTAGAGTATAGATTGGGGGAGGGAATTTTTATAGCTTCGGTGAAGGTGCGGGGGGGAAGAGAGTTTAAGAGGAAGAAGATCTGATTAGGGAAAGAAAAAAGCAAAGAAAAAAAGAAAAATAAATTGAAAGAAAGAAATAGTAAAAGGGTTTATAATGGAGGTTGGGCTGAAAAGTCGTAGGTGAGGTAGTTATGGGCTCAATTGAGTTAGGCCCTTTTTAGCAAAATTGGATTGGGCCTTGTCCACTTTCGGACCCAACCCGGACTGTTAGGGTCCAGGTCAGACCAGCAACTGACGTGGTACAAAGTCCATCTTCAATATTTAAAGATAATAAATAAATAAATAAAGAATAAAGAAAATTGATAAAAAGAAATCAGAAATTCATAAATTGCATAAAAATTATAAAAGTCTAGAAAAATAAGAAATATTTGTAAATGACCAAAATACCCTCAAGACTTATAAAATTGACTAAATGCTCCCTCTAGCTTAAAGTAATTATCGGAATGCCCTTAAACTCAATTTTATGGGTGATGATACTACTCGCATATGAGAACGTGAAATGTGACAAATCGTAACAAGAGGGGAATATTTATGAATCCAATTTGTAATTCAAGAATATGCATACTCAAATGGTAAATATATGCAATATATGTGCAATCTTGAGAGATTCGAATAATTAATAAGAAATATCATAATTATCTTTGACATAGGAAAATATCCTATCGAAAGTGCTAAATATCCTTTATGAGTTAACAATAATAATAATAATAATAATAATAATAATAATAATAATAATAATAAATGGAAGATGAAAATATGTAATTATATATTTTCAATGTATAGATTAATGAAGAATACATGATCATATTTATAATCTATATTAGATAACGATACAAAGATAATATCTCAATCAAGATTATGCATAATATACGTGCAATATATGTGCAATCTTGAGAGATATAAATAATCACAATGAAGTATCATAATTATCTTTAACATGGGAAATAATGTACATTGTCTCTTGCCAAAGCTACTCAAATCCCCTTGGGCCAATCTCATGATGATAACTAAAATACCCTCAAGATGTAAAAAAAAATGCCTAAATGCTCCTGTTAATCGAATTGCCTCTAAAATCGGTGATGATGCTACTCACATATAGAAACACAAAATGCAACAAATCGTTAACAAGAGGGAAATGTCTATGAATCCAACTTGTAATTCAAGGTTATGCATAATCAAGTGGTAATATATATGCTATATGCATATTATCTTGAGAGATTCAAATAATTAATAGAAAACACCATAATTATCTTTAACATTGGAAAATATCCTTAATAATAATAACAATAATAATAATAATAATAACAATAAATAAATAAATAAAAACATAATAAAGAAATATGAAATTTGAATGTATTTCAATGTACATATTAATGAAGAGTACATCATCCTATTTATAAACTATTTCATATAACTATCCTAAGATAATATCTTAATCAAGATTATGCACGATATACATACAATATACATGCAATATATGTGCAATTTTGAGAGATGTCGATAATCAAAAGAAAGTATGATAATTATCTTTAACATAGGAAATAATGTAGTTTGTCTCTCGCCGAGACTGGCTTGGACCACCTTGGCCAATCTCATGACAATAACCAAAATACCCATAGGCTTGAAAAATGACCAAAATACCCTCAATACTTACAAATTGATTAAATGTTCCCTCTAGCTTAAAGTAATTATGGAAGTGCCATTAAACTCAGTTTTATGGATCACGATACTACTCACTTGCGAAAAACATGAAATGCAACAAAGACGGGAATATTTATGAATCTAATTTGAAATCTAGTCTTTATATCTTGAAAATTGCGCGTTCCTCGAACAACAATATTTCTTTCGAAACATCGTACATCTGAAGAACCTACATTTTTGTTAGTACCTTGGTGTGTGGAGACTTCGAAAGTTTTCAGTGAAAAATTGAAATTTAATCTTTTGGGATATAGTTCCTCAAGGACCAATAGACTTTTCTTGGTAGCATGCTTGGTTTTGTGAATAATGCAAAACAAATAAATCATATAGTTACTAGTTTTCACATCATCCATAATACTAATGGTCCATTTATTTTACGAAAAATGAATGATTTAGAAAATATTTTCCTAAAATTAATCATTTATAATGCTTGAAATATTAGTCAATGAAAAATATTTCCTTTATGAATAACAATTTATGTCTAAATATTTTCGTAGATAATCAAAATATTTTCATTTATTTATTTTTGTAAGTACTACAAGCAATCATTTTTTGCTAAACAAAAGAAGCCAAAATAAGTTCTCCATTCTAATCATCGGGGTGATTTAAGACACCACAGCCAAGTTACAAAACGGCAATTCACATCTATTGAGTAGCAACATTTCCTTATGGTTAAACTTATACAATAAACTTAACGGTCATTTCATCTTTGAATATTTACAAAATCAGTATTTTTCCTGTTTTACGCATTGGTTTTGTATTGAATTGATGTCCTTTCAACTTTTATGTATTAGGAATTGTAAATTTTCTAAGATATTACATTTTTATTAAATGATATGGGTTTAGTTTCATCCACTAGTTAAAATTTATTTACAAACAAAAATTAAACTAATTAACAGAAATATAATCAATTAACACCAATTGATTATTAATGCAATGTAACTAATATAGGTTACAAGTTTATAATACCCCACACACATACACACACACACACACACACACATATATATATACACGCGCCCGAGCGAGCGCGCCCACACACACACACTTCTTTGTATGATAAAGAAAACCCACTACTATTTCAACACAAATAATAATCAAAAGAGTTTCAACATGATACGTGAAATGGTAATTAAAAAAGACCGGCATAATAATCATATTAAGTATCTTATGAATTTCCAAATTCAATTCAAATCAAATAAAATTATAATTTCTATTCTTTACTGCACTCACGACAATGCCATTTTTTCTTTTAATTTTCTGGTATAAAAGAATTGGGTTACAAGTTTATAATACCGTGCATATATGTACACACACAGTTCTTTGTATGATAAAGAAAACCCACTACCATTTCAACATGATGCATGAAATGGTAATTAAAAACAAAGGTGGCGTAATAATCATACTAAGTATCTTATGAATTTCCAAATTAAACTTGAATCAAATAAAATTATAATTTCTCTTCTTTGTTGCACGCATGAGAATGCCTATTTTTTTTTTCGGTAAAAAAGAATTGGGGTAACAAGTTTATAATACTCCCCCCCCACACACACACACTTCTTTGTATGATAAAGAAAACTCACTACTATTTCAACACAAATAATAGTCAGAAGAATTTCAACATGATGCGTGAAATGGTAATTAAAGAAGACCGGCATAATAATCATATTAAGTATCTGATGATTTTCAAATTTAAGTTGATTCAAATAAAATTACAAGTTCTCTTCTTTCTTCTTCATAAATATCTGTTTTTGGCTTAACCGCCAAAATGTGGTCCTCTATTAGCTCAAGGTGGCACACAGTATCCTAAAGTTTTTCCATAACTTGGAAAAAAGCTTTTAGTGCTTCTTATTCCCGCTGTCCAATTTCTCATCTTTGTCCAGTTCAGCCATTATGTTCTTAGAAGCCAAATCCAATGTATCTGAACAAATCGGACATATTTACACAAATTATTAATGCTTAACATTTATGCACTATTTTGCATGAACTAATCATATTAATGAATAAAATCAAATAAGGCTTTAGAGTTGAAAGGTTATTTCCAATCATCATCCAAAAATTCTAATTTGAAATTATCATTGATATGGTCATTTATGCAAAAATAAGTTCAGTAAAGTCACTAAAACTTTTTTGAACTTCCCACAAATAATTATAAATTTTAAACAATAATTTACGAAAAATAAATAACATTGAACTTACATCAACTAAATATATCATGTACACGAAGTAATATATTTAGTAGAAGTATGTCAACATCAACATGAAAAGAAATATTTACACCTAAAATATCTCAAACTAATCAAAGGGAAAGTAATAAATAAATAAATTCAAAGATACTCATCAATCTCATCAATGGGGAATGTCTCTTCTAATCTCTTAAAAAATTCCCCTGAGAATTCTAAGGGCACATTGGACAACCATGGAAAGACTTTCGGAGAACCCTTACAGCTTCTCCAAGGCGCATTCATTCTGCACCAAGTTGCAGTCAACCTGAGGGCCATTCTAATGGAAGAGTGTTCATTAGAGCCAACATCTTTTGAAAATCCAGCATTATGTAACCATTCCAGATGATTCTTTGTATCATCTTGTTGACCTTGATCATATGTGACACTATATCACTGTCATTCCACCGATAATCAGTTAATTTCTCTATTAGCCCTTCAAGTCTCGCCTTTTGTTCATGCATTCTCGAGAATATAAGCATACATATGAAACGCATCATTAGAACAAATGCAGAACAAAAATGGTAGTGAACATAATTGAAAAACACATTCTACTCCTTTTTCTTTGGGTCATAAGTCAACGGTGGTCGACGACAGTCAACGGATGACTAGGTCGGATCAACGGTCATCCTGGTCACGTCAAGGGGTAGTAGGTTAGTGAGGGGCAAAATAGTAATATCAAAGAACAAATAATGGCATAATTGTAAAAACAACTAATAGGGGTAAAACCATAATTTCATGAAAAAATAAGAGGCAAAAGCGTAAATTCTTGCCTCACGCATGCCTTGCGTGCACTAGCAGTTGCCGCGCGTATGCAGCGTACGCACCTAGGAACTTCCTCGACACGTACAGTGCACACGTCGATGACCTAGTCTTCTTCTAGCCATATATAGGGGAGTGTCTAATGCTCCACTGGTCGTTTTTCTCGTCTTGACAAGAACTACAACCCTGTACTATAAAAAATAAAACGTCAACAAAAAAATTTGGGCAAAGAAGTGTGTTGGGATTTTTTACTAAAAAAAAATCAAAAAAGAAGGATGAATAGTATGTGGGTGTTGGGATTTTTGTTTCCCGAGTGTCCAACGGCAATGTTTCTAAAAAATTCAAGCAAAAAACCAATTATAAACGTCAACAATGGTTGGAAAACATGAACAACATCGCTCTGATACCAATGTCTAAAATGGTTTCCTCAAAAAGCGAATTGATACTCGAACAATTGAATACCAAAACAAACAAAACGTGTCCAAGAAACATGTAACACTGATCAAAAGGCATTTCACAAAAACAGACATACCTTGTTTGCCACAAATTAAATACTTGTTGTAATCTCAAAGGCATCAATCGAAACCTTTGGAGTTCCATTCGTTGAGAGAGTTTACTGTTTTCAGTAAGGGAACCCTACATTCTATCTATTATAGTTTTCAACATTCTCTTTTTTCCTTTTATATATTGTGGTAATTTTCACTTAAGAAATAACTACTATTTCTCTTATGGACCCTTCCTTTATAAGCCGGATTTGGCCCAACATGGGCGGATGAGCCTAGCTTGGCCCATCAAATAAAAAATACATTAGCTGTTGTGCACGAGCCTCTCTATTTCAGTTGTGATAGAGCTTGAGGCGGCCAATGATGGGAGTTTGATGGTGGCTGTTGATGATTGGAGATGGTGCACGGTGTCTGGAGACCGTGGATGGTGGATGCTATTGTCAGTTAATAGTGAGGGCTCTCCACTTCGTGCCCTTGTTGGGCTTGGATCGTTTGTGGGTTGTGCGAGTGGAACCAAAACCGAATTGGCTTCTTTCTTCTTTTCTTTTTATTTGTTTCTAATTTTTTATTTGTTTATATGCTTATTGTTTATTTATTTACTACTAGCCTTTATTTTTTTGTTAAAAAAAAAAAGTGTGCCTAGTGTTGTCGACAAACACAACATTTAGATATGGACGGACACCCCTTTTGAAATGGTGATCGAAACGATCATTTTAAATACTAAAATGATACTTGAAATTGGTCAACAAACCTAGCCTGATGAAAAGATATGAGTTGTTTGAAAAATGAATTTAAATTAACATATATAGAAATGTACTTACATCACAGGTATTCAAGCAACTTAAAGTGTTTTTAATTATTTCATAATGCCCTAGTTCACATTCCTGTTAACATCTAATTAGCCGAATACAAAATGAAAGTGGAATCCTATTATATAAATGTGACATTCTGATTTTCAGGTTCTACTTTCGATTGAATAAGTTAGACTTTTTATTGACGCGCCTATAGTTCTTTTCTCTAAGTTGGAC
This sequence comes from Eucalyptus paniculata subsp. matutina, assembly GCA_017140255.1. Taxonomy (NCBI): domain Eukaryota; kingdom Viridiplantae; phylum Streptophyta; class Magnoliopsida; order Myrtales; family Myrtaceae; genus Eucalyptus; species Eucalyptus paniculata. Next base: position 30,199,404 of record CM029442.1, on the reverse strand, counting down.
ACTCATGGGATAACTAGTCTATCAGGTGAAGTCGTTAAGGAGTATAAACGCAATAGACATGAGAATTCGCCTAGGAATTGACTACTTGATCGTGCTAATCTATAAGGGTCATTATGGCACAGTTAAAAATTGATTAGAGACTAGAGATAGGTCGATTTAATTGTGATATGTAATCAAAGTGTGGGTATTCCACCATATTGCATAATTCTTGTCGATCGACACTAAACCGATTTTTCTATCATTTTGGTACCCTGTACCCATATTTGAAACCTCGAGATTTTCACGACAATCGAGAGTCGCTAATGTGTCGAAGATGCACGATGTGGCTCGAAAATAATCGACCACGAGTCAATTGCACTAAAAATTCCTAAGCTACCCGACAGGTTAGGTTACACTAAAATCGCACCAAATTGAAATTAACCACGAATTTGAACTCGATTTCAAAAATTGAAAATTCTGTCATATCATGATTTATTTTAGGAATGTTGACTGATCTTTCGAAAAATTTTCGGCGAGCCCGAGATTTTTACGAAAAATCAATATGGACGATTCGGAAAAGAGTTGCAAATTCGGATGGGCATTATTAGAAGAATTTTGGGTCACCAAATTGAAGTAAATGGTGTGGAGATGGTGCAAATTCGTAGGGGTGATGGGCTACTGCAGTTTGGTCCTCAATTTGGCTTCATTTGGTGTGGATTTGTGAAGAATTTGGCCCTTGGGTGATCCACTGGAAAGGTTGGCTGAGAATTGGCATAATTATCTACACCAAAATGACTTAAATTGGGTGAAATGGGAGCAAATTCTCCATTGGATGGGCTGAAGACTTTTGTGGTTTGCTAATCATGAATTAGGATATTTATTTTTGACTTTCAAGGCTTGGTTCCCTCTCTCTCTCTCCCTTCCCCTCTCTCTTCTTCGTTTGACCAGCTTCTCTCCCCCAACCCCCTTCGGTTTTGCTTCTCTTTTCTTCAACGGCTGCCCGTGTTCCTTTTCCTTCGCCCATTTCCCCTTTGCCATCCCACTGAAGCAACCTCCACCAACATTTGTCTCCCTCCACCAAGCCTTCCTTCCACAACCACTCGTCCAGCTCACCAACGTCAACCCCAGTGACTACGGCCACTTACTTTGCCGCACGTCCTCCTCCAAATCTGCTGCTCCCTCGTTGCCCATCCCACCGATAACCCAACTTCCATCCTCGTGTCTCCATCTCATTGCAACGCCTCACCCTCCACCAATCAACCACCATCGAATCCCTTCCCTAAAGTTGACTCATTTTCGCACGCCTACAGCCTAACCCATACGCCAGCCGTCCCTCACGATTTCAACCCACGCCAATCCAACCTAGTCCAACGTCCACACCCCTATCGTTCCTCCACGCTAGCCCCAACGAACAGCCACTGAAGCCAGCAATCCTTCTCCAAGTAGCTCAGCCCAGCCTAAACCAAGCCAGGGCCAGCCCACTCAAAGCTGTGACTAGCAACCCCTTCAAGACCGACAACAACCGTGAACTTCCTTGCACTGTTTTCAGCCCAGTCTGAACTCCCGTTGGCGCCGTCGTAAGCTTGAGTTTCAGTCATCATCACATCGTCATCGCCGTGGACTCACCAACCCGCAAAACCGGTGAGTTTACTCACTAAACTTCGCTTAGGGAGTTAATGATGCTTAATGGTTGATTAGTTTAGGCTAAGTATGGTTTATGTGGTTAGTTAGAACGGATTAGTGATTTAATTTTTTTTTTTTTTTTTTGCATGTTAAGTGGTTAGAACGGCTTAATTAGAGACTAGATAAATTGTATTACTTATCTAAATAGGTTGGGAAATTCTCCGGGCCTGTTTCGGGGTTTAATTTGGCATTTCCGGCCTAAGTTTATATTTTTGGCATTTAATGGTATTTATTTAATTATTTTTGGTATTTATTTAATTATTTATTATTTTTCAAAAATTATACCGGATTAGTCGGTGATCGGAATTTCATGCTGATTGCAATGGTATGCTTGGTTTATTTAATTGAGTATCGATTTGTCCAAATTGAGTGATAATTGTAATTTTGGGTATTTATCTCAAAATTGAGTAATTTGGGTATTTAATTAGAAAATACTAGACGTCGGTTTATAACACAAAAAAATGTGTTTATGGACTATATTAAATAGTTGAATTTTTTAAAAGAAAGATATTGCATTTTTGGCTCAGGCCAACCACGTACCCACATACGATTATTTTTATCAAGTATTTTTAACACGGTGAAAATAGGCCAAGTTCGTTATTTTAATTGAGGAATTGGTGTGTAAAGCACAAGGTCCTTGGTCGAGATCGAGTGATCGTGTGCTGGTTAAGAGAATCTGTCACCCGCTGTGTGTCGAGTGGGCGATGCTCCTATGTGGAAAGCCATCTAGGAAAGATGTAGCCGTGCCTAATGGGATGAGATGACGCTTGGCTATGCCGGAAGACCATTGTGTGATGGTAAGATCATGCCTGTGTGGCCGTAATAAATTGAAACGCATGATAGGTTGTACCTGCGTGGCTGTAATCACTTGGAAAACATGAGTGAATGAGTTAAACGTGCCGGATTATTGGACAAAATTGTGTGAAACGGTATGGGACGTGTCATAACGATTTGGTCTTATAATTGAAACCTCTATGGTAGATTGATGGATGGATTTATTGACTGAGATGTGGTGATTGACGAAGATGTGATTTAAGACACTCCACTTGATTGAGTGTTATTACTACACATATGTGATAGATGAATTGTACTAACATGTAGTATGGAACTGAGGCAAAGTAAGTCCTTTGTACTATGTGTATAGGCTGCCCCTAGGCATATTTTCTTCCTAATAGGGGTTTAGTGGGTGAACTTGCTGAGATATTATCTTATCTCATCATGGGCTTAACTTTTCAGATCCCTAGTGTGAAGAACCCGAAGCTTAAGGTGGAAGGGTCAGGAGCATGGGTGGCTCAGAAGTTCTTGTTGGAGATAGACCTCTTGTACTTAGACCATAGAGTTGGTCTTTGTTTGTAAACCAAATTGTTTATAAAAGCTGTGTTGATTGATTTGAAATCTGTTGTCTTGCTTTTCTATCCCACGTTTATTGTGGTCAAGGGATTAGTAATTTATTTCTGCATGTGCATTAAAATGAATGAGTCAGCGACGCGTCCTAGGATGTCGCAAATTTTATCGACCATCAAGGGGTGGACACGCGCTCGAGGTTCGGGGCGTGACAATAAATACAAGAAAAAAGCGTTGTTCGATAGGCGAGCGAGGCTATCTAGGTTGTTCAACATCAATTGCAAAAGGTGGCAACTGGATGTGCAAACCGTGCAGTTCCTTTATGAAGGCAATCACAATGCCAACAATCAACCACCATGGGATCAACTTCTATAGAATGGAATAACAATGAAGAAGTTATCACTACTTGATCAGTAACTTCTCATGGACATAACTTAGTAGTAGCAACACTTCAAATTCATTATATATTTCATCGTAGCCTATAGTTAGGATTGGAGGATAGTGCCGAAATCTGCGCCTTTGTCCACCAATCGAGAGGTAGAAGACAACATCATAGTCGCCCCATTTTCATGCTGAAAGACTTCTCTTTACAACGAAACCACTAGTGTTGTGCATATCATGAAACTCGATATATGTTCGTATGTTAACTTAATCTATAAGAGACGATAGCAAAAATGTCTTCTTAGGGACATGACTTAGTGGTAGTAGCGGCACTTCAAATTCATTTATATTTCGTTGTAGCCTATAGTTGGGATTAGAGGATGGTATCGAAATCTACACCTTTGTCAGCCAGTTGGGAGGCAAAAGATAGTAGCAAGGTCACCCCATTTCATGTTGAAAGACTTCTCTTTGTAACAAAACAGCCAGTGATGTGCATACCATGAAACTCAGTATATGTTCGTATGTTAACTTAATTTGTAAGAGACAACGGCAAAAATGCCTTCTCAATCTGCTTCTTAGAGTTCTTCTAGTCAATCTCTTGTTTTGCATAGCTTTGATTATGTAGATCTTCTTATGCTTTTGGTGATAGATCATGGTAAAAATTGCATCATACTCTCGATAATTAAATCTAGCTTATTAAGACTGTTGATCCTTGTTTTCCGGGTGCTACTATGTCCACATCTATTTTTAACAGTTCTATTTTGTCCATATAATTTTTTCTTTCCCAAATTTTTATTTGTCCACTTGAAATAGAATAATTTCCAGGGGTAATGTTGGTTTAATCCAATTAGTTTCTTGCATTGTGATCGCGCTAAAGTTCCCAGCGATTCCGGAGAAGCAAAGAAGAAAAAAAAGTGTTCAATAGTGAGAATTACAAGAATGCTTCAGATGATCATCGCAAGGTTGAAGCACAAATCGCCAAGACTGGCTCCAATAGTATATTTTGCCATACATGTGGACAAAGGGAAGGTACATTACTAGGTTCCTTTGGAATTTTTGGAATCCCAAAATTTTCAAGATTTGCTTCGATACGACATGGTTTCTGTGTGTGATCGTGTCAAGCTGCTTTGTTCACTAGAGGATTTTGCTGAGGTTCTTGATAGGGCGAAGGCAAAGCGCGAAGAGGCCAAGTGTATGTCGCGAGTAAAAAGCAAAGGGATCACAAGCTTCTTAATTAAATGAATTGTTTTAGAGCAGATGAAGAATCCAAAGAGCTTAGCCAAGTAAATTAACTATTTTTTAATTTGGTGTTAGTTCCTAGCTACCTATATTAACTTTTTTTATTGAATAGTAGAGTGGTTTGATTGAAAGAAACAATTGTAATCTATTTCGTTTCAACAATAGTCCAAGTGATGTCATGCTTTTTCAAGCAACGGTTCAAATCTGACCCAATTTGACGACCGAACCCGCGGCAACTTGCCCGCCCTCAATGGGGACGAGGGTCCTATCCCTAATTAGCCAAATTAAAATATGTCCAAAGAAAATTTCAAATTATATTATATTCTATTATTTATAATTCTTTTATATATTCAAACCTAAGTAAAATGTCTGTTATATTATATTATATTGAGATGTTCTATCAATAGCACTAATAGTAATTTCAATTTAAAACTTTTGTTGAATATTAATTAAGTGTCATTTGTTTTGTTTTCAGGTGTTTAGAAGTTCAAGTGAATTAACAAGATGTGAAATTATATATTCATGGTTTATATTAAGTATTTTGAACTTTTATGGTTTAATTGTATTTTACTAATGAATTTCTGCAATTTTGCTTTTCAATTTGTGTCAAATGGTAGAAGTTTTTGAAAGTAAAGTATATAGTTGATATGGTGATTTGCTAAAGTGGTGTGAAGCTCATTTTTTGGTTGAGTGTATTCAAATCAAATGCAAAAACGCTTTTCAATGGTGTTATGAATATTAAAGATAGATGATTACAAGAACTTTCCATCTTGTCCCATACCTCGATGAGTGGTTAGCAGGTACGAAATTTCAAATTCACTTGCATTATTTGTAGTAATTTTTCATTTGATAGCCAAACATATAAGAACATATAGGATAGGATAAGAAATCCTATCTAGGGATTCAAACCACTATAACATATGCTTAGCCAACTTAAAATATGGAAAATAAGAATTCAAACCGCAATAGCTTGGCTCATATTGAATTGATTTGCATTATCCACAGTAATTTTCAAATTGACAGCCAGCCAAACATATAAGTATCAATTGACATCATATAACCAAGAAAAAAGAAGTAAATGAAGAAAAATCAAAAGAAATTAAAGCACGAGCTAACGAACCGTTGGTGGACTAATAAATGGATTGGAATTTTAGGCCTCATAAGAAACTTGAGGTCTCAAGTTCAATTTAGCGCAATAATTCGAGGTCATGTTAGGGAAAAGTAATTTCTTATAAATCTCCTTATTCAGAATGTGAATGACCTGTATGATGTTAACACCTAACTTTTTCCGAAGGTCCTTCTTGCATATTTTTAAAAATTGAGATTTAGTTCCCTATAAATATATTCCTTTATCGTGCATTGCAAGTTTAGGTAGTGTTTAGAGTTTCTGAGCATTTGTGCATTGAGCTGAGTTTAGAGTTATTATAGTCAATTACATCTGACGCATGATGCATTGCATTTTATATTTAATTTTAATAATTGCATTTGCGTCGTTCTAAAAATGCACTAAGTGTCAAGGACGCATTCGACGATTTCCAGGTAAAAAAGAAGAAATGGGAAAAGAGACAGAATGAGGTCACTAGGTATTTCATAATTTTTTTCGTTTCACTCAATTAATTTAGTTCTATTTTTCAAGTTATTCATACTTTAAAAAACGTGAATTTGGGTTTCGAGAGTTAATTTCTTGAGAAAAAAGATCAATTTCACAAAAATGAATTTAGAAAATGAATAAAAACCACGACCCACATGAACGTGGGTCTATCATCCCATCCATCACAACTCACTTTTCATGAAATTAGGGAACGTTGCAAATTCATTCATCAATAGAAGGAATAGTCGGGAAATTGATGATCAATTAGGGTGCAGCAATCATATATTAAAAAAAAAAAAGAACAAGGAAAATTCAGTTACAAAATCGAAGTTCATTATTGGCCTAGTCGCAAGAACCTAAAGGTTTTTGTGGTCCCTCGAGATGCAAATCCCACCGCACTTAAAGTATCGGATTCTAATCTGTATTATCGTACTTTTGGCGCAAAATGCCGTACACACAAACACTTCAGAGGTTAACTTGACATTTGAAATAGAAATAGAGAGGATAAACAATTGCACTTGCACTGCATGCAGGAGTGAGATAGATGAATAATGTGATCTCAGGATAATTCATGACTAAAGGGCTCTTATGAAATTGAAAAATAATATGTTAAACAAGAACTTCATGTGAAGAGTTCCATAATCCCCACTTAGATAGGATCCTTATCTTAAACTGCATTAGCTGAATTTCATACAGGATACCCATGTACTCAGATCTTATAATATCCTCTTCACTTTATCATTTGCAGTGAGATTGACCTGGTTTTCTTCATTACGCGCCAATACATACTACTACATATGCATGAATGACTCACATAATTATAGTTGAATGTTCACCACATAACAAGACCCAGTAAAATGTTGGTGAAATTACACCAGATTAGATAGGATAACATTAGCTAGTGAAGTGATTATTCCAGCAAAACAAACATGATTGAATGGCCATTCATCAAGCAGGGATCTAACCCTCCATCTGGTGAGGATAGAGCACTGAAAGCACAATGAAGCTACTAAAGAATGACCAGTTCTTATAATAGACTCCCAACACTCTTTTGTTTCTTCTTCAAAATTCACAAGATCATTCAACAGCTCAAGATGGCCAAATCTCCTAAAAAGGTAAACTAGAAAGAAAACAGTAAAACCAAACACACTAGAATGACTCTTGAAGGCTTTAGTTTCTTGATGGCTCACCACCGAGATAGGGAGAAAAAGAGTTTCCAAATATGTTGCATATCCGATAACGCAGTCCCTATGTATAGGATATTCCTTCCAAGTATTATCTGCCGGATTGAACAGAATCATCCGATCCCAATTCATCCGAAAAACGATTTTTCCGCTCCTTGTGTACGCAAGGGGTTTCTTCCCGAGGGGTGTATTCCAATTTACGAAGGCAGGTATGCAATCGACACTGAACCATTTTGTCCACGATCCTCCTCTCCCATGCTCATCCGTTATCCATGCCTCGATGCGGGGATCTTGGCTGCTGCTGTATATGAACAGACTAGACCCGTGAATTCCGAGTCCTGCAAAATCTATTTCCCCATTGACTTCAGGGACCGGAAGCTCCCAATGGAATTTCTCTTCCGACAAATTAAATGACATAATCACGCCCCTTTGTCTTAGGTTTTCATCAAATACGCACCAGCGTAAGGCCCCATTCCAATAAACTCCTTCCATGCGGAAAACCTCAAGATGGTTTTCTTCCTCAAATTGGACCTGTATGCTTCTCCAAGAACCGGACTTGAGCGAAAGTATTGCCACATCCCAATCTACACCACCAAGACTAACGCCCTCAATTATTTTATAGTCATCGGATTGACAGTCATATCCGAATCCACAGAATAACCCAGATCTGAATGCACAAAATAATTCATTTTGATCAACAACATCGGAACCGGGCAACTCAACATACTCCCTAGTGCTCGGGTTATATATGAGAAAACTGCAGGGACCAATTAAACATACAAGGCCATCGCAGGAGCCCACGACGCGGGGATCCCAGAAAGGTTTGATCCTATGAGGTACCACCACGCGACCCTCGCCGCCGCCGCGGTCGAGCGCTTCGTAGTCCACGGTCTCGAGGGGGCTGTAGCGGCCGCCGACGATGATTCTCTGGCTAGGAATCGAATCCCCTGCCTTCAGCCTCTGCAGATGCGACTGGACGAAGCCTGGGTCGGAGATCAGAGACCGCCACCACTTGCAGACGCATTTGAATCGCACCAGCGACGTGGCCGGTAGCCTCAAGAGTATGTCGATGATGATCTCCTCGGAGAAACTCTCGGCCATTGTTGCAAGAGTAGGTGGCTTTCTCGAGGAGAGGTCCCAAGGCCGTCGCCAGAGCCCGGCGGAGGAAGGCTGGCCGGCGTCTGTGGCGGTCGCGCGGCGGAGGGAGATGGAGAGATCGGGCGTGGAATTTTCGTATGGTATTCACTACTCTCCCGAATTTTATTGAACCCTAGAAATTCGGACCGTTGAATTTCTTATATTATATTATATGCTGGCTCACTCGGTGCATTTCCCATAATATCCTTTACAGGACAAAGTGTCGGATGTTGACATAGAAGGGCGATAACGTACATTCACTCTTCGTATCTCTTTCGCCTTTGTAGGGATCTTGGGATCGACATTGACGATAGCGTTTATTCTTTATTTACATCATTTTGTAAGAGACAAAATAAGCGGTAGGTAACCAAAAAAACAGAAAAAAAGAGTTCAAAATTTGGATTAGTGATTTCTTCCGGATAAGATGGTTATGGAATTCTTAACGGTCTTATTTAAATTTGGGCTAAGGATTAGTAACTAAATTAAAAATTGTCTCACTTATCTTGTATTTTCTTCATCGATTCACACTTGATATCAAAGTTAGTACTGGTGTAAAAAATAGATCTAGATGATTAACATGTGCAAAAATGCATTTACATAATCAACTTAAAACACACAAATTACTCATCCCGCAATAAATGGGCAAGAATATTTGTATACTTACCTTAATCCAAAGAATTGATTTTATTTAGGATATTACAAACCAACTTCTTTGTTTGTTGTGTTGGCTAATATGTCAAATCGAGTATATGGTGAATTGAGATCTTGAATTTCATTGACAAGTAAGCATAAATTTATACACTAAAAATAAAACACTTTGTGTCTTGATATCGGTTAGAGCTCGATCTTCAAATGAAAAACTCAATTTATCAAAATTTGCATTCATTGCATTTCGTTAGCATTTACTTTCCATTTCATTTAAAGATTTCACTTTCTAGGGTGGACTTTTTGTAACCAAACCAAGGCAACACCTTTCTCTCTTTTTTTTTTTTGATGATCCAGGGAACCCCATAAGCCATGTTTATCCCATAACGGCCACATTGGAGTGGAATGATAACTAATATTAGAAACATTTTAACTTGATAAGACTCTCCAAATTCATGCACTACACTTGAAAGCCGAATTAGAAGTCTCGAAGTTGACAACAAGTCTTGTAGATTGACAACTATACTGCATAATCGGCAACTTGATCCTTGAACCCACATAATTAAATTGCATCTACTTTTGCTTGCACTACTAGCGATTGGATTGGTTCAATTAACAAAACATGATTTGAGCTTGAGAACTGATCCATAAAGCCCAATGTTCTCACATCACTAAGTATTTTCATAAAAATAATAGTGATATGAACTTTTATATAGATACTCTTTTTTTTTTTATGGTAATCTAAATTATGTTTCTAATTTTTTAGATAGATAATTTTTTTGACCTTTTGTATTTTGTGTTTTCTTAATCAAATTTAGTGGAACTTGTGATTTTGGGCTCTACAGCTTGTGATCCAAAAAAAAAAAAAAAATACACATATTCAATTTAATTCAATTACAAAAACACGAAATGCCAAAACTCGAAAATAGTTATTTATCTAAAATATTAGAACAAAAATTAGACGGATACTAGTACAAGCATCTATAGATCAATCATTGTCATTACTATATGTCTTTTTGAAAAAAAAAATTAAATTGGAAATAATAGGAAGATCAACTTGACCCAAACCTATATGATCGGTCCTGAATAGGACCTTAAAAGACTCTGATCACCGGAAAAGTCCGGGTAGTGGTGGGTTCAGGCCTCGAAAAAAGATTTTAACCTCATTGCTCCTCCCGTCCACAACCCCCTTTGGGGGTAGGGGTAACTTGGATCCCCGCGACGCCTTCCCTTGAAACACAAGGGGCGTGGTACAAGGAAAATAAAATACTTTTACTATTATACAACATCATAAGCCAGAGTATATTGAATAAAGACAATAGTAATTATCACAAAGACCAAAAAGATAATAAAAATGATAATTTTTTTTTTGCTTAATTTAGAAAATGGATAGAAATGAAAAGATATTCTAAATTCCGGTGAATAATTAAATTTCCATTTCATTGGAATCGACGTTCCCGCCAAAGCTGAGAAACAGAGCAAGCCCTGAGAATGGCGAATCAAGCATGACATTCAGCTCGAAGACTCCCATGGCCGACGACGAAGATTTCTAGAGATACCAATTACATGCCCAGACAAACACAAATCGCCTCTCTCTCTCTCGATACTGGCCTTTCTGTTCGCTTCTCCATGTGGAGCACTTTGATGATCTCCACAAAATTCTTCTTCTTGTTCTTCCTCTTCTGCGAGCACGATGACGACGAACGCTTTGAGATCAAGCTTCACCGCCGCTCCTCGCCATCGCGTCTACAGCTCCCGATTAGCCTTCTCTTGCCGTTTAGGCCCGAACACAGCGAAATTCTGCTTCAGAAGATGCTGCGGAGGCTAAATCCCGCTTTTTCCTAGGCAGGCGCTTCGTGTTTCTTGCGAGGTAATTTCTTCAGGACTTTCCGGAAGTTTAATCTTGTGGGTTTTAATCTGCTCGATTTTTAGATTCTAATGCTATTCTGATGGCTTAACCGTGGAATCTCTTGTTTTGATGGTCTCTGTTGTTCAATTACAATGAGCAGTCTGCTTTCGAACGTTTTCATTTGCGCCAAAGATGGCAGGGGAAGGAAACTGTTGGATTTATGTTGCTCTACCTTTTAGTCCTTAAATATTGAATACTGATGTTTAAATAATGGTATTTAACTCTGTAAATATCTCATAATCAGTGAATACACGTTGATAGATTCTCAGACCCAAACTTCCACTGTGTGAGTGAGATACCATATTAAATGTCGTCCTGGTTCCTTCGATTGTCCGACAGAATAGGCAAATGACACAAATTTGGTTATTTTTTTATGTCGGGTATGCATATGATGGCATCCTCATGACAACCTTAGAGGATTTTACTTGTTCCTTCAGATTCTTTGCTTTATTGTTTCAGCTCTCTGATAATTGGATCAGATGAAAAGATAATAACCATAGAAATTCCTGTTCTTAAACTGTGATGCTGAGACAATAAGCATGCTGAAGACCCAGACTAAATGTGGTTGAATTCTCTAGGGTTGGTTTGGCCTTTGTAGACCTCTAGGTATGGTACAAACATGCCCACCCTTTTCGTTTTGTGCCATTAGAAAGCATGTCCAAGTATTAAAGTTTGAGGAAGTTCTTTATATTCATAGTACCCTGCTGCTACCTTTTGTTAAATCCTCAGGTCAATGATCTTTCTGCACTGTGTAGAGAGTGATTAAACCAGGAGGATTCTAGTATTCAACATTCCACTCGTGGAGGAATTCACATTCTGAAATTAGGGCGCAATTCCAGCCCCTTGCATATTTGTAAAATGTTAACATTATTTAATAATTTCAAAATTTATAGTTCAAACATGTAAAGTTTCTAAAAGAAATTTGTGGAGAACCTATTGTTCCACATTTGTTATCATTTTTCCCCACATATACAAATCCTAATATACAATTTAATAGTGATGAACATATAATTTTTCAATTAAAGAATTACTACACTCACTGATTTCTCGAATAAATGGAATTCATGGATTTGATGTGATTATCAAGTTTCCCCCCATTAGGAAATTTTTTTCATGATCTGTACCTGATACCCCTGATTTTTGTATAGACAGATGAAAAGCTGATAAGGCGATATTCACCATTTTTTGAAGCCACTTTACTGTCAAGTGGTGGTCGTTTGGGATCTGATGATTGGCAAGCTGTTCCTGACATTTGGAGGTCTTCTGCAGAAAAGTATGGAGATCACATTGCACTGGTTGATCCATATCATAAGCCACCTTCAAACATCACCTATAATCAGGTAGGTGTTTAGATTTTTCACTAAGATGTAATATATAGAAGTTATCCAATGATGGATTTGAAGTGTTAACATGTCTTTTGTAAAAAAGCATTGCCGAATCTAACTCTTGACATCATTTTATTTGCCCGAGCAGAGTGGATACCTTCTACTTCATCTATCCATTCAATACTCTCAAACTTGCCTTTGGCATTGGATGACCCTTTTGTGGCTACTTGCTTAAAATCCTAGAGTAGTTATTCTCTTGGTTTATACCCTTTTCTGCATAATTTTTTGTGATGTAATCTCTAGAGCTAGTCATATAGCTTGCAACATTTTTACTGTGTTCTCTGTGTAAAGTTCCATGCTATCTGAGCAATGCCCTTCCGGCAAATTATCAATTTAGTTTGGTTGATTATAAATGTGTGTTGTTGACTTATTCTTAATTTATTCAGTTATCTCTGACCATCTTTTTCCCCTCATATCACAAATTCACTTCTCCCTTTGTAATTTTATCAAAGTGCTCTCTCTCTTTCTCTCTCTCTCTGATTGTGGACACATGTGCGCACACGTGCGTGAAGACGTATATATGTCCTGGAGCGATAAATTTACGACCTAGATTTTCAAGAAACTAACAGCTATCCTGCATACTGAACATGGCTTAGGTATGCATCTCACTCATCAGTGAATAAACATAATGACAAAAACTAAACAGGAAGTATGTCGAACTATGCAAATGTGGTGGACTGGGATGTAGCAGAATAAATTCTTCTACTGGATCTTCCTTTTCATTTGAGCTATTCCACCTTATCCCAGCCAACTAGAAGTATAAAGAACCCCAGCTGATTATTGATAGTGATTTTTTTTTTTTGGGTTCATATAGTGATGTTGAATATGTTAGTGAGATTTCCGAACGGATTCTGATAGGCTTATGTATTGAAAATTTGCAGCTGGAGCAAGAAATCTTAAACTTCTCTGAAGGCCTTAGAGCCAATGGAGTGAAACCAGATGAAAAATTAGCACTCTTTACTGATAATTGATGCCATTGACTAATTGCTATCAAGGTATGCAATGTAGTAGCCCAGCTCTCCTTGTCAGGCAACCATAAAAACTAGACAAAGCTTCTTTACCTATGACTGCACATCCCTTATTTCTGATAGAACTTCTTTTTGTGATCAATGTGTCTAGTTGGATGAATGTTAAACCCTTTGCAGAGTTCAATTGGAGTGTTTTTTATCCTTTACAAGTTAAAGATTCATCTATAAAGGCGATGGTGTATGTCTGACATTATTTTGTGTCGTAACCAGAAAAATGGTCTTTCTTTATTCATCAATTCTGAATATGAATTGAGTTAGCTGTCCAACAAGTAACGACTCAAATATGAAGTGCTCCCCACTTATAGAAAGAGTATATCTGAGTCTTGTGCTTTGAGATTGTTTTGTACAAGACTGAATATCTTCTCTTTTGTATGGGTCTGTACACTGCTCCCTTCATTTCTTAAAATTTCTTGTCTGATATACCAATTGTGCTTTTGATTTATGATAACTATTGACTAATATATCTTGTAGATTCGTTACCAATACTTTTGGCCGTTTCTTTCACTACATGTTTGGAAGGGTGATGGGATCTTTTTATTTCTTCGCTTTACCAGGGAAAACACACTTACTGGCGATAGGCCACCCTAATTATCCATCAGATTGACCTAACAATATTTTTCTAATTTCCTCATGTTCTGGGTTATAAGATTAATTATTCATGAGGCTGCTATATGACTATTGGATTTCCTTCTAGTGCAACCTCTCTACCATGTATTTGCCGGATGTCTATTGCTCCTTCAACCAAAGTTTTCTGCTCACTGATAACTTTTTGTTACTGTATTTTCATATATTTTGTTCCTCGACTGTTCAGATATCTCACTATGCCCATTTATCTTGTCCTCTTTATTTTGTTTTGTTAAAAAACCTAGTAATTTTCCTCATGCTCTTAGTCTTGACCAACTGCTCATATATCAAGACTCAGTGCTAATTAGTTAGAGATGTATTATTGCTTTTCAGGGTTACAAAACCTATCTCAATTCCAAAGAATGAATAGAAGACTGCTTTTTCGTATAATAACATGAGTAGTCTGCATTTCCTAAGATTTTCTTTATACTATCAATAGCTTACTCTAGAAAGTACTCTGCTACCGAATGAAATGAAGTTGTCCCCCTAGGTGGGTTGGTGTCTCGTGCTTCTGGTGTTTTGTGTAGCTTCTTTTTTAAAGTTGCAATGCATGAGAGTTTCATGTCCATCGTCCCTAAAGGTACTTATGAAACGGCATTTTCCAGAAAAGCTTATAACATTGGATTTATTCTACTAATTGTACAATAAGAGGATGGGGCGTGTGCTCGCTCAATCTTCATCTGTATGTCATTTTTTTGCATGTGTAGATGTTTGTCAGCTTTAAACTCATTGTTTATGTTATTCTGGCTTGGTATAATGGCCACGGGAGCTATAAATGTGGTTAGGGGATCACAATCATCTGTTGAAGAGCTATTATTTATATCCCAGCATTCTGAGAGGTTAGGAGGACATATCTTGCCATCAGTTTGAATAAAAGCCTTCCTTATTCTGTTAAGAGTTATGTGATGTGCAAGCTCTTTCACAAAACACTAGGCCAGCTTTACAGATTGTCCATTAGTTGTGTGTGTTCATGTTTTATTTTTTATATTTTTCTGTTTTAACTCTTCTGCTTTACGGCCTCATGAGGACAACTTTTCAACAGTGCTAACTGGGGTCAGGCTTATTATCCATTGAGGTATTGTCAAATAAATCAATCATCACTCACATTTCTTTCAAAGGAAAAGCTTAAGCATCTAAAGTCTTGTGCAAAAGATTTCTATGGAAGCTGGGAATTGGGATCTCATAATGAATTTCTTAAATTAGCAGGACTGTACAGCTTTCATTTATGTGCTTCATGGTATGTCCATTTGCTCATTATCTTAAACTACACACCATTGTGACCAATGCAAGGGAACATGGGATAAGCAGCTCAAGAAAAAATATCAGGAAATTGGTATCCCTGTAGCTAGTGTATGTGGGTGTGCACTGAATGTATCTGATAATTAGTCATTTTCTTCAAAGGCTTGATGTCCCAAGAGGATAAAAAGGAAGAAAATAGTAGCTGAATTGTGTGTGTATCAGTTCTGACAAATATGACTAGCAAAATCTGTGCCTCAAATGGAGTGACAATAAGTTTGATCAAGTAGTGCTGCCGTCCATTTCAATCTGTCTCTAGTATGAATAACTTTGTTGGCATGCGAGTTTGCATGGCAAACTGAGCCAATCTTGGGCAGATTTCAGCATCTGTGATCAATGATGATGAAAAAATGCTCAAGTCACTATTGGCTTTTGAGTATGTTGCCTCACTGTACGATCATAATTTTAGATGTGGCTCTCTACTTCTCTTGTTAACTTAATGGAATGAAAGGCTAGGCCACTATTAATTCCTTTTTTTGAATCACTACATTGTTGCCCTTGCCGTTGATAGTCCTGAATTGTTCAATCGGATTGCGGAAGTCTTCTGTGATAAGGCATCTATAAGATTTCTCATTCTACCATGGGGGGATAAAGCATCCCTTTCTATTAAAGGAACAGAAGACATGCCCATCTTTAGCTACAATGAAATGATAAATCTGGGGCAGGACAGCCATAAATCTTTGCTTGACTCCAAGGACACCTGTAAGTTACAGACATGTTTTTCACTGTAGCCAGTACTTCTAGCAGACCATAGGGTACTTGGAAGTCTCGTTACAGAGAGGATTTACTATTCTGTCAAGACAAATTACTCAATAATTGATTGTCTAAGGGTGCTTTAATAAATCTGTGATATAGGCAAGATGTTTCAGAATTTCAATTAATTAAAGTCAGGCATCATAAAGCAAATATATTGAGTTGACTGCAAGTTACACCAGACCTTTAAAGCCAGAAATGATTGAGAAGTGGACTAGAGTCTGTTTGACATTCTCTTTCAAACTTTTACCATTTTCACTATATGCAAGTAGCTTGCAGTATAGCAGGCAATGTCCTACGACTGGTGGGTCTGTTTGATGACAGTGGAACCATTTATTCTAACAATGAGGACAAAGGGATAGGTGCAGGAAGAGCTTTCAACAGTGATTATTAGGACCAAGTGGAGCAAGGCTAAGTCTCACTCAACTATGAGAAAGATTGGTATCTCGAGTTTGGAGAGACTTTTGTTTGCTGCTCTGTTTCGCACAGGATTAGCAACATGCGAACATATTGGGAAGGAAAATTTCAGTAATTAAGACCTTGTCATCAAAAAATAACCTTGAATGCTACATTTTACATGATTTTTATTTTCCTTCTTGAAGGGTCGAGCTTGTTCAATTGCAGGGAATCAAGGCAACTATGGACTCATCAGCTCTGATGATGTTGCTACGCTTATCTACACCAGTGGGACAACTGGAAATCCAAAGGGTGTTAACACATAGCAATTTGCTGCATCGGGTTTATTATTCTCTGAGGCAATTTGTTTCTTCTTTAGGCACCATTAATGTGACATGCTCGAACTTGATGCTATACGAAAAAAAGTCTGCCAACTGCTGCACATTTCTTCTTTGAATTTAGTTATGCAGAAAAAGTTTAATCCTTACAAAACAACTTAATTATTCATATCTAAAAATACACGATGAAACCCGTGGACTGTCTGATTCTGTCCTAGAAGTAGCAATATCCTCAATGTAATGGGTAGAGTGTTTAAGCAGTAGTTCCACATCCATTCATGCATTCTTGTAATTGCTGTACAGGGTAAAAGATCTTTCCTTCTATGAATTTCATGACTCGACATAGTTTTAAGTATATTATCTGTTTGTCACTTATTTTGTATTTTCTGCCACAGCAAATTACCTAGTTCATGACATGTTGCGTCTCCTATGGTGTTTATAGGTTCCACTCAGAAGTTTGACCTCTCTCTCTCTCAATTCAATTCGAGTACTTTATTTATCTGTCTCACTTTAATTTGCTTTCTGGTACATTCTTCTCCTCTGTTTTTTTTTTGTTTTTTTTTTGGTAGAAAGTAAGAATATATTGAGCTTTAGCCAAACTATACAAAAGAGATCACGGCACCAAGAACTTCCACTCAAAATGGCAAAGAGACATTCTTCTCCTCTGTTTATCTCCCTTTTATATGATTTTCCCTTTCTCCTCTGCAATCAGTTTCATAAGCAAAGAGTCTGGGTCTCTACCATCTCTTAAGAAGTTCCTTTGATCATCCTAGGGATATCTTGATTTTTCTTACTAGCCCCATCCTAGAAGATGTCTTCCTCGAAACATCTTAATTACTTGCACCATGGCATCACTCAGGCCAAGTATTCACTAATCTAATGTTTTCTATAGATGTGATCCAGATGAAAAGATCACAGAAAACATTGGCACATGCACTCTTATCAACTAAAATAGCTGCGTTGAAGTATGTGGGAATTTTTTTGTACCTCCTTTTTGAGGTTTATGCTATAGTGACTAAAGAAAACTTTGCTACATAGAAGTTCATTCTCCTTTTATGAAAAAACAATAGGTTGTCCCCTTGCCAATAGGTTGTATTGCCTCCACTGCCTCACCTCGCAGAGTTACATTGGTGGGGTTTGGCTCACATGGCATGCCAATTGGCCCAAAATTGATATAGGGCTGTCAGCCAAGGACAATCTACCTTCATGATCCACAAAACAGTAGGACGTTAGGATCTCCACATGATCTGTCCTTTATGCTTCTGTGTGCTTCCAATCTGTTTGTGTGCCTTGGGATAGCTCCAATGTTGTTTTTTTTAGCATGATGAGGTCGATAAGACCTCAGCAAGCGACCGCAGCCAATCCATACTACTATCATGGTAGGCGTAACCTGCACGTTGAGGAGGTTCACTTATATAAATTATTTTTTTCTAGATAAAAAACTTGTGGGATATTGTACCTGCGGTACCTGGGGATAGATTTCTGAGCTTGCTTCCGCCATGGCATATCTATGAACGTTCCTGTGAGTCTTCATTTTCACACATGGAATTGAGCAAATGTACACGACTGTGAAGAACTTGAAGGTATTGTTTTCTGGTAGATTTGTATCTGTTGGATATTACGGAAGCATGGTTTTGATATTAGTTATAGTTTTTGGTTAGTGATATGTGCAAGTGTATGGTATATTTTATAGAGGATGGTTAGTGATATTGCGGAAGCGTGTGTGTGTGCAAGTGTGTATGAACTATGGCAAGGGAATATGAAAAAACTTTATTATGATAGTTGGTATTGTTGAATTATCTTGATTTTTAGGATCTGATTATTAGGAATATTCAATCCTGATTTTTTGGGTCCTAATTATTAGGAAATAGCTGTAAATAATTAGTTAGGAAATGATTTATTAGTATCCCTTGATTTGTGGGATTATAGCTATATTTTACAGATTTGTTTTTTCCTAGTTAGTACTTGTAGAAGTCTTATAAATAGCTTTGTAATCCTGGTACAAAATATTGAGAATGATCACAATTCTTTTCTCTAAATTCTTCATGGTATCGAGCATTAGGCTCATTTTTCTGGGATAATGTTGCAGTGCATCTTTCATTGATGCAATAATCTTCCAGTCACAGCCTTCATTGCTGGATTTGTCTTTGTCCTTAACAATCTGATCGCAACTGTCATTGTTGTGATCCCTTTAGCTATATTTTTCCCTCTTTGCTTCTAAACTTGTCCCAATTTTTTTTTTTTTCCTTCTTTTACCCTAAAACCTCATTCACTTGCAGCAGCCTTTATTGCTTCTGTTTTCTTTCACTCTTTCCTTCTTTGGAAGAGACAATCTCTCTAATCCGGGCAGAAGAAAGTCGAAGGGGAATAATGCTAGAGCCTCAAGCTATGGAAGGCTCAGCATTAGTAACTCGCAATGCGTCAACACAAGAAAGAGGAAAGGTGGATGCTTCGAGGTCTACATGGAGGGATAATCGAGATAGTTTGTGGTGTACCTACTGTAAGAAGCCAAGGCATACAAAGGAACGTTGCTGGAAACTGAATGGCAAACCAGCAACCTCAAGTCGAGAGTGGGGAAACAAAGCAGGACAGCCAAGGCCCCAAGCTCATCTAATTGAACAGACCAACCAGCAAATCGTCACGGTGAAGGACAGGTGAAAGAATCCTTCAGCGGTGAGGAAATAGAAAGAATTAAAGGGCTTTTGGGGTCTCTTGATAAACCCTCTGGTGCATGTTCCTTAGCACTCTCAGGTAAGTCTCCATTCTCTTTTAGTTTAAATGCCTCAGAAAAACTTTCAAGTGAAGCTTGGATACTAGACTCGGTGCCACTTGATCACATGACTCACACTTCTCATTTTTTTAGTACCTACACCCTTGTCCAAGCAATAGAAAAATAGGGGTGGCAGATGGTTCTTTGGCCACTGTTGCAGGAGTTGGTGATATCTATGTTACGCCTATTCTCACTCTAAAAGATGTCCTCCATGTGCCAAAATTATTAGCCAACCTAGTCTCCATACAAAGGCTCACCAATGACCTCAAATGTTATGCAATTTTTTACCCTACCTACTGTGTTTTTCAGGAGTGGAATTCGGAGAGGAAGATTGGACTTGCTAAGGAAAAGAATGGGTTGTACTATCTTGAGACGCCAAGGATTTCAAAAAGAGTCATGAACAATTCACCCTTGTCATTTCTTAGTGCTTCAAATAAGGATGTCATTTGGCTTTACCATTTTCGTTTTGGTCATCCATCTTTTCGTGTCTTAAATATCATGTTTCCTTCTTTGTTTAAAGGATTAGATATGAGTCAATTCCAATGTGATACTTGTGAATTTGCTAAGCACACCCGTGTATCTTTTCCTATAAACAACAAAAGAAGTTCTCATCCTTTTGATTTGATTCACAGTGACATTTGGGGACCTTCCACAATTCCAAATATCTCAGGGGCTCGATGGTTTGTTTCTCTAATCGATGATTGCACTAGGGTCACATGGATATTCTTACTCAAACACAAATCTGATGTGAGTAGTATTGTTCCTAATTTTAATTCTATGGTTCAAAATCAGTTTGGAGTTAAAATTAAGAACTTTAGATCAGATAATGCTAGAGACTACTTTAATCAGATTTTGTCAACTTATTTTCAAAAGGAAGGGATAATCCATGAGTCATCTTGTGTAAACACACCACAGCAAAATGGGGTGGCTGAAAGGAAAAATGGTCATTTGCTCAACACTACTCGAGCATTATTGTTTCATGGAAATGTCCCTAAGTCTTATTGGGGGGAAGCTGTCCTTACATCTACATACATGATTAATAGATTGCCATCAAGAGTATTAGATTTCAAAACTCCTATGGCAGTTCTTTCTAGCTTTTATCCACATTTTAGGACAACAAATAATCTCATACCTAGAATCTTCGGTTGCACCTCTTTTGTACATGTTCATAATCAGCAAAGGGGAAAACTAGATCCTAGAGCAATCAAGTGTGTCTTTCTTGGTTACTCCGCTACACAAAAGGGGTATAAATGTTATCATCCTCCTTCTCGAAAAACCTATATTTCAGTTGATGTTACATTTGTAGAAAACAAACCTTACTTTCCACAATCTTATCTTCGGGGAGAAGTCATTAGCTGAATATAAAGAATTTGAGGTCCTTAATCTTGACTTACCTCCTAATAATCTTCCAATCCGAAAGCTCCCACTTCTGATCAACCAATCCCTAATCAATCAACTCCTAACCAATCAGCCTCCAATTCTGATCAACGAGCTCCTCATGAATCAGTTTCGATGAATCCGTTACGATTGAGCCTATTCGGAACAAGAGTCTACTCCCATATCTCCTCGTATTTATGACTCTATGAGATTTCCTCGGGTATACTCAAGAAAGACAGCTGTTCCGGACCAAACACAAGTTCAAGATTCCCATCCGAGTTTTGCAAATGAATTTCCGGTAAGTTCGACTCTCCTTTGCATAAACAACAATTGATATGCCTGAAAATGACTCGCATCTTCCCATTGCTGTTAGAAAAGGTACTAGAGAATGCACAAAGCGACCCTTATATCCACTATCTCACTATGTGTCACTTGACCGCCTATCACCATCTCATAAAAATTTCATTGTGAGTCTAAACACCTTTTCTATTCCAAATACTTTATCTCGAGGCATTGTCTAAAGAAGAATGGAGGAATGCAATGAGAGAAGAAATGGATGCACTAGAAAAAAACCAGACTTGGGAGATTGTTGAAAAACCTAAAGGAAAGAATCTTGTGGGCTGCAAATGGGTTTTTACCTTGAAATACAAAGCTGATGGTTCTCTTGAGAGATATAAGGCACGATTGGTGGCAAAGGGTTATACTCGGACTTATGGAGTAGATTATCAAGAGACATTCGCTCCGGTGGCAAAGATGAATACCGTGAGAATTCTACTCTCTTTGGCAGCTCATTTTAATTGGCAACTTCAGCGTATGATGTGAAGAATGCATTCTTACATGGAGACCTAGAAGAAGAGATCTACATGAGTATTCCACCGGGATTTGAAGGAGAAAAAACAACAAACAAAGCATGTAGATTACGGAAAGCACTATATGGGCTCAAGCAATCACCTAGAGCCTGGTTTGGGAGATTTTCCAGAGTTATGAAAGCTTCAGCTACAAACAAAGCCAAGGTGATCATACCCTCTTCATTAAGCATTCGGCAAGAGGGAGAGTAACAGCACTTCTAGTGTATGTCGATGATATTATTGTCACAGTGACGATGATGAGGAGAAACAGCAGCTAAAGCAGTGTTTGATTAAAGAGTTTGAAATAAAAGAGCTAGGAAGACTTAAATACTTTCTTGGCATTGAAGTTTCTTACTCTAGACAGGGAATTTTGTCTCACAACAGAAGTATGTGACTGATCTATTGAAGGAAACTTGGAAAACTTGGTTGTAAACCAAGTAGCCACACCTATTGAGCCTAATAAAAGGCTTGGAGATGCAAAGGAAGAACCTGCTGTAGATCGAGAAATGTATCAAAGATTGGTTGGGAAACTTATCTATTTGGCTCATACTAGACCGATATTGCCTATTCAGTAAGTATGATTAGTCAATTTATGCATGATCCAAGAGAATCACACTTACAAGCCGTCAATCGAGTGCTACATTATTTAAAAGGAAGTCCCGGAAAAGGAGTCATATTCAGAAGAAATCAAAACTGATGCCGCAAGCTTATACGATGCTTGACTATGCAGGATCCATGGTGGATAGAAGGTCAACATCTGGTTATTGTACATTTCTTGGTGGAAATTTAGTGACTTGGCGGAGTAAAAACAGAATGTAGTTGCAAGATCAAGTGCTGAATCAGAATTTCGAGCAATGGCCCAAGGAATATGTGAGCTATTATGGCTTAAAATCATCCTAGAAGACTTGAAAATCAAGTGGGAGGGTCCTATGAAGCTGTATTGTGACAATAAATCAGCAATTAATATTGCTCATAATCCTGTACAGCATGATAGGACGAAGCATATTGAAATTGACAGACATTTCATCAAAGAAAAGATAGAAGAGGGGTTGATCTGCATGTCCTACATACCTTCCGAGAGATCAACTAGCCGATGTGTTAACCAAAGGACTTAATGGTGGGATCTTTCATGAAATAACCTCCAAGCTGGGAATGGAAGACATCTATTCCTCAGCTTGAGGGGGAGTGTTGAATTATCTTGATTTTTAGGATCTGATTATTAGGAATATTCAATCCTGATTTTTTGGGTCCTAATTATTAGGAAATAGCTGTAAATAATTAGTTAGGAAATGATTTATTAGTATCCCTTGATTTGTGGGATTATAGCTATATTTTACAGATTTGTTTTTTCCTAGTTAGTACTTGTAGAAGTCTTATAAATAGCTTTGTAATCCTGGTACAAAATATTGAGAATGATCACAATTCTTTTCTCTAAATTCTTCAGGTATTACAAAAGGAGAGAGCATTTCTAGTTTTCTGCTTCTACAAACAAACGTCCACTACTCCTATTTATAGGCGTGAATCACTGCCATATCTACCAACTTTGAGTACATAAAATAATATAAAATTACAAACTTGCTTCTTTTATCTCCTGTTCATGCGGCTTCCTCGGATCTTCTGGTGGCTTCTCCATTTTTCTTCATTTTTCTAATCTCAGCAGCTTTTATTGACTTTTCTTTCAAGATTTCCCATGCACAAATTTTCCATGCATTTCTGCTTGCATTGTTTAGACAGCACTGAACAAATCAAAGAATAGATATTCGTGGTTTTTTTTTTTTTTTTTTTTTTTTTGGGTGCTTGTTAAAAAAAAGGCTTTTGTATTGTTGGGTTAGTGACACCAGACCACATATACTGAAGTTCTCTGGTTGAAGTCATCAAGTATTCTGAAAAACTGCCTTTTTCTAGGAATTGAATCTTTCGTCTCATTTTCTATTTTACCCTTACTGTAGGAGGACTTGCGGCAATATCAACCACACTATCTCATCTCAGTACCTCTAGATTATGAGACAATCTACAGGTATTTTGTCCATCGAAAAGAGTATCTAGGTAGTTTATTATAATGGGTAGACATGCTCTATCAAATGAGTGATTGCAGCTTGTAGGTTGTTACACTCTGGAGGAGTATAATTTTTATTTTTTCAGAATCTCCCCTACTCAATCGTTTCATAGGATACCAGCAGGGCAGCACGCTTCTGGGTTGCAAGTAGTGATTCAATTGATTATAAAGAAAGCGAATTCTTGCTTCAGTTATCAACTCCCCCTTTCACCTTCCAAATTGATTGTCAACTCTTCGAAGCAGTCGCCAAATCTGGACACTATCTAGGCACAACAAGCTGCTGCCCATATTCTCAATTGACATATCTGGATCCCACGACATATAACAGCGGGATCAAGCAATTTGTCTGATAATATGAGTTCATTGAAGTTCAACTGCTCCATAATAATCTTGCTATGAAACTAGCCTCTCATCTTTAACAACATTAAACTTGAAGCTTCCATTACTAAGTAAAATGGAATGCATTTTGATCAAAAGAATGTGCCAAAAAAAGGACATGGAATACACAGCTATCTGTTAAATTGTCCTGAGGACTCAAGATGACCTGGATCTCTCTCATTAATGGGCATAAACATAATGATGTTGTATTATACAATTAAAGCTACAAGCATGTCTCAGGATGACTGAAACTTTTGATGCATATACCTATGAAACTCTTAAAGGCACATAATCACAGGATAACTTGGTTGCATGCCCTCCTTATCGTTCTCTGTGTCTAAGTTGGATTACTCCATTTATACTCGAAAAGTAACAGTGTTGAGTACGAATTGGGCTCTTTAACCTGTTTAAACGTATTCAAACACATGATAAACATGCATTGTGACATTACTTGTTCTACAAACGTGTGGTGCTCGAGTAAAAATGATCTGTGTTGTACAAATAGTTTGACACAGCACAATAATAACACTGGATCCCATATTGTCAGATTTTATTTTATTTCTTTTTTCATGGTTTTGTATGCTACTTATAATGAAATATTAGGTCCTGCCACAGTTGATCATTTCATATTCGCATTCACAAATATGGAGTCCTTGCATTGTACAATCTAACTGTGCTTTTGGTTTGCTGCTGCAGGGGGATTCTAAAACAGTTATCTACGGGCTCTACTGCTCGCAAGTTTGTAAGGATCAGTATGGCATTCATGGATTTCAAGGGGGTATATGAGGTCACTCCTTGATCATGTCTACTTATGGAAGTACATTAAACAAGTCAAGATCATAATAATATATTTGGTTTCATAAGTTGAGCTACATGGATTAATCTAGGGTTGGAGACCACTGGCCTATGCTAAATCCTATTAATCGAAGATCATTTTTAAAGCATGAAATGGTAACACCTCATTTCTATCTAGGGACAGTGCCAAAGTTGGTCCTTAACCTCTAAGTCAATGGTCAATTTGGTCCTTGTACTCTTTCATTCAAAGTAATTTGGTTGTTTAGCTGACATAGCAATCTAACTCAGCCGTTCGCCCACAGCTGTGGCGTTGACATGTACAGCCGTGTCAGCAAAAACAAAAACAAATTATAAAAAGTAGAGAACAGCATAGCACCCGGGGGGGGGGAGAGAGAGAGAGAGAGAGAGAGACCTACTTGTGCCGGAGAACCCCAAAGAAGCCTCGGCAAAGGCACTCAACCTCGGTGAAGGCAGTCAGACCAATTTTGACATTGCTCTCTCTTTTATCAGTTAAGCTCTTATAGCAATAGTCAATATTCCTTCATCAATTTAGTATGGCATCAAGAAGATTTTTGGGTTCAATTATCTGGATTCCTACCTTGTCTAAAAACAATATCCATGCTTTTGGTAGGGTTTGGTCTGAATATAATGAACAACAATTATGCATTCATTGCAACCTTTTATATGGTTTTGTACTTGTACATTGTAATTCCATACTCTCATTATGGACCCTGCTTCTAATAAGGAGAATGCTTTCTTCCGCACTGTTTTATTTTGTACACGACTCTGATTGTCAATATCTTTGCACAGATTAACTCCTTCCACAATTAAGTGGTTGTCAGTGGGATAGATTTTCTGATTGGACCTATCTTCATGGCCTTCAGTTAGAAACTTGTCTGACTTCTGTTGCTTAGATTTATTGTCTTTTCAAATTATTGAAGCAAGCTTCCTTCTCTTTAATGTGCCGTAAAGCACATTGTAGCACTTGCAATCATGAAAATCCAAGCCTGAAGTCCATTAGTTCGGGTGGTACTACTAACATCAGATCCTTATGTTCCAATATACTACAAGCAAAAACAAAGGAAAGGCTTCACTTAATAAGCTTGTTCATCTATAGGGGTATTCCTAAGCCTTCGCAACTGATTCATTACAATGTAGGGAATAAGTTAGATGAAGAAAATTTTTAATACTTTTATTTAGTCTATGAATTCTTGCTGAAAATAAAAGAAACAAATTAAATGTTTAGTAATTAATATTTAGTGAAAAGAGCTGCACTTAAGTTTCAGACTTTCAGTATAAGATGATATTTTGCAGGGTAAATATCTGTCTAGAGATCCGAAGCAACCCGCCTTTCTTGTTTCAATGTTGGATTGTTTGTGGGCAAGATTTGCTGCTGCCATATTATGGCCAATGCACATGTTAGCCGAGACGATAGTTTACAGTAAGATTCGTTCAACCATTGGAATATCTAAGGTACTTCTCTTCAAATCTGGTGTTATGACATCAAAGAGTAGTCATTGTAGAGATTATTCTAGCAAGTACTTCTACAGTCTGCTGCAGTGCCGTAGGAATGATCAAAATAGATATATATTGTTTTTGTCTTGGTTATTAAGGATGCTATCTTTCTTCATTCAGTCTCAAACAAGTGCATCCTGTGTCCTATTACATAAAGGAGCATAAGTTTGCAAGTGAATGATCTTTTTTTTCTGGAATATGCAGGCTGGCGTCAGTGGAGGTAGTCATTTGCCTATGTTTGTGGATAAATTCTTCGAGGCTGGACGTTCATTTGGTTAAGACGTTTTAATATTTTTTTTTTTTTACAGATTTTACTCTCATTTGAGACATGTCTTTTGTAGACTATTGGTGTGAAAATACAAGTTGGGTTTGGTATGACAGAAACTTCACCAGTTGCTGCTTGTCAAAGACCTTCCTGCATTGTAAGGCAGACGTCTGTTTAAAGTGAGATTTGTGGATGTACATTCATTTAGTTAAGACAATACTAAGTAATTTTTGGTGACAAACAACAAATTTGGACTTTGAATGTTTGCTATTACAGCACCACCTTCAGTTGATTTGTTCGCTGTATCTTTTTGTAGCGGCTTCATTCTTGATATTATTTTTTCCAATGGTCCACCTTTAAGTCTTGACGGAAGCTTTGCCTCAAATGCTGTGTTTCCATGCTTTGCATCTGTCTAGACGCGTTTCGAGAAGGAAGAAATAGATAATAGGAATTGGAAGAAGGTTAGTACAATAGGAGTACCAATGACCATAAGAGTATTCAAGAACATGTATCAAACCTTCAGTGACTTTAGCAACTGGAGTGAGATATTGTGCATGGCATGATTTATTTGTAAGTTTTTAACTTTGAAGGTTCTTGGCTCAAGTGGACATCCAATTCGATATATTGAACTCAAAATTGTGGATCCTGATACTGATGAGACTCTCCCTCCCGGTACAAAGGGCATTATCAAAGTGAGGCGATCGCAAGTAATAAAGGTTTATTACAAGGTAAGATCCCCTTTAGACAAGACAGAGAAAGTCATGATGTCCAGTGATACCTCTCATAATCTCATAGAGAATACATGTTTTGAAATAGGCAGCCGAATAATTATTTCTTTAGTATGAATGTGCAATTCACATTTGGAACTTTGTAGGCCACCAGAGTACAGGTTTGGACACATTGGTCCAATTAATCCCACCATTTGAAGAGCTCTGCTTTGGGGCCGGGAATAAACTAGATATTGTCTCCTCCCATCGCATATAAACTGGGACTCGAAAAACCGACCTAAATTGTCATGGGCTAATAAAAAAAAGACTGAGTAAAGAAAGTAAAGAAATTATTTTGCTTTCAAAGAAAATGGCAAGCACAGAGACATGTGTATGATACGTGCGGCTCGATGTCTAACTGAGAAGGCTTATTGAAATTAAAAGGGTGTCTGCTCGTCGCAATCTTGTGTTAGCAGCGTACTTAACCTCAGCTCTACCTAAAGAAATTCGGGGAAAAGAAAGACAACATCTACATCGCAATCTTACATTCAAGGCCATATCTTTCTTAACACCATCCTAAATATCCTATGGTAGCCCATGTCTGACGGTTGGGTTATGTGTGCCATGTGCAATGCTAAAATAGTAAAGTAGGCATATCAGTTTATGATCACAAAGCATTTTATTCAAATAGATCTCTAAGCTACTGACGTGCATAAAAAGAAAAAAAAAAAAAAAAACCAAGTCAGTAAAATGCTTAAACAAGATAGAACGGCCTAAGTCCTCAAAAATGTCCCTAGCGGAGTCGCCAAACTATTGTGACCTCTTTTTTTGGTGCTCGATTAGGGCGGGCGCCTACGAAGGCTAATGGCTCGGCTATGTCTATTAGGCTTAGCTTGGACTCTCCAAACTCCACCAATCCATGACTTAATAGTTTGATATGTTTAACATAAATTAATTTTAGAAAGGAGTCACCACTAGTGGTGAGTCGATTAGAAATCCAAGCAAAATATTGGGAGAATATTTGTTCCTGCGCAACCAAAGAAATTAGGATTAGGGACTTGATTACATTATTTAATCACTAATGCCATTTCGGTACTTAATCTTGTTTAAACCCTAAGGATTTTTGGATTTTTGAGAGGTTTTCCATGCATTTGCGGAGGAAAGAACATTTTTTTAGTCTTTTTCTATTTTTTGAACATAAAAGCATTTTTATTATCTTTTTTGGAGATATTAATCATCTTTTTTTTTTCTGATTTTTTGGGCTTTTTGGGAAAATATGGGATATTTTTGGATATTTTTTTTTTACTTTTTTGATTTTTTGTTATTATTTTTTATTATTTTTATTTATTAAAATATTATTTTATTATTATAATAATTATATATATATTTAAAAACGACCTGAGTTGGATCCCCGACAGCGACAAGAGTGTGCTCGATAGAGATCTAGTGCAACAACAACGTCCGGGGGTGGTGGTGGCGGCGTGGCTCAGTAGAGATCTGGTGCAGTGACAACGTTGGGGGGTTGATGGTGGCACGGCTTGGCACAGCATTGGTGGTAGCAGCAGCAGCAGCAGAAACGGCATCAAAACAGTGGCACAACTCGACACAGCGTCGAGGCTGCGGCGGAGCTCAATTGAGTCCCCCCGAATTGGGACCCCTCTCTTCAACTAGATCTGGATCTCTGGTTGGCTGGCTCTCGGACCTCCTCCGATGTCTCTCAGGGGAGGTGATCGAAGCTAGCTGCCTTGGATCCTCTCTTGGCCGTGGTTTGGGCTTCCCCTCGACACCCTATTTATAAGTGCGGGAGGGCTAGTCGACGGAGGCTAGGTCGACAGTCCTTGATGCTTCAATCGGCCTTCCTCCGCTAGCCGAATCAGCATCAATCCTTCCCCTTCCACGAAGGCCTGCTCACCATCAATGTTGCATCTCCGCCGCTTGCGCCGTACGTCTTTGTCTCCTCCCACGTCCCAGCATTGTGCTCATCAGTCTCCGGCCTGCGATATTCACGTGCTAAGTAGACAAATAGGGGAAGAAGATGAGGAAAAAAAATGTTGGGCTGGGCCAGGGGAAAATAAAAGGTTAGGCTGGGCCTTGGGGGCCCGTGCATGGATAAAAAAGGGAAGGGGTGTTTTTATTATTTTTCTTGTTTGGTTATTATTATTATTTATTATCCAAAAAAGAGGAAAATTAAAAAAAGAAAAAGAAATTAATGCCTAATTAAAAAAATCTAATCAAAATTTAGGTGTCAACAAGTACTTCTTAGGAATTACCTAAGTAATTATCCAAATTGATAGACAATGACTAATGTTTTAAAAAGAAGAATTTAAAGGAAAAGCTATAGAATTTGCCAAAGTTTGGAAGTTATATTTCAATGTGAAGACACTATGTATCCTTAACCATCATATGATACAACGCTTAAAAAAAAAAAAAAAAACCAGCGGCCTAGCTTGTCCCTTGAGAAAAATTTCTTCATCAATCTCTCCCTCTACTTTAGGTATCAAAGAAAGTATATCATTTTGAGTCATTAGTATTTTTCCTTTATAAAAATTTATGCTTTTTTTTTTAAATAGTAGAAACCTAGGTTTTAATCTTCAGTTATATTTTTATTTATAAAAATTTTGTGTTTTAGCATAGGACGACAAGCGTAGCACACAGGTAATGTAATCCCACCACCTCAGTTGTTCGACCAACACATAAAATACTTTTCTATAATCCAAGCGCATGTTAATTCTATGTCCATAGATGAAAGCTATTTGGTCAAATCCTGCTTTGCATATCAGAATCACAAGATAGGGGGAAACCAGATTAAATGAATGACTATTGCATTTCAACGACAATCCAAAGAACTCAACTTTGTTCGAACTTGTTGCTTTGGTTCTATGGCTCATATTATCAACTCAAAACCACTTTGTCTTAAGAAAACAGAACCCAGGTCCAAACCACCTTGTGGAGGTAGCAATTGCAATGAATAAAACCCTCACACACTAAACGGGGAAAGTGAAGGAATAACGGCCATGAAAGGGACTACCTCAACGGTGCAAACCCCTAACACCACGTACTCCCAAAATCAACATCGGCAAATCTTTTACCAAGGAAACATGAAATAGAGCAATTGCTTGTATCTATCGAGACTACACAGGCCGCCTGGTGTTTGTGGTTGAGAATGTCTACAGTCGAGGAGGTTATGTTCGAGAATCCTTATGGAGTAAGTAAAGGTGCATATGGAGTTCGTGTTTTAATGAGACCCTTAGTTATAGTGATGTTCCGGCCTGACTTGGCCCTAGACTTGAAAGTTTTCTCTCATGGTTGATCCCATGAGAGGATGTGGGAAGAGTAGCAGTGAAGTTCGAATTCCAACAAAACGATTGTGACTTGACTCAAACAACAAACCAATATGAAGATGTTGAAAATTTTTCTGAAAATTGAACCCATAAAGGAAACCCATCCAAGTAGGCCTCCCAATTTGTATGGGTTTCCTATATTGGATCCAAATTTTTTCATTATATGAGGGAGATTTTTTTGTGAAGAGCATCCAAGAGATGACTTCTTTGTGAATTACACTCTAAAGCAGTCCTAGAGGAGCTTTAAGTATTCGAGTCAAGCAAAATCTTGTAGGTAAGATTTGTGAATTCTTTTGTGAGATTGGGAGATTGTTTCTTGAGGAATTAGGAGTGCTAAATACTGTGTGAATGTAATTGGGAGCTGGGGCATACTAAGTGTGTTTGAGTGTCTCGAGTATTGTTGTAATCTCGATTTTATCACTTAATTTATAATAAAATCATGTGTTGCTTTCCCCTCTGAGGAATAGGTCCTACTGACTGAATCACATAAATCAATTGTCTATTTTATTTTATGTCCTTGTTTTTTTATCATTTGTTTTTAGAACGATGATAAATAAGTCGTTGGCCAATTATAACGATTAAGTTAAGTGTCCATATTCCAAACTTTCTGAACTCAAGTTAACAAGCAATGATTGAGTAAACAAAAGCGTGCCTATAACCGGCGAGAGGGTGGCGGCTTGAGTAAAAGAGATGGTCATAAAAAAAATATGGATGAGACCACTTTCCGAAGAAGTAAAACTTACCATAACCCATAACCTTTTTATGGAATTTATTGGTCTAAGTTTGAGGTTACGACTATCTATTTTGGGTTCGCTTTACTGCGTAAAGAGATTATGTATATGGGCAAAGCATCGCTCACAAGTTCAATTAATGTGTCTCCTTTTTTCCCTTTACATCATTTCGCTGCTATTATTATTCGGTTTGTTTTCCCGTCTACAATTTGATTTGGATACACTCATGTTCTATCATACATTTGTAGGGCACTAGTTATCTGCAAAGAGAACTCTGAAAGAATAGATGACGTAGGCCAGTTTCAATATTTAAGTTCTTTCCAGAAACATATAAAAATTGGTACAGTATACCTTATGCAACTTCCAAGTCAAAAGTGGTCGATGTCGTTTTCTGTACGAGGTTTAGCCATTTTTATGTTAAATCTCTGCCCATCATTCATGTGGTTATTTCCATTTAAAATCTGAATATAACAAAAAAACTTCCGTCTTAATACTTCTCCTGGCCTCAACATAACATTGGGGAAGATCGAGAAGAAAGTAGTACAACGGCAAACTGGAATATCATAAAACATCCAACGTGTATGATATAGCGGGTAATTTCTAAAGAAACTTCGTTATTTTTTCATTAAATAATTATATAGTTCAATACCAAATTGACAGATAATTTTACACACACCAAGCAGAACCATGTCCGGAGGAACTGAAGAATAAGATTTCGGGACATAAGACCTAACTGAAGCAGAATTGACTAGCCTTACATAACACAGCATTGACTTTCTATTTTGAAGTATTTAGGCTTTTGGTTCCTCATTCTGAAAATCATGGCCGACACCGGGACTGTGACCCGGTTTTGTGCCTTCGAAATCATTTGGTAGACCCGCAACGATTAGCCTTTCCTCATCACCACTCGGAGCTTTCGGTCGAACAGCTTCCTTCTTTAAGCCAGTGAAAGAATGGCCCAATCCGGGGTTGCTCCCAGGGGCTGTGAGGCGGAAATCATCCTTGTACACTGCTTCTGACTCGCCCAAACTGGCCGCCTGATCATGTGCTATAGGCGAAGGAACCATCTCCTCCCCCTCATCAAAATTATCATCGTTCGTAGGAGACTGACTCAGCGGGAGAAATTGTGATGCTTGTTTGTCCATTTGGTCATAATTAATTGCACGGAGTTTGTCCTCCCATGCCGATTTTATCGACCTTCCCTCGGAAGTTAGGATTGCATCGAACGCAATGAAGGTGAAAATGATCACAAATATTGATATGACTTTGAGATCAGCCATAGCCAGAGAAGTGTAGAAAAGGAAGTTTGATTTTCTACTTTGAAGCAAGCACTGAGAAGAAATAGGTAAGACAGAATATAGTCGACCGAATGAGAAGCACTTGAACTCCGCATTGCTATTTATAGGCCTGAGAAAGTGACTTTTTGAGAATCTTAACCACTGACCAATTACATATAAAACTATGTACGTGGACTTCATTTTGGTTCTTCTTCGTGGATGGTGATGATTGCCACTTCCAATATTTATGAAGACCCGAATGGACAGGAACTCGCGCCAACTTTGTTGATTTTAACATACCATTGTAAAATTTCCAACTAAAAATAGGCCACTGCTCGCTTTGACCTAATAGTTTTGAATCATGCATGTACAGCGACTGTTCTTGGTTGACCTCGTTTAATTGTTTCGAAAATTATTTTGAGTGCTTACATAGTAGACACAAAGTATGGCTAATAATTACCACCCTACCATGGAATTAGGTTGTGAGAAGGATACGTCAAGTTCAAGCACACGTTGAAATGATCAAATGCCCCGTCTGACTTAATTAATAGAAGAGTCCTTGCTGATATATTATGGATCGGGTGAGACATGACCAAGAAGATTTAATTTCACTTTCCTTCGAAGGTTTAAGAATACATTGATCCAATTAAAAGGTTTGTAACTTGATTGATTTTCATACAGTAGGTTTATAATTGATTGTGCAACTTTTCTCATGAACTTATTATATGTGTATCCTAGTTGTTTTGATAATTTCTTTAGAATACTTGTTAAAGAGACCCTCCTTATAATATGGAGGAAATATCAAGAGATGAAGGGCTTAGCATATAAATGACCATATGATGAGGCCACTCTTTCTTTTGTAGATTTACACACTTTAGTGAAATTTAGCTCAAATGCTTGTACAATCAAAACTAAGTATCAACATGATTAAGATATGATCCTCAACACATTTAAATGAACTCGTTAAATATTTGGATAAAGTTTAACTATCAAAATAATCCACTACGGATATATTCCAACATTAACAAGGCCTGACAAATGACAATATAACACATGTAATATAGGCTCGTTTTTGTTTATTGACAAATGGCATTTGCCATTCTAGTGTATTTTCTAAATTTCCTCAAGAATATGAGTAGTGCTAAAGAGTGTTTTAAGGGCACTTATTACGAATACTTAGTAAGGGAAATTCTGGCTTACCATGGGTTGCCCTTATTACAAAAGTGTTGCTATATTGAAAGATGCAATATTGTCTTATTTGAATATTGAACTAGTGCACCTTTTCTATTTCAAGAAAGTTTAGTTTCAATGAGGTTGAATGCTTGATCTTGGTCCTATGTGGTTTAGAGCTTTGAAATAATCTAATTTATTAGTAATAGTGTTAATCTTTATTCTAAAAGAACTTCATAAAGTTTGGAGCAAATGTTGAGGGCCATAATTTATTTTAGAAGGAAGAACTTTCAAATATAAAAGATAGTGTCAAATGATGGATGCGCTTTTAGAAGGAAGAACTTCATCTACTAGTAGGCATTCAAATCATCTACTATGTATGTATTCAAAAAATATATATGCAAAAGATGGATGCGCTTTTAATACTATTAAGTTTATAGAATTCTACTACTATTGTCCTGAAGGTTCAGAATCCATCCTGCCTTAAGGAGTTCAAACCCATTTCATGCTGCAATGTCCTATACAAGATTACAGCTAATCTACTTGCAGAATATATATGTTGTATGCTTCCTTCGATCGTTGGCCTCAACTAAATTGTTTTTATCACTGAATGACATGTCTTAGAGAATATCCTATTGTGCCAAGATCTATTACACAACTACCATAAGGGGGACAAAGTAAACGTTTGGCCATAAATATTGATCTCTTGAAAGCCTATGACATGATTAAATGGGGTGTAGTCATCAAGGTCCTAAAAGCCCTGAATATACCTTAGTACTTGGTAGTTGATTTGATAACCAAGGGTGTCACTAATCCAAGGCTTACAATGAACTTTAATGGAATATAGCTTGGCTATTTCAATAGCTCAAATGGGCTCCAACAAAGTTACTTTTCTTTCTCTATACCTCTTTGTCTTGGTAATGGAAATTTTCAATGGACTATTAGTACGAAGTTGCCACATCTTCTTTCAAATATCACTGCCATTGCAAAATGCAAAGGATTACTCACTTATGCTTCATAGATGACTTGTTCTTATTTGCTTATGGAGATGTAGACTCCATCTTTTGCCTCTTAGATGCTCTTGAAGAATTCGCTACTATCACAGAACTACGGTTTAATATTGACAAATGTCAAATCTCTTTCTAGATCGAACAAGTATGAGAAGCTCCTTATACTGGACCATGAGCCTCTTTCCACATGTAACCTCCTTATCAATGGGTGTTCCCTATGTTACTAGAAGAGTCACTCACACAGACTATAGTACTAACAAGATCTTAAAGAAAATTGAAAGTTGGGGCATGAAGCATATGAGTCATGCAGCGTTACAACTAACTAAATCAGTCCTTGTCTCCATTTGCACCTATTGGATGCAAATGTTCTTACTGTCAAAGCAAATGATATATGAGTTTGAGAAAAGGATTTGACATTTCTTATGATTTGGTTCTACAACAAATCATGGATCACAATGGGTTGAATGGCAAGTAATTTGCTCACCTAAAAGGGAAGGAGGATTAGGATTGCCCGAGGTGAACATATGGAACAAAGTTTTGTTAGGCCCGCACGATGTAGAGCCTCATCAATCATCCATCCTCTCCCCTTTGGAGCATTTGGGTTCACAACACAAAATGTAGAGGCACTCCAATTATGCAATTCAACATTAGTAGTATGGTTTGTTGGCAATGTCTCTTCAAATTGTGACCTACTCTAATCTCAATTATATCTAACTCAAGGTACTATTGCTGTGACATATATGATGAACTCACACATGGGGTCTGGTTCTAGAGTGGTATAGCCTAATTTGGAGCAATGGCATTAGCAAACACACTTTTATTTATTGGCTAGTTTGTAGAGATAGATTATAGACAACATATCATAGAATGATTATGACCTTGTTGACATCTAATATAACTTTTGTAAAGCTAATGTAGAAGATAGAGCACATCTATTCTTCCAGTGTGAATGGACAAGCAACATTTGGTGAGTATCTTCACACAATGTGGGATTAGGCATTTTTTAGAAGGATGGAATGAGGAACTTCAATGGATGATTAGGATAAAAAGGGCAAATATTTGGCACCGAGACTTCTCGAGGTATCTTTCCTAGCAACTATATATTACATTTGGATGAAATGCAACCATAGACAATTCAAAACAAGTCAACTAAGATCCATATTATTTTGGCCAAGGTGTGTAAAAATATAAGAGGTAGAGCTTCACTCCACCAAAAAATTAGACTTTCCACGACAAATGTTGTATTGGCTATTATGTGGAGAGTTCCTATCTTCATCTTTTTGAGTTATTAGCTCTAATTGTAATGTTGAGAGATGCCCCTAAAATGTTGTACTTTATTTGCTCTATGATATTTACATTTTCAACAAAAAAAAAAAAAAAAAAAAAAAGAATGATGGATAAATTGTTACAGAGATGGTGGCAATTTCTAAGACATCCATAGGATTAGCTACTTTTTCTTTTTCTTTTTCACACGGCCTCTCCTTCAGCTTTTAGCTTTCACTTTTAAGACTTAACACTTGTTTTTTTTATTCTAGACAACAAATTGAAAATAGGATTTGGAAAGAACTACCAAGGGAGCGTAAAGTCCCTCACCAAAAACCAATTTAAAAAGAAGCATATATCACCATTAGCTAATTGCATGTTAGATTAAATATAAACTAAAACATGACAATCCCGATTTATCAATCACAGATAAATTCGTACAAAAGTTGGGATTGATTTGCGGAAATGTAAAAATCAATATACCTCCAGTCATTGATGAAATTCGCAAAGCTGAAAACTCCAAAATCTTGGACTGATCCATGTAGCACGATTGATTTGTAATATGGGGAACACCAAATTTGTATGTCATGTTCTACTAGCCAATACTCCTCAAACATGATGATGTGTTTTCTATAGTGATAGGGTTTGAATTAGACCACTTGACATTTTATTCTGTTTCTTATGTTACCAACATTTTCTATCAAGACCATTATGGTAACATATTAATGGGTAAATATCAC
Source organism: Eucalyptus paniculata subsp. matutina (assembly GCA_017140255.1). Lineage (NCBI taxonomy): Eukaryota > Viridiplantae > Streptophyta > Magnoliopsida > Myrtales > Myrtaceae > Eucalyptus > Eucalyptus paniculata. Next base: position 30,162,249 of record CM029442.1, on the reverse strand, counting down.
ATAAATAGATGTGGGTGATAAATTAATTAATAAATTGGAACTAATTGGGAATACAATATTGGGATCATATTTAGAATAATAAATATATTATAACATTGCAAGCATGTGGCATCTTTTCTATTGTCATGTATGCCTTTTCTTGATTGCCAAAGACAGTTGACGAAGCTATCATAGCTCCTTTCGGAAAGATTATGCTTGAAATTGTACCAAAGAGGCAGAAAATCTCATTCTTCAAAAGAATTATTAATATTTAATTGCACAAAAAGATTAGTAGATGTCTGGGTTAGTAAAATAGAGGAGATCCATTTGAGTATTGCGTGCATGTTGTGATTATAGGAAGCTATTCCTTCCTAAGAAACTTTTTGATGGATTTGCATATTCTTCTAAATAAAGTTGAGCTATCTTAGATTGATGTATTGGTACTGAATGGAAATTCTAGCCAAGATTGACGATGTAAAAGATATGCTGTAAACCGTTGGCCAAATATGATTTGTTCTCTCGACCCATCAAAACAGGTGCGCGGCCAATGGTTCGACTATTAGAAAAGGATGTAAATGGTATATATGTATAAGAATTATAAGACCGCATAACACATTAAATACATTAAACAAACAGTTTCAGAAACACATATGGGTAGTTCTATTAGCAGTATTCATACGTCAAAACCAATACGGTGAGAAAAATGAATTTTGTGAAAATGATTGGACAACATATGTATCCTACAAGAGTCCTTAAACAATTGGAGAATTTTTTGGTATGTAATTTACATTTTGAGGTGATAAGTACATATCCAAGCTACTGATATTTCTGATAAATGTGATTATGGACAACAGTATAAGGACACTAAAGGGTTAGTGCAAGAGTCAATTAAATAACCGCCCGACCTACTACCGTCACCCAATGAACGACTTATGCGACGGCCGGAATTTGACCAAATCTCCAACATTTGATAGCCACCGAGTGTCCTCTTCAACCTTTTTGCTTTTCAAGATCATGTATCCTCTGTGGACCTTCGTACTATGATCATATATTTGACTTCTCGGATTCGGCCCTCCACTGATAGATTTTACGTCCATTATGCAATGAATGGACCTCTGATGAGAGAGGGGCAATAAATATATGTGTGCGCGTGTGTGTGTGTTAGAAAAAGCTTCCAAACCGGCATGGAATATTTAACTGGATATTCCGAAGGCATGAATTTTGACAATCCCACATTTCTTGAAATTCGATACTTGAGCTTCTTGAGCTTGACAAGTACTTGGCCAACTTGAGTAGTCAGTCGACCGTGCTCTTGAGGTAGATTGCATGGAGCTTGGCCTAGTTCAACGCATCCTGTAGTTCAGTCACTAAGATCAAGCTTATTTATCGGTTCTTCCCCTCTTCGTATATTCCTCATGTATATATATGCATCCTAACATTCGCAAATCACCATAAACAATAGTTTCAAGTTTAGATCCTATATTTAGTTTTATGATATTATGAGACATGATCCATGATGATAGTAACAAATTATTGGTTCTGGCAATAAAAATCTTGATATTTTCACTTAGGAAGGTCACCAAAAGGGAGTTTAAGTTTGATGTTTTGCTCATCCAACATCTACAATCTTCATTCAAAAGTTTAAGCCAATAATTATTGTTCAACTAATATATTAACTCACAAGTCCGATGTGAAACTTTTTTTAAACACCCTTTAACATGTTTGGCCAAAAAACCCCTCCCTCACATTGAGATCTCATGTGAATCTCAACTTTAACTCAGTTAATATGGTAGATGTTGGTGACCAAAACATTAAACAATAATTATTGGACTAGCCAAGATCAATTAAATGAAGATCCATTATTTCAATTGGGGATACATTAAGATTCATCTTTTGATATAAAAACGTTGATGCACATCAAAAGTGGCCTACCAACAACCATCTACTCTAATATCACTAGTTTTGATCACATAGCATAAGTAAGATACCTTCACTTGGAGAGATCATTAAGAGGAATTCACGTTCGACCCAATCAACATATCCATTTGGATTCACATTTATAATTGATAGAGATAATGTAAGTCTATTTACATTTTATTAAATCAAAAGAATTAATTGAACATCTTAGAGATTTTAAGAGTCAATTTTGTTTGAGACAATTTCATAAATTATAACTAATTTATTCTAAACTTTTGGTGTGAAAATTTTAAGTTCACCTTTTGGCCCTTCTCAAGTGTAAGTTTCCAAACTTTCTTTTCTTAGTTCAATTGATTACTCGAGGATTATTGACCCTTGTTAAGTACTCTCATTCACTGTTTATCCACGGTAATTGACTAAAAAAATTCCAATTGCATATGAGAAATTGAACTCTTTCTTTTCAATAGAGCAACTTTCATCAGAAAAATATCCCAAAAATATGAGAAAAAGTTGCCAAAATAGTATAACGAAAGCAACTTCACAATCATTTTACAAAATCTAATAGGGACAGCAAATCTCCAAGAAAGAAAAAGGCCAAGGGTCAAATGCACCGCAGCCATCAAACTTTCAAAAGAAAAATCCCACCACTCCTCTTTGTCACAACAAGATCAAAGTTCTATTTTGCTTAGTCCTTCACAACTTAGTGAAATGGACCAAATAATGAGCCTCCAAATTGGGATTCTCTTGTCCCTAGCAACCGTCCAATCAAAATGGAACTCCACTTGTCCAGTTAGAAAATTGATGTTTTTTTAATTTAAATACTTAAAGAATCTGACTGAAGAACATGGCGTGGTTGGCTCCTACACCGGCGGAACGCTCCAGACCGCCTGCCACTAACATTTTATAATCGACAAATTGGAGACAAAAACATTTTCACTTTCCTGATTTATCAGTTTAGTGCGCATGGAATTTCGGTGGAGTCAATTAAACTATAATAGAGTCGTCCAGGACTGGTTTGATGGTGACCTTTGATTCTTCAAGACAGAATTTTCTAGAGATTCTATCAGTTGTTGACGGATTGTTCCACGTGTAGCATCCCCCGGACCAGTTGAAACTAAGAAGGGCAAAAGCAGGATTTTTCTTTTCGAAATATGAGCAAAAAAGTCGAATTATCTTAAAATCTATACAATACTATGTAAATTTCATAAATCAATTAAGTTCAAGTCTTTAAATTGTGTTGTTGATCCTAATCACAGAATAATTTGCAAGGCATGGTTTAATTGATCATCTCTAAATCCTGTGACGAAAATCCCTTGAAATTTTATCAACCACACCAACTCTGAAAGATTGACAATAAAGATAATTCAAATAATACAGGAAACATATAAATTTCATCTGTTTAGAATGAGGTCTTCCAAGGCCCTTTAATGATTTTGTGCATGGTGCATGACTTCATTTATCATAAAGAGTTGGGGTAACATCTACTGAATACTAATTATATGCATTTTGCGGATACTTTGGTGACAAAATGTCCATGAGTATCTATAATTGTCCTTCTCAAGAAGAATTGAAGAAGTAAAATTGAAAGCATGGAGATGATAGAATTTTATAGCAAGTAACAAAGTCAGTTGACAATTCCAAGTAAAGGCCAGAATATGATGATTACTTACAAAGGCGAGAGCAGTCATTGCTATTTTAAATTCCTGTCGGTGTATGGTGAATAAGCAGTTATCCGTAAATACATATAAGTTGTAACAAAAGGAGAAGAAAGACTCACAAAGATAGCATACTAGACATCTCTATTTTCCATGTGGCCTTTCCTACAATTTATGTTTCCTTTGTATTTTTGTTTGATTTAGTTCAATTAGTTCAATTTTCCACAATTTCTTGATATTAACTTTCAAATCCAAAATTGAATGGTGATTATTTCCGCAATTGTCAGTTATCTTTCAAAATGACCATTTTGTCTGTTTCGAGTACTTCAAAAAAGTTAGAGCAATCAAATTGGAAAGAATAGAACCTCCCAATTATCTCTAAGGAGATATGGTTGTCTTCAACTATTTTTCCTTTCCTCCATGTTGAAATTAATCAAGTTCCATCGGGTGAAGCAATATCAACTAATTAGTTGTTTGTTTATGCCCTAGTTCACTGATTTAAATGCTGAAATGCCTCACGAGTATGAATGGAGATCGTGTGGTAAAAAAAAAAAAAAATGCTATGACGCCATTGTTCATCTGTTTGGGAATGGAACAAAATGATCTGATTGAAAGCCAAATCATGTTGGACTACTTGATTGAACCAAAAAAAAAAAAAATACATTGACCTACATGAAATGAGGAATAAATTTACCTCGATTCGGTGCAAATGCAATGGTGAAAGTGAACGCAACCCAATTACTCCGGAAGATTAACTTCAACGCACTTCATTCTGGTTCCATTAAGCTTGCTTACTTGTTTGGTTGAAAAAAGGCTTTCTCAGTTCATATTGAACTCAGAAAGATATGTCATGTTTACATCCACAATATATAGTAATTTATCAGATTTTTGAAAAACATAGAGGGTATCAAAGAAGAAAGAAGAAATAATAATAATAGAAAAAAAAACGTCATCTTTTTCTGTTAGCAAAAATAGATGGAGTTAAAGAGATGACAATGCACCAATTTAACAAGTTGAAAAACCTGATTTTTCTTTTTGTAGGTTTTACAACTTAATTGCCCTTTCGTAATAAATTTTAGAACTTTTAGTATATTTATTTCAATCTAATCTAAATACAAATCCATAAGGACTTGACTAGTCTGGAGCAATTCAAATGAAACATGTTATATATTGTGGAGTCCGAGTCACTTGTTGTTCCTAAGAACTCATGTATAAAAAATCATCATTTCGTTCTCTCAACACTATCCATGGCTTTGATACATGGAACTTGAAGATGCTAAGTATTAATTTTGCCCCTCCTTTGCTCGTCCACCCACCTCAAGACGATGCTTAGATCTATATCTATATCCTATGCTAAAGATAATTATGATATTTCATATAAATTATTTGTACATTTCAAGATATTACTTACATTGCACATATATTGCCATTTGATTATGCATAATCTTAATCAAGATATTATCATAAAATAGTTATCTAATAAAGTCTATAAATATATTATATTCTTCATTAATATACACGTTGAAATATATACAAATTTCATTTGCCGATTATCAAAGGAAGTCATGAAGAAGGCCTATGTTTCATACACCTAGCATTGACATATTTAGCAAACATAGTCCCCCTCTCGCTTCAATCCCTCTTTCACTCACTCCAGCTCCCGATTTGTTCGCTACCCTCGCTTAAGCTCTTTAGCTCCCTCTCTCTCGCTCTTGCACCCTCACCAAACGGACAGAAAGGTGAGCTTTTCTACTCACAAGATAACTTGCTTTACCGATTTTCTTCTTGCTTAGTCATGTATTACCTGTCATATGCAAATTAAAAGAAAGGTAAGCCTAACATTAAAAAAAAGGAAAATAGTGAAAATAGATAGCAAAGTTGCTGTTGTTAGAGTATGGATTCGGGGAGGGAATTTTTATAGCTTCGGGTGAAGGTGCGGGGGGAAGAGAGTTTAAGAGGAAGAAGATTTGCGCAGGGAAAGAAAAAAAGCAAAGAAAAAAATAAATTGAAAGAAAGAAATAGTAAAAGGGTTTATAATGGAGGCTAGGCTGAAAAGTCGTAGGTGAGATAGTTGTGGGCTCAATTGAGTTAGGCCCTTTTTAGCAAAATTGGATTGGGCCTTGTCCACTTTCAGACCCAACCCAAACTGTTAGGGTCCAGGTCAAACTAGCAACTGACGTGGTACGAAGTCCATCTTCAATATTTAAAGATAATAAATAATAAATAATAAATAAAGAATAAATAAAATTGATAAAAAGAAATCAGAAAATTCATAAATTGCATAAAAAATTATAAAAGTCTAGAAAAATAAGAAATATTTGTAAATGACCAAAATACCCTCAAGACTTATAAAATTGACTAAATGCTCCCTCTAGCTTAAAGTAATTATCAGAATGCCCTTAAACTCAGTTTTATGGGTGATGATACTACTCGCGTATGAGAACATGAAATGTAACAAATCGTAACAAGAGGGGAATATTTTATGAATCCAATTTGTAATTCAAGAATATGCATACTCAAATGGTAAATATATGTAATATATGTGCAATCTTGAGAGATTCAAATAACTAATAAGAAATATTATAATTATCTTTGACATAGGAAAATATCCTATCGAAAGTGCTAAATATCCTTTATGAGTTAACAATAACAATAATAATGATGATGATGATGATGATGATAAATGGAAGAATAAAATACGTAATTTATATATTTTCAATGTATAGATTAATGAAGAATACATGATCATATTTATAAACTATATTAGATAACGATACAAAGATAATATCTCAATCAAGATTATGCATAATATACGTGCAATATATATGCAATCTTGAGAGATATAAATAATCACAATGAAGTATCATAATTATCTTTAACATGGGAAATAATGTACATTGTCTCTTGCCAAAGCTAAAATACCCTCAAGACGTAGAAAATTGCCTAAATGCTCATGTTAATCGAAATGCCTCTAAAATCGGTGATGATGCTACTCACGTATAGAAACACAAAATGCAACAAATCGTTATCAAGAGGGAGATAACATCTTAATCAAGATTATGCACGATATACATACAATATACATGCAATATATGTGCAATTTTGAGAGATGTCGATAATCAAAAGAAAGTATGATAATTATCTTTAACATAGGAAATAATGTAATTTGTCTCTCGCCGAGGTTGGCTTGGACCACCTTGGGCCAATCTCATGACAATAACCAAAATACCCATATGCTTGAAAAATGACCAAAATACCCTCAACACTTACAAATTGACTAAATGCTCCCTCTAGCTTAAAGTAATTATGGAAACGCCATTAAACTCAGTTTTATGGATCACGATACTACTCACTTGTGAAAAACATGAAATGCAACAAAGAGGGGAATATTTATGATCTAATTTGAAACCTAGTCTTTATATCTTAAAAAATGCTCGTTCCTCGAACAACAATATTTCTTTCGAAACATCGTGCATCTGAAGAACCTACATTTTTGTTAGTACCTTGGTGTGTGGAGACTTTGAAAGTTTTCAGTGAAAAATTGAAATTTAATGTTTTGGGATATAGTTCCTCAAAGACCAATAGACTTTTCTTGGTAGCATGCTTGGTTTTGTGAATAATGCAAAACAAATAAATCATATAGTTACTAGTTTTCACATCGTCCATAATACTAATGGTCCATTTATTTTACGAAAAATGAATGATTTAGAAAATATTTTTCTAAAATTAATCGTTTATAATGCTTGAAATATTAGTCAATGAAAATATTTCCTTTATGAATAACAATTTATGTCTAAATATTTTCATGGATAATCAAAATATTTTCATTTATTTATTTTTGTAAGTACTACAAGCAATCATTTTTTGCTAAACAAACGAAACCAAAATAAGTTCTCCATTCTAATCATTGAAGTGATTTAAGACACCTCAGCCAAGTTACAAAACGGCAATTCACATCTATTGAGTAGCAACATTTCCTTATGGTTAAACTTATACAATAAACTTAACGGTCATTTCATCTTTGAATATTTACAAAATCAGTATTTTTCCTGTTTTACGCATTGGTTTTGTATTGAATTGATGTCCTTTCAACTTTTATGTATTAGGAATTGTAAATTTTCTAAGATATTACATTTTTATTAAATGATATGGGTTTAGTTTCATCCACTAGTTAAAATTATGTACAAACAAAAATTAAACTAATTAACGGAAATATAATCAATTAACACCAATTGATGATTAATGCAATGTAACTAATATAGGTTACAAGTTTATAATACCACACATACATATATAGATACATGCGCGTGCGCGAGCGCGCCCACACACACACACTTCTTTGTATGATAAAGAAAACCCACTACTATTTCAACACAAATAATAATCAAAAGAGTTTCAACATGATACGTGAAATGGTAATTAAAAAGACCGGCATAATAATCATATTAAGTATCTTATGAATTTCCAAATTCAATTCAAATCAAATCAAATTATAATTTCTATTCTTTATTGCACACACGACAATGTCATTTTTTCTTTTAATTTTCTGGTATAAAAGAATTGGGTTACAAGTTTATAATACCCCCCACACCCCACACACACACTTCTTTGGATGATAAAGAAAACTCACTACTATTTCAACACAAATAATAGTCAGAAGAATTTCAACATGATGCGTGAAATGGTAATTAAAGAAGACCGGCATAATAATCATATTAAGTATCTAATGAATTTTCAAATTTAAGTTGATTCAAATAAAATTACAAGTTCTCTTCTTTTTTCTTCCCAAATATCTGTTTTTGGCTTAACCGCCAAAATGTGGTCTTCTCGCTAGCTCAAGGTGGCATACAACATCCTAAAGTTTTTCCATAACTTGGTTAAAAGCTTTTAGTGCTTCTTATTTTCTATCACATATTAAAATTTTTATGTTCAATATCTCATAATTCTCACTGTCCAATTTCTCATCTTTGTCCAGTTCGGCCATTATGTTCTTAGAAGCCAAATCCAATGTATCTAAACAAATTAGACATATTTACACAAATTATTAATGCTTAACATTTATGCACTATTTGCTTAACATTTATGCACTATTTTGCATAAATTAATCATATTAATGAATAAAATCAAATAAGGCTTTAGAGTCGAAAGGTTATTTCCAACCATCATCCAAAAATTCTGATTTGAAATTATCATTGATATGGTCATTTATGCAAAAATAAGTTTAGTAAAGTCACTAAAACTTTCTTGAACTTCCCACAAATAATTATAAATTTAAACAATAATTTACGACAATAAATAACATTGAACTTACATCAACTAAATATATCATGTACACGAAGTAATATATTTAGTAGAAGTATGTCAACATAAACATGAAAGAAATATTTACACCTAAAATATCTCAAAATAATCAAAGGAAAAGTAATAAATAAATAAATTCAAATATACTCATCAATCTCATCAATGGGGAATGTCTCTTCTAATCTCTTAAAAAATTACCCTAAGAATTCTAAAGGCACATTGGGCAACCACGGAAAGACTTTCGGAGAACCCTTATAGATCCTCCAAGGCGCATTCATTCTGCACCAAGTTGCATTCAACCTGAGGGCCATTCTAATGGAAGAGTGTTCATTAGGGCCAACATCTTCTAAAAATCCAGCATTATGTAACCATTCCAGATGATTCTTTGTATCATCTTGTTGACCTTGATCATATGTGACACTATATCATTGTCATTCCACCAATAATCAGTTAATTCCTCTATTAGCCCTTCAAGTCTTGCCTTTTGTTCATGCTTTCTCGAGAATATAAGCATACATACGCATCATTAGAACAAATGTAGAACACAAATGGTAGTGAACATAATTGAAAAACACATTCTCCTCCTTTTTCTTTGGGTCATAGGTCAACGGTGGTCGACGACGGTCAACGGATGACTAGGTTGGGTCAACGGTCATCCTGGTCACGTCAAGGGGTAGTAGGTCAGTGAGGGGCAAAATAGTAATATCAAAGAACAAATAATGGCATAATTGTAAAAACAACTAATAGTGGTAAAACCATAATTTCATGAAAAATTAAGAGGCAAAAGCGTAAATTCTTGCCTCACGCATGCCATGTGTGCACTAGCAGTTGCTGCGCGTATGCAGCATACGTGCCTAGGAACTTCCTCGACACGTACAATGCACACGCCGATGACCTAGTCTTCTTCTAGCCATATATAGGGGAGTGTCCAATTCTCCACTGGTCGTTTTTCTCGTCTTGACGAGAACTACGACCCTGTACTATCAAAAATAAAGCGTCAACAAAAAATTCGGGCAAAGAAGTGTGTTGGGATTTTTTACTAAAAAAAAAAAAATCAAAAAAGAAGGATGAATGGTATGTGGGTGTTGGGATTTTTGTTATCAAGCATCCAACGGCAATGTTTTTCAAAAATTCAGGCAAAAAACCAATTATAAACGTCAACAATGATTGGAAAACATGAACAACATCGCTCTGATACCAATGTCTAAAATGGATTCCTCAAAAAGCGAATCGATACTTGAACAATTGAATACCAAAACAAATGCGAAAATGTGTCCAAGAAACATGTAACACTGATCAAAAGGCATTTCACAAAGACAGACATACCTTGTTTGTCACAGATTAAATAGTTGTTGTAATCTCAAAGGCATCAATCGAAACCTTTGGAGTTCCATTCGTTGAGAGAGTTTACTGTTTTCAAAAAGGGAACCCTACATTCTGTCTATTATAGTTTTCAACATTCTCTTTTTCTTTCATATATTGCGGTAATTTTCACTTAAGAAATAACTACTATTTCTCTTATGGACCCTTCCTTTATAGGCCGGATTTAGCCCAACATTGGCGGATGAGCCTGGCTTGGCCCATCAAATAAAAAAAATACATTAGTTGTTGTACCCAAGCCTCTCTATTTCAGTTGTGATAGAGCTTGAGGCGGCCAGTGATGGGAGTTTGATGATGGCTGTTGATGATCGGAGACGGCGCACGGTGTCTGGAGACTGTGGATGGTGGATGCTATTGTTGATTAATAGTGAGGGCTCTCCACTTTGTGCCCTTGTTGGGCTTGGATCGTTTGTGGGCTGTGCAAGTGGAACCAAAACCAAATTGGCTTCTTTCTTCTTTTCTTTTTATTTGTTTCTAATTTTTTTATTTGTTTATATGCTTATTGTTTATTTATTTACTACTTGCCTTCATTTTTTTGTTAAAAAAAACAAGTGTGCCTAGTGTTGTCGACAAACACAACATTCAGATGTGGACGGACACCCATTTTTGAAATGGTGATCGAAATGGTCATTTTAAATACTAAAATGATACTTGAAATTTGTCAACAAACTTAGCCTGATGAGAAGATATGAGTTGTTTGAAAAATGAATTTAAATTAACGTATATAGAAATGTAATTACATCACAGGTATTCAAGCAACTTAAAGTATTTTTAATTATTTCATAATGCCGTAGTTTACATTGTTGTTAACATCTAATTAGCCGAATACAAAAGGAAAGCGGAATCCTATTCTATAAATGTGACATTCTGATTTTCAGGTTCTGCTTTTGATTGAATAAGTTAGGTTTTTCATCGACGCGCCTATAGTTCTTTTCTCTGAGTTTGACACTCATGAAATAACTAGTCTATCAGGTGAAGTTGTTAAGGAGTATAAACGCAATAGACATGAGAATTTGACTAGGAATTGACTGCTCGACCGTGCTAATCTGTAAGGATCATTACGGCACAGTTAAAAATCGATTAGAGACTAGAGATAGGTCGATTTAACTGTGATATGTGATCAAAGTGTAGGTGATTCCACCATATTACATAATTCTTATCGATCGACACTACACCGATTTTTCTATCGTTTTGGTATCCTGTGCCCATATTTGAAACTTCGAGATTTTCACGACAACCGAGAGTCACTAATGTGTCAAAGATGCACGATCTGGCTCGAAAATAATCGACCACGGGTTAATTGCATTAAAAATTCCTAAGCTACTCAACAAGTTATGTCTCGCTAAAATCGCGCCAAATTGAAATTAACTGCGAATTTGAACCCGATTTCAAAAATTGAAAGTTCTGTCATATCATGATTTGTTTTAGGAATGTCGACTGATCCTTTGAAAAATTTTCGGCGAGCTCGAGATTTTTACGGAAAATCAATATGGACGATTCGGAAAAGAGTTGCAAATTCGGATGGGTATTATTAGAATAATTTTAGGTAACCAAATTGAAGTAAATGGTGAGGAGATGGTGCAAATTCGTAGGGGTGATGGGCTACTGCAGTTTGGTCCTCAATTTGGCTTCACTTGGTGTGGATTTGTGAGAATTTGGCCCTTGGGTGATCCATTGGAAAGGTTGGCTGAAAATGCGCATAATTATCTACACCAAAATGACTTAAATTGGGTGAAATGGGAGCAAATTCTCCATTGGATGGGCTGAAGAGTTGTGGTTTGCTAACCATAAATTAGGATATTTATTTTTGACTTTCAAGGCTTGGTTCTCTCTCTCTCTATCCCTTCCCCTCTCTCTTCTTCGTTCGACCAGCTTCTCTCCCCTGACCCCCTTCGGTTCTACTTCTCTTTTCTTCAATGCTTGCCCGTGTTCCTTTTCCTTCGCCCATTTCCCCTTTGCCATCCCATAGAAGCAACCTCCACCAACGTTTGTCTCCCTCCACTGAGCCTTCCTTTCGCAGCCACTCGTCCAGCTCACCAACGTTAACCCCAACGAACTACGGCCACTTACTTTGCCGCACGTCCTCCTCCGAATCTGCTGCTCCCTCGTTGCCCATCCCACTGATAGCCCAACTTCCATCCTCGTGTCTCCATCTCGCTACAACGCCTCACCCTCTACCAATCAACCACTAGCAAATCCCTTCCCTAGAGTTGGCTCCCCTTCGCATGCTTGTAGCCCAACCCATACACCAGCCATCCCTCACGATTTCAGCTCACGCCAATCTAGCCCAGTCCAGCATCCACACCCCTATCGTTCCTCCATGCTAGCCCCGCGAACGGCCACCGAAGCCAGCAATGCTTCTCCAAGCAACTCAGCCTAGCCCAAACCGAGCTGGGGCCAGCCAACTCGAAGCCGCGACCAGCAGCCCCTTCGAGATCGGCAGCAACCGTGAGCTTCCTTGAACCGTTTTCAGCTTGGTTCGAACTCCTGTTGGCGTCACCGTAAGCTTGAGTTTCGGTCACCATCGCGTCATCATCACCGTGGACTCACCGACCTGCAAAACCGATGAGTTTACTCACTAAACTTTGCTTAGGGAGTTAATGATCCTTAATGGTTGATTAGTTTATGCTAAGTATGGTTTATGTGGTTAGTTACAACGGATTAGTGATTTAATTATTCTTTTTTGCATGTTAGGTGATTAGAACGGCTTAATTAGAGATTAGATAAGTTGTATTATTTATCCAAATAGGTTGGGAAATTCTCCGGGCCGTTTCGAGGTTTAATTTGGCATTTCTAGCCTAAGTTTCTATTTTTGGCATTTAATGGTATTTATTTAATTATTTTTGGTATTTATTTATTATTTTCTGGAAATTATACCAGGTTAGTCGGTGACGAATTTCATGCTGATTGCAATGGTGTGCTTGGTTTATTTAATTGAGTATTGATTTGTGCAAATTGAGTGGTAATTGTAATTTTGGGTATTTATCCCAAAATTGAGTAATTTGGGTATTTAATTAGAAAATACTAGACATTGGTTTATAACACAAAAAATGTGTTTATGGACTATATTAAATAGTTGGATTTTTTAAAAGAAAGATATTGCATTTTTGGCTCAAGCCGACCATGTACTCATATACGATTATTTTTATCGGGTAATTTTAACTTGGTGAAAATAGGCCAAGTTCGTTATTTTAATTGAGGAATTGGTGTGCAAAGCACAAGGTCCTTGCCCAGGATTGAGTGATCGTGTGTTGGTTAAGAGAATCAGTCACCGGCTGTGTGTCGAGTGGGCGATGCTCCTATGTGGAAAGCCGTCTAGGAAAGATGTAGCCGTGCCCAATGAGATGAGATGACGCTTGGCTATGCTAGAAAACCGCTATGTGACGGTAAGATCATGCCCATGTGGCCGTAATAAATTGAAACGCATGATAGGCCGTGCTTGTGTGGGTGTAATCACTTGGAATACATGATTGAATGAGTTAAACGTGCCGGATTATTGGACAAAATTGTGTGACACAGTATAGGACATGTCATAATGATTTGGTCTTATAATTGGGACCTCTGTGGTAGATTGATGGATGAATTAATTGATTGAGATGTGGTGATTGACGGAGATGTGATTACTTGATTGAGTGTTATTACTGCGCATATATGATATATGAATTATACTAACGTGCAGTATGGAACTGAGGCAAAGTAAGTCCTCTGTATTGTGTGTATAGGCCGCCCTTAGGCGTATTTTCTTCCTAATAGGGGTTTAGGGGGTGAAATTGCTGAGACATTGTCTCATCTCATCGTGAGCTTAACTTTTCAGGTCCTTAGTGTGAAAAAACCAAAGCTTAAGGTGGAAGGGTCAAGAGCATGGGTGGCTAAGAAGTTCTTGTTGAAGATAGACCTCTTGTACTTAGACTATAGAGTTGGCCTCTGTTTGTAAACTAAATTGTTTATAAAAGTTATGTTGATTGATTTTAAATTTGTTGTCCTGTTTTTTTATCCCACGTTTATTGTGGTTAGGGAATTAGTAATTCGCTTCGGCATGTGTATTAAAATGAATGGGTCGGCGACGCGTCCTGGGATGTCGCAAATTTTATCGACCATCGAGGGGTGGACACGCGCTCGAGGTTCAAGGCGTGACCATAAATACAAGAAAAAGCGTTGTTCGGTAGGCGAGCGAGGCTATCTAGGTTGTTCAACATCAACTGCAAAAGGTGGCAACTGGATGTGCAAACCGTGCAATTCCTTTACGAAAGCAATCACAATACCAACAATCAACCACCCTGGGATCAACTTCTATAGAATGGAATAACAATGAAGAAGTTATCACTACTTGATCAGTAACTTCTCATGGACATAACTTAGTAGTAGCAACACTTCAGATTCATTATATATTTCATCGTAGCCTATAGTTAGAATTGGAGGATAATGCCGAAATTTGCGCCTTTGTCCACCAATTGGGAGGCAGAAGACAACATCATAGTAGCCCCATTTTCATGCTAAAAGACTTCTCTCTACAACGAAACCACCAGTGTTGTGCATACCATGAAACTCGATATATGTTCATATGTTAACTTAATCTGTAAGAGACGATAGCAAAAATGTCTTCTTAGGGACATGACTTAGTGGTAGTAGCGGCACTTCAAATTCATTTATATTTCGTCGTAGCCTATAGTTAGGATTAGAGGATGGTGTCGAAATCTACACCTTTGTCAGCTAGTTGGGAGGCAGAAGATAGTAGCAAGGTCGCCCCATTTCATGTTGAAAGACTTCTCTTTGTAACAAAACAGCCAGTGATGTGCATACCATGAAACTCAGTATATGTTTATATGTTAACTTAATTTGTAAGAGACAACGGCAAAAATGTCTTCTCGATCTGCTTCTTAGAGTTCTTCTAGTCAATCTCTTGTTTTGCATAGCTTTGATTATGTAAATCTTCTTATGCTTTTGGTGATAGATCATGGTAAACATTGCATCATACTCTCGATAATTAAATTTAGCTTATTAAAACTGTTGATCCTTGTTTTTCTGGGTGCTACTATGTCCACATCTATTTTTGACAGTTCTATTGTGTCCATATAATTTTTTCTTTCCCAAATTTTTATTTATCCACTTGAAATAGAATAATTTCCGTGGGTAATGTTGGTTTAATCCAATTAGTTTCTTGCATTATGATCGCGCTAAAGTTCCCAACGATTCTGGAGAAGCAAAGAAGAAAAAAAAAGTGTTCAATAGCGAGAATTACAAGAATGCTTCAGATGATCATCGCAAGGTTGAAGCACAAATCGCCAAGACTGGCTCCAATTGTATACTTTGCCATACATGTGGACAAAGGGAAGGTACGTTACTAGGTTCCTTTGGAATTTTTGGAATCCCAAAATTTTCAAGATTTGCTTCGATACGACATGGTTTCGGCGTGTAATCATGTCAAGCTGCTTTGTTCACAAGAGGATTTTGCTGAGGTTCTTGATCAAGGGAAGGTGAAGCGCGAAGAGGCCAAGCGTATGTCTCGAGTAAAAAGCAAAGGGATCACAAGCTTCTTAATTAAATGAATTGTTTTAGAGCAGATGAACAATCCAAAGAGCTTAGCCAAGTAAATTAACTATTTTTTTTTATTTTGTGTTAGTTCCTAGCTACCTATATTAACTTTTTTATTGAATAGTAGAGTGGTTTGATTGAAATAAACAATTGTAATCTATTTCGTTTCGACGATAGTCCAAGTGATGTCATGCCATTTTCAAGGTTTGAATCTCACCCAATTTAATTGTCTTGTCGAGTTTCTCTCTACCAGCTGGGTAGTTTTCTTCTTCCTTTAAACCCTTTCTTTCTCAGTCTCAACACCTCTGTTTCAGCCATGAAAGCCTCCTCTCTTCCTCATCTACTTCGTCTCTCGAACTTACTGCTCATCTTTGAGTAACCTCATTCGGCCCCTTAACCCAGCTTTCTCCTTCCTTTTGCATGTCTTCTTTCCTCAGCTTTTCGTCTGTCGAATTTCTTTTCCTTCCGCCTTACGGGGTCTTAGGGGTTTTTGGTATGCATGTCACCATTTTCTTCGTCTCTGACCTTAGTCTTTTGAGGCGACATCCTAACTTTGGTCATGGCTCGCGAAGGAGATCCTAATGCATCCTGAGTTGCTGCACTCTGTCAACGATTGGGTAGATTATGTTCTAAACAACAAATTGAAGAATAGCATGTCGAGCCCTCACCTGAAGTTGTCGAGGAGTGCAAGTTAACTTTAATTGGTAAAATCCCTTCCAATTCTTCTTTCAATTTTCAAGCTTTTCAAACGGTCTTGAAGAGGGCTTGGAGGATGGAGCAAGTTGATATTCTGCAGAGGGAAGCGGGAACTTATTTAGCGAAATTCAGGTCTTAATTAGAAAAACAGAGAATTCTAGAAACCAGACCTTGGCAATTCTCGGGTCATCTCATTAATTTCAAACCTTGGGTTGCAAACACCCCTTTGCATTGTTATGATTTCTCCACCTGCGCGTTCTGGGTCCAGGTGGTAGGTCTGCCCTTGGAATGTTGTACAGACGATATGATTCACAAGGCTGTTAGTACTGTGGGTAATGTTCTACAAGTGAAGTCTGATTTTATAACTAGTTCCACCCTGTGTGCAGGCCGTGCAAGAGTCGAATTGGCCTTATTAGAAACTTTGAAGACAGGTAGATTAATCAAATTCAAAAACAGAACTCTTTGACTGGATTTTAGGTATGAGCGGTTACCACACTACTGTTACTCGTGTGGCAGATTGGGACATTATACAAACTCCTGCCCGTCGGTACCTTTTAAGGAGAATATGTTTTCTGACTCTGAAAAAACTCCTTATGGACCCTGGCTAAAAGCAGAAGTTCAGCAATATAGCCCTTATTGGCAATTCTATTATGATCGATCAGATGTGGATGAGGATTGTGAGGAAACAATACCTGAAACGCCTCCCACCAATGCTCAACCTCTCCCCCTTCTGCCACCACCTGCCCCCAAAGCAATTGTTCCTCCTTAGTAGGCTATTTCTATTATTCCGAGGGATTGCAATGCTATACCAGGCCCTGTTTCTTTGACTCGCCACAATATGACTACTGCTCTAATCCCTGCTGAAGAGAAGCTAAAAGGAGTGCAAGTGCAGTCCTCAGTTCCTCAGGCCAAGAAAGGAAAAGGCATTCGTCAGAGTATTAAAATTAGCCCTGCTAAGAAACCAAGATGCTATACTCCGTATGACATACCTGGTGTTAATCCAGCAGATTATGATGATTCTCTATTGCTAGACACACCAATCTTAGAGGCGGGTGAGGATGGATTGTGGGCGTCGGTGGCTGGCCCTAAATAGCCACATGTTCATAGATGAAACTCATTAGTTGGAACTATCAAGGTTTGGGCAATCCCCTGACAGTCCAAGCTTTAAAAGCCCTTGTGGCTAATGAAAAGCCTGACCTGTTATTTTTTATGGAAACAAAGAATTGCGATGAGGTTTTGATTCACTTGAAACGTACCTTGCATTTTTTGCACCTTCAGGTGTTCAGTCCTGTTGGTTTAGTAGGTGGTTTGGCCCTTTTTTGGAATGATGGCCTGCGGTTGACAGATATCACCTCCACTCCTCATCTTTTCGACTTTATCTGTCAGGATATCTCGGAGGACAAAACCATGAGGATCACCTGTCTTCATGCCCTTGCTATTTTTCAAGCGCGTCAGCATATTTGGCAGACTTTGCGGCAATTTAGCAATCATAATGTCTTACCTTGGGTATGGATAGGTGATTTTAACGAAATTCTTAATCGTTGGGAGAAAATGGGGTCTAGGCTTGCTGACTCTTATCGTATGTCTTCATTTCGAGCTGTCCTCAATGATTGTTGCTTGTTGGATCTTCCCACTCACGGCTGTGCTTTCACATGGACGAAAAACCGAGACGGGGATGCTTTAGTGAAGGAGTGTCTTGACATAGCATTATGCAATATTGAATGGCGTGTGACCTTCCCTAATGCACAAGTGTTTGCTCTTCTTGCTGTAGGCTCTAATCACAGTCCAATAGTGTTAGATTCTATAGCCTATGTTGTTCGAAGATAGAGGCATTTTACCTTTGAAGCTTTCTAGAATTAGGATGCTGAGTATAGATCAGTTATTGACAACTCCTGGCACTCTGTTTCAGTGTAGGATTCCACTCTCTTGGTTAAGCTTCGAGTAGTTGTTGCTGCTTTGTCCTGTTGGAGTCTTAAGAAATTCTCGCACAATAGGCAACAGGTGACAGAATTAGAACATCAATTGGAAATACTGACAAATTAGCACAATACTTCATTGGATCAATCACGGGTCAGAACTTTAAAAGAGGAGCTTTAAAAAGTTTGGCAAAGGGAAGAACAATTTTGGGTGATGCGTTCTCGGATAAATTGGTTAAAATGGGGAGATCGCAATACTAGATTCTTTCATGCTACCACAATCCAAAGACGACAACGAAACCGTATTGATTTGTTTCGTGATGAAAGTCAGGTATGGGTTCGGGATCCTGGCAAGCTAAAGGAGATGACTACCAATTACTTTTCACAGCTCTATACCACTTCAAGCCCTCGTTGTTATGAACAGATTTTAGAGCAGTGTCTGTAGGTAGTCACTTCATATATGAACGAAACTCTTATAGCACATGTGACACTAGCTACATTTCAATTAGGTGTCTCAAAAGCCCCAGGTCCGGATGGTTTGAACGGATTATTTTATCAATCTCATTGGGATGTTCTTAAAGTGGATATATTTCTAGTAGTCTAGCAGTTCTTTCATTCTGGCTTATTACCTTCTGAGTTAAATCGAACTGCTATTACTTTGATTCCCAAAACCCCAAACCCAGAAAACTTAGATCAATAATGCCCCATTAGCTTATGCAAATATGCTTATAAAATTATATCTAAAGTGCTTGCTAACAGGTTAAAACCTATGCTGCCAACCTTAATTTCTGAGGAACAATGTGCATTTGTGGGCGGCAGGCAGATTTAAGACAATGTTTTATTAGTCCAGGAAGTTATTTATCAGCTTAAGTCAAGAAGAAGGAAGCATCATTTTCAAGCTGTTCTTAAATTGGATATGCGGAAAGCGTATCACAGTGTTGAATGGGATTTTCTCAAGGATTATTTACTCATATTAGGATTCCATTCCCATTAGGTCCGATTAGTTATGCAGTGCATCTCAACAACAACATTATGCATTAAAATGAATGGTGATTATTTGTAGAATTTTCATCCCACTAGAGAGCTTCGACAGGGAGATCCTTTATCCCCTTATTTGTTTATTCTCATAGCCAATCTATTATCCTTTTTAATCCAGATGCTATCAACATGGGTTTTCTCAAGGAGATTAAGTTGAATCAATGGTGTCCTACTCTATCACATCTATTTTTTGCCGACGATGCTGTGTTTTTTCTTGATGGTACCTTGATGGAATGCCAAAATCTTTCTACTCTGTTAAACTAGTATTGTTTGGCCACTGGACAAACTATTAACCACAATAAATCTGGTGTTTTTTTTCAGCCCATCTTGTCCTATCTCTCTACAGGAAAACTTGGCTCGCGAATTAAGGGTACCTATTTTACAGAGATGTGGTAAGTATTTAGGAATACCTACTGATTGGGGACGCTCTAAAAAGGATATGTTTTCTTGGCTTATGAGCATAATTCAGTCAAAATTGGAGGGATGGAAGGAGAAACTGATATCTAAGGATGGGAAGGAAATTTTGCTTAAGACTGTGATTCAAGCTATTCCCCAATTGCCATGTCTGTTTTCAAAATTCCTATTTCATTATGCAAAGCTATAGAACAGTGTATGGCTAAATTCTGGTGGAACAATGATACAAGAAAGTCTGAGATTCATTGGCTAAGTTGGAAGGTGCTGCAAAACAGAAAGGAAGTTGGAGATTTAGGATTTAGAGATTTGATTAGCTTTAACAAAGCCATGCTTGGTAAGCAAGCATGGCGCCTCCTTCAGTAGCCTTTATCTTTATGGGGGAGGTTTTTTAAAGGTTTACATTTCCATTCCTCATCTTTTTTTAAAGCTGTCAAGGCCTCTCACCCATCTTGGGGCTGGCAGAGTCTCTTGAGCGAGAGGGAAGCCATTATAACCAATGTACGTTGGTCAGTTAGGGATGGAAAATCAATTAATATTCGAGAAGACAGATGGCTTCCCATGGGCATTCTAGGTGGACCTAAGGTCCAAGAAGAACCCTTACTAGTAGCTGATCTTATGATCAGTCTACCAGCACCTGGAAGATAGACTTACTGCACAAATTTTTCGACTTGCAAATTATACAACAAATCACAGACATTCATATTAGACCTACCTTCACCAAAGATGAGCTCATATGGACAGCCACTAATCAAGGTGCTTACACAGTTAAATCCGCATATCATTTAATCAAATAGACAGCAGCAGATATTTCAACTATTGGTGCTTCTACATCACATCAAACTCCTACTTGGTTTTGGCGCAAACTGTGGAATATGCCCACTGCTCCAAAGATCCGTACCTTCTTGTGGTCCATTTGTAGCAATTCCTTAGCGACCAGAGACAACCTGCATCGTTGACACATTATTGATAGTCCTTGTTGCTCACTGTGTAAACAAAATATTCCAGAAACTTTAGAACATCTCTTCCTACTATGTTCTTGGACTCACAGAGTGTGGTCTCATCCCCAGATTGGTGTTCTCATCACACCCAGTAAAATCCAGCGTCTGGACTCATGGATCTCGTCCATTATTGGGAACCATAACAGATTACCTCAATTGGCGTTGATCTCTAATGTGTTGTGGTAGATCTGGCGAGCTCGGAATGGCTTCCTCTTCAGAGGGTCTTCTCTTGATTCAACCCAGGTAGCAGAGGTTGCACTGGCTCATACACATGTGGATCGGTTGTTTGCTTCTTCCTACACACACAAGAATAACTCGATTAAAAACAGAGGACATCTCTGGCGTCCCTCAGATCTAGGGGTTCTGAAGGTCAACATTGATGGCTCTTATCAACCAGGCAGCAATGAAGGCAAAATAGCTTTGCATTTATAGGGATCACCAAGGAAAACTCACTGATGGTTTCTCCAAAGGCATAGCTGCGTCCTTGGCTCTGCAGGTTGAGATCTAAGCTTTTTCCTTGGCTCTTCGGCATCTTCTTGATCTGGGCCTCCAGCATGTGAAGATAATGGTGGAATCAGACAATCTCATCCTCGTCGAGACGCTGAACCGTTGGACGTCGCCGCCATGGACGGATCGAGCTCTCTTCTCTGAAGCGGCCTTCTTGTTTACCCTGTTTTCTCATCTCTCTCTAGGGTTCTGTTGACGGGAGGCTACTGTGGTAGCCAACTGGGCCTGTAAGGCCCATCATAGGACTTCCCCGATCTGTAGTTGGGCTATTTTTCCTCCTTTTCATCTTATGGATCTGGTTTGTGTGGATGCAATTGCCGCTGGTTGTACGGGTTTCTCCTATTAATATAATATGGCTTTTCTGACAAAAAAAAAATCTCACCCAATTTGATGACAGAAGGCAATTCGCCTGCCCTCAATGCGAGGCTTACCTAATTAGCCAAATTAAAATATGGAAAAGAAAAATTCAAACTGCAATTGCTCGGCTCATATCAAATTCACTTGCATTATATGCACATCAATTTTTAATTTGACGGTCAAACATATAAGACTGGATAGGACAGTACAAAAAAAAATCATATCCAAGAATTCAAACCGCAATAACATATAATTAGCCAAATTATAATATGGAAAAGAAGAATTTAAACCGCAATAGCTCAGCTCATATCAATTCACTTGCATTATCCATAGTAATTTTTAATTTGATGGCCAAATAGATAAAGACTGGATATGATAGGATAAGAAATCATATCGAGTGATTCAAATCACAATAATATATAATCAGCCAAATTAAAATATGGAAAAGAAGAATTCAAACCGCAATGGCTTGGCTCATATCAAATTCACTTGCATTATTTGCAGTAATTTTCGATTGATAGCCAAACATATAAAAACAAATAGGATAGGATAAGAAATCCTATCCAAGGATTCAAACCACAATAACATATGATTAGCCAACTTAAAATATGGAAAAGAAGAATTCAAACCGCAATAACTTGGCTCATATTGAACTGATTTGCATTGTTCGCAGTAATTTTCAAATTGACAGCCAAATGTCACGGGCCGATCGATTGGGATCGTGACCGCGTGGCGACTCGGGCACTTTAGGATCGGATTGGATTGCCGAAGCACCTAAGCCAAGCCTTGCACAGTCGAACGCTTACTTGCTCGCCTTACCCGGATCGTAGGGAGAGAAAGAATCTAGAGAGAAGAGCTTTGGAAAGAAGCTTTGCTTTGTATTGCGGAAGTAGTGGATGTTTACAAATGAAGGAGGACACCCCTTTTATAGTTGAGGGCCTCGGATTACATCCATTGATCTAGAATTCTACCGGCGGACGAGATCGCACCGCCTTAACTACCGACATAATGTCAACTACCGTCTACCAACATAAATAATGGAACGGACTTCTGTAATATAGCTCAATGATAGTTTCGCCCGCCCTTGCAATTTTTGGGGAGAAGGCTTGGTGGGAATCCAAGTGAGAGCAGGAGGTTCACGGGCAAGTTGGGGACGACTCTGGGGAACCTCTCGGGTCGTTCATCTTTTGGTCCGTGACATTCTCCCCCACTCAATTGAGCGATGTCCTCGTTGCTCTCAGCTTGACGGGCAGCCTTGCAAGCTTTGGTACGAGCTTTCTTGTTCTTGTTGCGCTTCGCTCGGACGCTCATGAACGAAGGGCCATAACCTTCTATGATGAACTCGGACTTGGCACGCGGCTCGGTCTTCGGCTTGGACGGAGCACGCAATGCGCACTCAACCTCGGGGAAGAGCACTTGGATTGGCATGGCATTTGTTGGGGTAGGATCCAACCTGAAATTTGACTTCACCTCGGACAGCTTGTTGATGCGCATGACGGCCTTCAAGCTCTTGTCAAGGTGTCGGATCGATGCGATGGTCTTGGTGTCGACCACCCCCTTGATCATGGGGATCATCGACGGGCATTTTTGGTCGAGGATCATCATACACTTGGTCCTCATGTCGATCATGGCTCCCACGCTCTCAAAGAATTGCATGCCAAGAATGAGATCGTAATCGTCAAGAGGAATTACCTCGAAATCCATTTTGCTTTTCCAATCGCCAATTTTGACGTCCACATCCGAAGTCGATCCTACGCCACGGACGCCCTCCGAATTGACCGGCTTGAATGTATTCCTGGTCGGCTCCACGCGAAGGTTCAAGGCCTTCGCCACTTCCTTTGACATGAACATGTTCGACGCACCCGTGTCGACCAAGGCATATAGCGTTCGGCCACACACGTCGACTTGCACGAAGAACATTTCTGAGTCCGACACAGCTTCTCTTTCTTTGGTCGAGGACCGAGCTTGGACGGAGTTGATCATCTTCACGGCTCCAAGTCGGATTTGTCTCTTTTCTTATTTTGACTCCTCCTTTTCTTCCTCAATGGCAAGGAGGGCATTGATTCGACCCTTCTTCGGGCACTTTTGGGTCCAGTGCGGACCTTGGCAAATGAAGCAAGGAGAAGGCGGGGGTTGATTGAACCTGTTTGCGTAGTCCGTCGATGGTCGGCCCCTTTCGAAGGATGGCTTGGAAGTTCCTTCTCCCCATGCTTTGGCTCGGCCGTTTGCTCATGCGCGACTCGAGGAGTGTTTCTTCTAGCTTCATCCTCGCAAGGTCAATCCGTTCTCCAATCTCTTGCTCGACTCCTTGGTTTGGCCTTGGTGAGGTCGACGAGCGACTCGGCCACGCTTAGCGCTCGCGCAAGACTACTCACGTCCCATCTCTTAAGCTCAAGAAGTGCCCATGGCTTCAATCCATCCATGAACGCTCCGAGAGCCTCCTCTTCGCTTAGGTTGCGAATCTGGAGTTTGAGTTCCGTGAACTCCTTCACATACTCTCGGATCGCACCTCTTTGCTCGAGGCGATGGAGCTTGCTACGGGCTTCTTGCTGAGCGAACTTGGGGAAAAAGTAGTCCTGGAACTCTCTTACGAAGTCGTCCCATGTGCACACGGGATTGGCGCCACGTCTAACCTCATCACACCTGTTGCGCCACCAAAGCATTGCCGTATCAGACAGGAACATGGAAGCGGTTCGTACCTTGGTCGTCTCGTCGTGCATGTTAAGGGCACCAAAGTATTGCTCCATGCTCCAGATGAAGTTGTCCACCTCCTTGGCGGATTGTTCGCCTTTGAACTCTTTCAGCTTTGGCACCTCAATTTTGGGCACCGCTTGGTTCGGCACAGCACCGTTGGTGATGCTTAGTTTGCACAGGGCGAGCTAGGTCTTGAGCTCTTGGATCTCGGCCTTCATGGCCTCGACCCCGTCCCTACGCGGGCTTACCTCCTTGATTATTTGGACGCGCTTGTTCAAACCATCGATCGATGCTTCGAGAGCTTCGTCTTTGTCGAACAATGGAGTCGTGGCTTGGTTGATGTCGGTCGTAAAGTCTTCGCGGAGCGAGCCCTCAACCTCCATGATCCGGTCTCGCACGTCGTCAAGACCTTCCATGAGTTCGAGCACAGCACTCCGGACCTTCCCGATCTTCTCATTGAACGTGGCCGCAGGATCCACCGAGGTCTCCCTCTTCTTTGATCGGCCGCGGGTCTCTTTGACTTGCCCAGCCTCTCCAACTACAGCCGCTTCTTGGCTTGACATTCTCTCGAACAGTTGGCGCTCTTCAATCTCTTGGAAACGGATCTCTCTTTAGCTCTGATACCACTTGTCACGGGCCGATCGATTGGGATCGTGACCGCGCGGCGACTTGGGCACTTTAGGATCGGATTGGATCACCGAAGCACCTAAGCCAAGCCTTGCACAGTCGAACGCTTACTCGCTCGCCTTACCCAGATCGTAGAGAGAGAAAGAATCTAGAGAGAAGAGCTCTGGAAAGAAGCTTTGCTTTGTATTGCGGAAGTAGTGGATGTTTACAAATGAAGGAGGACACCTCTTTTATAGTTGAGGGCCTTGGATTACATCTATTGATCTAGAATTCTACCGGCAGACGAGATCGCACCGCCTCAACTACAGACATAATGTCAACTACCATCTACCAACATAAATAATGGAACGGACTTCTGTAATATAGCTCAATGACAGTTTCGCCCGCCCTTGCAATCTTTGGGGAGAAGGCTTGGTGGGAATCCAAGTGAGAGCAGGAGGTCCACGGGCGAGTTGGGGTCGACTCTGGGGAACCTCTCGGGTTGTTCATCTTTTGGCCCGTGACACAAACATATAAGTATTAACGGCATCATATAACCAAGAAAAAAGAAGTAAAAGAAGAAAAATCAAAAGAAATTAAAGCACACGCAAACGAACCGTTGGTGGATTGATAAATGGATTGGAATTTTAGGCCTCATAAGAAACTTGAGGTCTCAAGTTCAATTTAGCGCAATAATTCGAGGTCATGTTATGGAAAAGTAATTTCATATAAATCTCCTTATTCAGAATGTGAATGACCTGTATTATGTTAACACCTAACTTTTTCCGAAGGTCCTTCTTGCATATTTTTAAAAATTGAGATTTAGTTCTCTATAAATATATTTCTTTATCATGCATTGCAATCTTGCATTTCAAGTTTAGGTAGTATTTAGAGTTTCTGACATTTGTGCATTGAGCTGAGTTTAGAGTTATTATAGTCAATTACATCTAACGCATGATGCATTGCATTTTATATTTAATTTTAATAATTGCATTTGTGTCGTTCTAAAAAAGCACTGGGGGTCAGGGACGCATTCGACGATTTCCAGGCAAAAAAGAAGAAATGGGAAAAGAGACAGAACGAGGTCACTAGGTATTTCATAAGTTCTTTCGTTTCACTCAATTAATTTAGTTCTATTTTTCAAGTTATTCATACTTTAAAAAACATGAATTTGGGTTTCGAGAGTTAATTGTTTGATGAAAAAGATCAATTTCACATAAATAAATTTAGAAAATGAATAAAAACCACGACCCACATGAACGTGGGTCCATCATCCCATCCATCACAACTCACTTTTCATGAAATTAGGGAACATTGCAAATTTATTCATCAATAGAAGGAATAGTCGGGAACTTAATGTTCAATTAGGGTGCAACAATCATATTGGGTTAATACCCTAAAAAACCCCAAACTTGTATACTTGTGACAAATTTACCCCAAACTATTTTTTTTACCATGAAAAACCCTAAACTGGTAAACCTGTGACAAATTTACCCCGACTGACTATAAAAAACCCTAAACTGGTACATTTATGACAAATTTACCCCAAACTAATTTATTTGACAGCAAAAAACCCTAAACTGGTAAATTTGTGACAAATATACTCTCTGTTAAATTGGATTAATACCACAAAAAAATCACAAAAATTGTAAATCAGACAAACGGAGCGTAAAATCCAAAATTGGTATACTAGTTAACTGTCATGTGTCATTTAACTTAATAATTTGAGAATAAAATTTAACGAAAACTAACATAGGATAAATTTGTCACATGTGTACTAGTTTGGGGTAAATTTGTCAAAGGTATACTCGCTTTGGGGTTTTTGGTGGTCAAAAAAATAGTTTGGGGTAAATTTGTCATAAGTGTACCAGTTTGGGGTTTTTTAGGGTATTAATCCTATATTAAAAAAGAAAAAGAGGAAAATTCAGTTACAAAATCGAAGTTCGTTATTGGCCTAGTTGCAAGAACCTACAGGTTTTTGTACTCCCTCGAGATACAAATCCCACCGTACTGAAAGTACCGGATTCTAATGTGTATTATCGTACTTTTGGCGCAAAATGCCGTACACACAAACACTTCAGAGGTTTGCAATAGACTATAGAAATCTATTCTTTTATAATCTGATGATTACTGATTTTCAAAAATCTAATATTCGAAGATCTTGTAGAAATTCCCATTCTCTAAGGATGGTGATCGACCAGTTAGTTGACTGAAAATGACATTTCTTGGTTTGGAGAAAAATAAGAAAGAAGACAATACCATGATTTGCTTTCTTTTATGACTAGAAACTCACCTTCGAGTAGCAAACTTTGGGCCTATGTGATCTTCCATTAACCTTAAGGATTAGATATCACGCAAGCTAAAGTCCATGTGGGTACCTACACTTAAGTGCCACATACATAAAAATACCAAGCGTTCGACCAACACATAATATATACATTTCTCTAGTCCACATAACATGAATAATGTGATTGATTAAGCACATTCCTCAGTCATTCTCCACCAACGCATTAAATACTATTCTCTAATCCACACATGACGTTTTTTAACTACTAAGCAACCGCAAGGGTTCTCCTCTATGATTTTACCCAATCCATTTAAAGTAAGTAAAGGGCATAATATGCATTTATCCGACTAGATATGGAAATTAGATGAAAAAATATAAACACACAATGTTATATACATTGTACGGATTCTAAAGAATTTTTTGTAGATCTTAAGCAAATTCCACATGCACAGCTCAACCCTTCCGGGAATTCTGGAGAGAAAAAAAAGTTCCATCCTTAATTATTAAGGGGATGATCCGCTTGTTCAAAATATGAAACCTCAAGTTATTAAGGGAGTAAATGTCCAAAATGTGTTAAAACAATAACTTCATGTGAAGAGTTCCATAATCCCCACTTAGACAGGATCCTTATCTTAAACTGCATCAGCTGATTTTCACACAGGATACCCATGTACTCAGATTTTATAATATCCTCTTCACTTTATCATTTGCAGTGAGACAAGTGACCTGGTTTTCTTCATTACGCGCCAATACTAACTACTACATATGCATGAATGACTCACGTAATTATAGTTGAATGTTCACCACATAACAAGACCCAATAAAATGTTGGTGAAATTACACCAGATTAGATAGGACAACATTAGCAAGTGAAGCGATTATTCCAGCAAAACAAACATGATTGAATAGCCATTGATCAAGCAGGGATCTAACCCTACATCTGGTGAGGATAGAGCACTGAAAGCACAATGAAGTTACTAAAGAATGACCAGATCTTATAATAGACTCCCAACGCTCTTTTGTTTCTTCTTCAAAATTCACGAGATCATTCAACAGCTCAAGATGGCCAGATCTCCCCCAAAAAGGTAAACTAGAAAGAAAATAGTAAAACCAGATAGACTAGAATGACTCTTGAAGGCTTAAGTTTCTTGATGGCTCACCACCAAGATAGGGAGAAAGAAGAGTTTCCAAATATATTGCATAGCCGATGACGCAGTCCCTATGTATAGGATATTCCTTCCAAGTATTATCCTCTGGATTAAACAGAATCATCCGATCCCAATTCATCCGAAAAACGATTTTGCCACTCCTTGTGTACGCAAGGGGTTTCTTCCCGAGGGGTGTATTCCAATCTACAAAGGCAGGTATGCAATCAATGCTGAACCATTTTGTCCACGATCCTCCTCTCCCGTGCTCATCCATTATGCATGCCTCGATGCGGGGATCTTGGTTGCTGCTGTATACGAACAGACTGGCCCTGTGAATTCCGAGTCCCGTGAAATCTATTTCCCCATCAACTTCAGGGACCAGAAGCTCCCAATGGAATTTCTCTTTCGACAAATCAAATGACATAATCATGCCCCTCTGTCTTAGGTTTTCATCAAATACGCACCAGCGTAAGGCCCCATTCCAATAAAGTCCTTCCCTGCGAAAAACCTCAAGATGGCTTTCTTCCTCAAATTGGACCTGTATCCTTCTCCAAGAACCGGACTTGAGCGAAAGTATTGCCACATCCCAATCTACACCACCAAGACTAACGCCCTCTACTATTTTATAGTCATTAGATTGAGAGTCATATCCGAATCCACAGAATAACCCAGATCTGAATGCACAAAATAATTCATTTTGATCAACAACATCAGAACCGGGCAACTCAACATACTCCCTAGTGGTCGGGTTATTTATAAGAAAACTGCATGGACCATTTAAACATACAAGGCCATCGCAGGAGCCCACGACGTGGGGATCCCAGAAAGGTTTGATCCTATGAGGTATCACCACGCGACCCTCGCCGCCGCCGCGGTCGAGCGCTTCGTAGTCCACGGTCTCGAGGGGGCTGTAGCGGCTGCCGACGATGATTCTCTGGCTAGGAATCGAATCCCCTGCCTTCAGCCTCTGCAGATGCGACTGGACGAAGCCTGGGTCGGAGATCAGAGACCGCCACCACTTGCAGACGCATTTGAATCGCACCAGCGACGTGGCCGGTAGCCTCAAGAGTATGTCGATGATGATCTCCTCGGAGAAACTCGGCCATTGTTGCAAGAGTAGGTGGCTTTCTCGAGGAGAGGTCCCAAGGCCGTCGCCAGAGCCCGGCGGAGGAAGGCTGGCCGGCGTCTGTGGCGGTCGCGCGGCGGAGGGAGGTGGAGAGATCGGGCGTGGAATTTTCGAATGGTATTCGCTATTCTCCCGAATTTTATGAAACCCTAGAAATTCGGACCGTTGAATTTCTTATATTATATTATATGCTGGCTCACTTGGTGCATTTCCCATAATATCCTTTACAGAACAAAGTGTCGCATCTTGACATCGAAGGGCGATAGCGTACATTCACACTTCGTATGATCTTGGCATCGACATTGACCATAGCGTTTATTCTTTATTTACATCATTTTGAAAGAGACAAAATAAGCTGTAGGTAACCCAAAAATAGAAAAAAAGAGTTCAAAATTTTGGATTAGTGATTTCTTTCTTTTAAGGATAAGATGATTATGGAATTCTTAACCATCAAGCTTCGCCGCGGCTCCTTGCCATCACGTCTACAGCTCCCGATTAGCCTTCTCTTGACGTACAGCAAAATTCTGCTCCAGAAGATGTTGCAGAGGCCAAATCCCGCTTTTTCCTAGGCGGGTGCTTAGGTGGGTGCTTCGCCTTTTTTGCTAGGTAATTTGTTTAGGATTTTCTGGAAATTTAATGTTGTGGGTTTTAATCTGCTCGATTTTTAGATTCTAATGCTATTATGAAAGCATGGTACATACATGTATCATGGGCCAATTGATTGGGATCGTGATCGTGCGGCAACTCAAGCTCTTTTGGATCGACTTGGATTGTCCAGACGCCTAAGCTAAGTCTTGCTCATCAATAGCTCGCTCACCCGATCATAGAAACCCTAAGCCAAGCCTTGCTAAGTTCCAAGAGAGAAGCTCTAAAGAGAAAGGAGCCTTATATTGCTGAAATGTTTGAATGGTTACAAATGAGAGTTTGGATGGTTACGAATGAGAGAGAAGACACTATTTCTTATATTAAAGGCTCTCTGATTACATTCATTGATTGACTTTTCATCCGGCGGACAAAATCGTATCGCCAAACCTACCAACTACTGACACTAATGACAGGAGATTTCTAGATCTTGGCGTAATGATCGTATCGCCCGCCCTTGGAACATTTTGAAAGAGCTCTTGTTGGGAATTGATCATGGCGTAATGACCGTATCGCCCGCTCTTGAAACGTTCCGAAAGAGCTCTTGCTAGGAATCGATCGTAGGAGATCATTCTTGGAAAGGTCCGGCCCTTTAGCTATAGAAACCTCTTGGCCGTGAAACATGCCCACCCTTTTCGTTTTGTGCCATTAGAAAGCATGTCCAAGTACTAAAGTTTGAGGAAGTTCTCTATATCCATTGCTGCTACCTTTTGTTAAATCCTCTGATGTCAATGATCTTTATGCATTGTGTAGGGAATGATTAATTTAGGAGGATTCTAGTAGTCTACATTCCCCTTGGTCTACGTACCCCTCGTGGAGGAGTTCACATTGTGAAATGAGGGTGCAATTCCAGCCCCTTGCATATTTGTAAAATTTTAACATTATTTAATGGTTTCAAAATTTATAGTTAAAACATGTAAAGTTTCTAAAAGAAATTTGTGGAGAACCTATTGTCCCACATTTGTTATCACTTTTCCCCACATAGACGAATCCTAATAGACAATTTAATATTGATGAACATATAATTTTTCAATTAAAGAATTACTACACTTACTGATTACTCGAATCAATGGAATTCATGGACTTGATGTGATTATCAAGTTTGCCCCCATTAGGAAAAAAAAATTATGATCTGTACCTGATACCCCTATTTTTGTATAGACAGATGAAAAGCTGATGAGGCAATATTCACCATTTCTCGAAGTTACTTTACTGTCAAGTGGTGGTCACTTGAAATCTGATGATTGGCAAGCTCCTCCCGACATTTGGAGGTCTTCTGCAGAAAAGTATGGAGATTGAATTGCACTGGTTGATCCATATCAAAACCCACCTTCAAACATCACCTATAATCAGGTAGATGTTTAGATTTTCCGCTAAGATGTAATATATAGAAGTTATTCAATGATACATTTGAAGTGTTAACATGTCTTTCGTAAAAGCATTGCCGAATCTAACTCTTGACATCATTTTATTTTCCTGAGCAGAGTGGATACCTTCTGCTTCATCTATCCATTTATACTCTCAAACTTGCCTTTGAAATTGGATGATCCTTTTGTGGCTGCTTGCTTAAAATCATAGAGTATTTATTCTCTTGGTTTATACCCTTTTTTGCATATTTTTTTGCAAAGTAATTTCTAGAGCTAGTCATATAGATTGCGACATTTTTACTGTGTACTCAATGTGCAAAGTTCCATGCTATCTGAGCAATGCCCTTCCGGCAAATTATCAATTTAGTTTGGTTGATTTTAAATGTGTGTTGTTAACTTATTCTTAATTTATTCGGTTATCTCTGACCATCTTTTTCCCCTCATATCACAAATTCACTTCTCCCTTTGTAATTTTATCAAAGTGCTCTCTCTCTTTCTCTCTGTCTCTAATTGTGGGCACACGCGTGCGCTCGTGCGTGCAGACGTATTTATATGCATCAATACTCATAGAACTGTATATATGTCCTGAAGCAATAAATTTACAACCTAGATTTTCAAGAAATTAACAGCTCTCCTGTATCCTGAACATGGCTCAGGTATGCATCTCACTCATCAGTGAATAAACATAATAACAAAAACTAAACAGGAAGTATGTCGAACTATGCAAATGTGGTGGACTGGGATGTAGCACGAAGAAATTCTTCTACTGGATCTTCCATTTCATTCAAGCTATTCCAGCCAACTGGAAGTATGGAGAACCCCAGCTGATTATTGATAGTGATTTTTTTTTTTTTTGGGGGGTTCGTACAGTGAGATTTCCATACGTATTCTGATAGGCTTATGTATTGAAAATTTAGAGCTGGAGCAAGAAATCTTTAACTTCTCTGAAGGCCTTAGAGTCATTGGAGTGAAACCAGATGAAAGATTAGCACTCTGTGCTGATATAATTCATGCCGCTGGCTTATTGCTGATCAAGGCATGTAATGTAGTAGCCCAGCTCTCCTTGTCGGGCGACCGTAAAAACTAGACAAAGCTTCTTTAACCTATTTACTTTGTTTTGCTAAAAAACCTGGTAATTTTCCGCATGCTCTTAGTCTTGACCAACTGCCCATAGATCAAAACTCAGTGCTAATTAGTTAGAGATGTATTATTGCTTTTCAGGGTTACAAAACCTGTCTCAATTCCAAAGAATGAATAGAAGACTGCTTTTTCGTACATCCCTTATTTCTGATAGAACTTCTTTTTGTGATCAATGTGGCTAGTTGGATGAATGTTAAACCCTTTCCAGAGTTCAATTGGAGAGTTTTTTTTTTTTATCCTTTACGAGTTAAAGATTCATCTATAAAGGCGATGCTATGTCTATGACATTATTTTGTGGCTTGACCAGAAAAATGGTCTTTCTTTACTCATCAATTCCGAATATGAATTGAGTTAGCTGTCCAACAAGTAATGACTCAAATATGAAGTGCTCCCCACTTATAGAATGAGTATATCTGAGTCTTGTGCTTTGAGACTTTTTCGTACAAAACTCAATATTTTTTCTGTTGGATGGGTCTGTACACTGCTCCCTTCATTTCTTAAAATTTCTTATCTGATATGCCAATTATTCCGTTGATTTATGATAATTATTGACTAATGTATCTTGTAGATTTGTCACGAATACTTTTGGCCATTTCTTTCACTACATGTTTGGAAGGGTGATGGGATCTTTTTATTTCTTCGCTTTACCAGGGAAAACAAACTTAATGGCAATAGGCCACCCTAATTATCCGTTAGATTGACCTAACTATATTTTTCTAATTTCCTCATATTCTGGGTTATAAGATTAATCATTCACAAGGCTGCTATATGACTTTTGGATTTCCTTTTAGTGGAACCTCTCTACCATGTATTTGCTGGGATGTCGATTGCTCCTTCAACAAAAGTTTCCTGCTCAGTGATAACTTTTTGTTACCGTATTTTCATATATTTGGTTCCTCAACTGTTCAGATATCTCAGTATGCCCATTTATCTTGTCCTATTTACTTTGTTTTGCTAAAAAACCTGGTAATTTTCCTCATGCTCTTAGTCTTGACCAATTGCCCATAGATCAAAACTCAGTGCTAATTAGTTAGAGATGTATTATTGCTTTTCAGGGTTACAAAACCTATCTCAATTCCGAAGAATGAATAGAAGACTGCTTTTTCGTATAATAACATGAGTAGTCTGCATTTCCTAAGATTTTCTTTGTACTATCAATAGCTTATTCTAGAAAGTACCCCACTACCAATTGAAATGAAGTTGTCTTCCTAGGTGGGGTGGTGTCTTGTGCTTCTGGTGTTTTGTGTAGCTTCTTTTTTTAAGTTGCAGCGACGCATAAGAGTTTCATGCCCGTCTTCCCAAAAGGTACTTATGAAACAGCATTATCCAGAAAAGCTTATAACATTGAATTTACTCTACTAATTGTACATTAAGATGATGGGGCATGTGCCCGCTCAATCTTCATCTGTATGTCATTCTTTTGCATGCGTAGATGTTCCTCAGCTTTAAACTCATTGTTTATGTTATTCTGGCTAGGTCTAATGGCCATGGGAGCTATAAATGTGATTAGGAGATCGCGGTTATCTGTTGAGGAGCTGTTATTTATATACCAGCATTCTGAGAGATTAGGAGGGCATATTTTGCCATCAGCTTGCATAAAAGCTTTCATTATTCTGTTAAGAGTTATGTGATGTGCAAGCTCTTTCACAACAAACTAGGCCAGCTTTACAGATTGTCCATTAGTTGTGTGTGTTTATGTTTTATTTTTTATATTTTTCTGTTTTAACTCTTCTGCTGTACAGCCCCATAAGCACAACTTTTTAACAGTGCTAACTATGGTCAGGCTTATTATCCGTTGAGGTATTGTCAAATAAACCAAGCATCACTCACATTTCTTTCACAAGAAAAGCTTAAGCATCTAAAGTCCTGTGCAAAAGATTTCTATGGAAGCTGGGAATGGGGATCTCATAATGAATTTGTTAAGTTGAGCAGGACTATACAGCTTTTGTTTATCCGCTTCATGGTATGTCCATTGCTCACTATCTTAAACTTCACGTCATCATGACCACAGCAATGGAACATGGGATAAGCAGCTCAAGAAAAAAATATCAGGAAATTGGTATCCCTGTAGCTAGTGTGTATGGGTGTGCATTGAATGTGTCTGATAATTAGTCATTTTCTGCAAAGGCTTGATGTTCCAAGAGGACAAAAAGGAAGAAAATGGTAGCTGAATTGTGTGCGTACAGTTTTGACATATGACTAGCAAAATCTGTGCCTCAAATGGAGTGACAATTAATTTGATCAAGTAGTGCTGCTGTTCATTTCAATCTGTCTCTAGTATGAATAACTCTGTTGGCGCGAGAATTTGCATGGGAAACTGAGCCAATCTTGGGCAGATATCAGCATCTGTGATCGAAGATGATGTGAAAAGGCTCAAGTCACTATTGGGTTTTGAGTATGTTGCCTCATTGTGTGATCATAATTTTAGATGTGGCTCTCTGCTTCTCTTGTTAACTTAATGGAATGAAAGGCTAGGCCACTATTAATTCCTTTTTTTGAATCACTACAGTGTTGCTCTTGCCGTGGATAGTCCTGAATTGTTCAATCGGATTGCAGAAGTCTTCTGTGATAAGGCAACTATAAGATTTCTCATTCTACTATGGGGTGATAAAGCATCCTTTTCTATTAAAGGAACAGAAGACATGCCCATCTTTAGCTACAATGAAATGATAAATCAGGGGCAGGACAGCCGTAAATCTTTGCTTGACTCCAAGGCCACCTGTAAGTTACAGACATGTCTTCACTGCATTCAGTACTTCTAGCAGACCATAGGGTATTGGGAAGTCCAATTACAGAGAGGATTAAAATTCTGTCAAGACAAATTACTTAATAATTGGTTGTCTAAGGGTGCTTTATTAAATCTGTGATATAGGAAAGATGTTTCAGGATCAGAATGTATCCATTCTGCTCAGCTTTTCCAGTCATTTCAATTAATTAAAGTCAGGTATCATAAAGCAAATATATTGAGTTGACTGCAAGTTACACCAGACCTTTAAAGCCAGAAATGATTTAGAAGTGGACTAAAGTCTGTTTGACATTCTCTTTCAAACTCTTACCATTTTCACTATATGCAAGTAGCTTGCAGTGTGGCAGGTAATATCCAACAAATGGTGGGTCTGTTTGATGACAGTGGAACCATTTATTCTAGCAATGAGGACAAAGGAATAGGTGCAGGAAGAGCTTTCAACAGTGATTATTAGGACCAAGTGGAGCAAGGGCTAAGTCTCACTCAACTATGAGTGAGATTGGTATCTCAGGTTTAAAGAGTATTGTTTGCTGCCCTGTTTCGCACAGGGTTAGCAACATGCAAACATATTGTGAAGGAAAATTTCAGTAATTAAGACCTTGTCGTCAAAAGCTAACCTTGAATGCTACATTTTACATGATTTTTATTTTCCTTCTTGAAGGGTCGAGCTTGTTCAATTGCAGGAAATCAAGGCAAGTGTGGACTTATCAGCTCTGATGATGTTGCTACGCTTATCTACACCAGTGGGACAACTGGAAATCCAAAGGGCATTACATTAACGCATGGAAATTTGTTGTATCAGGTTTATCATTCTCTGAGGCAATTTGTTTCTTCTTTAGGCACCATTAATGTGATATGCTCGATCTTGATGCTATACGAGAAAAGGGCTGCCAACTGCTGCATATTTCTTATTTGAATTTAGTTATGCAGAAAAAAGTTTAATTCTTACAAAACAACATAATTGTTCGTATCTAAAAATACACGACGAAACCGTAGACTATCTGTCTGATTCTGTCCTAGGAGTAGCAATATCCTCAATGTAATGGGTAGAGTGTCTAAGCAGTAGTTCCACATTTATTCATGCATTCTTGTAATTGCTGTACAGGGTAAAAGATCTTTCCTTCTATCAATTTCATGACTCAACATAGTTTTAAGTATATTATTTTTTTGCCACTTATTTTATATTTTCTGCCACAGCAAATTACCTAATTCATGACATGTTGCGTCTCCTATGGTGTTTATAGGTTCCACTCAAAAGTTTGACCTCTCTCTGTCTCTCAAATCAATTCGAGTACTTTATTTGTCTGTCTCACTTTAATTTGCTTTCTGGTACATTCTTCTCCTCTGTTTATCTCCCTTTTATATGATTTTCCCTTTCTTCAGTGATCAGACTGGCCATTGATTTCTACAATCAGTTTCATAAGCAAAGAGTCTGGGTCTCTACCATCTCTTAAGAAGTGCCTTCGATCGTCCTTGGGATATCTTGATTCTTCTTCCTAGCCCCATCCTAGAAGATGTCTTCCTCGAAACATCTAAATTACTTGCACTATGGCATCACTCAGGCCAAGTGTTCACTAATCTAATGTTTTCTGTAGATATGCTCCAGATGAAAAGATCATGGAAAACATTAACACATGCACTTTTATCAACTACAAGAGTTGCATTGAAGTATGTGGGAATTTTTTTGTACCTCCTTTTTTGAGGTTTATGCTATAGTGACTAAAGAAAACTTTGCTACATAGAAGTATTTTCTTTTTCTTTTTCTTTTTTTTGGTAAGGTTGCTGCATAGAAGTTCATCTCTCTCTTCTATGAAAAGACAATAGCTTGTATTGCTTCCACTGCCTCACCTCGGATGCTTACATTGGTGGGTTTTGGCTCACATGGCATGCCAATAGGCCCAAAATTGATATAGGGCTGTCAGCCAAGGACAATCTACCTTCATGATCCACAAAACAGTTCGACGATAGGATCTCCACATGATCTGTCCTTTATGCTTCTGTCTGCTTCCAATCTGTTTGTGCGCCTTGGGATAGCTCCAATGTTGTTTTTTTAGCATGATGAGGTCAATAAGACCTTAGCAAGCGAGCGTGGCCAATCCATACTACCTATCATGGTAGGCATAACCTGCACGTTGAGGATGTTCACTTATATAATTTATTTTTTTCTAGATTAGAAACTTGTGGGATATTGTACCCGCAGTACCTGGGGATAGATTTCTGAGCTTGCTTCCACCATGGCATATCTATGAACATTCCCGTGAGTACTTCATTTTCACACATGGAATTGAGCAAATGTACACGACTGTGAAAAACTTGAAAGTACTGTTTTCTGTTAGATTTGTATCATTTTTGCTTGCATTGTTTAGACAGGACTGAACAAATCAAAGAGTAGATATTTGTGTTTTTTTGTGCTTGTAAAGAAAAGGCTTTTGTATTGTTGGGTTAGTGACACTAGACCACATATACTGAAGTTCTCTGGTTAAAGTCGTCAAGTATTCTGAAAAACTGCCATCTTCTAGGAATTGAATCTTCCGTCTCATTTTCTACTTTACCCTTACCGTAGGACTTGCAGCAATATCAACCACACTATCTCATCTCAGTACCTCTAGTTTATGAGACACTCTACAGGTATTTCGTCCATTGAAAAGAGTATTTAGGTAGTTCATTATAATGGGTGGACATTCTCTATCATATGAGTGATTGCAGCTTGTAGGTTGTCACACTCTGGAGGAGTATAATTTTAATTTTTCAGAATCTCCCCTACTCATTCGTTTCATAGATACCAGCAGGACAGCACGCTTCTGGGTGTGAGTAGGGATTCAGTTGTTTATAAAGAAAGTGAATTCTTGGTTCAATAATCAACTCCCCCTTTCGCCTTCCAAATTGATTGTTGACTTTTTGAAGCAGTTGCCAAATCTGGACACTATCTAGGCACAACAAGCTGTTGCCCATATCCTCAATTGACATATCTGGATCCCACGACATATAACAGTGGGATCAAGCAATTTGTCTGATAATATGAGTTCATTGACGCTCAATTGCTCCATAATAATCTTGCTATGAAACTAGCATCTCATCTTTAACAACATTAAACATGAAGTTTCCGTTACTGAGTAAAATGGAATGCATTTTGATCAAAAGAATGTGCCAAAAAAAAGGACATGGAATGCACAGCTATCTGTTAAATTGTTCTGAGAACTCAAGATGACCTGAATCTCTCTTATTAATGGACATAAACGTAACGATGTTGTAATTATACAATTAAAGCTACAGGCATGTCTCAGGATGACTGAAACTTTTGATGCATATACCTATGAAACTCTCAAAGGCACATAATCACAGGATAACTTGGTTGCATGCCCTCCTTATCGTTCTTTGTGTCTAAGTTGGATTACTCCATTTATACTCGAAAAGTAACAGTGTTGAGTACGAATTGGGCTCTTTAACCTGTTTAAACGTATTCAAACACATGATAAACATGCATTGTGACATTACCTGTTCTACAAACGTGTGGTGCTCGAGTAAAAATTATCTGTGTTGTACAAATAGTTTGACACAGCACAATAATAACACTGGATCCCATATTGTCAGATTTTATTTTATTTCTTTTTTCATGGTTTTGTATGCTACTTATAATGGAATATTAGGTCCTGCCACAATTGATCATTTCATATTCGCATTCACAAATATGGAGTCCTTGCATTGTACAATCTAACTGTGCTTTTGGTTTGCTGCTGCAGGGGGATTCTAAAACAGTTATCTACGGGCTCTACTGCTCGCAAGCTTATAGCTCTTACATTTGCAAGGATCAGTATGGCAAAAACAAAAACAAATTATAAAAAGTAGAGAACAGCATAGCACCCGGGGGGGGGGGGGGGAGGGGGGAGAGACAGAGAGAGAGAAAGAGAGAGAGAGAGAGACCTACTTGCGCCGGAGAACCCCAAAGAAGCCTCGGCAAAGGCACTCAACCTCGGTGAAGGCAGTCAGACCAATTTAGACATTGCTCTCTCATTTATCAGTTAAGCTCTTATAGCAATAGTCAATATTCCTTCATCAATTTAGTATGGCATCAAGAAGATTTTTGGGTTCAATTATCTGGATTCCTATCAGCCCTTGTCTAAAAACGATATCCATGCTTTTGGTAGGGTTTGGTCTGAATATAATGAGCAACAATTATGCATTCATTGCAACCTTTTATATGGTTTTGTATTTGTACATTGTAATTCCATACTCTCACTATGAACCCTGCTTCTAATGAGGAGAATGCTTTCTTCCGCACTGTTTTATTTTGTACACGACTCTGATTGTCAATATCTCTGCACAGATTAACTCCTTCCACAATTAAGTGGCTGTCAGCGGGATAGATTTTCTGATTGCACCTATCTTCATGGCCTTCAGTTAGAAACTTCTCTGACTTCTGTTGCTTAGATTTATTGTCTTTTCAAATTATTGAAGCAAGCTTCCTTCTCTTTAATGTGCCGTAAAGCACATTGTAGCACTTGCAATCATGAAAATCTAAGCCTGAAGTCCATTAGTTCGGGTGGTACTACTAACATCAGATCCTTATGTTCCAATATACTACAAGCAAACACAATCAAAGGAAAGGCTTCACTTAATAAGTTAGTTCATCTATAGGGGTATTCCTAAGCCTTTGCAACTGATTCATTACAATGCAGGGAATAAGTTAGATGAAGAAAATTTTTTAATACTTTTATTTAGTCTATGAATTCTTGCTGAAAATAAAAGAAACAAATTAAATTTTTAGTAATCAATATTTAGTGAAAAGAGCTGCTCTTAAGTTTCAGACTTTCAGTATAAGACAGATATTTTGCAGGGTAAATATCTGACTAGAGATCCGAAGCAACCCGCCCTTCTTGTTTCGATGTTGGATTGTTTGTGGGCAAGATTTGCTGCTGCCATATTATGGCCAATGCACATGTTAGCCGAGACGACAGTTTACAATAAGATTCGTTCAACCATTGGAATATCTAAGGTACTTCTCTTCAAATCTGGTGTTATGACATCAAAGAGTAGTCATTGTAGAGATTATTCTAGCAAGTACTTCTACGGTCTGCTGCAGTGCCGTAGGAATGATCAAAATAGATATATATTGTTTTTGTCTTGGTTATTAAGGATGCTATCTTTCTTCATTCAGTCTCAAACAAGTGCATCCTGTGTCCTATTACATAAAGGAGCATAAGTTTGCAAGTGAATGATCTTTTTTTTTTTTTCTGGAATATGCAGGCTGGCGTCAGTGGAGGTAGTCATTTGCCTATGTTTGTGGATAAATTCTTCGAGGCTGGACGTTTATTTGGTTAACACGTTTAAATTTTTTTTTTTTTACAGACTTTACTCTCATTTGAGACATGTCTTTTGTAGACTATTGGTGTGAAAATACAAGTTGGATTTGGTATGACAGAAACTTCACCAGTTGCTGCTTGTCAAAGACCTTCCTGCATTGTAAGGCAGAGGTCTGTTTAAAGTGAGATTTGTGGATGTACATTCATTTAGTTAAGACAATACTAAGTAATTTTCAGTGACAAACAACAAATTTGGACTTTGAACGTTTGCTATTACAGCAGCACCTTCAGTTGATTTGTTCGCTGTATCTTTTTGTAGCGGCTTCATTCTTGATATTTTCTCCAATGGTCCACCTTTAAGTCTTGACGGAAGCTTCGCCTCAAATGCTGTGTTTCCATGCTTTGCATCTGTATAGAGGCGTTTCGAGAAGGAAGAAATAGATAATAGGAATTAGAAGAAGATTAGACGGTACAATAGGAGTACCTATTACCATAAGAGTATTCAAGAACATGTATCAAACCTTCAGTGACTTTAGCAACTGGAGTGAGATATTGTGTATGGCATGATTTATTTGTAAGTTTTTATCTTTGAAGGTTCTTGGCTCAAGTGGACATCCAATTCGATATACTGAACTCAAAATTGTGGATTCTGATACTGATGAGACTCTCCCTCCCGGTACAAAGGGCATTATCAAAGTGAGGGGGTCGCAAGTAATAAAGGTTTATTACAAGGTAAGATCCCCTTTAGAAAAGACAGAGAAAGTCATGATGTCCAGTGAAACCTCTCATAATCTCATGGAGAATACATGTTTTGAAATAGGCAGCCGCATAATTATTTCTTTAGTATGAATGTGCAATTCACATTTGGAACTTTGTAGGCCACCAAAGTACAGGTTTGGACACATTGGTCCAATTGATCCCACCATTTGAAGAGCTCTGCTTTGGGCCCAAGAATAAACTAGATATCATCTCCTCCCATCGCATATAAACTGGGACTTGAAAAACTGACCTAAATTGTCATGGGCTAATAAAAAAAAAAAAAAAGACTGAGTAAAGAAAGTAAAGAAATTATTTTGCTTTCAAAGAAAATGGCAAGCATGGAGACATGCGCATGATACGTGCAGCTCGATGTCTAACTAAGAAGGCTTGTTGAAATTAAAAGGATGTCTGCCCTTCGCAGTCTTGGTTAGCAGCATACTTAGCCTCGGCTCTACCTAAAGAAATTCAAGGAAAAGAAAGACAACATCTACATCGCAGTCTCGCATTCAATGCTGTATCTTTCTTAACACCATCCTAAATATCCTATGGCAGCCTAGGTCTGACGGCCGGGTTATGTGTGCCATGTGCAGTGCTAAAATAGGAAAGTAGGCACAACAGTTTATGATCACAAAGCATTTTATTAAAATAGACCTCTAAGCTACTGACTTGCTTAAAAAGAAAAAAAAGAAGAAGCCAAGTCAGTAAAATGCTTAAACAAGATAGAACGGCCTAAGTCCTCAAAAATGTCCATAGTGAAGTCGCCAAGCTATTGTGATCTCTTTTTTCGGTGCTCGATTAGAGCGGGCGCCTGCAAAGGCTAATGGCTCGGCTATGTCTATTAGGCTTAGCTTGGACTCTTCCAACTCTACCAATTCACGACTTAATTGTCACGCCCCGAACCCCGAGCGCGCACACATCCCACAGCGGTCGATCAAATATGCGACATCCCAGGACACGTCGCCGACCCATTCATTTATTTACGCATGCGGAAGCGAAACAAATCCCCTGACAACAAAATACGGGATAGAAAAGCAGGAAGCAAAACCACCACATATCAATTTCATAATTCAACAGAATTACAGACAGAAGCCTACAGCCAAAAGTCTACAAAAGACCGGCTCTTAAAAAGAACTGTCCTACGACCTACAAGTCAGACACGCTCTCCAATCCTCATGACTTCACCTCTGCAACTCCTCAAGGCCAACCAGAGCTATCTGGCCGCTCCGTTCTCCAGGGACCTGAAATGGTTATTCAATAACCACTGAGACAACGTCTCAGCAAGTTCAACCCCATAAACCCCTATTAGAAAGAAAATACACCCCGGGTGGCCTAGCCACATCACACAGAAGACTTACCTCGCCTCAGCCTTTATCTGCAGGTTAGCACAATTTATATAAACCAACCACGTGCAATTATGATAACCAAACAACCATGGCATAATCACATTATCAAACCATTCAACCACTTGGATCGTCTCAGCGATCAATTGACTCGGCCGATTACATGTCATTCTAGCAAATCAATCATTGCTCTCAACTACGGCCCTACTCGGCAAAATTAGAATCAGT
The DNA here is from genome assembly GCA_017140255.1 of Eucalyptus paniculata subsp. matutina. NCBI lineage: Eukaryota > Viridiplantae > Streptophyta > Magnoliopsida > Myrtales > Myrtaceae > Eucalyptus > Eucalyptus paniculata. The sequence continues at coordinate 30,119,176 of CM029442.1, read as the reverse complement.
GGCATCACGGCCCCACTCGGCGCGACCTTTATCAGGTGGCAATTCACGGCCTCTCTGGGCGCGACCTTTATCAGGTGGCAATTCACGGCCCCACTGGGCGCGACCTCTAATAGATGGCATATCACGGCCCCACTGGGCGCGACCTCTAATAGGTGGCATATTACGACCAATCACCCATTAATTTCTACACTTAGAATTTTATAAAGAATCCATATTTATTACAATCAACACTCAATTCGCCACATCCATTCATCAAATTCAAATTCTAAATGCCTAACAGCGATCGGCACGAAATTCTGAGTAAATAAGGTCCCAACGAAATTTTCGAATTTTAATAAATAATTAAATTTATTCCGAAAACTAATTAAATAATAATATTCATATTTTTTTTCGCAATCCACCTTCTATAATATCCGACCATCAATTTCAAAATCCGAGTACACAGCAGCGACCTAGCACGAAATTCTGAGAATTTAGGGTCCCGACAAAATTTTCGAATTTAATAAATAATTAAATTTATTCCGAAAATAATTAAATAATAATATTTTAATAATTTCGAATAATGATATATTATTAAATTATTAAATAATTTCGGAATATTTAAATAAATCAAAAGTAAATTCATTTATGTCACATCAAGCTTTACATTAATGTAAACCTTCATTTAGCCTTAAATTAAACTCACTTTAAGCTAATTAAACACATTAATATAATCCACACTTAAATAAATTAAACTAATCACCTAATCACACTTAACATAAACTAAGCACACCTAAAGCATAATTAACCCTCTAAGCGAGGTTTAGTGAGTTAAACTCACCGGATTAACGAACCGAGCGGACCAAAACGACGGGGACGCCGAGGAGAACAACTTTCCTCAAAGCGGGCCGAGCATCCGGGCTCGGGAAGGCGGCCAAAACGGGCCACGAAGCCGCTGCATACCCATTTTCTGCAACTTCCGGTTGAGGCCGAGAAGAGGCGGATCCGGCGCCAGGATGGGCGGAGGGACGGCGGAGGAGCTACGGCGATGGCTGGCGGCGACGAACGGCGGTTCACGGCGGCGGGGACGAGCTCCGGTAGCTCTCGCACGAGCTGAACAGCAGCTCGGGATGCCGGCCAAGCGCGGGCGGAGCGGCGAGCTGGTCGGCGAGCGAGCGGACGGCGAGGACGGCGTGCGGCGGCGAGAGGCGGTGACGGGTGGCTCCGGGCGAGCTGCTCGACGATCTCCCTTGCTGCTAGCGTCCGAAGAAGAAGATGAAGAAAACGCCCATGGAGGAATCGCACGGGAGGAGGAAGAAGAGAGGGAGGAGAGAGAAGGAGGAGGGGGCCCTTTTTCTTTTTTCCTTTTTTCTTTTCCTTTAATCCACAAAAAGGCTCACCATGACCTCATGCATGATGTCATACTCCACTCACTCCCACAACCTCTTCCAATGGGTTCACTTCCATTTTCCGCCGGGGTCCAATTCTTGTACGTCCTATTTCTTCAATTCTCATCAATTCTCTTCAAATTGAATCAAATTGAAGTCCGTAAAATAAATTCAATGTCACCACACTTCAATTCACATCTTCACTTGTCTATAAAATCAACTTGAGTCCCAAAAGTACGACCAAAAGCGGGCTTACTAATCTCTCGAGCCAAATTAGCTATTTCTTGATTATTTTGCTGAAAAGCTCGGCTTGCATGAAAAATTTTCCCAAAGATGATTCAATGATCTTGAAATGATTTGTGACACACCCAGACTTCTAATTTCTGAATTCGATCTCAATTCCACGGTTAATTTCATTTTGGCACGATACTAGCCGGCCCAACCTACCGGGTAGCCTTTATAAATTTTCATGCATTTGACCTGTGGTTGATCATCTCAAGCCACAATGTACATCTTTGAAACATTGGCGACTTACGGTTGTCGGGGTAATCTCAAGATTTCAAATACGAACACAGGGTACCCAATCGATAGAAAAGTCGGTCTAGTGCCGATCAACAAGAATTGTGCAATCTGGTGGAATCACCCACACCTAATCACATGCCTTTGTCGAGTCGACCTATCTCTGATCTCTAATCGATTTTTTAATTGTGTCGCAATGACCCTTGCAGATTAGCTCGGTCGAAAGATCGCTTCCTGATCAAATTCTCGAGTCTGATGCATTAGAAACTCTTAGCGGCTTCACCCGACAGACTAGTTTTCACATGAGTGGCTGACTCAAGGAAAGGAACTATATGCGTGCCAACGAAATGCCCGTCTCAATTTATTGAAAATAAAATTGGAAAATCGAGATGTCACATTAATAGTTTGATATGTTTAACATAAATTAATTTTAAAAAGAGTCACCACTAGTGGTGAGTCGATTAGAAACCCAAGCGAAATATTGGGAGAAATATTCGCTCCTGCACAACTAGAGAAATTAGGATCAGGGACTTGATTATACTATTTAATCACTAATGCCTTTTCGAAACATAATCTTGTTTAAACCCTAAGGATTTTTGGATTTTTGAGGGGTTTTCCATGCATTTGCGGAGGAAAAACATTTTTTTAGTCTTTTTTCTATTTTTTGAACATAACAAGCATTTTTTTTAATCTTTTTGGAGATATTAATCATTTTTGGCTTTTTTTTCAATTTTTTGGGCTTTTTAGGAAAATATGGGCTTTTTTGGATATTTTTGATTTTTGAATTTTTTTTTGAATTTTTTTATTAAAATATTATTTTTTTTTATTATTATTATATTATATATTTAAAACGACTGGCGGATCACCGGCGATGGCGGGAGTGTGCAACAACATGGGACAGCAATGCTCGATAGAGATCTGGTGCAGCAACAACATCGGGGGGGTGGTGGTGGCATGGCTTGGCAAAGATCTGGTGCAGCGACGACATCGAGGGGTTGATGGCGGCACGGCTCGGCACAGCGTCAGGTGGTAGCAATAGCAGCAGCAGGAACAGCGTCGAAACGGTGGCACAGCTTGACACGGTGTCGGGGCTGTGGCGGAGCTCGATTGACCCCCCTCAAATTAGGACCCCTCTCTCCGACCAGATCTGGATCTCCGGTTGGCCGACTCTCGGACCTCCTCCGATGTCTCTCGGGGGAGGTGATCGGAGCTACTACCTTGGATCCTCTCTTGGCTGTGGTTTGGGCTTCCCCCCGACACCCTATTTATAGGTGCGGGAGGGCCAATCGACGGAGGCTAGGCCGGCGGTCCTTGATGCTCCGATCAGCCTTCCTCCACCGGCCGAATCGGCATCAGTCCTTCCCCTTCCACGAAGGCTTGCTCACCATCAATGATGCGTCCACACTGCTTGAGCCGTACGTTGCTGTCTCCTCCCGCGTCCCAGCATCGTGCGCATCTGGCCTTCGACGTGTGCTGTGTATCCGATCAGGGAAAGGGAGTTGGGCCAGGGGAAAAAAAAGGTCGGGCTAGGCCTTGGGGGCCCGTGTGTGGATAAAAAAGGGAAGGGGTGTTTTTATTATTTTTCTTGTTTGGTTATTATTATTATTTATTATCCGAAAAAAATAAAATAAAAAGAAATTAATATCTAATTAAAAAAAATACTAATCAAAATTTAGGTGTCAACAAGTACTTCTTAGGAATTACCTAAGTAATTATCCAAATCGATAGACAATGACTAATGTTTTGAAAAGAAGAATATAAAGGAAAAGCTATAGAATTTTCCGAAGTTCGGAAGTGAAAACACTATGTATCCTTAACCATCATATGATACAAAGCTTAAAAAAAAAAAACAAAAAACCAGCGGCCTAGCTTGTCCCTTGAGAAAAATTTCTTCATCAATCTCTCCCTCTACTTTAGGTATGAAAGAAACTATATCATTTTGAGTCATGAGTATTTTTCCTTTATAAAAATTTATGCTTTTTTAAATAGTAGAAACCTAGGTTTTAATCTTTGGTTATATTTTTATTTATTTATAAAATTTTGTGTTTTAGCATAGGACAACAAGCGTAGCACACAGGTAATGTGATTGATTGATCCCACCACCTCAGTTGTTCGACCAACACATAAAATACTTTATTATAATCCAAGTACATGTTCCTTCTATGTCCATGGAGGAAAGCTATTTGGTCAAATCCTGCTTTGCATATCAGAATCACAAGATAGGGGGAAACCAGATTAAATGAATGACTATTGCATTTCAACGACAATCCAAAGAACTCAACTTCGTTCGAATTTGTTGCTTTGGTTCTATGGCTCATATTATAAACTCAAAATCACTTTGTCTTAAGAAAACAGAACCTAGGTCCAAACCACCTTGTGGAGGTAGCAATTGCAATGAATAAAACCCTAACACACTAGACGGGGAAAGTGAAAAGGAATAAAGGCCATGAAATGGACTTACCTCAACGGTGCAAACCCCTAGTACCACGTACTCCCAAAATCAACATCGGCAAATCTTTTACCGAGGAAACATGAAATAGAGCAATTGCTTGTATCTATCGAGACTACACAGGCCGCCTAGTGTTTGTGGTTGAGGATGTCTACGGTCGAGGAGATTATGTTCGAGAATCCTTGTGGAGTAACTAAAGGTGCAGATGGAGTTCGTGCTTTAATGAGATCCTCAATTATAGTGATGTTCCGGCCTGACTTGGCCTTGGACTTGAAAGTTTTCTCTCATGGTTGATCCCATGAGAGGATGTGGGAAGAGTACCAGTGAAGTTCGAATTCCAGCAAAACGATTGTGACTTGACTCGAACAACAAGCCAATATGAAGATGTTGAAATTTTTCTGAAAAATGAACCCATAAAGGAAACTCCATCCAAGTAGGCCTCCCAATTTATATGGGTTTCCTATATTGGATCCAAATTTTTTCATTATATGAGGTAGATTTTTTTTGTGAAGAGCATCCAAGAGACAACTTCTTTGTGAAATACACTCTGAAGCAGTCTAAGAGGAGCTTTAAGTATTCGAGTCAAGCAAAATCTTGTTGCTAAGATTTGTGAATTCTTTTGTGAGATTGGGAGATTGTTTCTTGAGGAATTACGAGTGCTAAATACTGTGAGTGCTAAATTTGCGAATTCTAAGTGTGTTTGAGTGTCTCGAGTATTGTTGTAATCTCGATTTTATCACTTAATTTATAATAAAATCATGTCTTGCTTTTCCCTCTGAGGAATAGGTCCTATTGACTGAATCGCATAGATCGATTGTCTATTTTATTTCCTTGTTTTGTTATCATTATTTTTTAGAACGATGATAAATAAGTTGTCGGCCAACTATAACGATTAAGTTAAGTGTCCATATTCCAAACTTTCTGAACTCAAGTTAACAAGCAATGATTGAGTAAACAAAAGCGTGCCTATAACCGGCGAGAGGGTGGCGGCTTGAGTAAAAGAGATGGTCATAAAAAATAAAATAAAAAAATGGATGAGACCACTTTCCGAAGAAGTAACGGCACTTAAAACTTTCTAAGTTTGAGGTTAAGACTATCTATTTAGGGTTCGCTTTGAGATTATGTATATGGTCAAAGCATCGCTCACAAGTTCAATTAATGTGCTTCCTTTTTTTCCTTTACGTCGTTTCGCTGCTATTATTATTCGGTTTGTTTTCCCGTCTACAATTTGATTTGGATACATTCATGTTCCAGCATACATTTGTAGGGCACTAGTTATATGCAAAGAGAACTCTGAGAATAGATGACGTAGGCCAGTTTCAATATTTGAGTTCTTTCCAGAAACATAACAAATTGGTACAGTATATACCTTATGCAACTTCCAAGTCAAAAGTGGTCGATGTCGTTTTCTGTACGAGGTTTAGCCATTTTTAAGTTAAATCTCTGCCCATCATTCATGTGGTTATTTCCATTTAAAATCTGAATATAACACAAAAAACTTCCGTCTTAATACTTCTCCCGGCCTCAACATAACATTGGGGAAGATCGAGAAGAAAGTAGTATAACGGAAAACTGGAATATCATACAACATCCAACGTGTATGATATAGCGGGTAATTTCTAAAGAAACCTCGTTATTTTTCATTAAATAATTATATAGTTCAATACCAAATTGACAGATAATTTTACACGCACCAAGCAGAACCATGTCCAGAGGAACTGAAGAATAAGATTTCGGGACATAAGACCTAACTGAAGCAGAATTGACAAGACTTACACAACACAGCTTTGACTTTCTATTTTGAAGTATTTAGGCTTTTGGTTCCTCATTCTGAAAATCATGGCCGACACTGGGGCTGTGACCCGGTCTTGTGCCTTCGAAATCATTTGGTTGAACCGCAACGATTAGCCTTTCCTCATCACCACTCGGAGCTTTCGGTCGAACAGCTTCCTTCTTTAAGCCAGTGAAAGAATGTCCCAATCCGGGGCTGCTCCCAGGGGCTGTGGGGCGGAAATCATCCTTGTACACTGCTTCTGACTCGCCCAAACTGGCCGCCTGATCATGTGCTATAGGCGAAGGAACCATCTCCTCCCCCTCATCAAAATGATCATTGTTCGTAGGAGACTGACTCGGCGGGAGAAATTGCGATGCTTGTTTGTGCATTTGGTCATAATTAATTGCACGGAGTTCGTCCTCCCATGCCGATTTTATTGACCTTCCCTCAGAAGTTAGAATTGCATCGAACGCAATGAAGGTGAAAATGATCACAAATACTGATATGACTTGGAGATCAGCCATAGCCAGAGAAGTGTGGAAAAGGAAGTTTGATTTTCTACTTTGAAGCAAGCAATGAGAAGAAATAGGTAAGACAGAATATAGTCGACCGAATGAGAAGCACTTGAACTCCGCATTGCTATTTATAGGCCTGAGAAAGTACTTTTTGAGAATCTTAACCACTGACCAATTACATATAAAACTATGTACGTGGACTTCATTTTGGTTCTTCGTGGATGGTGATGATTGCCACTTCCAATACTTATGAAGACCCGAATGGACAGGAACTCGCGCCAACTTTGTTGATTTTAACATACCATTGTAAAATTTCCAACTAAAAATAGGCCACTGCTCGCTTTGACCTTTCGATTGTGGTGAAGAAAACTATTGTAGTTTTGAATCATGCATTACTGTTCTTGATTGACCTCATTTAATTGTTTCGAAAATTATTTTGAGTGCTTACATAGTAACCACAAAGTATGGCTAATAATCACCACCCTACCATGGAATTAGGCTGTGAGAAGGATACGTCAGGTTCAAGCACAAGTTGAAATGATCAAATGCTTCGTCTGACTTAATTAAGAGAAGAGTCCTCGATGATATATTATGGATCAGGTGAGACATGACCAAGAAGATTTAATTTCACTTTCCTTCGAAGGTTTAAGAATACATTGATCCAATTAAAAGGTTTGTAACTTGATTGATTTTCATATAGTAGGTTTAGAATTGATCGTGCAACTTTTCTCATGAACTTATTATATGTGTATCCTAGTTGTTTTGATAATTTCTTTAGAATACTTGTTAAAGAGACCCTCCTTATAATATGGAGGAAATATCAAGAGATGAAGGGCTTAGCATATAAATGACCATATGATGAGGCCACTCTTTCTTTTGTAGATTTACACACTTTTGTGAAATTTAGTTCAAATGCTTGTACAATCAAAACTAAGTATCAACATGATTAAGATATGATCCTCAACACATTTAATCTTGACAAATGTCAAATCTCTTTCTAGATTGAACAAGGATGAGAAGCTTCTTACACTGGACCACAAGCCTCTTTCCACAGGTAACCTCCTTATCAATGGGTGTTCCCTATGTTACTAGAAGAGTCACTCACACAAACTATAGTACTAACAAGATCTTAAAGAAAATTGAAAGTTGGGGCATGAAGCATATGAGTTATGCAGTGTTACAGCTAACTAAATTAGTCATTGTCTCCATTTGCACCTATTGGATGCAAATGTTCTTACTTTCAAAGCAAACGATATACGAGGTTGAGAAAAGGATTTGACATTTCTTATGATTTGGTTCTACAACAAATCATGGATCGCACTGGGTTGCATGGCAAGTAATTTGCTCACCTAAAAGGGAAGGAGGATTAGGATTGCCCGAGGTGAACATATGGAACAAAGTTTTGTTAGGTCGCACAATGTAGAGCCTCATCAATCATCCATCCTCTCCCCTTTGGAGCATTTGGGTTCACAACACAAAATGTAGAGGCACTCCAATTATGCAATTCAACATTAGTAGTATGGTTTGTTGGCGATGTCTCTTCAAATTGTGACCCATTCTAATCTCAATTATATCTAACTCAAGGTACTGTTGCTGTGACATATATGATGAACTCAGACATGGGGTCTAGTTCTAGAGTGGTACAACCTAATTTGGAGCAATGGCATTAGCAAACACAATTTTATTGATTGGCCAGTTTATAAAGATAGATTACAGACAATAGATATCATAGAACGATTATGACCTTGTTGACATCCAGTATAACTTTTGTAAAGCTAATGTAGAAGATAGAGCACATCTATTCTTCTAGTGTGAATGGACAAGCAACATTTGGTGAGTATCTTCACGCAATGTGGGAACAGGCATTTTTTAGAAGGATGGAATGAGGAACTTCAATGGATGATTAGGGTAACAAAGGGAAAATATTTGGCACTAAGACTTCTCAAGGTATCTTCCCTGGCAACTATATATTACATTTGGATGAAATGCAACCATAGACAATTTCAAAACAAGTCAACTAAGATCCATATTATTTTGGCCAAGTTGTGTAAAAATATAAGAGGTAGAGCTTCACTCCAAAAAATTAGACTTTCCACGACAAATGTTGTATTGGCTATTATGTGGAGAGTTCCTATCTTCATCTTTTTGAATTATTAGCTCTAATTGTAATGTTGAGGGATGCCCCTAAACTATTGTACTTCATAAAAACCAATTTAAAAAGAAGCATATATTACCATTAGCTAATTGCATGTTAGATTAAATATAAACTAAAACTTGACAATCCCTATTTATCAATCACAGATAAATTCGCACAAAAGTCGGGATCGATTTGCGGAAACGTAAAGATCAATATACCTCTAGTCATTGATGAAATTCGCAAAGCAGAAAACTCCAAAATTTTGGACGGATCCACGTAGCACGATAGATTTGTAATATGGGGAACACCAGATCTGTACATCCTGTTCTACTAGCCAATACCCCTCAAACATGATGGTGTGTGTGTTTTCTATAGTGATAGGGTTTGAATTAGACGACCTGACATTTTATTCCATTTTTTATGTTACCGACATCTTCCATCAAGACCGTTATGGTAACATATTAATGGACAAATATCACGTACTAGATGTGGGTGATAAATTAGGCAATAAATCGGAACTAATTGGGAATACAATATTGGGATCATATTTAGAATAATAAATATATTATAACATTGCAAGCATGTGGCATCTTTTCTACTATCATGTATGCCTTTTCTTGATTGCCAAAGACAGTTGACGGAGCTATCATAGCTCCTTTCGGAAAGATTATGCTTGAAATTGTACCAAAGAGGCAGAAAATCTCATTCTTCAAAAGAATTATTAAGAAATAATTGCACAAAAAGATTAGTAGATGTCTGGGTTAGTAAAATAGAGGAGATCCATTTGAGTATTGCGTGCATGTTGTGATTATATGAAGCTATTCCTTCCTAAGAAACTTTTTGATGGATTCGCATATTCTTCTTAATAAAGTTGAGCTATCTTAGATTGATGTATTGGTACTGGAAATTCTAGCAAGATTGATGATGCAAAAGATATGCTGTAAACCGTTGGCCAAATATGATTTGTTCTCTCGACCCATCAAAACAGGTGCGCGGCCAATGGTTCGACTATTAGAAAAGGATGTAAATGGTATATATATATATATATATATATATATAAGAATTATAAGACCGCATAACACATTAAATGACATTAAACAAACAGTTTCGGAAAACATATAGGTAGTTCTATTAGCAGTATTCATATAGCCGTCAAAACCAGTACGGTGAGAAAAATGAATTTTGTGAAAATGATTGGACAACATATGTATCCTACAAGAGTCCTTAAACAATTGGAGAATTTTGTGGTATGTAATTTACATTTTGAGGTGATAAGTACATATCCAAGCTACTGATATTTCTGATAAATGTGATTATAGACAACAGTAGAAGGACACTAAAGGGTTAGTGCAAGAGTCAATTAAATAACTGCCCGACCTACTACCGTCACCCAACGAACGACTTATGCGACAGCCGGAATTTGACCAAATCTCCAACATTTGATAGCCACTGAGTGTCCTCTTCAACCTTTTTGCTTTTCAAGATCATGTATCCTCTGTGGACCTTGGTACTATGATCATATATTTGACTTCTCGGATTCGGCCCTCCACTGATAGAATTTACGTCCATTATGCAATGAATGGACCTCTGAGGAGAGAGGGGCAATATGTGTGCGCGTGTGTGTGTTAGAAAAAGCTTCCAAACCGGCATGGAATATTTAACTGGATATTCCGAAGGCATGAATTTTGACAATCCCATCTTTCTTGAAATTCGATACTTGAGCTTCTTGAGCTTGACAAGTACTTGGCCAACTTGAGTAGTCAGTTGACTGTGCTCTTGAGGTAGATTGCATGGAGCTTGGCCTAGTTCAATGCATCTTGTAGTTCAGTCACTAAGATCAAGCTTATTTATTGTTTCTTCCCCTCTTCGAATATTCCTCTTGTGTATATATATATATGCATCCTAACATTCGCAAATCACCCATAAACAATAGTTTCAAGTTTAGATCCTATATTTAGTTTTATGATATTATGAGACATGATCCATGATGATAGTAACAAATTATTGGTTTTGGCAATAAAAATCTTGATACCTTCATTTAGGAAGGTCACCAAAAGGGAGTTTAAGTTCGAGCTCATTAATGGATCCAACTAAAACAATCTTCATTTAAAAGTTTAAGCCAATAATTATTGTTCAACTAGAATATATTAACTATTTCACTTTACACCACATCTTCGATGTGAAACTTTTTTGGCCAAACACCCTCAAACATGCGCTTAAAAAAATCCCTCCCTCACTTGTGAGCCATCTCAATTCGAATCTCCACTTTAACTCGGCCTGATATGGTAGATGTTGGTGACCAAAACATCTACCCTTGACTCAGCTTCAATCACCTTGGACTAGCCAAGATCAATTGGAAGCGAGGGATGCCATCCATTATTTCAATTGGGGAGTTACATCCAAGATTCATCTTTTGATATATTCCTCCAAACGTTGATGCACATCAAACGTGGTCTACCAACAACTGTCTACTCTATTATCACTAGTTTGATCGCATAGTAGAAGTAAGATACCTTCACTTGGAGAGATCATTAAGAGGAATTCATGTTCGACCCAGTCAACATATCCATTTGGATTCACATTTATACATTATATGAAAGTGGGCAAGGTCCAATTGATAGAGATAATGAAAGTCTATTTACATTTTATTAAATCAAAAGAATTAATTGAGCATCTTAGAGATTTTAAGAGTCAATTTTGTTTGAGACAATTTCATAAATTATAACTAATTTATTCTAAACTTTTGGTGTGAAAATTTTAAGTTCACCTTTTGGCCCTTCTCAAGTGTAAGTTTGAGTTTCCAAACTTTCTTTTCTTAGTTCAATTGATTACTCGAGGATTATCGACCCTTGTTAAGTACTCTCATTCACTATTTATCCACGGTAATTGACTAAAAAAATTCAATTGCATATGAGAAATTGAACTCTTGCTTTTCAATAGAACAACTTTCTTCAGAAAAATATCCCAAAAATATGAGAAAAAGTTGCCAAAATAGTATCACGAAAGCACCTTCACAATCATTTTACAAAATCTAATAGGGACAGCAAATCTCCAGGAAAGGAAAAGGCCAAGGGTCAAATGCACCGCAACCATCAAACTTTCAAAAGAAAAACCCCACCACTCGTCTTTGTCACAACAAGATCAAAGCTCTATTTTGTTTAGTCCTTCACAACTTAGTGAAATGGACCAAATAATGAGCCTCCAAATTGGGATTCTCTTGTCCGTAGCAACCGTCCAATCAAAATGGAACTCCACTTGTCCAGTTAGCAAATTGATGTTTTTTAATTTAAATACTTAAAGAATCTGACTGAAGAACATGGCGTGGTTGGCTCCTACACCGGCGGAACCCTCCCGACCGCCTGCCACTAACATTTTATAATCCACAAATTGGAGACAAAAACATTTTCACTTTGCTGATTTATCAGTTTAGTGCGCGTGGAATTTCGGTGGAGTTAATTAAACTATAATAGAGTCGTCCAGGACTTGTTTGATGGTGACCTTTGACTCTTCAAGACAGAATTTTCTAGAGATTCTATCAGTTGTTGACGGATTGTTCCACGTGTAGCATCCCCGGACCAGTTGAAACTAAGAAGAGCAAAAGCAGGATTTTTCTTTTCGAAATATGGGCAAAAAAGTCGAATGCTTAAAATCTATAAAATACTATGTAAATTTCATAAATCAATTAAGTTCAAGTCTTTAAATTGTGTTGTTGATCCTAATCATAGAACAATTTGCAAGGCGTGGTTTAATTGATCATCTCTAAATCCTGTACCGAAAATCCCTTGACATTTTATCAATCACACCAACTCTGAAAGATTTACAATAAAAAATAATTCGATTATAATACAGGAAACATATAAATTTCATCTGTTTAGAATGAGGTCTTCCAAGGCCCTTTAATGATTTTGTGCATGGTGCTTGACTTCATTTATCATAAAGAGTTGGGTAACATCTACTGAATACTAATTATATGCATTTTGCCGATACTTTGGTGACAAAATGTCCATGAGTATCTATAATTGTCCTTTTCAAGAAGAATTGAAGAAGTAAAATTAAAAGCATGGAGATGATAGAATTTTATAGCAAGTAACAAAGTCAGTTCACAATTCCAAGTAAAGGCTAGAATATGATGATTACTTACAAAGGCGAGAGCAGTCATTGCTATTTTAAATTCCTGTCAGCGTATGGTGAATAAGCAGTTATCTGTAAATACATATAAGTTGTAACAAAAGGAGAAGAAAGACAGACAAAGATAGCATATCAGACATCTCTATTTTCCATTGTGGCTTTTCCTACAATTTATGTTTCCTTTGTATTTTCGTTTGATTTAGTTCGATTAGTTCAATTTTCCACAATTTCTTGATATTAACTTAACGAACCCAAAATTGAATGGTGATTATTTCCATGATTGTCAGTCATCTTTCCAAAATGACCATTTTGTCTGTTTCAAGTGCTTCAGAAAAGTTAGAGCAATCAAAGTGGAAAGAATAGAACCTCCCAATTATCTCTAAGGAGATATGGCTGTCTTCAGCTATTCTTTCTTTCCTCCATGTTGAAATTAATCGAGTTCCATCGGGTGAAGCAATATGAACATTAAATTAAGTTGTTTGTTTATGGCCCAGTTCACTGATTTAAATGCTGAAATGCCTCGCGAGTATGAATGGAGATCGTGTGGTGAAAAAAAAAAATGCTATGACGCCATTGTTCATCTGTTTGGGAATGTAACAAAATGGTCTTATTGAAAGCCAAATCATGTCGGACTACTTGATTGAACCAAAAAAAAAAAACAAACAAATACATTGACCTACATGAAATGAGGAATACATTTACCTCGATTCGGTGCAAATGCAACGGTGAAAGTGAGCGCAACCCAATTACTCAGGAAGATTGACTTCAACACACTTCATTCTGGTTCCATTAAGCTTGCTTTCTTGTTTGGCTGAAAAAAGGCTTTCTCAGTTCATATTGAACTCAAAGAAAGATATGTCATATTTACATCCACAACATATAGTAATTTATCAGATTTTTTGAAATACATAGAGGGTATCAAATGCAGCACGACTTAAATAATTCAGACAAACTGACGTTAAAACTCACAAATTTGATTTTTCTTGTAACATTCGATTATTCCTTCTTTACAAGACAATAGTAGATTCTTTTCACCATATTTTTTCTTACCAAATTTTATACTTCAGATTAGCATTGTATTTATATGAGATAGTTTCTTCAGGTCAGCTCTGGTCCTCTCATTGATAGCTCAGCTTCCTTAATTACAAGTCGTGGTTGTCGCTAAAGGATCTCTCATCTGCAATATATCCACCATTTTCTATTAATAAGAAGTTTTCAAGGAAAGCAAATGCGTTATCTACCTCGAAATAATTTCTCTCCGCAATAATTAGCTGACTAGATGTTTTCGGTACTTCATGTTAATTAGGACGAAGGGATTGATTGTTTAATGTTCAAATTAGGGTCATTAAGCAAGGAGAAACCCGGAAAAGTTTTTCATTACAGAAACAATTGGTGACCAAAGAACTACAACCAGTAGTTGCATTATCATTATTACGATGCATGTCGCATGTACATACACTATTACTGACACTCTACTCCAGCAATAGCTAGAAACTATAAACTTAACCATCACATGAACTATAAGACGGGCGTGTGTGATATGTAGCACAAGAGGATCATTAGGCGAGCAATGACCTCTGAGTTACATTGAACTTAACAAACCCTAGCTATGAACCCCATGTCCGACGCTTGGGCTGTGGCCCAGAGACATGGACCCTAGACTGCTCGGAGGCGATGGCTGTGAGTCTTGTGACTCGGCCTCAACTTTGCGCACAAAAGGATTTTGCCAAGGTTCTCGATCGGGCAAAAGTAAAGCCCGAACAGGTCAAGCATATGTTGCGGAGGAATAAGCAATGGGATTATGTACTTCTCAATTAAATGAATTGTTTTAGAGCGTGTGAAGAATCTGAATAGCTTCAGTAGCTGTGTTAATCTATTAGATTGAATAGCAGAGTGGTATCATTGAAAAACAAACAATTTGAATCTGTTTTGTTTCAATGAATTTCGGAGTGATGTCATACCATTTTCAAGGTTCAGCAGTTTACAATTTTTTAGATGGTAATCACTAACTGAAAGCATGAAAGAAATAATCTTTAGTATATATTTTGTCCTAAGGATTTTTGCAACTATGGTAAGTTAATCTCAACGTTTGACAACGGTGATAAGCAATTTGTATCTTTTAAACCATGAGATGCGCATATTAATCTCCAATTTAGTATTCTCACCTAATCCTAAATTTATTTCATAAGGTTTGAGCTAAATATGATACGCACAATTATTTATTATTCACTTGATTACCGGTTATTTGAAGAACCTGACAGCGCATTTAAAAAAAAAAAAAATCACTTGCAAGGGCGCCTTTAATAAGGTGAAGGCATGGCGCTCAATAGATTAGACAAGAATCAGAAAACAAAACTCAAAACCCTAGAGGCTCAGCTTATGATGAATTTATATGTGTGATGCTTATTAATGATTAATTGGCCTCATATATGACCAAGACAAGAAAAAAAATGAAGAATAATCATCCAAAAATTATGAAAGTCCATAACCATTTGCATCAGACAGACGTCAAAATCTTCCCACATGTTAAAAAACCCCACCAACGGATATGGTCATCTTGAATCTCAAATGCGGACTCTCAAGTTCGTTTCTTGCTTAGTGCACTTACATTGAGTCAAATTACAAAAAAATAATTTCTTATGAATCCTGTAGTCTCGTCATGAATGACCATTTTTTACTAGATTGGAAAGATAGGCTTACTCTAATGCATGAAAACTAATTCAAAATATTATTTGATCGCTATTTCAAAGAAGGGGAAAAAAGTTGCAGTGTGCAAGTTTGCTCCAAATTGGCTCCGTTTGGTTTAGCATTTTGAATGCTCTTTGGGGCTCTAAAGGGGTTTGGGCAAAAGCGAAGGTGTTTGGTTCAATTTTTTGAACACTTTGGGGAGATGCAATTGTGACATCCAGAATTTTCAACCCTGTCTTCTACTGAATAAATCGGGCATTTCATTGACGCGTCTATAGGGTTATTCTCAGAACCGATCACTCTCGAGATAACTAGACTAGTTGGGAAAATTATTAAGGAATTTTAAGGCAATAGACTTGAGAACTCGATCAGGAATCGACTTCTTGACCGTGTCCATCTTTAGAGGTCACTACGGCACGCTTAAAAATCGATTTGAAATCGAGATAGACTGGATCGATAGAGATATGTGACTAATCGTGGTGCCACCACTGAATTAGAAAATTTCGTCGCCAACACTAGGATCGATTTTCTTATTGTTTTGGTACCCGTGTCCGTAATCAATCCTCGAGATTTTCCACGATAATCAAGAGTTGCCATTGAGTCGAGTGGGTTCATAGTGGCTCAAGAAAATCGACCACGGGTCATTTGCCTTAAAAGTTCTCAACACTACCCGATAGTCTAGGTCACGCTTAAAAACGCTACCGAATGAAAAAAATTAACCGCCAATTCGAGTCCGATTTCAGAAATTGAAGTTTTGGCCATGTCACAATAAATTTTAGGAGCGATCGAGTCTCGTAAGATTTTCTCAGATTCGGAAATTTTACGGAAATTAGGTTCGGACGTCGCGGAAAATTGGCAAAAGTTCAGATTGGCTAAATTAATGGGAAATTGGACTTTCAGACTAAGCCGTTGTGTGTCGGAGATTTATAGAAAATTTCTTGGGATTTTTCTACGTCGAAATTGGACCTCAATTTGGGAATTTATTGGAGAAATTGAAGTTCAAATAGTGAAATTCGTATCATCCCCTGCTTCTAGCAAGACGAATGAATTTGAAACGCCATCGGGTGTTGGTGTGGCGTTCGTGATCAAGGATGATGATCTTTGACATCACAAGATTGAGTCTAAAGGGATAGGCTTGTGGAAAATATCAAGGCAAGGCCCCTCACCTCACTCCTCATCTTTATCTTCTTGCCTTCTCCCATCCACGACCATCCCCTCTCTCCCGATTCCTTCGTGTGACACCAGCACCAGCAAAGAAAAAAGGAACCCAGCTTCTCCACTTCTCTGCCCCGTAAACGACTGCAACCCAGCGTCCACCGAAGCCATCTACCGAGCTTTCTTCATGCCGCCACGAGTCCAACGTCTTCAGCCTGTGCATCTCGTGGAGTCCATGAAGACCGAGCAACCCAGTTGCTGATCGCCCCGTCACCACACGTCCATGAAGATCAAAATCCATGAAGCTGCTCCATCGTTCGCACGCCTCTGCCAGCGCCCTACAAAGCAGGACTCCACGCATCCAGGTCAACTGAAGCCGCTCTTTGCCGTTTGTTGACCCTGTCGGCCACTCACGCCACTCATCTCCAGCACCGAACGAAGACTCCACCGTCTCTGCCACGTCCCAGTCAACCAGCGAAGCTGGTGTTGACCGTGAGGCCTCCACTCACGGAAATCCCAAGCAGTTTCTTCGTGCGTCCAGTGAAAACCCCACCGAAGCGAGGCCACGATCTACCGAAGCTCCATCTCCACGCACCCAGTCAACACGGTGATTTCTCTGCTGGGTTTGTTGGCCACCAGCGTCCCACCTCCTCATGCGCGAATCAGCTCCAGTTGCGTGGCCACCTCTAGCTTCGCCGTTGCTCTTCACGAATCAGCCCAATTGAAGTCGTGGGCTTCAGCAACCACAGCCACGAATCTGTCTTGTTCAGCCCAGTAGTTGCTGGAATTCGGGCCCAGCAAGATTCAGTCCAAATGAGGGCCATTTCAAGCCCACAAGAGTCCAGCAGCCCATCAACAGAATTTTATTGAGGCCCATCTCCTGCAGTCTTCAAGCCCAGTCCAATCCAAGTGAATTAATTGGTCAAGCCCATTTCAGCAGGCCCAACCCAACTTGGGTTTGGCCCTAAAGCAAGAACAAATCTCAGTTGGGCTGAGATTTGTTGGGCCTAAGCTTAAGGCCCGGTCCAAGCCCGCCGGTGTTGTCGAAAATCCGATTTCGGCCGCCGTCGCGTCGCCGTCGCGGTGATTTGGTCTCCACTTTTGATCAAGTGAGTTTTACTTTCACTAAAGCTTTCTTAGTTTGCTTAATTATACTTAAGGTTGGTTAGATTTAATTAAATGCAATTAGGTGGTTAGATTAGTTTAGGTCAATTAAATTAGAGACTTAATGATGCATGTTAGGTGGTTAGAAATAGATATTAGCAAGTAGACATGCCATGTTATTTATGGAACGAGTCTCGGTAATTTTCTCATTGCCGCGTCCAATTCGCATTACGAGCCTAAATTGGATTTTTATAATTATTTATTTAATTTTCGAAATTAATTATTTAATTATTTATTTTTCCTGAAATTCAACCCGGATGATGGCCGTGACCGAATTTCGTGCGATTGTCGTGGTGCGGTCAGTTTTATTTATTTGAGCTTTATTTGGTGCTAAAGCAATTTATGAATGGATTTAAGGTTTATTAAATTGAATGCGGAGAGGGTCGGGTGGGACCGTAAAGCCACTAGATCTTGAAAAATCCGCAGTGGGGCCGTAAAGCTACTGGTTCTTGAAATGGTCGGTGGACCGTGGGACTAAATGTTGAGAGTGGCCGCGACCGCAGTGCCCACTAGATCTCGGTATGGACCGCAAACTGTTCTCGAGAGGGTCGGGTGGGGCCGTAGTAAAGCCACTAGATCTTGAGAGGGTCAGGGACCGTGAAAGCCACTAGTTCATGAGAGTAAATGGGACCGTAACCACTAAATGTTGAGAGGCCGACCGTAAGCTACTGAGATGGTGGGACCGTAAAGCCACTAAATTTAAGGGATTGCTTGATGTAAGATGAATGACCTAGAAATGGTCTATTCGATATGAAATCGACTAGGCCGATTTGATCAATGCTTCGATCGGTGATGTGATTGTTTGAATACCTATTGAATCGTACTAATATGCGAGATGGAATGCGAGGCCAGTAAGTCCTCCAACTCGTGCCGTGTTTAGGCAGCCTATAGTGTATTGGCTTACTAATCGAGTCTTAGGGGTAGGACTCGCGAGACGTGGTCTCATTGGTTATTGAATAACCATTTCGGGACCCCGAGGAGAAGCTAAGGAAGAGGAACCTGAAGGGGAGAAAGACTTTTGAAGAAGAAGATGATCCAGAGGGATCTTGAATGTAACCTGATGTGGACCGAAATCCCATCTCTTTTTGTAAACCCCGTCTTAGCATAGATAGGTGTGAGACAAGTATGTTATGAATAGTATTGTAAATATACTATGAGTTGTGCTGTTAATGAAAGTGTGGTTGTGAATTTCAATATGAAAAAATATGGCCTACTTTCCTATCCCATTGTTTTATTGTCTGGGGATTTATAATTGCTTCCGCATGTGCTTAATAAATAGAAAGGGTCGGCGATACATAGTCCTGGGATATCGCATTCTAAAATCGACCAAGTAGAAGGATGTGCGCGCGTCCGAGGATCGGGGCGTGACAGCAATTACATCTCCAAAGGAGTTGAAAGGCCTTTGGGGGAATAGAGGGGTAGAGGTCCATTGGGAAGTTGTATTTTGGGAATGCAACTTCCGATACTGTTCATCACTGTTCATGGAGAACTTGATCGGAGGCCGACGACTGTTGGCCAAGGGGTCGCGTGCACTGGCGACATGCCAGCAACCACCGGCCAAGGGTCGCCGAACCCCGGCGACCGTCGCCAGACCTCAGGCAACGGCCACCGGGGTCGAGCGACCCCAGGCAACGGCAGCTTGAGGTCGTGCGACCTAAGCGGCCAAGTTTGGCCATCCGGTGGTCCGATGGCCGACTTCAAAAAAAAGAAAATATAATTTTTTTTTGTTTTTTTTAATTTAATAAAAGTCATTTACAAATGCAAACTTTACAAATGGTATTTTGGCCAAAATTGTATCTCAATGAAAATTTTACCAAACGATATTTGCATTTTGGAAAACCCCTATTCACCCAAAGGTATTTGCATTTTGACAAATGCATTCCCCAATCTCAGTCCGATTTCAGAAATTGAAGATTCTATCTTGTCGCAAAATGGATATACCAAAGTGTGTGTGCATAAGATAAATCATCTACATGGAGTGCCGGGATGAATTGTATTTCAAATCTAGATCAGATGTTCCAAGTTGGCAGAGCTTTCAGAAGGTTCCTTCTTAAGCAGTGCATAGCATAGAGTACGGAATTTCGATTGCTGAAATGAAGTCAGGGAAAGAAAGGTTACAGGCCAGGGTTAGTATAGTAGTTAGTGATTGCAGTTGTCGAGATCAGTGTTAGAGTTATATCATATCTTGATTAGAGGTTCCCAGTTTCAGCAGATCAGTCAAATAGTTTCTTTTTAGTCAATGTAGAGCATAGTGTACAGGATTTCAGTCGGTTGAGATGAGATCAGAGATCAGAAAATCGTAGGTCCAGAGTTGGTTCAGAAATCAGTGATTCAGTCGCAATCATCAAAGACAGTTTAGAGACTACTCAGAATCGCCAGTTTAGCTTCGCAGATTTTGTAGTGAAGACTTTTGGAATTTTAAGTGGGCAAGTGTTTAGTATTTTGGATTCGAAGTGGTTTGGGCAAGATAGCAGTGATCTGGCAGCACTGGTACTGAAGGAGCAACCCGGGAAAGAGAAGATTCGATGAGACGACTATACCCCCACCTTTTTGTTTAAGAATTGGTAAAGGTTTAAATTTCGAGGGCGAAATTTTTATAAGAGGGGAAGAGTTGTGACATCCCGATTTTCCAATTCTATTTTCAATAAATTGAGACGGGCATTTCGTTGGCACGCATATAGTTCTTTTCCTTGAGTCGGCCACTCATGTGAAAACTAGTCTATCGAGTGAAGCCGTTAAGAATTTCTAATACATCAGACTCGAGAATTTGACCAGGAAACGATCTTTCGACCGAGCTAATCTGCAAGGGTCATTACGGCACAATTAAAAATCGATTAGAGATCGGAGATAGGTCGACTCGACAGAGGCATGTGATCACGTGTGGGTGATTCTACCAGATCGCACAATTCTTGTCGATCGACACTGGACCGACTTTTCTGTCGATTGGGTATCCTGTGTTCGTATTTGAAACCTTGAGATTACCCCGACAACCGAAAGTCGCCAATGTTTCAAAGATGTACATTGTGACTTGAGATGATCAACCACAGGTCAAATGCATGAAAATTTCTAAAGGCTACCCAGTAGGTTGGACCGCGCTAGTATCGTGCCAAAGTGAAATTAACCGTGGAATTGAGATCGAATTCAAAAATTGGAAGTCTGGTGTGTCACGAATCATTTTAGGAATATTAACTCATCTTTAGAAGATTTTTCATGTAATCAGAATTTTTCAGCAATTAAATCAGAGAATGGCTAATTTGGCTCGAGAAATTAGTAGGCCCGCCCTTGGTTGTGTTTTTGAGATTTAAGTTGGTTATATGGACAAGTGAAGATGTGAATTGAAGTGTGGTGACATTGGATTAATTTTATGGACTTCGATTTAATTCAATTGGGAGAGAATTGATTGGAATTGAAGGAATTGATGTACAAAGTTTCATGCTCCGACAGAAAAATAAAATGGACCTATTGGAATAAGGTTATGGGAGATAGTGGAGTGTGAGGTCATGCATGAGGTCATGGTGGGCCTTTTTGTGGATTAAAGAAAGGGAAAAAGAAAAGAAATTGCCCCATTTTCCTCTCTCTCCTCCTTCCTTCTCTCCCGTGTGACTTCTCCACCTCCATCTTCTTCTTCTTCTTCGGTGGCCAACAGCAAAAGAGATCCGGTTGCAGCAGCCTTCGCCTGACCGGTTGCCCGTCTGCTCGTTGTCGTTGCCGTCCGCCGTTGCTACTCCTCGGCTACGCGCTGCCCTTCGCCTTCCTCATCCTCCTCAGCTGCCGTCGAAGCCTTCTTTCTCCCCCTCCGTCTACTGCTCGAGATCTCAGATCTAGGCGGATGCCGGGTAGAAGCAGCAGCCAACGTCGCCGGGAGCCGTCGCTCGCCGCTTACCGCATGCCGTCCTCGCCTCGCGTCGTCCGTCGCCGCTCGTCGTTCTCACGCACGCTGCTGCCGTGCGTCTCAACCCACCTCTCGCCGAGATCCAGCTCGTCCTCACCTTCGTGGGCTACTGTAGGTCGCGGATCAACCACCTCCAGCCACCGTGAGACCCCGCATGGCCGCTGTGTGCCACCGTCCGAGTTGCCGCCTCCTTCCTTCGCCGTTCCTCCGCCCGAATCGCCACCGGACAGCCCTCCTTCGCCCGTGAACATCAACTGCAGAAAATGGGTATGGCAGCTTAGTCTTGGCCCATTTTGGCCGCCTTCCCGAGCCCAGATGCTCGGCCCGCCTTGAGGAAAGTCGATCCTCGCGTCATCCTCGTCGTTTTGGTTTGCTCAGCTCGCTAATCCGGTGAGTTTAGCTCACTAAACCTTGATTAGAGGGTTAATGATGCTTTAGGGGTGCTTAGTTTATGTTAAGTGTTATTAGGTGGTTAGTTTAATTTATTTAAGTGTAGATTATATTAAGGTGTTTGATTAACTTAAATTGTGTTTAATTTAAGGTTAAGTGAGTGGTTATATTAATATAAGCTTTGATGTGACATAAAGGAATTCACTTTTGATTTATTTAAAAATTCCGAAATTATTAAATAATTTCATAATATATTATTATTCGAAATTATTAAAATATTATTATTTAATTATTTTCGGAATAAATTTAATTATTTATTAAATTCCGAAAATTTTGTCGCGACCTTAAATTCTCGTAATTTCGTACTTTCAGCTGGCGTGTAGTTAGATTTTGAAATTGATAATTGGATATTATAAATTGAGTGTGGATTGTGAAAGATAGGGATATTATTATTTAATTAATTTTTGGAATAAATTTAATTATTTAATAAATTCCTAAAATTATTTTGGGACCCTAAATTCTTAGAATTTTGTGCTGATCGCTGCTGTGTATTTAGATTATGAATTTGATGATTAGATATACCGATTGAGTGATGATTTGTGCAATTGATTATTGAATTGTTGTGTGCTGGTTGAAAGACTCGGGTCACAGTAGTGGCTAGGCCGACTGGACCCTTATTCTACTAGAAATGCCGTCAAGAGAGTGACGTGGCTCGAGACGCAGTAGAGGCTAGGCCAACTGGACCTATGCTCCTTCGGGAATGCCGTCAATGTGGTGACGAAGCCGTGCTCCATGGGGGGAGGCGATGCCTGGCTATATGCTAGTAGATAGCCAAATTGCGAGTAAACTATGCCCTTGTGTGGCAGTAATTAACAATTGGAATACATGTTGAGTGTTGTTGATGTGTCGAATTATGGGATGGAATTGTGTGACATGGAATGGGACGTGTCATAACGATTTAGTCTTATAATCAGGACCCTCGCGGTTGTTGGTTATATGAAAGTGAATGCGTTCCGGTTGTTTAAGTTCTTATTACTGCATATGATTGAATGATATGAATTGTGCTAACCTGCAGGAAGGAACCGAGGCGAGGTAAGTCCTTTATGTTGTATGGCTAGGCCACCCTTGGGCGTATTTTCTTTCTAATAGGGGTTTAGGGGGTTGAACTTGCTGAGACATCGTCTCATCCTAGTTGTGGGATTAAAATTTCAAGTCACTGGTGGACGAAGCGACCCGATAGCCTTGGTTGGCCTAGAGGAGTTGCGGAGGTGAAGTAATAAGGATTGGAGAACGTGTCCGACTTGTAGGTCGTAGGACAATTCCTTTTCTTTTTTTTAAAGCCGGTCTTTTGTAGACTTTGGCTGTAGGCCTTCGTCTGTAACTCCGATGGTTTATGTAAGTGATTGGTTGTGAATTTGCCTCCTGCTTTTCTATCCCGTATTTCATTGTCAGGGGTTTTGTAATACGTTCTGCTTGTGCAATAATAAATGAATGGGGTCGGCGACACTACCTGGGAATGTCGCATTTACATGACCATGGTGGGATGTTGGTGCGCTCGAGGTTCGGGGCATGACATCCCCCTTTAAGTGGTATCAGAGCATGGTCTGTGTATGGAGTGATAAGGTGCGATGAGTCATGGGATAGTTAGTAGGAAAGGCTTTTAATATGCTAAAGCATGTGGTTAATAGTTGATTGGTAGTGTATTTGTGGGGTCACTCAAATTCTAACATGATGTTGGAATCAGAAAACAGGCGTCTATAAAGAGCCTATAGGATGAGTGACCAGGAGTGGAGAACTCCTTGGAGGAGGTCGATAGGACCTATACCTCAGGGTAGGACGCTGACAAGAGTTGGTACCTGAGGTTAAGCGCAGGCTTAGACCGGCGCGAGTGTGAGAGTACCGCCGCAAGTCGGTACTAAGTGTGTAGCAGCACCGAATCATCCTAGGTTTGCCGGGATTGTTCAGGCGCTAGAGTCTTTGGGAAGCATTTTGGGTCATTAAGCTTAGGACCGAGCCGCCGCTGTTGCCGTTGTTTCTACCGCTGCTGGTGTTGTGACCATTGTTATTTCCACGCCTGTTGAGGCCCAATCTGGAGTTGTGATCGAGGATCAAGCCACCATATCTGAGTCAGAGTTCGATTTAGACAGAGGTGGAAATTGATGGGGGGGAAAGGCTGATGTCAGAAGAAAGGCGCCCTGTTTCACCCAACCAAAATAGTAGAATTGGAAGATCAGTGCTCAACTCAATCGATGTGTGTCGTGTCTGTAAGAAAGGACATGGATATGTCCCATGTCGTAAGAGGGAAAGGACTTGTTACAGGTGTCGCCAGTACAGTCTTTTGATCAAAGATTGTCCGTATAGATAGATGGAATCACAGCTTTTCTGTCACCGCCATTGATAAGACAGAACAAAGGAAGCATGCTTCAAGATGTTCAGTGGAGTACTTGGAATGAACCCCAGTGCAAGGAATGGTGCATGATGTCACTTGTTGGGAGGTAGAGGACTCACCGATTGTGTGCCGAGTTTGTGGAAAGGAGGCTTGAGTCAGCCCTGTGTCAGAGTAAAAAAGGGAACATGTTTTGAATGTGGCCAGCACGGCCATCGGGTTAGGAATTGTTTGCGTAAGTCCAGGAGAACATAAGTACCGTTGCTTCAAATAGGATGCCACTAGGATGGCTAGAGGAGCATGAGGGGATCGACCATGCATCAATCAGAAGAAGAATGTTTTTGAGATGTTTTTATCAGAGTAATGCAGCAGAATTTTCAGTGAAGGTTGTAGGGTTTTCGTTGTGGTAATAAGGTAATAGAAATGTGAATCTCTGACTACAGCTGTACCTGATGGGTTTGCCTATGTATGACTTGGAAGTCATTTATGGAAAGGTTTGGCTCAAGGAATTGCAGTAGTGATATAATTCAGTTTGTTCAGCTAGCGTGCGAAAGTTTCGAATCACTGAAAGTTGAAGAGGAACTTCAATCCTTGTTATTCGTCGATGAAGATGACCTTGGTTCTAGTTGTTGGTTACCAAATCTGCATGGCAACTGTAATGGATGTGTCAGTTGAGGAGCCGAATATGGAGATCATAATCATGGTGCAGGAGTTTTCTAAGGCATTTTCTAGGGAATTGTCAGGTTTGTTGTCAGAAAGAGAAATTGAGTTCATGATTGAATTAACACCCGGAACAGAGCCAGTCCCTAAGGCTCCTTACCGGATGGTGTTACCGAGTTAAAAGAATTGAAGGTGCAGATACAGGAAGTGTTGAATAAGAGATTCATACGTTCCAGTGCATCACCTTGGGAGCACTCGTTCCATTAGTGAAGAAGAAAGTTGGTTCGTTGCATTTGTACATTGATATTCTTCAAGATCAACTTGAGGTGAGAGTATCATCAGTTGAGGATCAGGAAGAAAGACATACCGAAATTAGCATCTCGCTCTTGATACAGCAATTGTGAGCTCACTGTAATACCATGTGGTTTGATGGACACCTTAGCTGTTTGTTTGGGTCTAATAAGCAGAATGTTTAAGAGTACTTGAATCAGTGTGATCGTGCTCAGTGAAGTTATCTTGGGGTGTTCAAAGAGTGCTGAGGAGCACAAGAGACATTAGAAGATGATACTTCAGACCTTGAGGACTCTTGAATCTTACGCTAAGTTTAGCAAGTGCGAGTTTTGGATGACTCGTATTGCGTTCCTAGGTCACGTGATTTCAGGCAAAGAAATCTCCATAGACCCCGTCTAAGATTGAAGTAGTGAACAGTTGGCCGAGATTGTCTACAGTGACAGAGATCAGCAGTTTCTAGGGATTAGCAGGATATTTCAGACAGTTCGTAAAAGGGTTTTCAGCATTAGCGTTACCATTGATAAGACTACTAAGGAAGTAAGAAAAGTTCGTGTGGACAGATGAGTGCGAGCATAGTTTTCAAGGGCCTAAGAAGAGGCTAATTACCGCACTTGTGCTTACTAGTCCATCTGGTCCAGGAGGGTTGAGATTTACGGTGATGCGTCGTTTAAAGGATTGGGTTGTATGTTGATACAACATGATAGGGTTGTTGCATACGCGTCCCGTTGGTTGAGACCTCAGGAGTTGAATATGAGATAACGTCGCTGAATGTAACTCATTAAGGATTATGACTATGATATTTTGCATCACTTTGGAAAGGTGAGCAAAGTCGCAGATGCACTGAGTCGAGAGTCCTTAGTTGCACAATTGGTACTCAAGGATTGGATCTTATTTGAGAAAGTCCGAAATTCAGTTTTCAAATCTAAGTGGACAGATTTAGAAATTCAGAAGACTCTATAAGAGAATGCAGATGAGGGAGAGGTTGATTTTCAGATTTTTGAAGGCCGAACGCTAAAGTTTTGAGGATGATTATGTGTAATTAACAATGCAGAGGTTAAGGAAGAGATCTTATGGGAAGCTCATTGTAGCAACTTCAGCGTTATCCAGACAGTACAAAGATGAGTCAGAATCTACATCATCGAGATTGATAGATCAGTATGAAGATAGATATCGTTGAACAAGTTGCAAGTATCAGAGATGTCAGTAAGTGGAAGTTCAGTAATGTAAACCAGGATGACTTTTACCATCACTTGAGAGTCCTAAGTGAGAATGAAAATATATCACAATGGAACATTGTGGTGAGCTTACCAAGGATTCAGGGGATTACTGATACCATTTGAGGATAGTAGTCGATCGATATATGGAGTTGGTCCACTTTGGTATATGTATGAATAGATCTTGTTTTGAGCGTGTGACATCCTAATTTTCAGACTTTGATTTCGATTGGTTAAATTAGGCATTCCATCGACGTGATTACAGTGTTTTTCTCTGAGTTGGCCACTTACGAGGTAACTAGACTAGTTAGGTGAGTTATTAAGGACTTTAGACTTGAGAATTCGACCATGAATCGACTTCTTGACCGTGCTCATCTTTAGAGATCATTACAGCATAGTTAAAAATCGAATTAACATCAGAGATAGGACAGTTCGATTGAGATGAATGAACGATCGTGGGTGACTTCACTAAATTGGAAAACTCTCGTCGACTGATACTAATTTGATTTTAGTTTTGGTACCCTGTGTCCGTATTTGAATCATCGAGATTTTCACTACAATCAAGAGTTGCCAATGTGTCGAGTGGGTTCATTGTGGCTCGAAGAAAATCGACCACGAGTCATTTGTCCTAAAAAGTTCAGAAAACTACCAAGTAGCCTAAGTCACCTAAAAGCGTGATGGAGTGAAATTAACCGCCAATCTAAGTTCGATTTCAGAAATTGAAGATTCTATCTTGTCGCAAAATGGATATACCAAAGTGTGTGTGCATAAGATAAATCATCTACATGGAGTGGCAGGGATGAATTGTATTTCAAATCTAGATCAGATGTTCCAAGTTGGCGTAGCTTTCGAAGGTTCCTTCTTAGCAAAGGCATAAGTAGAGTGCGGAATTTCGATTGCTGAAATGAAGTCGTGGAAAGAAAGGTTACAGCCGTGGTCAAGATAGTAGTTAGTGATTGCGCTTGTCGAGATCAAGAGAGTTATATCAGATCTTGATTAGAGGTTCCCAGTTTCAGCAGATCAATCAGATAGTTTCTTTTTAGTCAATGTAGAGCAAAGTGTACAGGATTTCAGTCGGTTGAGATGAGATCAGAGATCAGAAAATCGTAGGTCCAGAGTTGGTTCAGAAATCAGTGATTCAGTCGCAATCATCAAAGACAGTTTAGAGACTACTCATAATCGCGCTTAGGCTTTAGAGATTTTGTAGTGAAGACTTTTGGAATTTTAAGTGGGCAAGTGTTTAGTATTTTGGATACGAAGTGGTTTGGGCAAGATAGCAGTGATCTGGTAGCACTGGTACTGAAGGAGCAACCCGGGAAAGAAAAGATTTGATAAGACGACTATACCCCCACCTTTTTGTTTAAGAATTGGTAAAGGTTTAAATTTCGAGGATGAAATTTTTATAAGAGGGGAAGAGTTGTGACATCTCGATTTTCCAATTCTATTTTCAATAAATTGAGACGGGCATTTCGTTGGCACTCATATAGTTCTTTTCCTTGAGTCGGCCACTCATGTGAAAACTAGTCTATCGAGTGCCGTTAAGAATTTCTAATACATCGACTTAGAATTTGACCAGAAACGATCTTTCGAATCGAGCTAATCCAAGGGTCATTACGGCACAATTAAAAATCGATTAGAGATCGGAGATAGGTCGACTCGACGAGGCATGTGATCACGTGTGGGTGATTCTACCAGACGCACAATTCTTGTCGATCGACACCGACCGATTTTTCGGCGATCGGGTATCCCGTGTTCGTATTTGAAACCTTGAGATTACCCCGACAACCGAAAGTCGCCAATGTTTCAAAGATGTACATTGTGACTTGAGATGATCAACCACAGGTCAAATGCATGAAAATTTCTAAAGGCTACCCAAGAGGCCGCGCTAAGATCGTGCAAAGTGAAATTAACCGGAATTGAGATCGAATTCAAAAATTGGAAGTCTGTGTGTCACGAATCATTTTAAGAATATTAACTCATCTTTAGAAGATTTTTCATGTAATCAGAATTTTTCAGCAATTAAATCGAGAATGGCTAATTTGGCTCGAAAATTAGTAGGCCCGCCTTTTGGTTGTGCTTTTGGGACTTAAGTTGGTTATATGGACAAGTGAAGATGTGAATTGAAGTGTGGTGACATTGGATTAATTTTATGGACTTCGATTTAATTCAATTGGGAGAGAATTGATTGGAATTAAAGGAATTGATGTACAAAGTTTCATGCCCCAGCGGAAAAATAAAATGGACCTATTGGAATAAGGTTGTGGGAGATAGTGGAATGTGAGGTCGTGCATGAGGTCATGGTGGGCCTTTTTGTGGATTAAAGAAAGGGAAAAAGAAAAGAAATTGCCCCATTTTCCTCTCTCTCCTCCTTCCTTCTCTCCCGTGTGACTTCTCCACCTCCATCTTCTTCTTCTTCTTCGGTGGCCAACAGCAGAAGAGATCTAGTTGCAGCAGCCTTCGCCTGACCGGTCGCCCGTCTGCTCGTTGTCGTTGCCGTCCGCCGTCGCTGCTCCTCGGCTACGCGCTGCCCTCCGCCTTCCTCATCCTCCTCAGCTGCCGTCGAAGCCTTCTTTCTCCACCTTCGTCTACTGCTCGAGATCTCAGATTTAGTCGGACGCCGGGTAGAAGTAGCAGCCAACGTTGCCGAGAGCCGTCGCTCGCCGCACGCCGTCCTCGCCTCGCGTCGTCCATCGCCGCTCGTCGTTCTCACACACGCTACTGCCGTGCATCTCAGCCCACCTCTCGCCAAGATCCAGCTCGTCCTCACCTTCGTGGGCTGCTGTAGGTCGTGGATCAGCCACCTCCGGCCACCGTGAGACCCCGCCTGGCTGCCGTGTGCCACCGTCCGAGCTGCCGCCTCCTTTCTCCGCTGTTCCTCTGCCCGAATCGCCGCCGAACAGCCCTCCTCCGCCCATGAACAGCAGCTGCAGAAAATGGGTATGGCAGCTTAGTCTTGGCCCGTTTTGGCCGCCTTCCCAAGCCCGGATGCTTGACCCGCCTTGAGGAAAGTCGATCCTCGCGTCGTCCTCGTCGTTTTGGTTTGCTCGGCTTGCTAATCCAGTGAGTTTAGCTCACTAAACCTTGATTAGAGGGTTAATGATGCTTTAGGGGTGCTTAGTTTATGTTAAGTGTTATTAGGTGGTTAGTTTAATTTATTTAAGTGTAGATTATATTAAGGTGTTTGATTAACTTAAATTGTGTTTAATTTAAGGTTAAGTGAGTGGTTATATTAATATAAGCTTTGATGTGACATAAAGGAATTCACTTTTGATTTATTTAAATATTTCGAAATTATTAAATAATTTAATAATATATTATTATTCGAAATTATTAAATATTATTATTTAATTATTTTCGGAATAAATTTAATTATTTATTAAATTCCAAAATTTTGTCGGGACCCTAAATTCTCGGAATTTCGTGGGCTTGGCCGCTACTTATGTAGTTAGATTTTGAAATTGATAATTGGATATTATAAATTGAGTGTGGATTGTGAAAGATAGGGATATTATTATTTAATTAATTTTTGGAATAAATTTAATTATTTAATAAATTCCTAAAATTATTTTGGGACCCTAAATTCTCAGAATTTCATGCCGATCGCTGCTGTGTATTTAGATTATGAATTTGATGATTAGATATTACCGATTGAGTGATGATTTGTGCAATTGATTATTGAATTGTTGTGTGCTAGTTGAAAGACTCGGGTCGCAATAGTGGCTAGGCCGACTGGACCCTTATTCTACTAGAAATGCCATCAAGAGAGTGACGTGGCTCGGGACGCAGTAAAGGCTAAGCCAACTGGACCTATGCTCCTTCGGGAATGCCGTCAATGTGGTGACAAAGCCGCGCTCCATGGGGGGAGGCGATGCCTGGCTATATGCCAGTAGATAGCCGAACTGCGAGTAGGCTAGGCCCTTGTGTGGCTGTAATTAACAATTGGAATACATGTTGAGTGTTGTTGATGTGTCGAATTATAGGATGGAATTGTGTGACATGGAATGGGACGTGTTATAACGATTTAGTCTTATAATCAGGACCCCCGCGGTTGTTGGTTATATGAAAGTGAATGCGATCCGGTTGTTTAAGTTCTTATTACTACATATGATTGAATGATATGAACTGTGCTAACCTGCAGGAAGGAATCGAGGCGAGGTAAGTCCTTTATGTTGTGTGGCTAGGCCACCCTTGGGCGTATTTTCTTTCTAATAGGGGTTTAAGGGGTTGAACTTGCTGAGACATCGTCTCATCCCGGTTGTGGGACTAAAATTTCAGGTCCCTGGTGGACGAAGCGATTCGATAGTCTTGGTTGGCCTAGAGGAGTTGCGGAGGTGAAGTAATAAGGATTGGAGAACGTGTCCGACTTATAGGTCGTAGGACAGTTCCTTTTTTTTTTTCTTTTTAGAGCCGGTCTTTTGTAGACTTTGGCTATAGGCCTTCGTCTGTAACTCCGATGGTTTATGTAAGTGATTGGTTGTGAATTTGCTTCCTGCTTTTCTATCATGTATTTCATTGTCAGGGGTTTTGTAATACGTTCCGCTTGTGCAATAATAAATGAATGGGGTCGGCAACACTACCTGGGAATGTCACATTTGCATGACCATGGTGGGATGTTGGCACGCTCGAGGTTCAGGGCGTGACACGCATTACCACATTTTTGGTGTCCATAAATTTCCACCTTCGTATTTGGCGAGTATGAATTAACCCCAACATTGGGGGAATAAAATGTTGCCATTGGAATGCCTCTTAAAAAGGAGGTTGTTAGGTCGCCTATTGATATAGATTGTATTTGTAAGTTGCCAATTTTTAAGAATCGAAACTGAAAAGGTAAGGAAGGTTGTTAAGGCTTGGTCTCGCCGGGCCACCGCTGGGCAACGCCGACCTAGCGGTGGCCCAGCAAGGCCATTAACCCTCGTCGGCTGGTTACTGACCATGGCCGAGGCCCGCAACTGGCCAAAAGGAAGAAAGAAGGAAAAAAATATAATCAAAATATTGAAAAATTAAAAGAAATAAAAGAATTATACAAGTTTACCAAATGCATTTCTATTCTTGGAGTAGAAATTTTTTGCAGCTTAGCAAGTGCATTCTTATATTCAGAAATTGTTCCTTGGAATAGAAAAAAAAAAAAACTATTTCTGTTCAAAATTGTTCCCCTAATGAAACGTTACAAAACACGTCCCCAAATAGGCTTCTTGAGGAGTCTATCTTTCTTAGATTGGGCATCGCCCCCAAAATTCCATTTGTCTTTTAGCTTGTGGGTGTGATGTCGTTATCGCATTTTACATATGTCCAATTAATTAATACTTTTTCTAATTCAGTATCAAAACTAACTAATGTCATTTAAATCATAAAAAATATATGACTAGTCACTCGTCCAATCCTCAACAAGATTAGTTCTTGGTTTCATTAAATGTTATAGTAATCAAATTTACAATGTGCAACATTTGAGGAAAATAGCACTTCGAATCTATCTGAAAAATGCCTTCTGTGTGTATGAGCTGGAGACTTTGCATTTAATATTTTTTTAAAGTGATCTCTTGTGATAATGCCTCTACAATAGAGACATACTCTTTGCCTCCTCATCACCTAATGCCTAAATGAGAATGACACAATTTTCTAAGTGAGTGAGCCATGTTACCAATTGATCTTAAATGGCATCGAGTAAGCAAGGCATGCCAATAAAATCACATGACATAATGATATACATAACAGAGACTTCACATTGAGACTAAGCCTAATTTGAAAAGCTGAGATACTTGATTGACCCCAAGATTTGAGTACAACATTCTAAGGGGGGAGAAAGTTCAAGTACTTGCGATATCATGAGACTTGGCTATAATAAAACCATTATTTATTGTGTTATGCACTACTTGCTCCAATACACAAAAGAGGTAGCGGCACTAGAGGAGCATGAATTTTTGTCTCCTTCAATATCACATGAACTTTTGTCCTTGTCCAATCGAGTACGAAATGTGACTTGAACTAATGTGTATCAACACGGCCTGCTTGTTCACATGTGACTCGCCTATTCGGCAAAAGTATTGAGAAGGATTACCAAAGGAAACTTGAATAAATTAAACGATGTGCTTTTCTAGTTTTCATTTTCATGTTCTCTTTCCTCGTGAGTTTTGCCAAACTCTTTCTCCACCACAAACGCTCCATCACCTTCTTCCTTGTTGCCATCGTCTGTCATCGTCATTATTTGCAACGGGACCTCAATTAACGGTCACATCCTTCGTTCAAGGTCAATCAACAAAGTTAAGTAGTGGTGGTTGTCGGCAATAGGCAGGGATAGTCTTGAGAAATTATTGGGGATACAAGTGGGATGCCTCATTTTTATGCAAGTCTATTTAAAGAGTGACACGCATCAGAAATTTTGAAAGCCCCCCTCTCTCTCTCCCTTTATCTCTCTCCTTTCTTATTCACCTCTTGTTTCTCTTTCTCACCATTTCTTCCTTTATTTCCCTTTCCTTTTTGATCCTTTCTTTCCCTTTGGCTTGCAGCCATTGCTTGGCCATAGTCGGCGACCAACCATATGTGAGAGTTGCTTTTCCTGGATTCGGCAAGGGCTCAATCTAGATCTAGAAGTTGTGGAGGGAGGGTGATGACATCAGAGCCACGAGGGACCTCGAGGATGTAGGGGCTAAGAGAAGGCTTGGCGTCACAAACAAGAGGAGGGCTTGGGCTTATTCTTGGACCCGTGGGGGCGGTGGATGACCTATGGAGGGAGAGGATGATATTGGAGCTGCAAGGGACCTCGAGGAGGCAAGGGTTGAAGGAGGGCTCAAGGTTGCAGGTAATGGCAATGGGAGACTTGGGCTTGTTCTTGAACCCGGGGGGTGGCCGTAGGGGCAGTGGACAACCTCAATAGTGGAGCCATCGTCGGAGTGGGGATCAGTGGATGAAACGATGGTAAAGGCAACTGACTAGGGCGTGGTTCATAGGAGAGGGGGAGAGAGAACAAAGAGTAGGGGATCGCATGAGAGGGAAAGAGATAGAAGAAAGCATTTCTCACATGTGGGCTCAAATAGGACACGTGTTGCTCATTAAATGGACTTGCGCAAACATGACATGGCCCAAGTATTTTTGTCTAATGTTCTTTTTCTTTTTTTTTTCAAGGGGGAGGGGGAGGAAACAAAAAAGTAAAGTGACTTGTCAAAACCAATGGTCATCATATCAGCATAACGTATCATCACTTATGGAATAAGTGCCACATCAACACTTCCCAACAAAGAATTTAATGGATGGATCACATCGAGCACAATTCACAAAGTTGAAACTACTCAATAGAAACAAAAAAGTTTACCTTATTATCTTGCAAGTTTCACATACTAAAGTTTTCAAATCCCCAACCTCTTAAATCTTTAGAGCCCTTCAAAACTCCAGCCTTCTAAGTTCCTTCAAGGAATGCCTTCTAGAATCTAAACCCATCGACATATAATGTCATTTGATTACTTTTATTTAAGAGTCTTAAGTAATAAATTATAATTCAACTAGATTTTATTAACTGGTCAATCCCTATTTAGTCGCCCAAAGATGGAATATTGCTTGTTATATGTTCACACATATACCTCAACAGATAATATATAGCATGAAGAAAAGACAATCCATCAATACTCTTCCAAACGCTAAAAATATATAGATAGTGCTAAAAAAGGGATTACGAAAATAATGTGGTGAAATGGATGGACAAATAAATAGGGCATACTGAACACTCGAAAGAGTTGGCCTTGTCATGTAGTGAATCGATTATTTTATAAAAAGAAATAGAGCATAGACCACCAATGTGTTTAGATAATTTTACACAAGTGGATACATGAAACCTTTGGCTATAATGTAATTAACATTGCCTTTTTTAGCGTATGCTGTGGTTGCTTTTTCATGAATTGACATTTGTTTCTCTAACATTCCCGTTTTTCATTGATGGATGCGTATCATATAATACATTAGACATAAGCAGCCCAACAGGCTCTGCGATAGTCCTCCTTAGACTTCACCCATGTCTACCAAAACGAACACATGTACTCATTTTCATATATGAGGCTAAAAACTTGATTTTCAGTGCGAGCTCAGACTGAATCAATTTTGCAAAAGCATCCATGGCATCGTGAGGAAGCCCCAGTGACGCGACCAACTTATCGCTCTCCGCGCTATGAGAAGAGACCTAGACGACGTTGTGGGGTACAGTAGCTGGTGCCACTTGGAACGGCCTCCTGAACCCGAAATCGTCTTGTAGAAAGGGAGCCGACTCCACTTGCTGATGCAGCAAGTGTTGCCCTCACGATCGACCACGACCGTGTTCATCTCGATGTGGTCAACGGACTACCGTATGTAACTGTCGGTGACGCATCGGAGCGCCTCGTGCAGAGTCTGGACAGCAAACCAGAAGGGCTTGTGAATCAGTTCACTCGCTCTGCACTCTGCACAGGATCAAACAAGGCCAGTCCCGAAGTAGCCGCTCGGCAACGGCGTGTTGAACTTGGACCGACTGTTGACTGCAATGAGAAGCTTTGCTGTTTCATGAGGATCGATTCTAAGAGCTTTAATTCACAAAATCCACACGAGCTCCGATATGACTTCGAAGCTCGTAGGGACTATAGAGGAGCCATCGTT
Organism: Eucalyptus paniculata subsp. matutina; assembly: GCA_017140255.1. Lineage (NCBI taxonomy): Eukaryota > Viridiplantae > Streptophyta > Magnoliopsida > Myrtales > Myrtaceae > Eucalyptus > Eucalyptus paniculata. The sequence goes on along the minus strand of CM029442.1, from coordinate 30,083,834 downwards.
GGATGTGATTGTGGACGCTTTCTTGAGTTTTACGAGAGTGAGTGGCTCAAAGCAGAATGATTTGTAAACAAGGGGCTTGGTTTGGAGGTTGACTATGCATTCGGGATGCCGATCCATCGGACCATACTCGTGGTGGGGGAAATCGACGTGTAAAGGTCACCTCGGGCACAATACCAATCGATCGAGAAAGGGACGAATCGAAAGCGGCTTGGCTCGAGCCACATCAGTCCAACAAGTTATGAAGTCCGTGGGGGCTTTACCATCGACGACGACGTGATTTATGAGAATGCCGAGGGTGATCCCTCCGCACTTGAATGCTGTCACCTGGGATTATACGATAAACTGTAAGCGGGGATGTACAGAAGTAGGTCATATTCAATCGGACCCTCTAATAAAAAGAAGTTTTCCTAATGTGGACTAAATTAATTGATATTATAATTTACTGTTTTTACGGTTACCGTAAAACAGGGTTGGTCTAAGGTGAGATAGAAGGTTTCTTAATTAGTCTAATATGGGCTGGCTAGCGTGGGCCGAGTTAAGCCTGGCCCGTAATGAGGGGGACTGGCTGTAAACTCTATAAATAGTGCTCAAGTCTCTCATCTAACCCTAATTCTCACATGTATCATCACCTAAGGGGCGTTTACCTAACGCTACACGTGAGGGGGGCCGCCTCATTGAGCCAGTGATACGGAGGACAATAGAGGAGAAGGACTTGATGTGTGGATCCCCTTTATATGTGGGTAATCCCTTTTTTCTGCTTCCGCTTTATGTTCGATGGATCCAGGTGCGTTAATCTTTCTACTCAATTATGCATGTTCTTGTTCTGGTTATGGAGATCTTGGGGTTGTGCAATTTGCATCTAACATGTGGTATTAGAGCCACCATAACCCTAGACTCGAACGCAATTAGTTTTGCCCTAATTTGTACGGCTTTACCATAATTTGTACGGATCTACCCTAATTTATATGGATTAGCCCTAATTTGTGATTTTCGAGATTTTATGTTCAATAAAATTAAATTAAATCACAAATTTGGATTGGGGGAGACGAGACGAGCAAGAGGATAGGCGGTGCGTCACCGGGGGATACTGCACGCGCCTCCACGCGTGGCCACGCGCCGCCTGGGCATCGAACGCGCGCCGCGCGTGAGCCCCACGCGCCGCGCACTCAGGCAGTGCGTGCGGGCGCGTGAGGGCTTATTTTGGCGCGTGGTTGGCGGTGTTGGACTCGTATAGTGATTTCCTATCTTGTGGTATATTTATTTTATATGTTTGGTGGTTTTATTGATGTGAAATTGCATATGGAATCCTAAATACGTGTATTTTTAGTGTATTTTTGCGTATTTTTCTTGTAGTTTATGTGATTTTGGAAATACAAGTGATGGGTTACTAGTATGTTATCACATAATAAAAAGGTGTGATTCATCAATAAAAATCAAATTTTATTGTGAACTGAAGCTGACTTAATAAGATACAATTTGTATGAGATTGTATTTGAGCTATGTATTGAGCTGATGAGAAACAATAAAGATTATGAAACTTTTGTTACTCAAGTATACTCCTTTACACACTGGTAATCTTTGAATGATAAACGATTTAAGGACTCGTGACCAAACTGATGTACTGATTAACACATCTACTGAATGTGGGTAATGCATGTCAATTAAGTTACTGCATATTGTACATGAACGCATCTGGTCACTTGTTAATGTCTATCAAGTTAAATATTTTTTATAGTTAAGGAGTATGACAACATTTATGTATAGCAATAGTATCTACTGTTAAATTTTAGATATTCGATTCTCTAGTTTGACTCAATTAATAGGCCACTGGTTGAAGTAATGATATTTGTTACCTAAAATTGATTAATAAATCAGTTGTTGGCCTTTGAGTCATTTTTGCCTTATGAACTCATGAGTGATAATGGATCAGCTGTCAAGCTTGTCGATTTGTTGTACCATATATTACTATTGATGTTAATTTGTGAGAGATATTATATATCAGCATTCTTTTTATGTTGTTCTGGTAATATGTAATTGGGGTGCATAAGAGATGTTTTATTCTCTGTTATGAGAAGTTTCTTGTGTTACTGTGATCAATGATCTCATTGGAATCTGTCTTTCAGGTTCGCTATATATATGTATGATTAATTTTTTATTAATGAATAAAGCAATGTAATTAGCATGATATGTGATTTTAGTGATATGATGCCTCTATCACTAAAGTTAAAATCACATATATATGGTGTATGTGAGGAGTAAAGTTTATATCCCTAATATAAGAGAATTTCAATAATTCAATTGAGTAGTGACCGCCAAAGTGGCACGCTTGATTGGGTTTGAGAAATTTCGATCTCGTATGATGATTGGGATGTCTCCTGGTCTAATGCGTAATCATACTCCCAAAGGAGGTGATTGTGTATTAGTTCATGGAGGGATACATGATAGTGTGGTGGAAAAGTGACTGATCCTAATGGTTCATATGCCCAAAGGTGATGAATTCACAAAGATTGGAATATATTCTCATAACCCTTATCATGTGGGGAGTGTACAATTGCATGTCATGTATTCTGCCCAAAGGTGATTATGTGATTTTGCATGTAATTCTCTGGATGTGTACTTGTACATCAAGTTACACAATACTCACATAATGTTAATTATATACTGCTTGTTTTTCAGTCACCTTTTCTGTAAATGGTAATTCCGTCACCATTGAAGTTTTTACTGCTTCAAATTTTAAGTCGTGGACATATGATTTGTTGCTTGAGAAAAGAGCAATTGAATTTGCTTACTGTCCATGAAGCGTTCCATTCTGGAACACTTGAAAAGAGGTTTGCCTTAGTTGCTTGAAATTATGTCTTGTCTGATATTGAAATTAGGACACATCTGCAAAGATTGTGTTTAAGTCTTAATGACATATACATCTCGTATATGATTAAAAAGTTGTCAGGTTTAATAGTGGCTATGAGTATTTTGGCAAGTATGACAATGCGAAATAACTTAAAGCGTCATTTGTCAAATACTTGGTAGATTCTGAGGTGGTAACTTAATTACTATGCCTGAAAATCTTAACAAAAGATTCACTCGAAATTATTTTGTATCTTACTTAGATTGTTCAAAAGAGTATTGATTTTATAACCCTAAAGAAGGTACAAGAATTATGGAATCACATACTCTAAAGTTTCTAAATATTGACGTAATTGTAGAGGATAGCTGCTCTCAAATTATTAAAGATAATAGTATGATGGAGGTTATTATGTTTTTGTCTTTACCTATACAGATAATTATGGAATCTCCTGTATCATAGACTAAACTTGTTAAGGTTCAAGATACTATTCTTGATATAGTTTATAATGAAATTTCTTAAACCTCTCAAGTGCAGAATGAAGTGGTTGCAGCTTTATTAAGGAAATTTGTTAAGGAAAGACGATCAGTTATACCATCAGACTATATAGTCTATTTGTGATAGCATGATTACAATATCCACTATATGGTTGATGTAATGACATATTTATAAATGTCGTTTCTTATTCTCAATCAAGTATGTGATTAGATGCCATAAAATGCGATATACAATCTATGAAATATCATAGTGTTTGGAAACTAACTTACTTACCTAAAGATTACAAGTTCATTAGTTGCAAATTGGCGTACAAAATTAAAAGAATTTCAAAGAAAGATTATGGAATTTAAAGCTAAATTGGTAACTAAAGTTTTCACTCTGAAAGAGTGGTGGATTGTTTATAGTAAAGAAATAAATATTTCTTTCTAGTATTTTTAAATATTTTTTCAGAGTGAATGTGGTATTAATAATTTATTTTGATATGGAGTTACGCCAAATAGATACAAAATCTATATAGTGCAACTGGATGATTTTGCAGCAGATTCAAGTAAACTTGTGTGTAGACTGAAAAATTCTAATTTATGGTCTTAAGCAAGTTTCCAGAAAATATTATTAAAGTTTCATAGTGTTGTTATTTTGTTCAATCGGGAACAAAGTAATTCAATATACTGCAAGGTTAGTGGGAGGAAATTTATTTTTTCTCATACTTTATGTACATAATATTTTGCTTACAAGTTGTGACCTTGAGACATCTTATATCATTTGTACTAAGGTTTGTAAGGATTGTTTTTGCCATATTATATTAGATTTTCTCGAAGGACATTTGCTAATTGTATATTGGAAATATTCAATATACATCATTGCAAGCCAGGAATTGCTCCTGTTGTTAAGGGTGATGGACTAAATCTATCGCATTGTCCTTATTTAGATATTGAAAAAATCTAATTAAATGGTGTACCTTGTGTCAATGCACTTAAAAGTATAATGTATGCTCGAATTTGCACTAGACTAAATGTTGTCTTTGTGACGGGATTTCTAGGCAGATATCGGTCAAATCCAGGACATGATCACTTGGTTGCTGTCAAGAAGATTTTAAGGTACTTAAAGAAGACAAAAGATTATATGCTAATTTATAACAATGTTCAATTCTTGCAATTAGTAGGGTATTTAGATGTAAACTTTGTTGGCCGTTCTGATGACATGCAATCAATAGCAGAATACATATTTATGTTAACAATAAGTGCAGTAAATAAAGTTTTATGTCATCTTCTACTATGTAAGCAGTGTTAGTAACATTCTTTTAGGCTGTTACTTGGGCTTTTAGGCTCCAGAACCTCATGAAAGGAGTTGATTGTTTTAACTTTATGGATAAGACCTATACGGTTGTATAACACATTTGTAGTATTATTTATTTACTACAGAGATCTCAATGGGTCTAAATATATGGTGGTCAAATATTTTTTACCATAAAGAAACGGTACAGAAAGGTGACTTATAATATAATATATTTTCACAGATGATGTGGTTACAGATCTACTAACTAAAGGCCTATGCCCATGTGTATTTGAATGACATGTCATTAGCATGGGCCTAAGAGTATCTTCGGATACTGTTGTTTAGTGGGAGCTATTTTGGCTTTACTTTGATAAATGTTTCATCTGTGTTCGTTACACTTTGTAATGGTTTGATATGTATCAACTTTTGCATTCGATAAAATATTTTTGAATGTATTGTTATTATGTTGAATACATATTGATAAAGTCTTAAGGGATTGTATAAACCTTGAGTGAAGGCTAGGGGCATCCGGGCATCCGGTCATTAGCCTTGTGCATATGTCTTGTGATACATAAAAAAAAAGGTTAACATAAGGACAAGACATATGTGAGTTCATTGGAACCATAAAGCATTCTCTTGTAGCACAAATTTTTGTGACACCTAAAGTAAGAGAATGGTGACTAACAAATGGGATCTCTCTATGAGAGACGTTATCCATTTGACACACTACCATATTGAATCTATATCAATAAAGTTGAGAACATTCGTGACCATGGAAGGCTTTGTGTGTATACACGCAGTTACCACCATGATTCGGTGTTTAAGACTTTATGGGATAGGATTGACTATTAAGAATTATCTCTAGACCAAATGTGCGCACATACGGTACGATTTCAATTAATATAGTCCAAGTGGGAGAATGTAAGAGTTTTCCTAATGTGGACTAAATTAATTGATATTGTAATTTACTATTTTTACGGTTACCGTAAAACAGGGTTGGTCTAAGGTGAGATAGAAGGTTTCTTAATTAGTCTAATATGGGCTAGCTAGTGTGGGCCGAGTTAAGCCTGGCCCGTAATGAGGGGGATTAGCTGGAAACTTTATAAATAGTGCTCAAGTCTCTCCTTTAACCCTAATTCTCACATGTATCCTCACCTAAGGGGCGTTTACCTAACGCTACATGTGAGGGGGACCGCCTCATTGAGCCAGTGATACAGAGGGCAATAGAGGAGAAGGACTTGATGCGTGGATCCCCTTTATATGTGGGTAATCCCTTTTTCTGCTTCCGCTTTATGTTCGATGGATCCAAGTGCGTTAATCTTTCTACTCAATTTAATCTTTCTACTCAATTATGCATGTTCTTGTTCTGGTTATGGAGATCTTGGGGTTGTGCAATTTGCGTCTAACAGTCCGTGGGGGCTTTACCATCGATGACGACGTGATTTATGAGAATGCCGAGGGTGATCCCTCCGCACTTGAATGCTGTCACCTGGATTATACGATAAACTATAAGCGGGGATGTACAGAAGTAGGTCATATTCAATCGGGCCCTCTAATAAAAAGAAGTTACTTAGTGAACCACTATTATAAAAACATTACCTACACTATCAGCAAAGGTTTTTTCCAATATGGTTTGGGCTCCATCGCTATTGTTCATGAGTTTTCGCAGCATTGGCGGATCAATGATGCTGATGTCGCCCAGCATTCCGATGTCGTCCTCCGACATCGCTTTGACGAACGGGACACCTTCTCCCGTGCATCTCACTACCATCTTCCTGTCACTCCCGCAACGAGTCTCCCTGCGAATGGATAGAACTCGACCAGTATCTCGCCCAACGATTCTCTGAGCATCTCGGTCGCAGCGAAATGAAGACGAGCAAACGCTGGGAGGAAGACGAAGTGACCAGATTTGGCCATGGCGGAAGACGAAGACGAACAGACGCTGGGAGGAAGATGAAGCCATGAATACTTTCTCCCCGAGCGAAAGAGGTGGTCGACACTAAATGTAGTGTCTAGAAATACAAATCATGGAGATTTTAGGTAGTGTCTTTGTGGATTTTCGACACTAAATGTGAGGAAGTAAAAGCACATAGTTACATGGAGGTACCGAGTCATGAGTAGTGGTAAGCACATAGTTGCTCTTTGCTTCTCCTGAATATGTTGCTTAATGAATCCATCCGGAATATTCTGCACATTCACATGTTTGAATGACCAAGTTATGAAATTATATAAGTGAAATGAGAAATCCAAAGATAAAATTGGAGGGCAAAAAGCAAGAAAGTAATGATTTAACGTCGAAAAAATCCAAAGATAAATTTATCCGTTTGAAAGTGATCAAGGATGAAAGAAATTAATAGCTAGCATCATTTTCTAATACATGTTATTAATGAGTATCATTTTAGTATTCTATTGGATTATATATAAACACAACATAGATGAAAATAAACTCCAACAAGTGGACATAAACTAGTAAAGCGGTCACAGTATTGTAAGTGTTAGCAATCGTTATTGAGCTCTAGGTATGCCGGTGACAATTTAAGCTCAAGATCTTACCAGACAATTCATATAAGAAGTAGGATCACCATTTTGAAAAAGGATAGTTATAGATTGAATTTGCGGGCTAATTTAGGAGTAATAAGAAGTCTTGGAAGTGTTAAGACCATGTAAAACCAACTCAGAATGGCTCAATCTAAATATAGACTACTTCCCATTTCTATAATAGTGGAAATAGTAAAGCTGCTCCTTCCATGCCCGGTAACTTTCTTATGATATCATATCTTTTGGCAGCATGGCCGATGGTAAGGGGGATGACTAGAAATCCATTTTCCCCATGGAACAATGAGGAATTTTAGATTTGTTTGTTTTGTAAAAAATAATTTTTAGAAAAAAAATTTTAGGGTTTTCTAGCGTTTATTTCATGAAAAATGAACTGGATGAGGAAAATATTTTCTATCAACAAAAAAAAGTCTTCTAAAATAGGGAAAAATATTTTTCATTTTTTAAGGTTGATAAAATATTTTCCTTAGTCACTCTTTCTTATCTCACACCCCCATTATCCTTCCTATCTTTCTTTTTTCTTTTTTTTTCTAAATTGAATTTTTAATTTTTAATTCTTTTTCTTTTTTTCCTTTTTGTCTTGGCCAATTGACAGCAATTGGCCATAGGCAAAACCCTAGCTCACTTACCTCGAGTGACCTCAAGACCTCAGGCCTCAGTAGATCGACGAGCCAAGTTGACGCTCACCAATTGAGCAAGCCTTTGGTGAGCAACAAGCTCACTCTCGCCGATCTAGCAAGGCCCAGGCCCTCAAGCTCAAATATCGCCAAGTCGGCAAGCATGAACCCCTAGCTTGCCGATCTAGCAAGGCTAGAGGCCTCAAGCTCATTGGCCATCACCATGGCCACGATGATTGACAAAAGAAAAAGATGGAGGAGAAGAAAAAAAATTGAAAAAAAAATTGAAAGAAAATTAAAAATTAAAAATTTGATTTGTAAAAAATAAAAAAACAAAAATTGTTAAAAGGAGTGTACAAAGGGAAATCAAATTGGATTTTCCAAACCAAACGGCAAAAAATATTTTCTAGTTCATTTTGAAGCTTCAAGCAAACACCGGAAATTATTGTCATTTTCCTCAAAAATAGTTTCTTGGAAAACATTTTTCATAAACGTGATATTTTTTGTAAAACAAACAGACCCTTAATTGACATTGGTGTAAAAAATTGTTTAACTAACTAACCATGGATAGTATTAGCATAGATTGGTAATTGCTTTGCGATGCTTATCATATGGATGCTCTTTGTAGACAATTGTGGTTGTAAAGAAGAATTCAAGAGAAATAAGATCTAAAGCATTGAAACTCTTCAAAATTGAAGGAACAAAATATCAGTAATCATCATCTAATAAATTTTCCTATGATAAAAGTCTACAAGATTTTCTAAGTGAAAGTTGAGAAGTCTTTCTGCAAATCATTCAAGTCTTTCTGCCCTATAAGTTACGGTATATTAGTCGCCAAATTAACCTCGAATAAAGATCTAAGCTTTGTGAGCCGGCCACCGGCTTCCAATGACTTAAACAAGGGTAATTTTTCCTGATATTTGTAATTTGGTAAAAAATAAAGAAAATCCTCAAATGAATTGGATTTTCCTATCAAATTTCACGTTTTCTGTTCCCTCCATTTCTTCCTCTCCTCCCTCCTGTGCCAAGTCATCGCTGCCGCTCTTGACACCATCATCACCACCGTTGGAAAGTTCGATCTCCAATGTACCCGAGGATTGGCAGCCAACGCTACAACGCCACCGTAGTCCCAACAGCAAGCCGTTCCTCCCTATTTCACCACACGGCTCCTCCCCCTCCTCTTGTTGGATTTGAGGGCATGAATGGATCGCATTAACCCTCCTTTTGATTTAAGGAAATAAATTTTGTAGATAATACCTTTGAAAAACTATGTATCTTTTCAAATCATCGTTTTGGGCAGATAATTCTGGTTGAAAAGAAGAAAACTTCAAGATAAATAAGATTATAAAGTGCCAAAATCCTTCAAAATGTATAAAGTGCCAAAATCCTTCAAAATGAAAATAACAAAGGATCAATAATCATCCTCCAACAATTTTTGCTTTGATAATAGTCCCAAAGCTTTTCCAAGTCAAAGTCCACGAGTCTTTGTGCAAACCAGCTCCTCCATTTCCCAGGGAAGCTTGAAATCAAGAAGAAGAAATATACGGAGATCTTCACCTCATGTGGATAGACAATAATGATGGGGCCCACCATCAGAAACCCACCACCCCCCCCCCCCCCGGGCATTCTTTATACATTTCCGAGGACTGCAGGGACTCAGCGCCCTTGTGCAAGGGCAGGATCACTAATGCTTGCAGCATTTTCCGCTGCTAAAAGTAGCCATTACATAATTTAAGAAAAATTCCAAACAGTGAACTGAAATTGAGTCATTGATTTATTAACAAAAAATTCAAAATAAATTTTTCTATTTATATGATTTTCTCTTCACAAAGGAATATAAAAATATATATTTAAATTTCAAGACATTAGAAAGAGATTATATAAGATTTCAATTTCGTGTCAACTTATATATATAGTGCAAGCTGGTGAATATACAACCTTCTCCGTCGGAAAAAAATGCATTATAAAATGAGAAGTGAAAACACCCAGTAAAAACAGAAGAAGATAAAAACCACCGATGCACACTTACACGGCTCTAGTTTAGAAAATTAGACAAAGAAAAATTACACCTAAACTAAAAAAAGGAAAATTATGGCATATTGGTCCAATCCGATTCCTTTGCATAATCAGAATCAGATTAGTTATTGCTGGTTTCCATTTTGGAAACTGAGAACTATCCAAAACCGATCAGCCTGTTCTCAGATCGGATCAGGATCATGCTCATCCTTAAATTTCAGAGCATAAATTAAGGACTATGCTCACCACAATAGAACTCCATTTGTTTCATAAAAATTAAATAATTTGGAAAATATATCTTTTTAAAAATAATCACTTTCATCCCTTGAAATAATTAGTTAATGAAATATCTTTTCATCATTGACAAAAATTCATATACAAAGATTTACGTAAAAAATGGAATCATTCTTTTTTACTACTCATTTTTGTAATCGATATAAATGATCAATTTAAATGTATATATATATATATATATATATATATATATATATATATATATATATATTTCAAAACATTCATCTTTCACCAAATAAAATACTCTAAAAGATCGGGGATACACGCGGTTAGACTGATGTATCTGAAGCCACTACGTTGCCCGGGCTGTTCCCGAGTTTGACAGCCCATAAAGCAGTTCCTCGGCGACAAGGCATCGTCGTCACCCACACCGATCCGTTCCCTCTTAGTCCTTGTCCTCACAGCAAAGTTGTGACCGTCAATTTGAATTTGATCAAGACAACGAATCGCTGCCATCCTCTTGGAGGCATCGACCACTTCGAGACTGTTGATTCCCCTGCGCGGTTATTCAGGCAACCACTTCCTTGGCTGCAATTTTCCATACGTGTTGTCCAGGTTTGAATACTTAAGTATTCACAAATTTTCTAGATATGCCTTGCATGTGATTTAGAGCCTAAATAGTTTCATTTTCTGCAAAATAAATAGAGACATGCTCGCATGTGATGTAGTGCCTAAGTGATTTTATTTTCTGCCAAATAAATAGAGCCTGAGTATCCACACCTGGACAAATTGCACTATCGCTGAGGATTAAGAGGGAACAAATCAACAATGCCTTGTCGCTAAGGAACTGCCATCTGTCTGGGCTATCAAATTCAAGAACAGCCAGGCAACATAGTGGCTTGAGACAATATGTTGGGAGTGCGCAGCAAAGATACTTCGGCTGGGAGATTACCAAGAAAAGGCCCAAGTTTGAGCTCGTTAATCTATCCAATTAGATCAACTTCCACTCAAAAGTTTAAGCCAATAAGTTATGAATCAACTATAATACATTAACATCTCTACACCAGACCAATTCTTCGATGTATTTTCATTCAAAGCTTAAGTCGATGAGTTATGAGCCAATTATCATACATTAACCGCTCTATACCAGACCAATTCTCCGACGTGGGACTTCTTTCTAACATAACTCACACATACACTTTAACAAGATGGACCCACGGGAGCTTTTTCTCCGCCATGGAGTTTCCTCTCTACCGAGTGTGTAGTCCCCCTCTACCAGCTAGGTAGTTCCTTGTAGCTTTTCTCAAATCCCACCTCGAAGCCACTGTTTGCTTCGATTCTTCGTCTCTCTCCCTCGTTGATCCTCTGGCGTTGTGACGTCTAACCATACACCCCCTGTGAAAGCTTCGAAACCCTAATTTCTGCCCTTTCCTCAGTAGTAAGGTACCACTCCATTTTTCACTCTTCTGAGCTCCCTTCAACCCTCAAATCCACGATCTATCAAGAAACTCACTCCCCTACAGACAAATATGGCAAATCAAAACAATGAAGATAGAAGACTCGCAACTCTGTGTAAAAGCATGGGAAAACTCTGGAACGCAGTCGAAGTCATCGATATCCCAGGTGCTATCTCTCCCGAAAAATTACTTGAGTGTCACAAAACACTATTTGGCCGATTCTACACAAACCCAGCCTTGAACTATAATGCTTTCTTAACCCTAATGAGGAAAGCTTAGAAGACGAAGAACTTTACCTGCGCCACGCTAGAACCAAGTTTCTTCTCTTTCTCCTTCCATTCGGAAGCTGAGGCACAGAGAGTACTTCAATCGGGACCTTGGTCATTCTCCAGCCATCTCATCATCCTTAGGCAGTGCGAACCTGATACACCAGAATTCTGTTATGATTACAATCACTGCGATTTCTGGGTAAAGTTCTTTGGTTTACCCTATGGGAGAGTTACCTATGATGTGATTGAAGAAATAGCCTCCAAACTAGGAGCAGTTGTTGAAGTAAAGCTGGAGGAAAAGGGAAACAGCACTTACAAAGTGGGTAAAGCTCGAGTGACACTGCCTTTAGAAAACCCGTTGAAAACTGGTGTAATTGTGAATCTAGATAATAAGAAGCTGTGGGTCGAATTTAAATACGAACGACTGCCCTACTATTGTTACTCCTGTGGTAGAATTGGCCATTATGCAACGAAATCTACTGAAATACCTTACAAGGAGTCGGGGCTGGAACGTAACTTACCGGCGGATGTGGGGATTGGTCATGAGCCGAGGTGAGGGAACTAAGTCCCTACGGTAAGATATTCTATGGAAAGAAAGAACTTCCTCCCAATGAAGTGGATGTAGTGCTTGAAACCCCATTATCTCCTGCACCTGCAACAGAGCAAAACAGTTCACCATCATCCCAGCAAACCCAGGTATGTGACACTCGCCTAAAAGGAAATGAAACTTACAAGCCTTCCTCAGGTCGGGAACTAATTCTGGTTGAAGTGAAAAGCCCCCAGAAGAGGGGAAATTGCTACATTGATGAGGAATCAATCTTGACACTCTACGAGGAACAGATGAAGGAAGCTGAAGTTGGGCTGGAGATGACCCCCCCTGCAAAGTCGAAAGGGAAGTGTGTGAAGTCGACTAATTCAAAAAAAGTTAAACGATTATGTCCATATGGAGCACAACCATCAGCTCAACTTTCAGAGAACACTACTCAGCTAGTGGAAACACCTATTAGGGTGGAAGAGAAGTCAAATCAATGGGCTCTGGTGGCTAGCCCTAATAAGCCACCAATTTACCCATGAAACTCTTAAGCTGGAATTGCCAGGGGCTAGGCAATCCCCTGACATTCCAGGCACTACGAGTCACTGTGACTCAAGAACGGCCTAACCTTGTTTTCATTATGGAAACTAAAAACTCAGAACAGAAAGTGCTCAGAATAAAAAGGAGACTCAAATTCCAAAACAGTTACATAGTTAATCTGGAGGGTACAACAGGGGGCTTAGCTTTATTCTGGGATGATCATCTGCAGTTATCTATTGACTCCTCTTCAGCCACAGCCATCTTCACCCAATGTCATCTGAAAGACAGTAATCAGGAAATGAAAATTATTTTTCTCCATGCTCCAACTGTTTTCAGGGAAAGAATCAAGTTATGGGAACATATCTCCTCAGTTAGTATGCATTACCGACTACCATGGCTTTGCTTGGGAGATTTTAACGAAATATGAAATCACTGGGAGAAAGTGGGCAAGTATAGAGCTGAAACTTACAGGTTAACTGCTTTCAGAGACTTTGTCAATCAATGCTCCTTGATGGACCTGGAATGCAAAGGGTGCTCCTTCACCTGGTCAAACAAACGTGAGGGAGAAAATCTTGTGAAAAAGAGATTAGATAGGGCTTTTTGCTCGCTTCAGTGGAGAATTACCTACCCAGAGGCTGAATGCATTGCTCTCCCGACAATAGGCTCGAATCATACTCCTCTCTTGTTATCCCTGGCTCAACCAAAGAGCGGGAAAAGAAAGCAATTTAAGTATGAAGCATACTAGACTTACGATGTATAAAGCAAAAACATAGTCACAGATACCTGGAATGACCCTGCCACAAAGGATCTTACCTTGGCGGACAAACTGAAGCAAGTACAGCAGAAGTTGATACAGTGGAGCAAGACCAAATTCGGCCATGCAAAGAAGAGGGTCACCTAGCTAAAAGGTGAACTCCAGAACCTGATGAACAGCACTCAAATCACTAGAGAATCAGCTCAACAGAAAGAGATTACTAAAGAAATTGATAAGCTATGGCATCAAGAGGAGATGTATTGGGGTATGCGATCAAGAATCAGTTGGATAAAGTGGGGCGATAGAAATACACGATTTTTTCATGTGACAACAATTCAGAGGAGAAGTAGAAATCATATAACAATGCTGAAAAATGAGAGTGAAGTATGGGTTCGAGGGGAAAAGCAGATACAAGCGATGACAGCACAGTTTTACAAGAATCTATATACATTAGTGGGCTTCCGCGATTGGCAACCTATCATACAACTCATCCCTACTTTAGTAGATGACCAGATGAATCATACCTTGATGGCTCCACTTACTGAGGAGGAAATCACCACAACTATGCAGCAGCTGGGAGCTTTCAAGGCACTCGGTCCCAACAGGTTTCATGGCATCTTCTACAAAGAGAATTGGTCAGCAATCTCTAAGGAGATCTTCCAAGAAATACAACTATTCTTCAACTCTGGTCATCTAGATCCTGCATTAAACAGAACACTCATTACATTGATTCCCAAAGTCCCATAGCCTGAAAAACTGGAGCAGTATCACCCTATCAGTCTATGCAACTTCCTATATAAAATCATTTCCAAAGTACTCACAAACAAGCTCAAACCAATTCTACCACACATCATTGCAGAGGAACAGAGTGCTTTTGTGGGAGGCAGGCAGATTCAAGATAATATACTGATGGTTCAGGAGGTGCTACATAGACTACGAACCAGCAACAGGAAGAAAAAATTTCAAGCAGTTTTAAAACTAGACATGCAAAAGGCGTACAATCGCATCGAGTGGGATTTTCTTAAGGCCTGTCTAACAAAACTAGGTTTATGTGACCTATGGATACAGAGGATCATGCAATGTGTGAGCACAGTATCTTTCAGCATAAATTTAAATGGAGAGCCTTTACCTTTCTTCAAACCTACCCGTGGCTTATGTCAAGGAGACCCTCTCTCACCTTACCTCTTTATCATCGTGGCCAATGTGCTATCCATCCTAATGAAGAAAGCTGTTCAGGAAGGTTCACTTACTGGAATCAAGTTGAACAACCGCTGCCCTACTCTGTCCCATCTACTCTTTGCTGATGATTCTATCTTCTTCCTGCATGGAACAATTGTTGAATGTCAGAACTTGGTTGGTATCTTAAATCAATACCGTTTTGCCTCTGGTCAGGCAATTAATCTCAACAAATCGGGTATCTACTTTAGTAAAGGATGTCCTACAACTCTAAAGAGAAATATGGCATCAGCACTTCGAGTACCAGAAATCACAAAGATAGGCAAGTATTTGGGCATACCTTCAGACTGGGGGCAATCCAAGAATGACATGTTCGCATGGATCCTAGCTCAGGTCAACTCCAAACTGGATAGTTGGAAGGAAAAACTATTATCAAAAGCAGGAAAGGAAATACTTCTGAAAGCAGTAATACAAGCAATCCCTCAATATGCTATGTCAAGATTCAAAATTCCTATATCGATTTGCAAAGCAATTGAGAGAAAGGTTGCATCGTTTTGGTGGAAAAGCAATGAGAAAAAGGTTGGCATTCACTGGAAGAAGTTGGATTTGTTAAAAACCAGGAAGAGTGAAGGGGGTTTGGGTTTTAAGGATTTACAGACTTTCAACACAGCAATGCTAGCAAAACAGATGTGGCGCATAATTAAAAATCCAGACTCACTGGTAACTAAATTATTGACAGGGCTGTATTACTCACATGGTGACTTATGGCATGCTAGCAGAGGATCACGGCCCTCGTGGGGTTGGTAGAGTATCATCAAGGCAAGGGATTCGGTTACTCCTCAAGTGATGCACATGATAGGCAATGGAAAAAAAAAAAAAACATCAATTAGAACAGAGAGATGGCTAAAAAGTGGCCCCATAGGAGGCCCAACATCAAACCAAGAACCAGGCAAAGTCTCAGATCTTATAAATCCAGCTACAGGCACATGGAATGAACCTCTTCTACACTCTATGTTTGATGAAAGAAGGGTACGGGAAATTTTAGCCACACCCATTGGCTTACCTAATGAAGAGGATCAACTGGTATGGATGCACACAAAATTAGGAAATTATTCAGTAAAGAGCGGTTACTTCATATTCAGAAACGCCTCTGATTTATCACAGAATACACAAGCAACCTCATCTTACACAGCCAATCCCAACCTCTGGAAATACATTTGGCAGTCCACAACCCCACCCAAAATAAAAATTTTCCTCTGGAATGCATGTAACAATGCCCTAGCAACAATGGAAAATTTGCACTACCGAAGGATCGTACCTTCTCCTTTATGCCCCCTCTGTAAACTGGAAGCAGAAACGCTTGAGCACACTTTTCTCCTCTGGCCATGGACAGCCAAGGTATGGAATTCAGCCCCTCTGCATCTACGGATATCCAGGTTTGGCCTTACCCGATTCGAAGACTGGAATTGCAGCATAAAACAGAACCCAATTATCTCGGGAAATTTTAACCACATAGCGGTGGTACTATGGAGTATCTGGAAGGAAAGAAATCGGTTTATTTTCAGCCATCAAATCCCAAGTCCGCAAGCAACAATAGCCAGAGCAGAGGCGTTCGCAGAAAGCTACAGAGATCTAAACGACAAACCAAAAAGCAAGAAGAATATCAAAATCTTATCTGAATCCTGGTGTCCACCTCCTCCAGGTTCAATTCGAATCAACATCGACGCATCTTTTGATCCCGATCTGGACAACAACGAAGCACCCAGCGAAGCGAGCGAACTTCCTCGAGACAGAGCTGCTATTGCTTGTGTTTGTCGAGATCACAGAGGCTTCCTCATGGACGGATTTGCGAAGCCAGTCGAGGCTACTTCGGCTTCTCAGGCGGAGGCAATTGCGATGGAAGAAACCCTAAAATTTTTCGAAAGCCGCGGATTTCTCTCTCCTCAAGTACACTCTGACTGTTTGCCTTTAGTGCACGCGTTGAAGACTTCGACTGAACTGAGTTGGGAACTGCAACCGATCGTGAACCGGGCCCAAGCAAAACTCGGTCATCTCCCGGGCCTTTCACTAGCCCACTGCAACAGGAGCATAAATCGATCTATGGATTGGATAGCGAAGGCATGCCGAAACAACATCTTACCCCCGAACTGGATTTCTAACCCCCCCTGCTTTATTTGATCTTCTATGCACTGATGTTCTAAGTGTTATTTTCCCTTATATGAAATACTAAATCAAGCGATGATGTTTGATGTTCAAAAAAAAAAAAAAAAACAAGATGGACCCACGATAATGGCAACGTGAATGATGCAGCCAGTATCTTCTGGTTGAACATGCATTTCTCAGTACCGTGCTCCCTCCTTTTCTCTACGCTCTCTTTTTATGCGGTAATCCCCCGTGAGTGCGTGTCCCCGCCTTTTTATTCTGCAGAAGACTTCCTCCGTTTATGCCCTAAAACTCACGGATTTTTAGCCCTCTCTTTTCCAGAAAAATCTTGATCTCCGTCTCCTATAAGAGGGCGAAATAATGGGATATATCAATTCAGTTCTGAAAGTTGCTCTGCTAAAGTGGCTGAAATTGGATTAATAATTTCCACTTAATTTCTTGGTTAAAACTTCACTATCCTATTCTTTTAAATGGATGGTGCTCTTTTCAACCATCCTTCGGTTCAAACACTCCCTTTTACAAATACTTTGATCACATTATCCTTGTGTGGCCCACCAAGTCAAATTGACGTCTCTCTGTTTTCTTTTGCTTTCTTTTTTTATCTTTCCCATTACAGACAATTCTCTTCTTTCCACGCCTTCGCGTCTAATGGCAAGGATGCTCTTGATGTCCAACTTACTTAACTGAAAATAATTCAAGACAAAATGTAACCTTTTTCTACAGCAAAACCACGGATTGATATCAATGGCTTGTCCTGCAGTGGTGTGCGAACTTAAAGATCTAGTGATGATAATGGCAAGGCAGCCACCAAGCTACGTATAGATAGAGGCGAATAGACTTTAAACGGTTCAAAGACCCAAGAAACCAACAGACAAAATGAGAGGAAAAATCTGAACAGACGAACAACTCAAAAAATCAATAGGAATAGAAATGACTTGATGGTGGCTTTTGTGAATCAAAGATGGTGATAAAAATTAAAATATTGGGTTGGTGCTTTCTGGTCATGAGTGTCTCTTGTGCGTTGCCCATAATTTCTTTTCTGGTCTATAATATGTATTCTTGGTGAACTCTCTCCGTCGTCCTCTTATGTGGGTCCTCATTGTCCAATCCCTGAGCATATATAATGTGGCACTTCCTTCGCTAAAAGACATATGAATAATGGTATTCCTTACTGAGCAACTACAGCCTTGCATTTCTCACTCATAACACCGGAGGCTCCAATAACTTAGTTGACTTCAGTGATGACAGTCAAATATTCACCGTTGGAGCAATTAGCGAGAACCCTGTATCTGTGAATGCTGAAGAAATGTCAGCAGAAGATCCGCTTTCTTTTGCCATAACGAGAACAATACCCATACCCTTTTTGTCAGGTTGAAGGATCAAACATGTGCTCCCTTGCATATTGACTAGGTTCTACCCACCAAACTCAATTTCATCTCCCTCTTCTTCCATAGCACTACGACTCCACCAAAACGAGAAAACCTTCAACCAGCCCTTGATTGACAATGCTCTACCGAATGGTATCGTTGTTGGTAGACACCAAGAGGATCCACTGTATGAAAGAGAACAGAGAGAAGTGAGTAAGAAGGAAAGGGGGACCGCAAAGAAAAAGAAAAAGAAATAAAACAAAAAGATTGACTTCACTTGACCAACAAAAAGAGGGGAACTACTTTCTTTGGTAGAGTTTAATTGAAACATGCTAAATGGTGGGCGAAATAAGAGGTAATGTCGTCAATACACTAATAAAATGGAGTCTTTAAGCCAAAGGAGTGAAAAAAGCATGACCAAAATAGCAAAAATTTCTTGCTTTTCATGTGTTGATCACGATCAAATCCCCTTGATGGCCGGCAATACATATTGTGGCTAAAATTACTCTATCATTTGTTTGGCCAAATTCAACCAATGATTTCCCTAGTTTGGTTACAAAAATATGAAGCCCTTTAATAAAAATTTTAAGTGTCAACATTTGTCATTGAAAACATCTATTGAGATGCAAAGGGACTGGACCATGATGGTGTCTTTTTTCATGGATATATATATATATATATATATATATATATATATATGTATGTATGTATATATTAAGGTGATTGGTTACAGAGTGAGTAACTTCCAATCTAGTAATTTGGAAACTATCTCATTGGAATCAGTTCCCAATTTTGAAACCAAATACTAAACTGATCGACTTTGGAATGAGAGAGAGAGAGAGAGAGAGAGAGAGAGAGAGAGAGTGTGTGTGTGTGTGTGTGTGTGTGTGTGTGTGTGTGTGTGTGTGTCATGTGAAAAAGTTCCCAAATTTTGTGTTGGTTTTGACAGTTCTACCCTAGAACCAGCCTTGACAAGTTTGGTTCTTGGGTAGAAAATTTTGTGTTGGTTTTGACAGTTCTACCCTAGAACCAGCCTTGACAAGTTTGGTTCTTGGGTAGAACCGGCCATTACAATGCATAGAAAGTTCCCAAATTTTGTGTTGGTTTTGACAGTTATACCCTAGAACGAGCCTTGACAAGTTTGGTTCTTGGGTAGAACCGGCCATTACAATGCATAGAAACCAAACCTACCAAAGTCAATTTCCACATTTTTTTACAAAGACACTAAACCAGTCTTGTATGAACCGACCAAGATGAGCTGGTTCCAAGGTTGAATAGGTCTAATTGCATGCCCCTAATATTTGTGACTTTCTAAGTTGGAGATTTAAGTGATTCATTCTAAAATAACACTACAAAAAAAGTCTCACAACATCATACACAGTATCACAGGAAGATTTTTTGAGTTCAAATTATTTAAAACCCCTTATTTGTCTTTTTTATTATATGTTTCCGCTCTTAGCCTGAGGGCGAGGGCATTGTGGGCCCTTGCCTAAATCCAAGAGAGAGAACGAAGCCTTTGCCTATTGCCAGCAAGAGTCAATAACCGTTGCTGGGGCCTAAGTTATCTCGCTGGCTGGAAATCCTACGAAGGAAAAAGAAAAAAAAATTCATAAAACTTATTAAAATATTACAAAAATCATTATCATCATCACTTTTGGTATAACTTGAAATATAAAAAATGGGAAGAAATAATTGTGAAATTTCTATGTATTTTAATGTGTGTAGAAGAAGAGAACATAAGATAGGCTTTATTAAATGACTATCTAAAATAAAATAACAATCAAAGATATGCATAATCAAAATGAAATATAAGCGCTATCTTGAGAGATGAGGATAATCAAAAGATATATCCTAATTAACCCTAACGATATGTTAGATTAAATGTGTACATCAAATCCAAAAAAGTGAAAGACACACACTTGCAGAATTTCAACAGTTGAAGCATGGATAGTTTAGTAAAACAATTGGAGCATGCCTATTTTTATGTGTGCGAGGGTCAATAGGTCTTCATGCAATGTGGGTTCCATGTATTTATTTATTTAATACGAGATGCATTAAAAGGAGAAATCGACATTGAAGACCCAATTCCACTTTTACTCCTGGTTTTATAAAATTGAAAATTCACAACGAGGAATTAATCTTAGTCCCTCATTAAACATATATAATGCAATTCATGCTTTGCAGGGTATTAATCATGAAAATTACTTATTTTGGGAATAATGGAAGCATTCCCTACAATATGAATATCCTTTTGTTCAATAGCAGCACATGGACAATTGTAGCTATATCTCTTTGGTTCTCAAAATTCTAAAACTCTTGGAAAGAATAAAACTTATCTTGGAGAGTAGATTTTCAAAAATATGAACCCATCAACAATCATATTAGTAAATCACCTTTATTTAAGAGTTTAAATCAATAAATTATAAGTCTAGTAAATTTATTAACTGCTCAATCCCTCTTCAATTACCCGATAGGGAATTTTTCTCTATGGTACGCTCACACTTGTATATTAATGAATACCCAACATGGATGATGACAACCCAACAATACTCTTCCTAATGCTAAAGATATATAGATAGTGAAAATGGCACTTTACCAAACACTCAACGCAAACCCATTATTTCACAAAGAAAAATAGCGCGCACACCACCTGTGCAAAGAAAAAATTTACACGAATTGTCTATTTGCCCTTAATTTTGTCATGATATCATATTAATGGTGTACAAAACTACCTCTATAAAACTTTCTTACATTACTATATGCTTCTTACATTACTATATGCCATGACCACTCTTTCATAAATTGACATCGTATCTATAAGATTCCTTTTTTTAGAAAGTACATCACTTCATTGATGGAAGCATGTCATATAATACAACAGGCACGAGGAGCGCGACATCACTATGCTAGTCTTACTCAAAATCAAGGAAAAATATTAGCTACACAAGTTGTGCTAGCACCACATAGTAGATGCGCATCTGTTAAGCGACGTGTCCACGAATGGCCCATTTGTCAAATTTTTCTCTCCTTGTCTCTCTCCTCTTGTAGACTCGCACCTCCATTTCTCTTCTTCTTTGCCGTTTCTCCCTTCTTTTTTATTTTCTTTTTTTCACTTTCTTTTCCTTCCACAACTTGTGTGATTAATATTTTCTCACACAAATGGCCTCATATGCCCTTAATTTACTCTTAATATCCGATCAATGGTGTACAAACTACATGCCTAGAACTTTTTCTCACATTACTAGTGTATGCTGTGGGTGCTCTTTCATAAATTGACATTTCTATCTATAAGATTCCCTTTTTCGGAAAGTACATCACTTTATTGAAGGAAGCATATCATATAAAATAACAGGCACAAGCAGCGCAACACCACTGCGCTAGTCCTACTTAAAACCAGGGGCTCGAAAACTAAGCTTCTTATACTCATATCCATGGATGAGACTAGAACTTGCTTTTTGGCGTGAGCTCATGCTGAATCAACTCCGAGAAAACATCCATGGCGTTGCTAGTAAGCCCCAGGGACACAACCAAGTCGTCACTCTCCCTGCTCTGGGAAGTGACAAAGATGACGTTGTCGGGGACCGTCGTCGGCGCCACCTGGAATGGCCTCCCGAACCCGAAATCCATCTTGTAGAAAGGGAGTCGGCTCCACTTGCTGATGCAGCAAGAGTTGCCCTCGCAGTCAATAAGGACACTGTTCAGCTCGATGTGGTCGATGGCCGACCTTACGTAACTCTCGGTGATGGATGCGAGCGCCTCACGCACGGTCTGGACAGCGAACGAGAAGGGCTTGCGGGTCAATTCGCCGGCGCTGCACTCAGCGCAGGACGAAGCGATGCCGTTCCCGAAGTAGCCACTCGGCAGCGGGGGGTCAAACTTGGGGCGGCCGTCGACTGCAGTGAGAAGCTTCGTCGTCTCGTGAGGACCGATTCCAAGAGCTTTGGTTCGCGAGATCCACACGAGCGCCGATATGACTTCAAAGTTCGTCGGGACTACGGAAGAGCCATTCTGGGTTGCGATTCTTGCCGCTTTCTTGAGCTGAATGAGAGCGTGTGGCTTGAAGCAGAACGATCTGTAAACAAGGGGCTTGGTTTGAGGGTCGACCGCGAGTCCGGGCCGCTGGTCTCTTAGAGCATACTCATGGTGGGGGAGATCGACACGCGGAGGTTGCCTCGGGCGCAACACCGATCGATCAAGAAAGGGAAGAACTGATGGCGGCTTGGCTCGAGCCAGGTCGTTCCAGCAAGCTATGAAGTCCGTGAGGGCTTTCCCGTCGACGAGGACGTGATTCATGACGATGCCGACGACGATCCCTCCGCACTTGAACGTCGTCACCTGGATTTCATGATAAACTGTAAGTGGATATCTAGTTATGTGTACGTCAGTCTTGGAAAGTCTAAATCCCCTTGCACGAGTCCAGAAGAACATGCTGCTCCGCAAGCGGTTGAATCATAAAAAAAAAAAAAAAAAAAAGCATTGGAGAAACGATCTCTTTCTGTTAGATAAATTGTTCAAAAGCACTATGTTGCTCCTTCTATCTTGCCCCAAAAGAAAAATCTCACACAAAGTAGCATAATTCTCGTACAATCTCTCTAATATATGATTCATCGATGAACTAATGCAGAGGCACGCCAGAATCAGCACGACCAACATGTTCAATTGTATTTACCTGCACTGAAAGCAAAGGTACTTCCAATATGGTCGAGGCTTCGTCGGTGTGCTTCACGAGTTTTCGCAGCATGGCAGGATTGATGATGCTGATATCGCCCAGCGCTGCGATGTCATCCTCCGACGTCGCTTCAATGAATGGAACACCTTCTCCCGTGCATCTCACTGCCATCCTCCCGTCGATCCCCATGACAAGTCTGCCCGCGAATGGATAGAACTCGACCAATGCCTTGGCCAGCGACTCTCTGATTGTCTCGATTGCAGCGGAACGCCTTCCTCTCCCTTCGCCATTGAAGGCGAACACGATCTCAATCACGTACGTTAAGGTCTGGTCGAGGTTTGAGAGAGCGTAGAGCCCACCAAACGTTTCCCTCGCCGGAGAAACATGAACTGCGTTCACGATCTTCACATCAAGCTTTCGCGTAGCTCCGGCGTTTCTTGGCTTCTCATTTCCTGCTTCTTTGCACAGAATAGTTGAAGCTGTATTTATTTATCCGCAGGCTTTGGGCGATACCATGGTAAATGTATGACTTGCTAATTGCTACAAACAACCTTGACCATAATAAAATGGTAAATTACAATATCAATTAATATAGTCCACATTATGAAAACTCTTAAACTAATCAGTCATATACAAAATTAACCAGCCATATTTGTTTATATTGGTTGCATGAAAAATTACATGATCTTGTCAATTAAATATAAATATATTATTATATATTTGAATAAATGCAGATTAAATTCAAAATGTGCATGCTACGCTACCATTCTTGCTTTCATCCTCAAATGACTCAAACTTCCCTCTAAGAATTGCAGTACCCATCCTGTGTATAACAATTATGAAACATTAAGAAAATTAACTGATTAACCAACAGAAAATATTCTTATTATTAGTAACAATCTATATCTATAGATTATCATTAATGATGGAAATATTTTCATCACATTCATTATGCTAAGTGATACAAGCAATCATTTTAAGAAATTTTTTCTTTTAAAAGTGTTGATTTTCTATGAGCATTCGTAGATTTTACAATCAAGTTGCCTCACTTTGATTTTTATTATCGGCACTGAACTTTTATTTCTTCACAATTGATGGCACTTTGATTGGGATTGACCAGCTTTCCAGTCAAATTTGACTTGATAGAGTCACGGACCAATTTTCTCGCTTATAAGTATCACTATAGATGTAATATTTAAACTCATGTCGATATTTTAATATAAAAAAAAACTCTAGTTAAAATTAATCAAACTTGAATGCATATTTAATGTGCAATATAAAAATGGCACATACCTGAGCAATTTCAACTTTTAAAATTTTCGAATGTTGAGTTACAGCAATTAGAGCAAGTCTGTATTTATATGTGCGAGGTTGGACGGGTCTTCGTGGCCAAGCCCTGGGTCAACCCAGCTATGTGGGTTCCATGCATTAATAATTTCAATACAATATGCATTTCAAAGAGAAAATGACAACCTCTTCTCGCTCCCTTCACAAATTCCAAGATTGATCCTCATAAAACACATGAATCACACCCACAAGACAAGCCCACAATCGGCACTAACCCCACCATATTTGTAGGCATGCATGCAGATCGTGCATGTGCATGGGCACGCATTTAATGAGGTGGAAGAGATGAGTGATAATAATCAAACAAATGTGTGCCTATAATCCTTGAAGATAACCGTGAAATGAGGTGGGCCACCGTCTTTGAATTTCTTGTTCCTAGAGAGAAGGAAGTATTATAGAAGTTTTCTTCATGCATTTGCAGCGGGTTGTGGGTCCCTTTATTTAATGCAGAAGATTGTGGATGCCTTCCCTTTCGGCTAAGGCAAATCACTCTTCTTTGACTTCATAAGTTCCAAGATGTGATCCTTATAAAACACATGAATCACGCGTAAGTACCGATATCTTATTCAGGATAGTGCTAAGCATGTTACTTCCTAAATCTAAACATAAGTCTTGATGCTCTGCTCACTTTCATTAACCTGCTTGCCAACCAACGATAGGCACGTCGTGCGATCCCCGTTTACCAGCTCGCCATTGCACGCCCCATGGCCGCATAGGTAACCGACAAAACTTTGGCTTTCAACGCCATAGTATGAAGCTATCCAACGCCAAGTTATCGACCCACTTGATCAAGAACATCTGACTTTGCACCCTCAAAGGGGTTTAAAGGCTTGTACATGTTGGAAGTTTGGCCTCGTTTGGTCCGGTTTTGGGAATGGGCTTTGGGACTCTAAAGTCCCTTGACCAGATGCAAACGCATTTGGTTCGATTTTTTGCGCAACTTTGGCTAGATGCAATTGCATCTCCAAATGACTCTAAGGGCCCTTAGTCCAAAGCAGGTCTAGAAATTCTTTGGGAACTTGCATTTTCGAAATGCAAGTTCCGGTTATTGTTCATCACTATTCATCTTCTTCGGTTGAGAAGCCGATCGATACCCGATGACCACCGGCCAAGGGGTCGTGCGCACCAACGACATGCTGGTGACTGCTGCCTAAGGGTCGCCCAACCCCGGTAACCATCGCCAAACCTCAGGCAACACCTGGATCACGCGACCCAGGCGACTGATGGCCTGAATCACGGGTCTTCATGGCCAAGCCCTAGGTCAACCTAGCTATGTGGGTTCCATGCATTAATAATTTCAATATAATATGCATTCCAAAGAGAAAATGATAACCTCTTCTCACTCCTTTCATAAATTCTAAGATGTGATCCTCATAAAACACATGAATCACACCCACAAGACAAGCCCACAATCGGCATTGACCCCACCATATTTGTAGGCATGCATGCAGATCGTGCATGTGCATGGGCACGCATTTAATGAGGCAGAAGAGATGAGTGATAATAGTCAAACAAATGTGTGCCTGTAATCCTTGAAGATAACCGTGAAATGAGGTGGACCGCCATCTTTGAATTTCTTGTTCTTGGAGAGAAGGAAGCATTATAGGAGTTTTCTTCATGCATTTGCAGCAGGTTGTGGGTCCCTTTATTTAATGCAGAAGATTGTGGATGCCTTTCCTTTCGGCTCAAGCAAATCACTCTTCTTTGACTTCACTTGCCCACCTAAAAGTCAAAGAACTTAAACCACTCATGCGGCTTTCTTTGGCTTCTTCCTTCTACGCATGGAGATAGGATTAATGGCAAAGCAAAATTTGAAGACATCACAAAGTCTCCCCTGAACTTTGTTTATTTGGCTAGACTTATGTGTATTTGTCTAACGGGCTCAAACTCGAGACATAATTTAACAGGTTGCCTTTAGTCTAGCTGGAAATGATATATTTCTTATTTATTAGTGTTAAATGCTCACTTTGCCATGCAATTTATTCGATGTCCTTGGTTGCTAGTCGTTATTATAATAATTGTGCACCCGCATAATCACTTCACATATTATGAATATATCTAAAATCAATTCAAACTGCTTGATAAATATATTTTTGTGAAATGAACAACATTAGACACCGAAAGGGCACCAACCGATTAGTTAGTGTAACCAAATCCTCGATTCTATGGTCTCAAGCTTGTCATGGGGTGTACTTCATTGTGCAGTCAATTGACTACATTATAAATTCTCCTGCAAGAGGAGCTACAATAGGAGTTGCCGCCCATCACTCCCAAGCCGATTGAAGATGTTGCCATCCAACTTGGGGGAATCTTTACCGGATCTGGCCTCATTAGATCACTCATCACCCTTAGGATCTATCAGACACGAGAATCATTCGTGGCATGCAAAATGAGAGCTGGTGAAAAGAGAGTTCAATGTGAAGTAATTCTTTGGCTAGATGATGGAATGTTGCCTCTATTGACACTTGAATTTTTGCCAGCAAGTCGAACATGCACTGTGGTAAAAATACATATAAAAATATGATATGAAAAATAGTAAAAAACAAATAAAAACCCAAACAAAAAACGAGGAAAGAAAAGAAAGTAATTAAAAAAGGTCCAATTCAGTTAGAAATGAGAGGGCCAGGTCCGGTCTGTTGTGCCTGATCCACAAGCGCAGCCCAGACCGTACCAAGCCCACCAGAATAAGCCTCGGCCGTCAACCCATTCGAGCTAGACCACATATAATTTGCATTCAATTGAAAATTAGAAGCATCAATGAGAGAACCCGATTAGTGCACTTTTTTCATGAAAGGCATATATTATACGTACGTAGGACACAGCCACAACGAAATTACGTAACACGTAGTATAATAGGCATTCAGAGGCTAAACAAAAGGATAAAAGGAAAATAGAGGAGATACAAATTATTCCCCATCTTTTTTGTCACCTTGTTGTTTTTCAATACGATGAGAAATACAATAATTAATTTGTTGGAGTATGTGGGGATTTTCGAGTCGATCACTGAATCATCTGTGAATACGTTATGTAAGGAAGAGATGCAAACAGGAAAAAGATTATGAATTGCACGGATCCAACAAATTAAAGGATATGATTTAATAATACGAACCCAACAAATCAGAGGACATAATTGCATAATTTGTATCCGTGCAGGAAACATTTGTAAGGCAAATATAAAGTGAGGGACCTCTCATGTCTTTATTTTTTTTGACATGTCTTTCGCAGATCGCACATCAACGAAATTAAACATCGATGAGCCGTGTGAGAGAGTTTTAGGCATTTAAGATCACATATCGATCTCTAATGGAAAAAAGGACGAGCAACATGGGCAAATTGATCTTTAGCGCAATTGCGAGATTGATTGAAATAAACGTGACACTGATGAATCGCACTTTCCAAAAGGGCTGGCCTAAATAGAATGAATATCTAGAATAAAGGATCTCGACTTAGATGAAAATGCAAACCTCGACAATGGTGTCATCTAATCCATTTAGCCAAATGTTAAAATGCAACCCACATCTTTACGGCGCTCGTAAAGGATGAAGGGAATCAAGGCCTGCCACGAATTCATCTGCAACGATTTCATCTCTGCGCACATCACATATAGGCATTTCTAGTGGCTTCTTCATCAGTTTTCCCTTCTCCATCGTCCTCCAGACATCGTTAGCTGTCACCGTAGCCACTCCACCATCGCCAACTTCACTGCAGCAAGGCCTCCTCTCGTTCTGCTCTGTTTTCTAATCAGGACGGCCGAAAGAGCACAAACCCTTGGTCGCTCCCCCTTCACCGGCCCCAATCGTCGATGTCGACACCTTCAGGGACTTCGTCTCCAATCTGATCATCCATCGAAGTCAAAACCTCACTCTCATCATGGTAAATTCCACACACTCTGTTTCTGCCCCTTATGAACAAAACACAGAGCCCGTGAGCTTTAGCTAATAATGTTCGTGAGTCAAATAGCTGGAGTGGATATATTTGGGATACATTTGTTTCCGGATAAATTCTCCTATTTTGTTTCACTATTTAAGAATAATAAAAAATAAAAATGGTAGAAAAATGCAAGTCTCAGTTGGGCGATTACGTTTTAAGAATGACTTTATTTGAATTTCATTTTATTCACGTTCTTCGGGTTTAGGAGGTCATATCTCTTGAATATTGAAATAAATTGAATTGAAATTTTACATTGTATTTTTCTCATATGAAATGGATAAAGAAAATAAAAAATGAAAATAAAGGATATAAAAAAAATCCCATTTACCTTTACCAAAAAAAATAATCCCATTTGCTTTAATATTAAGATTACATTATAGGGTCACTGCGACGTATGTCTTCATTAGGCTTAGTTTTAATTTCCGGACTTAACTTATGAGATTTTTTTGGTCTCGGGGCTTGATAATGAGGCAATATATATTCTTTACCCAACATTGTATCGAATTGAATTCTCGGACTTTAATTTCCGTATTTACTTACTTTCGATCCCTTGATTATGAGCTTGGTTTATTAGGTGATGTTTTCATTTACTATGTTTCGATTATGTGATTTACATCCAAGAGCAGTCATTGCCATGAGGATTTGACCACATTGTTTTTTTCAAATATATTTGCCTCACCGCAAGTTGCAAGATAGAATACCTAGATTTAAATTGCTTGCCAGTTTGAGGGCTATGCATGTGTTACGATCCATGAATTCTCTCATACTCGTGACACTTGTGAGTAGCGCTGGGAGTTATCGGGTGAAGAGTGAGGAGGCGAAAGGATAGAACACAACTGATCTATAGGAGTGGTGTCAGGATGGTTGGTGTTAGGAGTTCTAGGATATAAGGATTATATCACTTAGGAGCTCTGAAGGCGGGATGGGCCTCCCGTGCACAAACTGGTCAGGAGCTAATACCGCTCTCCTAACGAGGCCATGGCAGGCCAAAACCAGTTGTTGTGCTTAAAGAGATCTGCTGTCTCACTCGATGGACTAAACGCTCGAGCGAAGCTGGGCATGGTAGGATCTCGCACAAAGAAGCATTCACCATATCATTCGTTGGAATAACTACATGAATCAAGGCTAGCTTGGTGAATTCTGCTCACCAGGTGCTCGCGGGTCGTTCCGAGGCCAAGGAAACTCTCGGCCCATGACAAATGGTATTAGAGCAGGAATCCCTCCAGTAAGCGAGTGAGCGAGTCAGAGAATCGGGCTTCTCGCTCTAATGTGGGTCGAACAAATAAATCCTAGTGGGACCGGTCCTAGTGGACAGAGAGGAATTTGCCAGGGCCAAAAGATGCCCAAACGTAGCGGGGTTCTCAACTCCTATGATGACAATGGGTACTAGGACGAGTTGGTTCCTCGCCGAGCCAATAAGGAGTTTGAGAAGAACCAAACCCTTGTTGAATGAGGATAACATTCTTGGATTGATTGGTGAATTTGAAGAAGAGGTCTACCGCCATGTTTTCAACAACGAAAGAACCTCCATTGTTTGCTAGGGTCAAAGAAGCTAGTTAGGCTGAAATGGTGCTGCCAAAAGATGCGATTGGCGAAAAATGTCACACTTGTTGAAAAGCGCAGGTGACCGAGAATGGCCAAGCGGCTGAAATCAAAAGAGGCTACTGATGGAGCAAAACTCGTTTTGTTGGGCGAGCGTGACTATTCGATGTGAAATCCCAAAAGTGACACATCAATGGTTAATGGACGCAAGGAAGCAATAGAATAGATCACAACGAGGACGTTGTGAATTTGAGTGAGGGAGAATGTCATGGTCCGTGAATTCTCCCGTACTCGTGACACTTGTGAGTAGCGCTGGGGGTTATCGGGTGAAGAGTGAAGAGGCAGAAGGGTAGAACACAACTAGTCCATGGGAGTGGCATCAGGACGGTTGGTGCTAGGAGTTAGGATAGAAGGATTATATCACTTAGGAGCTCTGAAAGCAGGGTAAGTCTCCCGTGCACAAACTGGTCGGGAGCTGATGTCGCTCTCCTGACGAGGCCATGGCAGGCCGAAACCAATTGTTGTGCTTAAAGAGATCTGCTGTCTCACTCGATGGACTAAACGTCCGAGCGAAACTGGGCGTGGTAGGATCTCGCATGAAGAAGCATTCATCGTATCGTTCGTTGGAATAGCTACACGAATCAAGGCTGGCCTGGCGAATTCCGCTCACCAGGCGCCCGTGGGTCATTCCGAGGGTAAGGAAACTCTCGGCCCGTGACACATGCACCTTACTCTTTCAACTCTACCTGCGTCGATTGCAAACAAAACAAGAGAAGAAAGCTTTCAGTCTCTAGGCATACCTTGTTATGTGCGACTGGTATCTACCGGCATAGCGACCTAAAAACAATAGATCGAGTCTTTCTAATGGTCTAGCTTTCGAGACCTATAGGCACAACACCAACGTCATTTTCCAGCACAATCATATCCTATATGACCAATTCAGTCTGTTTCCATTAGCTTGACATTTCCGAGATCCCCCCAACACATACATATTCTGTACGGAATTTGAATCAAACAAG
The DNA here is from genome assembly GCA_017140255.1 of Eucalyptus paniculata subsp. matutina. Lineage (NCBI taxonomy): Eukaryota > Viridiplantae > Streptophyta > Magnoliopsida > Myrtales > Myrtaceae > Eucalyptus > Eucalyptus paniculata. The sequence goes on along the minus strand of CM029442.1, from coordinate 30,053,031 downwards.
AGAACAACATAGTCGCATGGGGAGGTTTAGCTCTAGCTCATAGACTATGACTCGCACCTCGCAAATCTTGTGACGAGCAGTTCAAGCATCTGTCTCTCCCCAAACTCTCTGCTAAAATTAATGCGAATGGGAACTGCCATGAACTTCGCAAACTCACGAAGCTGAGGATGCTTAGGTGAATGCAATTCATCCCCCAGGACTTCAAGCTCAGACCAAAACATCATGGCCGTCGCCGACGTCTTCCACTTTCATTGAGACAAATCCACAATAGCCATGGCTCTGTTCCTCGCCATTGGCATTCGGCGTCGATCGCGGATATTCTATCTCGGACGAGCTTTTATCAAGTACGATTTCATGGATTCATTCTAACCCTACCAAACCATTTCGTCGCAATTTTCCCAATTCCATAGGCCAAATAATTGCACCATTTGACACTCTCAGAAATTCTCACGGTATTTTCTTATGAACCTCTTTGAAGTTCCCCATGGGAAAAAAATAAAACCCATGATTTTAATAAGCCTATGAAACTTGATTTTGAATTTAAAAGGAAGAATGCAGAAAATAAATTTTCAGCATTCGAGAGATAATGCTGAGAATTTCTTCTCCTCCCGAAAGAGAACAGATTGTACAGTTTATGGAACATTACTCCGTAAACCACCAAAGACAGCAACCTACACAGCGATCTCAAAGTAACATAGACGTAGATGAAATCATCTTGGCAAGACATTTTGCAGGAAGAACTAAACAGGTATCGACCATCTAACATACAAACATGCATTGCAGTGAATGTTGATTTGTGATTCAGATTGTTATTGTGAACACTTCACGGTGAGCACTTTAGCGACGATCATATAAAGTACTTGTAGCATGCATATTGACATGCTAGCAGTGAATTTGACAATAAGAATCACACAAAAATGCCTGAGTCTCTCTTCATGAAACTAAGAACGAAGAAGAAGATTATAGTGTTTATTTTATCCGATGCACGCAGGACTATCAGACGAGAGGAAGAGGTTGTCTGAGACAATGATGCTGAGGATCGCAGCCAGCGAAGGAGAAACGAACAAGTTCAGAGCAGTCCAGCAAACTCACTGGAAAATAGGTGCTTGTTAGAGTTTTTCTAATGTGGACTAAATTAATTAATATTGTAATTTACTATTTTTACGGTTATCGTAAAACAGGGTTGGTCTAAAGAGAGATAAAAGGTTTCTTAATTAGTCTAATATGGGTTGGCTAGTGTGGGCTGAGTTGAGCCTTGCCCGTAATGAGGGGGACTGGCTGAAAACTCTATAAATAGTGCTCAAGTCTCTCCTCTAACCCTAATTCTCACATGTATCCTCACCTAAGGGGCGTTTACCCAAGCTAAACGTGAGAGGGGCCGCCTCATTGAGCTAGTGATATGGAGGGTAATAGAGGAGAAGGACTTGATGTGTGGATCCCCTTGATTTATGTGGGTAATCCTTTTTATGCTTCCACTTTATGTTCGATGGATCCCAAAACAGGTACGTTAATCTTTCTACTCAATTATGTATGTTCTTGTTCTGGTTATGGAGATCTTGGGGTTGCGCAATTTGCGTCTAACATGTGGTATCAGAGCAACCATAACCCTAGAACTCGAACACAGTTGGTTTTGCCCTAATTTGTACGAATTTACCATAATTTGTATGGATCTACCCTAATTTATATGGATTAGCCATAATTGGTATTGATCTTGCCCTAATTTGTGATTTTCGAGACTTTTTGTTCAATGAAAATTAAATTAAATCACAAATTTGGATTTGGGGAGATGAGACGAGCAAGAGGGTCGGCGGCGCGTCGCCGGGGGATGCCGCACGCGCCCCCACGCGCGGCCATGCGCCGCCTGGGCGTCGAACGCGCGCCGCGCGTGAGCCCCATGCGCCACGCACTAAGGCGGCGCGTGCGGGCGCGTGGGGGCTTATTTTGGCGCGTGGTTGGCGGCATTGGACTCGTATGATGATTTCCTATCTTGTGGTATATTTATTTTATATGTTTGATGGTTTTATTGATGTGAAATTGCATATGAAATCCTAAATACGTGTATTTTTAGTGTATTTTTGCGTATTTTTCTTGTATTTTCTGTGATTTTGGAAATACAAGTGATGAGTTACTAGTATGTTATCACATAATTAAAAGGTGTGATTCATCAACAAAAATCAAACTTTATTGTGAACTGAAGCTGGCTTAATGCAATACAATTCATATGAGATTGTATTTGAGCTATGTATTGAACTGATGAGAAACAATAAAGATTATGAAACTTTTGTTACTCAAGTATACTCTTTTACACACTAGTAATCTTTGACTGATAGACGACTTAAGGACTCGTGACCAAACTGATGTACTGATTAACACATCTGCTGAATGTGGGTAATGCATGTCAATTAAGTTACTGCATATTGTACATGAACTTATCTGGTCACTTATTAATGTCTATCAAGTTGAATATTTTTATGGTTAAGGAGTATGACAACATTTATGCAGAGCAATAGTATCTACTGTTAAATTTTAGATATTTGGTTCTCTAGTTTGACTCAATTAATATGTCATTGGTTGAAGTAATGATATTTGTTACCTAAAATTGATTAATAAATCAGTTGTTGGCCTTGAAGTCATTTTTGCCTTATGAATTCATGAGTGATAATGGATCAGCTGTCAAGCTTGTTGATTTGGTGCACCATGTATTACTATTGATGTTAATTTGTGAGAGATATTATAGATCGGCATTCTTTTTATGTTGTTTTGGTAATATGTAATTGGGGTGCATAAGAGATGTTTTATTCTCTGTTATGAGAAGTTTCTAGAATAAAGTAATGTAATTAGCATGATATGTGATTTTGGTAATATGATGCCCCTATCACTAAAGTTAAAATCACATATATATGGTGTATGTGAGGAGTAAAGCTTATATCCCTGGTATGAGAGAATTTCAATGATTCAATTGAGTAGTGACCGCCAAAGTGGCACGCTTGATTGGGTTTGAGAAATTTCGGTCTCGTATGATGATTGGGATGTCTCCTGGTCTAATGCATAATCATACTCCCAAAGGAGGTGATTGTGTATTAGTTCATGGAGGGATACATGATAGTGTGGTAGAGGAGTGACTGATTCTAGTGATTCATATGCCCAAAGGTGATGAATTCATGAAGAATTGGAACATATTCTCATAACCCTTATCATGTGGGGAGTGTACAATTGCATGTCATGTATTCTGCCCAAAGGTGATTATGTGATTTTGCATGTAACTCTCTGGATGTATACTTGTACATCAAGTTACACAATGTTCACATGATGCTAATTATATACTGCTTGTTTTTCAGTCACCTTTTCTGTAAATGGTAATTCCGTCATCATTGAGGTTCTTTACTGCTTCAAATTTTAAGTTATGGACATATGATTTGTTGCTTGAGAAAAGAGCAATTGAATTTGCTTATTGTCCATGAAGCGTTCCATTCTGGAACACTTGAAAAGAGGTTTGCCTGCAGACTGCACTGCTATAAGATGAAGGAAGCCTTAGTTGCTTGAAATTATGTCTTGTCTGATATTGAAATTAGGACACATCTGCAAAAATTGTGTTTAAGTCCTAATGACATATACATCTCGTATATGATTAAAAAGTTGTTAGGTTTAACAGTGGCAATGAGTATTTTGGCAAGTATGACAATGCGAAATAGCTTAAAGGGTCATTTGTCAAATACTTGGTAGATTCTGGGGTGGTAATTTAATTACTATACCTAAAAATTCTAACAAAAAGATTTGGGCGAAAGGCATAAATGCGCCATATTGAACATGGTGATGAGTATGATTGATAAGACTAATTTATCTGGTTTTTTGTGGGCTGATATTATGAAAGAAATTTTTTCATATACAAAAGAGGTATTGATTTGATGACCCTAAAGAAGGTACAAGAATGATGGAATCACATACTCTAAAGTTTCTAAATATTGACGTAATTGTAGATGATAGTTGCTCTCAGATTATTAAAGATAATAGTATGATGGAGGTTACTATGTTTTTGTCTTTACCTATACAGATAATTATGGAATCTCCTGTACCATAGACTAAACTTGTTGAGGTTCAAGGTACTATTCTTGATATAGTTTATAATGAAATTTCTTAAACCTCTCAAGTGCAGAATGAAGTGGTTGCAGCTTTATTAAGGAGATTTGTTAAGGAAAGACGATCAATTATACCATCGGACTATATAGTCTATTTGTGAGAGCATGATTACAATATCCACTGTATGGTTGATGTAATGACATATTTATAAATGTCGTTTCTTATTCTCAATTAAGTATGTGATTAGATGCCATAAAAGGCGATATACAATCTATGAAACATGTTTGGAAACTTACTGACTTGACTAAAGATCACAAGTTTATTAGTTGCAAATTGGCGTACAAAACTAAAAGAAATTTCAAACAAATATTGTAGAATTATTTCTTTAAATATTCTTTTAGAGTGAATGTGGCATTAATAATTTATTTTGATATAAAGTTACGCCAAATAGATACAAAATATATACTGTGTAACTGGATGATTTTGCAGCAGATTCAAGTAAACTTGTGTATAGACTGAAAAATTCTAATTCATGGTCTTAAGCAAGTTTCCAGACAATATTATTAAAGTTTCATAGTGTTGTTATTTTGTTCAATTGGGAACAAAGTAATTCAATATACTGTAAGGTCAGTGGGAGGAAATTTATTTTTTCTCATACTTTATGTACATGATGTTTTGCTTACAAGTTGTGACATTGAGACATCTTATATCCTTTATTAAGGATTTTTTTTTGCCATATTATATTAGATTTTCTCGGAGGACATTTGCTGATTGTATATTGGAAATATTCAATATACATCATTGCAAGCCAGGAATTGCTCCTGATGTTAAGGGTGATGGACTAAATCTATCACATTGTCCTTATTTAGATATTGAGAAAATTTAATTAAATAGTGTACCTTATGTCAGTGCACTTAAAAGTATAATGTATGCTCGAATTTGCACTAAACTAAATATTGTCTTTGTGACGGGACTTCTGGGCAAATATCAGTCAAATCCAGGACATGATCACTGAGTTGCTGTCAAGAAGGTTTTAAGGTACTTAAAGAAGACAAGAGATTATATGCTAATTTATAGACGTGTTCAATTCTTGCAGTTAGTAGAGTATTTAGATGTAAACTTTGCTGGCAATTCTGATGACATGCAATCAATAACGGAATACAGATTTATGTTACTACGAAGTGCAGTAAATAAAGTTCTTTGTTATCTTCTACTATGTATGCAGTATTAATAACATTCTTTTAGGTTGTTACTTGGGCTATTAGGCTCCAAAACCTCATGACGGAATTGATCGTTTTAACTTGATGGATAGACCCATACGGTTGTATTGAGATAACAAATTTGTAGTATTATTTATTTACTACAGAGGTCTCAAGGGGTCTAAATATATGGTGGTCAGATATTTTTTACTATAAAGAAACAGTACAGAAAGGTGACTTATGATATAACATATTTTCACAGATGATGTGGTTACAAATCCACAAACTAAAGGCCTACGCCAATGTATATTTTAGTAACATATCGTTAACATGGGCCTAGGAGTATCTTCGGATACTGTTGTTTAGTGGGAGCTATTTTGGCTTTATTCTGATAAAGTTCACATATGTGGTTCGTTACACTTAGTAACGGTTTGATATGTATCAACTTTTGCATTCAATAAAATATTTTGAATGTGTTGTTATTATGTTGAATACATATTGTTAAAGTCTCAAAGGATTGTATAGATCTTGAGTGAAGGCTAGGGACATCCGGGCATCCGGTTATTAGCCTCGTGCATATGTCTTGTGATCATAAAGAAAGGTTAACCATAAGGACAAGACATATGTGGGTTCATTGGAACCATAAAGCATTCTCTAGTGGCACAAGTTTTTTTGTGACACCTAAGGTAAGAGAATGGTGACTGACAAATGGGATCTCTCTATGAGAGATGTTATCCATTTGACACACTACCATATTGAATCCATATCAATAAAGTTGAGAACATTCGTGACCATGGAAGGCTCTGTGTGTATACATGTAGTTACCGCCATGATTCGGTGTTTAAGACTTTATGAGACAGGATTGACTATTAAGAATTATCTCTGGACCAAATGTGCGCACATACAGTACGATTTCAATTAATATAGTCCAAGTGGGAGAATGTTAGAGTTTTTCTAATGTGGACTAAATTAATTAATATTATAATTTACTGTTTTTACGGTTATCGCAAAACAGGGTTAGTCTAAAGAGAGATAGAAGGTTTCTTAATTAGTCTAATATGGGCTGGCTAGTGTGGGCCGAGTTGAGCCTGGCCCGTAATGAGGGGGACTGGCTGGAAACTCTATAAATAGTGCTCAAGTCTCTCCTCTAACCCTAATTCTCACATGTATCCTCACCTAAGGGGCGTTTACCTAACGCTAAACGTGAGGGGGGCCCCCTCATTGAGCCAGTGATACGGAGGGTAATAGAGGAGAATGACTTGATGTGTGGATCCCCTTGATATATGTGGGTAATCATTTTTATGCTTCCGCTTTATGTTCGATGGATCCCAAAACAGGTGCGTTAATCTTTCTACTCAATTATGTATGTTCTTGTTCTGGTTATAAAGATCTTGGGGTTGTGCAATTTGCGTCTAACAGTGCTAACAGAGCTATGGCCTGCCAGTGGAGCAATGATCGGAGATGATGCTAACGGTGCCAGGAGGTTTGTTGAAGGTCACCATACGAAGCAAGAGGCCGAGAGAGATAACTCTCTGGACGTTCAGAAATCTCTGAGCCTCCCCACCGTGTGTGATTTTTGCTAAGTGCATAAGAGTTCTGGCTGGCGATGGAGGATGAGCGATGGTGGCAACCGGTGGACTGAGGCGACGGAGAGAGAGCGAAGATGGAGTAGCATCTGGAAATGGGGTTGATCCATAGAGAGTTTTCTGCTGAGCTCCCGTTCGTGTGTTCCTCTTCCCAAATGCACGCGCCTCGTGAGCGTCGATGCTCTGCTACTCGGACGCTTGAGTTTTGTGGACGAGGTAATGCAGTGGAGAGCAGTACTCTCTGATCAGGACGATTATGCTGTGGCGTTCTACACCATCCCATGCGATCTGAGGTCCATTGTCGCGGAAAAGGGATTCGACTACTACGCATGCTTCTTTCCACCGTGGCCAAACGAGTGCTTCGGCCACGGTGCGTGCAGTGGTGTGCGGAGACATGCCAACCGTGCACGGACATGAGGAGAGTATAAAGAAGCAGGAAATTTTTTTAAAATAATTAAAAATTCGAATTTTTTATAAAATAAAATAATAAAAATAAAAGGAAAATGTTTTTGGTGAAAGAAAGTGTTTGGTTTAGAAGTGAAAGAAAGGGGATGGAAAAAAAAAAAAAACGGAAAATATTTTCTCCACTTTTTGAAGAAGTTTTTTCTATTGACGGAAAATGCATTCCTTGGTCAATTTATTTTTCATGAAACGAACGTTAAAAAATCCGGAAAATGTTTTCTCGAAACTTATTTTTAGTGAAACAAATGTAGTGTTAATGTGCACATAGAAATTTCTTAAGCTTAGTACCGTAGGAAACTCACATGAATCCGTTTTTTCACACCAACAATTGTGAGTCATCTTTTGCTTGGGTTAATTCACAAGGGTTCTCGCTTTTATTATCTAATTCATGAGGTTTGTCTAGGTATTATTTGACGGAGAGATTCTCCGAGGCGTGTTTTCTTAAAAAAAAAAAAAAAAAAAGTGATATAACTTGCATGGAACTCAATTAATCGTGCATCATTTATAATTTATTTATTAGAGTTTAAAATTAGATTGAACTGTCATTTTTCTTTAAAAAACGCCCTTCCACTTTTCTCGTCTTGATTGAATTTATGTACATTAATTGAAGGGTGATTCAGTCTTTTTAGTCAATCTTAAGATGCATAGTGGGAATTTTAAATATCAAGAGCATGCAAAGTGGTGTGTGAACTAGGCACCAAACGTGAGGAGGGTCTTGGAAATTTTATACAAATTAAATTAATGGGGAGACAATATATTATGCAATTATAGGTCCTGCGATTTTTTAGGAAATAAACAGATAGAAATAAGACATTCAACAAGAAGATTCCACTTTATACAAGGTAATGAGATTGGGGGTTTGCAAGGACGTCATGAAATTTGTCTTTAATGACAAATGCGAAATTCGCCTATTCATGAAATGGAAGACGGTCAAATTTCAAAACAATGAAAGCCATGCAGATTCACGTTCAATCAAAAGTGATGGAGTGTCCTATAAGAATGAGTACTTTCTATAGCTAAATTCCAATGGTGTGTTTCTCTATAGTATAAACAAAAGTGAATCAAAGAACTACATCACATAGAATTACACTTATGGTCATGGGCAATTTATGTAATTTGAGTATCATACAAGTGTCCCCAAAGTCTTGCAATGGAGAATCGCGAATTGGAAACTTACTCACAAGTTTTGGATTATGTCTCGATATGAGGTTTATTACTGAACTTGAGGGGTTTGCCTATTCTAACGAAGCCACATTTGGCATGCCAATTGCTTTGGTCAGGGAGTGCACGACGGACTATTGACCTAATCGATTTTGCAAGAAATCAATTCAAGCATGAGTGCAACCCCACCATTAGTGATCAAATTCAAATCAAGGATTATAGAGCTAGGTATGATAACTATTCTCACTAAATGACAACGCAATATTGCACAAATAAGGGATTGTGGCTAAGTCGGTTGTGAAATTATTCTTTTGCCAACAAGTTGAACATGCTTTTTGGTAAAGGTATATAAGATAATAAAGAAAATTAAAAAAAAAAAAAAAAAAAAAAGCAATAAAAAAGGTCCCACTCGGTCAGAATTGAGAGGGCCTGGTCCGATCTGTTGGGTCTGATCCACAATCGTAGCCCAGATCATGCTAGGCCCATCAGAGTAAACCTTGGCCCAGACAAGTTCCCTTACCGCAGCCCTCAATCCATCGTCTCTCTCTCTCTCTCTCTCTCTTGATCAACCGGGTTCCAAAAGATTCTCCACTACTAATCAACACCAGAAAACCACCGTCCGCCATCTCCAATCGCCAAACCCCAGCCACCGTTGAGCCACCATTGAAGACCGCCACAGGCTCAGCGATACGCCGATAACACAATAGTACGCATACACTGAATCTGACGAAGAAACTCTCTTTCTCGGAAATTCTTGAGGCTTCTTGATCGACTGTCCTTCTCCGTCATCCTTCAGGCACCATTAGCCACCCCTGTAGCCGTTCCGCCATTGCCGGTTTCGTTGTAGCAAGGCCAACTCTCGTTCTGCTCTGTTTTCTGGTCAGGACGCTCGCAAGTTCACGAACCTTGGTCGTTCCGCTTTCGCTGGCCCCGATCATCGGCGTCGACACCACCAGGAGCTTTGTCAGTGATCTGATCACCGTCCGAGGTCAAAAACTTAAATGTCATCAAGGTAAATTCCACACACTCTGTTTCTGCCGCTTATGAACGAAACAGAGCCCGTTAGCTTTAGCTAATGTCTGTGAGTAAATCAGTTGAGATTGAAGCTCTATTAACAACTCGGACTTGTACTGTTATTGTCGTGATGATCTGAAAGTCAATCGTTGCTGTACATTTGCGTATGAGCTCCTTGATCAAAATGCATATTACTTGTTTGATGAAATGCTCAAACTAGATCAGTATGTAAATTCGATTCAATCCTAGAACCGCAAAATCATATTACATAAATTCGATTTGTTCTCAACTTATCGAACCCTTATTATGGCCGACTTTGTCGGAATAGGATGCTCATTTGTCAAATGGTGTTATGATTCTCGTCTCGTATGCTCGAATAATGACCCGAAAATTGTTGTCTCATGGCATGCTCATCTCTTTGGTTCGAGTTAAAGTGTTCTCTATGAACATAATCGAGTCTTGAATGTGTATTCTGTTGTGAAGGAGCGCGAGATTTGCATGTGCGCATGCAAAGAATGGAGCGTCAGAATTGCCATTGATCCTTGCTTTTGTAAAATCTGTGAAAGAATCGCCATTGCCCCGAACTTGGACTGCGTTTTAATCCTTTGGTGATGACCCTTCCAAATGCTGTGGTTTTCATTTATTATCTCAAACTTGGAGACATTTGTTTCTGGATAAATTCTTCAATTTTGTTTTTACTAAACAAAAAAAAAATGAAAATAAAAAGTAAAAATGGTGGAAGAATGCAACGGTGGTTATATTTTTAGAATAGTTTAATTTGAATTTCATTTGATCCATGTACTTCTAGTCTGACAAGGGACGTTATCCTCTCAACTTTCAAGTTCCATGATTTCTTCACTTGGTTATATTTTTTGAATAGTTTAATTTGAATTTCATTTGATTCATGTACTTCTAGTATGACAAGGGACGCTATCCTCTCAACTTTCAAGTTCCATGATTTCTTCACTTTTTCTTGGTAGAAATTTACGCTTGATGACCGAGGGATATCTGTCCCTAAAGCAATTTTATCAAATGTATAAAGCTAAATAATCAAAATTATAGCTTACACACTGATTAGTGAAGTATTGATATGGCATAACTTATTATTTTTTTTGTGAGTTATGGGATAGTGGGGTTTTGCAAGACAAAATGGTCATGCTAAATTCAATCGTTGACATCAATTTTCGTTCATTCAATGGTTGAGATTGTGAACATAACTTTGACCCTAAAGAATTTTGTACAAATTGACATGCCAGTTCCCTTGTACAGACTCATTCCCATACCATCCTTTCCATATGGGCTTTCATCAATACTAGCTTGTGTTCTTGAGTGGTCCAATGGCAATCCCCATTGTTCCTATATGGAAAGCTAAATTCTAGTTATTTCTTGCAAATGTTGTCAAAATCATTTATCAATGATGGGGGCGGCAGTGCTGTCTGTTCATAGTAAAGGCGTAGAATTGAATCGAACCGAAATTTCATGCATTTTCGGATCGAAAACAAATAAAATAACCGTTTGCTCTTCTCCTCCACTGGAGTTTTCTTCTCTCTCTCCTCCAATAGCATCAGACTCGCGCTCAACCCCCTCTCCGGGATTAAATTCCTCTCCTGCGAAACCTGCAACAGTGCAGCCACGTTCGCCACCTCCTCCAGATCGCCTTCCGGAATTTGAATTCCATGCCGTAGGGCCTGAATCCGAAGCTTCAGCCTGGCGATCTCGACAAGGAGGGACTTCCTCTCGCAAGCCTGCCACCGCTCCTTGCAGGACCACCGTTGCTCCTCTCGGAGGTGGCGATGGGACTTAGGGGAGAGGCAGAGAGAAGAAGGTTTGGAGACTGTGAATGGGAGGGAGGATGGGCGTTGGTGGTGGACTTGGTGGAGGGGAGGATAGGTGCAGGGTGGGACTTGGGGGAGTGGTAGGTGGGGTATGGAGTGGGGAGAGAGACTGGGGTTCGGAGAGCAAGATGGAGAAGAAGACGCGGGAGAGATATTTTGCGGAGCCACCTCGATCGTGCCGACTTCCCTCCCTCCCTCTCGTCTCGTCTCCATCCCATATGCATACGCAACCCTCCACCCTCCTCCTCCTCCTCCTCCTCCATCGTCGAACGCTCCAGTTTCCCCCATTCTCCTTCGTGCGAATTCCTGTTCTCGTCGATCCTTCGTTCTCCCTCTCGCCAAGCGATTGTGGTGCCCCTCTTCAGTTCGATTGGGGATCGGTTTCGGGTGAAGACGATTCCGATCGATTCATTCCCTGTGATTGGCGATGGGGGAACTTATGCTCACGGACCTGTTGAAGAAGGCGGCATTGGATTTACCCAACGGAAGAGCCGTGTCTGCCGTGTCTGACACCATAATCACGCATCTAGTGATTATGGTGTCATCGCCACCACCCAACCGAAGTCCATTAACAACTCCAACCCTTCAGCCACTTGAATAAAATATGCCATTTTATGTGCCATGGGGGCATGCATTACCTCCATGTTATTGCGTTTTGGTTAGTCCCCCCTTCAAAACAAGTGGAAACAGCTCTAGAAGCATGACTCATAGATGCTGCCTTGAATTGTGATAATGAGTCATCTCACAAACTCTTGAATAGCGAGTCATGAGCTTAAAAGAGTAAGAGAGAATTTAGTTAATCACATCCTCCATCTTGAGCTCTAATAGGAGACTGTTTCATACTTTAGAGCAGTGAAAGAAGCGATCCCATTAACGAACTCCAAAAGTCTTAATAAGTCCCATGTTGGATCGAGTGAAACTCCAAGCTAAGTGAAAGATTAAAGCTCAAATTCACAATGGCATCTTTGCTTCATGATGATTGCAGCTCTAGCTCCATTTCGATGACATCGCCCCCTAGGAGACAATGCTCCATAGACTTCAAGTGTGATCTCCTAAAAGATATCCAAGATGTATCTATATATGCCATCAATTCAGAGACGTTATAATTTTTAATGCTATATATGCCCCTAATTCACTTAGTACCAATTATGTTTATGTGTATCAACAAATGCATCTAATGATTATGGGGTCATCGCCACTATCCAACCGGAGTCCACTGACAGCTTTAACCCTTGAGCCACCCCAATAATATATGCCTTTTTATGTGTCATGAGGGCCTCCATCACCTTCATGATATTGGGTTTTGGTTAGTCCCCCCTTCAAAACAAGAGGAAACAGCTCATGAAGCATGGCTTATATATGGTGCCTTAGATTGTGATAATGGGTCATCTCCGGAACTCCTCAATAGTAACTCATGAGCTTAAAAGAGTAAAAGAGAGAATTCAATTAATCCCATCCTCCTTCACAAGTATTCTAAAAGGAGACTATTACACGCTTTGGAGTAGCGAAAGAAGTAGTCTCATCAACGAACTCCAAAAGCCTTATTAAGTCCCGGGTTGAATCAAGTGAAACACCAAGCTGAGTGAAAGATTAAAGTTCAAATTCTCAATGGCACCTTCACTCCACAGTGATTGTAGCTCCAACTCAATGGCATCGCCTCCCAGAAGACAACGCTCCCTAAACTCCAAGCATAGTCTCTGAGAGATATCCAAGAGGCATCTATATACGCCACCAATTCAGAGACTTTATAATTCATAATGCTATATACGCCACAAATTCAATTAGGTGCCAATTATGTTTGCATGTATCAACAAACTTATTTAGTAAAATATGTCATTTAATGTGCCATGGGGGCCTTCATCACCTCCATGTTATTGGGTTTTGGTTAGTCCTGTTAAGGAAATCCCCTATGATGTTTTAAAGATGACAAAATAAATCCAAGGCTACTAACTTATTTAATGGTTGAATAATAGACTATGCAAATGATAGAACATGTAAAGGATATTTTCGAAATCTATACTTGAAAGAACAAGAAGATAGACTCTATGCTGAAGCTGAACTTATTCAAACTATGTTTAGACCTTAAGTTAAATATGTTTAGAAGCAAAATATGTTCAAACTTATGTCCAAATTGTAAAATCTATTTCAGACGGAAGACACTCAGACTTGACATATAAAATGAGACACAAGTCCAGAATGTGATAAAGTCCTGAACGAAGCATGTTCGGAATGAGACAACTCAACAAAACGTGACACAAGCCCAAAATGTGTAACAGCTAATGATCTGATTTGGATTATACATCAAGATAGATTTAATTGACTCAATCTAATTGATTGACAATTGGATATTGAAGACAAGAACTTTCTAAATGGAGAAATTCTATTTATGGAAACCAAGATTTTGTTTGTATAGACGATCAGAATCAACTTGGGATTTTACTTTTATCACTCAACGACTTCTAAATCTTCTTAATACAGATCTGTCCAATGGGTAGACGATCCTCTAGATACTGTCCAATAGCTAGTTTGGAAATAGATGGGTATTTAAGGAGACTAAGGACCGATGAGCAAGAAAAAAGACGAAGCATAATATCTATAATTCTAATGTCTGAGCGAACTTCAATCATACACTTGTTTTTCGTGAGCTTAAACGTTTGTGATCATAAGAGAAATACCAAAAAAGTGACTTAGTGAGATAGTGTGATCTACCATTAAGTGTTTGCACTCTAAATTATAATCTCTTGTTGATCACATAGTGGAATCTAGCCAAAAGGCTATTAACGTGGGAGAGTGGACATAAGCTTAATCTAAGCCGAACCGCTATAAATTCCGTATGCAACCTTCTCTTCCCTTAGTTCTTCTTATTTAAGTACGTTGCATACTTACAGGTTATTTCAAAAGTCTATTCCATCGCATGACAAATTCTGAACATCTACCAGAAGTCTAGTGGCTTGTTTGTCAAACTATGATCATTATTCAAATTTTACTCGAAACTTATTTTATTCTGCATTTATTTGTCAAGATTTATTTTGAACACCTATTCATTCCCCTCTAGGTATTTGTAGTAGCACACTTTCAATTGGTATCGGAGCCAAGTTCTTGCTTTATTAAACTGTTTTTACTTCTAAGTTAAAGATATTCTATGGCAAGTATCTTGGCACCAGGCTAGTTGAAGGGCAAAGCAACACCAAGCCAACCTATTTCGATGGAAATAAATACAATGTTTGAAAAAACAAAGTGAAAGCAATCCTAAAATTTAGAGATCCCTTGCAATAGGATATTGTGGAAAAATGAATCATCCCACTGCTGCATCTACATCAAATAAGAATGGCAAAGACAAAGAAACCAAACCCCCTACTCTTATGCCTCAAATTGAGATGTCCAAAAGAGAAACTCTTGATGCAAAAGTTATTTATTCTTTATATTGCACATTGTCTCCTACTAAGTATAATAGAATCTCTTCATATGAAACGGCTAAAGAAGTCTGTAATAGACTTTATGTTATTTATGAAGGTACAGATCGTGTAAAAGAGACGAAAGCGAACATTCTGCTTGGCCAATATGAGTCTTTCAAGATGAAGGATGGAGAATCAATTGGAGATTTGTTCAACCGTTTTACAGAAATTGTAAATGGTTTAACATATCATCGTCAGCCAATTTTTGCCCCAATGAAAGTCAACAAACTTTTGCGAGGTCTTTCAAAAGATTGGAATTATGTTAAGACCTCAATTCAAGAAACTTAAGAGGATTATACCACTTTCCGTTGATGAACTTATTGGCACTCTTCAATCCTACGAAGTGGAACAAATCAATGATGAAGATCCCAAAGGTAAGAAGTCAATTGCACTTAAATCTAACACTAATTTTGATAATACAGACTTAGAAAATGACATGGATGACGAAGAACTTGCTCTTATGATCAAGAAATTCAAAATACTGAGTAGAAAATGAAGGAAATTCAGTGGAAGAAGACAATACAAGCAGAATGGGCAAAAAAGAATAATGAAAGAATAGGACAAGTAAGGAAATATATGCTTGATGGCACATTTAGACTCAAACTCAAATTCGAAATAAGAATTAGACTTAGAATCATAATCTGACTCAGACACAAACTTAGAATCCGACAACGAAATCAAGGTAAGTCATTCAGAAATTCCTACTAAAATTTTTAAGTATATAAATGAGCTTTGCCTAAATCTCATTTCCTCTCTTAAAAAGATCTCTGAACTAAAAAGGAGAATTCATGGCTTAGGCAACAGGATCTTTTTTTTTTTTTTGATGACCCAGGAAAGCCCCGTACACCGCGGATGGCTGGAGTAAACCCCGGGGGCAAACTGGAGGACCCACCACCCTAGCCACCAAGTAAGACGCAAGCATCTCCGCGGAGAATCAAACCCTCTCCCTCCAAGAAGGGGTCAATGGGTCCCCCCACGATGGGGAAGACTAACCAACGGAGCCACTGAAGCGGGTGGTGGGCAACAGGATCTTTCTCAAAAAGAAATGTTTGAAATTTTGCAAAAAGATTTTCTACAAATAAAGAAAGTTGAGATTTACTTATCAAAGAAAATGATTCTTTAAAAAAGGAATTTTCAAATATTTTGACAAAATTTTCAAAGGGTTCAAAAACATTAATATCATTTCCATACAAGTACCTCACTTTAACAAGTCAAGACTTGGTTTCAATAAAGAAAGTGATTCTCTAATAGATTTTCCTAAAGTCAATGAGAGATTTAGACAAAAACCTCATAAGCTTGTGTACAAAAAAACATTTTCAAAGGATCTTTACAAAACCTGTTGGTCGAAATGCCCTCAAGTGTTCAAATTGTAGAAACTCAAAATATTTTGAGAAAGAATATCCTAAAGTTTGAAGACTTGTTCGGAAAGATTAGGTAAAAACAGCATACTCTACTAACTCTCATGAACCCAAGAAAATATGGGTACTAAAGAAAATGTGAGTTGTTTTTGCAGGAAATAAAAGACAAGAAGAAAGAGAGTTTGGTAAGGAATGTATATTTTTTATTCTCAATTTGGTTTGAGTGCATAATTTAAAAATTCTCATTATACTTATATTCTCTTTGTGCCTTGATTGATTTAGACTTTATTATGACCGTATTCTATGATTTGTTTTATTGAAGAAATAATTGTGTGATTTGTTTTTGTGATTCGTGAGTTGAAATTTGATTTAATATATGTGATTATTTTTTTATATCTTGCTTAGAGACAATTGAGTTTATTTAGATTGATTTTATGCTCTCAAATTTTGTCATATTTTGCAAAGTAATAATTTGTTTTACATTATATTAGTTTATTATGCAAAGTATTCTTTTTTAGATACTCAAGGATTTTATTCTCTCTGATTTTATCGTGCTTTGACTAAGTGAGAATTTCTTTTTTCGGATATTAATGTGCATAATGTTCTTTCCTTAAATAATATGTTATGATGAGTTAAGAAAGTATATTTGATTATCTATGGAGATTTCATATTTTGCTCTAATGAAAAGGAATGATCCAAATTCATGGATACCAAAAGGAAATTAGTTCATTGTAGGAAATCCTATAGGAGAAGAATGATTGCGAATCTATGCAAATTTTGGTGCAATCAGAAAAGTATCTCTTGCGAAGTTGCAATGATCATTTTTAATCAATGGTATATTTCAAACATATACCTTGGGTAAGAGAATAATTTTTTTTCATCCCGCCTTATAAATTTTTACTCTATTTTATGAAGATTTTATATGATTGCCTATGAATTATATATGATTTATATTGCAAATATTTCTTGTCCTAAATATAAGGCATTGCATTTTTTTACTTGATTTGGCGCTTGATAGTAATATCTACTTTCCTTTATCCGAAATGCACCAATAATATATTTTTGAGATTTATGCTCAAGGAAATCCCTTTGATCTTGAAAGATATTATTGTATATTCATGGATACTCTTACTATATTTTTAAAAGATATCTTATATCTAGCAAATTTGATCCACAAATCGGAGGAAGGTATTACGTAATTTGCAAAGATTGTTATCTGTTATACAAGAAGTTGCAAGTAGCAAAAGAATCTTTCATATGGATTTTGAAAAGCTCAATCCGAAAATTGTGGAGATTATTTACTATTTTCTAGAGGCTCAAAAATTCTCTTCCTTGTACAAAGTTCTCACAAATTATTGAACAAGCCCCTAATGTGTCATACGAAATGTTGAGTAGCTCTAAATTTAAATATTTAATAATCTTATATATGCTATTCAATTTATTTATTTGAAGAAATGGCATTATATATTACGTGAATATTATAACAACTTATTTGTACAAAAAGTTTGTTAGGTTTAGGCAGATGAATTCGAGAAAAGGTTGATTGAAGAAAATAAATTTTTTTCCTCAAAATTCAAAAAGCAAAATATTGCTGCAGATGTTGTTGTTACAAAGGGGGAGAAAGTGAATCCAAAAGAAATGAAAAGAATCGTGATCACCTCAAAAAGGCAAGAATTTGAGGGGGAGCATTGATTTATTATGGAAAAATATTTTTGAATTGATTATGATCTTGATTATTATGGAATGAATGAAAAGGTAAATGTGTCAAAACTTGTTAAGTTCTACAAAATCCGATTAGTGCATCTTTTATTACTTTTTGTCATTAACAAGTCTCTTATTTACATTATCTTTTTATTATGACAAAAAAGGTAAGTGACTTTTATAATGCATCCATGATTTTTGTTGGATATTTGCTAATATATATGATCGAAGTGAACCATATTACATATCTTTGATATTCGACTTACTTTGTAGAAGTTGATTTTTTGAAAATTGTATTTCATGCAAGATATATTTGTTATCGTTTTATATTCTCTATGTGATACTATTTCCATTGTTATCGCTTTTTGATTATAACAAAAAGGGGAGATAATATAAATATGCATATATGTTAATATTATTTATTGAGTTGCAATTATCTTTTCATATATAATTGTGCTCAATATATTTGCTATCTTCTACTATCTTTTTATTTGAATTACATTATTCTTTAAGATTGCCTGATTTATTAATATTTTAGAAAGTGTGATTACACATCTGCACATTCAGAGATTATTTTGTCATCATAAAAAATGGGAAGATTATAAAGGAAATCCCTTATGATATTTTAAAAATGACAAAATAAATTAAAAAACTACTAAAGTGTTTAATGGTTGAGTAATAGACTATGCAGATGATAGAACATGCAAAGGATATTGTTGAAGTCTATACTTGAAGGAACCAAAAGATAAACTTTATGCTAATGCTGAACTTATTCATATTGTGTCTTAACCTTAAGGCTAGATATGTTCAGAAGTAGATAATGTTCAAACTTACATTCATATTGTAAAGTCTATTTCAGACGGAAGGCACTCAAACTTTACATACAGAACAAGATGCAAGTCTAGAACGTGACAAGGTCCAGAACGAAACATGTTCTAAGCAAGACAACTCGACAGAATGTAACACAAGCTCAAAATGTATAACAGCTAGTGATTTGGTTTGGATTCTACATCAAAATAGATTTGATTGACTCAATCTAATTAATTAACAATTGGATATTGAAGACAAAAACTTTCTAAACGAAGAAGCTCTACTTAAATCTTCTTGATACAAATCTGTCCAATGGGTAGACGATCCTCTAGATCCTGTCTAACGGCTAGTTTGGAAGTGGATGAGTATTCAAGGAGACCAAGAACCGATGAGCAAGAAAAGAGACGGAGCGAGAATCTATAATTCCAAAGTATGAGTGAACTTCGATCATACACTTGTTTTTCGTGAGCTTAAACGTTTGTGATCATAAGAAAAATATCAAAAGAGTGACTTAGTAAAATAATGTGATCTACCACTAAGTATTTGCACTCAAAGTTGTAATCTCTTATTGATCATATAGTGAAATCTAGCTAGTAAGCTGTTACCGTGGGAGAGTGGACGTAGGCTTGATTTAAGCCAAACTACTATAAATTTCGTGTGCAACATTCTCTTCCTTTAATTCTTCTTTTCAAGTTTGTTGCATACTTACAGGTTATTTCAAAAGTTTGTTCCATCGCATGACAAACGTTGAACATCTACCAGAAGTCTGGTGGCTCGTTTGTTAAACTCTAATCCTTATTTAGACTTTGCTTGAAAATTATTTTATTTTGCATTTATTTGTGTTGAGAATAACGGATCCCCGAAAACCGGATTCGACACTAAATCGAACCCCTAAAACGAATGCGGAAGTGAAGCCCAGGAAATACATGTATCACCGATCGTAAAGCACATCATAGAATCGAGCGTACCTTGTTTGCCACAGATTAAACACCAATGCTGAAGATTAAGGAAGAGAAACCGATCCTATTCGATCTGATGACATCGATTGGCCTTGAAAGGAAGACGGCGTCGCCTTAAGTGTTCGTCTTTTTCTTTTGGAGGGAGAGAGGGAGAGGAACGTACGTTCGTTATGCCAACAGGTGCGTTCTCTCTCTCTCTCTCCTCCCTTTTATACGTCCCTCCATCCACGAGCCCTAATCCAGCGAGCCGAGCTTTTAGGCCCAACATGGGCGGACGGGCCTTAAGCCCATCACTAATAAAACCATCATCTCTTACTCGCACATGGTGGGCCGAACAGGATTCTCTTTACCTCTCTTCAACATTCATACCGGTGAATAATCCGTGCGACCAGCATACTTTGAGAGCTCGTTGCTATACATCTATTAGGAATATATAGCAGCTCATAATGGGCATCACACTCTGAGTAGATTTAATATGCAGTTCCCTAGATCAATCGATCACATTTATATCTCTCCTAATCTCTTTTAAACAATGATATATATATATATATATATATATATATATATATATATATTGTATTTACAATTATGATTATCCCAAAGACATTCATAATTGGTTAACCGGTAAATACAAAACTACAATGTGATTCTCCAAAATCGATCTTCCTCTTTCCTTCAAACTCTCAATTTTAGTTCAGCTTGTTTTTCTAGAAATGCCCCCATTAGATCGAATCATCTTATGACCATTGGCAACATCCTAAGATAGTAAACATTAAATAGAAATCTTGAGAATAAGTAAGAGTCCTGAGGGCACTAAAAATTAAGGAACTCTTTTCCTCAAGAGTCTCACACGGCATAAAAGTTGAGATCAAACTTTTTGCCACTCTTATTGGTCGTCTCATGCATACGTAATATGAAATACGTATTACGGTATTAACTCCTTTCCCATGGAGCATATGTCTACACCTTCAATACCATATAGATGATAGTTCAGACATACCCAATGTCTAACTTGAATTCACTTATCTACTCATTCACAAAATTCATCAGAACTCACATCTGGCATCTTAGACAGATAAAGTAAAATATGTGGGGTATTTTACTTTCGGACATAGTAAGTATTATGTCATCATCTTAACACTCAGTTAAGGCGACATACGTATTTTAAGCTTGAGCTCTCGATTATCACCTAGATAATAAGCTTAAAAACAGTCTCATCTCTATTTATCACACAGTAAATAGAGGCGATTACCCGTGTGAATGGGCTAATCTTATATTTGTCCGACATACTTTCTCAACTTAAAGTAATGCACTGAGCATTAAGATGCATAAAGATCAAACAAAGATTCATAGGCATTAATGATGAAAACACAAATTTATCAAATGTGAACACTTAAGGAAATTACAATATTCAGTACATCAGCCTCTACACAACCCTAGAGCTTTCATATGGCCACAAAACACATCTCTAGGTATTGGATTTGTCATAGAATCTGCTACCATTCTATGCGTAGTATGTACTCTAAGTTCACATCTTTTCGTGCAACCATATCCTTAACAAAGTTATACTTGGTATTTATATGTTTGGTCTTGCCATGATATTTTGGATCTTTGGTGTACGCTTTTGCTACTTGGCTATCATGGTTAACCAATAAAAAATCTGCAGCACTTCCAATAACACCTAAATGATCCAATAATCTCTTAAGCCAAACATCTTCTTATACTGCTGCTGATAATGCCACGAACTCATTTTCCATCGTGGACAAGGCTATACACTTTTGTTTCTTACTACTCCAACATATGGTGCCATTATTCGTTAAGAAAATAAATCCAGAGGTAGATTATCTTTCATCTAAATCTCCTCCCTAATCAACATCAGAATAGCCTTAGAGTCGCAAATCATTTTCTTAATAACTCAACGTATAATCAGCAGTCCCATTTAGATACCTCAGTATTCTCTTAACAGCTTTCCATTGTGCTGGACCTGGATTGGATTGGTATCTACTCACCATTTCAACTGCAAAACATATGCCGAGTCTTGTACACATCATAGCGTACATGAAGCTCCCAACAGCACTAGCATAAGGAACATATTTCGTTTGTTCCTTCTCTTATGGAGTCCTTGGACACAGTCTATGGCTCAATCCTTCACCTTTTGCAATAGGAGTGTCTATGGGTTTACAATCTTGCAATCTTAACTCCAAGAATGTATGCAACATCACCCATGTCTTTCATCTCAAAGTTGGAAGACAACCAATTCTTGCCAGTATTAACAAGCTCCATATTGCTTCCGGCAATTAATATATCATCAACATATAATGATATGATCACAAATTGATTCTTGGATCTTTTGACATATACACAATGATCATCATCAATCATTGTAAAGTCATATGCCATTATGGCATTATGAAAATGTATATATCATTATATCGATGACTGCTTAAGGCCGCATATCGATCCCAAAAATCAACATACATTTTCTTCTTGGCCTTTCATTATGAAACCAGCAGGTTGTTCCATATATTTCTTCATCTAATTCTCTATTGAGGAAAGCAGTCTTTACATCCATTTGATGTAATTCAAGATCCATACTAATCACTATTGCCAGAATAATGCGAATCGAGGTAAATCTCACTACAGGAGAAAATAATCCTTCATAATCAATTCCTTCCTGTTGATTATACCCCTTCGCCACAATGCGAGCCTTATGCCTTTCTATCAAGCCATCAGCCTTTTGCTTTATTTTGAGAACCCACTTGTTCCCAATAGCATTGTGTCCTTTTGAAAAATCAACCAGTTCCCAGACTTGGTTTGATTTCATTGACTCAATTTCCTCTTTCATTGTATGAATCCATTTTTCCTTACTAGGATAATTCAGAGCCTTATTAATATTTCTTGGCTCATCCTTATCTTGCGGAGTAATCATAAAAGTTTCCCTTTCAATGTCAAAACGTCGACGGGGAATACTTTGGCGACTTGTTCGCCGTATGGGATATTGTACCCTTAGCACATCATTCCCCATAATGCTCCCACTAGGATTAGATAATGACGTTGTCTCATCATGTGGTTGCAATTGAGAATGAATTAAATTCAATTCATCACTTCTCATATTACTCCTACTTGGATGAACTCCACTAATATCATTATCTTGATCCAAGATTACAAATAGGGAATAATCTTCCCCTATTTCGCCCTTCTTAGGAAATTCATCCTCTAAGAATGTAACATTTCGTGATTCAAATTCAGTTATACTCCCACTTTCCTGCTCACCTATGAACACATACCCTTTTGAGTGTTCGGAGTATATCATTAAAATACTCTTCTTTCCTTTGGGACCCAATTTCCCAAACTTGTGAGAGGACTCATGAGTATAGGCAGCACAACCCCATGACTTAAGAAAACTTAAGTCCGGTTTTCTACCTGTCCATAACTCATATAGAGTGGAAATAACTGATTTGGAAGGCACTCGGTTAAGTATATAGGCGGCAGTTAACAACGCATCACTCCAAAAAGTAATAGGTAAGTTAGCATACGACATCATAGACCTAACCATTTCCAGTAGGGTTCTGTTTCTTCTTTCCGCAACACCATTTTGTTGAGGAGTGTATGGAATAGACAACTGTCTTTCTATTCCTTTTTCATCACATAATTTTCTGAACTCATCAGATAAATATTCTTAACCTCGATCGAATCTCAATGCTTTTATTTTCTTGTCTAATTGATTTTCTTCCAAGTTCATAAACCTTTTGAAACAACTTATTGTTTCAGATTTATGAGAAATCAAATAGACATATCCAAATCGAGTATAATTATCTATAAAAGTGATGAAATAAACAGCCCCATGCCTTCTTCTCACATTCATTGAAACACAGACGTCAGAATGGATTAAATGCAGACGAAATTCAGCTCGTTTACCTTTTCAAAATGGTTTCCTTGTCGTTTCCCCTTCTAAAAAATGCTTACATATGGACAAATCGACTTTTTCAATATTGCCCAACAAGCCCTATTTGGCTAGTTTATTCATACATTATTGGCCAATATGACCAAGTCTAGCATGCCACATAATCACATCATTATCATATGAAGTAGAAGACATGAAATAATGGAATAACAAATATTGACATCACCATAGTCAACATTTAGTACAATAAAACCATCTAGAAAGTGACCACAATCATAGTAGTTTGTATCCAAACATAAATCTATATCGCTATTACGGAAGTTCACACTAAAACCAAGCTTAACCAACACCAAAACAGACACAAAATTTCGACGAATCTCTAGAGCATATAGAACATCATGTAGGAACAAAGTGCGTCCACCACACATGTTCAGTCGACAAGTGCCAATTCGTTTCACTTCAGCTCTGGAGTTATTTCTCACATAGATCCACTTAGTTCAAGTTGGTATCGTCGGAATTCCACGAAGGATTCTCTATCCTTCGCTACATGGTCTGTTTTTCCTGAATCTACAGTCCACAAAGGATTGGATTCAGCCAATAATATAAAACTTGACACATAAGCAAAGTTCTCAAATGTACAATAGGTGTTTACTTTTTTCGGCTCACAACAGTTGCGAGCATAGTGACACTTCTTATCACAATTGTAACACCTTACCCTTGACATTTTCCTCACTTGAGGACGTTTTCCTCTCTTGTGTTGGTTAACTCTTGATTTCTTGCAACAAGGACTTGATCCTTTGCAATCCCACATATTGAACGAATCAATACACTTGCGCTTAGAGCTCAAGCCCTTTCTGAGCTAGAACCAGCATTGCAAATGTCTATTTTCGACTTAAATGCCGTTAGGCGGTTCTCTACTAGCTCAAGGTAGCGCACAGCATCCTCAAGATCTTCCATAATATAGTTAAGAGCTTCTAGTGCTTCTTGATTGTCCAGCACATATTGAATCTTCATATTCAATATTTCACAATTGTTGCCGTTCATATCAGCAATTACATTCTTAGTTGCCGAAACCATCAATCTGAACACATCAAACATATATGCACGAATAATTAATGCCTATCATTTATGCATCCACTTTGCACAGACCCATCATATCAATGAATAATTTCAAGTAAGGTTTCAGAATCAAAAGGTCACTATGTTTCCAATCATCCTCCAAAAATCCCAACTTAAAACTATTATTAATATAATTGTCTTATGCAAAATAAATTCTATAAAGTTACAAAAACTTCTATCAACTACCCACAGTAGTCAACAATAACATAAAGCAAATAATATCTAACATCTAATAGAATAACAATGCTTTCACATAATACAATTATACATTACACTAAGCAATATATACAAAGAAATATCAACATAGAAAAAGATATTCACACCCAAAAACATCTCAAACTAATCTAAGAAATAAAGTAAGAAATGTCTCTTCTAATCTATCAGTCAAAATATCTGAGAAATTTGAAGGCACATTTACCAACCATGAATAAACTTTTGGAGAGCTTTCATGTCGCCTCCAAGGCGCATTCACTCTGCACCATGTGGCGCTCAATCTAAGGGTTGAAGTTTTGGTTAACCCAATCCTATAGTACTCTCTAACAAAAACTTCCACTAGCCTCCTATAACCCGGGACCACATTGACCTCCCATAGCCAATCTAACATTGCTTGCCATTCAGCTGGAAAAGTGTTCATCAAAGCCGGCACATTTTCAAAATCTGGCATAAGATAACCATTCCAGATGATTTCCTGTATCATCTGATTGACCCTGACCACATGTGATACTAAATCACCGTCATGCCACTGATAATTAGCTAAATCTGACATCAGCCTTTTAATTCTTGCACTTCTCTCGTCCGTTCTCGGGATTGCAAGTATCCGTGCATAACGCATCATAGTCCCTGCAATAAATGCAGAACTAAAATTAGATCACTTATAATCCATAGTTAACATAAGGGAAAATACATAATTTTCCATAATTCATGCAACAAATGCATAATAAATAATGGATTACATATAACCCACATAGAAACAAATTCCTTTTTTTTTTTTTTTTTTTGGTCAACGGTCAACGGCCGATCAACGGTCAACGGGTCAACAGGCGTGGGTCGTCAGACCGGTCGGGCCGGGTCGGACAAACCGACCGCACGTGCCGTGCGCGTGCACGGGCTGACGTCACGCATACGTCAGCCGGCACGTGCCGAGCGTGTGCGCAGGATGACGTCACACAGACATTAGCCGACACGTGCCGCGCGCATGCGCGAACTGATATGCGGGTCGGGTCGGGTCTCCGTCGGGTCGGGTCGCCAGCCGGTGACCGGCCGACCAACGGTCGTCGGCGATGACGTCATTGATGACGTCATCCTGGCGGTTACCTTGACATCACGGTGACGTCAACGCGCGCCGGTTCGCCAACCGGAGCGTGCCGGTTCGCCGGCGCCGGCGCGCACGTGTCGGTTCGCCACCGGCACGTCGCGCCCACGTGCAGCGGCTTCTGGCCGTGCGTGTGGGCGCGTGCGGCGTCTTCCGGCGGCGCACGACATGTCGTCGGATTCGTCTCGACGAGCCTTTTCACCCTGTGCCTTCAGAAATTTATTTCGAGTTATGGAAACTCAAAAAAAAAAAGGACGAACAGTGCTCGGGTGTCGGGATTTCTCGCCTCGATCCGTGTCGGCCGATTATTTTCACGAAAAATCAATCAAAAAACATCAAAGGGATCTGGAAAACATGAACTAGGTCTCTGATACCAATGTTGGGAATAACGGATCCCCGAAAATCGGATTCGACACTAAATTGAACCCCTAAAATGATTGCAGAAGTGAAGCCCGGAAAATACATGTATCACCGATTGTAAAGCACACCACGTAATTGAACGTACCTTGTTTGCCACAGATTAAACACCAATGCTGAAGATTAAGGAAGAGAAACCGATCCTATTCGATCCGATGACATCGATTGGCCTTGAAGGGAAGACAGCGTCACCTTAAGCGTTCGTCTTTTTCTTTTGGAGGGAGAGAGGGAGAGGAACGTACGTTCATTATGCCAACAGGTGCGTTCTCTCTCTCTCTCCTCCCTTTTATACGTCCCTCCATCCACGGGCCCTAATCCTGTGGGCCGGGCTTTTAGGCCCAACATGGGCGGACGGGCCTTAAGCCCATCACTAATAAAACCATCAATTTGTCAAGATTTCTTTTGAACACCTATTCACCTCCCCTCTAAGTATTTGTACTAACACACTTTCAAGTCCACCCTTCAAAACAAGAGGAAATAGCTCATGAAGCATGGCTCATATATGTTGCCTAGGATTATGATAACGATTCATCTCACAAACTCCTCAATAGCGAGTCATGAGATTAAAAGAGTAAGAGAAAGAATTCAATTAATCCTATCATCCTTCGCGAGTGCTCTAACAAGAGACCTTTGCATGCTTTGAAGCAACAAAAGAAGCAATGTCGTCAACAAACTCCAAAAGCATTTATAAGCCCTGCGTTTGATCGAGTGAAACACCAAGTTGAATGAAAAAGTAAACTCAAATTCTCAGTGGCATATTTGCTTCACGGTGACTCCAGCTCCAGCTTTAGCTTGATGGCATTGCCTCCTATGAGACAACGCTCCTCAGACTCCAGGCGTAGTCTCCTAAGAGATATCTAAGAGGTATATATATATGCCATCGATTTGGAAACATTATAATTTTTAATATTATGTACACCACCAATTCACTTAGGTGCCAATTGTCTTTGTAAGTATCAACAAATGCATCTAGTGATGATGGGGTCATCGTAACCATCCGACCGAAGTCCACTGACAACTCCAACCCTTCGCCACCCGACTAAAATATGTCATTTTATGTGCATGGAAACCTCCGTTACCTCTATGTTATTGGGTTTTGGTTAGTCCCTCCTTCAAAATAAGAAGGAATAGCTCGTGAAGCATGGCTCATATATGGTACCTTGGATCGTGATAATGGGTCATCTCCCAAACTCCTCAATAGCGAGTCGTGAGCTTAAAAGAGTAAGAGAGAGGATTCAATAAAGGACACATAAGTGATAAAACTTCTCAAATGTACACTTAAGTACCACTTTTTTAAAAAAATTGGACACTTAAGTGTCAACTCCAACAACCTTCTCGGATTTCTAACAAGGCATTATTTTATTAACAAAACCAGTCTGCATGGCTCACTCAAATGTCCACTCAACAATCCTTGTCCAAAACAACGTCATCCTCCATATTCACTTAAAAGCCAGTCATGGTTAAAAAAAGATCACTCAATGTCAAGTTATGATATAAGTGATCATTTAAGTTCCACTCATGGTTAAAAGTGAATACTTAGATGCCAAGTTTTATAGAAACTAATCATTTAAGTACTAAAAACGGCATCATTTAGTGTACTCTTGATGTCTATGTGAATTATTTTTTTAAAAAGAATTGCCACGTTAGTTAAAAATCTCACCGGAAAAAGTCATGTCTACTGTTTGGTAAAAAATTTTCATTGTTGACACTTGAGTATTTATTTCTTCTCTAATTTTGGTACTTAAATATATCTTTTGGAAGTTTTAACACTTATGTGTTCACCCATGCCAAGTTCTAACACCTAGGGTGTCCTTCTTCCAAATAGAACATATCAACCTTATCTTGTTAAACCTATTAGATGATGCGGCAATAGATTACTCTTCACTTCTTTGTAATTCTTCTAAGGAAAAGGAAACCTAACCCTGATGGTACTCTTCCAATTATAAGGTTTGTTTGTCTCATGGAAAATGTGTCATTTTTGGAATATGTTTTTTAGGAAAATGACTTCATTTTTTAGTGTTTGGCTAAAACTTGAAAAAAATCTAGAAAATATGTTCCATTATTTGGCAAGGAAAATATAATGGGAAAAATTATTTTAAAAAATCGTATGTTTTAATCATTTTATATTTAATACTTTTCTTTTCTTTTTTATTTTTGCTTCTTCCTTGGCTAGTCACCAACCACAACAATGGGGCCGGTGACTAGCTATAAGCTAGCTCCAGCCTCACCTAAGGCTAGCAAGGCTCTAGCTTAAGGTTCACTACCACAAGTCACAAGCTCACCTGATCTACCCAAGCCCAAGCTCGCCAGCCATTGTCATGGCCAATGACGAGTCAAAGAAGAAGCAAAATGAACAAGGAAGAAAATAAAAAGAAATGAAATAAAGAAAAGAAAAGAAGAAATTAAAAATGACTGCCAACATCCACATCAGCAATTTCTAGTCTGAAATGGTCGGATGGACTCAATTGATACCAAGGTAAAAATGTTTAGAATTAAATTGGTACCAATATAATAAATTTAGGACTTTTTTTGTACTTTTCCTATGGATGAAGAAGAGAAGCATTACCACCGCCCGCGGTGGCCTCGGTGGACTAGGACTTAGTACCCATCCGCCAGGGGAGAAGTTCGAACCTCGGGGTTGCAAAACGCGTGATTCCCTGTGGCTGGGTCTGTGGTGGTGGCCCAGTTTACCCCAGGGTTTACTCTACCGCGAAGCGGCGCACAGAGATTCCCTGGGTCACCAAAAAAAAAAAAAAAGAGAAGCATTATTGGGTCCCTTTGGCATATTTAGATTGCCAGATCTTAAGCTTTGCTCAATAATTTTGGAGACCGAATTCACTTGAAGGTAAGCGCATGAAGCTATCGTGCTCCCTATGGTTGTTTGAGAGAGTGATTGATCTGGCCGAGGCCCAATGTAAAGGGGTAAGCGTATACCACATATAAAAGATTCCAGACCACGCTAGAATTTGGATGAATATATTTTTCGGTAAATACAAACAGTTACCGATATTTTCCTTGTTCATTCCTTTCTTTTCGTTTAAGTTATTTTATGCATGTGTAAATCTTGAATTTAACTTACGAATTTAGATTAAAATCTGACGTTCAAATTGGTCGACCAAGTTTTCAAACGCCCTATATCTGTGACACCGAATGTGTGCATACCATTGTAGGCCAAAAGAAGATGGGGAGCGTCGTAAGTACAAATTTAATAAGAGTTATTCCCATCAGGATAATGAAACTTCTCTGTTCAAAGATAAGAAAGCCTTTATAATCCCTACCCTTGACTAACACCAAAATCTCGTAAACTTTGTATTAAAACTTCTTCTAATCTTACAAATTGCTCATTCGCACCGTCAGCAAGTCCATTTCGTTTTTCCAATGAGACTTTTTTTTTTTTTTGCTAGTGTTAAAGATACATTAGGAGATTTTACATATCGCTCTTAATTTTCAATATTTATCAAGATTGTGCATACTTTTCCTCAATGGTGCATATTCTAGATTGACTATAGTTGATACCGTATTGATTAGACAGTCATCTAGTAAAGTATATAAATATGTTTATGTTCAATTCATTGTGTGATATACATGAAAATATAGAGAATATACACATTGTCTCTTCCGCATTAACTAGATAATGCTGAGAAATTTTGAGTGCATTGGGTGCGATTAGCTGGTGTCATCTTCTTTTAAACAACTACTAATCCTGTAGCATGGAAACACGCAGCAACTAGGTCAGCCGCTTCTCTCTTCAGCATGCCAAACTGCTGGGCATTTTTTTTTTTTTTTTTTGACTTTTTTTTCCCAACTCTAGTTTAGATTTTTCTCTCCTATTCTCCATATCTCTCAAAATTGTGCATATATCTCTCAATTATGCATAGCAATAATTGATTGTAGTTGCTAGCATAATATCTTGTTACCTTTCAAACATGAGAAAGTATAATGAGAGAGATAAATGAGGAGCCTAAAAAGAATTAAACTTAGGACTTCCTACTTTGAAATCACAATAAGAAAAATGTCAAAGGAGGAATTGAGCAATTTTTATATATTTTTGTATATCTCATAACAACGAGGAAAACATAAGTCTATCTATAGACTTCATTAGATAATTATCCAAGATAACAAGACATTACGACATCAATCATGATTAATATATGCAGAATTAAGAGAAATATATGCACAATCCAAATAAATATATATGGAGTATCAAGGGAGATATATAAAATCTATAGATATGTCTCTAACAATGGTATCATGGTCAGGTTTCATTTAGCAGACGTTCTGTAGCTCTTCTGTATGGGCAAAAGGCAAACCATCCATGCTTGAATTGGATGAGTGGTCAAGAATCACTTCTTTATGAATTGAATCCTATGCGATCGCACCCGTATAAAAATTGATCCTATGTGAAGTAAGATTCCATCCGTGTCGCCGGTCACCAGTCGACCATTTGTTAGGTCAAGTAATTTACTCATTATTGAGGTGTAGTAAGTCTAATGTCGACCACACATTTCCACAAATTGCTGCTTGTTGAATACATTCTCGCATAATGCTCAAGTAAAGTGTCCTAGTCAAACCGGAAAACTGAATCGAATCAAACCCAACCCAACCAAATCAAATCGGTATTTCATGCATTTTTAGTTCAATTTCAATTTTCAATTCAGATAATAAAAAATAACCCTTTTTTGTATCAGTTTGATTAACAAACTGAGCCAAAGTGAAAATCACCCCTTTTTCTTTATATTACAGTTTATTTCTCTCTCATTTTTCATTGAAACCTCTTCTCAATATTACAAACAAAAAAAGAAAATCGAAAAAACCAAATCAGACCAAATCGAAGGGAACCCAACTAAATCAAGTCATGATTTGGTTTGAAGATAACACACCTAAACGATTTGGTTTGATTTAGATTTTCTGAAAATTCAAACTGAATCAAACCATTGAAACTCTTAAGAGACGAGATCGTAAGCGCATGTTGCCTGTCATTCAAGCGGAGGCCCCGGTCAAATTTGCTTAACCCCAGGTATTAATATTAAATTAACACGAGCATTGAAAAGATAAGCTTGCGTTTGACCCCACTTCATTTTTAAATTGATAGCAATATAATATCCTATTCACCGATGATTCTACGCCTTTTTATTCTAGGTTTTCTTCTTTTTTTCCCCGCGAGGGGGGGAGTGGAGAGGGATTTTCTTTTTTATTATTTTATTTTGTATATGTTGGACCGACCTAAAAGGCAGGAAAAAACTTAGGCAAACCTTTGAGACGAGGAAGGGCTAGGTCACCCCTTTATTGTTATCTAGGTTGTTTTTCAAGGGTTGAGTCAGCAAATTTCGTTGAGATTTGGTCGAAAAAACCATAAATATTAGTAAAGCGCTGACGGAAAATAGGGCATACACCAGATTTAACAACAACAGCCAATTTTTAAATTTCGACCACATCTTTTATTAGGACTTGATCGGGACAATTTGTCTTCGGTTTTGAAATTTCACCTGTAATTTTCCTTCTCAAAACAATGTGAATTTCGGTAAACATCGCAAAGTTTCCAAGACTTATTTGTTTGAAATTAAGTTTAAGGTAAAAGGCATTTTTTATTTCCCATCAAGATTTACGATATTATAAAAATAATTTAAAAAATTAAAAATAAGATAAATGTCACCAAAAAAAAAACCTAAATTATATTTACTCGACACAAATACACATCTCCAAAAAAATTAATTTGCCCACTAGTCACTAGTAAGTTCGAATATTTGTGTCACAAAAACAAAAACTTAATATATGTTAATCATCATGGGCATAATTTCAAATTTTGTGTGATATTAAGCCTTAAGTTTTACGTATCGGTATTGGTATGTTTTGAAAAATACCAGTCGTTTACAGCTATTATATATATATATACAAAAAGTCAAACATACCTCAGGCTAAAAAGCGTGAGTTTCATCCGAATAATATTCCAACGTTTTCAAAAGGCAAACCTCGTGTCAGAATAGGTGGTCGGCAAGGAAGAGAGAGCGAAGAAGAAGAAGAAAGAGAAAAAGCGAAAAGAAGAAAAAACAAAAAGAAGGGAGGAGGTCGGCCGTCGCCGTCACCGTCAGTGACCGTTGACGCGGAGCTTTACGGGGGAGAATCGTGTCCGCGTTCGAAATCCGGAGATCTCCCCTGAATCTGTCCTGCTCGCCGTGAGTGCCCGAGCGGGGCCCGCCGCTTTCCGTGGAGTCAGAGTCAGAGCGCCAGCACGCCAGCCAGCCAGCCATTCAATTTGCTCACGACTACCTTTCTTCTTCGCGTTTTCCTTTTTTTTTTTTTGGGTCCCTTTGGCGTTACGAAGTCAGGAGCAGGAGGGCAGAGGCTTACGAGGCATGATCTGGTAGCTTGTTTTTCGGTTCTGGAACACGCACGTTCTCCTTCATCATCATCATCATCACCCTCGTGCGCCTTCGCTTGCAAGCTCGAGGATCAGAGCTCAAAAGTCCACGAGCTTTGCTTCTTCTTTCAGCTTTGTTGGAGGGAGGAAAAATAAGAACCGGCGTACGGGGGGAAGTTCTCGGGTATTCATCAGGAGGGCAAGTGAGTTTCCTCATCTGGGTCTTCTTGATTCGCGGTCATCTCTTCGAACTCGTCGCAAAGATTGCTGCTTTTTTTTTTCATGCCCAGTTTTTGGCCGTTGCTGTCGGAGAGGGAGAGTTGACTTTTTGAGTGAATGGGTTTTGCAGTGTATCCGAAGGTGAAGGTTAAAGTGAAGGTGAGAGACGATTCTGGAGATCGCGATGATGTCAAGCGCGACGTTCCCAAGAGTCCGTTGCTGGGACTGAAAGCTCTCGACTATCTCTCTCTGCACGATTTCGACTCTCCTGGTAAAATATCATTGGTTTCATTTTTCTTCGTACCCGGTTGATCGTATCTATCTGATGCTTATTGCCCTGACAAAGCACCAGAGGTTTCGCCCCTTTGGTTTCATTTTTCAAGTCCTGGATGATTTTCCTTTTCTTGGTTATGAATTGAAGATAGCTGTTGGTGCCTCTCTCCCGGGAGTTGAGAAAACTTGGACTTTCGTATGATTTAAAGGGTTGATGCTAGAGTTCACTTTTGGTTCGGATTTGAATTTTGATATTTGAGTTGCCTTTAGCTCTCTGTTCCCTTATACTGATTTTTCCTTGCAAAGGGACTTTAGTTTTTATCCAGATGATTAGCATCGAAGAGCTTTGGTCTAGAATACAACGGAATCTGATGTCAGATGTGACACTAGGGGAAGGAAAAAACGCGAGAAAATTCTTACTCTGTTTTGCACTGATCTGTGAAGGTACATAAATAGAGTCAGAACAGAACAAGGATGTTGTGGTTAATCGATTTTATCATGTAGAGAACAGAGGTGCAAAATTACTTGGCGAATGCCAGTTGGTAAAAATAGAGGCAGGTACTCTCCAGTTCTGCTTGGTCATGTAACACCTCAACTTTTATGCCCAAATGGTTGCTGGAAATTCAACACAGGTCACTGGATTATGGATAATCAATGCGAAAATGCCTTTGGTTAGATCATCTAGTGGCCTGTTCTACAGTCCTGCGAATTTAAGCACTGTAATTTGGCCATGCTCAATCCAACAGCTGCGGTCGACAAGGTTTTGATCGGACAGCTGACAAGCGATGTCGATTAGATGACTGACGTTAAAACACCTAAATCAGATGGCTGACAAGCAACGCTGCAACTTTGCCGAGTATATGGCATGGGACCATAGAAATGCCCACAGCTAGAGAGAAAGAGGGGGGAAAGTAAGTTGGTCACTAGACGTGTGTAAGGATATTGACTACACGATCACATTTAAATGCTTTACAGTGTATGACTATTTTATAAAAAATAACATTGTCTTGGTAGTTACATTTGTGCGACCTCAGATTTTTGCTCAAGCTCCATGGATAGTAGGTTTTCTGTAGAAATGCTTTGTTGTGCTTATAGTAGTAGCCTAGCACATGCTGGCACTAACCAAATTGTGAGAAGATTCTCATGCTTGGAATATCTGATTTGATTTTGATGAAACTCTTGCTGAAAGTTAAGGGTCTCGGGTCAACATAAGATGGTCAGCGCTGCAAAATAATGGGAGTTTTTGTTTCTCATTCCCAAAAATAGATGTAAAATCTTTTTTAGCCTTTTGACACAGAGTATGTCCTTTCTAAGTTGCAGGGCCACTAATACATATTTTGTCATGCATAAGTAGCCTTGTGACCCTGAATATTTGTCTTCTGACTTGCAGTTCCACTAGCACATATGTTGTCATGCATGAGCATCTTCATTTTCTAATAAGAAACTTAAAATGAGAGGATGTGTCTGCTTGAGAGAAATCATAACACTCAACTAGCCTCTAGTTATCTAGTAATTTATTAGAGATGATACTTGTGGTTCATGAAGCCAGGAAGCAAATGCCTCTGTAGATCAATTGGGTGGTTTTGCTGCGGCTACCATCGAACAGCTGCTTGATGCTTTGTATTTAATCAGCTTTTATGCTTTGGCATATGGTTGATCTTTTTCTTTTTCCTTTTCTTTTTTCTGTTTATTTAAAACAATTGCTTGATTATAAATTTTCTGATTATAGTGCAGGAGCATCAAGTTTTTCGACCCTGCACAGCAAGGGTCCAAAAGAGTTCCATGGAAAATGCTCTGAGATATCCTGTATCTGAAGGTCTTTAATCATCTTTCAATTGCTCATATCAATTAGAAATGGCCATATTGCGATGTCTTAATCATTTTAACATCTGACAACTTTTCATTGACAATGGCAGGGAAGAGTGAATCAACATCTGATGAAGACTCTAAACTAAATATCAGGGCCAGCACAGTGCCTCGTCCACGTGCAGTGTTATCTAGTCCTGGTAAATAGATCCCCCCCAACCCCCAAAACGGCTTCTCTCTCTCTCTCCCTCTCTCTCTCTCTCCCCCTCTCCTCCTCCTAGTGCTATCAAGTTTCTATAGTGGGGAAATTAGCACCATTCAAGCACTCATTGATTCTATTTTGCAATTCCATGTGTGGTTTAATTTTGTTGCCTCTCAAGTAATGTGACTCTTTAACATTTTGTTTGTGTGATCTACAGATAATGATGTGATGATAGGGAAAAAGAACAAAAGAATTGTAGAGCGGCCTTCAGCTTTGAAGAATAAGAACCCCCTCCAATTGAGAAATGGTCAGCCTAAGGATATCTCGAAAGAGGCTGTCTATTATGAGCCTAAGAGCACAAGGAAACCCAAGGAGACCACTGATGATAAGATCCTGTCCAGGCGGACAAAGGAGCCCGCTAACAGAGCTGTTGCTGCGAGCCAGAGAACACTCCCTCAAACCAGAAAACCAAGCTTTGTGTGAATTTGATTTGCCAGGGATCTGAGACATATTCAAAGCAAGCAGTTTTGCTGTTTCTGTGGCGGTACTCGTTCAAATGTAGGCTGTCTATACCTGTGATGGTTTTAAAAAATCCAATCACTTTCAATCTAGCTAGACTATGTCTTCTAGGCTAAGCTTACATATACATATATGAAGAAAGTGTTAACTGTTAACAGAGTTGCAGACTTTTCATATTTAGCCCCGTTTCTTGTCTCTTACCTTTGTATATAGGTAATACTGGTTGAGCTGTGCAATTTTGGCGGTTGTAAACATCAACGATGATCCTTTTGCGAAGCAATCCACCTTTTTTTTTTGTCTCTAATCATCGCAATCATCAATTTTATTCCTCACTGATGTCTATTTTGTAGTCACTTGACCTTTTTTGGTCTAAATACCATGTATCTGGTATGGAGCCATTTTCCACATGTCGATTTGAAGGTGACTTTTCTTTGCCTATGAAAGATGGAAATATATATTACTCATGCAATCCTTGCTTATATTACAAACATCCATACGATGGCTATTTGAGGGGTTCGGAATGACCCAGGATCGACTTTTTTAGTGACACTCAGGAAGTAGACAAAATCTCGACAATGTTCTACTGGTTGAAACTGAGACTTTTCTTGCAGATGGGACTTTCAGTTTCAGTGCCATAGAGATGAGCTAAAGAAACTGTTCAGTCTAATGAGCCCGAGCTCTTATGGCCCATTAAGGCAACGGCATTGTCACTTTTGATACTAACTATATTTTGTCACACAGTTTCAGCTTTTGGCGAGAGAGTAGCAGCTAAAGCTCTGATGGAAACAGTTTATTAGAAACATTTTAAAGGTCATTCCCATAAGAATTGACTAAATTCTGGTTTTTTGGTGACTATTGCATTTAGAGCAGCCAACTTACTCAAACACACTTTTAAGTCAATTTAAGATGAATTGATAGGTAAAGACTTATGGTGTAAAACTGATACTCTGTATTTGAGGGATGTGTGGTGCTCACCACATCAAAGGGGTCACTACAGTAAACATTGATTTTAATCACCTACCTAAAAAGCAGAACTTTTCTTTTTAAGTCCATGCGCTCCAAAATGAGGAGTTATGATACCCACTTACGTAGCAATCTTTACTAATTTGTCCAACATGTAGTGTTCATGTGGTGCCATGTAGGCGCCATGAGAGAACGAGAGAGAGAGAGAGAGAGACCAATTGATGCCCATGTCATAGAAGACAAGTATTACCTAGGGTGGGTCGGGTAGGGTTGGGTTTGGGTTGGATCATAAATTTTCCAACTCAAATTGACTCATTAACTATTTATGACTCATTTATCACTAATGTAAATTTGTTCACCCATATCCAACCCAACTCGGACCCAACTCATACTCGACCCTATCCATATAACTAAAAGCTTCCTACCAAATCTATAAAAAAAAATTGTTTCGCATGATTTAAAAAAAAAAAGAATTGTTTTGTATGATTTTTTTTTAAATATATATATTTGTTAAAACACTCCCATACAATTACAAAATTAATGGATAAATTTTATAATTTTTTAAAAATTGAGGCTTCATTTATTTCACAAAAAAATTGATATTTTTGAAAATGATAATACTTTTCGTATTTAGTTGAAACTCAAAAATAAATCATAAATTTTCCACTTGGTGTAAAAAAAAAAATCCAATTTGATTTATGGTGCACTCCTTATAAGAACTTTTTTATTTTTTTTATAATTTTTTAAATGGAATTTTTAATTATTTTTTTATTTTTATTTTCTTATTTTCTTTTTCTTTGTCCTTCTTCTTCATTTGGTTGCCAGCCACAACAGCCATGGCTAATAGCAAGCGAGCTCGAGCTCACTCAAGGCTAGCAATCGAGTCTCGCTAAATTAGGGAGGCTTAAGTCTCGTCAACACTGAGGCTAGTGAGCTTGGCCACCAAATCTAGCAAGCTTGAGGTCGCAATTAGCAAGCCTTGAGCTCATTGTTGTGATTGGACGGGGGTCGCGAAACTCACCCTGCCGATGAGGGCTTCGCGACCCTCGCTCATGATTGGCAATGGTCAACCACCGGACTTCGTAGGGGAAAAAAAGTAAAAAGAAAAAAATAAAATAAACAAAAATAATATTAAAAAGTCAAAAATTAAAAAAATAAAAATGATAAAAATTATTCAAAGAGGATGATATATCCTTAATGGGCTCAACTAATAACCTTTATAAGTTAAATGGTCTTTTAATAGGTTTAAAGACAAACTCATTTACAACTCATTTATCAGTTAGATTTACATACAATCCAAACCTATTAATAACTCATTTATTAAAACTTAACTAACCCATTTATGACCCATCTTATTGAATATGGATTCTTCATCCCATTTTGATATCTTTAGTATTACCCACACTTGGTTCATGGAAGTGCAGCCCACATTATCTGGCCCGAATGATCCATCGGTGGGTCTTACCTCATTTAACAGTTTGTGTGAACAGGACTCACACGATCTGATTCCATTCATCATACAGGGCTCGCCAACTCTTCAACGCTGGCGCAACAAGAGCTTACGATCTCTCGCCATTAAATGGTACAGACGCTTGGGGACCTGATTTTCTTTCCATTTTTTGGAACTTTTGGGATACTTTAATTTATTTTTATTTTTATTTTATTATTTGAATTGCAGAGGGTGGTAAGTCACATAAACACATTCTAGTTGGAAGATCAATTTAAAAAATGGTTAACGTGGATCAGTCACGGAGAGATGAGAGTTAAGTGGTGGAAATCAAAGTTTAGTGATTGGCAAATTCTATAATCCTGTGAGCTCTTCCGCAGAGATCGAAACCTGGCCAATCTCCACCATTCATTCCAAGGAAGCAATGAGCACCGCTGGATTGGGGACACATAATCCAATTGGGTACTAGTGAGATTCTCAGCAAATTTGGAACTTCACGTCCAAAGTTATGTGAAACTAATTCTATGAAAATTGAATCTAGAAACTGCTAAAACACTTGGGAACTTTATTAGTAATTGCAAATTACCTCTAAAATGAAAAAATTAATAGCTACTTGTGATTACTACTAATCAATGATAACAGAAAACTTACTTTTGTGATGGAAATTAGAAATAAAAATAAAAAAGATGTTCATAGGTCACTACTTAATTTTGGACAACTTAAATTACTTCCAAGTTAAGATATAATTAAAAATTCTAAAAAAGTTATTAATTTGTGATAATTTGACTTACTAGTAGCCTCTTTCAATGCAAAATAACTAACCAGGTGCAAAACTTATATTGACTCCTAAATCCTTATACTAATTTGTGATTAGTAATTTTCATATGCAAAGAAATAACTTTGAATATGCTTAATAAAATTTGATAAGGAATTGTACAATAAATGAGGTTAGTATCATTTGACTTACTAGTAATATTCGTATATGACAAGTAAATTTCATAGACGTGAAAATAACTTTCAATATGTTTTGATTGGAAGATTAACAATTTTTTTGTGGTTAGTGACTTAAATATGTAGTATTATCAATATGTGATTAATAATTTTCTTAATAATCAAGATTACTTTCATTAAGATTAATAAATTTGGATCGCACTTTTTCCACTCATCATTTGGCTTTGACACTTCCTTTATTAGTTATACTGAATATATTACCCCTCTTTTTTACTATGTTATACCTACAAAGAGTCAAAAGTAGGTCTATTTGGGATCATTTTCTTTGTTTATTCTTTTCTTCCATTTTCCTTTTTCATCTTGGTGGTTTTGTTGATTAAGGACTAGTAAATCTAATGATGTCATCGTCTTCGAGCGATGATTCTTGGATAAGAATGCAAAACTCTTTATCCTTATGGGCGGCCAATTGTAAAAACATCAGATTTATCCTCTTCATGTATAGGTCTTTGCTTGTGGTGCCCTTGGGCTTGAGCACCTCGATCATTTTGTTTCGATTCTTAGAAATCATAACAAGAATCAAAGCATTGCCATTGAGAACTACACATCAAGGAAGCTCGTGCCGGCATAAGGGTGGTTCTGCCAAACATGTCAAGGGTTGATGAGGAGTGATGGTGAGTTAGAGAGGAAGCTTGTGAAGCTCTGTGAGACTGCCTTATTATTGGTGAGCATTGACATGTCAGAGGAGAAGATGAAGAGGTGCCCGACAATACGCTTAAACACAAGTGAGAACAAGAAGGAGAAAAGTGGAAGAAAAAGAAGAAACAAATTCAAAATAGGACTCCCACATTTGACTATGTGGGGTACAACATTTAAATGAGGAAAAAGTAAGGGGTAATTTGGTCAATATACTGTAAAATGGAGTGTTTGAACCAAATGAACAATGAAAAAAGAGCGATCCATAAATTTTCATTGACTTGTTATATTTATATATACTTAGCAAATTTCTTACATATGAAAATAACATGCATGGTAGCTTTTAATATAGAAAACAACAAATCAGATAAG
Source organism: Eucalyptus paniculata subsp. matutina (assembly GCA_017140255.1). Lineage (NCBI taxonomy): Eukaryota > Viridiplantae > Streptophyta > Magnoliopsida > Myrtales > Myrtaceae > Eucalyptus > Eucalyptus paniculata. The sequence goes on along the minus strand of CM029442.1, from coordinate 30,012,859 downwards.
GATAGTAGCCTTTCTGTTACCGGTATATCTGTATGTTATCAATAATTTTATTTTAAATTAAGCAACTTTTAACATGCTTAGTAACTTGTAACATGAGAAACATAAAACAGTTAATGAAGGCAGTAACATCTTGTTTGCTTGTAACATTGATATTCGATCATGAAAACTAATTTCGTATACATCGGAGTTACTTTCAATGTACTTAGTAACTTTTACTATGACAAAGTAAATTTCGTATATTCCGAAGTAGCTTTCTATGTATCCTTTTGTTAGTAATTTTACCTAAATAAACACTACCAGGTTCTAGGATAATGCCAATTCAACTTGCATGACAAAATTAAAGTGAGTTAGATGGTTGGAGAGTCTTGTCTGATGCTATAAAAAATTTCGCTAAATTAGGGAAATGAATGAAAAGAAAGTGGAGATAATAAATCATGAAATAAATCTTAAAATAGGAAAAAAAGAATATGAATATCATTCCAAATATTAATGGTGGTTTGAAATACCAGATTAAAATGGGAAGTATTGCTATTATAAGTGATGAGCAGTCTATTCCATTGAGACGAGGGAAAACATTGTTCTAACATCGCACGTCATTAATGACATAAGGACATTGTGTCGCTTTTCCATGCTTACACGTGCAATTTATTTTCTCCTTTTAGTAATATTTAAAGAAAAGGACAAAAAAAAAAAAACAAATCGAAATAACAAAATCAACTTCCGAAATAAAATGGAGTTACTTGATCTTAAACTTTGGCTTCCACGAATAAAGAGGAGTTTCTTTTAATATTTTAGAGTCTTTCCCTAAATCAATTGAAAAACTTAGGTGGTAATATGAGTCCAGATGGGATAACAAAATATCATATCTAGTATTTCGCGACATCTTCTAAGTTTAGTAAACTTAGATAAACCTGGATAAAATGCCGGATAAGAAATTTGGGTTAGAAGGTGGGATAGACCTAAATTTGACAAAAAATTAACAAAAAAAAAAACAATTTCTATCCAACATTGGAGTGATGGAGTCCAAGGACCACAACCACAATAGTCTATCTGACCTTCGTGCAATTGTCATCGTCTTCGACCAACATCAATCATCACTGCCATTCGGCCAATTATCCTCCTACGACTATTGAACCAAATTGGCTATCGTCGATGAATGACCAAAATTGATGAATTGACGGAAAAGTCGTTTTTTTATTAAAGAAGAAGAGGAAAAAAAACTAAAATGCACGAAACTTTCGTCGTTCATATGTTGGTCTTGAACAGTGGTCACCTGATTTTGCCGCGATGTTTTGATTTCCAATCTTGTCGTCTACTCATATCTGAAACCTTGTGTTGACAATTGGAAGATTTCAAAGGAGGAGGAGGAGGAGGACCTCCGGAAAAAACAGTGAGCTCAAACGTCAACAAGATGCTACCTTAGATTTGGAAGGCAATGTGAGCAAGTGAGATTTTAAGAGATTTTGAATCCTATTATGGTTTGCACCAAATATGGAAAATGATTTTTTGTAATCAATAGTATATTTGAAGGATTTCTAATCCCATTTTATCATATCATATCCCAATCCAAATCCGGAAGACCAAATATAGCCATAGGATTAATATCATGGAAAACCTCAAATTAATATACCTATGAAAATTAATCATAAACTAACTTTTTTTACCATAAAAAAACTCTAAACTAGTACACTTATAACAATTTTACCTACTATTAGTTTACATTAATTTTACAAGTCAAATTATTGAATTGTATAATGCATTAATTAGCGAGTGTATCAGTTTGAGGTTTTCCTCTATTTGTCATTGAGATGTATTGATTTATTATTAATCCATTTAATGAAAATTTATAGAAGGTAAATTTGTTACTAATGTACATGTTTAGGATTTTTAGTGATAACAAAAATAATTTTGGATAAATTTGTCACAAGTATATCAATTTGGATTTTTTTATAGTATTAACCTAAAAATGTAGGCTTTTAAAGCTACACCACTTGGCAAAATCATTCTTGGGGGAAAATCTAGAGTGGGTTGTGAAGCACCTATCCGATAAAAGTTTTCACCAATCTCTAGCCTGCTTTGCTTTTGGCGCCTTATGCTACCTTATTTGGAAAGCGAGGAACAACCTTATCTTTCGCAATCAAAGATTCTTCATACCGGATTTAAAGCTACACCCCAATAAAGCAATTAAGGACAAGGCTTTAACTTTCAAAGGGATTCCGGACACCCCTAGAAACAAAAGACTCCAACCGAGCTGGGGATTGCATCATTCTATTTTTGAATGATCATGCTTTCTCTCTATCTCATCCAGCTAGATCGTGGCTACCTATTCACTGGGAGTGCTTTCTACGTTTACAGTAGAGGGCTAGCCATCTTGTTCTTTCCCTTGGAGGGTCTATTAGGTGCTGCAAGCTTGGTCTCATCTAAGATGAAGCTGCTCGCGGCCAATAGAGATGCGATTGGGGATGGATTCGTCTCTTCGGAAGCTGTTGCTGACTGCTCCTCCTCTGTGCTAGGTCATCGCTACCTAGTCACTGTTAGCGCACTATTTGAAGATGAAGGCTTGGATTTTTGTTATTCCTGTCCTAGCTTTGTCTTGTTTTGCTTGGGGTAGTTCTCTGTTGTTTGCTAGATACCCCCCTCTCCGTTTGGTTGTGGCCACTATTTGGCTGTTTGCTTTTTGCTGGTTGTTTTCCTTCTCCTTTTCTGCTCTTCCCTCCTTGTCTCGACACCGTTCCACTCGGTTTGACTACTTTGTCACCTTGAATGTAAGTTTTGGTGCCAAGTTCCCTTGTTGTACGTACAGCTGTATAGCTTATTGGTTTAAAGTCAATATATATCTTACCTCATACAAAAAAAAAAAAAAAAAAAAAAAAAAAAAAAAAAACCTAAAAACGTATGCCATCTTTGGATTATCTTTTTCACCTTGTGGGTTTTCTTAAATATTACCATAGTTTATTTGATTATTTTATCTTATCATTTTTATTATAGTAAAAGTGGAACCTTATTTAGAGTTATATCAAAAGCTATTCCTACAACTTTATCTCTAATTGTTTTTCTTAAGATTTTTTAGAAATGATATTAATTCTCCATAGATATCTATAAATTAATCTAAATGTTGGTCCTTTTTTTATTGTAGAAAAAACAAGCACAATTTAGGGTAGTAGTATAATTATGAAAATTGTGAAAATACTGAATTATTTGCTTGACGTTTTCCTAAATTCAATAAATTGAAAATTTATAAATCACATCAAACATTTAAAGAATAGCTCCGAACAATATTGAATGAATTAAAATTCAAGATAACATTGAACATGGCCAAAATTTAGGACTATTGGTGTCAATTTCCCTTTTTCTATTCTAGTGGATAAAGAAAGGAAAACCCGGAACGGGAAGTCAGTTAGTACTTCCCAAAATAATCAAAGGAGAGTTAGGGTTTCAAACGTTAGGAAAAGGAGAGAGAAGTCATAAGAAAGAAGTCAATCCCGCCATTCCAAAAGTCTCAACGCAGTTTCAATGCCAATGATAATTGTCCATTTTTAAAACATTTTCTTTCTGGCCCAAAAAATAAATAAATAAGTGAAAAAAGGGCCCTTTCTTTTTGGAACTCGTGGGTTTTTCCTCTTCTTCTTTTTATTTTATTTTCTATTTTGGGTTTTTTGTGGGGGTAACGACGAAAAGCAAAGAGAAGGGCAAAAAAGGCATAAAACGCCAACAAAGAGAAACGGGAACGGACGAGAGACGCAACACGGCGCAGCAAACGGGAGCTAAAACACCACGAACCAGTGGAGAAGGTTGGTCTCTCGCAATCTATCTATCTCCATATCAACACCATCCCACCACCCTCAAGAGGTCTGTCTCTCTCTCTTTCTCTAAAGCTGTATTCTTTTTGGCACTCTGATGGAACCCAGATCCCTAAGTAGCTGAAATCCGTGTCCTTTATCGTTTGTGGATTGTTTATGAGGAATTTATCTCTCGGTGGTTCTGCAGATCTTGGGGGTCGTTTTTGGATCTGGGTTTTTAGGAGATTGGAGTTCTTGTTCTGGGGTTTAAGGGGTTTTGAGCAATGGCCACTGCTTATCCCATTCCCCTCACTGCTGCTCAGGTTCTTTATCTTTCCAATTCAACTCTGCTTGTACATGGGGGCATTACACGAGTATATGCATGACCATATGAAGCATTCTCGATTTTGGGTATTTTTCGTCTTTTGGCCCTGGATTCGATTTTGCACAGTACATGACGTGCTTTCTTTTTGGGTCGTTGGTTCAGGTGGGTACCTATTTCGTGGGGCACTACTATCAGGTGCTACAGCAGCAGCCTGAGATTGTTCACCAATTCTATTCGGATGCCAGCACCATGCTTCGCATCGACGGCCATGTGAGAGAGTCAGCCACTGCAATGCTGGTAAAATGTTTTCTTCTGTCTGCACTCTAATTAATTTTTTGTGGATTCGCACTCTATCTAGTCCACTTTCTGAGCGTGTTCAAATCTTGAATCTGCGTTTCTTGTATTACAGTCCTGGTTAGTGTTTTTTCCTATTTTGTGGCACGGACCACTCAAATCAATGGACCAGGCATGATGTTGTGTGTGCAGTGTACTGGTCTCCATGTTGCTTATTCTACGCAGTTTCATTTGCGTGAGATTTCTAGATTTCGTTTTGGTTTGCATTCAATTTTTCAATTGCCTTAGCATATTACAATTCATTGAATAGAAAAGGTTGTGATTCTGAGTGCCTTGTAGTCATATTGCAGTTGTAAAGGCAGCAAACTGCTCTGACTACACATATGGACCTCAAGAAGACTTTGGTTAATTGACAGCATTAGTCTTAGCAGTATTGGCAGAAATTTTGTTCTCTTTTAAAAAATCATTTTGAAGGAGTGTTACTTTTTCCTTCGGTGGATTTGAAGCATTTTCATCATGATGAGCTAGGTTGTTTTACCAGAAGCATTAATTTAATGTTGTGAATATTGGTCTTCTTTGTGAATCTTGAGCTTGTGATGGTAGTTAAAGTTATTCATAGAGATGAGCAAGTAAAGTAATAGACATTGGAATCATCAATTATGGAGTCTTGAGCTTCAAGTACTGATTTTAAATGGCATGCCAGTAATGAGGTAGCTTCTCAATACTCTAGATATGCTATACTATTTTCGTGATGGAGATGAACAAATCAGCTCATTCGGAAAGGTGTGCAAACTATGAAAGAGTCTATTTGTGGGAAGTTTCTGCTTTGAAATTACCTTAGTTGACCTGATGGTTGGCATTGCTTACGAACTGCCTGTGTTAATAACTGCTTAGGGTGCAAAGTTGTTCTCTAGAAGTACATGCAGTAGGATGTTTATTCTAAAATTTTGGAGTCTGTATAACGTTGCATTATTCGTGAAAATCGGATTTCCATATTATTGGTCTGCGTGAATGAGTTAGGCTTGTGAAAAGTACTTTGATTGCTCGAGACACATTCTTTTATTAGGTCATTCTGCTCAATTTTCTAAGCGAAATATTGGAGGATGAGTTTGATGGCTACCAAATGTTTCTATTGTTTCCCAGCTTCATCTCTTTCTCTCAAAATTTGATTCTCAGGATCATGCTCCTCTTGATATTTTCTCTTAGATTTATTCTAGAGATGTGAAATTTTATGTAGATGAACTGAATTGCGGGTGACCTTTGGCTATTGGATATTGTACCAATGGTTTTTTCCTTCTTTGACCAATCCAGATCTCTCGCATTTCTGAGCAGAAGAAGTAAGATGACAATTCTGTGCAAGTGTTGCAACTTCCTTCTGTTAAGTCGATTGGGTTCACTTTACTCCCTTTAATTCTAAAGAACCTATGACGCAGGAATTAGAGTTACATGTCATCACTTGCGATTGAATGTGTATCCTTTTTTTTTTTTTATCAGTAGAGTTAATCAGTAGAGTTATTTCTTGTTCAAAGGGTAGAGTGGAACGGGTTATATAAATGAAGAAGCCAGCATGAGCCTTTTCATCACATCTTGTCATACTAAGAGACATCTGAACTCTTATTGATCCTAGGAAGCAAAACATTAGCAACAAACTGAAGGGTTTTCTAAGGGACCTTACTACTAGGAGATATACTTGATAAATTTATTACATAGCATCAGTAAGGTTTCTATCAAATAATTCTCATCATTTACTACATATACATCTCAAGCTGATGATAACTTTCTTGTCCACCATACATGATAAATCAAGTTTCTCTTCTATTTGTTTTTAAGGTAGCCCAATTCAACTTTTTTTTCTTTTTTTTTTTTTTTGAAAGACCTCTTCTCTGGATGTGTCTGTGAGTTTCTGCATATATCTGCCTTGTAGTAATAAGATCTAAATCTACTATCTGGATTTATACCTGAGCCTCATACACACAAAGAAACGTCACCCACTTGGCATCTTTCTCAACAGTAAGACGCTCTGAAGGTTAGGTCACCCTTTCGAACTTTTCCATTCGAAGTAGTGGCGAAGTAGTGGCGTGTGTTGGCTTGCATCTTGGAAATGCCGAGCATATTTCTGAATATTCTCGATCTATGCATCCTAAACAGAGGAAAGGGGAAGTGAGCTCATCCAGCTCCAGGAAGCTATTCTTTTGATGAGGAGAAGGCTGGGTTCTTCTGGATTGACCTCTACGTGGGATTTGCACCTGCCTGCTTTGCAAGCAGACGACACATAGTCTCAGAACTTGATAAGAAATGAAATAGGAAGACATTCAAAATAAGTTTCAGTCCCGCTTCTTTAGGACTGATCACGCTGTCTCTGTGGCAACAAGGATGGCAATATCTGACATGACTTGTTTGCACTACGCAACATGAAGCAAAAACACGAACTATAGAAAATCCCAAATATGACTTGATATGATATGTTTGACCCCACATTCTGAAACCAGTTAATGTGTTTTCCTAATGATTTAAATATTTGGCACACAGTATCAAATTTATGATGATTTATGTTGACACTTATCTACACCAAATATGAATACCGTTGTACCCTCAACACAAATTGCTAGCCCTACACGGCAGGGAGGCTCAGTTGTAGGAAAATGATGCATGCAATTAAACCAGACAATATTTCAATTTACCTTTCAGTTTACTATGTTATCAGTAGAGTTCACTAAGACAACTTGCATTGCAGTTCATTTTACTTGTCTTTCAAGTGTATTTGTAGATATGTAGTATTGGGCACTTGCTTGCGGGCACTTTCAAGGTTAGGTTGCAGTTCACAATTTAAAGTTCAACTGGATGGCTATGGTTTGTATCGTTATCGGTGATCTGTAGGGTTTTATATTCTGTGAAGAGGAGGTATCTATAGCACAAAATGCAAATATATGTTAAAGTCTTTTAAATAAGATATTATCTATTAGATAAATCTTTAGCAAATTTGCCTGCTCTGTATCTTATCATTCTTATTAAGTACTATGTAACTATCTGTGTGCGAACAATGTTGGTCAATTTCTACATTGCAAGGACTTTTATTTATTTATTTTTATTTATTTATTTATTTATTTATTTATTTTTTATTTTGTGCTTCTGCTGTCTAACTTTGAAATGAATCTATTGTGTTGGAAATGAGCTGTGGAAAACATAGACGTAAGAGCTTGTTTTAGTAATTTATCGATTAATTAACTTCCACAGTGAATTATCTAAAAGGTTAGCTTTAATGGTTTGAGAAGGGGATATTTGATAATCGATACCTTTGGAATTTATGTTAGAAGGGGAAATAAGTAAAGAGAATTTCAGTATGAGGCACCAAGGGGTTGCCAACCCATTTACAAATAAGAGCCCAAAGGCAAAAAAAAAGAGTTCTTATTGATTGCTGAAAAATCGGTGAATTACTCAGGCTCTTTGCAGTTATGCAAACTGTATTCTTAAATGGATTCCAATTTCTATTTTTCCCTAAATGTATTCCCTGGTCCCAGAAAGTGGCAAGCCAGGGGCTCTAGGTTGAAAAGTATAAATAGCTGGACCATATGCTCTGCTTGGTCTGTGAGCAACGGTTTGGTGCTATTATGCAGGGGGGTCTATCTTGTTCCCAATTTATTGGCGTAGAGTTGTATCATGTTTCTTTGACTATGTTTGAATCTTACATGATGTCAACGGAAATTGTTCTCTGTGCAGTTTTTCCTAAACAAAGTGAATGTTGTTATTTTATTTGTTATCAGATCTATATATAAATCTTGAACTTTATGCATTCTGTCAATGAAGAGAAGATACGCACCAGGGAACTTACTTTGGTATTTATGTGGCGATATATATGTGAATCCTTTTAGATATGATATTCATGATTCCAGCATATTATATCTTTTAATATGACCCCTCATTTGACATGCACAGTTCTGCTTGGTTGCCTGCTGTAGAGTAGTATGATGTTTCCATTTATTAATATGGTGGTCCTGTCTTTAATGGCCCATAGTGTGCGACTTTTTTCTGATTGATGTGTCCAGAGAGGGCCTGTATTAAATTTTCCTTTCTTTGTGGCAGCAAATTTACAAGCTAGTCATGTCAGTCAGTTACACTGGAGTTGAAATAAAGACGATACATGCACTGGAATCTTGGAATGGCGGTATTATTGTGATGATTTCAGGTTCTGTGCAACAAAAGAACTTCACTCGCAGCAGAAAGTTTGTCCAAACGTTCTTTCTGGCTCCACAAGAGACTGGCTATTTCATTCTGAATGACATTTTCCATTTTGTCGAAGAAGACCAAACTCACCATCATCCAGCGGTTCTATTAGCTCAAAGCAATTATCCTACCAAACTCAGTGCTTCTCACCCAACTCCAGAGCCAGGTAAAAATATTTGTCTTTGACTGTCTGAGCTGTCATCACGTCGTCAATGCAATTAGTGATGGTGGCCTAACATGGTCATTTGGAGAAAGAAGGAAGCAATAGTGATCATGATTCAGTGCTCTTATTCAAATAGGCTAATTTTGGCTAAAAAAGAGATAAGTGGGTTACTTCGCTGTGTTGGGTCTATTGTTGTCAATTCAAATTTGGCAAATTATGTTGAATGGTAGCGTGTAACTGTTTGGTCATCATGAATTCAACTGTATAGTGGTGCTGGAATAAAGGATAGTCATTTGATACCTGCTAAAGGATAAAGAAGAGTAGTCAGATTTAATACACAGAAATAAATTTCCTTCTGAATTATACTTTCTTTGGTAAGAATCTGAGAGTAAGCAATGGGATTTACAGTGCCTACATATGTGATGGGTGGGGAAGTCCAGCCACGGGAGTTTGCTCCTATATCTGATGTCAAGGAAAATGGCCCAGTCGATAATTATAGAGTGCCAGAAAGGTCTCAGCCAGTCCCTGAGTCGGAAAGTACATTGGAGACCAATCAGCCGGCAGAGTCAAATGGTTCCATACAGAATGCTGTAAATGCTTCTCAAGATAACTCACCAACTTCTGTTGATGAGTCTGTTGGGGAGCCACAAAAGCGTACTTACGCCTCTATCGTGCGTGCTGCATCTAGAAACTTCTTTTTTGCTGTTTCAACATAGATGTACACCTGATAATTTCACAAATCTAATGGTAACTATTCCTGCCTGTTTGCTTAATAGCTGCGTGTTGCCAAGGGACAATCTGCACCATCTGTAGCTCGACCTCCTTCAGTGAACAAGAATTCTTTAGCTGCGTCAGAGTGGGATCATACTCCAGAGACCACGGGGCAGCAGCCACTTGCACCAACTAATGTGCATGAACCGTCTGGAGCAGAGACAGTAGAGGAGGTTTCAGGCGTAGATGATGAAGGTTAGTTTTCCAGCAAACCCTATCAAACATTGATTGTCTTGTGAAGAAGTGTAAAGTAAGCTTCAGCATTAAGTATCTCTGTTGAACTGCATATAGTATTTTTCTGAGTGCATTCCAGTCCATCAGTGTTCCACTTGTGTAAACAATTCCATTAAAATTTCATAAAAGAATCTTTTCTGTTCTTTGCTTCCTTTTTAGGTGAAATCAAGTCTGTTTATGTGAAATTTGCCTCCTACTGTTTCTGAATCTGAAATAGAGGAGGAGTTTCGGCAGTTTGGTAAATCAGGCCTGACGGTGTAGTCATTCGGGGTCGCAAGGTTTCGCTCTTGTCCTTTCTAACTGTAAGTTTCAAAGCAGATTGTTGGCTCTCCTTATTTGCTGAAATGTGTTAATATGCAGGATTTAGGCGTTTGCTATGCATTTGTCGAATTTGAAGACATGGATGGTGTACACAATGCTGTCAAGGTATGTAGTTGCATTGGATCATTTTTCATATTATATTAAAAGTAAATCTGTTTCTACTACGGTGTTTCTGAACCTGGACTTGTGTGAGAACACTTGATTGGTATGTAGTTTGACCACTCCACTGGGGACTCTGAATTGGTGGTTCAACCTATAGATAATTAACCTATTGACAAATTATTGTTGTTGTGATGCATGCTGAACAATTTAGCTAAGTGGTTTAAACTGTGGAGAATGCATGACAGGAAGTTATAGGCAGCAAGTTCAAAGTACGCATAGTGCGCTAATCGTTATTCATTGCTTTTGGCTTGCATTGAGAAACAAGAGACGGTGTTGTTGTCACTATTTTTACGGGATGAAATGCACTTTTGTTTTAATTGAATGCTTGTATGGTTAACTTCATTGGTACAGTCAAAGATCTAAAGAACTTGAAATTTATGGGTGAAAAGTAATGCTATGTATCATCAACTTTAAATCTATTTATGATTGGAGAAAAAAACAACACTGAGAATTCTGAGCTGATATGGTCTTAAAATGGTGTATCCTTTTGATATATTTGTTACATTACAAAATGTATTTATCAAGACTTTATTACACACAAGGTGAACCAAATTGAGTGAAGTCTAAATGTTGTCTTTAATTGGTTTTTTGTGTTGAGGATGGTTTTTATGAGAGCCAGGTTGTGTTGAGTTTGGGTTGGCTTGGCTTGGGATTGAGGTTAACTGGGATTTTTATTCGTTGACTTTTTGGTCGAAACTCTGTTGGATCAAGTCACTTTTTGGGTGGGCATGTGACTTTTTGATATTTTCTTTTCTTGAAGGTGCTCATGAAAATTGTAAGTCTTAGATGTTTTATGGGTAATTTTCTGTTTTCTATGCTATTATTACGGATTGCTATTTTCTTGGAGATGACCCAATATAATTGTGGATATATGACTTAAGACCATTTGACCTATCTTTTATGTAGGCCGGTAGTGCACAGATTGCTGGGCGACAAGTGCACATTGAAAGAACGGAGACCGAACAGCAACATTCCATCCCGACCAAGTATGCTTTGCATATAAATCTCAACGTCGCTATTATTTATGAATTTCCTCTTTATTCTTCAGTTTTTAGTGATCAACACTTCTTGAGCAGGACGAGGCAGAGGGAGAGGTAGTTACCAAACAGAGGTTTCGAGGGGCGATTTGGCGGGAGAAATTTTAGCAGGGGAAGTGGGCAGAATGGAGTGGACAGAGAGATACAACAAGCCAAGAGGGAACGGTTTCTATAAGCCAAGTTCTCGACAAGACAGAGGTGTGTTGGGGCAACAAAATTAGTGGAACGGGCAAAGCCTACAAGAGTAGAGAAGCTTAGCAAAGGAGCACAAAATTTTGAGGCCAAACCTTTTGAACTCATCACATTCAATTCCATCAATTTTTACCATAAATTGATACTGACAGGAGCCAATTTTACTGTTTTTGGGAGAACATATTCTTGGAGGAATGGTACAGACACGGCTTTTGCTAATTTATAGGGTATGAGTCTGCAATTCAAGTTTAAACTCCATTTCGGAGTGAAATTTGTTGACAATTACCTGGTTTTCACATGAAATTTTCTGTATGAGTTCAAGTTCTGAACTCATCGGCATCATCAATAAGAGGTATAGTATTTGCCTTGAAATTCTATTCTCATTGAGTGATTTGGTTCCTATCAAGTATGACATTATTGAATGTGTCCTAAAGATATAGGTATTGCGTCGAGAATTTGTCTGCAGTTGAAAAGGCCGCAGCTGGTATGTTTTCTTTTTCCCGTATAGTGATTGATTCTCGTCCGCGACACAGCAAGAAAGAGTTGCATCTGATATTGATTATACTGTTGAAATCTACGGTTGAGGTAATGATTAATTCCTTGTTTCTGTCACGGATTTGGTTATAATTATTCCATGTTTCCTCTGATCCTGACGAATCTTGTTTGTGCTTTTTATGGAATAAAACTTGATGCTGATCGATTACCATGTTTTCATCCTATGTTAGTGGTTACTGTAAAGACATTCATTTTTAACTGTTGAATGACCTGCAGACCGATTGAACGAACTCTTACAGTTTGCTGTTGCGTTTGGACCTGTAAATAAGGCTGAGATAATTTCACATTCGAATTGAACTCAAATACCATTTCAAGTTATTCCCTCCCGGATAGCATAGATTCGTGTTTGAAAGAGGTTCGTTCTGAATTTCTGATGAGATAAATTGGTATATGAAAAAGGTCGGTAATTGTAATTCGAGGTTTTCATTCTAAATTGGTTAGAACGCAAAGGCACCGTCCGTCAATCAATCTAGGGTTGAGCCAAATCAAGACATGTCTCGTGATATGTATCCTTAAAAAAATCAGAGGTACATGCAATTTGAGATCATGAGTAATAGGACAGCTGAGAACATCATTTGCAGCAAGTCCTCAAAAAAGGTTCCGCATTCAAAAAAATCGAATTGAATGAAAGATCGACTGAAAGACTACAAATTACTAGTTTTGTAATTTAAAACTTCGTTTATTTTATTAAAAATGAAAGATTTAGAAATATTTTCTTAAAAATCATTATTTGTATCATTTAAAAACTATTTTCATTTGCTCGAAAATGTTTAGAAATAAATTATCGGCTGATCTGAAATATTTTCAATTGAATATTTGAGAGTTATACAAGTGATCATTTTAAGAAAGTATAATTTAAATTGTTCATTTTCTACATAAAACAAACGTAGTATAATTTTCATGTATGATTAGGAAAGAAAAATGAATGACCAGTTTATTTAATACTAATTAACTTTTTACTTGATAATCACAAGGCAGTGTCTTTTCATCTCATCTAAATCTTGACGAGTTTAGTGAGCAAAGTCGGATAAATGGACAATTCAATCTAGTCCATTTGAATTTTAAAATGATAATTTTGAGAGGTTATCTTCGTCTTATCTGTTATTTCGATAATCTACGATTGTATCTTACCTGTTAACTTTTAAAAGGATAAGTACGAGGGAGCATTTTCGTATTGACCATTTATGCCCGTGGGTGATCGTGCAACTAAAAATATACTATCAACTTAATTTTTTTATTTTTTATTCTATATCGATTGGTGTCTAGAGCTCTTTATGCAATCAAGTAATGTCCGATCATGTTTGAAGATGCTTTCATCCCGCACACACCGCATAATTACCAAAACGGGAGATTATACACGTTACACCACGATTTTAAATCAGAAAAGATATTTCAAGAAACGAGAAATCTATTCACTCTATCAATAAGCAAGCCAAATTTGATTCATCATAAGGGATTTGCCTTTTCTATAGATTCTTATGTACTGGATCAAAAATAATTCTTGAATGGAGAAAGAAATCTTTATTGGTTCTACCTTCTTCTTTTTTTATGAAGAGAATGAATCTTTTTATCGAAGGATCAGAAAAAAAAAAAAAAAAAAAAGGGTTTGGATCTCCCACGGGAATGATTGGGAACATTCAAAACAAAACCAAAAATAAAGGTATTTTCTAGCAACAACATAATAGAGACAGTCAATCAATATAGATGGATCTAGATCTCTTGCATGAATGATTTGGAAGATCCAAAATAAAAACTAGTGGTATTTGCTAGCAACAATGTAATTGAGACAATCAATATAGATGGATCGGAAATCTAATTCAAATCTAATATAGCACCTATGGGTACATAAGAAATGTATGGAATTGAGTCTTTTTTAATGAATAAATTCGATCGCAATTTCAAATATGGAATTCAAAGGGATCAAATAGGAAATGATCAGACACAAAGTGCCCTTGCTTTTTAGGATAAGAAGGAGTAGAGAAAATACCTCGATTCAATGTTCGATTACCAAGTGTTACGGCACTAAAGTAACCCATGTCATACTTCTAGAAAAAAGCTCAAATGACCTTGAACAAAGGGTACTTGTGCTCAAAACTAACACAACTCGGTAGGTAGAGAATAGCTAGGGATGCAAAACAACTCTCTCTAAGAAACTTGGCAAAATAATCTCATAACGTCGGGAGAAGGGGTGCCTCCTCATAAAGGGGGTCGCGGTGTCATGGCCTAGGCAGCTATTTATCAAAAACACATGTCGCAAGGTCATAAGACCATGTATGAGGGTTGACGCCTACCCAATGCTAGAAGATCAAGAAAGTTGGTGACCTAATGATTGTGGGAGGGAACGATCAACCTCGTGAATGGTGG